>OX459040.1:1297727-2595454 GCA_949775005.1 Orthosia gothica | reverse complement strand
GATATCAAAATCAAAATCAAAATCATTTTTTTTTATTTCATATAGGCCTACATGGGCACTTATAAAACGTCGACAATGTGCACGGTTCGGGTTGGTCGTTTCCTATGGAGAAGAACCGGCAAGAAACTCCATGGTTACTCTTTTAAAAAAATGGTTTTGGTTTTACAATATTTCCTTGTTACAGCATAGTACTTAGATATGTGGGGACAACGTAGGCCCGACAATAAGTCGTAAGAAAACAAAAAAAAAAGATTACATATTATTTAAACAAAAGAAAATAAAACGAGTTAAAAAGTTAACAAGCATCTAGAAGGCCTACAATGTTCACACATTTAGAAAATAATCGGTAAAGGAATCTATACAAGAGTAAAATAAAAAAAAGACTAAATCTAACATGTGGCACAAATATTGTTATCAGTGCTGTAACTATTCTTAGCAAAGGGCTATGAAGATGATTGAAAACCATTGTAAAAAGAATAATCAAAAGAAAGAAAAAAAACAAAGAATTAATGAGTTTGAGAATAGTTAGAGACAACCACATATTTGTGCCGTTTATGAGTTACCAGGGAAGCCGCATGCGCAGAAGGAGCTAAAGCCAAAATTTTTATCTTCAACGTAGTCCTTGATTTTATAATATGCTTTTTTAACAAGGACACGTTTGATGTAGTTTTTGAACTTTCCATCGGTCAGTTCTATAACTGACTTTGGCAACTTGTTATAAAAGCGTATACTGTTTATATAAAAAGACTTGCTAGTTTTTGTTAATCTGAATTTGGGTATTACAATTTCGTGCTTACTGCGTGTATTTAAATTATGTAAGTCGCTTCTAGTTTTGAAAAGCCCTCGATTTTTGCGGACATACAAAATACATTCCAAAATATAGAGTGATGGTAGAGTCAGTATATCGATTTCTTTAAATTTTTCTCTAAGGGACTCGCGAGGACCCATTTTATAGATCGCGCGGATTGCCCTCTTTTGTAAGATGAAAATTGAGTCAACATCTGCTGCTGATCCCCACAGCAGAATGCCATAAGACATAATACTGTGGAAATAAGCATAATATACTAACCTAGCTGTGGCTACATCGGTTAACTGCCTTATTTTCCTTACTGCATATGCAGCTGAACTTAACCTACCCGAAAGAGTTCTAATGTGCGCGCCCCACTGCAGTTTTGAATCGATAGTAATCCCTAAGAATACAGTTTCAGCTATAACTTCAAGACTTTTGCCGTCAAGATTCAAATTCAGGTCTCGTTGTGGTACATTTGGTAAAGAGAACTTAAGACATTTAGTTTTTGTCGCATTCAGTAAAAGATTATTAGCTGCGAACCATTTTGTGAGAATAATAAGACTTTCGTTGACATGTAAGACATCCGTATCTTTCCTATCTATTTTAAAAATTAGCGAAGTATCATCAGCAAATAGAATTATATCCGATAATTTGGCCATCATAAAAGGGAGATCATTAATGTAAACAAGAAAAAGGAAAGGGCCGAGAATTGAACCTTGGGGCACGCCCATCTTGACTAGAGACCCGGAGGACGTCACCCCATTAACATTCACTTTTTGCTGTCTGTTTGATAAATATGAAAGCACAAGATCAGCAGCTTGTCCTCGAATTCCGTAGTGGTATAATTTACAGATCAGTGTGTTGTGGTCGACGCAGTCGAACGCTTTTGAGAGATCACAGAAAATGCCAATGGCATCCTGGGACTTCTCCCAAGATTCCAAAATGTGACTGATGAGTTTTACTCCCGCGTCCGTAGTCGACCTACCTTTCGTGAAACCAAACTGCTGACTATGCAGGATCCCATTTGAATTGAAGTGAGACAACATCTGATCCAGCATGATTTTTTCATAGATTTTACTCAATGCTGGAAGCACGGATATAGGTCTATAATTAGAGGGATCACTCTTACAACCTGATTTGAAAATTGGTACTACTTTGCTGTGTTTCATTAAGTCAGGAAACGTGCCGCTGTCCAAACATTGATTGAATATGCCTGTTAGGATATATATACTCGCCATTGACGTTGATGCCTAGCCCTCTCCAGTCCAGAACCTTGAACACATCATCATCCACCACATCCTCCAGTGCAGCGGTAAAGAGCTTCGGAGATATGACGTCTCCCTGTCTCATACCTCGCTGCAGAAGGACGGGTTCCGAGGTCTGATCCTGAAGTCGAACTGACATTGTGGCGTTTTTGTATAAACACTTCAACACTTCGATGTACCGGTAGTCAATTTGGCACCGTTGGAGAGACTGCAATACAGCCCAAGTCTCGATCGAATCGAAGGCTTTCTCAAAGTCCACAAACGCTAAACAGAGAGGCAGGTTGTACTCTTCACCACACCCCTGCACCATGCCTGTGGCGTTTTCACCTCAAGTATGACGGAATCAAAAAGCTTCTGAAGGGCCTTAAGTACTGGTTTTCCACCCGCCTTCAGTAGTTCGGCCGTAATTCCATCATCCTATGGGGTGGGACGAAAAAAAAAATATTTTTTTTGACTTCGTGCCCCCTAGAGGGCACCATATTCAGTTTAATATGACGTCAAACCTATAATCAGCGGTCAAACAAGACAATTCCAACAACACCTCATTTGTCAAATTATGATAAGGAGTTTAGAAGTTATGAGGGAACAGATGAACATACATACACATTACCTCCTTTTTCATTCGCCGTAGTCGGGTAAAAACTTAAGTACAAATAGGTAAAGTATGCGTCACAATCGTGCAAAATGGCCATCGCTCAGCATAACTCTGGGACTGGCGTGTGAGACACAGCCACAACGGTGATTTTCAGTGATAGCCGGTGCTGTTAAAGTTAGCAAATTTTGTCGGCTTCCACTTGGACAAAATACGCACATTTCCACTTTCTCCACTATCTGTGGCTGGAATACTGATATATTTTGCGAGATACTGATTAAATTTGCATTCCATCGAAACATTTGCAGTGGGCGTCTCCGTATTAAGTGACAAAATAATATATCGACTGATACAGTACTTAGTATCAAAGGAACCATGGCTCTGCTCACATATATTTTAATACTACAGTTTTTGAATTATACATTTGCCAAAACTTGTGTTGTTGATAATACGCCAGAATACATCACCTGGGAGAAAGAACTGTTGAAAGATCTAGCCTGTAATTACAATGCTGCCAAACCACCAAGTAACAACACAATAGTGAATATCATCTACGTTTTAAAAGGATTTCACTTTGATGACAAGAAAGAACAGATGACAATGCAAACATGGATGACCTGCAAGTGGAAAGACGAAAGACTGAAATGGGATCCCGAAAAGCATCACGGCATCAAGGAGACCGATGTATCGAAATTCTATATATGGACTCCATACTTTGGGATAGCCAACTCTTATGATTTTGAATCATATTATTACCTTCTTTTGTCCCGCCATGACTTAAAGAGTAATGGAGACGTCCAATACAAACAATTTCTAAATCAAGAGGCTTCGTGCAGCGTCAAATTAACAAACTGGCCATACGACGTGCAAGAATGCAATTATATATTCGAACCAGTTGAAGCGTATAGGCCTTGGCTCAGACATAATTATACAATTGACTTCGATTTCAGGGTGCTGGAAGAAAATAGCGCTGAATGGTACATTTACTATTATAAGCATGTGAAGATTAATAACAACGGGCAGGTGAAGTTGACCTTGTTTTTGATGCGTGAAACAGTGGGATTGTCAGCGATTGTCGTGTGGCCGGCCTTCGTTTTAACTGTTCTCAGTATTGTATCGTTGTGTTTGGATGTGAGACGTAAAGTACGGCTAGCTATCATCTGCCTCAGTCTGTTTGGACATTATTATTTCTTGACAGAGTTAACTTACAATATACCGAGAGAAAGTCACTTTCCACCAACTTTATTATTATACTATCGTGGCTCCGTGGTTTTATCTGTTATCATCATTCTTTCGACATTCTTTTTAGCTTCAATTTGTAAGTTAAAATTACCGCCGCACTATTATGTAAAACTAACCAATGATTTTATGTACGAAAATAACTATAGAACGTATTTAGTGCTTACTCGGTGGGATTTTGACGATGCTACAGTGGAAAGCAAACCAAGCAGTGAAGATTGGGTGAAGTTTGCAAATATTGTGAATAGTGTTTTCATATTCTGTGTTGGTTTTGCTTATATTGGTTTGTATGGCACAATGATTCCTAAACGAACATATGTACACTATTTGAAAGAATAATATTTAATTATTTATTGGACCTACCTTTTTGTGCTAAGTCAGACAAAGCCGTGAAGTACTAAATTAATAAAATAATAATAAATAAAAATGTTTATTGCATCAACTTAAATAACTTATTCTAATTACAATGGGGAGAATCCTTTAAGCAAATAGTTTGCTTGTGTTAGGATGCTCCGCCCCTCCCCAGGTTATATAATTGTTCTTAAGTTATTAAGCCTGTTCAAGTTATGTAAACTTATACAAATAAAAATAAAAAATCAAAAGAATAAAATTGGAACACAGTATTTTTATAAAATGCAAAAACGCGCTAGGATATGTGATGGTTAGTGTGTGATGTGGAAGTGAATGTGTATATGAGTAGTGGGTGTGAGTAAGTGTGGGAGTGAGGGTTGTACCTACACAACCTACATGGTGGCGATTTATTATCCACTATAGTTTGAGGCAAAATGCAGATAAACTTATGCTAGTAGTTAAATATATTGTACATTTACTTCCATTTGCGGTAGGCATATCATGGTAGTATAATTATATTATGTGTATATTATAGTCTCATCGATTGCACCATATTTTCCATTGCGTCATAGGTCTTTGACTTAAGCCATTTAGACAAAGTATTTTTGCATTCGCGGTAGGATAGAGGGTATATGTCAAGTTCTTTATTAAGAAGATTGTATAAATGGTATGATTGCCTAGGATATTGTCTTTTTGCGAATGTGGACTTCACTGAGACAGTGGGAGCAACCGTGTTTTTCCTTCTGCCTTTTGTCTTCTGTGAGTTGAACGATAGTGTTTTGTGCTTAGTTAGAATTATATAAAGTACGATAAGCTTCCTAACGGACAGAAGATCTGAAATCCGGTATAGGTTCTCAGTTGCAAATCTGAAGGGTTTAAAAAACATAACTTTCAGTAGAGACCTTTGAGCCCTCTCGAGGTCTAGGAATTTAATTTTAGTAGCACCACCCCAGACAGGAAGGCAATATGCCAGGACGGACTGAGCAAGTGAGGTGTAAATCTGTAGCAGGAGTTTTCTCGAGGTTACGTGACGTAAAGTCTTGAAAGTCCAGATTAATTTCCGAATTCGCTTCATTATTAATTCCGTGTGATTGTGCCAAGATAAACGTTGGTCAACCATAATTCCTAGGTACTTGGTGGATTCCACTCTAGTAATATCTGTGCACGAGCAATTTGGGTTTAGGGGATAATGGCATTTATGAATCTTAATTTTGAATTCTAGTGGGGGTTGAGAGGTGTTGTACTTTGTGAAACAGATGAAGTTGGTTTTAGATGTATTTAAGGTTAAAAGGTTAGTGTCAAGCCATGCCGCTATCCTTGCCAGTCCACGCTCGGCAGTTGAACGGACATTGTCCCAGGTAGAGGCATTGAACACTATAGCAGTGTCATCTGCGTATGAAAGAATATGTCCATCCACGATTTTCATGCTACATAGGGTATTTATATATATAAGAAACAATGTCGGTCCGAGCACACTACCCTGGCCAACCCCGAACTGGACGGTCTCTTCAGAGCTAATAGTGTTGCCTATTTTATTCTTTTGTTTGCATTCGGTTAGATAGTCTTTGAGCAAGGCGTGGGGAATACCTCGTACTCCAATTGATTCCAGCCTATCCAGCAAAGTAGAGACAGAGACTGTGTCGAAAGCCTTTTGAAGATCCAAGAAGACAGCAAGGCACTTGCTTCCGCTGTCCACTTGACTGGTTACAGTGGAGGCAAGCGCCAGTACTGCGTCTTCCGTAGAATTTTTTTGTCTGAAACCGTATTGCGAGGGCGATAGAAGGTTGTTTTTGTTAAGGAAAGATAAGAGACGTGAATTTATTAATCTTTCAATTATTTTAGATATTGATGACAGTACAGAAATAGGCCTATAGTTCGACGGATTAGCTCTGTCTCCATTCTTGTGCACAGGTGTAATAAAAGCTAGTTTTAAGGCGTTCGGGTAAGTAGCGTGCTCAAAGCACTGGTTCGCTAAGTGGGTTATAATTGGGACGACAAGAGCATGGGCGGTCTTTAGGAAGCTGACAGTTATGCCGTCCCAGCCCGGGGCACTATCTGATTTCAGAGACATTAAAACTCGGTGGACTTCATCCTGATCAGCGTTTAAAAGTACAAAAGATGAGAGGGATAGAACATTAGGTGAGTCATACCTGTAGTTTTGGCCATACCCCGTGGTGGTGCTGGCAATTATCTCGTTCGCAAGGATTTTACCTATGTTGGAAAAGTATTTGTTTACTGTGTCAGCTGATTCTTTAGGAGTAGCCTTAAGCTCCAATAGATCCGTATTGGGGGTTTTGCTGGGCTTTCTATGAGTAATGGTATTTATAGTTTCCCATATTTTTTTGGGATTATTATGCGCTTTAGATAATTGATCTCGATCGTGTTTCCGCTTTAGCTTTTTAATAATAAATTTGCAATAGTTTCTGTATCTTTTGAAGGTGATATTTAATATTTCGTTATGAGGCTCAAACTTCAACTTAAGTTGCATGTCATTTCGGTTACGTATGCAGCGCAGTAATCCAACCGTCATCCATGGTTTCATCTATGTAGGGACGCGTGTTCAGGTGCAGACGTATTGTTTGTTATTTTATTTTGCTCATTTTTATATATTTTTATTCTGTCCATTAATTTGTACAATATTGACTCCTAAGGTGTTTTGAAAATAAGTGCAACAAGAACTAAAGTGGTGTGAACTGTTTTCGTGATAATAATACGCGAGCGCGACATCGCGCATTCCGAGAACGGTTTGATCACCAAGATTTGAATTTTTGTTCGCGAAAACAATAAAAATGCCTAATAATTGCGGCGCTTGTGGTTCGCTCATAATGGATTGCTACATGCAATGTGCCAATGATAAATGCATGAAAAGGTATGATATAGCCCGTCTAGAAATAAACATAGATGCTTTTAAGACATACACCCAGGCTTATAAAAAGAAATGGTTATGTCCGGAGTGTATCTGTGCTAAGCCAAAAAGAGGCAACAGTGAAACTCCGGTCCGCATTAACATCCCTAACTTCAATGCCACCACTCCTGTTAACAATGTAAGCAGTCAGCGCGGAAGTCAAACTCAGTATTCGCCCATAACTATGGATTCTGATTCCCTACTACTCGAAGAATTGAGAGAGTTTAAAGCGGACATGATAGCTCGCATGGACAGCCAGGCAAATGAGATATCGCTTCTACTTAATCAATTTTCTCAAACAAAAACCGAGTTGGGTAACATAATTAAAATGGTGGGGGTGCTCGAAGAAAAAGTAGAAGCTAAGCTAACTCAGAACAACCAAACTCACGAAATAGCAGCTGATATTGCCCGAAATCCTCCTTCTACAACTTCTTTTGCCGAGGTTGTAAGTCAAGGTCAAAATAATAATTCCAACGTTTCCAAGAAAACGCTTCATACCTACATCAAAACGCAAAAGGTAAACAAAAGTGGGGCCACGAAGTCAACCGAAATTGTACCGGAAAAAACTTTGTGTAGTACTAGCCCACTGGCAACTAGTGGGCCACCTAATGATGATGCCGAGAAGATCGAAGCAGGATGGACGACTGTTCAAAATAAAAAAAATAATAACAGGCAACTCAAAGAGGTCAGAAGGGGAACAAATTCGGAGTTGAAGGCAATTCAAGTTACTGATCGGAAAAAATATCTACATGTTTGGCGACTACATCTGGATACCACTCTTGAAGCCATAGCAGATCACGTGAAAAATGTATGTGGCTCAGATGATCGAATTAAAATTGATAAAATCAAACACAAAATCGAGAAAGATTATTCGTCGTTTGTTATTGGTTTACCGGAAAAGTGTTTCGATAAGTTGAACCAGGCCGAAAACTGGCCAATGAATGCGGAATTCAGTGAGTGGATTTGGTTTCGGAACTCAATCAGAACGAAACCAAACATATTATAGTCACAACGTCGATATATTCTATCAAAATGTACGAGGTCTACGAACTAAACTGGATGAATTCCGAACCAGTATTGAGTCATTTGATTTTGATTTATGTGCAATAACGGAATCTGGATGCAATAATTCCATAGAAGATTCTGAAATAATCCCACCGGGATATCGAATAATACGTTGCGATCGAGCGGATGGTCGGAAACAGGGAGGAGCGTTTCTAGTGGCCACACACCGATATGAGCTGCGACAAGTACAAATCGCAGACGCGTCGATAGACACCTGCGTTTTTGAAATGGTTAGTGCAACGGTTTATTTTAAAAATAGATTTTTGTTTTTATGTTGTGTGGTTTACATACCTCCAGGGAGTTCTGAGAATGACTACTTGACATTATTTAGGTTAATAGAAAAATTATGCGATAGATATAGAGAAATAATTGTTATTGGTGATTTTAATTTGTATTCGTGTCCTGTAAATGTAAAAAAATATTATGAATGTTTTATGTCCTATTGCGAGTTCACTCAAAGCAACACAGTACCCAACCATCTGGGTCGTCAGTTGGATTTGGTTCTGAGCACAGGTTTTGGCGGGGAGATATCGGTGGTGGCGGCCGAAGACGCGCTCGTGCTCGTCGACGCGCACCACCCGCCGCTCGCGCTCAGCGTGCCCTGTGCACGCGCGCCCCCCGCACCCACGGTGTCCGCCTTGCCTATGCCTTCTGCCGAAGACGGTAGTCCCGCAGCACGTAGTGTTAGGCCGCAGTGAAACTTTTATCGGGCTGACTACGAGACATTATATTCTTTGCTGACTTCCACTGATTGGAGTATGATTTATGACACGCATGATTTGGAGGATATGTCGAATATTTTTTATGATACACTATGTGATATTTTAGATAGATGTGTACCCCGCAAAAAGACTAAACTTGAAAATTCTCGATACGTTTATCCCGAATGGTACACTGCAGATATAATAAGAGATATTAAGAATAAAGCTAGACTTCATAAAACTTTCAAGAGAACAAAGCTGGATAGTGATTATTCAGAATTTTCAAAGTGCAGAGCTCGTATTAAAAAATCAATAGATATTGCGCACAAAGAACACAAGTTTAAAATTCAAAGTCAATTCTCAAAAGATCCCAAATCATTCTGGCAGTATATTAGGTCCAAAAGAAGCAGGTTAAACAGACAAACTATCATAAAGGATGGTCAACATCTCTCGGATGAGGAGTGTGCTAGACAATTTGCGTCATTTTTTGAGTCGGTATACAATAAGGAGCGGCCGCGGCTGGAAGCGCGGGCGGCGGCGGCGGAGGCGGAGGCGAACAGTGCGCGAGTGCACATTGAGACCCTCAGTCTTCAAGACGTAAGGGAAGCGCTCATAAACCTCAAACCAAAGCGCTCATCTGGCCCCGATGGCATACCAGCTTTTCTGTTCCGAGACTGTGGCAGGGTGCTGGCTGAACCCCTGCATCATATCTTTAATACTTGTTTAAAACAAGCAACGTTTCCGCCGAGGTGGAAAATCACTCGAGTGATTCCAGTTCCTAAGGGTAAGTCAGGTTCGGATGTCAGTGGCTACAGACCGGTGGCAGTGTTGTCGACACCTGCAAGAGTGTTTGAGTCTGCCGTCCAGCGCTGCGTGCAAGGTCAAGTGTGCGCACAGCTATCAGACGCGCAGCACGGGTTCCGTCCGGCGCGCAGCACTGCCACTAATCTGCTTAACTTCATGGCACGGGTGGTGCCGGCAGTCGATGCTGGTGTGCAGGTAGACGCAGCTTATTTTGATTTTAGGAAAGCGTTTGATACTGTCGACAATGATGTACTGCTAATGAAACTGGCAAAAATTGGCTGTACATCGCACCTCTTACGGTTCTTCGCCAGCTACTTGAAAGACCGACAGCAGTACGTTGACTACAACGGGTTCGAATCCGAGCCATACTACACCAGATCCGGCGTGAGCCAGGGCAGCAATTTGGGTCCTCTCGAATTTATTTTAATGATAAATGACTTACCAGACGTAGTTAAACATAGTTTATGTTTATTGTTTGCCGATGACCTCAAATTGCTGCTCGAGGTCAAGAGTTTGTCGGACTGTGAGAGATTGCAGGAAGACAGAGATAGAGTGGTAGCGTGGAGCCATAAAAATAAACTCTATTTCAACACAGCGAAATGCTCAGTCATGTCATTTACGCGCGCGAAGACTGCCTTAGACTACGAATACAAAGTAGAGGAAGCGCCATTGCAGCGTGTGTCTCAGGTGCGAGATCTAGGAGTACTGCTTACCCCGGATCTCACTTTCCGGGATCATATAGTTAAGATTTGCAAGAAAGCATACAGAAACCTGGGTTTCGTGCTGAGGCAGTCACAAGGATTCACAAATATTACCACGCTCAGGGTGCTGTATGACGCTTTGGTAAGGAGTCACTTGGAGCACAGTGCGGTGATTTGGGCTCCTCATGAAGCGAAATATAATGTCATGCTGGAGCGAGTACAAAATAAATTTACAAGACACTTGTATTTCAAACTTTATGGAGTTTACCCATTTTACCCGCTAATGTATCCTACACTGTTTGTACTCGGAATGGTGGGGTACAACGAACTCAGAGTGCGCCGGGAATTTACACTCGCGGCGTATGCACTAAAGCTCCTGCGTGGAGTAGTACATAACCCGGGTGTGCTGCGTCACCTGAAGCTGTGCGTGCCAGATCGGTACGTGTGGAGGCGGCGTCGGCCGCCACTGCTGGCCGTGCCTGCTGCTAGAACCAATCTATTAGCGAAAACACCTCTCACCCGGACAATCTGTGTGCTCAACGAATTGCATGAGAGGCTAGACATATTTTCGTGCAATTTGAGTGAATTCGCAAGAGTTTTGTTAAATTTTGTTAGTTATAATTAAAATTTAGATGAGTAACGTTTAATTTTATATTAGTTTAGAAGATATTAATAGTGTTAGAAGTTTAGGTTTATATAATTATTATAGGTACATTTATTTAAGAACTGATTTTAGATTAAGATTTTAACCACTCTATTGTATTGGGTTCAACCTGTAAGATAGTGTGTGTAAGTTAACCCTTAATCAAACAATGGTAAATTATATGCCACTTCCACCTCACCAGTTTATTGTTGAAAAAAATTAATAAATCTGAACGCATCCTTTTCGTATTTTTTTTATTTTAAGACTTTGATGGAGGTCACTGACTATTTTGACATTATTGTTTGATAATGTTATGACGTTTAGCTGATAAAAAAGTTTACATTCAACGCGCGCCAAATTTGAATACTGAGAAGTACTTTTAGCGGGACAAAAGTATAAAATATTTATGTACTTCTACAAAAATTCCGGTAAGTATATTATTTTGATTGTTTTGTGAATAATATTACATAATATACTGTGGAATGCAAAATTATGCCAGATTATGTTAGGTTTTTTTGTATAAAAATGATTTCAAAGTATGTGGCTAATATATGACCATTGTCCGTTCATAACATTTACCACCTCAAAAGGTGCTGAAAACAATACCTTGGTTTTGTGGTCGTAGTTACATTTTTATAAATAATTCTTGCAGGTGACCAACCAAGATGTCTTCACGAAAACGTTTGAGCGACAGAGATCTCCAAAACATCTTGGAGAACGATTCTGCAAGCGACTCGGAGGACGAAATGGGTGATTTTTTACACCCTCCTTCAAAAACGTGCGTAAATTTATCTGATAACGACATCATTGACTGTCAATTGGAAAGGTCGTTTGAGGGTGGAATGGAAGAAGAAGCTGAAACCTTTCTCGAGTCCACTGAGGTTGTTTCAGGTGAAATTGAAGAGGTATTGGATGATATTTTTTCTAAAAATATGCAGCAATGAGGAAAGTGAATAAAATGCTTGTTGGAAATTTGTGGTTTTATTTATTTTAGGACCCTAAAGAATTGCCCAACAGAGAGGATGACTATGGCCCAGCAGTGGGACAATGTGAGCATGAGGAGGAGAATATCAACTATTAGTTCCAAACGGACAATGGTTATATATATGCCACTTAATAAAATCTGTTACCGGACAATGGCAACATATTGACCACCAAAAAAAATCAAATTTGCAATTATGTATTTTGGGATATTTTGCTACATTTGGGTTAATTAGGATACTCATAAATTCATTTAAACAAAAACTTCAGTATCACTGGCCTATTGCGTCGCAACCGATTAAGGGTTAAAATAAATAAAATAAAATAAAAATCATTGAAAATTCAGACGATTCAGACGAAATTGACAATTCATTCTTCTGAAATAAAGATTTGATAACATTTTGTACCCTCCGACTTCATAGCTTGATTTTCTTTTTGTATACATCCTTATAGTTCGCTTCTTAAGCAGTCAGGTTTTTGTTTTTTTTTAATTTACTTTTTTTATTATGGATAGGCTTGTGCTTGACCACTATCTCACCTGATGGTAAGCGAGATATAATCTAAACTTTGTCAACCGGCTTGAAGGATCGGTCATATTAAATAAATAAATCAATGGCTTATGGTCTGTTTTTATGTAAAACTTTTTCCCATATAAATAAGGTCTAAAATGTCGAACCGCCCAAACAATAGCAAGTAATTCTAACTCAATCACAGGGTATCGTGTCTCAGCTGGTTTCAAGTTACGGCTGGCGTACGCGACTACCTTGCTATTACTATTAGACAGCACGGCGCCTAAACCTAGTTTTGATGCGTCAGTTTGTAACGTAAAAGTATTATTATCGCTGAAGTCTGGATAGTCAAGTATAGTTGGACTAACAAGGATCTGTTTTAGCTTGTAAAATGCTCGCTCGCATTCATCACTCCATACGAACGCTACATCTTTCTTACATAACGCATTCAATGGATAGGCTATGTCGGCAAACTTTGGAATAAAACGCCTATAATAGTTAGCAAATGCAACAAATCTCTTGACTTCGTCTACATTCTGCGGGACAGGGTACTTTTGCAGGCATTCTACCTTTGATGGATCGGGAAATATACCTTCTGAAGTGATCTTATGCCCTAAATAAACGATTTCTTTACGTAAAAATTCACACTTCATCGGATTTAGTTTCAAATTCACTCTTCTCAGGCATTCAAAAATTTTTATAAGATTCTTGTTGTGCGTTTCAAGACAATTTCCTACGACAATACAATCATCTTGATATAAGAAGCATGATTTATAATTTAACCCTGACATTGCTATTGTCATGAGACGAGCAAAAGCACTAGGCGATGTCTTAAGTCCCATTGGACATCGTTTCATTTGATACTGCTTGTCTGTTGTAAATGCAGTAAACTTCCTAGACTTTTCTTCTAAAGACAGCTGATAGTAACCTTGACTGAGATCTAATTTTGAAAAATAGATGTTGTTAGATAACGAATCTAGTATCTCAGTGATGTTAGGTAGGGGAAATTTATCATCCTGTATCCTATTATTGAGTTGGCGATAGTCCACTACAAGTCTCCATTTCCTTTCTCCTGACCTATCTGTCTTTTTAGGTACTAATAGAACTGGGCTTGACCATTCTGAAATAGTCTCTTCAATGATATCGTTTTTAAGCATTTCATCTATTTGTCTTTGTACCTCGCCTTTCAATGCTTTAGGCAATCGATAGGGCTTCACGTACGCTGGAGACGCATTTTCCTTTAGTTTAATTGAATGTTCTATTAAATTTGTAGTAGTGAGCGTATCTCCTGGCAAATGGAAAACATCGGCATATTTGGCACATACGTTTTCAATGCCTCTTTGTTCCTCTTTATTTAAATAAGTATGTAGTTGTAACGTAGTTAGCAAAGTTCGAACTCTATCCACAGATATACTATCGTCGTCAAACTTGCAAACATAAAAATTATCTAGGCAGCTAATAATTAGATCTGAAATATTTATCTTAACCGAACTATCAGTTGTATTTAAAATCCTAACAGGAATAAGTCCATTATGTGGCTTCGATACTACACCCGCTGTGAACACACCATTATAAATTTCCTTTGATAAAATGACGCAATCACTATTGTGTGACGTCGGGATGTGTTTAATTACTTCGCAACGAGGTGGAATTGTAAACAAATTCCTATTTACATGAACACTGACAGACTGGTCTCGGGTTTCTAAACTCAGAGTACCATTTTTATAATTTAATACCGCATTATAGCGCTCAAAAAAATCCTGCCCGAGTATACCTTCTGCGGCGCAAGATAAGTGTTCAAAAATATGAAACTTTTGTTGAAAAGTCACATTATTAATTAAAATATCTAAATAAATGTATCCCATAGATTCTAAATTACCACTAATTCCTTTAATAACTATCTTATCCTGTTTTACTAAATTCAATAAATTCCTATGTCGCGACAACCATTCATACTTAAGCACACATAAGCTTGCTCCACTATCAATCAGTAAATTAAGATCAACATTACTATTTTGTAGTTGACAATTAATAATACAAAAATTACTATAACTAAGAATTGAATGAGTGTACGGTTTAGGTACGAAAAAATTCTAAGTTTTCATGACTATTTGCCTGATCATTGCGCAAGTTGTCTTGGACATTGGACTGTTGCGCGTTATGCTGAACATGCTGACAACGCACCGGACGTCCGCGTAAATGCTGACGCTGACCACCTGTGTGTTTACCTCGATTTACACTGTATGAAGTTCTTATACCTGTGCTATTTTCATAATTTTTATTATAATTATGATGATAAGTTTTATTGTTGTTATAAAACTGTCTATTTCCTCGGCCTCGAGAACCTCTAAAGCTTCCACGTTTATAGTTTTGGTTAGCCCTAAATTGCATAACCTGGTCTTGTGGCTGGACAGACATGGATTGCTCATCTACCGCAGCCGTAATAGCTTCAGACAATGACGCAAACTGTCGTGAGGCAATGATGGTGCTGAGCCGCTTATCGGCCAAACCGTCGCTAAACCGTTTGATTGCAGTCTTCTCATTGAGCGGACGCAAAACCTCATAGGCATCTCGCTTATCGTTAGCCTGAGCAATCGTAAGATTCACAAACAATTCCTCAATCTCTGTACCGAATTTTTCTATGCTCCTACGGCCTTGAGTCGCCTTAAGCAATTGTGTTTGTAATGCTACAAATGATTTTTTAGGTAACAAATAAATGCGAATATCTTCTATCAAACTTTCAATATCTGCGTAAGTGGTTTTTAGACGCAATTTTGCACTAGGCGAGAGACGTGTTTTTAATACAAACTGTATCAATTGACTTTTACTGGCATCATTGATAAGCGAGCTATAAAGTAAGATACCATCAATAAGCTGATTTGTCACCTGCTCCTGGCCATTCATCATCGGCAACAGGGAAATTGCAGTTTTAATATCGAACGTTTCAGCCATTTTTGTAACACTATTTGAATGTTCTATAAAATCCTTAGAACTAGTTTGACTACTACTATCTACTAAAGTCAGTAAACCCTTTATTTTCTGATAATTTGATTGAATCTCATGGATTAATGTTTGGAAAACCTCACAAGTTTCCTTGTCTAGCTTGCGTTCTTTAATTTCTTGGTTCAACTGAGTCAAAATACAATCCAGTCTACTGTATTCATTTTCTGCTTCTACTAGTTTCTTATAAGCTAAATCTTGTCTACGCCTATCTGGACCTAGTTTCACTAAATATTCCCTTAAATATTTTAATTTAGCGTGCAAATCTTGCAATTGTTGGGACATTCCTTTTCCCCAAATCGAAATATAAAATAATACAACATGATCTAATTTCAATATTATGGAATATTGTAGAATATTTAAAAAAAAATTTCAGTGCAAAACTTACATTGCAGTAGGTACGTATTGTACTGACAACGTATAAGTAGGTCACGACGTGTCACGTGGCGTGGATGAACGGACTCCTCAGCACTGGACTCGAACTGACTCCGTAGGTCACGACGTCTTACACGGTGTGGATGAACGGTTTCCTCAGCACTGGACTCGAACTGACTCCCAGCTGCTCCACATCGGACCCGAACGATTTATCTCCCGGCGCCCTGCATATCCTCTCATCATAAGGCTTGAGCATTCTCCCGGCACCCGGCAGCAACGTTCCTTTTCTGTCTTCTTATTTAATATTTTCACCGCTTCTCACTTATTCTTGGATTCTGTTTTTTTTTTCTTTTTTTTTTTCCTTCTTTTGTTTCTTCCTTCTAAATTTTCCGTCTTCATAAACTTATATCAGTATATTTTTCAGGATTTCTTCAACTATTGTCGTCCTCGCATTTTACGTAAGTTGCAAAATTTTAATTGCTGGCTAAGGGTCGCCATGTATTGGAGTGATGTAATCGAAATAAAAGAGAAGTGTTCGATTCAACGATTCGTGTAATAATGCCCATAAAAGGTGTGTGCAGTTACAAATATAAGGTTGGGCGAGCTGCACACTACAGCTTAGAAGTAACGTAAATCTTCAACCCGAAGTTGAAGATATCGCGTAACACAGACTCCGGCAGGGACTACCACTCCTTAGCTGTACCACAGATAATATAATACTAGCATACAGATGCCTCATCCCATACAAAAAAAACCGTGCCGACGTAACTAGCGTTTTTCATCTGCTTAATCTTGTTATTTTTGTGAGTACATCAATCGCGTTTGATCCCGTTTCACGGCAATAGATGGTGTTAACAGCGAATTGCAAGTATAAGGGTTTACTAGGTACGTGAATATAATTTTCTTTAAATACAGTGAAGGTTCGTTTTATAGTATTTATTTGCACGTGTTTATAGTTTTTTTTTTGCATCTACATGTGTTACAATGCAAATTTTAACAATCAAGTGGAATGCCTCAATAATTTAAAAATGCGCCATCTATTGGCATACATTTTAACTGATCCGTTCAAATAATCTTTGAAATGTGAATTAAGAGCCCAATATTCCATAATTTTGTACTTAGGAGAGTTGATTAAACAAGAACATACATTTTTTATGTTCAATTCCAGAATAAGAAAATTTTATACACAATTCTATTGAATTGTGTGTACATGTCGCGTCATCTAGTGAGATTTATTTGAACCAAATATTCTTTCTTAGCAATGAGACCCCGTGGCTGTACGCATAATGAAAGTATTTCCAAATCGTTAAGTGCGTATGAGTGGAATGTCCACCATGTACCGATGGCACATCGCCGTTCGTCTGGTAGTAGATGAGGAAACGGGCTAGGCGGAATTAGATTATGCAATTCCAACGCACACTCCCCGAAATGTAACCGATAAAAAACCGACAGGCTGGCAACTCAGCGCCGATGTTGAAGGCTCTGGAGCCTAGACTCGACCAGTATCTCAACAACTTAAGCAGCAGCTGTTATGGCGTGAAGTACCGTCTCACCTTCGCAAGGATCCCTTGCTTTTTGGCAACGAGTTGAACCTTTACCTCAGTTTATGGGCCAAAATTGAGTGTCGATGTAAACGTTACGCAAAGAAAAGAAAAGACACGACTGTGTTTTAGCGGCATTGAACTTGAGCAGATTGGCATCTCCCTATTCGGAGACTGCATCCAAGGTCAAGCTTAAGCACTTTACTATGGCCTCACGGAGAGACCGAACTTGAGGCCCAGTAGCCCGTGCGTTGGACAAATATTTCTTAGCAACAGTGCTGTCGTCTGCATACGTCTGCGTCATGCGTCTGTTTTAGCAGTTCGTTTTTGTGCAGTAAGAATAATGTCGCTGACAGTACCGACCCTTGAGGGACCCCGGCATTAATATCCAATTGGTCCGACGAGCAGCCATTGATAACTACCGCTAATGCATTGATAACTACTAATTACTCAAAAAATCTGTAATCCGTCCTTACCAGTAAGGCTTTCGTGCCAGATCCTATCTATTATTTGTATTATTTGTATTTGTACCTTTACTTATAATATATTTTTTTTCAAATTACAGTTGAGCATATATGTGGTATATTTTTGTAATTACATCTAAAAACCGTTTGTTTTGATACCCCACTCCTCATGTATTTGAAAGAAAAAACTGGGACCCACACAATATGGAGCCCAAAATTCGTCATGTTTTTTAGGTACTTTATCTAAGAACATATTAACGGACAAGACGTTTCTAACGATTTCTTAATTATGTTTAATCCAGGTTTGAAAGATGGAGGTAATTAGCGAGGATGGTTGTTAACCAACTTTAACTCGATATATATCCTAAACTGTTATTTAAAATGAAAAATGGTCAAAGGAACCTCAAGAAGATTTTTAAATACCTATTGAACGATACGCCCTCCTGGACATAGTTCGCCATTTTTTTTTTCTACTATCTGGCGTCTGGTGGTCGCTGTGGTGAACTTTGATTACTTTCATGACTTTAGTCACACTCGCAAGGTTAGGACAAATTGAACGACGTAAGAATCATCAAAATCGACCTGGTCTCTAAAACACTGATAAACACATTAACCTGCTTCGGCAGTCGGGTAAAAAGAGTACGACTGACGGTTCGTCACATTTTGCATTACAGTGTGCAAGACGCTAACTTTACATAACAGAAATTTTAATCATTAAAAATCATTTACATTCTATCAATTTTATTTTACTAAACACAAAAGTTATCTGCGGCCCCATACAAATTATAATGTAGTTAGATACCCGAATATCTGGCGTGATATTCCTCTAATGTCCTAATTAATCAGAGCAAGTGCGAACGTCTTGTCTTATAATCGCTTATATCGTTACGCACTTTGATTTTAACGATAATTGATGGCGCCGGGAATTAGCAGAGATTGCGGGAATTTCTTGTTGAATGTGGAACTTGTGGGTGCTTAAATTATACGTATAGTTTGCTCTTATGTAATTAGGTGCTTATGTTACCATCGATATCTAACTCTCTGCGTGATGTGTTTAGAGTAGGCATGTAAAAAAGGCCATAGAAGCGGAAACGTTAGTGTGAAACTTAAGTTCTAGACCAAGGGTCACCAATTACTTTCGTTCGGGAACCGTTTTTTTAAATAATGTGACCGTTGCGATCCTTAAGGCTTAAATTTACCTCGCTCCCCACCCGATATTTACATTGTCACGTGTATTTTTTTTTAAATTGAAATAATAAACTTAGGTCAATATGGATGCAATTTCAATGAAGATTTTGATGAGATGATTCATCTGTTGTCGAATCGACGGCACTGACGGCAGTAAAGACAAAGCGCTGCATATATTATTGGATTACTTATTCAAGTAACACAATATAATCATATTATTATAGGTACCGTTTACTGGTCCAGACAAAATACGTCGGCGTTCAGGATCCGGACCGCGGTCCGCCATTTGGTGACACCTGAGGCCCTAGACGTGACATTCTATCAACGAATGCGTGGCAATAGCGATCGGAAAAAGCCAAAAATGTATGGGCATGCATATATATCTCTTACATTCTGGCATTTTGGTCGTCACTATCGCTGACATCGAATGACTCGTGGATACCTCTGCTCTAGACAAAGTATCATTTTATCAGCGATAGCGATTGACAAAACGTCAATATGTAAGGGATACATCACGTGACATATTGATAGCGCTTGTCAAACCCATACATTTTTTACTTTTGAGAAAAGCTATCGTGGATTCAAAAACACTTTTCTAGAGCCTCTTGACCTCGACGGAAGCGGAGTTTGACGGGGTGGTAGGTGCGAAAAGTGTTCGAAAGACTTTTAATGTGTTAAATACAACTGAAAGTGGGTTTATTGGTTTGTCCTGCGTGCCCTGGTAACAATAATCTGTTTGAGGAAACTGACCAACGATGCTGATTCTTTACTTAATATGGGATGCCTGCCGGATTATGGCACACAGGAGGCATTGGCCTAGCGGTAGCCACGTAATTGATAGGTAACTTATCAATACTACCTCACTTTAAAAGTAAATTATTTTCCTTCAAGCTTGTTGCCTCGCCTTTATGCCAATGTTCTACATCTGACTGCAAATATGTACAATCTGCACATCATATCTTATGGGAATGTATTCTTTGGCAGAATAAACGCAATATTATGTTGGATAATGCACACGCTGCATCCGGACTTGTTCACTATACGGACCTTGTAGAAACTAGAACAAATTTCCGTGCGTTCAAGCCTTTTTGCCATACCTATCATTGGAATCAAATATAACAGCTCACAATGTTAGGATCCATTACTATTAATGATAATTTTTATCCGTGGTGCAAGACAACTGGGCTTACATGGTGGACATCCCACCCATACGCACGTTTATAAACGTTTTGAAAATACTTTCATCATGCGTACAGCTAAGGAGTGGAATTCCCTGCCGGAGTCTGTGTTTCCCGATAGCTACAACCTCGGGTTTTTTAAGTCAAGAGTGAATAGGTTTCTTCTAGGCAAGCGTGTTACACCGTCGACCACATCATCGCTTACCATCAGATCCACCATCGATACCATCAGGTGAGATGGTGGTCAAGCGCGAGCCTATCAATAATAATAAAAAAACCCAGTTGTAAACGACCCTTTGTGCCTATTGGCCTTGTTTGTTCTGTCTCCTGCTTGTTATGGAGGAAAGGGGAAAATTGAATTTTTTTCTAGTCCACGGAGGAGGATATTGCTATTCCTTTCTGATTAATTTCGTTGCGTTATCCAAGACAGTTAAATTCATTCTCCGGGACTTCGTCGACTTTCATTGCCTCGACGCTTTTCTGGTGGTCGCCACTGTTGATTCTGGCTTTCAGGAGTTGCAGTGGTTTGAGTATAGTGCGGTGGGATTGTCCCGAAAAAGAAAAATACTACCTCACCTACACACTACACACACCTCACACTCTTGTGAAAACAAGTCTTTAAAAAAAATGGTTCTCGCATGAATAGGTAGCAAATGAAACGTAAACGAAAATGGGAGTATGTAAGGATCGTGACGTTCTGCATTCTCTGTCTACTCTCTTGGGGAAAAAGCGTGAGCTAATGTGTACGCGTATTTATGAATGAATCCGGAACTGTTACTACTCAAAACTACAATTAGGACGAAAATAGCGTGACATTAAAATTAATAAAAAGGTCACGTTACTACACAAAAACTTGTCAAAACTCTTCCATTTAGATTAGTTTTGACGACTAGTACGCCATTCTAGTTTTATGAGTCCCGCAGGAAGAGATAGTGGCCATTACACTACCCTTTAGGCCGCGCAAGGACAGTGAAATTAACCTACCGTACTATCGCTGTAACACGCAGGTTTGATTATGAATAAGAGGTTGAAAAAAATTGGCCAAATGCGTGTCGGACTTCATTTAGGGTTCCGTACCTAACCGTAAAATCAAGTTGGTTGTAATAGGAAACATGTGGGAATTTCAAAGAAAATATGTAATTTTTCAATATATTGGTATTTGTTAGTAAAATATACGTAATCATAAACATTATCATCAGGAAGTTAAAAAAATGTTCGGAGCAAAATTAAAAAAAAAGCTGACTTTGGTGGCTTCTCATTCCTTTGTTTTACAATATTTTTTTTATCAAAAATACAGTATTTATCTACTCAACGAGCTCTAAACAAGGATACCCCACTCGATGGGGTAGTTATTTTTATATTTTCGCGCCCCCCTTTTCCTGTATGGGGGAACCCCTTAAAAAGATTTGTAAATATTTTTCGACAATTTACATGGCTTTGGGTGAAGAAGATGCTTTTATTCGATTTTTCGATTTCTCGATTTTTTATTTATATTAATCGATTGCCTTTACCTGTGTGACAGACAACGGACAGACAGACAGACAGACACGTGAGTGACAGCAATACGGCTCCGTTTGGACCCTTCGGGTACGGAACCCTAAAAAGAAAATAGGTTTTTTTGAAAAATATGGAGGTTGCGGGAATCCGCTGAGTGCGAGACGCACGGAACCGGTCAATGTGGCGACACTTGGGGGAGGCCTATTTTCAGCAGTGGACATCTTTTGGCTGAAATGATGATGATGATGTGAGGCACTTAGTATTCCTAATTTGAATACTTTCACACCCATTGAATGAGTTGATAACTTCTACTTTTATAATAAAGTTGGTAGTGTATTCTCAAACTTCAAATTCTTAATTCATATTCGTGAATTAGTCTTATTTTCATTTTATTCCCTACTCCAGTGACAAACTTATCTAGGTTCTACCAGTTATTTTTTGTTTTAGATGTTTACTAGCTTCTGTCAGCGGCTTTGCCCGCGTGTTCACCTATCCCAAAGGACTGAAAAGTAGTCTATTGTTATTCCTGACTATAATCTACCTCTGTGCAAAATTTCATCAAGGTCCGTTCACCCATTCTGGCGTGACTGAGTAACGAACATTCACTTATCCAAACATTCGCATTTGTAAGATCAGCGCCTATTACCAATCTCAATTCCTTCGTTCTAAATTCCAAAAAGAAATAAATAATCAGAATTATTAATTCAAATATGTTAATTTTTACACACAAATATTAAGTAAGTTAAAATTTTTCCATGTTTTTATTCAGTTGAAAACACTACATAATCACTGACCGACACACCGATAAAAGCCTTCATAATAATTATCATTACTTTTTACAGCACACTATTAATCTCTGCCGGTCCCTAAAGAGATACGTGGCGTGAACCGTGAAATTAATTAGTAAACTCAGTGCCATCACAGCGTATGTTTTATTCACTATGTTTTTAATTCAAAAGTTAATTATCAGAGTCGCAGGGGAGCGTGCGTGGTGAAAATTTCGCAAAGGGAAGTATCATTTATTTATGGTTGACGGAAACGATTTATGACACGAACTAGTGGTTAATTTATATCAGCCGCACGGTTCGATCTTCAGGGTTAAGCAACGCTTGCAGAAGAGGGTCCTTGGATGGGTGACCATCCATTACGTGTCGAGACTCCTCTGTGCCTCGGACAGCACGTTTAGCCGCGCGTCTCGGCTTTTATTTGAATATCTTTGACAGTCGTTCCGAGAGTGAGAAATCTTTGCAATTAGTATAGTGGTTCTCTGTTAGACCAGAAGCCGACCTTCCCGTCCGCCACCTGGCACCCCTGGTCTGGTGCGCTTGTGATAGGGGGTACTCTCCGGATGAGGGTCCGGCGACGGACAGCCGCGGCGTGTTGCCGGATACCTGCTAACGCGTGCCCGTGTTTCCGCCATAAGTGGCACGGGTGGACACCGTGGAGTTTTAGTGGGTTGGCGTCCCACATAACTGCGTTAGCATTACTCCAAGCAAAAAAAAGAAGCCGACCTCAGTTGGGAAAAAACTACGCATATTGATTATCAGAAAGTTGTTTTTCGTGGGTTGTAGGTGGTTTGGGGGCCTGCCTCGTGAACAATCAAATTTAGGTCACACATCAGACTGCCAAAACAATGGAGTTTGCAATTATAACAAAATTCGAAGGTGTTAAAAGATTTTGCTAATTATCACTGAATCCTGCGACAAAAGTATCCTAGTGCAGGATCCAGTGTCACGTTTAAGTATTGTTACATTTTCTATGATACAAATATAACTTATTATTTTTATTCATTACACGCGATGGCTTTGATGACATTGGCAGTCACGACTTCACAATTTAAAGCGTTACTAGAAGAATCCGAAGGGTATTCTTTGAAAATAAACACGGAAATTTATTACAATAAAACAATTATCCTTACACAAAAGCATCAAAGGAAAAAACTAAATTAAAACATTCAGAACCACCGTCAAAGAAACAGCGCAAACATGAAAGGGGTAGAAAGATGCCGGCGAAAAATTCAGCATGGCTGGCGTATTAGGCGCCATTAATATTCTTGTAAAAGTTGACGTGACGTCAAATATTCTATGATTAACGACCAAGTATTGTTTGGTGACCTTATTGTCCTATGCTACAAAAGGTTTGAACTAAAACCGCGGACAAGAGAAATTTTTCGGTGCTTTTTTTTAATATCTCCGTTGAAATCCCGTCGCGTGTCACTTTTAGGCAGCAAAATGGGAAAGATATAAGCAAATTTTTGTGCTCATTTTTCAGTAAGTGGCCACTAGGTGTGGGGCCCGTTATGTACTTAGTAATCATTATTTTTATTTTCCTTGCTAGTTTAGAAAAAATGAATTGAATGTTGAACCACGCTTGCAGTGTTTATTTATTTATTTAAAACTTCATGCAACATACAAGTACATAGGCGGACTTAATGCCTAAGGCATTCTCTACCAGTCAACCAAGGGTGGTGGAGAGATAACATGGCGGGTGCATATAAATTGAAATAACTATTGAAGTAAAATTGAATAACAATATATAAACTACTAAAAACTTCCAGTGTGCATTATTAAGAGTTTTTTTTTTTTAAACTAGCTGACCCCCGCGGCTTCGCACCCATCAAAACTATAGTCTATGTTACTCGGGAATAATATAGCTTTTCATAGGTAAAAGAATTTTTTAAATCGGTCCATTAGTTTCGTAGCCTATTCGGTACAAACAAACAAAAAAATCTTTCCTCTTTATAATATTGGTATAGACTAGCTGTTCCCCGCGGCTTCGCTCCGGTGGACCACCCCACAGGAACCGGTTTCGGGATTAAAAAAAAGCCCATGTCACTTAGGAATAATGTTGCCATTCTATTGGAGAAGTATTTTTTTTTTTAATCCAGCAGTTTTAACTGTAAAACAGTTATAACTACATACTCGTAAATACCTGCTGTAAATTCGTAAACAGGTATTAAAGTTTGGGAAAATTCAATTCAAAGTTCATGTATATTGTACAGGTACACAAAACACACTATGTAGATTAAGATATGCATCGTACCTCCTGTCTGTCATTCCTTCAAAGGGTTTATTCCAGAAATCCCCACCGACAAATCCCCACCAGTGGGGATTGTTATTTTTTTTTTCCAGAAATCCCCACTAGCTAAATAAACTCAGACTAGTGGGGATTTTTGGAAAAATAAGTATCAATCCCCACTAGGTGTTGTTTTTAAATTATTAAACAAAAATTATTTAATCATGAGGTCTTCCCGGAAGTAACTGTTAGAGGTTACTTTTTTCACTATAAAAATCCATTTGGAAAAAAGGGCGAGAATTGTATCTGACGAAATCCAAAATTTTGAAGAGACAAATTGAACTTGCTGCAGTACAACCACTTTTACCGGAAAATCTAATAATGGAAGGCTGGTTCTATGTTGCCTACTAAAGCCCAGACAATCATAACAGTGACCATTTTCGCTGGTATATGTTAAGCCTACGGATAAAAGAAGATTTCATAAAAGTATTATGTGTTTACGGAACCACAAACTTTTTTGAAGGCTGGCATAATAAGCTTAATGCAGCTATATCGAAGAAAAAAGCAAGTTTACTGAAACTCCTGCATGAAGACGCTTTGTTTTATGAAAAAAGTGCTAACGGAAGTCACCGTCGGAACCCGCGATCATAAAGAAGCAAAGAAAAAGACTAGTTTATCTTAGAAGCTCAACTAGAGCTAATGCATGGCAGCATTACAGTGCCACTTTTTTTTTAAATAATGTGATAAATTCACAATCGCGATTTACGTTATCCTATAATGTTTAAATAACTTTGGTTTTAATCTAATTAATTGTTGTAAATATGTTTGAATTTCGTTTCAAAGCAAACAATTTATATTGAAAATTGATTATAATAATTAAATAACTTTTGATTAATAATTTACAAACAACACCTGGTGGTGATTGTTACTTATTTTCCGAAAATCCCCACTAGGCTGAGTTTATTTAGCTAGTGGGGATTTCTGGAAAAAAAAGTAACAATCCCCACTGGTGGGGATTTGTCGGTGGGGATTTCTGGAATAAACCCTTCAAAGATAGAGGGCCCATTGTCAACTATCATCATTTAAGCCGGAAGACGGCCACACTGACCGGCCTTGTGCGTTTCGCATCCATCTTATGTATTCCCACAACCGTAACCACGCAAACTATCACTACTTATCTATGTTATTTAACCTAGGTGTAAGTAATATTGATCACACTAAAACTCGAATAAATCAAAATCAAATAGATTATTTTAAATAATTCTTAAAGGTAGGTTTGAATTGTCAAACAAAAAAAAAACCGGCCAAGTGCGAGTCGGACTCGCGCACGAAGGGTTCCGTACTTGGTAAATTGCAGGTTACGATGTATGACGTATTAAAAAAAAACTACTAAATAGATCTCGTTAAAACCAATTTTCGGTGGCAGTTTACATGGTAATGTACATCATATATTTTTTTTAGTTTTATCATTCTCTTATTTTAGAAGTTACAGGGGGGGACACACATTTTACCACTTTGGAAGTGTCTCTCACGCAAACTGTTCAGTTCAGAAAAAAATTATCTTAGAAACCTCAATATCATTTTTGAAGACCTATCCAGAGATACCCCACACGTATGGGTTTGATGAAAAAAAATATTTTTAGATTCAGTTTAAAGTATGGGAACCCCCTACTAATCTACTTACCAAGTTTCAACAGCATAGTTCTTATATTTTCGGAAAAAAGTGGCTGTGACATACGGACGGACAAACAGACAGACAGACATGACGAATCTATAAGGGTTCCGTTTTTTGCCATTTGGCTACGGAACCCTAAAAAGATCAAGTTGCACATTCGCAAGTGTCAGTAGGTCTCTTTGGAGAAGAATGTGCAAGAAACACCACGGACACTCTTATACATCAAAAACTTTCAATTACAAGTATTTGGTTACATCAATCTTGTTGGAAAATTACACATAAACGTGTAATGTAAAAGCGTCTAGAGTAAAAAAAAAAAAAAACTCTTGTATTTAAAGAAAGAAAGGATACATTTATTGCTAACTGACGCATGCTACAACATAAACTAAACACAAACCAACCCAACCAACCAATTTCACCTGTGTAACTGCTTATTATGTATTTATAACCTAGGTATTAAAATTAAAATTTTCTGATTCTCCGCTATTGCTAAGGCCCAACGCGGTCATGCCCTTGATAAAAGCTATCTTGCTGCCACAAATAGCCTCCAATGCTAACACTGCATTCGTTCACGTTATCTGCTAAACCGAATTTATCTCTCCACCCAAAAATTAAAGATTTTATGGCAAATTGAAAATTAAATCTGATTTTCGTCCTTACCATGAGATTTTATGTGAAAAGATTAACGAGCATAATAACAACAGTATTTTTAACAGAAATTTTTGGTCCTGGATGCAGAGGTTGATGCTTTCAATGTTAATCTAGGTTTTCAGCATTTAGGGTAAGGACTGACCCCTGTATTCATTTCCTTAAATTGACTCAAACAAGCAGCAACATTAACCGAGGACTTTTTCCATTGTTATTACGAATAAATGTCTAAAGGCATAGCGCGTTTTTTCTTTGAAAGAAAAAGTTTGCACTATTTTTTCTTTTTTTAATTCGTCTTTTGGTTGTCTGAATAAAAACACAAGGATTTCCTAACACATAAAACTACCTTAGCAATCCAATTCCCTGCGGCAACCAATCAACTAACTCTCGAGTACCAAGGATCAAATCACCACTTCTCAGAATCAACGTGCAACTTAAACGAGCACAAACTATCTCAGACACATTTCGCGGTACTCTGCCTGCTTTCAAAGGGCACAAGACAAACGTGTAGAAATTATTCCCCAAACAAGTTTGAACAGTCTTACGGCCAGGAACTAAACTAGCAACTCGTAACGTTCGTGTAAAATATGAGAGTGACGTGGGACGACATGGATATATGGATGAAGGAAAGGGAACTAGTCTTATTTTGTGATAAGATTACAGAAAAGTAAGATCTAATATGGTGATGAGAGTTGCCGAGAATCGAGACGATCCAGATCGAATATGAGAGAGGGTTAACATGAAATGCGTAAGCCATAGAAGACCTCGTGAAAGGCCTATGATTTTTTGGATACCAAAAGCCAACCATTTTATTTTTGCTCCAATTTTCTTAACCCTGCAGTGATCGTTATGGTGCGTCCACACAACACATATTTTGCACAGACTTGACAAACATTGACACCGACTTTTGTTTGTACACTGTGTTGCCCAGACAACATTCTATAGAAGTTAATGAAAGTCTGTGCAAAAGTCTGTGTATTGTGGATGCACCATTATGGTAGCCAATTAAAATTAGTAGATGGGTACTAATTTTGTTTTATAACTCTACTGTAAACTAATGTGTGATAAAACTCTTGGATTTCGTGATTTTCATATTCTGGATTCAAGCTAAACAAGCAAGTAGCTACAATGTAGCTATAGCCCTGACGTTTCTATATCAAAGTCTTAGTAATTATTAGAATCATCTAGTAAAACAGCCTCCGTGTACCACCGAACAAGTTTGCATGCTTAGCTTGCAGATTTCACGCTCAACCGGCGAAACGAACGGTAACCGCCGTACTTAGCCGCTGTGCCGGTTGTCCTGCAACTTGTACTACAACTAGCACAAGCTTGCAGTACTTGCAACGTTTAGGTAATTAAGATGCGAGGTCCGGGTAATTAAATTGTTTTCCGTTTTACTTCTTGCTTGCGTTGCAACTTTGTGGTCCGTTAAATCTGATTTATCTTGTTTTCGGGTTTTGTTTTTGGCCATTACATAATTAGTGATATATTTTTGGAACCCTTTTTACAGATACGTTGAGTATGTTTACAAAATAAATGGGTTCTTTGAATGGCACCAGTAATGTCATTAATAAAATTCTGTCCAAAAAGGAAAAAGACCACACTAAGTGATATCATAATAATTTACACGAAGACTTTTATCACAAGGAACGGTCCTCCATCAAATCTAATGACCGCAGTGATCACCCAAAAATCCATCAAAACATTTTTATTGGGAGCCATCAATTTTGTTTTTACAACGAACCACGATGTCTTTTACAAATAAGACCTATTTGTTATCGTCTTTCGCCACAATTGGTTCAAACTTGAGAGAAATGCTGGCCATTTGATTGAGACAGAAACCGTTGAATTCAAGATGGCGTTTGATAAATTGAACCATTAAAATATGTTCTATTATGATCTTAAGATATTTCCGGGTTCAATTCTGGGATTAGGAATTAATTGGACGAAGTAACAGTTTCAAATTGAATGGGTTCTTTGATCTCTGACGATTATCTAACACTTCTCTCGCTGGTTTGATGCTGGTGAAATCCCTTTGAGAAGAATTTTACAATTTGGCATCAGTTTATCGTGGTGTGAATTTGCAAAGGGTAATCTGTTTTGTGTAGATCGTAAGGTGTTTAGACGGATTAATTAGAGATTTATCTTGCTTTTATAATAAGATCAAAAAACACAAAAACAAAGTGTATTCGCCTTAATAGAGACAATAAGAAAAGTGCTATTGAACACATTCTTAGTAAAGACAATGTAATAATTTAGGTTATAATTAAATTACTTATTAGTCTATTTATAAGGCTAGATTGTAATAAAATTAAGGTCCATCCTATTGATAAACCCTAGAAAAGGAAAAAAATAGAAATAATAATAAGATCGACACGAGACACGCATGTGTCGATTAAGAATATGGCATGACTTATAATTCGTTGTCAATATTTCAAGGGGTGGAGAGCACTCATAAACAACTTTTAGTACAAGAAAACCTCAGAAATATTAAAAATAACCATGGGGACATTTATGTTCGCATAACTAGACAAAATGTAGAAAGTAGCTGATTCTTTTAACGTTATTCTAGGGCTCGTCTCATAGTGAAAGTTGTCAACGTCATTTACGACCCAATCACAGCATAGTCACCCAGCCCAAATATTCTTAACTCAAGGAATTGGTAGATTTCCTCTAACACTACAAACAGCGCTCAACTAGGATAAACTATCAAAAACATAAAACTAACTACTTGAAGCAAGAAAAAAACAGCAAAAAGAAAGAGCTCCGTACCAAAGAAAAGCGCTCTTTGGCCGTTAATGAGCGCCCGTGTAAACTAACAACGCTCATTGTTTAAAAGGAGTTTGCATTTTTAAAATATCTCAGAAGAAAGCATAAAATTAACTGGACTATTTAAAATGCCGCGCGACGACGGGAGGCGACATAAAGAGACTGAAAATGGGAAAAAAAGACGTTTTTACTGTACTCAAGGGAGGTAGCAGCGAATGCTAGATGGTGCAAGAAGGTGTTATCCTACTCCTATTATAAATGTAAAAGTGTGTGAGGGTGGACGGACGTATGTTTGTTTCTAGTTCACACAAAAACAACTGAATGTTTTTCTTTTCATGAAATATTACAGTAATATAGCTTATAATATTATCATGTAATAATACATACGCTATAATTTATAAATGTATAGTGCAATTTGGCCAAAACTTGTACTAATATAACGTAGCTGGAGCCACAAGCGGCAGCTTAAAAATATTATTTATATATATGCAATGGCTTTTTACCGTGGGTTACATTCCGTACATGTATAATCATAATTCTTTATTACTCGTAAAAACATACCGCAAGAAATTATCTAAATAATAGTGAAAACCGTATAAAAAGTCTTTGAGTGGTTTATAAGAAATAAACAAAGCTATAGTTTTTATCTTATTTAGTAACATGACCTGGTCTGAGCACCGTTGTTTAGTCATAAAAGCCAGCCTTGCCTTTAGCCATGGGGTTTGTCAAAGAGCAATGGAGCGCAGTATTCTAGGTGAAAAAGAGCTGACAAGAAACGCTACGCTGCTCTCTAGAAAGGGGATCATAGCCGTATGAGCAGAGACCGCTGGTTTCTCAATAGTCTCCTCAAATTGGGTGGCTGAGGATGTACGGCCCCGCCGAGGCCAACCCAGAAAGAGGAGGCGAGTCGACCTAGACGCCCACTGCAGGCAGAGGCTTGTCCGAGGTGGCTCAGGAAAACAATACTTGGAAGGATTTTGGGGAGACCTTAGCCCAGCAGTGAGACAGTATAGGCTAACATAAACAAAATGATATGTTGATTTGGGGCTGGTTAAACTACACATATCCATTCTAAAAGCGAATTGAAAGAGTAAAAACGGAAAGGTTTGTGATTTTGTCGACGTTTAGAATAATACAGCAGGAGTCGCAATCGAGTAAATAAAGCTGACAGTATGTTAAAAAAAACCCACATATTGGCAAAACCAAAAGTAAATATTATTTTATATCGCAATCATACGCATCAAATTGACTCTACCACAAACTAGGCGATGAATATTTTGAGGATTCGTTAATTTAAATTTGTCAACGGCCAAATATTAAACTAATCCCGGGTTCGTGGTTAAACCAATTTTGAACCGCGCTCTGCCTCCATCCAGTAATCCTATAGCAAAGTTAGTTCCAGCAGTTAAAGTTTTCCGAGAGGCTTTTTAAGCATTCTTCTCCATCCCCAGGAGAGTGGATGCAGAAAGTTAACACTTGCAATTTTAGACTCGCTTCACAACCTCACAAGTTTTTGGTAACTACAATTCACTTTTTCGAAGTTTTTAGCGACTTTTTGTACCTTTTCCAAGAATTACTCGTATTTTTGGCGACATGGTGAACTGATTGAATTGTTTCCTTTTTCGGGAAAGCTTTTACTTAATTTAAAGTCATTTCTGGCTGCTGTTTGTAAAGAACTAGGTAAGATTCCGATATTGAGTAATTTTTATTAAGAAATTCTCCTTCGATAGCAGCTGGTTTAGTAGATGGAAAGGCGATATAGAGTTATGTTGATGTTTTCAGGCATCTGATAAATCTTCTTACAATCATAAAATAACACCATGCCTGCTTTCCCCAAAGGGTTATTAAGCAGAGGTACCTAGTGAACACAATACGCCAGTCATCTTCAGGTTCAGTTGAAAACCAGCTTCAGGCACTAGTTGTCTGGCATTTTTGCTGAGCTGGGCCTTTTTGGCGCAGCCGTGAGGCACACTTTTCTGCTAACTTCTTTTATTTATTTTTATTTGTATATCTGAAGTATATTATTATGAATCTAGTACCTATTTTGTGTGTATTTTAGTCTGTGCTAAATAAATGTATTTTCTTTATTTTAAGTCCCTTGTAATAGGATTGTAGCCTATTGCCATCTAGCGGATAAGAGTCCAGACTCGAAGCTGCTACTAAGAAATTCAAATGGAGAAACCTCAAGCCAGGCAAATCAAACTCAGAAATTTGCCACGTGATACTGACAAAGCCTACCTATTGGCAAAATGGTTGCGTGAGGTCATGTTTATTATTTTTCTATTAACATAAATAATAACGCGATCAAATTCTAAAGTATCGTTAAAAGAAAATATTTATGAAAATTTTATTCATGACGTAAAATTATAACTTGTAAAAATTGGTAGCCTTGATTCCGTAATATCAACAAATTGGGCTTATTATCATAATCCCTGTTCGTAAATAGTAAGGTTATGAAATCATAAGATAGTCGTAAGCGACATATTTTCGGTAAGGCATATTTATCATTAATTCCAACGTTTATGATACAAAATGCTTTTTCTAAAAAGTGTCACTTGGGACAAGTCGGCGTAAAGGCTCGATTTATACCTTAAATTAATATAATTTTCATCTATAATCGTAAAGAAACTGAAAAATATAACTAGATACCACGCAGCTGTAATACCGTGTAATCTATGATATTGAATCCACGGTAGTAAAAATCAATAATCTCTAAACAACCAAAATAGATACCTTTAATGAGAGGCGTAGTTCCAAATGAAATAAACGGCCGAAATTGAATGCTTCCTTTTATATCCGACCGCCCAAAAAGGAGTTGGTTCTATTTTCGAATGCATGTTTTTTTTAAAGTGTAATCTTCTTTAGGGTGGTCGCCTACGGTGACTTTTTGCAGCGATGGAGACGCGATACAGTCGCTATGCTGTCGCATGTACCTACCATCGCCCACGTAATAACGATTTTGCATCGCGATTAACGCAAAATAACATTGATACAGATGCGATGCTGAATCGACACCGTCGCGATTCGGCACGCTGTAGTGATGACCTGTAAAAGACTGTAGACGCTTCAGTGGTTATAGATGGACTCGGTCGAGACAACATTGTTTGCGTTGTCTTTGTTGCTGCTATTACAGAAGCAGCCAAAGCGTAAGCGTGGACAACGTAAATATTGGGTCATCATTAGAATAGAATAGAATAGAATAGAATACTCTTTATTATGTACACCATATAAGTTACAGAAAATATAGACGAAGAAAACATTACACTGGGTGACACAATGGGCGGCCTTATCGCTAAAAGCGATCTTTTCAAGACAACCTTTGGATGGATTTTAAAAATGAAAGGAAAGACAGTACTGTAGGTAAGTTTGGTGTACTATTTATATAGAAAATAAATACATATATATATACATACTATATAGACAAATATATACAGTAACAAGTATGGAACAAAACTAAGAAATCAAGAAAAACAACTATTAAAGAGAGAGGTAGTGATTCTTCACCATAGTCACTCATCATCATCATTCATCATAATTTTAGCCGAAAAACGTTCACTGCTGGATATAGGCCTCCCCCAAGCGTCGTCACACTAATCGGTCCCGTGCGTTTTGCATCCACCTGACTTCCGCAGCCTTGACCAGGTCTTTGCTCCACCTAGAGGGAGGCCTTACAACGCTGCGTCTTCCGGTACGTGATCGCCACTCCAGAACTTTTTCGCTCCAACGGCCATCCGTCCTATGAGCTGTGTGCCCTGCCCACTGTCACTTTAATTTGGCGATTCTTCGGGCTTTATTGGTAACCTTGGTTCCTTTGCGGATGTCTTCTTTTCTGATTTGATCACGCAAAAAACTCAGAGCATAGCTGTCTTCATTGCCCTTTGGGTTATTTTAAGCCTTCTGATGAGGTCCATTGTGAGCGACCACGTCTCTGTCCCGTAAGTAATCACTGGCAACACAGCTGGTATTACTTAACAGCGTTTAAAACGCTAATAAAGTATAAATTCAAGTTCTATTACTTAATTAATGTATATAAATATATTAATAGATATTTGTTATAGTTAATATATTTGTATACTATCACACTTCACACTATTATAAAGGTGAAAGCTTGTGAAAGTGTGTGTGTATTTGTAAGTTTGTTACTTCTTCACGCTCAAACGGCTGGACGGATCTGGATGAAATTTGCCACAGAGATAGATTATAGTCAGGAAAAGCACATACGATGACTTTTTTAACTTCCCATTGACCTATGAACTTCAAATTTGGTGATAATGTTTGTTGTTACGTATATTTTACTAACAAATACCAATATATTGATAAATCTGATTTTTCTTTGAAATTTCCATTTTTTTTGCTATTAAAACCTGTTTTTGCGGTTCGATAAGGAACCCTAAATGTGCAAAGTCCGACTCGCACTTGGACAGTTTTTTATGCATCTGCCATGTTATCTCTTCACCACCCTTGGTCGACTGGTAGAGAATGGAGAGAACTTTTTACTGTCCAAAAATAAAAGCATTATTTTGTAGCGATTTAATATTAATCAATTGTTGTAACATGGATTGTTATTGTAGTTGAGTCTCTTGCAAAAATAATGAGATCGTCTGCAAATCTCAGCTGTTTTAGATTTTGTATTGATGCCGAACTCGTCTCATTTAAGTCTAAATATATTTTCAAATACCGCATTGAATATTTCTCGCTGTCTAACGCCTTTTTAAATTTGTCTTATTCTGTTCTATTGACATATACCAAGATTTAAAGTTACTGCCGATAAATACGTGCGTAACAAGACAGACTGACGTTAATAAAATGGAAGTAAAACTAAATAAAATAGTAATATAATAGTAAATACACATACCCTCACAACATGGTATTATCAGATACCGTACATAACACATATATGACATTATGTACTACATTATCTAAATTGCGGATGCGTGGTTAAAGGTTTATCCTGATTATGTAAAGCGTTATTTTATCCCTTTTTCTGCAACTGTCTTCATAATATGATACATAACTTCTGGCGGTTTCATAGAATTCGTTTCCTTATCAAGTACCAAGATCACCACAGTAACTGTCAAAATGTGTTTAGTTGTTCACGTAAAATTTACGAAACCAACGTAGAAAACTTTTATAAATAAACATTGTGCATAACTTGAAGTATTACTTCGTTTTTGTTGCATCGCAATCGGTTCACGCTTTCAAAAGTTAGGTGAATGTAGAGTGTTCAAGAAGTTAAATACACACGCAATTCAGATACTCGGATAGTTGAACTCCATATTTGATAGATGGCGTTGTGCATTTAACGTCATTATCTGAATGGCGGTGTTAAGATTCTCCGCGAAAGAATGACCCTTGAAAAAAAGTAGGTAGGGTAGGATAAAAGTAAGTAGAGTGGATAGGAAGGTAAGTAGTAGGCCGGTAGGGTGGGCAGTTGACGGGTGTGAAGCCGCGGGCCTAGTATATAATGTTATTCATTATTATATTTTACCTATGTATACCTCTGCTCAAGCCTTCGGGGAATACAGCCTCTGTTATGTCATTTATAACAACTCTAAATTCACATCCTCATAAAATTTAATCGGCAACAAGACACGCCGCTATAATCCGGCAATTTGACGTCAATCTCAGCTCGACACTTAAATGACTGACTATTAACATTTATCTGAACAATTAGCGTTGTTTTGAAAGGGGGATACATGCTACCACATTTAGGTACAAGGGTTTTAATATATTTGGGTTGAGATTACGAAAAGAATAGTCATCACATCCACTCACATACGCAACTTATTCAGTATCATTATTTCCAGCTGAAAAGGCACTGACAGGTGGCTTGCCTGGAGCTTAAAATTTATAGTAGGCACAGATAATATAATACTAGCTTATAGATGCCTCATCCCATACAAAGAAACCGACGTAAATAGCGTTTTTTATCTGATTAATCTTGTTTTTTTTGTAAGTACATCAATCGTTCGATCTCGTTTCACGGCAATAGATGAGCAACGACTTGCAAGTAAAAGAGTTTACTAAGTTCGTGTTTTTTTAGATTTTTTAAATACAGTAAAGGTTCGTTTTATAGTATTTTTTTGCACGTTTTTACAGTTTTTTTGCACCAAAATGTGTTACAATGCAAATTTTAACAATCGAGTGGAATTCAACAGAAATTAAAAAATGCGCTATCTATTTTGCGCATCAATTTCGATCCGTTCAAATAATCTTTGAAATGTGAATTAAGATCCCAATATTCCATAATTTTGAATAAACAAGAACATACAATTTTTATGTTCAATTCCAGAAAATGTTAATTTTACACACATTCAATAACAGATAGGTGCATATTGCGCCATCTAGTGAGATTTATTTGAACCAAATTCTCTTTCTTAGCAATGAGACCCCGTGTAGTAGGTGAGCTGGTAGAAATTTTTGGGTTGCTATTTGTTTGAGGCACGCTGACAACTTGTCCAGTAATATCCAAACAGAACCCCAGACCTGGCTGGGAAGTAGCGGGGCTAAACCAACCCTTATATTTTTAAAGATCGAAATTTTTATACTTTTATTTTCAAGATTATTATTAATTTATATATTTAAGACTGTCCCCCAATTTAAGAATTACAAATCTGTATTTAGCCTGTAAGCCTGTCCAACATTTACTTTACTCAGAAAATTTAATTCAGAAACCAGACTAAGACTAACTGACTAGGTCAAAAATCGTAAACGTAAGACCTAATTGAAACCAAAACATACCAAAGTGACTTAAAGTAACTTAGGTAGTCTATCACAAGACCCTAGGTATCACAGGTTGGTTATAAAGTGGGCTGTAAACCCTAATGCACTAACTTTTCGGAGGTAATCTGGTGCCTTAGTCAGAGATTACGTCCACAAACACAAAAGTCATAAGATTAAAGCGGTCGCTTATGTAGACAAAGATCGTTGTGGTATAGGTAGATTCAAACTTAATGGTGGCTCGGAACTCGAAGCGAATCGCTGCACAGTACCACAAAGTAAGTAAGCGGCGGCGCGCCACAGACAGAGGGGCCACTACGAACAAAGTGTCATATTGCACACAAACTTTGACATTGCGGTTTTACAGGGAATATTGGGCAATATTGGACCGAGCTCAGTCGCGGCTGTCATGAGTTCGTTTGACCCGTCATTCACACATTATGTACTGTAACGAGGTTGGTTGCATTGGATGGGTTACCTTTATTATTTGTTACAGACCGAATATGCTATTTGTTTTTAATTCTTTCTTTCAATGTTTTTAAGTTATAAAGGTCATTACATCTTTCAAGATGACAAATTAGAAATTAATTATCTAGGATTATAATAAATTATTTTAAGTCCATAGACGAAATTGAGAACTTGTCATAATAATAAGGTTCAAGTCATACAGCTTACAAATATGTTTCCTCCAACTGCACAGCATAATTTTCTTCTTGTTTAAGATCATGTTTGGTTTTTTGGTTCTATGTTTGAATGTATGTTTTTTAAGTATAATCTTCTTTAGGGTGGTCGCCTACGGTGACTTTTTGCAGCGATGGAGACGCGATACAGTCGCTATGCTGTCGCATGTACCTAGCATCGCCCACGTAATAACGATTCTGCATCGCGATTAACGCAAAATAACATTGATACAGATGCGATGCTGATTCGATACCGTCGCGATTCGGCACGCTGTAGTAAACGACTGTGGACGCTTCAGTGGTTATAGATGGACTCGGCCGAGACGACATTGATTGCGTTGTCTTTGGTGCTGCTATTACAGAAGCAGCCAAAACGTAAGCGTGGGCATCGTAAATATTGTGTCATCATTCATCATAATTTCAGACGAAACACGTCCACTGCTGGACATAGGCCTCCCCCAAGCGTCGCCACACTAATCGGTCCCGTGCGTTTCGCATCCACCTGACTTCCGCAGCCTTGACCATAGACCGATAGCGCTAGGCTATTTTGATGTCATAAGTTAAAAAAAATCTAAAGTTGCTTATTTCTTGCCTGTGGATACAGTCGTACCTATGTAGCTTATTTTTGCGTTTTGTGTCACATCTGTTACTTGCATTTTCAGTAATTCGATGATTTGTGGTTGATTATTTTTATTCAAATCAAAACTGGCAAAATTAAATTAAAGTTTAAAATAATTATGCTATCATATCTAGGATAGTCTGCGGAGTGTGTAAACCCAATTTGTGTCATATTCGTCCAGTGCAAACTGACATAGGGGTCAGTGTGTAAAAATAGTGCAAAAAAAATATTACAATTTATGAAATTACTATTTCCTTTCTCAGATCACTTACATATCCCTATTAATTAAATTTGTGCCAAATTAGGCCACGCAATTTTAAGATTTTTAATTATTTTGTTTTTCCAAGCTACAAACGCTTCAAAACAATATTACAATCATTAGAGTTAACATAATCAATATCATAAATGCATGAAAAATCGACATTGTAAATTTGTGTCATTTTCATGCACGATATGTACCTTTATATGAATAAAACACAAAAACAATGGTTGCGGTCGAAGCGGGCGGAGGAGGCCGGGCGTAGGAGGCCAGGCGGCATACGCACGCACACACGTTCGTTCAGTATGATTTCTTCTTAGATGCGTAGCGTTCATAATATAAATAAATAACATAACTATTATATTGAGTATTTATTGATTCTTATCTCCGCTACGTAATGAACAAATTTGTAACCTATAGAGATAAAAATAATGACGTGGGAATTTTGTACAAATCATGCGTCTGCAATCTGTCTTACCTACGAATGTCAATGGTCCATGCTTAGAAGACGGTCAATGTGGTCAATTATTTCTTGGATTGACGCTTCGATTCGCTTCCAATTTGAACCTGAAAGCGGTAGGTAGGTAGATACACCTACTTACCTACCGCTGTTTCGTTATACTGCTTCTCAATATCCCGTGCCACGCTTCGAGTAGGTAGTGTACAGTTAGCAAAACAAATAATACACGAAGTGAAAAAAAACTCCAGATATGTGTGGTGATAGTGATTATGTATAGTTTTATTTCATCACGGTCCTTAAAACAAGGACTTTTTTTCGGCTTTTCCGTCATCCCTTACAATGCTCGATTCTATGAACTTTAATAATCCCCTTTTTTAACAATCACTGTATTAACGTCCAGTATGAGACCACATATCGACACCCAATATGAATAACATTGTAACTTTAGTTACACATTGGTTTAACTTTATGTAATCTGTTATCACTGGGCCATCACTGCTCTATGTTCTACGAACGGGAATGGAAGAAACGAGCTAGGTGGAATGAGATCATGTAATTTCATTGCACACTCCCCGAAATGCAGCTAAGATAAAAAACCGATAAGCTAAGTGCATCAAGCTGGTATTTGGCAGATCCGTCCCAGAAATGAGATAAGTACTCCATACATCATCGAACTTGCGCTTGATACAACTTGAAAAACTGTTCTGGCGTGAAGAACCGTCTCACCTTTGCAAGGATCATCATCATCATCATATCAGCCGAAAGACGTCCACTGCTGGACATAGGCCTCCCCGAAGCGTCGCCACATTGACCGGTCCCATGCATCTCGTAACCAGCGGATCCCCGCAACCTTCACCAGGTCATCGGTCCACCTGGTGGGAGGCCTTCCAACGCAACGTTCCGGTTCGCAGTCGCCATTCCAGAATCTTTCTGCCCCATCGGCCATCCGTTCTGCGAGCAATGTGCCCTGCCCACTGCAACTTAAGTTTGGCAATTCTTCGGGCTATGTCGGTAACCCTGGTTCTCTTGCGGATCTTTACATTTCTGATTCGATCACGCAAGGAAACTCCGAGCATAACCCTCTCCTCCTCTTTCTCCTTTGCGAGGATACCCAACTTTATAGCAGCCAGCTGAGCCTTTGCCTCAATGTATGGCCCAAAATTGAGGATCGTGTTACAATTTGCGACAAGAAGCTCAAGATGGTCCATTATTGGCACGTTTACACCTCGGAAGGAAGGAGCCGAGTGGAATTAGCTCATCTTACCAGAGAAAAGACACGCCTGGGTTGTAGCAGCATAGAACCTGGCCAAATTGGCATCACCACATTTGGATACTGGCTTCAAGGATAAGCTCAAACGCTCCACCACAGCCTCACAAAGGACAAGTACCTCTCAGCAACAGTGCTGTCGTCTGCATGCCCAAGTTTTTAGCAGATCATTTATATGCAGCAAAAATAACGTTGCTGAGAGTACCAACCCTTGAGGGACCCCAGCATTAATATCCAATTGGTCCAACGAGCACCCATCTATAACCACTCGAATTCTACAATTCAATCACACATACCATCACCAGGCAGACCTAATGAAAGAAGCTTACTAATAAGGCTTCCGTGCCAGACCCTATCGAAAGCTTTCGAGTTTTTGAGGGAGACGGCAAGCGCCTCCCCGTGCCTTTCGATTGCCTCACTCCAGATGTGAATGGCATACCAGGCCCCTCAGAAAGTATTGCGAAAAAAAGTTTTTATATATGGGAGACTGGCCAGTTATAATGTTTTTCGAAAATATGATTATTTATAAGTAAAAATAAGTAAGTTCCAATTTCAAAATTTCCCTCCACATTTTTTGCGAGTTAATTCAAAGTATTGTGTCTCACTGAAATATGGATCTGCGCCGGGAACATTTTAGAGCTATGATTTTATACGATTTCAAGTGTCGCCTGAAACCGGATGAATCGTACGATAGACTTCAAATGGCATTCATGGATGAAGGCCCTTCCAAGGCAACCGTGTATCGTTGGTATAACGAATTCAAGCGCGGTCGACCAACTTTGGGGGATGACGAAAGAAGCGGTCGCCCTTTGACGGCTGTTACCGAAGAAAACGTGCTAGCAGTGAAAAATTTAATCCAAGACAATAGGCGAATTACATATCAGGAGATTCAACACATATTGAAGATTGGATCGGGAAGCGTTCACGAGATTCTACACAGCCATCTTCGCGTGAGGAGGATCACGCTGAGTGCCGCACAACCTCACCGATGCTCAGAAGCAGGCCCGGGTGGAATGGTGCCGTGATATGCTTAACAAATTTGAAGCAGGCTCGTCTCGGCGTGTTTACGACATCGTTACAGGTGATGAGTCCTGGATTTATCAATACGACCCAGAAACCAAGCGCCAGTCGACTGTTTGGGTGTTTCAAAATGAGCCAACGCCTACCAAAGTGAAGCGATCTAGAAGCGGGGGTAAGATTTTGATCGCTAGCTTTTTTAATTTGACTGGCCACTTGGTATCAATTCCCTTACGGGATCAAAGAAGCATTAATGCCGAATGGTATACTACCAAATGTTTGCCAGAAGTTTTCACTGTTATAAGCAACAAGCGACCAAACACAGGGCTCCGCGGGCTACTGCTCCACCACGACAATGCACCTGCGCACACCGCACTCAAAACGAGGGACTTCCTGGACAGCACGCCAGTCAAACTCCTGGGTCACCCTCCTTACAGCCCTGATCTAGCACCGTGTGACTTCTTTTTATTCCCAAAAATAAAAAATCAGCTCAAAGGGATACAATTTTCGTCGCCGGAAGATGCGCTGGCTGCGTTCGAGCAGGCTGTAAACGAGGTGTCTGCGGCGGACTGGAAAAAGTGTTTTGAAAACTGGTTTAGGCGCATGAATCTTTGTATAGAGGCTGGTGGAAAGTACTTTGAAAAGATTTAATAAAAATATATGTACGTATAGAACAATTTTTTTTAGTTTCGCAAAACTTTCTGAGTGTCCCACGTACAACGAGTTCGGCGGCAGCCGTATTGTCAATCACATAGGATGTCATTAGCTTCTAGGTATGCCAAGAGCTTAATATTAAGCACACGTAGAGGTCTGTAATTGGCCGGATCAGCTCAACTGTCCTTCTTGGACTTGTACGTTAGCTTACCTACAAGCATTCGACACTTTTTTCAGTTTCATACGAAAGGCGAAATAGAAGTGTCAAGATCGTAGACAGTTCGGGCGCATAAGTTTTAAGAACAAGTGCTAGTATACCGTCGGGGTCACTAGCTTTGTTCAAGTCGAGGTTGCCCAGCACTCTACGAACGTCATTTTGATGGATGCGAATGTCCGACATATATGTCTACACCCACCAGGAGAAATAAGGGGCCACGCATCACCAGAATGCAGACGCTTAGATTCCGCAAAAAATGGCAAATAAGTTTGCCTTCTCCTCAGCGAAGTCGGGTTTCAGCAGTGGTGGTAGTGAGGGATGGCAGAAGTTCGACTCAACCGACTTACCCAGGGACCGAAACTCTTTATTACCTACTGGGTAAGACGCAAGTTATGTCCCTTTTCGACTGTAGTTAAGTGGCATGTTAGTAATGTGGTCGGACCGAGACCTTTGCAACACCTTTTTGCAGGACTTGGCAGCGCTGTTGAAGGCCTTATTTTCCGACATAAGTTAGCCGTTACCCAAGGTGAACTTGTCGACACAGAGTAGCGACACAGATAATATAATCTAGTATTATATACATACAGATGCCTCATCCCATACTAGGAAACCGTGCCGACGTAACTAGCGTTTTTCACCTGATTATACCAATTATTTTTTTGTAAATCGATCGCGTTTGGTGCCGTTCCACGGCGATAGATAGATCACCATCTTTATCCGTGTAACGGAACCGAACGCGATTGGTGTACATAAAATAATCAGTATAATCAGTAAAGTACGTCGTTTCGGTTTCTTTGTATGGGATTAGACACCACTGGTATCGGTCTGGATTCTGGACAATTTGCATTGTAACGGTAGTTACAATGATTTTCATATTAAACTTAAAATCTGATCTTCAAAACTCATATCAAATCAAAAATCATACTTGCAGTAGTTTTATTAAAACTGAGAAAGCAATTAAAATTATTAACATGAAACCTGAAATTGTACAGAACAACTTATGCCTGCAGTTGTTAAACAAAAAAAACTTGCAAAAAAAAAAACTGTGTTGAAAACCATGCCATATTGAGTTACTTTGTATTGGGTTATATATTGGGTGTCGATATAACACATTTATTTTATTTAGATTATATTCCATTTTAGTCTTTCACGGCTTCATATCTAACTGTTAAGGCCCACTTGCGCAAAAAACTTAACTCAGATTTAGTTGCTAGCACTAGGTTAAATTGACAGTTTGTTATACATTAATGTAAATTTAACCTCGTGTTAGCAACTAATTCTTAGTTAAGTTTTTAGTGCAAGTGTGTATTAATCAATCAAATACATCATAAATAACGTACGCACTTGTTTGTTGCAACTTGCAAAGACCTAATGTAATAAATATACGCGCCGCGAGTCTGGCTGGCCGACACCCGCCGCGCGCGTGCCCGCGCTTTTCTCCGCGCTCGCCTTAGAGCATTTAACCTAATGCTCTAAGGCGCTCGCCCTTTGTGCGAAGGAGTCTAGTATTTTTTTTTAATAATAAGATTTCGTGGATAAAAACGACACAAATTATGCACAGTGTTTTGTTACACCATAATAATCAAAAACACGTAAACTCTAATAACTTGCATTTTCTTTTGTGGATTTTACAGGGTGTTGTAATAAAAAAATAAAATATCTATAAAAGTCGTGGATGAATTCGACACAAAATATTTTAACCAACAGATATCAGTTCTCTAAAACGCGTAACACCTATTTAACCTATTGTAATATTCTTTTGAGCTAGTTGGCCGACATGTTAGGTATTGGTTAAGTATAAGGATTATCGTGGATAGATGTGACACAAAATGCCTAGGTACATCAGTTACTACTTCGTTATAATCGTGAAAGTAAAATTTTCATCTCTAATTTTCTTTTCGTCCAATACTGGTCGAAAAGACAAATACCTAAATTTCTACCTATGCAAATACCTAGGATGACACAAACTAAGGTATTAGGTTGGGCAAATGGTCTGGAAACTATATGCGAAACACAAACAACTTTAATATTTTTGAAACCTCAAAACCTAGCGCTATCGGTCTACCAGGTCTTTGCTCCACCTAGAGGGAGGCCTTACAACGCTGCGTCTTCCGGTACGCGATCGCTACTCCAGAACTTTTCGGCCCCAACGGCCATCCGTTCTATGAGCTGTGTGCCCTGCCCACTGCCACTTTAATTTGGCGATTCTTCGGGCTTTATTGGTAACCTTGGTTCCTTTGCGGATGTCTTCTTTTCTGATTTGATCACGCAAAAAACTCAGAGCATAGCTGTCTTCATTGCCCTTTGGGTTATTTTAAGCCTTCTGATGAGGTCCATTGTGAGCGACCAGGTCTCTGTCCCGTAAGTAATCACTGGCAACACAGCTGGTATTACTTAACAGCGTTTAAAACGCTAATAAAGTATAAATTCAAGTTCTATTACTTAATAAATGTATATAAATATATTAATAGATATTTGTTATAGTTAATATATTTGTATACTATCACACTTCACACTATTATAAAGGTGAAAGCTTGTGAAAGTGTGTGTGTATTTGTAAGTTTGTTACTTCTTCACGCTCAAACGGCTGGACGGATCTGGATGAAATTTGCCACAGAGATAGATTATAGTCTGGAAAAGCACATAGGATACTTTTTTTTACTTCCCATTGACCTATGAACTTCAAATTTGGTGATAAAGTTTGTTGTTACGTATATTTTACTAACGAATACCAATATATTGATAAATGTGATTTTTCTTTGAAATTTCCATTTTTTTTCTATTAATACCTGTTTTTGCGGTTTGATAAGGAACCCTAAATGTGCAAAGTCCGACTCGCACTTGGACAGTTTTTTATGCATCTGCCATGTTATCTCTCCACCACCCTTGGTCGACTGGTAGAGAATGGAGAGAACTTTTTACTGTCCAAAAATAAAAACATTATTTTGTAGCGATTTAATATTAATCAATTGTTGTAACATGGTTTGTTATTGTAGTTGAGTCTCTTGCAAAAATAATGAGATCGTCTGCAAATCTCAGTTGTTGTAAATTTTGGATTGATTCCGAACTTGTCTCATTTAAGTCTAAATATATTTTCAAATACCGCATTGAATATATCACCCGATCTGACGCCTTTTAAATTTTTATTATGCTGTTCTAATGTCGTATACCAAGATTTAAAGTTACTTCCGATAAATACGTGCGTAACGACACAGACTGACGTTATTAAAATGGAAGTAAAACTAAATAAAATAGTAACTAGTAATATAATAGTAAATACACATACCCTCACAAAATGGTATTATCAGATACCGTACATAAAACCTATATGACATTATGTACTACATTATCTAAATTGCGGATGCGTGGTTAAAGGTTTATCCTGATTATGTAAAGTGTTATTTTATCCCTTTTTCTGCAACTGTCTTCATAATATGATACATAACTTCTGGCGGTTTCATAGAATTCGTTTCCTTAACAAGTACCAAGATCACCACAATAACTGTCAAAATGTGTTTAGTTGTTCACGTAAAATTTACGAAACCAATGTAGAAAACTTTTATAAATAAACATTGTGCATAACTTGAATTATTACTTAGTTTTAGTTGCATCGCAATCGGTTCACGCTTTCAAAAGTTAGGTGAATGTAGAGTGTTCAAGAAGTTAAATACACACACAATTCAGATACGGATAGTTGAACTCCATATTTGATAGATGGCGTTGTGCATTTAACGTCATTTTCTGAATGACCTTCCGGCGGTGTTAAGATTCTCAGCGAAAGAATGACCCTTGAAAAAAAAGTAGGTAGTGTAGGATAAAAAGTAAGTAGAGTGGATAGGAAGGCAAGTAGTAGGCCGGTAGGGTGGGCAGTTGACGGTTGTGAAGCCGCGGGCCTAGTATATAATGTTATTCATTATTATATTTTACCTATGTACACCTCTGCTCAAGCCTTCGGGGAATACAGCCTCTGTTATGTCATTTATAACAACTCTAAATTCACATCCTCATATAATTTAATCGGCAACAAGACACGCCGCCATAATCCGACAATTTGACGTCAATCTCGGCTCGACACTCAAATGACTGACTATTAACATTTATCTGAACAATTAGCGTTGTTTTGAAAGGGGGATACATGCTACCACATTTAGGTACAAGGGTTTTAATATATTTGGGTTGAGATTACGAAAAGAATATTCATCACATCCACTCACATACGCAACTTATTCAGTATCATTATTTCCAGCTGAAAAGGCACTGACAGGTGGCTTGCCTGGAGCTTAAAATTTATAGTAGGCACAGATAATATAATACTAGCTTATAGATGCCTCATCCCATACAAAGAAACCGACGTAAATAGCGTTTTTTATCTGATTAATCTTGTTTTTTTTGTAAGTACATCAATCGTTCGATCTCGTTTCACGGCAATAGATGAGCAACGACTTGCAAGTAAAAGAGTTTACTAAGTACGTGTTTTTTTAGATTTTTTAAATACAGTAAAGGTTCGTTTTATAGTATTTTTTTGCACGTTTTTACAGTTTTTTTGCACCAAAATGTGTTACAATGCAAATTTTAACAATCGAGTGGAATTCAACAGAAATTAAAAAATGCGCTATCTATTTTGCGCATCAATTTCGATCCGTTCAAATAATCTTTGAAATGTGAATTAAGATCCCAATATTCCATAATTTTGAATAAACAAGAACATACAATTTTTATGTTCAATTCCAGAAAATGTTAATTTTACACACATTCAATAACAGATAGGTGCATATTGCGCCATCTAGTGAGATTTATTTGAACCAAATTTTCTTTCTTAGCAATGAGACCCCGTGTAGTAGGTGAGCTGGTAGAAATTTTTGGGTTGCTTTTTGTTTTGTCCAGTAATATCCAAACAGAACCCCAGACCTGGCTGGGAAGTAGCGGGGCTAAACCAACCCTTATATTTTTAAAGATCGAAATTTTTATACTTTTATTTTCAAGATTATTATTAATTTATATATTTAAGACTGTCCCCCAATTTAAGAATTACAAATCGGTATTTAGCCTGTAAGCCTGTCCAACATTTACTTTACTCAGAAAATTTAATTCAGAAACCAGACTAAGACTAACTGACTAGGTCAAAAATCGTAAACGTAAGACCTAATTGAAACCAAAACATACCCAAGTGACTTAAAGTAACTTAGGTAGTCTATCACAAGACCCTAGGTATCACAGGTTGGTTATAAAGTGGGCTGTAAACCCTAATGCACTAACTTTTCGGAGGTAATCTGGTGCCTTAGTCAGAGATTACGTCCACAAACACAAAAGTCATAAGATTAAAGCGGTCGCTTATGTAGACAGAGATCGTTGTGGTATAGGTAGATTCAAACTTAATGGTGGCTCGGAACTCGAAGCGAATCGCTGCACAGTACCACAAAGTAAGTAAGCGGCGGCGCGCCACAGACAGAGGGGCCACTACGAACAAAGTGTCATATTGCACACAAACTTTGACATTGCGGTTTTACAGGGAATATTGGGCAATATTGGACCGAGCTCAGTCGCGGCTGTCATGAGTTCGTTTGACCCGTCATTCACACATTATGTACTGTAACGAGGTTGGTTGCATTGGATGGGTTACCTTTATTATTTGTTACAGACCGAATATGCTATTTTGTTTTTAATTCTTTCTTTCAATGTTTTTAAGTTATAAAGGTCATTACATCTTTCAAGATGACAAATTAGAAATTAATTATCTAGGATTATAATAAATTATTTTAAGTCCATAGACGAAATTGAGAACTTGTCATAATAATAAGGTTCAAGTCATACAGCTTACAAATATGTTTCCTCCAACTGCACAGCATAATTTTCTTCTTGTTTAAGATCATGTTTGGTTTTTTGATTTTATTAGGTACCTGTTTTTTCACATTCATATTTTTGTCGAGCTTGGTGCTTTTCACAATTTAATGTTTTAAGTGGAATCATTATTACACTAGTAATACGTCTTTTTACTCTCCAATTTTCGTCATATGTGGCGTAATATTAAATGTTTCGTGATATTAAATGGATATTTGATGCCCTGTCTGCCCTCAAAGGCATGTAAGCATGATATGATGTATGTTTAGACGAATCGATGTATTTATGTTTGTAACTTATACACTTTACTACTCTTTTTTTAAATTCGGAATCAATATAGTAGCAACCCTAGTGAATCTGTCAAGTTTAGCTATCAATTTTCTAAACGGCGGGTGTGGCCCTTCTGTATACTTACTATTTTTTGACAGTACCAAACTCATGCAACAGAGGGTTGGGGCACATTGCTGTGAAAAGCTCACTTTACAGCCGCCATTAAGTTTGATTCGACATGTAGAGGAAAACATGAGTCTTTATAATGTTTGTCTGGCAAAATAGAAGGTTTTTGCGGGGTCGGCAGCGCGAGTGTGATGCCCCTGGTGTTGCACGCGTCCCTAGGCCACGGTGACCGCTTCCCATCAGGTGGGCCGTGTGCTTGTCTGCCACCTAAGTGGTATAAAAAAAAAAAAAAAAAAATAATTAGTGGTTTCGTGCAACCACTTAGAACAGTTAAAAATAAATTAACAACAGAGTTTAGGCAGATTTGTATGTAGTTATTTAATAATAAATAATAATAAAACCTTTTTATTTCCATATCCTTATTGTTACATTTCAAAAGTTGTTAGTAGGTATTTGTTAGTATTTGGCTTACTTATTTACTAATTGTTAGTATTGTTAGTTTCTTTATCATTTTATATTTAAGCCGAATGTGTTTCTTTATAGTCTTTATTTTCTTGGTATACCTAATTATTTTCTAGGATAGGAACCCCTATTTGGGTATAGGCCTCCTCCAGTTTGTTCCAGTTTTCTCTATATTGAGCATGTTTCATCCACTCTTTTCCTGCTGTAGCTATGATGTCATCCAGCCATCGTTTCATAGGTCGGCCTTTTCGTCGTTTTCCGCTAGGTCCCTTCCATCTCGTCGCTTCTACTGTCCATCGCTTGCCACTGTTTCGTGCTACATGGCCAGCCCATCGCCATTTTAACCTTAGACTGTAGTGTAGGACGTCAATCAGTTTTGTCTTCTTTCTTATTAATTCACTTCTTACTTTGTGTATTCTTCTTATTTTTAGTAGGCTTCTTTCCATCGCTTTCTGGCATCTGACAAGTTTTGTTTTTGTTTTAGTGGTGTTAGTTCTCGTCTGGCAACTATACGTGAGAGTCGGTAGAATGCACGTATCCATCACTTTTTTCTTTAGGTGGAGCGGATAGTCACCTTTCATAATCTCTCTAAGCGACCAGTATTTTTTCCAGCTCATATTTATTCGGCGCTCTACCTCATCTTCCTCGTTTCTATCTTCAAATGATAACTGTTTTCCTAAATAAATGTATTTATTCACGTATTCAAGTGTCTCTCCTTCAAGTTTTATTGTGTGGGGGAAGCTGTTTGTCATAAGTTTTGTTTTCTCTTTATTCATTAGAAGACCTACTTTTTCACTTTGTACACTCAATAGATTTATCATCGTTTCTAATTGTCTACTGTTTTCAGCGAAGAGGACTATATCATCTGCAAATCTGAGGTGGCTTAAGTACCGATTACCTATTTTTATTCCTTCATTTTCCCATTTCAGACACTCAAAGATGTTTTGAAGCACAGCTATGAAAATTTTGGGGGACAGGGGGTCTCCCTGCCTCACTCCTCGTAGAATTGGTATTTCTGGACCTCGTTTCTCCAGTTTCACACAACTAGTGCTGTTGTCATATATGTTTTTCAAAACGGTTTTGTACTTTTCGTGTACTTGGCATTTGTTTAATGCTTCCCAGATTGCATCGTGTGATATTGTGTCGAATGCTTTAGCGTAATCGATGAATGCTACGTATAATGTCTATTATTTGCTGCATTACATGTATATGGGCCACAGTTGAAAAACCCGAACGGAACCCTGCTTGCTCTATAGGTTGATGTTTTTCAATTTTGCCACTGATTCTGCTTAGCAATATGGAGGTAAAAAGTTTATAAGTGCTAGGCAGAAGGCTAATTGGACGATAGTTGCCTATATCTTGAGGGTCACCTTTTTTGTAAAGCAAAATTATATCTGATTTATTCCATTGTTTTGGTAATTGTCCTGTGTTTATGATTTTGCTGAATAAGTATGATAGTGGGCGTGCTAACCGAGCAAATCCAAATTTTAAAGCTTCATTAGGTATTTCATCTGGCCCTGGACTTTTTTCTGATTTTAGCTTTTTGATATGCGTTACTATCTCCATCACATCTACTTCTGCGGGCTCGACTTCACTATAATTTTTAGGATATTTGTTTTTATAAGTACAAGTTCCCACGTTGCTTTTGTATAGGTCTTTGTAGAACTCTGTGGCACAATCTATAATATCTTTCCTCGTGTTCCTGGTTCTTGTTTCTAAGTTTTGTATCCAGTTTTTGTGTGTAACTAATTGTTTGTATGCTCTTTTATTGCTGCCATATTGTTTTAGGTTGGTTTCTATTATAAGTTTTCTGTAGTCTGCGTAATCTTGTTTGATAGCCTTGTTAGATCTTTTGAAAAGCATACTTAATTCTTCCTTCATTTCCTTAGTTTTATGTTTTAATTTTATAAGTTCTGAGCGTCTTGTTATTAGTTCTATTATAGGTTTTGTGAGGATTTTGTTTACATTGAATCGTTTTTCTTCTTTTTGTTCCGTTGAAATGCTATTTTTAATTATGTGTTTTATTTTATTGTATAAGGTTTGGACATCCTCGTCGTCGTCTAATGTTTCTAATTCGTTTGTGTTGTTTTCTAAACTTCTAGTATATAGTTTTATTTCATCTTCAGTTTTGAATTTATTTGACGATGATTTAAATGACTTCCTGCTTTTTTTGGTTTTGTAGGAGATAAGTTGCTCTAATCAGTCTGTGATCAGAGCTGAACCCTAAACCGTGCAGGACTTCTATCTTCCTGACTTTTTTTGGCTGATTTGACAGGATAAAGTCCACCTCATTCTTTATTTTTCCGTTTGGTGAAATCCATGTCTATTTGCGATTATGTCTCATTTTGAAATGTGTATTCATAACCGATAATTTTTGTTCGATAGCAAATTCTAAGAGCTTTTCACCTCGTTCTTTCCTTTTTCCATAGCCAAATTTTCCTAGAATCGTATCTTCGTTTGTTTTAGCTAGACCCACTTTGGCATTAAAATCTCCAATGACTAGTACGTTTTCCCCTGCCTGAGTTTGCGCTTCTTGTAAGGTATTGTAGAATTTGTAAATTTCTTCATTAGAGGCTTTTTCAGTTGGTGCGTATACTTGAATGATTGAAATAACTTTTTTGTTAAACTCTAGCTGAAGTAGCGCAACTCTTTCAGACAAACCTGAGAAACTTAATATGTTATTTTTGTATTCCTTTCTTATCAAAAAAACCAACTCCATGCAGGCCTGGCGTTTCTCCTTTGTAGCAGAATATAAAATCTTCATACTCTTCGATGCTACAACCCATTCGCCTGACTTCGGCTAAGCCTAATATATCAATTTTTATTTTTTGTAGGTAGTACATGAGTTCTATGTACCTTCTTGTGGATGCTAACGATCTTACATTAAATATTCCAATGTATAGTGCATTTTTTATAATTCTTTTATTTATTTTTTCTGGAGGGTTTTGGTCATTTTCCCCCACGGGGACCAGCCGGCTTGGGGGAGTGTATTTGTTTTTTGATTGTTGTGATTTATGAGGTTGCTTTGTTTTTCCAGTTTTTAGTATTGGTGTGTTAGTTTCTATGAAAGTTCTTGTTTGACAGTGAATGTGCTTTTTCACGCATGATTTGAAAAGCATCCTTATTTTGCATTTTTGGTACATTTTGGATCTCGCTCTGGGTACCCGGGCTTGGAGTTTCTGATCTTTTTCTTTTGTCGTTATCACTTTTAGACTGGATGTTTTCTTCTTTCTTTGATTGTAGAACTGTTTTTGGTAGGTCATGGGTGATGTAGGAGTTGGGTTTCATCTTTTTTTTGTTTTTAAGTATTTGAATTTTCTTCTGCAGGGTGGTAGTGGCCAACAAGATTGGTCTGATTTTACCCTGTTTGGATCCCTTGTTTCCCAGTCTCTGCAGTCTGTCGATCTCTCCGTTTTCCAGAATCACGTCTATCCCTCTTAGCGTTGATGTTACTATGTAGTTATTTATGTATAAGTAAATCCAAATCTAGCCGTTTAAGTTTTAAAAATTCTATAAGATTGTGGGCGAGCCTATTGCTATCAATCAAACGCAAACCCATAATGTCGTGGTGACTCAGTGGCTAAGACCTCGTCTCTCGTTCTTGAGGTCGTGGGTTCACATCTGGGCAAGTACCATCGTGACTTTTCAAATTCATTATGTACTTTCTAAGTTTCTCTGGACATCACAGAGAACGGTAAAGGAAAACATCGTGAGGAAACCTGGACTTATATAGTTAATGTAAGTCTGAAATGAGAGTGCAGTGTGTGCAGCGCAGTAGAGCAGTGATGGCCCAGTGGTAGCGGCCGCGACTTACTTGTCGTAGGTCTGGAGTTTGAACCCAAGCATGCGCCTTACTTTGTGTAAATTATTTCATCACCACTGCTCTCGAAACGGTGCATTTCCTAGAACCAAAAATTCGAAGATATGTAACATCCACCAACCCGCACTGGGCCTGAGTGCTGGATTACGGCCCATTCCCTCTCACAGAGAGGAGGCCTGTGTCCCAGAAGTGGCATTATTAAAAGCGTGATGATGATGAAGTCTAAAATAGCCAAGTTAGAGGTCTGTGGGGTTCCCAAAGGTGGCTTAATTAACTCTGACACCAGAGGTGGCCACATCCTCATGGCTCCTCGGCGTATCCACCACTGCGAAATTACTAATAGAAACAAAAACAAAAAAACACGACCTGGGATCGAACCAAGGACCTCATGTTTAGAAGTAGCGCCTACGACCACTACACCAACGAGGTTTTCAGAAAATATCCACAAAATCCGTTCCCAGAGAAATATTCACCGCACTTTTTAAACAAAAACTTTTCTTTTAAAAGCCTGACAAATTAATCTTATTTATTGTAATCCTTTAAGTGAAAACATAACAAAGTTTTCCCTTTGCAATTAATTCCCGACTTTGTAACTGGTAACCGGTTACTCTGGTCGCTTTTACGAAGATTGATGTACCGTCAACTGCTTGGTACCTACGTTTTATTTCAAGAGTTATTCGGTAGAAGAACGGACTGGAAAGGTTGACCGAGTTTCGTGTTTTGGTTTGGGACTTTGTTATCTTGATTTTTTGAAAAAGATACATTATTATTGGTAAGTTTCTGACTATACTTAGCAATTTGCCTGCCCTGTATGCCAATACCTAGTTAAAGCGACCTAGTATTCGGTGCTACCGACGATGCCGTGAAAGTGGCGAAGTATCGGGCCGACACTGTACAATCGCTACTATACGAAAATGCACATCATATTTAGAAAAGAAGTTAAAAAAAATACTGGCAAGTGTTATTATTATTATATCTTCAATGACATGATGAAATATCATAACAGAATGAAGAAATATAATAATCCACTTGATGTAGTTGAATTCAATTATCTGAGAAAGGACTGTCAAAAATCAATGCAAACATGTTACAATAATTACATAGACGAATTAGAGAATAAAATAAAAGGCAATCCCAAATTCTTCTGGTCACATATTAAAAAACTTCGGAAAAGTAACACGTCCTATCCCTCTAAAATGACCCTGGGTACTGTAACTGCATCTGGAAGTAAAGCTATCTCTAATTTATTTGCTGATCAATTCGCATCGGTATACGACTCGCAAAGTCTTGACCATGGTAACTCTGTCGATAATCTGCCTGTTGCATCAATCCTTATTCCACCCATTAATGATTTTTCAATATCTCAAGAGGCAGTATCTAAGAAACTTTCTGAACTTGACCTGTCAAAAGGTGCAGGACCTGATAATATACCCCCAATATTTTGGTCACGATGTGCTCGTTATGTGTCCTCTCCATTAGCAGTTATATATAATATCTCACTTAAAACAGGTGTCTTCCCGAATTCATGGAAAAGGGCAAGAATAGTGCCTATTCACAAAAACGATAAACGAGAGGTGATATCTAACTATCGACCAATTTCGATTCTGTGTACTTTGTCTAAGGTCTTTGAATCACTAGTGTACCCGATTTTTTACAGCCAGGTTAAAAGCTACCTAACCTCAAGTCAGCACGGTTTCATGGTTAAAAAGTCTACGGACACAAATCTTGTCACTTATGTCACTGACTTAATATCCGCAGTTGACAAGGGTCTACAAGTAGATGCAATATACACCGATTTTTCGAGGGCATTTGACAAGGTGAATCATGAACTGTTGTTGATTAAACTTCAGTCCCTAGGCATCACCGGTGCCGCATTAGATTGGTGTAGGTCATACCTTAACAATAGGCCATCTTTAGTTGTCATAGAGGGTGATGAGTCGGAGCCTTATTTTGCAACCTCAGGTGTTCCACAGGGGTCCAATTTGGGCCCATTGTTCTTCATTATATTTGTGAATGATATCTCGAGCGTATTTAAATATACTACACCATACCTATATGCGGATGATCTGAAGTTGACACGCATAATTCTGACTGAATCCGATATTCAGTTGCTGCAAGCGGACTTAGATAACTTATCTCAATGGTGTACGAAGAATAAAATGTATCTAAACTGTACCAAATGTTACCACATCAAATTTACTAGAAAACGTAATAGAATTCAGTCGAGCTACAGTATTCAGGGAAACACATTAAATGAAGTGACGGTGATCCGAGATTTGGGAGTGTATTTGGATGGCAGTTTAAGATTTAACGAACACATTGACAAAATGCTCAACTCAGCTTATCGGACTCTTGGATTTATATTGCGATCTTCTAAAGAATTCAAAAAACCTTCTACTACACTTCTGTTATACAATAGCTATGTAAGAAGTCAGCTGGAATACTGTAGCACGGTCTGGAATCCAACATACCAGGTTCACACAAACAGAATAGAAAGAGTCCAAAAGAAACTTGTTCGTCACCTAGCTTTTCGGTTTAGGGTTAGGAATTTGAGATCATATGCGGACAAGCTGAATTATTTTAAAATCATTCCTCTCAAGTCTCGCCGTACAGTCTCTGATTTAACATTTCTGTTTAAGTTGCTTAACAATAGTATTGACTGTCCAGATCTTCTTAGCAGAATAAACCTTGATGTTCCTGCTAGAATCCCGCGTTATCGCCGCCCATTACTCAAAGCCCCACAATGCCGAACAAATCTGGGTAAACATTCACCGGTTGCCAGGATGAGCCAGCAGTACAATGCCATAGCATGTGCATCAGAAGACATAGACATTTTTTCTAATACTCTGGGTAAATATAGGTCATTGATCCGTACACAGTTGCGTATTATGTAGGTGTTGAACTGCCTGCCTAGTTGTGTTTTGTTTACTGCTGTTTTTGTATGTCTGTAGGCATTTTTATTTTCTCTCTTCTGTTTTTCCTTTGCAGTTTGATCTTTGTTATTATTCAATTCAGATTCAAGTTGCCAACTTTAATGATAATTAGGTATTCTGGAGATACTACCTATAGAATAGTTATTGTTAAGGTTATATACCTATACCTATGAAACAATTGTAATTTGAGCTTGCACTAAACACTGATTGTTATTAAGGAAAGAAAATGAAAACTTTAAGCAATTATATTAAATAACTGTAACTTTAACTGCCATATTCTAAGTTGGGTATCCCATACTGTTTGATTGTTCTCTATTGCATGATGTGGTCTCCTATAATTGAGGAAGCACATAGTTTTTTTTTTGAGTTCTGTTACTTTATAATTATATAGCATGTAAGGTGTATTCTTTGTTGGAGATCCTAATATAATAAAATAAAATAAAATAAAATAAAAATGACAAGTTTTCCTTTAATTTTATAAACTGTTGTGTAAACCTTCAAGTGTCAATAAGCAGACACAATAGAAATTACCATTGTTTTAACCATAAATCAAATGCATTAGAAGAAGTAGGCGGAGTAACAGACAGAAGCAGGCAGTAACTTAGTTTTAATAGATACTGTAATAGGTGCGTTGAAAAGGCTTCTTCTATGGGGTAAAACTTTTATAATTTCCTTTCCATCAACCGTCAAAGACAGAAACCAAAGACAAGTAACTGACACGAATCCTCTTGACAGGCTGTTACATTTGTGACAGCCCATCACGGAGGTTCGCAAGGACGGCAATGTTCTTATACCACAAGCTATTAATACGTAATAATAATTTAAATAAGTTACTTCGGGGTACAACTGGGCCACCACTACTCTCGGGACAGCAGTGGTGGTCCAGTGGTATCGGCCGCGACTTACAAGTTGTAGGTTGTGGGTTCGAGCCCAGGCAGGCGCTTTCCTTTGTGTAAATTATTTCTTCACCACTGCTCTCAAAACGGTGAAGGAAAACATCGTAAAGAAACCGTCATATCCTAGAACCAAAAATTCGAAGACATGTTACATCCACCAAACCACACTGGGCCCGCGTGGTGGATTGCGGCCCATTCCCTCTCACAGAGAGGAGGCCTGTGTCCCAGCAGTGGGAATATTAATAGGCTGATGATGTGTGATGTGTATGTACTTCGGGGTGGGTGTGCTTTATTGTCGACCACATCATTGCTTACCATCAGGTGAGATAGTGGTCAAACGCGAGCCTATCAATAACAAACACGAAAAGGGACTATTAAGTTAATGAATTAATTTTATTTATATACGCTTACAACGTAATGTTAATATTAATTAATATTAGTTAATTATATGAATTTCAAAAAATATACGCAGTTACTTTTTTTTGGATATGGTGGATAGGTATAATTAAAAATAAAACCATTACAACATGCAACATTTTCCTTCAAGTTTCAAACAATTTTTAATTTTAAAAGCACACTTTTAATTTTTAATTTATTGGCGCGTATGGGCTCGTTAACCTAATGTAGAAAAAGAATGTCACTGTTTATTGATGCGCGCGAATCTAAATTTCCCACCATACCACATATTTTTCCGTTTCCACTTTTGTTTTATTTCAACTATATGAGTGAAGGTAAAATAGTGTATACAACGACATATAATTAGGTATTAAAACCGTCGTGTGATACTATTATCCCACTCGGCATCGCCTCGTGTGATAAACCCACACTCGTGTTTTAATAACCCCTTTTATATGACCGTTGTATAAACTACTATTACTTACGCAAGCACCTAACTTGATATTAGCATAGCTAATAAATCGGATATACTGAAACTACATGTTAATGAAACCATGTACCTTATACAAGCAAATAATATAATCATTCTTGCAATCATTCACCGTCTTGCAGAAGAAAACGAATATATATTTGTTTTCTAATTTTTTTAACTTGCTTTTTAACTTACCGTTGCATTTTCATCCAAACCAAATGTGTATGCAAAATTTCATCTCAATCGGTTGAGCATAACTGCTTTAAAATTCAGTTGCAAGATTTAACCCGAACACACTTACATAGGTGCATACATTGCAAGTTAAACAAAAGCTTGTAAAAATAAGAACCTTTTTCACGGAAACATGCAAATAGGATTTCTCAGAATATGAAGCTTAAAACTGGCATCCAAACTAGTTTCTATCTAGCTGTATTCCAACTTTTCTTGTTTTGCCAAGAAAACATCTGATTTTTTTTTGTTTTCATACTACAGTGTAGCTAACGAATAACTAGATCACTATGCTGTCGTAGTAAAAGGGAAACGGATAACAAATAAATAAAAAACCTTTTCATCCCACCATCTCGGAAAGAGTATTTTTAATCTTCAATATCTGAGTGGAAAAGCCGTTTTTATTCACTAGAGGATAAAGTAAATTGAATTTAGAACATCGTGTGCACTAAGTTTGTGAATTAAAAAAAAACATTAAACCTATTTACTGCTACCTCTATGGTGCCGAATATATCATACAACTTTTTTTTTATTTGTTCTAAACTCAGACTCGGAACCTTCTTGGTGTTCTTTTTTCAATTTGCTTTGTACGCGGTTCTAACCATCTCCCTTTCTCTCCAACATTCACGCCAAGGGAATCCGATGAATCGGTACAACTATTAAGTATGACAGATAGTTTACCGAAAAACAGTACACAAGTGACTAACACCAATATTACAGTACCAAACAAAAATATTACACTCAATTTAAATAACTGTAGCAACGTTACTTTAAAATTTTCTACCTTATTATTATTATTATACCTTAGTATTATTTTGTTATAATTTAAAGATTATTCTGTAATACTTACCTATCATAATGTAGTAATTAATACCTAAACTGAAATAAAAGTGTACCTATCTTGTGATTGTAAACGTTTTTTTTTTTTTGCATTTAGTCATTTCCTCGCTGAGAGGGAATGGGCCGTGATCCACCACGCGGGCCCAGTGCGGGTTGGTGGATGTCACATGTCTTCGAATTGTTGGTTCTAGGACATGCCGGTTTCCTCACGATGTTTTCCTTCACCGTTTTGAGAGCAGTGGTGAAGAAATAATTTACACAAAGTAAAGCGCCTGCCTGGGCTCGAACCCACGACCTACAACTTGTAAGTCGCGGCCGGTACCACTGGGCCACCACTGCTCTACTGGGTGCAATCGTATGTACAATATTAACTTAATTACTAGCAGGTATATGCTAGAGGAGCTCGTGGCTAAATAATAACAGCCGCACGGGTCGATCTTTAAGGTTAAGCAACGCTTGACGAGGTCGGTCCGTGGATGGGTGACCATTTCAACATACCGAGTTTCCTCCGTGCCTCGGAAAGCACGTTAAGTCGTTGCTCCCGGCGGTCATTTGAAGATCTTTGACAGTCGTTACGAATAGTCAGACGCTTGAGATCTGACACCAGTCTAGCCAAAGGGTACCGTGTTACCCAGTTACTGGGTTGTGAAGGTCAGATAGGCAGTCGCTCCATGTAAAACACTGGTACTCAGCTAAATCCGGTTAGACTGGAAGTCGACCCCAACATAGTTGGGAAAAGGCTAGGCAGATGATGACTAGCAGGTATATGCTAGTGGTTTTGTTTCTTGTATTAAATTTATCGGTAAGTTTTTTTAGTTTTCTTATTTTGCAAGGACCCAGGTTGGGTAAAGGCCTCCTCCAAAAGATGCCCATGTGTGTCTGTCTTTTGCTGTTTGGCTCCAATTTGAGCCGGCTATTCTAATGACCTCGTCCTCCTATCCTGTCAGTGGTCTGCCTCTGTTTCTTTTTCCCTGTGGACCCTTCCATAAGGTTACTCTTATGGTCCATCGTTGCTCTGAGAGCCTCGCGACGTTTCTTGCCCATTTCCATTTTTATCTTTTGTGCAACGGATATACATTCGACTGCCTCCCGAGGCTCCATCCACTAACATCTTTATATTACTAGCTTCCGCCAGCGGCTTTGCCCGCGCGGAAATCGAAAATTATCCTAAGGGACTCTTTACTACAAAGATACTTTTTTTTTTTTTTTTTTTTAAACCTTGCTCTACACTAGGAATTTCTTACTGTATCGTGGGTGCGTTTACAAACATAAAAACTCACATACACAACACCCAGAGCCGGAACAACTATCTGTAGATCATACAAATATTTGTTCCTTGCGGGAATCGAACCCGCGACACGCAGCGCAGCAGTCAATCGCTCAACCACTGCGCCAACCGTGCGCCCGTTTTATCTCGGGTGTACATACTCCCGAGTAAAAAAGTATCCTGTGTGCTATTACAGACTATAATCTATCTTTGTGCCAAATTTCATACAGAGAAGTACAGGTTCTTGCGTGATTGAGCAACAAACATGCATCCATCCTCACAAACTTAAGATTAGTAAATTAGTATTAGTAATATTAAGTAATCAGTAAAAGTAAGATAAGATAGCGAGTGTTATTTTGATTTATATGTCGCAGCCATCTGCTCAAATTAGCCAGTTAGCGCCTAGACCGCTCAATAAACGCCGGGATCCAATTAAATGGCTGAAGGCATTGAGAGCAACGTTTAACCAGATGGATATTGATGAATTTGAATGTTTGATTTGGGCGACTATAGTTTAGATTTCGCGAAAACTTGCAGAAGACATAGTATTATTTGACGCCTCCATGTTTTCATACTATTTTGTCAATATCACACTTTAATTTCACATAAAATTGCGCACAAAAACAAAAACCAACATTCACGGTTTCCGCTGTTGACTCCATATTTGTTTTGGTGACTACTAGCGCTGCAGTGGAAACAAAACTTAACTAAATTTGAATCACTTGGCTGAGTCTTGCTCATTCATCTTCAAAGGGCTGAATGATTCTAGTTCAATTAAATGTCGGCCTATGCATTCAATTGGATGCCGGCGTTAATTAGCTCACTAATTTCACCAGATGGCTGCGAAATATATATAGCTATATTACTGTACAGTTTCATCAAAATCCGTTCGTAGTTTCTGCGTAAAAGAGTAGCAAACATCCACACACAAACTTTATTTTATTCATTATATTAGTAAGACTCGTGGCTAAGTATAAGTAATATCCGCACGGGTGGCCCGCAAGGCAAAGCAAAAAAACGCTTGACGAGGTTGTTTCGTAGATGGGTGACCATGTATTAAATACCCACCGAGTCGCCCCGTGTACGTGAAGGTGAGAGATAAAAAGTATTGGGTGTGCGAGTATTAAGATTATTTTCTTCTTCATAGAAGTGTGCCATCGATCCAGCAACTTTTTAATTTCTTCATAAGATAGTAATCAAAACTTAAGGCTTGAAATAATCTATTTTAGTTGGAGTAATCAAGCTGAGTTTATATTCAGAAAAAAACTTAGGCTACCCTTTTTTTTGCCGACAAGCAACTTTCGAAGAATAAATTCATTTAAAACTCAAAGAAAACTCTTCTAATTACTATTCCTGAAACTCAACAGTATCAAGGATATCCTCCTACGTAACAATTTGAATTTAATCCTGCAACTAACTTGTTAATTCTATCGAAACATGGACGGCGTAAGTTTTCAGTTTCACTCGTTTCAGTATCGAATAAGTTTCAGATTAGTTTCAAGTTTCCCCTTCGTAATGTACTTACAGGCGTATAATTTTGTACATATCGGTGGATATCTTCTTGGAAGTTTTGATAGTTCCTTGTTCCCGAATCGGAGGAGTGTTTATAGTGGCGGGACCTGTCGCATTAGGTAGAGAACCGATGGCTGTTGCAGTAGATACCATCTTTAGTAGAAAATGAGAAACTCTCCTTCCAATGAGTATAGTTGAAAAAAAAATGTCTTCAAATTGAATTTCAATTAGTATTTGAACAAGTTAACATTCTATTAGACTACCGCTTACCACTACAATAACTCAAACCCAACGTCAGCCATCATTGATGAGACGTCCGACGACGACGACGCTGGAGCTAAGCCTTTATTCAATATTTTAACCATTTTGTGGTCTAGTAGTCAATATCTAAGAATGGGTGAAGATTAACTAGTCAACTACTAGACCAGAAATGGCTAAAAGATTGATTCCTGAGAAGGGGGAAGCGTAGAAATAGAATGCCCTACGTCCAGCAGCGGACTACTCGAATTTACTCTTTGGCATTAGAGTATAATAAGTTGAGCAATGGTAGACCAGTGGTAACGGCGGTGACATACAAGTTGTAGGTCGTCGTGTTTTTACATTACCACTGAGCTGAAAACGGTGAAGGAAAACATCGTGAAGAGACCGGCAATTCGACGACATGTGACATCCACCATAGGGCCCGCGTGGTGAATTACGGCACGTTCCGTCTCACAGAGAGGAGGCCTGTCTGGGACACATCAGCGGGATCATTAAATGGTTGATGATGATGATGTTGATGATATACCACATAACAGAACGTAACATCACGCCAGTATTCCTCGAAATGTTAGGCAGAGGGCTCCTATAAAATATCCACATTTCATTTTTTAGTGCCATGTATTAGGGGGTGAGCTAGCTTCTGCCAGTGGCTTCGCCCGCGTGAAAAGTGTTTCCTTATCCCAAAGGATCAATATACCGGAATGAAAAGTAGCCTTTGTGCTATTCCAGACTATAATCTATCCCTGTGCCAAATTTCATCCAGATCCGTTCAGCCGTTCTGGCGTGATTGAGTAGGTAACTAACATACATCCATCTATCCATCCATCCAAACTTTGGCATCAATACATATAATAAATCTGAAGAAAAGTCGTTTTGTACATCGAAAATATTTCCAAAAATATTGCTAGGGTGTTAAAGAATAACCAACAGAACTCATTTCCAGTATTTTTTTGGAATTATTGTCTGTTTGCCTGTTTGTCGGTTTTTCTATTTGTCTGTTTAGTTGTGCACGCATCACGTAAAATATACAAAACCAATGTAGATAATTTATATAAATAAAAATTGTGCGTAACTTGAAGTATTACTTAGTTTTTGTTTCATCGCAATCGGTTTACGCTATTAAAAGTTAGATGAATTTAGTGTTCAAGAAGCGTCCGCAATTCAGATACTCGGACTGTTGAACTCCATATTCGATAGATGGCGCGGTGCTTCTGAAGTCATTTTCTGAATGGTGGTGAGGCTGTGTTAAGATTCTCCGCGAAAGAATGACCCTAGAAAAAAAAACCGGCCAAGTGCGAGTCGGACTCGCGCACGAAGGGTTCCGTACTTGGTAAATTGCGGTTTACGATTTATTATGTATTAAAAAAAAACTACTTACTAGATCAAGTTCAAACCAAATTTCGTTGGAAGTTTACATGGTTATGTACATAATATATCTTTTTTAGTTTTATCATTCTCTTATTTTAGAAGTTACAGGTGGGGGGACACACATTTTACCACTTTGGAAGTGTCTCTCGCGCAAACTATTCAGTTTAGAAAAAATGATATTAGAAACCTCAATATCATTTTTGAAGACCTATCCATAGATACCCCACACGTATGGGTTTGATGGAAAAAAAAATGTTTAGTTTCAGTTTCAAGTATGGGGACCCCCAAAATGTATTGTTTTTTTTCTATTTTTGAGTGAAAATCTTAATGCGGTTCACAGAATACATCTACTCACCAAGTTTCAACAGCATAGTTCTTATAGTTTCGGTAAAAAGTGGCTGTGACATACGGACGGACAGACAGACAGACAGACATGACGAATCTATAAGGGTTCAGTTTTTTGCCATTTGGCTACGGAACCCTAAAAATGGTAGATAGGATGGTAGGCAGGAAGGTATTGTAATAGATAGGAAGGTAGAAGGAAAGTAAGTAGGGTAGGGTAGGGAGTTGACTGAAGTGAAGCTGTGGGCTTAGCTTGTTTATAATATTAGTAAAATCATCATCATCGTCATCATAATTATCAGCCGAAAGACGTCCACTGCTGGCCATAGACCACTTCCAAAAGTCGTCACATAGTAGGATACTTTGGCCGAAATCGAAAAATGGGAATGATTCTTGTACCGCAGTGTGTTGCCGAGGCTCAGACATTCATCATCTGCCTAGCCTTTGCCCAGCTATGTTGGGGTCGGCTTCCAGTCTAACCGGATTCAGCTGGGTACCAGTGTTTTACAAGGAGCGATTGCCTATCTGACCTCCACAACCCAGTAACTGGGTAACACGTTACCCCTTGGCAAGACTGGTGTCAGATCTCAAGCTTCTGACTATTCGTAACGACTGTCAAAGATCTTCAAATGACAGCCGGGACCAACGGCTTAACGTGCTTTCCGAGGCACGGAGGAAACTCGGTATGTTGAAATGGTCACCCATCCACGGACCGACCTCGTCAAGCGTTGCTTAACCTTAAAGATCGACCCGTGCGGCTTTTATTATTTAGCCACGAGCTGTGCTATTAAGCACATAATACATACGCCAAAAACAAGAAAAAAGAAATCGTTACTAAATAACTCTTTCGCACTCCGCACACTCGATCAATACCCGACACATGTCTCAATGTGCCAGAGATACTCATCGTCTCGCTGACAAGCGTGTAATACGTGCCGATGGAGACAGGTGTACCTGTTGATGTAAACCAGACACGATGGGTTTTATTACGAGATAAGATATTGGTGATGTATGTGAATTCGAAGACATATAACATCCACCAACCCGTACTTCGGTCGCGTGGTGGATTACGGCCCATTCTTTCTCATAGAGAGGATGCCTGTGTCCCAGTAATGGAAATATTAAAAGTTTAATGATGATGTAGATGATGATTATAACAGTCACACAGGTCGATCTCCAACGTCAAGCAAAGCTTGCCGAGGTCGGTCCGAGGATGCGTGATCTTTACATAACGGTATACCTCCGTGCCTCGGAAAGCATGTTAAGACGGTACCCTGACCAAAAAATCGGCATGCGATATGAGCATTCGTATTGGTCTAGCGGCACTGGTGGCGCATGAATTACAGTAGTGAATACGCTCAGATTTTAGAATAAAATCTTTATAAAATCGAATTTTGGTCTTTTGAAAAAAAAAACTACAAAAATGTTCTTTATTAAATTGTCTATCCATTAGTGTTAGTACAAAAAATAATTAATGAACACTTTACGAGGAGATGCATAATATCAATAATTATTTCGCATTTTTATGTTTTTTTGGAAGGAGATTAGTGAAATATATACAACATTTAAAAAAAAACTAAATCTACCATTTTAGAATCAATATTATGTAGCAATTTAATGTATTTTTATTAATTGATATTTCTTTTTAAATAACGAGTAGATAGCTCCTAAAAACAGCACAAAAACGGCTTGCGCGGCGTTTTGCTCGGGGTACCGCCTTAAGTAGTTGATCGCGGCTGTCATTTTCAGAGCTTTTACAGTCAATACGGATAGTCAGAAAACAGAAAATCTGACACCGGTCTTACCCAGGAGTAATGTGTTGCCCAGAAACTGGGTTGTGGAAGTCAAATAGGCAGTCACTCCATGCAAAATACTGGTGGTTGAAAAGCAGCATCAGGCAACTAACAGTTGTCTGGCATTTTGCTGAATTGGACCTATTTGGCGCAGCCGCGGGGCACACGATGTAATTGTTTTAAAATTAATTTCCCTTTTATTTGTACCTACATTGTGTGTATCTGTGTGTGCCAAATAAACTTGTTTTCTTTCTTTCATTCTATCTTTCATTCTTTCTTTCATTCTTTCTTTCTTCGATTAATACTTTCTTTCTTTTCTTTGGTATTCCGAGTAGACTGGGAGCCGACCAAGAATATCTTTCATGGAGCGACTGTCTATTCTGTCCTTCACAACCCACTAACTGGGTTACACGATACCCATCCGCAAGCGTCCGTCAAAACTAAATATTATAATTTAAAACACATAATGTTTTCGGGTCATTGAGTATGTACTTATGTACAGTTAACTCAATCAAAATAATAATTCCAGTGCCACATTTTGTAATCTGCGCCATTCATACACTGATTGCCCGTGATCGCGTGACGTGACGCAATAACCCTATTAGGGTGCTTTTCCAACAGGGATGTGCGAGGTAGCTAAGCGGTGCGAAAACGAGCTACGCTGTAAAAAAATATGATGGTTTTATCCAAGGCTGTGCGAGGAGCTTGTGTGGGACGAGGAAATGTAGTGGAACTGTCAAACGATATGTAGCTATGCTTCGTTGCTATGGATACGTTTGCATCCACCAATCATATTCATAGGCACACATAAAATAGCACTGGTGGAAACGAGTTTATCTAAGCTATGTTTTTATATCGAAGATCATCATCATCATCTTCAAAAGTCTATGACCAGTATGTGTTGTCACTGATCACATAATAATATGGGACCGAGACGTGGTCGCTCACAATGGGCATTATCAGAAAGCTTAAAGTCACCCAAAGGGCAATGGAGAGGGCTATGCTCGGAGTTTCCTTACGTGATCGCATCAGAAATGAGAATATCCGCAGGAGAACCAAAGTTACCGACATAGCCCGAAGAATTGCAAAACTTAAATGGCAGTGGGCAGGGCACATTGCTCGCAGAACACATGGTCGATGGTGCTGAAAAGTTCTGGAATGGCGACCGAGAACCGTCAGACGATGCGTTGGAAGGTCTGCCACTAGGTGGACCGTTGACCTGGTTAAGGTTGCGGGAAGACGCTGGATGCGAGACACACGGGATCGGTCAATGTGGCGACGCCTTAGGGAGACCTTTGTCCAGCAGTGGACGTCTTTCGGCAGAAATGATGATGATGATGATGTTTTTATAAGGCAGGTTGCGTGCTATGGATGGGAGCTATGGATGTGCGAGTGGTGAAGCCGTAGCCACTCCCCGTGTCTACTGTCGATGCATCAGATAGCTCGAGTTGCGCACAGCTACCTCACAGCGGCGCATTTTCATAACAAATCTTTATCGCTCCGCTACAAAGCTTAGCATTAATAGAAACGGTTACATAATTTCGTATCCTAGCTTTCACATCCTCGTATATGCAACGCATAGCACATATCTGGTGGTAAAGCACCCTTATAGCCCGGACATTTCACTCGGGCAATATTTATGAGTTTAATGTACTACTGGCTCATTTTAAATGGAAATCGTCTGTCGTTATTATAATTAGGGGAGATTGTATACCCGTTTAAAATAGGCAAATATGTGATTTTTGTTTCATTTTGCTGGTACTGTTATGAAATAATGGGCGTTGTATTGGTTGAACTGTTTAATAATTGTTTTATTTTGTTATGTGGTTGTAGTAAACGGTAACAGCTCACAATTAAGTATCCATTAATATTAGTGTTTATTTTAATCTGTGGTGCTGTAACTGAGCTTATACCAGTGTAAACGCCATTTTGTGAGTCTTGTCCTAGTTATATTCCATCTCCTGCTCTATTAAAAGGGAAATAATTTATTTGCACAATAAAAGACAGTTGAACTGTTTCTCTGAGACGCGAACTTCATTGCCACGGCGGACTGGAGTTGCAATAGTTGGGAATGAATGGCCAAAAAAACCTTAGCGAAACATGTTTGATCCAAATCAACGTTTTATATCGTGTTTACTTCATCATCATTTCATCCAAAAGACGTCCACTGCTGGACATAGGCCTTTCCTAAGCGTCGCCACATTGATTGATCCCACGTCTCGCTTCCACTGGACTCCTGCAGCCTTGACCAGGTCGTCGCTACCAGTCTTTAACCTAGTGGGAGTCTTCCAACGCAACATCTTCCGGTTCACGGTCGCCACTCCAGAACTTTTCGGCCCCAACGGCCATACCTACTTAAATAAATCAATTATCAAAACATGAGTCAAAATTAAGAAAAACTAAAGACCTGCTACATTGGACCACAAGGCAGTAAACAAAACCTCTTATATCAATAGAAAAGTAAATGAGAACGCAGTAGTGTATCGGGCAAAAGAAAGAAGTGTTGTTTCAATATTTATTTGTAGTTATTATTGTTTGTGTTGCCAACTATTTCTATCCAAGTGAGCAAGACGAATCGCGAGCGATTGTTTGGTACGCACTGGGTTGAAAGAACGCCGTGGAAACGCGAGATTTTCATATATTTTCAGGAAAATAGTAACTATACTATTTGAAGTAATATTGTAAATAAAAGACACTTATTTTATCTTTTTTCACGTATTTTATTTTATTTTTTATTTTTATTTATCTATAGGCTCGCGTTTGACCACTATCTCGCCTGATGGTAAGTGATGATGTGGTCGACGGTGAAGCACGCTTGCCTAGAAGTAACCTATTCACTCTTGACTTAAATACCCCAAGGTTGTAGCTATCAGGAAACAAAGACTCCGGTAGGGAATTCCACTCCTTAGCTGTGCATACAATGAAACGACGTAAACATAAAAATACTACGAAAGAGTACATTGAAATATCGCGTGGCGTCACGCCTAAGTAAATTTTTAGTTTTAAGGCAATTGTCAAAAATGCAACAAATCTAAGTCAAATTAATAAGCGTTATCACAGCCAGAGTTGTTTATCAATAAACCCAATTTCAGTCATTGACCTACTTACATCAATTGTCTTTCTTAATTGTCAAAAAGGGTAAAACAATAAAAGCTGGCTTAAATTAATCTATCGTGATCGTGGCCCTCAATATTTATTTCCGAATGAAAAACGATTCAATATTAATTGTGTATGTTCGGGTTCCTACGAAAAAAATATATGGTAAAGGGCAATGGTGGCTTAGTGGTATCGACCGCGACTTATAAGTCGCAGGTCATGGGATCAAACCCAGGCAGGCGCTTAACTCTGTGTAAATTATTTCACCACCACTGCTCTCAAAACGGTGAAGGAAAACATCGTGAGGTAACCAGCATGTCCTGGAAACGAGAATTCGAACACATGTGACATCCACCAACCCGCATTGGACCCGCGTGGTGGATTACGGCCCATTCCCTCTCACAGAGAGGAGGCCTGTTTCCCAGCAGTGGGAACATTGAAAAGGCTGATGATGATGATGAAAGGGCAATGACTTCTATTGCCATGTTAAGGCAAAACAACAATGTAGCAGTAGCACTTGCGAGTTCTAGACCATCGAGGCAGGTTTCGATTATTCTGTACAAATAGTCCCTTATTCCATACAATACTACGACAACATAAATTTACGCTAAATAATCTGAACAGTATTTCAAAACTGATTAAAACCACACTAAAATACAGCTCTCTCGTAAATACAATTTATAATAATACAGACCTAATAATATTAGCTTTACACAATCACAAATACAAACAATTGTATTTAGTTCTGTATTTTCCGGCCAAACTGAAACACAAACACAAATCTATGTAGTTAAAACCGATTTGTTACATTTTAGTTTTAAAACAAAACATAGCCGAATGGTTTGATTTCAAAGCATTAATCTAAAAAAACGCACTGCAGATGAACATAAAAATAGACTACAATTGCCAAGTTAATATATTATGTTATTGTTGGCAGACAGACAAATAGGTAATGCTTAAACAGTAATTTATAGAACTGCCAATAAACAAAACATTTTTTTTTCTAAATGGTGTTTTTCAGATGCTGTTTTATTTTGTACTAGCTTTTACCAACGACTTCATCTACGTAGAATTAGTACTTCAAATAGCCAGCTTCCATTGATCTCCATACTATTGCGAAATACTATTGTAGATGTGAGGGCCGCCTGACATGAGAAATAATTGGTACACCAATTATCCCTTTTCCACCTCTTAATAATGATTTCCGGTATAAAAACCTGCTAGGGTCCTTCCAAGGGCTCAAAATATCTCCATACCAAACTTCATCTAAATCGGTTCAGCGGTTTAAGCGTGAAAAGGTTGAGTTACTTTAGCATTTATAATAATCGCATGGATAGTATCGATCGATAGGTATGGACAATAAAAATGTTGGTAACCTAACTACGACTTCTAAAATGAAATAAAATATCTTCTTTTCTTTTCGGCCGTCCGTCATGGTCTTCAATGTACCGAATGGATCAAGGAGAACAAAACATTCAATCTGCCAGCTTTTTGAGTCACTGAAATGTACGAGCATGTCAAACCATCATCATCACCCTTTTTAATGTTCCCACTGCTGGGACAGTCCCTCTCTGTGAGAGAGAATTGGCCGTAATTCACCACGCGGGCCCATTCGAATTTTTGTACCTAGGACATGTCGGTTTCCTCACGATTTTGTTCTTTACCGTTTTGAGAGCAGTGGTGGTGAAATAATTTACACAAAGTAAAGCGACTGCCGACTGCGACTGCGAGCAGTGGTGGCCCAGTGGTATCGGCCGCGACTTACAAGTGAGAGCAGTGGTGGCCCAGTGGTATCGGCCGCGACTTACAAGTTGTAGGTCGTGGGTTCGAGCCCAGGCAGGCACTTTACTTTGTGAAAATTATTTCTTCACCACTGCTCTCATAACGGTGAAGGAAAACATCGTGAGGAAACCGGCATGTCCTGGAACCAAAAATTCGAAGACATGTGACATCCACCAACACGCACTGGGCCCGCGTGGTGGATTGCGGCCCGTTCCCTCTCATAGAGAGGAGGCCTGTGTCCCAGCAGTGGGAACATTGATAGGCTGATGATGTGATGTGATGTGAAAGTGACTGCCTGGGTTTGAACCCACGACCTACGGCTTAGTCACGGCCGATATCACTAGGCTACCATTGCACTCTCGATCTGCTCTGCAGTCAAACGATAGGTATATTTTATCTACAAGGACAAATTAAATAAACAGACAAAGCTTCGCAGATGCAATGGTATCAAATTTCAATATCGATGAAACATAAAACTATCACAACATATGTTGACCCCGTAATGAGCTGTACATAAATAATTTGACCTTGTGTATCGTTCTCAACGATCGTCATACATATGCATCTCCTAAATTCAAATATCATCATAGCTAGACTATAATGTCCCACTGCTGGGCTAAAGAGATGGCTGACTTCTGACGAATTGGAAAGAAGTGAAGCAGAACTGAGAACGATGGAACACGCAAATGTATATATTCCACTCTATTTATTAGTGCTTTACATTTCAATATATAGCTTTATTCTGATGTATAAACTATATTACACACACATACATAGACACAAAGACATACATAGACCTTATAGGTGATGTTCTTCAGAAAGGCCAAGTGCGCAGTACCCATACCGGCGTGTGTGTATGACTAAATGTATGAATGTGTGTGAAGCAAAAGAAGTATGTAAGGATCGTAGCAGGTGGCGTTCTATAGTTTCTGCCTACCCCCATGGGACAAAGGCGTGAGTTTATGTATGTATGTATAAACTATATAACTGCAAAGTTTAATCAAATTCTTTTCAGTAGTTTTTACGTTCCATACATCCTCACATACAGATTCGGATAAAATACGGATGGAAAAGGATAAAATTTATTTATTATAAGTAGGATATTTTTTATGGGAATATTTGTGTTTAATATGCTCCTGTATGTTCTATAAGTTCAATAAGCTGTTTAGGGGTTCCATAGCAGCACAGTCGGAACTGAGTTAATATTTGCAGTAAACCACATTTCATTCGCAGAAGGCATTGCCGCAGCAATCGCTGATTAGTCAGTTGTCACCGTTCGAATGTGATCGGAATACGTCACATTGTCGCAATCAAAGCTTCATAAATAACAGCCGTCAGCATTGATATTTGAGTGGAAATCTGTGATTCTGAAGCTGGGTAGGAAATCGTTTGAATTGAAAGATTAAAATAGAAAACATGCGCCACATATCATTGTGTCCAAATTTCGAGCGGATGTTTGATAACTACGGCATATAACTTTGAACCTTTATTAGCTACTGGATATCTTCAGAAGCCGTAAAGGCTGACAACTAGTCTTCCCTTCTTATGTCATCATCATCATCATCATCAGCCTTTTTACCCGACTGCCGAAGGAGGGTAATGTGTTTATCAGTCTATGTATGTATGTATGTTTGTTCCTATGTGGCGTTCTAGAGGCCAAACGCGTAGCCGATTTTGATGGTTCTTACGTCAATCGATTCGTCTTAACACTGCGAGTATCACTGGCTACATTAAAAATTTGGAAAATACAAAAAATGCGGCTTTTGCGTGCCATATTAAGAGGACCCAATTTTTTTTTCCTTGCGAACCCATCGTGTCTAATCAAAATAAATGATTTTATGAGGAGATTTCAAAAATATATAACAGTTATATGTTTAAATGTAACTAATTCGAAAAAAAAAATGTAATAAATAAAAAAGTTAATAAAAAAAAAAAAACCCGACTGCTTAAATAAATAAACAAGGAGAACTAAAGCGAACTAAAAAGACATAAACAAGGAGAAAATCATGTTGTGCAGTCGGAGGATACATCTGGTTTTGGTCAGCCAGCTCGCGAATATGTATCTTCCGACTGCAAAGCATGATTTTCTCCTTGTTTATGTCTTTTTAGTTCGCTTTTTAAGCAGTCGGATCTTTTTATTCTTTTAGCTTACTTTTTTTTATGTTTCCGCTAATGGGACACAGGCCTCCTCTCTGTGAGAGGGAATGGGCCGTAATCCAACACTGGGGCAGCAGGTTGGTGGATGTCACATGTATTCGAATTTTTGTTTCCAGGTCATGGCAGTTTGCCACCACTGCACTCTTTCTTTCTTTTGTAATACCCATTAACTGTGCTCCACTGGCTGTGGAGATGAGATAAGCTCCATGTTAATAATAAGTTTTCAGGTGATTCTGGAATATGACCCCAACACAGTTGGGGAAAACCCAAACAGACGATGATTATGAATGAACGGGAAGTAAAATTCAAACCTTTCGTCCCGACATCGCTCTTGTATTTAATAAACCATTTTAAGAACACAAAGCGAAAAAGAAAATGCTTGTTATTAAAAACAGTTTTAAAAGGGATGTTTCCTGGGTAGAAAAGTGATAATTCTATTTAGTCTGTCAGTGAGATTATCAAATAATATTGTACCCGCATTTCTTGCTTTATCAAACAAAAAGGAGATTGCCCATACACAGGCCCCTAATGAGGTTTCGTGTCTGCGATTTCAATATTATACAAAAATAGGATTTATATTTTGTGTTATTTTCTATCCGTGTCCTTTACTTTATATGTGCAGACAACAACAGACCAGGTTCCTTAACTTGGACATTTGTGTGCACCTTATTGCATTGTAATAAGGGTTCATTTCAAGAACAGAAACATCGTTATATCTCGTGAACCCCGCAAAATATTATTTGTTTTCTAAATATGAATTTAACATGTTTTTTCCCTTACAAAATGGGCATTCTCCTTTACAAAGACAAAGCACATCAAAGTTCAGGAGTGGGGGCTTGTGACGTCACTTTGTCAGTATAAAGTGTAGCTCACCGTGAAGTCACAAAAAATATCAACGCACTGTATCGTCATATTTTTTTGTTTACGTGGCAAAAGAAAAAATACGTGCCTTTTATTTTTGGTTCTCTAACTGACTGACCAAATAGATATTTTTGTCAACATCCCTATTGTACAAAAACATTTATGGTTTAAAAAATCTACAAGACTTTACGCTAGGAAAAACCCGCTACGTTTTCCCCACCCAGTGCGCGCTCCCCGCTAATCTAAGACGTTTTACACAAACATCATCAATCAGCCACATGACAGCGCAATCGGCATCGGATTGTGAGCAACAAATTGAACGGCGTCCCTCACAAGGCCTGCTGTTATCACTGCCAGAGGGAATAATATGGGATAATGGGAGGAAAGTTTTTGCTAAAGAAAGTTGGTAACTTGAAGCTTAAGACCTAAATCTAAACTGTTAAGTTAGTTTAGTCTTAGGTCTCGATGGGTCTGAAATGTTCTGGAATAACGACCGCGTACCGGAAAACACAATATTGAAAGGCCTCCCACTAGGTGGACTTATGACCTGGTGGTGGCTTAAGAGGTTAAGGCTAAGGGAATCCGATGGATGTGAGACGCACAGGTCTGGTCAATGTGATGATACTTGGGGGAGCGTATCTTTAGCAGTGGACGCCTTTCAGCTGTAATGATGATGATTCCCACAATGCAATCGACATCTGTTTGTTAACAGCAAATTGAACGGCGTTCCTCACAAGGCCTGTTGTTATCACTGCAGAAGGGAGGAAAGCTTTTTGCATCCAGTTGGCAGGTTTTTCTAAGTTTCGATTCAGACGTAGGTCTTAAGCCAACTGAAAACCAAGAGCCAAGCTAAGTTTAAGCTTAACTCACATGGTTGAGTTAATTTTTCAAAGTTATGTGCTTAACTACAAACTATGTAAGCTGTCTTATAATAAAAATAAATACTTAGTTTAGATCTTGGTCTGCAACCCGGTATAGTTGTGATAGCCTTAGGCCTGGTTGCACCGACAATTTATTGAATGCGTTTTGAGCCTAAATTAATTAACAATATCGTTTGGTTTCTATCAATCGTTTATGGCGCAGATCCCAGTAGCTGATTTTAAAATGAGAATCACGTGTAAACGGCTCGTCGTATTTTTTTTAAATATATTATGTTACATTAGACCATTTTCTAAATAATTTTGAGTTTTATTCGTATGACATAGTGTAATTCATTTGTAAAGTTATATCAAACACGGACAAAACAACAACAATCGCACTAAACCGCCGGGCGTACTTTAATGATGTTGTCACCATCTCAAAAACAATTTAAATTTTTACATTTTGATTTGAACCATTTTTTAAAGTCTAAGAATACTAAGGAAAGTACAAAAAACTACTTAATTTTGGGTCGCGCGAGTATGAAACGAGTGCGCGTTTTGTTGCCTCATGGTCGTTGGCGACTGTCGCCTGTTGACATTTAACATTGTTTAGCAACAAATTGAACGTCCCTCACAAGACAAGTTGTTAGTACCTGCACGAGGGACTGAGACGGTAGGAAAGTTTTTGCTTCAAGAGGTAGGTAGGTTGGTCTAGTGCAGGGATTCCCAAATTGGTCGACGTAAGCGAAAACTGTTTTTTTTTATTAACACAAGTTCTTATTTGAAACTTTGAAGATACTGTATAAGTTACGTGTACCAACTGGTTATAAGAATGACTAATATTTAGTAGGAAGTATCATTGTTGTACTTTTAAAGAATCTCAACAAGTCGATAAGCGTGCATAAGTTCGTACAAGATGACAAACTCGGCAAAGCGTTAAGCGGATTTTTAAAGTAATTTGGCTATGGGGTCTGAGGTGTCAGTTATTTTTGGAAAACGGGTCTCTAGCCCAAAATATTTTGGGAATCCCGGATCTAGTTTTTACAACCAATACTAGTCTAGTGTTCATGAGGTCCTGGATTCGGTTCTCGGGTTGGGCAAATGTGAATTTCCAAATAACAGCTCGATGTCTGGATTTGGGCCGAATGTCGGTAATAGTCTGGCCCCATGTTTGAAGGAGAAAGGTAACTGATGAAATATAGGTGTGCTGTATAGGCCCAGACGGACATGCATGGCGTGATGTTATATTATGTGTATAGATTAAGAAATACGTCTTAAATGAGGTAGTCCTGCTATCCATTCATTAATTTATTTATTATATTCTTTATTGTACATCATTTAAATAATTACAGGACAAAACTCATAGACTATGCGGATGTCTGTTTTCTAGGTGCAACGGAGGTACTCCTAAACAAACTCGAGCGATTGCAGAACTTGTGCATCCGCTTTATTTTCGGCCTCAACAAGTATGACCATGAGTCGGAATTTCGGACCAGATTGAAGTGGCTGCCGATTTGGCGTCGACGAGATACCCATATCATATCTCCTCTCTATACTATCCTGCACAATCCTAATTATCCCCAATACCTTCGCGAACGGTTTGGGTACCACATCCCGAGGGGCAAACCTTGTCGCACGGCCATTTTACTTCTAATTCGTACTCCGCGTCACACTTCCAGCCGTTATGATGGCTCCTTCTCTGCAACTTGTAGCGTTACGTATAGCTCAGTTGAGCTAAACTTAAGCCACGTTAATAAAATAAAAGTAATTACAAATTAAAATTAAGGAAAAGGATATAGAGTATAAAACTATGAACAGCTTCGCACGACGTGGGCAGCTAACCAGGAGCAGTTCGGGCAGGAAAGCGAGGAATGCCCGAGGAAGGCAGGTGAGCAGGCAATCGGGCAGGTAGGCAGGTGAGCAGGACCACGGGCAATCAGGCAGGTATATAGAATCCGTGTTTCTCTATTATCACTTATTTTTATATTATTAATAATAGGCTTGCACTTGATCACTATCTCACCTGATGGTAAGCGATGATGTGGTCGACGATGAAGCACGCTAACCTAGAAGAAACCTATTCATATTTGAAAGCACTCATCAAAGTATATATTTCTCAAAGTTTTGCAACATAGACAATGTAATCCAACAATATTGCTAGGCACAAACGCGTATACTCAGTCTGCACAGTTTCCACATAACAATCAGACAGCACATTCACAAATCTTAGATAGCATTTAATAATATCTCGTAGCGAAGCAAACTCGCGCTAACTACATCTCTAGTTTACCTGCACGTTTAATATCTCAAGTAGTGTTGTGCGAGCAATGTAGATAACGGAATTCGTTAAATATTATTATGATAGATAGAAATCAAATGCTTCGGATCTTGTAAAAGACGTTGTCGGACTCGGTTACCATTTGCAGATTTTTGACAGTCTTTACAGGTAGTCTGAAGCCATAAAACCTGCAACCAGTCTTGCCTTGTAGTCAACGATACACGCTTGCCTGGAAATAACTTATTTGCTGTACGGAACGGTTTTTTTTATATCAAAATTAATACTAGAATATCACAACGCACTAGAACAAATAACTGTATCTAGTCGTAACACGGTGACATTGCAATGGATAAAGGGACACAGCGGATCGTTGGGCAACAACGCGGCTGACGAGCTTGCGAGACGCGGATCCAGTACGGCAGTACATGGACCCGAACCTGTTGTACCCATCCCCTTCAACCAAATACGCAGGTGGCTACAGGAATTCACCCAGGCACATGCGGAAATCTGGTGGACATCGCACCGGGCTGTAGGCAGTCCAAAGAAGCTCTGCCATCTTCGGACAGTAGGCTTACCAGACATCTGCTACGCCTGGACAGGAATGTCCTGCGCCTGGTGACGTGGACCATCACGGGACACTGCTCACTCAACAAACACTTTTGTTTCACACAATTGGCATAACGGACAGTCCTCTGTGCAGGGCATGCATGGAGACTGAAGAAACCGTTGCGCACGTTCTCTTTGAATGCACAGGGCTCACCCATATAAGAACACAAAACCTCGGCTCACCCAGATCTTACACAGATGTTCTAAGAAAACCCGGAGTCCTAATTAGCTTCTGGAGGGAGGTGGGTTGGTTGGAATAACCACCAAACGGCCGCCATGACCCACGCACAATAATCCACCTGAAGGACTAAGTGCGGAATCCAAACCCCCTAACATAGAACATAGAAACTATTTGCTATTGTCATTTAAAAGCCCCTGGTTTCGCGAAATGCAGACTCTGGAAGGGCATCTAGCCCCTTACCTTTTTTTTCTATTTTTAAAATCGTTGCCCGTGTCTAGGAATTTCTTCTGTTAGTGGTTGCATCTACAGATATTCACATACACAAACAACCAGACTGGAACCACTATCTGTAGGCTATACAAATATTTGTTCCGTGCGGGAATCGAACCCGCGACACCCATTTCAGCAGCCGATCGTTCAACCAGTGCGTACCGTGTCGTCGCAGCTGAAGCTGTACTTATGTTATTAATACATGCATGTACCCTAGTATTCAGCGAAAAGTAAAGAATTATTTAGCTTGTACTATTAAGGTAGGTGGGTATTAGAGGGTCGATTTATAAGTACCCACTGTTTTTTCCACCATTCAAAATAACATTCTATCTGTTCTATTTTGCAAGACAATCCCATTCGCAGTTTTTTATTCCATGTTAAAGAATGACGTTGTTCACATTCTGAACACATTTCATACCAAATCCGTCGCAAAAACACGACCCAAAAATGTAGAACCCAACATGCCGATAATCTCGAAGTATTTCCCATCACTAGCGCTCCAGAAGATAGTGTTGCGCCGGCATATTTCTCCCGAATGTGTAAACTTGTCCCGCGCTCGAATAGTTACGCACTTTACACAATGAAGGTGATTCTGGTCTGAGATTAATTAATTCAGAGCTGTGCTCGAGATAAATAGACGACGGTAGGGCCGTATGTGTAGGCAGGACGAGTTTGTTCTTAGAGTTCCAAGTATTCTAATGACTTATTTACTAATTGGATTACATTATGTAAATAAGTAGACATAAACACAGGCAAATGCTGTTTTATTTTTATTACAACCTTCAATAGAAAAATAAGATAGAAACCACTTCACTCAAGATCACTTGCTTTCTAGATCACGGTATAAATAATACATTTGGAAAAGGAAACATTTCTTATACAAAGATGATTTTTATGTGGCTTTTTAATAACGATTTATTGCAACGTTTAATATTGAAATAGTACAACTTTTTGTGATGTTCGTGAAAGTTATTACGGCAGTTATGTTGGGGCTGTACACAAAAGTTATTTAATACTTTACATAAGTATCGCCAACTTATGTTGTCACCCCATAAAGGGCTCTTAATGTCTTGACACCATGCCATGGTCGCGTGTAAATGAGACGTTCATATTTTTGAACGACCTAAATAAGAAAAATATTCGAGCTTGTCCTAAACTTCGACTACAATTTTACCTAATAAGTATATAAAGAAGCCATGCTAATAGAGTAAGTTTGAGATTGATAGAAAAGAGGTATGTCGTAGAAATGTGATGTAAGCGAATGAACATGACATCGTGAAATATCATCATCTGTAGCTTCTGAAATCTTCAATATTTGGTGCCCCGAATTGTGTATCTTGCATAATCAATTATTATTAAAAGTTAATCATCTTTTCAACCAAAAGACGCTTCAGCTGGACAAAGAAATTCACTAAAAAAACCGGCTAAGTGCGAGTCGGACTCGTGCACGTAGGATTCCGTACCATTATTGCAAAAAACGGCAAGATAATCACGTTTGTTGTACCGGAGCCCCACTTAAATATTTATTTTATTCTGTTTTTAGTATTTGTTGTTATAGCGGCAACAGAAATACATCTTATGTGAAAATTTCAACTCTCTAGCTGTTACGGTTCATGAGATACAGCCTGGTGACAGACAGACAGACAGACATACAGACAGATAGACAGACAGACAGACGGACCGCGGAGTCTCAGTAATAGGGTCCCGTTTTAACCCTTTGGGTACGGAACCCTAAAAAGGGCCAAATCAATACGTCCAGCACTACCCATATCCAGCGGAATATCACGCATTGTACTAAGTCATCGTTATCCAGTAAGCGGTATTTTTTGTCCCGACATGTAAATCTCTGGACTACGAATAAGGCCCCAAGATGCGTTCGTTTATACGAGCTTAAGTAAATTTTCAGTAGTACAGGCCCTTCGGCTTAGCGGGAGGTGAAACGGCCTGCGAATATAGCAGTTTTGGGTTCCGTTTTATACGTCTTCGCGCTACTTATCTGTTGGGGTGCGCTGAATATTGTGGATTGCAAAACATGGAATTAAAATTACTACTATGGTAAATATTAAGAATTTGTTTTTTCTTGGGCCTCATTTAAAAGAAACTCACAGTAACAATCAATGATGTATTGTAATGTATTATATAGTATGATATATTATGTATGAAAAATATATTTTTTACGAAGCAAATCGTTCAGAACATAAGGAACTCAAATGAACTAGGGTCGGATACCTAGCCAAGCACCGTGATGACAAGTGGAGTGAGGCAGTGACGGAGTGTTGTCCAAAGAGTTGAAAAAGAACAGTTGGTCTTCCGGCAGCAAGAAGTCGACTTTGTTGCTACATCGAGATGAACCTAGCGGCGAGCATGGGGCTTGAATCACACATTTTTATCTCAGTTTGGGAGCAAAAACTATGATAAAATGCCTGACTCAAGCTTATTACAGAGGCCGTGCTCGCCCGGCTGAATGAGGTTGGCACAGAGGCGTGGGGAAGGACAAGGCTTGATGATAATGATGAAGAACACAATACTTAATTTATTCTTCAAGCCTCAGACCCACTATTCATCATCATCATCATCATTTCAGCCGAAAGTCATTGACTACTGAACATAGGCCTCCCCAAAGTGTCGATAAGTAGTAGTCTCCAGCAGACTCCCGCAGCCCTCAGCAGGTCAACGGTTCACCTTGTACCTTAAGGCCTTCCAACGCTGCGTCTTCCAATTCGCGATCGCAACCCGTCACTCCAAGATTTACTGCGAGTTTATTACAATAATGTTCAAGGATGGAGTTTTTCGACGCCATATTTTAGTTTTAGTACATTACAGCAGAATCCAGTAAGTAAGCCTTCCTGGCCGAGTATGAGTTAACCGGACCGAACCGCAGGTGAGGTCCGGTTATATACGAGGCCAGGATGGCTTTCTTACTGGTTGAGGTTTGTATAATGCTTTTCTCAAAAATGAAAGAAAGTTTAACAACAAATTCGTTTAATTAATATTGAAGGTTACATTCATATTAGGGCAATTACTGATAGATATTGTGATCGATTTACCGGGGGCATTTATATTTGTTTGTTGTACATCTTGATTAACGGACTCTTTAATCCAACATGATTTATAAACTGAAATGACTAAATACAAACATAAAATCCCACACTATACTTCTACAACATTACTAAGTACAAAACGCAACGTGCATACTTTTTCTGCGTCGCGTTATGTGTCACAGACCCATAAAAAAAAAAAAAAAAAAAAAGTGTCACAGACAATAAAATGGATGTTTAAGGCTCCAAAATATATTATGTATCTCATAAAATGTCATACCAAAAAGAGATAGATATATATTTGGAGCCTCCCTCTAACCATGTTATAATGGCTAAACTCTAATCTGTGTCTGGTACTATGTTTTTTTTTTCTAAGCAGATCTAAAGAGGATGACCTAAACCGTGCGAAGCCATAAAAAAAAAAAGGGATGAAGGATGACCAAGTGTCCAGTAAGTAAATTACATACTTACTTACTGGACAGTAGGAGATTCCAAATTTAAAATCTCGCTTCTTACCGGACAGTTGTGAATAGTCTCCGGTAGAGTTCACTTTCTGGATACTTTTTAGAGATGTTATGTCAACATTACATACCATTTTTGAGAAAAGTATATTTTTAGGCTTAGTTAGTGAGTAGTTTTTAGTTTAAGTTTTTATACACTGTATATACTTGTATCTATGTAAATAAAATTTAGCGAAATGGATTCAAGTCCTATTTTAACTAGTAATACATACTTAATCCATCTTTAACAGTACTTAAAGCCGAATAAAGCACGCGTGCATTATAGCAATAAAGACGAGAGCACACAGTTAACGCGACTGTTTGAACTATGAAATTGAGCCGGGTATTCACTGTTTGCGCGCTGACGGGCGGTATAGTGTGTACTCAGCTTTGTCACGGGGATAAAGATGTAGATTATTGCTAGATACGGTTTTGTGGCGTGTTGTGAAGAATACACCTTTAGAAACGTAGATGTTTCTTATGGTATATATCTATCTTAAAAATCGGAAACGACACGACTATGAGTATGCAATTACGAAGCGACAGCGCTTTGTACCGTCGTGGTCGGGTTGTAGCTTCGCGCTTTTCAACCGATTTCAAAAAACCTACGTTTGTTAAGCGATTACTTCACCAATCATGAACTGATTTTGATTTTTCTTTTTTTTATTTGAAAGCTGGTGCTTCTCACATTGTGGTCCTATTTATAATTTGATCAAGACCTGATAAGTTATTCTTAATAATGGGTATTTTCATGTTAATATAAGATACCAAAACAAAAAAGAGAAAAATAAAAAACTATTTAACATTGCATTTACTTCGGTGTGAATAATGAAAACATCATGCTGTGCAGTCGGAGGAAAGATATTCGCGAACTGGCTGACCACCTGATTCTTCGACTGCACAGCAAGATTTTTTCTTGTTGACAGCTTTTTAGTTCGATTCTTAATCAGTCGGGTTTTTGATTTTTAAATTAACTTTTTTTATTAACAACTTTTTAGTTATATTTTTCTTTTTCGAATTAATTTTAAACATATAAGTGGTATATATTTTTGTAATCACCTCTTAAAACCCTTCATTTTGATACCCCACTCGAGGAGTTTGGAAGAAAAAAAATTGGGACCCGCACAATATGGCACCCAAAATCCGCCATGTTTGTTTTTTTAGAACTTCACATAAATAAGAACACTTGGGCGGTCAAGACTTATCTATCGATGTCTTAATTATATAAGTCGGTCAAGCGGTTTAAAAGATATGAGGTAATAAAGAATATTACATACATACAAACATACATACAAGATACGCGCGAAACACATAACCCAGTCGGGTAAAAATAGGTATTAAAGACACAGACTTCCGAAAAGAAAGTTATTTTTCGCTTTGTAGTGTTTTGTTTTGGAAATTGATATTTTTTTTGTTAAAATGTTTTTACATACCTATAGTGTTTGTGGCTTATCATCATCATCATCTGCATACCGAATGCAGCTATAATAACGCCAGTATTTGAAATTGAGCGACTGCCTAGTACCAAAATGCCTGACGTCCAAATAAGTTTTGTAACCCATTGACAATTCAACATTGTTTTCAAGTAAATGATTTACTTGAAAGAAATGCTTTCAGTTTGAGTTCAATCATTTGATGGGATAGATTTTAAAGTGAGTAGAATAGAATAGAATAGAATATACTTTATTGTACACCATAAAATTATAGAAACATATTTTATTAAAGTCAAAATAAAAACTAGCCGCATATTTGTCAAGCAGCTGATTCAGGCTGATCAGAGTAGTCAGATAGGTAACGCCGACCTCATTAAAGATTTGAATTTGAATTTGAATTTCATCTAGTTTAAAAAAATATAATCGACTTGTAAAAGTGTTTGCACAAACCAACTTACAGAATTCTCTTTTATTCCGGTGGATCATCGCAGTCAATTTTTCACCCTATTAAAATAGAAACTAAAGCTTCACTCAGTTCTATAAATAACAACGTAAATAAGATAAAACTCTCATTTTACAACTACACCGCCCAATTTTAAAATTACTTCGTTCACTGAAACTAAAGTAAAATTAAAATAAGTACATACTAGCAAGTTTTTGAATTTAACTTTGTCGCACTTTATTTTAGCGATAACCACGGCGATAATGTCAAAAGTACAAAACTAACTAAACTACAATCTATGTTGGTTATTTTTGAGAAGGCAACGACCTTAGGAAAATGGACAACAAAGGCGCAAATCATAAATAAAATAAAGTTTAAAAGTACTTGTGGGACTGCAAGACTATTTTGTTGTTTTGCAAACAGTCATGACTCCACGAATTTAATAGGTACATGATTGTGTAATATGTGTAAATATGCACTTAGCAAAACTAAAAAGCATAATCTTGACATGAGAGCATATGATGCTAAAAAAATATCCAGGCCATAGAGGCCTAATCTAGATTTAATTTTACCCGACTACGACAAAGGCAATAGGTAAGGTAGCAAAAAGGCGGCCTAATAAAGTTCCTCGTCTTAATCAGTTTCTTAAAATCACACTCATTTCAGCCGAAAGACTGCTTTCGGCTGAACAACAAACCTCTCCAACTAATGCTGAGTCTTCCGGTGCACCATCACCACACCAAAAGCTCTCGAAACCAGTTTTAATTATGTTTGTTTTGTGTTGTGTCAAAATTGAAATCATTTACCCGACCGTTTGACAAACGACCGGTGCAAAAACACCTTAATAATATCAAGCCATCCTATCCAGTCCCCTTATATCTAGATCCTTCGTCACTTACCGTTAATTATATCCGCAAGACTCGTCTGGCTAAACAAATGTTCAAAATAACTCCGTGCATTCACCTCAACGTTAACGAAGCTTTCTGCTGCATTATATGCATAAGTTTAAGTGGAAAAGTCGAAGGGGTGTTTTATGTACTTTAATTATACAGTTATTTGTATGAATATTAAAATCACGTCTGCATGGTATATAGTATTTGAAACCTTTTCTTCTAGACTAGACAACGCAACATTTTACTGGCTATAGGAATTGTTGAAATGCCAAATTTTTATGCCGCGTGACAAGGTTTTTGGCAGCGCTGTCCCATACATTTCTGACTATTCGAAAATCGTTATCGTTGATAGATATAACGATAAGTATCACCGTTTCAGCTTATAATGTCAAGTTCTCAAAATTTCAACCGGGCGCAAAATATCCTCTTCTCACATTAGAATGTCAAATTATCAAAAATGTCGATTTCTCACAATGACAAATTCGCATACGGTCAACTTCTCACAATGTCAACTTCTTAAAATTATAAATTCGCTTAGCGACAACTCCTCTTCGTTTCGTCCTTTACAAGCTAATAAAGAAAAACAGGGAAGGTAAGGCATACACTACTTTTCATAAATTATTAACTCTTTCAGCGCCATCTATCCGCAACGCGGTGAAATATTCCAAAATAAAACTTGAATATTTTTATTGCCTATAGAGAGAGTTATCACAAATACTAGGTACCTTGATATTCTTTAACCAATTTATTATTTTATTATACAATCGCGAGCAATGAAAAAGTTAGCAGTGGCACCAAATTAATCCTAAACGGGCAAGGCTAGCTTAATGACGCCGTCCGCAATATTGAAGTGCATTTAACAGCGCATCAGAATATTACCAACTAAAAACGTAAATATTGTGTTCAAATTTTAAATTAAATGTTTAAAAAAATTGGGGCCATTTGGCAAATAAAACCAAATCTCTAAGTAGGGGTTTTATTAGGTGTAAACGTAGGTTTTGATAACTCAGTACTTGTTGTTTCCTCCATGTGCTATCAATACAGCTTCTACGCGATTGGGCATGCTGAATACCAGATTCCTCAGCATATGCTGAGGAATGTTCTCCCATTCTTCGATGAGCGCGTAATTCAAGTCACGAAGAGTAATTGGAGGTGGAACTCGTTTTCTCACACGTCTGTCAAGCTCGTCCCAAGCATGCTCAATAGGATTCAAATCGGGGCTCCTTGCTGGCCACTCCATTTTGTGGATGCCTACGTCCTGAAGATATTCATTTAAAGCTTGAGCAGTGTGGGCCCGTGCATTATCGTGCATGAACACTGCATTCTCGCCCATATTGGCCAAAATGGACCAGCATGTTCATTGAGAATCTCATTGATACCAGCCCACACGGGAACGGTACCTCCGCTGTGTGACACTTTTTCTTCAAAACATGCTTGTGCCAAACGTTCTCCTGGTCGTCGGTATACTCTTTTCCTCCCATCATGATGGTACAGCATAAATCTTGACTCATCAGAGAACATCACTCTGCCCCATTCGTCCTTACCCCATTCTGTATGCTCGCGAGCGTATCGCAATTGGGCAACTTTATGATGCCGTTCCAGTTTTGGGCCATTTGCTGGCCTGTAAGGCTGCAATCCTCTTTCGGCAAGACGTCTCTTGACTGTCCACTCGCTTATTGGCTCCCTTCGAACTTGCAGAAGTTGTTGTTGAACCGCAACTCCCGTCTGATGTCCATTTCTTAACATGGCTGCCACAATGAAACGATCTTCTCGGACTGTTGTGCACCTTGGCTTGCCAGTACCTGGTCTTCCCAGGTTTAATCCAGTCTCCCTAAACCTTTGGATCACTCGTCGGACTGTAAGTAAGAAAGTAGCATACTTTAGGTACTCAGCGATAGAATTCTGGAAATAGTAGCTGTGCCACTTGTACGTATTTTACTCCTTTATAATATTAGTTTAAATTAAAGGCTACATAAATGGTAAAAGGTAAACTAAAGTAAGCAAAGTTCAGTAGTATTTGAAGCAATGAAAAAAATTATGCAACTTTCAATAGACTAAAAGACGGAATATAGATGCAATAAATTCCATATTTGTATTTATTTGTAACAACAACTTAACTGAGACGAACTGCATAAAATAAGAAAAGTAATAGCAAGCATAAGGGTGTAGACACAACTCTGCGATGCGGGGTGGAAACGCAGTCTTCAGAAAAAAACGGAGAAAGCACATGGTGGAGTTATTTACTTCCTTGGAGTGCACCACTAAAGAAACCAACACAAGTTTTGCGTCATGTTAATATTCACTAATATTATAAACTGTTTGTTTGTTTACGTTTGTAAAAGATCTTTAAATCTGGAAGTAATAATACGATTACGTATTTTTTGCGCACATAGAAAGCCACATTTTTACTATATAGGCAATTTTCTTTTTCATAAAACCCTTGGTTCTTGAAGGATAAGAAGCCGTTTTAAAAAGCAAGTGATACATATCCAACGTATATTCAGAATACATCTAGCGTAAAGCTATAACGCCAAATTTCTCACAATTTTTTTCAGCGACTGGCTCCTCAGGAATAACAAACCACAACACGTTCTCACCACAGTTGCGGTCCCGCATCGAATTTTGTACTCCTAACTTCACTCATGCCTGTAAATGTCCCACTGCAGGGCAAAGGCCTCTTCTCACACAGAGAAGGTACGAGCATTGATCACCACGGTATTGTTTCGCCGGTTGGCGATTTCAGACTTATAACAACTACTACGAGTACTTAGCTGCTGCCCGCGATTTCATCTGCGTACCATTAGTACGTCGAATAGCTTTTTTTATATCACAGTAGTTTATTTACTTGAGAAATTATTAGTTAACCATACAAACTCCCCCCTTAAGGTTGTCTTCCGAGATAAAAACTACCCTATGTCCTTGCCAGAGTCTCAAACTGTCTCCATACCAAATTTCATTTAAATCGGTTCGGCAGTTTAAGTGTGAAAAGGTGTCAGAGTTATTTTCGCATTTATGATATTAAGTACTAGCTGACCCGGCAAACTATGTTTTGCCATAAAAACACCAAACATTTATCTACCCTACCTACCCTACCTTACACTACCTACCCTACCCTACCCTATCCGACCCTACACTGCCTTACACTACCCTACCCTACACTGCCCTACCCTACCCTACACTACCCTACCCTACACTACCTTCCCTACCCTACGCTACACTACCCTACCCTACACCACCCTACCCTATCCTACACTATCCTACCCTACACTACCCTACACTGCACTACCCTACCCTACCCTACACTACACTACCCTACTCTATACTACCCTACCCTACCCTACACTACACTACCCTACACTACCCTACACTACCCTACACTACCCTACACTACCCTTCCCTACTCTTCACTACCCTACCCTACACTACACTACCCTATACTACCCTACCCTACCCTACACTACCCTACACTGCACTACCCTACCCTACCCTACGCTACACTACCCTACCCTACACCACCCTACCCTATCCTACACTACCCTACCCTACACTACCCTACCCTCAACTACCCTACCCTACCTTACCCTACCCTACACTACACTACCCTACCCTATACTACACTACCCTACCCTACCCTACACTACCCTACCCTACACTACCCTACCCTACACTACACTACCCTACCCTATACTACCCTACCCTACCCTACACTACCCTACACTACCCTACCCTACCTTACACTACACTACCCTACCCCACACAAAGCAAAAATAGCTTATACAATAGCAATAAAGCTCAAATTGACTCTACGTTTTAGTTAGAAAACTTTTGTATGGGAAAAAGAAAAGGGCTATTTTTTTTTTTTTTCGCAACTATTAAAATTTTTCTCCCCGTAAAAACCATCTTTGAACTTCAACGACCATTTAAAAAAAAGAATTGGCCAAATTGGTCCATGCGTTGTTGAGTTATGCGCTTACCAACACATTTTGCGATTCATTTTTATATTATAGATGGATAATGGATATGTCCTGGTTTCTCACGATGACGATCGTTTACCGTTGCCAGCGATGCCCGAGATAAAATTAAAAAGTACATATGAATTTGAAAAATCACATTGGTACTTGCCCAGATTTGAACGACTACATCGATAATGAGAGGCGAAGTCTTAGCCACTGGGCTACCACGACATTGTGTCCTCGCCCTAACACATTAAGCGCTGTCGCATCACATTTTCAAAGAAACTGCACACGTCTTTCAGATCCCTTGCATAAACAGCTTGCGAAGGAATATACATTATTTTTAATGGCCGCCCGGATACATAGTAAAATCGATATTGACTATAAATGATGTTATGTGTTCATTAAAACGAAGCGCGCATAACTCTTTACGATGCAGTATACTTTGGATCCGTTTCATTACGCCAATTTTATATTTTATTACGTTTTGTTTAAGAAAATATTGCTTTTTTATGGCGTACCCTTTTTTTCTTTGGGTCTAGGGAAAAGGCACACACCTGTATATTGTTTATGGCTCTACAGGTGCGGAAATGGATGAAGAATTTTTTCTTTTAAAATAATTTAAGCAGGTCGAAGGCGATTGATCAATCCATTGCGGCCACCGCGGTTAATAAAATAGTCCATGAAGTGTTTTACACAGAGTATGTCATGCCGATGGATAATTTTACCAATGATCACATGAAACATGTGATGGATGGAGAGGGAGGCCAAAGAAAAGGTGGATACATTTTGTGAGGAATTATAATGAAAGACACGGGAGAGAATGACAGCGTGACGGTGGACAGGGGAGAATGAAGGAAGACAACGTATAGCGCCGACTACAAGCAAAGGCAAAGGCAGAAAATGCCAAATGGCTCGTGTCTCCTGTTCGGGTCACATATAAATATTTTTCTTTCTTTCAAAATCAAAATCAAATAGTTTATTTCAAATAAACTTTATAGGTACTTTTGAATTCTCAAACAAAATTTGAATCTAGTTGCACATTGGCAAGCGTCAGTAGGTTTCTAAAGAAAAGAACGTGCTAGAAACTCCACGGACACTCTTTTCCATCAGTTTTAATTACAATTATTTGGTTACATCATTCTTGTTGGAAAATACATATTATGTGAGAACGATGTAAAAAACGTGCAAGTAAAAGCGTCTAGGGTAAAACAAACAATTCAAAAACAAAATAAATAAAACAAAATATATAAATAAATTAAAATAAAAAAGCTGCCCGCAACAGCTAAGTTAATTATGACCAATCCCAACTGATGGCGCCCGTTCACAAACATGATGCGTGGATTGGCACCACTCAGCTCAACCATCACGAAGGGAACCAAAGCATGTGCCAGTATCAGAGAGACATTTGAGAGAGAATGACACACTCAACTGCCAGGGCACACACAAGTCAACGAACGAAACATAGGTACAGTGAATGGTAGATTTACAGTCGGAACATAGAACTCACACATGTGCTGTGCAGTTATATAATACTGAAAGAAGTTGAGTTTATACAATACAAATATATTCATACAGTCTTCAGCAGGTCCAACAAAAACATGATGTTCTTTTAAACATGATGTTGACTGCATGAGACAACTATTGATGAATGGATGGTTATGAGAAAAGAAACAGACAACATTTTAATAGATGAACGAAATCGACGAGGCGGGAAATGGCAGAGACAGAAGTGAACACTGCAAGGGTCTGGGAAGAGGAAAGGAAGAGGGATGATAAATGGACGACTATAGTAGGAACCTGCAATCAGAAGATGGTCAGACAATTTTTTTTTTCAGATCACTCTTTCATAATGCGACCAAAACCCATGGTACTGTAAGGACTTACCATTTGAGAAGGCAACCTACTTGCCTATTAAAACACTGGCAATATTTATTACTTGAAAGATGTATGAATTTCGAACAGAATAGCTGTAGATGTTTTTTGTTAATTTTGAATGTGTCAGAATTGGATTGAAGCCGCCCAGAGGCAGGCGTATTGTAATATTCTTGCTAAATACATGAAAAATCAAGTTATTTCCGTGTTTAACTGCTGCTCACCTTATCTACCCCCTCACATATTGGTGGAGCATGCCGGATACGAAATCCCAAAATAAATAAAAATTATAAAAATTCGCGTGTGCACGGCAAAAACAGTGTGCGAAGCCCCATCTACGAGTATATGAGTTTACGGAGAACGAAGATACCGTTGGCGAGAACCCTAGCACCTGGATTATCAAAGATAAGTGGTATTTTATAACTAAGAAAAGATGGCACAACCGTTATTCACAGGGACAGGAACAAAGTCCAGTTTTGAGGATTTCCTCATGCAATTCCGTCAAATTGCTGCTATAAATAAATGGCAGGCGCAAGACTTGGGGCGGATTTTGGGCGCATACTTGGACAGCCCAGCTCTTGCCTATTATAAGTTCGTTTACAAGGACGATCTCTCGTTCTTGGACATTTGTAATAATTTAAAAAAAGAATTCCCAGCGAGGATAAATTTTATTGAGAAATTTTATAACGCACGGCAAGATAGACAAGAGGAAGTAAATGCCTTTTTCTATAGACTGGCGGATTATGCTGAGCAAGCAGGCATAACCGATGATCAAATATTCATTAGAATTTTCTTAAAAGGGGTAACAAATTATTATAAATTTAAGTTAGGCACGAAACTGTACGGCTCCAGGGCAGAGCTTCTTGCCACGATAGTACAAATGAGGGAAATATTAGAAGGTGTGCAAAATGAGCGCATAAATTTGCCGGTGCAACCTCTGCGCGTGCGTTTCGAAACGCCGTCATCTAGTCAAGGGTTCCCTGTCTCACGGAGATCACCAAGCCCAGGTGTGGCCACATCTAGCGTGACTCCGCATCGAGCGGGCGACGGCGAAACCTTTCACACACCGAGATACAATCTACGCCCAAGGCAGCGCTTCGAGGACAGAAATAACCGCTCTCATGTTGCCCCTAGATTTAGAAGCCCTCTACCAACCGATCACCCAAACGAACCAGGACACAGACAATAAAGATAGATGAGGAGTTGCGCACTGTGTCCAGGAAAGAGTAGCTCCCAACCGAAGTCAATAAACACGGTGATCTAACTCCATTTATTAATATTTGTATAGCTAATCAATTTTATAACGCATTAGTTGACACGGGTGCTTCTATCTCTTGCATTACGGAAGAATTAGTTCTGCTGCTAGGTCTGAAACATACCGGTGATGAGACGAAACATTTTGTGAAATCCATTTCGGGTGCACACCTAAAAGTTATTGGAAAAACGAGCTTTGTTGTGATAAAAGACATTAACCAAAGTCTAATACTTGGCCAAGATTTTCTATATAATAATGAAGCTATCATTGACTTTAGTAAGAAATGTGTATTCTTTAAAGGCAAGTTTTGTGCTAAATTTTGTAAATTCTCTGAACAAAACGTTACGTCGATTTCACAACCAGTGGTGTGTAAGAGCTATCAAGACGGAACAAATAAAGTTAATAACGTCTTGGACAGCGATAGTGAATCTATGGAAGAAAGAAGTATAAATACGGTGTCTAAGAATGACTATTTGTATTTTTCGAGATTAGTGAATAGTGATGATGCGAGTTATTTATCAACTGTACCCAAAGAATGTAATTTAAAAAGGGAACTTGATATAAACCCAAACTTGAGTCTCTGTAAATTGGAATCGCTTAAGAATCTTCTTTCATCTTATAGTGAGAATTTTGCTTTTACGGCTTCGGATCTAGGCAGCTGTAGTATAGAAGAAATTACTATTAGAACTGTAGATGATATACCTGTCCATCATCCTCCTTATAGAGTATCCCCTAAACAGCTTGACATAATAAATACACAAATAGAAGAGATGCATAAGAATGGTGTTATTCGGGAATCGAGGAGTGCGTACGCTTCTCCGGTAGTATTAGTACAGAAGCCAGATCAGTCCTGGAGATTCTGTGTTGATTATCGGAAATTAAATAAAAAAGTAATTACCGATAGTTACCCATTACCAATCATAGAAGATTTAATGATTTATTTGTCAGGGGCGCGATACTTTGCGGATTTAGATTTAAATTCAGGCTACTGGCAGCATCGTTTGAGCGAAAAGGATAAGCATAAAACTGCGTTTATTACTGCTTCCGGTCTATATGAGTTTAATGTTTTACCTTTTGGGCTCAAGACGAGTCAAGCTGTTTTCCAAAGGATAATGGATAAGGTCTTAGCTGGTATCAAATATAAAAAGGCCATTTGTTACGTAGATAATATATTAGTGTGGGGTAATAATTTCACGGAGTTTATGGAATCGTTAGAAGAAGTCATGTGTAGATTAAAGAAAGCAAACCTGACGCTAAAACCGAATAAGTGCAGCTTCGGATATAAGAAAATTTCAGTGTTGGGGCATGAGATTTCCGGTGAAGGAGTTAAGCCTGATAAAAAAAAATTGCAATCATTAAAAACATTAAAGACTCCAACCAATGCAAAACAGGTTAAGTCTGTATTGGGTTTGTTTTCTTACTATAGAAAGTTCATTAGTAATTTTGCTGAGATAGTATTACCTCTTACAAGATTATTAAAAAAAAACGCCAAGTTTATATGGGGAAGAAAAGAAGAAGAAGCCTTCCAGAAGATAATAAATATTATGGAATCACCCCCGATATTGCATTTTTATTCTAGTAATAAAAAATTAACAACTAGGTTGCATGTGGACGCAAGTGGGGAAGCCCTTGGCTGCTGTCTCATGCAAGGTGACAAGGTGTTGTTCCCTATAGCATACGCATCCAGGAAGTTGAGTGATGGAGAGAAGAAATATTCTACAACGGAGAAAGAGTGTCTTGCATTAGTCTGGGCGTTAAATTATTTTAAACATTTTCTTTGGGGTCTGAAGTTCCAGGTTATCACTGATCATAAGGCATTGTGCTGGCTACGAGGTAGAAAGGACATGAATGGAAGATTAGCTAGGTGGTCGCTGTGTATCCAGGCGTATGACTTCGATATTGTACATTGTTCAGGCAGAGATAACATTATTGCTGATTTTTTGAGTAGGAATCCATTAGTGCAAGTCGAGGAGGACCCGAAGAGGACGGAGGAGGACCCCGACGATGGCATGCAGTTATATAGGATCGAGGTGGTCAGGATAAGAGATGACCAGCTTAGAGATGAGTTTTGTAGGTATTGGTTGGATAGGATAGCAGCTAGCGGGAGTAATGCAGTGAAGGGATTTAGTGTGATAAATGGCATTTTGTGTAAGAAAATCAGGATTATGAATGTTGATCGAATGCTAGTAGTTATTCCTAAAAATTTGTTACAGGAGGTGTTGAAAGAACTTCATGATGATCCATGGTCAGGAGGACATTTAGGTTTGGCGAAAACTTTGGCTAAGTTTAGAGCGAGGTACTTTATCAAGGATGCAGAGAGAGTGGTAGATAAATATGTAAGAAGTTGCGTGTTGTGCCAGGAGCGGAAGAAGGACTATCAGGTGGCCCAGTTACAACCTATTGTTGTGAACCGATTGATGGATAAAGTTGGGATAGATGTGTTAGGTCCTTTTAGGAAGTCGCTGAGAGGTAATAGGTATATCATTGTAAGTTTGGAATATGCAACGAAGTATGCAGTTTGTAGAGCAGTTCCTAGAGAGACAGCGCAGAGGATCAGCGAGTTCCTAATCGAAGAAATTTTCTGTCGTTATGGAGGAGTTATAGAAATTGTGTCGGATAGGGGGTCAATTTTTACATCTCGTTTGGTAAAAGAAACTGTAAGTTATTTTGGAGCCAAGTCACGCTTCACCACTGCGTTCCACCCTGCAACAAATGGTTTAGTTGAGCGATTTAATCGAACAATGTGTCAGATGCTATCCATGTATATCACCAACGATCAGCGAAATTGGTGTAGTTATGTTCCACTAGTGTGTTTTGCTTATAATGCCAGCAAACAGTCAAGCACTAGATTTTCACCTCACATGTTGCTATACGCAAGAGAACCATTATAACAAACCGACATGCTAGTAAATGGCAACAATATTGACATAGTTGATTATGTAGGACGTCATGAGCTAGGTAACAGCTTGTCACGTTGTGCCATAGATAATATAAAAAAGGCACAGCTTAAACAGAAAATGCGGTATGATAGAAAAGCTAAATTGAGAATATTTTCGCCGAATCAATTAGTGATGCTCTATACACCTAGACGGACCACAAATAGAAGTCTAAAACTGTGTAGGTTGTATAAAGGCCCATACCGTATAGTTAGGAGATTAACTGATGTAAATTATGTAATTATAAAAAATAATAGTAGGCGTTTTAGGGACATAGTACATGTAAATAGATTAAAACCTTTTAATGTTCGATTAGAATAAGATATAGGTCCAAATAGATAAGAATAGGTTAAGGTTATTAAAGTTTCCATATAGAATAAGGTCCGTTGTCAATTAAAAAATATATGAATGACAACTATCAAATTTAACATATTGAAGTTAATAGGGATGGGAAAGTAGGAAAAATGTATCGATAGTTAATATTGAAATAGTATCGATAGATATAATAAAATTATTTCTTTCCGTTGCATGAGCTGTTGATGTGCTGATGGGTGTATGCCGCTGGGCGAAGAAGAGGCTGGCCACATTAACTATGCATCGAAGATCTTAGTCGTTCTATTTATATAATGAGCAAGTTCGTGTAGGTGTAGAATTTCCACCAGGCCCTAGTGATAAAATACAATAAAAGAGGAATAGTTGTAACTGAAACCGACTTTGCTAATGGGGCATAGCCTTTGCAAAGGATGTCGAGTTGACATCATCGGTCCAGTTGATGACTGTTGTTTAAAAAAGTAAATATATTTATGATGTTAAGCCCTGGTGTAAGTTCGATGAGTAGAATTTAAATTCGATGCGATCCAGCCTTTCCTTCTCTGGCCTGATAAACGCACGAGATCGAAATATTGTATCATATCTGAATTTTTGAATTTAAACCCCATCCGGGTCGATGTGAGTTGACGCATCATTCTTATTAGTGTTGGGAGGACGCCTTGTTCCTTTTTCAGAGGTTTTGGCCAAGGAGGTTCAAGCATGACTGCGTTGATTTGTTAGTGCTTATGTGCACGTCAGCTGAAGTTAAAAGCACATATCGGAGTATCCGATAACTCGTTTGTCATGATTAAGCCTTCCCCTTTTAAGGGTCGTACCTCAATTGTACTTTGATTCCTCTGTTAGGTAAATGTTCGGGTTAGGATAAGGTAGGATTCATATATCCTTTCAAGACTTAGAATAGAAGCACCTCATATGATTCTGTGCGTCTATTCGTAGGGGCGTAGCTCATGTAAGGACTTACCATTTGAGAAGGCAACCTACTTGCCTATTAAAACACTGGCAATATTTATTACTTGAAAGATGTATGAATTTCGAACAGAATAGCTGTAGATGTTTTTTGTTAATTTTGAATGTGTCAGAATTGGATTGAAGCCGCCCAGAGGCAGGCGTATTGTAATATTCTTGCTAAATACATGAAAAATCAAGTTATTTCCGTGTTTAACTGCTGCTTACCCTATCTACCCCCTCACAGTACTGTAAAGAGTTGGCATTTAACTGTGTTACCTTTATAAATTCCTGGCTGGATCTAATTTAATTTGTCATTCGTATGTTGGCTTCGTATCTGTGTTTCGGCTGACGCCGGAAGTGCGTTAGGCGCGTCATTGGATAATTCATTGAAAGAATCCTTCAGATCTCAAGAAATATCTTGGTTTCATGGGTCAGAAATTTTATTTTCGGCTGATATAGTTTTTTACAAACCTAAAGAAATGGAGACTCCAGGTGCTGGGGAAGAGATTCCATGTGCCGCAGAAGAGTCTATAAAATTAATGCGATTAAACGCTAAATACGACTACATATAGCGTATTATTTACTGTAGTAGCTTCAAAGCTACTACATTACCTACTTAAATCAATATATTTAGGTAAAGGAAAGCAGTTTACAGGTGTTCCACATATATGAAAAATACCTTTTTTTTTGTTAACAGGGGATAATCTTGAAAAAGTGCTTGGACTTTTGGGGAAACGACCAGGGCGTGTGTAATTTTTAAATCACTGAAACCACCTCAACGATAACCATCAGCCCGTAGAAGGAGCCCCGTAACGTGACTTCTTTTAAAAGACCAGCCTGCAATCCCCTCTGTGCAACGCCTGTTAAAGCACATCCCTGGGGATACTGAAAAAACAGTTTCACATAATATACCTAGGTACCTAAAAGGGTTCTACTACACTACAAAAAAGACAAAACACTACCCAAACCCTATACATTAGGTACATAAGTGCTACGAGCAGAAATATCGCAGATGTCAAATGATTTATACTCTAACAGATTGGGCTCAATATTTTTTACGGCTCCATTGACATTTTGCAACATTATGTCCATTCGGATGGGTGCGACTGAATTATTCATTTTCCCTTGTCTTTTTCAAGTAAGTTTTGTTCATTTGAGTTTTTATGAGGTCGTTTGACAAATGTCTGCGTCCAATCGAGGGTGAATTACTTTAAATCGTTTTGTATAATGAGGTGGAAAGTATTTGGGATATGTTTATCGATATTGAAGTTGGTTGATGAAGGTTCTAGCCGATAGATGTATAAAAAGAACAATTATTGGGAACGAAGCAAAAGGATTATGTAAGTATCGTAGCAGATGTTCTGTTGTTTCTGCCTTCGTCCATGGAGAAAAATTGTGAACTTATAAATGTGAGTTTACTTAGTTACCAAAGTAAGTCCCCGGTCTATGCCTAGAAGAACACGATAAATCGTTGGCAGTGTTCGTCTTCAAAAAGAAAAACTTTGAGATCTTTTGAGGTGTTCGACAAAAGTTCTAAGGCTACGAAATTGCTAGTCACCTACGCTTCATAGCTCTGAGGGCCACTGCGCTACAAGGCTTTTTTAACCGACTTCAAAAAAGGAGGAAGTTCTCAATTTGACTTTATGATTTTAATAAATATAGCCATTCATTATGTCATTCTATCAGCGATGACGATTGCGTATTATTTTGATAGACACCACCTAAACCTAATATATCTGCGAAAACACTAATAACGGCGTGCTTTTTCAAGCTTAAATAAAAAATTGACATTAAAATCTACCAACTATGTGACATCCACCAGCCCGCACTGGGGTCGCGTGGTGGTTTAAGGCCCGTTCCTTCTCTCACAGAGTGGAGACCTGTGTCCCAGCAGTGGGAACATAAATATGCTGATGATGATGATGAGCATCTACCGCGGCAAGGTCGAAGTCCTATGCCTAAGATATTGTCTACCCGTGCGTATAGTTTCATCCAAATTCGATCTGTCATGACGCGTTTGATTAACAACCATCCAAACACTTTCACATCTAAAATATACCGTAGGATAAACATTTTCTTTTCCACTTCACTTCTCTTCAAACTTTGTCACGAAAAACTCAAGTCAAATAAACTGCCAACAAGATACTCTCTTACACTGTATAGCACAAAAGTTATACCAAGAAAATGTTTAAACAGCAACTAAGAAAATAAAAGGGTGGAGTGTTAAACGTGCAAGGAGTGTATTCTGTGGAACACAAACACAGGTGATCAAATGTATGTACAAACATACATACTCGTATAAACAACGGTGTGCGTTTAAATTGAAGATTCTTGTCGCGTTGAACAAGGATTTGGAGAACAGGATAAGAATTTCGGAATCGGATAATCACTGTCCACTAAACGTCGCGTCGGACTTTATCTCATTGAAGAGGCAATACTTGTCAAGTGCAAGATGGTCTACGATAAATCTACGTTCTGCCCATAAAGTTAACGTTAAATGTTTCAAGTTAGGTCGTTACAAAGGAATATTTTGTAAACCCGCTTTCAGATTCCTTCAATCCACTTCAATTTCATATATTATGTGTTTGTTTCAGTGAGAATAATAATAGTAACACAACGATTTTCTTCCGCACCAAAAAGTTCCAATTGTAGTTGAGTGGAACAGCAGAAAACACATAATACGTAATATTTTATTTAATCAATACGACACCTTGGTAAAACCTTCTACTATCCAAAACTATCCTTTTTATCAATGTAAACTACCCCAAAAATGTCTATACAAAATAGCTTATTAAACTATGCTAGGGAACTAGTACTGCCAGCATATTCAGTAAACATCCTAACTTCCTAACTTTTAACATTTTTTTTTTTTTTATATATATTATAGGCTCGCGCTTGACCACTATCACTACCATCTTATTTCAGCTCCACTTTACCTATGTTTTCACGGCGATATTATTACAGAATAGCACTACTGTAGCTGGCAAGTATTTGGCAATCTCTTAGTCGGTAAAGAACCCATCCCTAAAAAGTCAAACTTCTTATCCAGCACACTTAGTTCTCGAACAACATGTAAGACGATGTTTACAACGTTAGAGAGATGCAAATAAACTCCGGTGGCTTAAAATTGACGACGCAACATTCGCACAGTGCTGTAGCCATTACTCTTGGCTGTAAGTGTTGTTTGAGAGCGGCGGTAAATCTTAATGGAGCTACGTACGAAATTAAGGGAAAAATCTGAAGTTAGGTAAAGGGATATTACTCGTACAAGGCCCAGTTTTTTTTATACTGAGTTAACTCAACCAATGGTTAAAAGTTTGCAATTTTCCGTAAAATGCGTTTCATTATAAATGTTACCTCACAAATGGAGTTGGAGGGTTATAGTAGTTTATGCAATGGGCATATAATAGGGGTTATTAAAACATGAGCGTGATAATAATAACACGCGAGTGTTTTAATACCTAATTATATGCCGTTGCATACACTACTTTATCTTCACTCTTAAATTTTAAATACAACAAATTTGGCAACGAAAAAAATATGTAGTATGGCGGATAATTTAGATTCTCATTGCTCATGACTGCACAGCGCGCGCCTCCACAAACAATGACATTTGAGCCCATAGGCGACAATAAATTAAAAAGTAAAAGTGTGCTATAAAAATTAAAAAGTTATTTTATGATGCAGTTGTTTGAAAATCGAAGGAAAATGTTGCACTGTAATGGCTTTTTTTTTAATTTTACCTATCCACGAATATAAAGTACGTGTTTACACAATAATTTTTGAATTCGTATTTGGAACATTACGTTGTGAGTGTAGATAAAATTATTTAACATTGTTTGAAAAAATTATAGAACACCACTTGGATTACCGATCAAAAAACTGCGCTTAAGTAAAAGAGAAGAATAGTAAAGAATAAGATACAATAAAAATAAATTAAAATAAAAAAACCCCACACACAAACACCTCTAAAAGCAAAAAGTATTAAGCTTGGTACTCTCGTTGGGGAACCGCCAACGTTTACAGTAGTTTATTTCACAATTTTTTCATTTTTAGACATGCTTCAATCGACAATCTATCGAAACAAGTAATTATGACACGATATCTTGCGGAAAAACCCAGATTCAAAGAGTAAAATGCGGATTACTTTTGAACAGCTGAACCGATTTTAATTAAACACAGCTATGCTCACTCTCGATAAAGTCACATTTCAAACAAAAAAAAAACAAAATCGGTTCATCTGTTTAGGAGCTATGATGCCACAGACAGACACACATCAAACTTAAACACCCCTCTTTTTCCGTCGGGTGTAAAAATTGTGCTAAGCGTATCTCATCATTATCATTACAGCGAGCAAGCGTCGCCACTTCGACTGGGCATGTGATTCTTGATTTATTTATTCATTGAAGTATACATGTATAACTTTACAGGTCACACCTAAGGCGTTATACAATGAGAAAAAAAACACGAATAAAACAGAAAAACTTGCAGAAGTAAAATAGTACAAAGAATACCTATACAATTATCTAATCTAACTTTCATCCATCTTCTCACAAAAACTTAAACATTCACGACTCACATATATCCATCTTCCAGCAAACAGGTCACACTCCGGTGCTGATGTCAGAAGGGCATTTAGCATTGTGAGCGCCCGAACTAGAGGCGAGTTAGCTCGGGACACCGTACGTGCCAAAGGTACGGCCAAAAGCCGGTGACTTCGTGGTCTAAGCTGTTGGTTGGGCACTATAGGAACAAATGATGTCAGCAGATTCTCGCTTCTCGCGGTTGCTTTCACCAAGTCATGGTCAGATCTTTCATGTCTATCTAGAAGGGTACAAGATAGACATGCCACAGATAGTAACTTATAAAACATACATTTGAATTTATTTAATTAAGGTTATATATTTCCAGACATACCTGCTTATATCTATTTAGTAGAATCAAGTGTCATCCAAGAAAATCAGGTTTAATTTACATGCAGATTTTTACAATGGATAGCCTCCATTGTAAAAATCTGCAGGATAAACATAAATTAATGTTACATAAAACAAAATGTTTTTACAATAAGCGACATACTGACAACTTAATTTCTACAGATAAATGCAAGGAATCTTCTTTATAGAAAAAGGATATCACAGATTAAGGATCAAAGAATTTCAAGGTCACATTCTATCACTGATGATAGAAGAAGAACTGGTCCAGGGACTCTGCAACATCGAGGAATCAGGCATTACATTGTCGTCATTAGATTATAAATCTCACATCACATCATCATCAGCCTATTAATGTTCCCACTGCTGGGACACAGGTCTCCTCTCTGTGAGAGGGAATGGGCCGTAATCCACCACGCGGGTTCAGTTCTGGTTGGTGGATGTCACATGTCTTCGAATTTTTGGTTCTAGGACATGCCGGTTTCCTCACGATGTTTTCCTTCACCGTTTTGAGAGCTGTGGTGAAGAAATAATTTGCTCAAAGTAAAGCGCCTGCCTCGAACCCACGACCTACAACTTGTAAGTCACGGCCGATACCACTGGGCCACCACTGCTCTCGATTATAAGTCTCAGTGTCTCTGTAATTTTACTCAAAACACCGGAATGTAGACGCAAATTCAAAAAGTCTCTTATGAGCCCGTAATTTCACTGTAACCCCTTTTAGACCGGAACACAGCTTAGCTTTAGTAGGTACACAGCTTTTAGTACACACTTTTTTAAAATGAGTTACTAATTAATTTTGTAGCAGCCTTTCAAAGAGGATGTTGGGTGTAAAAAGTTTATTTTTTAAATAAAAACAAAACAATTTTTATTTTAGTTGAAAACTATAAATTTTCACTTGTGTAAAACAATTTTGCTTTTAGTTTTGTGTTTTTAATATAAAGTTTCAGCTTCCTGATTAACATGCATAACATTACGGAACGGTAAACGCAGCGCGCATGTGTAAACAGCTAAAGGCACGTCGCACTGACCTTTAGATGGCCTAGCGTCGTTCTGAGTTGCAATAGAAAAGTGATCAGCTTATACTGGCCTACTGTAAATGCAGTATACACACAAATTGTCAGTCATGTTTAGGTCAAATGTGTTAGATTCTAGACTGGCTGATACTGAGTCATTACTTACGATATACCTAATAACACTGTTCTTCATGGAAATCACTCTGGATTACAACATGGTCAATAAAATGGTCAATAAATCGTCTACTGGCTTTGACGATATTCCTCTGACTAATATTAAAGATAACATTGACTTACTAGCGACTCCACTAGCATCGTTTTATAATGAGTGTATTGAGGAAGGCCTGTTTCCTGATCAGCTTAAGATAGCTCGAGTACTTCCAATTTTTAAGAAGGGTTCAAAAACGGATCCTGGCAACTACAGGCCGATTTCTCTATTGCCTATATTGTCAAAGATCTTTGAAAAAATAATGAAGGATAGGCTCATGAAACACGTTAATATGCACAAAATTTTAAACACTTGCCAATTTGGGTACCAAAAATCTTTGGGTACCAGCGACGCTATTGAAGCGTTAATTGATAAGGTTGTCTCCAACTTGAATGACAAGCGTAAGGTGGCAGGTGTTTTTCTTGATCTTAGCTCTGCCTTCGATACAGTAGATCATAACATTTTGCTGGCCAAGCTAGAACACTATGGCATACGGGACAACATATTAAAGCTCTTCACATCTTACTTGCATAATAGGCGACAGTATGTAGAGATTAAATCGGTAGTGGATGGAGAGGAAAATGTATTCAACTCTAATCTAATGTCTGTTTCTCGTGGTGTCCCTCAGGGATCGGTTCTGGGCCTAGTTTTCTTCATCTTATTCTTGAATGACTTAATTGAGTACATGAAAAAACGTATTTCTGATACAACTCTAATTATCTTTGCAGACGACACCAATGCAATAGTGTCTGCAGATAATCTAAAAGATCTAGAAGCTAAACTTAATACTATGTTAAAAGTTTTTGAACACTGGTTTGGCACAAATAATTTAAAACTTAATGTAAATAAAACAAAATGTGTATTATTCAAATCGAACGTCCGAAAGAATGCTAGTGTTGAGGTTGTATCTTGTGGTAACAAAGTCGAAGTGGTTGACCATGTTAAATTCTTAGGTGTTCACATTGACGCATTGTTGAACTGGAAGGTTGAAACATCGTCTGTTGCAAAGTCTGTTAGCTCGGCATGCTATGCAATTAGAAGCCTGAGGGAAGAACTAACTTTGGCCCAACTTAGGATGGTGTACTTTGCTTTGGTTGAATCTAGGCTCAGATATAGCATTCAGTTTTGGGGCAACAGTTACAGATACAACGTCCGCTCGGCATTTGTCATTCAAAAGAGAGCCATAAGGACAATGCTCCGCTTAAAACAGACGGAATCGTGCAGGGACCACTTTACTAGACTTCAAATTTTGACAGTGCCATGCCTCTATATCCTGGTGTTGCTATCCAATTTTGTCAAGAATCTGCACAAATTTGAAACCAATGAGCAAAGATTAGCTAGAGACAACACCCGACGTAAAGAGTTACCTACCATGATCCAACCGAAATTAAACGTGGTTCATCACAGTCCCAGATACCAATCAGTCTTCCTATATAATAAGTTACCCTTAGAATTTAAAAGTATACATAGCACTAACTTGTTTAAAAACAAGCTCAAAACATATTTATTGAGAAAGGGTTATTACAGTGTCGATGAGTTCCTGGATGACAAATGACAACTATAGTGACAATCAATTGAATATGGATTATTATTATTGTCTTAATTAAATTTTAATTTGCTATTGTGTGACATAAATATACTTTTTATAATATTACATTTGACATTGTAATTTTTCTTTTTTTGATTGACTGAATTGATTTAGCATGGATTATTATTTCGTATTTGTTACACAAACATTGATTTTATTATTTTTATTGTTTTATTATTCTTTTTGATTTTATTATTTTTACAGTTTCTTTATCCCTGACATTAAATTATTTTTTATTCTTTCGTTGACTGAATTGTAAACGTAATTTGGAGTATTATTGGTTTTTGTATATGTGACCTATTTATTGATATTTTATAATTAGCAATGTTATTTTTTTATTTTTTTGTTGACTGTATTTGACATTTTATTTTTAATTGACTATATTTAATTTAATATGAAATGTGGATAATCATTATTTTCAAATTTGTTTTTGTATGTGTGAAATATTATTGGTCTATTTATAATTATTATTGAATTACTATCCTTGAAATTCTATTAAATTATTCATAAATTATATAAATTCTTATTTTTATTGAAAATTATTGTTATTTAAAGTTTTTTTTTTTTTTAAATTTAATTGTAATAAACTGTAATGTGTTAGTGGTCTTTACTTACCACTAATTTCGACACAATGTATTTTGTTACGAAATAAATGACTTATGACTTATGACTTATGACTTATGACTTATGACTTATGACTTATGACTTATGACTTATGACTTATGACTTATGATCCAATCCTTAGAAACCGTATTTGCTATCACTAGACCAAATTAATAGTTATATTTTATATACATACCTACATGAGAGCAGCGGTGGCCCAGTGGTATCGGCCGCGACTTACAATTTGTAGGTTCGAGCCAAGGCGCTTTTTTTTGTGTAAATTATTTTATCACCACTGCTCTCAAAACGGTAAAGGAAAACATCGTGAGGAAACCGGCATGTCCTAGCACCAAAAATTCGAAGACATGTGACACAACCCACACTTGGCCCGCGTTGTCGATTACAGCCCATTCCCTCTCACAGAGAGGAGGCCTGTGTCCCAGCAGTGGGGACATTAATAGGCTGATGATGATTATGTGATGTTGATATCCATACTGGTTTTTTGTATCGGCTATGCTTGCTGATCGAAACTTAAATACGGGCATATATTACCGGAATAAACAGTATCCTAAGTTCTTAACAAGGCCATAATCTGTGATGCTCCAAATCCGTTCAGTCGTTGATACATGATTGATTAAAAACAAACAGTCATTCACATTTATTTTCAGTATGATAGAAGATAGATTGCATGTTCTCCGAAAAGCAGACAAACAATATATCAAAATCCATCAGTTATGGATGTCGTGACAGACCATTTCCTCCAGGAAATAGGAATCAGTTGATTGTCTCCACCTCTTCCGTCAGTGACATACAGACATCGATGTTTACATTTCTTATTATATTGCTAGCTCTGGGTATTGTCATTTCTTTTGTGTGTTTTATATTAGTTTACTTTACTGAACAAACATGCTATCTGAACGATTGTAAAAGTCTTCAAAATATGTGAAATTGACAAGCGTTACGGAAATGTCACGTTGTCAAAGGCCTTAGACAAGACTCGCTCGCCTAGTAATATATTGGCACATCTCGTTTTTCACATTTTACAGAAACAAGAACAAAGATTTTATAAATTTTTGAATCTGTTGAAACCAATGTGAATTATTCAATTCTTATGTACTTTCTGAATTTACCTTGGACATCGCTGAGAACGGTGAAAGAAAACCTCGCGACGAAACCTATACTTATAGTTAGTTTATCATAACTTTGTGCTGCCATTGGTGTAATTGCTGCAAGGCGATCCATAAAAAAACGAATAAAAAAATTAAAAGGTACGGCTCTTTGAAATTGACAACACTGTAAGTGTCCTGTCTTTGTGCACACACTTATGCATTCTGATATCTCCGGGTCGAAGTCTCGCTTTGATTGGTCACCATAACCTATACCATAACATTCGGCCAGCAGGACTATTATTAATACAAAAATAAAAGAACTATATAAATCATTCATCATGTCATACGAAGTCTCTTTTTTGATAACGCCTGAAAAATATATTATCTAACTCACAAAAAGTTACAATAGAGTTAAGAACAACAATCAAGCTTCTTTGATAAAGTTTAGCTAAAAAGTTTTGTTTACGAAAACAAGGACAGAGGGGGTGAGCAGAGAGGTAAGAAGGGGGGACGCAAAATAAAGCAATCAGTTATCCGTTAGGTTTGTTTTTTGATAAAACGTTGACTTTGCAATCTTGCGTCTGAAATTAAGCGTTGTGCGGTACACAAGTTGGGGGGACGGCTTTTCGACCTTTGTTTTACACAGTGAAATCGTTAAACAACAGTGTTTTACACGCTGAAACAATAATAACGTACACATTTTGGAGCATGTAGTTTTAGACAAAGCCTCTTTAGAAAGTAAGTTTGTAGCACCGAATATATTGTAATAATGCATTTTGCAACTCTGTACTAACAGACAAAACAATAATGTGATGTTCGTACTTTCGTACGTTTAATGCGGAAAGATACGTTGTACATTTAAACACGAGTACGGGATTGTACTTGATAATATTATATAATACCCCACCCATAATCGCACCTGTACTGTACTGCCGAAGGGTACAAAGGTGTACCTCATGTTACCCGACTGCCAAAGGAGGGTAATGTGTTTATCAGTCTAAGTAAGTATGTATGTTTGTTCCTATGTGGCGTTCTAGAGACCAAACGCGTTGGCCGATGTTAATGATTCTTACGTCAATCGATTTGTCTTAATCTTGCGAGTGTCACTGGCTACATTAAAATGGGAAAAAAAGGAAAAGTGTTAATTTTTTTAATATTTTTTAGTTTCATATAAAAGCGCGTGAGCATAATTAATACTATCAAACGGGAACACCTCCATACTCCAGGCTAAGAAACTCCTGATGGAAAAGCCCAATAGTACTTTACCCGACACGGAAATCGAACCCAGGACCCCTATCCTCGTACTTAGTTCGCTTTACTGACAATTGACATTTATCAGATTTTTGGGCGCACGGTTGGCGCAGTGGTAGAGCGATTGACTACAGCGCTGCGTGTCGCGGGTTCGATTCCCGCACGGAACAAATATTTGTGTAACCTACAGATAGTTGTTCCGGCTCTGGGTGTTGTGTGTGTGTGAGTTTATAAGTTTGTTTACGCACTCACGATACAGGAAGAAATTCCTTGTCCCAACAAGGTTATACAAAAAAAAATTGAATTGTTTAAACCTTTTTTATTTTTAGTCTGAGTCATCCCACTGCTGGGCAAACCTCCCCCTTTCTTCTTTCCATCCTTGCAGGCTATAGGTAAGTAGGCCAGTCCTGTCTATAGGTGTCAAGTTCGTTCCACCATCTTTACCTGGGTTCACCGCGACATCGCAATACATTTTTAACCCCTGACGGAAAAAGAGGGGTGTTATAACTTTGACGTGTGTTGCTCTGTATGCGGTATCTGTATGTCTGTGTATCTGTGTGTCTGTGGCATCATAGCTCCTAAACGGATGAACCGATTTTGTTTTAGTTTTTGTTTTTGTTTGAAAGGCTACTTTCTCGAAAGTGTTTCAGCTATGTTTGATTAAGCTGTTTGAATCTTGGTTTTTTCGCAAGATATCGGGTCATAATTACGTGTTTTCAATAGATTGTCGATAGAAGCGAGTGTAACACTAGGTATATTATAAGGTAGTTAAAAAAGCATTAAATAAAAAAAAAGCTTTTTAGAGGTTTTTGTGTCGGGGGTTTTTATATTTAAATACATAACTAGTAGCCCGAACCGGTTTTGCCTGGGTCATAATAATTTTTATCTACACCCATGCTATAAATCCTCTATAAAAGTTCTTGAAACAGTTAGCTTATTGCCAACATTAAAACAGCCAGTGTCATAGTAACCATAATATCATCCAAACGGGTGTTATAATGTTGTACTAAATTTCATAATGCAACTCCTTTTTAACCCCCGCCGAAAAAAGAAGGGGTGTTATAAGTTTCACGTGTGTTGCTGTGTATCTGTGTGTCTGTCTGTGGCATCATAGCGCCTAAACGGATGAACCGATTTCGATTTAGTTTGTTTTTGTTTGAAAGGTAATTTTGTCGAGAGTGTTCTTAGCTATGTTTGAATAAAATTGGTTCAGCCGTTCAAAAATTATGGGCATTTTACTGTTTGAATCGGGGTGTTTTCGCAAGATAAATGCGTCGGGGGTTTTTTAAATTGTGAAATTTTACTTGTTTATTTATTTATTTATTTATTATTACAATTACTCTCTGCACTTACAGTGTTACCCAAAACGTACAGAGAGTCAATAATTACATTATTTAGACATCACATACACATATAAAAATATAAAAATAATAACAAAATTAAAATGCAATTAATAATTAAAATAAATTCAAAATCAATTAATAATAAATTCAATTTCAAAATAGTTATTCGATTATCAAATACTAGTTCTACCTAATATTATAATAATACGTTATAATCATCGTTCATTAATCTAAAATAATCATTTCAATAATATAATCAGTCAAATTATTATTTATGTGCTAAAACAATCTTTGCATTTAATCAAAAATAAACGTAGATTCGAGTGGAATATGTCCACATCCGGATGCTGAGCAGTCAGTGTATTGAGCAATGAAACCGCTTGATTAGTAGCGGCATATTGAGCAGTACGAGTCCGGACTCTGGGTGCCGCGAGTAGAGGGCGCGAGCGCAGTCGTGTGTACTGAGCCGGCGCTGACAGTCCAAAGCGCGACAAAGTCGCAGGGTTGTCAATTTTGCCGTTAAGCAGCAAGAAATAATGCAAAAGGAGCGCACATTTACGTCTTAGCTCGAGGGTATCAATACCCACCATTCCTGAGACGAACAGAGATGGATACAAGTATGGGTAATACCCATACATTTTTTTGTAAAGGTACCGGCAGAACTTACGCTGTACCCGCTCCAATAGGAGATTGTACTTTGTCTCGTGTGGATCCCATACAATCGAATTGAACTCAAGCCTACTGCGAACAAATGCGAAGTACAAGGCAACAATTGCATGTTTGTTGGTAAACCGAGCCGACTGCCTCATGACGAACCCGAGGGATTTGTGCGCTCGTTGACACAAAGCAGATATGTGATCATTAAAAGTCAGCTCAGTGTCCAACAGTACACCAAGATCCCGGATTTTTGTGACGCGCTCCATCGGGGTGCCCGACACACTATACGTGTACACATGCGGCGAGCGACAGCGAGAGAATGTAATAGTCTTACACTTTGATTTATTAAATTCCAAGTGGTTCCGGTTGCTCCAGGCTACCACATTGTTGATGTCCCGCTGAAGAGCATCACAATCAGCTGCAGTCCCCACACCCATGTAGACTTTAAGATCATCAGCAAACATGAGGCACTGTGCCGCCTGAATAACCTCCGGCAAGTCATTGACCATGACAAGAAATTGGGTTGGGCCAAAAGTGCATCCCTGACTCACTCCAGACTGGGTTATATACGTGTCAGACCGATAACCGGCGAGTTGAACGTATTGCCTACGATTAGCAAAGTAACTACAAAATAATTTTAATAGTTTAGGTGTGAATCCTATGGCCGAGAACTTACTTAATAGCACGTCATTATGCACCCGGTCAAAAGCTTTTTTAAAATCAAAATATGCTGCATCTACCTGCCTATTCCTATCCATTTCACTGACAGCATAATCTACAAGATTGACTAGATTGGTTGCAGTTGACCTACCGGCTCTGAACCCATGCTGACACTCGCTCAGTAACGGTCTGATCTGTCTGGTTATGTGACAGTTCAAGATAGACTCGAACAACTTGCCGAAGGCCGACAGGACAGCAATAGGCCTGTAGTTTGAAATGTGAGACCTTAAGCCATCCTTGTGTATGGGAGTCACACGAGACAGTTTCCAAAGCGACGGATAAGATGCGCTTTCGACAGCGAGATTAAAAATAAAAACTAAAGGTACCATAAAAGCCGTTATGCAGTCCTTTACAATAAACGGAGGGATGCCATCTGGTCCAGTGGATGACTGGGGTTTTAAGCGCTTGGCAGCTAGCAGCAGATCTTTACTGCTTATGTTGTCCAGCGCAATACGAGATGATGATACAGCACGCTCCCCTCGCTGAGCGACTTCGTGAGATAGTAAGGGCTTTACTCATCGAACAGCCACATTCTCATGGCATCTTTATGAATTTCAAAAAAAGAACATTGTCATGCACGCGCGTTTCACTACCACAGCGCCATAATTAAAAAAAAACTTATTCGAATTTTTGAATTGACGTCGTATCCCGCATAACTAATATATTACTATCTGGAATAATGTACCTTTTTAATGGTGAAACATATTTTAGAACAATTAATTATTTATTTATTTTCATAGAAAGGTAATGTAAAATTCTTTAAGCGTACAGAAATGAAGACTAATGCTTACCCAGCTTTCTCTATATCCTACTTAATACACAATTTACACATATACCGGGTTCCGTGTCATGTATTTACGTTGCGTTGATTGCACGTTGTACTTTGATCACAACTCAAACCAACTAATCAACGCTTCTCCGAGTATATTCTATCGGAAATAGTGACGGGATTTGTGTTGCTTATTATTTGAGTACGAGTGGGAAAATTGCAAGATCAAGAGAGGTGTTTTTGGTTGTATCTACTAGCAAATTCAGAAGACAAGCGATATAATACGGCTAAGGAAAAGTATTCAGTTTTTTTTCTTTTTAACGTACTCTTACTAATTTAACATCCATTCATGCCGATGCTAACATGTTTTTGAAAGTACGTATATTGACCTGTTACCTTTAAGGTGAACGCGCACTTATCCGCGCCGCACTCGCCGCACGCGCCGCAGTCATCGCATTTTATAAATCTTTATATGAAATCGTATGTAGCCTCGCGCACCTATCCGCGCCGCACGAGCCGCATTTCAGCAAAATGCTGTAGGTATACGGATTCCACCAGCGCGTGCGGATGACGTCATCAGACTCGGCGGGCGATGCGGGCGGCGCGGCAACATTTTCCGTATCCGTATGAAAATATAGTTCAAGATGCACAGAAGTGTATACAATGCGTGCGGCGCGTTCGGCGCGGATAGCGCGGGACCAAGAGAAAATGCGATGACTGCGGCGCGTGCGGCGAGTGCGGTGCGTCTAGGTGCGCGTTCACCTTTACACGCCTTATCTGTCGCCAACGATCTTGAGGGAACAAAACGCGCTTTCGTTTCACACCCGCGAAACATTTCATATAATTATCCAAAATTCAGTAGTTTTTGTACTTTCCTTATTATTTTATGACTTGAAAAAAAAGGTTTAGATTAAAATGTAGATAATTAAATTGTCTTTGTGGTGGTGTCAAATTCATTAATTTTAATTTGCGATTGTCGTTCTTAGGGTTCTGTACCAAAGGGTAAAAACGGAACCCTGTTAGTAAGACTCTGCGTTCCGTCTGTCTGTATGTCTGTCTGTCTGTCACCAGGCTGTATCTCATGAACCGAGATAGCTAGACAGTTGAAATTGATGATGTACTTCTGTTGCCTCTATTACTAAAAGTACTAAAAACAGAATAAAATAAATATTTAAGTGTCCCACTTGTCCCATACAACGAACGTGAATTTTTTGCCGTTTTTTGCGATAATGGTACGGAACCCTTCGCGCGCGTGTCCGAGTTGCACTTGGCCGGTTTTTTTGTCCGTGTTAGACACGTGTCTTAAATCATATTATTAAGAGATGGTCTAATGTAACATATATTTTTGAACGACTAGCCATTTAGACGTGATTCTCATTTTAAAATCAGCTACTCAGGGGTATCTGCGCCTTAACGACTGAATGGATTCGTGTACAAATGCAATGTGTGGATTATTTAATTTGCATACACAAATGGTGGACCATAACCAGGATCCGGACATATATTTTAATAATTTTTATCCCGGTGGAACATTCCTTTAGAAGCTAGTGTTGCATAAATCCCACAACCAATCGACCTCGACAAGCGATGCTTAACCTTGAAGAATCCCCTCTTTGTTTTTTTTGGTTGGGAATTCATCCACTGACCATGACTTCTCCTACTCTGGGTGAAGTGGGAGGGCGTGTCAGACTTTTGCTGACTAAAACCCACCCGTGTTCCTTCAGTAGCTTGAGCCAGGGCCGCGAACTTTCAAATTTATCTGCGACTCAGACAGGCATCGGCCCTATCGGAACTCTTTGAGACGTGCGTGGACTTCGACGGCGAGTTACCTATTACTCGCCGTGTGCAAGCCCACGCCTATGGTGGCCGGGAATCGAATTGCGACTGCCGACGCCTAGGGCGTCTTCTGCGGTGGCTAGGAGCGTGAGGGCGTTTCCCCGCTGCAACCCTTGCGGCAGTTATTATTTAATCATGAGCTGCTCTTTGAACAACTTACATTTGTATTTAAAACAAGCTTCTGACACCGGCTTCGCTTACGTTAAAGTCGGAAATCATCCCAAGTGAACAGACACTTAGGATAAAAAATATCACAAAACCATGTCCTAATCCACAACAAGGTCTATCCGTGTGCCGAGTTTCATCCGTTCACCTATTAAGACGTGAAAAGGCTTCAAACAGAAATACATTACTTTCGTCTTTATGTATGGATTAGGATAAGCGTAGTTGCCTGCCTGTATATAACGCTCTTGTCTACAGTACATAACACTATTTCATTTATATCATATTGTGTTACATGAAACCCTTTCCTGTGTTATACCTAATGGATACGAATCGCTAGAGAGTGTGAATATTTGAGTATGCAGAAATATTATATTGAACTAAAGTCGTATCTAAGAAGTTGGATTTGCCAGCTATTAAAATCTATTCTAATATTATAAAGCTGAAGAGTTTGTTTGTTTGTTTGAACGCGCTAATCTCAAGAACTACTGGTTGGAATTAAAAAAATATTTTTGTGTTGCATCTATTTATCGAAGAAGGTTATAGGCTATATAACATCACGCTACGACCAATAGGAGCGGAGCATAAATGAAAAATGTCCTAAAACTGGCAACAATAATACTTTTTGAGAGCTTCCGTTGCGTGCGCTGCATTGGTTAAAGCTACGCAACAATCATGTATGTAGAATAGGTAGGGTAGGGAAGGAAGATAGGGTATGGTAGATGGGTAGGTAGCCAGCGAAGCCGCGTGGGACAGCTAGTACGTTATATAAATTAAACTAGGTGCTTGCAAATGATACACGTTGTTATAGTATATGGGTAACATAGTAATTATTTAGGATTATGAATTAGATTTTGAAGTTTCTTACGTACAAAGTTATCGCGACATGTAAAATGAGAAACGTCATCGGACTTCTTAGATTGTCACGATTATAGTTGGTGTGTTTATAGTTTTTATATCTTTGACTTTGAGATAAAGTTAAAGACGATACATGCTTGTAATGCTCTGTATTTTACGGATACCGTTACAGTAAAATACGGCCACGCAAAGTTCTATTTGTTGTGTAGCTGGGAAGTTTGGTTTGTGACTTTTTTCACTTCTAGGAAATTCTAGGGAAATATTGGAAAGTTAGGTATTTTGAAGACTGCCTTTTGTCACTTTTGTCCATCATAATGAAGCGGGATCCAAGTCTAGTCATTAAAACAAACATTCAGGTCAATTTGATAATAGCGTACTTACTGAACTGGAACTGCTTACGAAACATGGAACTAGCAACAAAAAGCTTTAAACTTTTGAAGCTGTGGAATTAAGAAGGAATTAGAAGCACAATACCAGCCTATACAGCGACGCTTTGCGGGAGATCTATATCGATTAGTGGACGTCTTTTGGCTAGAGTTGTAAAAAAACGGTTTTTTTTCTGAGATGAAAAAAAAACGTTTATAAAAATATGATAAAAAAATAGTTTTTTTCTGGAGTAGGTTTTTTTTCAAGAGTACGTAAATAGAAATATGGTAAGGTGGTTATCGCATATGAGTTGATTTTTTTTTGTCTATAAGAAAATACAATTTGGTTTTTGTTAAATAATACATAAATTTCTTAAAATAATTGGCAATACCCACTGAAGTTTACCATTTATCTACGGACGGGGATTTCCTAATTACAAAGAAAAGATGATTCTGATTCTAACAAATTAAGTATTTTCCAAGTTCATAATAATAGGTACCTATAGATTTAAACATAATTTGACTTTAATTAAAACAAAACAACCAAATTTAGTTTCACTTTTTCTGAAAAAAAAACCAAATGTAGAAAAAAACGACGGTGCTAAGTTTTTTTTCAAGATTGTGAAAAAAAACATTTGGTTTTTTTTCAATTTACATCTCTACTTTTGGCTAATTTATTTTTGTCCAGCCGTTGCTGTCCTACTGTTGGGCAAAGTATGATGATAAAATCTAAAGACATTCCACTATCACACAGGTATCCCAAATTCCTCAATTCGTGAACCCCAATCTCTTCCTGTACACGGGACGAAAAGAAATTTACATTTTAATTTTGTTTCACGGTGACTTAGAAGTTTGAGACGGTCTCGGTCTTGGTAACGGATCTGTTTGCAGCGATACCAACTTTTTGTTTGGCATAATTAACTGGCGATGGTAGTGGAATACTGGCTTTATAGTTGAGAAAAAGGTGGGACAGTCGCTGAGACTTTTTCTAGTCGTTTTTACAGTATTTTATTAAAAGATTTATAGTATTGTTTTTTTGCTTTAAGTACTCAATACATTTATTGCTTTCACATGTGAACTTAGATGGTAGGTCACAAATTTAGGCCATTGTGGACCATGTCGGGCACTGCAAAAGTAGGAGAGAGGAAGAGGGCTTTTATTTGACTAAGTATTTATTTATTGAGTAGATTCTAATTTGTTAAATTGAAAATTTGTCAGATAAATATTCAATAACATTAAAATAGCATTCAGTTAAACTTTTTTTATGTTATATTTATTTAATTAGAAGATTTAAATTTGTTAAATTTAAAATTTGTCATTTAAATATTAATTTACATTATAATAGCATTTAGTTAATAGAAATTGTTTTAATTTGTTAATTATTTCTGGTAATTTATTATATATTTTCTTTGAAAAATTTGATAAATTGAAGTAAACTCTGGGTTTAGTAGAATACAAGTAAAAATTTCCAAAACACCCCACTTTTTTTTTAACTTTTAACTACATAATTTATCTAATAGTAGACACGCTTCGATCAACAATCTATCAAACAAGTAATTATGACACGATACATTGCTACAATACCCCGATTCAAGCAGCAAAATGGCCATAACTTTTTAACGGCGGAACCGATTTTCATAAAACATAGCTAAGAACACTCCCGATAATGTCAAACAAAATAAAATAAACGAAATCTAAATCGGATTATCCGTTTAGGAGCTATGATGCCACAGACGGATACACAAACACACTTAAAACTTGTAACACCCCTCTTATTCCGTCGGGGATAAAATATGGCATAATTTATGTATTACTAGATTTTGTCAATCAATTGTGGTGTCGATAAATAGGGTGAGAAATATCCAATGTTGCAGTTTTAGTTTTAATCAAATTCGGCCCCTTGACTCCTTTGATTGTTTTATGCTATTCACTATGAGTGATGATTTGGCCATCCACGACCACTTGGAAAATTCAGCCTGTATATGTGTGTGTGTGTACATGGTAAATATTTATTGTTTCTAATATTAATGTTAATGTTAGTGACCATGATATTTTGAAAACTTATTTACTATCTTTATACTTCCACCTGCCAAAATTCAGCTTCATGAAAAAAAATGGTACATCTTATCTGTACAACCCCAACCCTCTTTTAGGGGTTAAACAAACAATACACTTTAATTATTTGTTACGAAGTATTTTCGCAAAGTTTGAAGCAAATGGGTATCGACCCATAGTGAGAAACTAAACCCTTCCATTTCTACCTCTTCGAATTTTATGCTCAGAGAAGTAGTAGTTTTCAGGGGCTCAAACTATCTCCATACCAAATTTCAACTAAATCGGTTCATAATAAGAAGAAGCTGCATGATAATAAGTTACATACAAAACTAACTCTCCCCCCATTTCTCCCCCTTCGCACCTTGCATAAAAGAAGAAGTAGCCTATGTCCTTCTCAGGGCCTCAAAGTAACTCCTTACCAAATATCATCTAAATCAGTTAATAATAAGAAAAAATTGCATGATAAGAAGTTACATACAAAATTAACCCCCTCTCCATTTCTCCCTCTTCGTGTTTTATGCAAAAAGAAGTCGCCAATGTCCCCCTCTTGTTCTCAAACTATCTCCATACCAAATTTCATCTAAATCGGTTCAAAATAGGGAGTTTCATGATAAGAAGTTACATACACAATGAATCCTGCCCCCTTTTCTTCCCCTTCGTGTTTTTTGAAAAAAAAAGTAGCCTTGCCCGGGTCTTAAACTATCTCCATACCAACTTTCATCTAAATCGGTTCAGCGGTTTAAGGCATAATAAGAAGTTTCATACAAAGCTACCTCACTCCCCATTTCTCCCCCTTCGTGTTTTATGAAAAAAGAAGTAGCCTATGTCCTTTCTCGGGTCTCAAACTATCTCCATACAACTTTCATCTAAATCGGTTTAGCTATTTAAGCGTAAAAAGGTAACAGACAGACAGACAAACAGAGTTACTTTCGCATTTATAATATTAGTATGGATTAACAAGGGAGAATGGTCAGATGAGCTTTCTCCGTCAATTGCTACGGCGTAGCAAACACCGCTACGGCGTAGTACTACCTGCTACGAAAGCAAGTGTCTACGTACTTCATGCAATTTTGGAGAAAAAATAAAGTGTGATAAATTCAAGTTTTGGTTTTTGTCAAATTCAAATGTATTATTTATTCTACGTTTAGTCTAGAAACCTACCCATGTAAATTAATGTTTAAATTATTCTGCTTTGTTCTACGATTTTAGGTATTTCGGATTTGATCCCAGAATCAGTTAGTGTTAGTGAGTTTTTAGGGTTCCGTACCGAGAGAGCCCAAACGAAGCCCTATTGCTGTCACTCACGTATTTTTTTATTTTTTTTATAACCTATAGGCTCGCGCTTGACAACAATCTCACCTGATGTCCGTCCGTTTGTCCGTCTGATTGTCCGTCGTGGGGTAACGTTGTTTAAATAAATACTGTATTTTTTGTTTTAAAAACTATTAGTAAACAAACGAATGAGTAGCCACCAAAGCCAGCTTTTGTCTCAAAATTTTGTTCCGTAGAATTTTTTTAACTGCCCATTTATACCTATAAACGTCAAATTTGGTGATAATGTTTATTTTACGTATATTTTACTAACAAATACCAATATATTATTCAATATGTTTTTCTTTTAAATATCCTCATTTTTCCTATTACAATCAACTTGATTTTGCGGTTTGGTACGGAACCCTAAAAGTGCGTTGGCGGTTTTTTTACATTAGTAAAATCTCAGCAGCAGACCACATTTTAGTTTTAAGCTTGGATAATGACCAGAACATCAGCGCTATTACATGTCATTTATATCATAACAAGCGACATGTAGATTTACTAAGTTACAATTCTGCCTACACATTCAAGGTGTGATAATATTATATAATTTTAATTACATAAATTCCATCTCGATAGTTCTCAGCACGGCGCAGTGACGACACATGTCATTTCCGATATGAAATTCTAAGGTGACGAGGATATAATGACGTCACATTCAAAATTGGAATATTATGTTTGAAACTCCCCTTTTGTTTGAAATTCATCTGTTTTGGATTAGTTTTGTTTTTAGGGTTCCGTACCCAAAGGGTAAAAACGGGACCCTATTACTAAGACTGCACGATCCGTCTGCCTGTCTGTATGTCTGTCCATCTATCACCAGGCTATATATTCTATCTCCTGAACCGTGATAGCTAGACAATTGAAATTTTCACAGAGGATGTATGTATATTGCCGCTATAACAACAAACATTAAAAACAAAATAAAGTAAATATTTAAGTGAGGCACCTATACAACAAACATGATTTTTTGCGATAATGGTACGGAACCCTTCGTGCGCGAGTCCGACTCGCACTTGGCCGGTTTTTTTTGTAGTATTTCTTGTTGATATAGTGGTCGGTACTATTGAGCATTACTGGATTTGATTTGGGGCCGTGCAAAGATTAAGTGTTGTTATATTTTACCTGGCTTTTTTGTTAGCATCTCGGATTCTGGATTTCAGCCCGGTTGATTGCAAACATTTTGTGCGATGGGTGCGATTTAATCATACCGGCGAAATGTGTTTAACATATTATCGAAGGTTATTATAGTGTTTTTTTTTCCGTAAATTCATAGAAGAATTTGTAGAAGAGTCGACATTCCCGCCTTTTGAACTTTATCGCAGTCGGGTAAAAACGTTTATTACTTCACAAACATGTACGACATTATAGACTCGTCTCTTGGCTCGTGCAACCTATCCCCCTGAGGTCGCCCATAGCTCCTCTAGGACACCTGATTCGGCTACATGATTTGCTTAATAATCAACATCATTGGAAAAGTCTTCTGCCAACCCTTTTGGGGTCGCCTTCAACCGTATCTGCATACATAGAGTACCAGTATACATGGAAGCATGAGTCGGTTCACTAACCAAAGTTGAAAATTCTCAACTATGTGAGGAAACTTCATCGTCATCTTCATGCCTTTGTCCCATGTTACTTGGGGTCGGCGCAACACGTTTTCTTCTTCCATACCGTCTTGTCCCCCGTCACGCCATCACTGACTCCCTTTTCCTTCATATCACTCCTCAAACAGTCCATCCATCCATCTTTTCTTTGGCCGTCCCCTCCCTCTCCATCCATCCACATTTATATTCATGACTCTTAGTAACATGCGTTTCATCCCACCTCATCACGTGACCATAACAAGACAAACGGCTTCCTTTCAACTTCTCTGTCACTGGCGCCACGTTCAAACTTCCTCTAATATACTCATTTCTCACTTTATCCATTCTCGTCACTCTGCACATCCATCTCAACATTCTCATCTCTGCTACATGCAATCTCTTTTCATCTATCTTTTTCACAGCCCAACATTCTGATCCATACAGTGCGACAGGTCTAATCACGGACTTATAAATTTTCCCCTATAATTTGAGGGGCATCCGTGGGTTGCAAGTTGTTCCAGGCACCTGTCGCCATTTTATCCATCCCGAGTTGATTCGTTGCGTTACGTCTCGGTCTACCTCGCTATCCCCTTGGACAAGTGACCCTAGGCACCGGAATTTGGAGCAGATCGGCCATCAAGCCAAACTCTCCAGTCTGTGCCACCACACCTCCAATCTACTCTGGACATCTAGGCCACTCTCGGCAACCAGCACAATGTCATCGGCAAACAGCATACACCATGGTGCCTCTTCCTGTATGTCCTGTGAGAGGAAACTTCATCGAGACCTTCAAAACCGACCACCAAGTTCCTACATCCGCGAACGCTTCGCCTACTCCCGTCCTTCCGATGCACTGTGCAGGTCGCTTTACTATGAACGCGGTGCGGTTGTAAAACTCTTTACCGCCTGACATTAGGGACTGCAAAACTCTTGCTGTTTGCAAAAAGAAACTGAATGAACTCTTTCCATTCCGTCATAGTTGCAAATAATTATATATGACCTATTATTTATTTAAGATATTATTTATATTTTTAACCGACTTACAAAAAAGGAGGAGGTTCTATGTTCGACTTCTTGTATGTTTTTTTTTTTTTTTTTTTTTTTTATGTATGTTCACCGATATCTCCGTCAATTGTGGACCGATTTTGAAAATTCTTTTTTTGTTTGAAAGAGTATGTTTCGAAATTGGTCCCATTTTAATTTGGTGAACGTCTGATGAAGAACTTCGGAGATACACAACAGAACTCTTCAATAAATAACGGCAAAACTCGGGATTGCTGCAATCGCATGTCTTTTTGATGTTTATACCATTTCATAACATAACATCACGCCAGTATGCTCTAAAGGGGTACGCAGATCTCTCATTTCACCGGTTATGTTCAAGTTTCATGTTATTCGGTTAATCTATTCTGGAGTTATAGGGACCTTAATAAACAACTTGCTATTAGGTAGGTAAAACTAAAAAGGGAAAAATAAAAAACTTTTTTGCAAAAAAATACTACCGACTTCCAAATGAAAAACTACAAAGTGAAAAATAACTTAACTTTTGGAAGTCGGTGTCCATATCGCAAAAAAATGGTTCCTACGAAAGACACCGACTTCCAAAAGTTAAGTTATTTTTCACTTTGTAGTTTTTCATTTGGAAGTCGGTAGTATTTTTTTGCAAAAAAGTTTTTTATACAATGAATTGTTTGATATGTTTTCTTTTATTTCCCCTCTACACACGGTGTCCACATATCTTTTTTAGGGTTCCGTACCCAAAGGGTAAAAACGGGACCCTATTACTAAGACTCCGCGGTCCGTCTGTTTGTCTGTCTGTCTGTCACCAGGCTGTATCTCATGAACCGTGATAGCTAGACTGTTTATTTTTTTACAGATGATGTATTTATGTTGCCGCTATAACAACAAATACAAAAAACTGAATAAAATTAATATTTAAGTGGGGCTCCAATACAAAAATACGTGTTTTTTTTGCCGTTTTTTGTGATAATTGTACGAAACCCTTAGTGCGCGAGTCCGACTCACATTTGGCCGGTTTTTTTTAACTCTCCTCTCGCAGGTATGCTGGAAGCGATTTCTTTGAAATAAACGTACCTCTGTACCTATTTACTGTTCCTTCTTCTTCTTGTCTCTTTATTATGTGTGTGTACGTGCGTTAATGTCCTTTAACCCCTAGATGGGGCAGAGGGCGTCCACAGATGTCCTCCATCGCGATCGGTCTTGAGCTTCACGCTTCACCTCGCTCCATGTCATTCCGATGCTCGTCGCTTCTGCCAACACTGTGCGACGCCAGGTTTGACGGGGACGGCCACGCTTTCGTTTCCCCTTGGGATTCCAGTCCAAAGCTTGTTTGGGTATGTGATCGGGACCCCTTCGGAGCGTGCGTGTGGCCAATCCATCGCCACTTGCGACGCTTGATCTGGCGGTCGATCGGGCTCTCGTGGCATTCCTCCAACAGCTCTACATTGGAGATGGTCAAGGGCCAGTCAACTCCGAGAATACGACGAAGACAGCGGTTGACGAAGACTTGTATTTGGCGTGAGATGTGTGTGTACATTAATGGTTAAATAAATAACTAATAAAACTTAGTATATAGGCCTGTATATAGGAACACGTACCTACTGCCACTGTTAAGTTCTAAATAGAAAAATAAGTATACCCCAATAGTTTATCCGTGACAAGACATTTTACAAGAAACCCTACCACCTACTTTACAAGACACGGATTTGCAATAAATAGAAACTACTCAATCCAATTACTTACTTGTATTTTGTTGAAGGGACAGAAAACTGTAAAGTAACTATTTCGATACTGGGAACGGCCATTTTGATTGAATGGGTACTCTGATGTCGCAGATGCCTGAGCTGCTGGTATATTCATGAGCGGAACGAGTTTTTGTTGAAATAATAATCTTTCAGAACCATGTAATGTCTGTTCTTTTAATCGTCTGTTTCTTATACAATTCATGGTGAACTGGGATTCCTGTACGGGCAAAGTCTCATGCTTGGTAGAAAGAATGGAATGTAATCGCAATGCATTTTTATTTAAAAAAAAACTAGATGCTACACAGCCCTTCTCTCGCCAGAACCCCAGAGAACTAAATTACACAAATAGTCTTGTTTTCATTATCTTCAAAATAGATACATAAACTTACGGTTTTTCCTATGGATATAGGTAGAAAATACAAAAATTCACCTGTTACACACATTTACACTAACTCCAATATTATTAGCACTATACGTATAAGTCGGGTTTAGTCAATAGTATGGACGTTAAAACAAATCGCAAGCACGCAATCTGGCGGCAAAGCAAGAACTACGCATTGGCGCGCTATTTCTAACCACTTGCGTGGTGGGGAACATAGAGTATGGCAGTTGAGTACTGAATGCCGTAGAGCTAACACGTCGTAGAATCAGTGTCGATCCGTAATATTAGTAAGCAAGATTGTAACAGAGTTGTGACTATTTAAATAAACCCAGTGTATCGAATAACTTCTGTGATTTCATTTGCACGATTCTACCCAACGACCTGCCCACACACGATGTATTAACTTAAGGGATTACATCCTAACTTTCCGATGGTTTGCATCTATCGGCCAGCCTTGATGCGACATCAGAATTGGGATTCGGTCGTGCTAATGAGATCACACGTGAAAATAATGCTAGGGAAAGTGGCGGTTACATTCTTGCAAAACAAATTGCGGTGTCAAAAACAGTTGTCAAGGATTTTGAGACTACCCTCAGTCTTGAATAATAAAAAACCAGTCTGGAGCGGAGCAGCAAGGAGGCTAGCAGCAACCAAGGAGCTGGACAGGTCAAGTATGAGCGTGTGGACGTGTGGAAATATCCATACACACTGATCTTTATGCCAATCTGGTGAGTCGTTTTCAATTTGTTATAATTGTGAAAAAGTGTGTTCATTATTCAAAATTCTGGTTTTGTGTACGGTATGGTGGTCAGTGGTTCGTCGGGGTGGCCCGTGTCAGCTCATAGTTTCATGTTAGTTATCGATGGTCAAGTTTTGGTGTTGTTGAAGAGTTATTATTCTATTATCACTGGAAATAACCCTTGACTGACCTTGGCTGACTATTATTGTTCCTCTTACCGTACCGTACCTTTACCTTATACTTCAGTCTGGAAATTATGATAATTCCAAATGAAATATTTTGATTAGTTTTGTAGTGTGTTTTGTAGTTTTATTTAGTGAGAGTTAATTAAGTTTGAGAAGAAGCTTATTATTCTTCTTTTGTGGTCGGTGGGCCAAACTTTCTAAAAAGTGGAAAACCCTACCATGCCTCATTAATTGCGACTTAAAATGCTATGGCATTCATTGGATTCTCTAAAGCCCATATACCTGGGTAGGGCACTTGGGAAACTGTGATGTGTGGTTCATGTTTTGGACAGGAACTCTGCAATCACATTCTGTGTCCATAATAACCTATTTTGCCGTGCAGGTTAAGGTTAGTACTACTACTAGAAGCTCGTGGCTAAATAATAACAGCCGCACTGGTCGATCATCAAGGTTAAGCAACGCTTGACGAGGTCGGTGCGTGGATGGGTGACCATTTCAACATACCGGGTTTTCTCCGTGCCACGGAAAGCACGTTAAGCCTTTTATCCCGGCTGTCATTTGATGATCTTTGACAATCGTTACGGGTAGTCAGAAGCTTGAGATCTGACACCAGTCTTGCAAAGGGGTACCGTGTTACCCAGTTACTGGGTTGTGGAGGTCAGATAGGCAGGCGCTCCATGTAAAACACGGGTACTCAGCTGAATCCGGTAGGACAGGAAGCCGACCCAATGTAGTTGGGAAAAGGCTAGGCAGATGGATTGGTTAAGGTTACTACACCGGTGCACAGGTTAATTTCCATCAAAGCTGTGTATGGTTAAGATAACCGTGTGAACATATACTCTCGTAATATTTTTCATGTTTCAGATACCATATTGTGTCGCAGCCTGAAGCCTCTGCTGAAGGCTAGCGATTCAGATGCTGAGCGTGAAGGCTAGCGGCTAGTGGTTCAGATGCTGTATGTGGAGGCTGACGTGTCACTATCTGAGAGGTGAAGAGGAACGGCAGGCAAGCAGTTCGCAGGTCGTAGCCGAACGTTACGAGCGCGCGCAAGTTTGGAATGGAATATTCGGTGAGTCGCTTCTATTTTATTTCGATAGTGAAGTCGAATGTTCTCTAGTGATGAGATGCTATTTCGAGTTTTAAGAGTGTTCATGTTGGAACACTGAATTGGTTGGTAGTGGTTATACCTAGCACCATCACTAGGTAATTAGACACACCTAGTAAAAAGCAAGTAGCTAATAAGTTACCTATTGGCTTGTTAGTACTTTCCTAGTTTCAACATTTGGTTCAGTACGAACTTTAGGATGAGATAGCCCATATGAAGGAGATGAGTTATCCAAAATGACTGAATAACTAGTCGTTTTCAGTGGCAAAGCGAGTTAGTCATGTCGTTGGGCTATCGTAATTGTATCGAGTTAGTAACGGTACTGGTCATTTGCGTGTATTCAGGTCGGATCTTTTTGCGTAACGATGTACAACCACCGTCTTCAGATCTGAATTCACTTGCTTACTTTCAAAGTAATATTATGATAGCAGTAGATCTCGTGATCGTTTTCCGCACATGAAAACTGAGTTTGTGAGCGATAGTAAAGGGTTACTGTTGATAATCTGGTTTAAACGATATTAAGCCGAGTTATTCGTGAAGGTCCTTCACGCGAGCTATTAAGAAGCAAATATGATCAGGCCTAATTATTTCCCTCATATTAACAGTCTGTATGTTACAAGATCCTAGAGTGAAAGGCGCGAATCTTGTGAGAAGGATACCCGATCACCAAGTTCCTTGAGGATTAGACGTCATAGTTGATGACAGTGGTAGTGAAACCAAATCTGATTAACATGTCTACTCATAAGACCAATTCTGGACCGCACCTCATGCGTACCATGTGGCGATGGGTTTTTGAAGAGGGTTTATGAGTTGAGTATGCATTGCCTTTGAATTATGGTTGAGAGTAACAGAATTATTACAATTACTTTGTTTAGTTGAACTTGTTGATCGTCGGACCTTTTTCTAATAGTGTTGTGTAGGAAACTTTAGTACGAAAACTGAAGAGGCCCTGTATTAAGTCCGCGATGGGTGTTTATGACAGGAGGGTGATCGTTATACACCGAAAACTTTAAATAGGTACGCTAAGAACCTACCAGTATGCATAAGGTAGAATGAAGAAGATGCCAGCGGGTCATGTACCAGTCGATGTTGATGTTTAAAGGATTTTCATGTTGATGAGCAAGCTTAAGATGTCGAGAAATTGAGTCTATCAGCCGTATTATGTTTGACCGTACCAGTGGATTCTGGCGGAGGTCGGGGTCTAGAGAGACGTTGTGTGAGAGCAATACATTTGCTGGACGGCTATAGAGCCGTGGCTTTAGAGGTTTTACTCGAGGGTTTCTATAAGCTTGGCAGTTTTAAAGTTTATCTGGAATGACTGTGGTACATGGCCCAGGTAATGATTTAGTTAAAGATCATAGTTCTAAAATTTCCCTATTATCACGAACCCAATGATCTAGTTTGGTCAGGAGTAGCCGAGCGTTGTGTGTTGGCCTGTGTGGCAACTGTTGGCCTTTATGGCAACTGTTGGCCTGTGTGGCAACTAAAGGCCAGTGTGCCAACTGGAGGCCTTTATGGCAACTGTAGGCCAGTGTGGTAACTGGAGGTCTATGTAGCAACTGTGGGCCTGTACGGCACCTGTAAGTCGGTGTAAAAAACACGTTTGTGTAAGGAACCTTACAGAGGATTCCTGTTGAGTTATGAGGTTAAAATAAAGTAACGCGTGAGGTGATGTCACCATGTTAATGTTGATGACGTTCGAATCGTCAAGCCTTCATTACGAAAATTGAAATAATTTTGGTTTTCTAATTTTGATTATTAAAGATTTAGATTGTGTTAGTAAGATACACAAAGCTGAAGTACCAATTGAGATTGTAGATGATGAATAGACGTAACATAGGACAGACTAAATCTCTGTGTGAACAGAGACAGACAGACACAGACAGACAGGACCTGAGTTCTGAGAGTTGAGTTGACTCGATATCGTAATGATGTGCGAGTAGAGTAATTGAGAAGAGAGCTATGAGATAGCTAGGAGAGCCATGTGATGGCTAAAGGTCGTGAATAACATACCTGGTGCCTTTTTTTCTTTTGTTTCATTTAATGTGACATGAATGACTATCAGTGGTACTTGAACTTTGTAATCACGAAGATTAGGTGCTATCAGGTACCAAATCGATGATTAAGTTGCTATTTTCTTTAAATTGGAAATAGAATTACTCGTGAACAGAGAGATTTAAATGATCATGTTTGATTGTTTCGAAATGTTTCCTCACTCTAGAGTATGAGTCAGGATTGGACGAGTGAATACTGTTTGGAAATTTTGTGTTTCAGAAAAACAACCCTTGTATTATGGGAGACTGGCGGGTCGGAGTAGACTAAGATGACGTGTGGTGCAACACGACATGAGATGGCAGTGAGCAAGGACAAGAAGATGATGCCTGCGGGTGATAGATTTGGGTTCTGTCACCTGAGAGAGGCCCGAGAAGGCAACGTGTTGTGTTCCACGCTCGCCTCTCAAGATAAATTACGGCCTAGAGAACACCATGTGGTTTTAGTCAGTAGGAGTCTGACAGACCCCTCAGCTTTCCCCAAGAGCTGAGAACATTCATGAGAATTTCCACATGATTCGATACACTGTTAAAACCTGACAATGAGGAACAGACGAGGACGCCTGTCTCGCAGGATGGCCGTGTCGGGTTTAGTCAATAGTACGGACGTTAAAACAAATCGCAAGCACGTAATCTGGCGGCAAAGCAAGAACTACGCATTGGCGCGCTATTTCTAACCACTTGCGTGGTGGGGAACATAGAGTATGGCAGTTGAGTACTGAATGCCGTAGAGCTAACACGTCGTAGAATCAGTGTCGATCCGTAATATTAGTAAGCAAGATTGTAACCGAGTTGTGACTATTTAAATAAACCCAGTGTATCGAATAACTTCTGTGATTTCATTTGCACGATTCTACCCAACGACCTGCCCACACACGATGTCTTAACTTAAGGGATTAATTACATCCTGACTTTCCGATGGCCAGCCTTGATGCGACATATATATAAAAGAGAAAGTATGTATGTATGTTCCTTATAGACTCCGAAACGGTTGGACCGATTTCAAAAAATCTTTCACTGTGAAGTGAACGCTATCACTAACACTATCCCCGGGTGACATAGGCTACTTTTTATCGCTGTATTCCCACCGGAACGGTAACTACGCGGGTGAAACCGCGAGGCGTCTGCTAGTTAGCAATAAAATATTTTCTACCGTTCATCCCATTCTTGATACATATTCATCAACTGTACCAATATTTTATTTTAGTATTCTAGTACTTTAATAATCACTCGTGGAGGCATCACTGTAATACCATTTTGATCCGATTAAAAACTTCGCTTTTAATATTAGTTGGGATTCAAAATTAGCCCGAAAACTAAATTGTTTCCACTCAATACGCTAATAGTTATTGCTAAATGCAAATTCTCAATGTCTGTTGTTATAACAATTTGTATTTAGATAAACGTATTCAGGGAAAATTGGTATCAAATTATGCTCTATTTCAAATACTTAAGGTCAACTCACACCGAGATGCGACACGACACTAATCACTGCTGGACAAAGGCCAGCCCCAAGTGTCTCCACATCGTTCGAGACGTGCGTCTCGCAGTGATGGAATCCCGCAGCCTTAACCAGATCATCGTTCCACCTAGAGGAAGGCCTCCCAAACTCCCAACGCTGCGTCTTCCGGTAGAACTGTTCGGCCGCATCGACCATCCGTGCTGCGACACTGCGAGAACTTTTTTATGTTAACGTACAATAAGGAACTTTAAATACAAAATAAAATCAATGTAATAGTTTATTACGTAGGTACTTTTGAATGGTCAAACAAAAAAAACCGGCCAAGTGCGAGTCGGACTCGCGCACGAAGGGTTCCGTACCATTTTCGTAAAAAACGGCAAAAAAATCACGTTTGTTGTATGGGAGCCCCCTTAAATATTTATTTTATTTTGTTTTTAGTATTTGTTGTTGTAGCGGCAACAGATATACATCACCTGTGAAAATGTCAACTGTCTAGCTATCACGGTTCATGAGATACAGCCTGGTGACAGACAGACAGACAGACAGACGGACGGACCGCGGAGTCTCAGTAATAGGGTCCCGTTTTACCCTTTGGGTACGGAAACCTAAAAAAGATGAATCTATACTTCATAAAAGATAGCTTGATCTCTGCGACAGGTGTCAGTATCAATACAGTAACAATAGCGCTTGACAGGCTAACAATAACGTATGTCGCAGAGATCAAGCTATCTTTTATGAAGTAGGTATGTTGCACATTCGCAAGCGTCAGTAGGTCTCTATGGAGAAGAACGTGCAAGAAACTCCACGGACACTCTTTTCAATCAATAAGTTTCAATTACAAGTATTTGTTTATATCATTCTTGTTGGAAAATTACACATAAGTGAGAACGACATAAAAAGATGTGCACGTAAAAGTGTCTTGAGTGCAATAAACAACCTCAAACTACAATAATTAATTAAAAACATACAACACAAGGATGTATACATTTCAGTATGAGAACTAAGATGAAAGAGAACACCGTCTGCGGCGCAACGTGAAATTTGGTATCTTGATCGGAACGCATAACGCTGCGGTATGCGGACTGGACACATAATTGCATGAAAAACATCTGAAATGGTATTTTGTACCTTCGCACTATACGTCATCAGTGAGGAGGATTATGTGTACGTTACCAAATATTTTATTCCGCAGCTTTAGGTGTTTCTAAGAGACCAAAATTTTATCCAGCTACCCGTGCTACGCCTTTCGAATTCGAATGCGCCTCGCTACACGACACCGCGATACTTTTCGCGCTGGGCTGCGCAAAATTAATGTATCATTGCGTCGCGTCGCGTCTCGGTGTAAGATGATCCTCATTTCCATTTTAGTTAATGACTTATGCAATCATTTTTCAGGTCAAATGTAACTGCATCACTGATTAAAATATGTATTGTTTCGCTTGGGAATATAGACTGAACTAATTAATGAGCTGATGATCAGTAACTAGGTTGAAAAATTCAAATAGTTAGTCGACCCATATTGATGCTGCATCTGAGAGTCCAGACAAACTGTCATTATAACGGTTGTACACGAAATGTTGATTATGAAAACGAAGTTAGATTAAATTTTATGTGGTCAAAAGGAACATAATTTGTCTGGTAGATATAGGTTGTCTGGTAGATATCGCTGTCAGCGATAAGACCGCCTTTGTACCCGTATAATTAAGTTTTTCTTATAAAATACATGTGTAACTTTTATGGTGTACAATAAAGTATATTCTATTCTATTCTATAATATTTTGACAAGTCAATACCGTACATTGTTGAATTTATGACAATCATTGTCGTTAATACATTGCTTAGAACATCTGGTTATACTGCAAGCCTCCTTCAATATATATTAGATAAGGCTGATGATGATATTATCACAAAAACCTATTAAAAAAAAAATACCGACGAAATAACTACAAAGCAAAAAGTAAAAATTTTAGTCTAGCATTTTGAGTTGGTGCCAAACAAACAAACATGCAAATTGATTACTTAAAGCGTAAAATGATTATAGCTAGGTTGATCTTAGTTGATAGTAGGTTGGCGTCATTTCAACAGAATCGGTTCACAATTGAAAATTCAGTGGACAAATTATAAATAAATCCTTTTTTCCTACCATAAAAGCGAAAACTTTGAGGTATTCTCTTTCCAGTAAAAAAAGATTTCCAGTGAAATCGAACCACTCAATTAAAAGTTATGCGTGGTCATACATAAAAATATTAATGTCGAATTGAGTCCTCCTCCATTTTTACGTCGGTTAAAAATAGGACTACCCGCTATCGCTTCCGCCTATCACAGTGTCCTAGCCACTAACGCCCACATACTTGTATTCGCAAAAGTTTGTGGCTTGCAAACTCTTCTCACAAGTATCTTTCATTAGACGAGTTGTTTCTTAAGAATTTTGCCAAGTATTCACTTATGTAGGTAGGCAGGAAGGCGAAATTCTGGTAATAGTTTAAGATACAATGAGAAAATGTCATATCAGCTCATCACCTTCAATTTCTTGGCTGAACTTTTTTGGACTCTTAAAAAAAAATGCTGGTTATTCCTATTATAATAACGCTGAGCATTCGCATTATATCAATCTCTCAAAATTACATCACAATTACCTTTCTATGTTTGAAAAAAAAACTTGTCCAACACTAGGAATTTCTACCAGTATCGTGGGTGCGTTTACAAACATAAACTCACACACACAACACCTAGAGCCGGAACAACTATCTGTAGATCATACAAATATTTGTTCCGTGCGGGAATCGAACCCGCGACACGTGCGCCTACAGGTAATTAGACGCTTGAGTTTTGTTAATTGATGGCAAATATATAAAATTAATGCGAATAAACGCTAAATAAAATATAAATACAGCGTATTATTTACTGTGGTAGCCAAGGGTACTACAATTACGATTACTGCAATCTTAAAGAGCTTATAAGAAAACTTCATGGGCTGCTAGCTTTAGTGCTGTGTGGAAACCTTTTTTCGGTTGTTTTCTGAGTGTATATCATATCTGTTTACTAGAATATCATTGATCTGTACTAACTCAGTTATACAGATATACAACAGATAAAACATTCTAAATCGAATTCGTTTTATTTTTGTTGGCCAGAGGGTGTACAGGGTAGCCTAAAAAAACGCTGTTTTACTTTATTAGTAAACATTTTATCTTGAAAATGGCTAGAGTATAGTGAAAAGAAGTTTTCGAATACTGGTCTTTGCCACCCGCGCGTGACCACTGTCAAGTTGACATCGCGGACCTTCATGGCATAGACAGCATAGACTAGTTACTATTATATGCTATCATAGCTCTTGCGTTGGATAAAAACATACAAATTGAATTTTATTACAGCTGATTACGACGGTTTTAACCATTTCTGATTATTAAATGAAATAAATACACCAAAAAAAGTCAACAGATGGCATTAAAAGGTCAGTTTCACGAAAAAATAGTAGATTATGCACCGAAGGGCTAAAGTTGTGTCTTATGTCACGGGCGTCATATTGAATCTCGAGCGCAATGAAGGATTCGGGATTTAACTCACGAGCAAAGCGAGGGAGTTAATCGGGATTTAACTCACGAGCAAAGCGAGGGAGTTAATACAAGAATCCTGAATGCAGTGAGGGATTCAAGCTAGCCCAAGGCAAAGACACCTTGAGCCCAGAGGAGGATACTCTACTTTTTACAACTACTGTGAGAAAATAATAGCCATAGTACGAAAAACAAAATAAATTAACTAATGTTACAGCCAATTATTACGGTATTATGGCGCGGTACGGTATTTGTTATTATTAATGCCAGTTTTAATGTTATTCCATTCCTTTTAAAAAATGGTTCGTACATTCAACTCAGTCGTAAATAAAACTGGAAAATAATGTTCTAAATACAGCAACCCTAGAATTTGTGGGCGGAGTTAGTCCGGCCGTACCATATCCGAGCGTGTGTAAGCGAGAACGGATTTCCGGCCGTACCAAATCCGGACGTGTGTTAGCACACTTAGCACAACGTTAAAAGGCCAACCACTCTAGTGGACCGATGACACGAGACGCACAGGACTGGTCGATGTGACGACACTTACTGTAAGGCTTTGTTCAGTAGTGAACGTCTTTCGGCTGAAATGTTGATAAAAAATAAGTACATATTCGACCTGAGGGCCTGGTCAAAGCGATAAAGATTCCAAAATGTATAGGATTGAAATGAGCTACCGAAATGTTACATGTTCAATCCTAAACATTTCGAATATAGAATACCACTTCGTTTAGTTGCCCTGGAGCTGATCATAAGGGCACTTTTTCCCACGAGTGAGCTGGTCCAAGCTGACAATAACCAGCGAACACGCAAAATCAAAATACGCCGTGCAGCTTGTGCAGCCCAGTTTACTGAACTCTATCCACGAGGCGTATTGCACTCGTTTTCAATAATTTCAAGTGTAAAAAAGTTACGAGGAATATTGCTTGGAAGAAGTACCTTCATATTTGCTATTTTGGAAATATTTTTGACATTGGTGCCGCTGAAATAAGATTTCGACTTAATTTTGAAAAACTACGGCAATTTAGTAGCTTTCAGTTATTAGGTTCCATTGTAAGAACAGTCGAAAGAAATAAAAAATCATATATATCGCGAGCTGGCTGACCAAAACCTTGTGTAGGTATCCTCCGACCAGACAGAATGATTTTCTTCTTGTTAAATTTTTTTAGTTCGCTTCCTAAGCAGTCCGGTTTTAACTTTTTATATTAACAACTTTTTAGTTATATGTTATTTCGAATTGCATTTACATTTATTATAAACATATAAGCCGTAAATATTTTTGTAATTACTTCTTAAAACCCTTTATTTTGATATCCGACTCGATGGGTTTGAAAGAAAAAAATGGGGCCCCCACCATAATTATGGGGACCAAATTCGCCATATTTGTTTTTTCGTCACTTATCTAAAAACACCTTGGCGGTCAAGAGGTATATAACGATTTCTTAATTATATAAATCCGTCTAGTGGTTTGAAAGATACGAGGTAATTTGCGAGACCTGAAGATATTTTTAACTACCTATTCAATGATATTGTTCTATCTATTATATCTATTACTTAATATAGTTCGCCGGTTTTTGTTTTTTTTTTTTTTTTTTTTCATTTTTACTGTATGACGTCTGTTAGTCGCTGTGGTAATTTTTGAGTACTGTCATGTCTTTAGTGACATAGCAAGGTTTTTTTTTTTTTTTTTTTTTTTTTTAACACTAATCCCCACTAACTTAATTGGCGCCTATTAATTGCAAACACATTCATTCCGGTCAATCTTTTATTCCTCTCGCACTTTTATTCTCCATACTAAAGTTCATCATGAATTCGTCTTCTTGTATTCTGTGTGGGTTCATTTAATAAACTACGTGTCTGATTTATTTATTGATCACAGTAAAAAGTTAAAATACATAATAATGCAAGAAGGTTTGTTTATCTCAGAATACAAAAGAAAACCATTGTGCAAATAGTGCTGTTTATAAAGAAATACAATATTTATCACAACTTGTGCAAAAAGTGCAACATTATTTATCACAGTGGAATACTAACAATTAAAGATAGGAAAAACACAATAGTGCAGTCTGTCATAAAAATATCACAAAAATTTACACATCTATAAAAACTTAGGTACTAACATGAAGTACTGCCGGTTATACATGACTGTGCTGCATTCCGTGCTTACATTTAAATATCATACAAAATACTAATGAAGCACGGTGCGCTTCAGGTTTTGTTCCGACGTATAACCGCAGTGGCTACTCTAGTGCAGTACTCCAAAAACTTCTCCCTAGTTTTCTTGTCCATGAGCCCATGCAGATTCTCACTCGTTATTTTCCTGTCCAGCTCACTTTCTAGTTGGTAGCGCTCCCTGATAAATAACGGGCATTCTACAAGTATATGCTGGACAGTCTCTGCCACGCCTGGATCGCGGACGCACGATGGGCTCTCCTTACACTTGAAGCGATACAAGTATTCAGAGAACCCACCGTGCCCCGTCAAAACCTGCGTGAGGACGCCTTCGGGCCGCACCTGTTGTACAGTACGGAAAGCCACTATTGCGTCCGGAAGAAACATTTTCGTCACGGAAGCAGTCTCGCCCGACACATATCTCCGATTCCATTCATCAAGCGATTCCAAACGGATCTGTCGCTTGATGAATGAAACCGGACACTGATCATAGTCCGGCTTCCTCCGTAACGACAATGCTGCTTTCTTGGCCAGCTCGTCCGCTCGCTCATTCCCCGGCAGGCCCGCGTGGGCCTTGATCCAGAACAAAGTAACAACTTTGCTCTGACCCAGGGCGTGAGCCAGGTTGGCGCGTGCGCGGACTGCCAGGGGATGGAGAGAGCAATGGTTTGCAAGCGTCTGCAATGCTGCCATTGAGTCGCTGTACACACCTAAGCTCGCCTCTTGCCGCGCGAGGATCACTTCTGTCGCTCTACAAATGGCCAGGAGTTCCGCCTGGTAGACTGTGCAGTACGCGGCAAGGCTAAGCTTGAGGTGCCGGACTTCACCTTCACTATCCCAGATGGATAATGCGGCTCCTACCTTCCCCTCAATCTTGCTGCCGTCGGTGAAGATTCGCACCGCCTGCACATTGTTACTATCTAGTAACTCTTGGTCTGCCAGGCACATGAACTCCAGGGGCATTTGCATAGCTGGATGAGGGGCTTCCGCAAACCTTACCGCACTCTCGATCTCCCTGTCTCCTGGCACAAACCGGGATGACCCTCTCCTTGCTTCATACAGGGCGGCTGCCTCTTGTATGCGCAGGTCTAGAGGAAGTATCCCAGACAGTGCCAGTGCCGAGTTCAAAGACACAGTGCGGTAAGATTTGCAGAGCTTCTGAGCGAATCCTCGTTGAACAGAGCCTAGCTTCTTCCGTACACCCAACTTTTTTGCAGCGGGTGCCCAGGCGGCGGCTGCGTATGTTACTATGGGCTCAATCGTAGCCGTGTAAATGGTGTGTATGACTTGTGTGTTTAATCCCCAGCTCACCTTTGCGGCTCGGGACAGCTGCTTGTAAACGGCAGCTGCCTTTTTGCAGACGTTCGCGGCATGCTCATTGAAAGTGAGCTTATCATCTATGGTAAGACCCAGCAACTTAATTTTTCTGACCATACCGATGCCGACTGCTTGACACTTGCAAGGTTAAGACGAATCGATTGACGTAAGAATCATTAAAATCGGCCCTTGCGTTTGGTCTCTAAAACGCCATATAGGAACAAACACATACATACATAGACTGATAAACACATTACCCTCCTTCGGCAGTCGGGTAAAAAGATGTCACAGAGAATATCCGTTGATATCAGACCAACTTTCAAACAATCTACTTTATCAAAGGGCAGTCCGTCCCGTTGCTATCTTGTTTTATTGACCGTCTTACATTTTATATCATGGCTATGACTAATGGGACAAACGCACGACCCAATGGGTCACTTTACAAGGCAAGCAAAATCAATACAGGACTAGGCGGAAATGATAAAATGGGCTTCTCAAATAAATACTGGTCTCAAATAGCCATAGACACGGGGCAATAAAATCGGCAAATAATACCAGCATGTCTCACTGCAGGACAAAGGCCTCTTCTTATACAGAGAAGGCCCGGCCTGGCCCGGTCGGATAAGTAGCTGTTAGGGCCATCTAATTGATTTTATTTATTTTTTATTTCTATATTGTATAATACTATTTTTCCCTATTTGTGTTGTACTCGTTGATTGTATGTGTTACTAATAATAGTTAAATAAGTCATGTAATTACTAACAATATGGACTTTAAAGTCTGCAAATAAAAGATTATTATTATTATTATTGATCATCACGCTTGCTCAAGACGGGTTGGCGATGTCAAACTTATATTAACTATAAGTCCAGGTTTACTCACGATACTTTCCTTCACCGTTGTAAGCGATGTCCAAGATAAATGTAGAAATAACATATTAATTTTTAAAAGTCACATTGGTAGGTACTTACCCAGATTTGAACGATCTCAAGTTCGAGAGGCGCCATTGGGCCACCATAACATTGTGAAAATACAGATCATCAGACTTACACTTGAATGGATTCAAAAAGAAATTAAACGACCTGCTATGTCATAAATGCTATTATAATTTAAATGACTATTTGAATGATACTTTGACATCATAATTGAATTTTAATATTTTATAATTTGACATCCTAATTGAATTTTAGTCTTTTATACTTTGACATCCTAATTGAATTGTAATATATAATTTAAACTACTACTTTAATGATACTTTGACATCGTAATTGAATTGAAATATATAATTAAATTACTATTTGAATGATACTTTGACATCCTAATTGAATTGTAATATATAATTTAAATTACTACTTGAATGACATTTTGACATTATTGAATTTTAATATTTTATACTTTGACATTCTAATTTAATTGTTGTAACTTATACTTTGACATCTTACTCTTTGATACTCTGTCGCGTAATGATACCTTGACATCCTAATTGTTGTTAAAATAAATTGTGTGTTTATGATGTTATTTTTGAGTGACATGCTTCAAATTCTATGGTGTTGGATTGTTTTTGTGTATTTTTATTTGTAAAATCAAAATCAATAATTTTTATTTCACATCGGCCTACATGGGCACTTATAAAACGTCGACAATGTGCACGGTTCGGGTTGGTCGATTCCTATGGAGAAGAACCGGCAAGAAACTCCATGGTTACTCTTTTAAAAAACTGTTTGGTTTTACAATATTTCCATGTTACAGCAGTACTTCACCTTATGGGGGGACAACGCAGGTCCGATATTAAGTCGTAAGAAACTAAAACAAGAAATGATTATATAATAAATAAACAAAAGATTAAAAAAGTAAAACGAGATAAAATGTTAACAATCTAGAAATCTAGTAATTATGCAATCAATAATGTTAATTATAGCCTAATAATTGATATCCTATAATGTATGTAACTAAATTTGCACGCCATACCTGGCAGAATGTGATGATACGACTTACCAATCTTAAGACCATTAATGTACCATGTTCAGACAAATAAATGATTATGATTATTATGATTATCACTATTATTCTTCTAAACACAGGTGTCATCGTCACCTATCTAGAAGAACAGTACTGTACCCACTAGCTAGATTAAGAATTTTAATGCCTGTCTCACCTAACTTTAATTGCAATGTAATCTAGCCCTTATGCAATGAATATATTTATTTTAAATTTTAATCATTTCAGCCGAAAGACATCCACTGCTAAATAGTCCTACCCAAACCGTCGCCACACTAATCGGTCCTTTGCGTCTCGCATCCACCTGATTCACGCAACCTTAACCAGGTCATCGGTCCACCAAGAGGAAGACCTACCAACGTTGCGTCGCCCAGTTCGCGGTCGCCACACCGAAATTCGCCTTTGTTGTGTTAAAATACAGGTAAATAATAGTAACATATATGTCGGCATTTCTAAAGTTTTCTTTCTGAAGAGAGCTATGGTTTCGAATGACTTTGACAGATGTCAACTTGACGTAACACTAAGCACTAGTTTTTGGCGCGAACATGGTGGAATTAGACAAGAGATCGACTAAGAATATGGCGGGTTGTATTGAGTTATGAATTCGTGATAAAACCTAAGGAGAAATAGTGAGAGTTACTGATTGTTCGTGTAGATCAAACTACGTGCTTAGTGGAATGCCGTTTAAGTTATTCGCCAATACATAACGTGATTAGTTACATTTTGAGACTACATACAAGCAAAGAAGTTGATTTGTTTAGCCTACCCCGAAAAGAACCCATGCAAATAATGTCCTTTCCTGACAATTACACAGTATTCCCTACATGTATAAGATATTTGTAAATAAACTCGATTGCGTTTGTATTTATAAATATTTTTTTTATTGTTTTACAAAATATTGTTTTATATAGTAAGTAGGTACTAAATGCTTTACAATATATTACTTTACCTGTAAATAAAGAAACAACATTCAAAGCTTATTATTTCACGAATATTGTCTCCTTTAAATCCTTCAGGTATTTTATAGTTTTTCTTATTATAACCTCCAAATTACAATGACATGCAGAACACTGTAGTGTCAGATTCACGTCAGTCTGCCATTAATTCCTACCTTCATACGATGTTCCTATGTTATCGGTCACTCACGCTTGAAGGAGCGCGGGTACATTCAAATTAAAGAAATGATGGGTATGTAAGTAAGTAATCATTTTCTGACACATATATATAATATGATCTATGTTCAAACACTACCAATACAAGAGCACCAACTCGCCTGAACATTTCAATCTAAACCAACATTAAACAAGGATCCCATCAGCTTACTTTCGATCCGCCATAGGGCACTAAGAGCTCTTTACATAGAGCACTGTTGGCGTACGCAAGGTCTAGAGTTTATATTTCTGTGTGGCCTGAAGTATACGTAAGCTGGATGCGGTAGTTTGGGATTTGCCGTTATGTAAAAGGAGTAATAATAAATGCTAATAAACATTATAACATATTTTGTACTGTCTCTTGAAACCAAAGACATTATACGTATTTCTTACTACGAAGAATAAGGTCTTTGCTTGAAACCGCTCTCTAACTATGTCCACGATTGTTGACAGTTTTTTTAGAATATATTGATTACAGACTGTAGCCTCCACCCGTTCTTTTCCCACCTAGCAATTGGCAACTGAATAAAAGACGGGCGTGTACTTTAGAAAATAACATTTAATTTACCATCTAAACCAGATATAGCCGGAGGCACACAAAAATTTGTAAGGTCGTGGGTTACGGTCGTCTGTTGTCACTTCTGCAGGGATAGGTACTCCCCTGTAGTTGCAGGTGGCCGGAGATGGAAGTTAGCCGATGATCCGTGACGTGCTGTACGGTGATGTCACTTGCACGGCGAGGATGACCGACGCGCTCAGCACACCAGTGGCGTAGCGACGAGTGGGTCTTCGTGACTGCGGCACACAATGACGGGCACGCAGTACTTGTCGCAGAAATGTTGATGCGCGAAAAGTAACGTTGACGTAGAAACGTTGACGCAGAAACGTCAACGTAGAACCTGGAAACATTCCAGCTCATCAGATCTCGGCCAAACATCTTCCGTGCTGGGGTACCACCGACGACAACAAGGAGAAAGCACCCATTTAAATGTAGTAGTATTGACGTGGTGGTACTGGCCAGAACGGAGTTTACATTTCAAGCAAGCTTGAGCAAAAAGAAAACAGCAACAAAAATAATCCTTAGGATTCCGTAAGAAAATAACGAATTTATATTTTAAAATTATTAAAACACTTGAAGGTAGAAGTAAAAGAAAATTAGGTAGCATGATGCAGCATACAATATCTGAAGCTATTCTTAAATGGTGCTTATTAATATGATAAAGAAAACTAATACATCTGCACCGTAACAAGAAATATAGGGGTAGGTACATAAAATAATGATTTGCAAAAAAATGAAAATGGCAATGATTATGCTGTTCGTAATTTGTGTGCTATTCAAAACTTACCCTAATTCGGGATTTCCGCGCACAACTTTTACGTTAAATTGTTCTACACTGAGAAATAAAATATCTAGTTTTAATTATAACGTTCGTGTCTGCTAGAGCGCTGGACATTACGTAAAGCGATTAGTGTGCCCGCACACCAGCCTAGGAGCGACTGATGGCGAGCACTGCGCGATACGTGTGCTCACACAGCAGCCTAGGAACGACTGCCGGCGAGCACTGCGCAGGCGGTCTTGTGGAATCTTACTTTATCATTCGTTCTATGCGAATAATCGTTCCCCCCGCGCCTCTGGTACCCGGCGCTTTCCAAGTCGCAAACAAACAAAGAACGAAGCATTAAATCACTGTAACGTTCCGTTACAAGACCATACTCGGAGCTGCGACTGAAAATTTTCTTTTAGAAAACTCCGATAATATTTTATCCTTCTTGAGAATCCAAACCAGATCACAAGTTAATAGATTCAGAATCATAAGAGGCAGCCACTAGATCACAACAGCAATTCGTCCTCAAGATATTTGTTTAAAATGACGCCCGTGCGGCCAATAATTTTTTTGTGATATAAAAGGATGACCGTACGGTTAAGATAATTTGCTCAGCTGCTACATATTGATTCGAAAGCGATGAGATATATCTACATGTCAGAAAAAGAAACAAGAAAGAAAGAAAAAGTGAAGTTTAAGTCTCATCATTCATCATCATCAACAACTATCACAAACAACTATCTGTAGGCCATACAAATATTTGTTCCGTGTGGGAAACATACCCGCGACACGCAGCGCAGCAGTCGATCGCTCAACCACTACGCCAACAGTGTCGTCAAAAGTGAAGTGGAGTTGAATATTTGTGGTGGTGTCGTTAGTTGGGACATGAACTCCCATTCGTCAACCGAGAGCGAACCAAATGACCACCAACGAGGCTCAAATTGAGACTCACCGACTGATCTCATCATCATTTGAGCCGAAAGACATCCATTGCTGATCAAAGGCCTCTCCACGGAGACGCCACAACAGGTTCAGTGCGTCTCGCATCCAGCACGACTACTAAATTGAGACTGTACCTGAGAAACTCTTATTATTCTCAATAAAACATCAGCTCCATAGTTCTTCTATACTCCAGAACCACGAGCTGCGGAGCGGTAACGTTAGCAGAATAAATTGAAACGTCTTGCCACCAGCGAGCGATCTCCTGCACATTACACCATGCGCTGTCTTGTTCGCGTGAACTATGTCGCGTGAGTAGCTGACGCCAGTGTTTGTTCTAGTAGAGTAATCTTGAGACTACGTCGGTGTAAGTTTTCGTAGGTTAAAATCAGATAAGATATGTATTTGCTCAAATATGTGTACACATACGAGAATAAAATAATAATATGTGCGTGCAGGATTTTTTTCTTTTTCAAAATCAAAATCATTTATTTTTTATTTCACATAGGCCTACAAGGGCACTTATAAAACGTCGACAAAAGGTGCACGGTTCGGGTTGGTCGTTTCCTATGGAGAAGAACCGGCAAGAAACTCCAAAGTTACTCTTTTAATAAAAAAGATGGTTTGGTTTTACAATATTTCCATGTTACAGCATTAGTACTTAGATATTGGGACAACAACGTAGGCCCGACATTAAGTCGTAAGAAAAAAATTAAAAAGTTAACAAACGTTAACAAGCATCTAAAGTCCTACAATTTTCACACATTTACAAAACAATCGGTAAAAGAAACTATTTATTTATTTATTTAAGCCATTTATTTATCCTTAACATACAATAAATTGTAATTTTTAGTAAATCATGTAAATTTAGTTATTTTTTCTTCATTAAGGACCTCTTTTCGAGTAAAGGCCTCCTCCATTTTACTCCAAAGTTTTCTATCTTTGGCTTTTGACGTCCAATTGTCTCCTGCTATCTTTTTAATCTCATCAAGCCACTTATCAGGGGGCCTACCCTGTTTCCTTTTTCCAAACGGGCCAGGCCAGTGAGTTACTTTGTTGGACCATCTATCTGAGTTCATACGTGCTATGTGGCCTGCCCATTTCCACTTTAGTTTTTTGCAGTGGTTTAGAGCATCTATTACCTTTGTTTGTTTTCTTATATCTGTGTTTCTTTGTTTGTCTATGCGTTTTAGGTTTAGAATACTCCTTTCCATTGCTCTTTGGCAGGTTTGGATTTTTCTTTTAGTTTTCTTGTTGTAGATCCATGTTTGGCACGCATATGATAGGCAGGGTAGTAGACTGGAGTCCAGAACAATAGATTTTAGGTTGATTGGTAGATTTGACTTTAATATTTCCTTATGGCTCCAAAATTTCTTCCATGTTAAGTTTACGCGTCTGTTCAATTCATCTATATTTCTGGATCTTTTTAAGGAAATTTGTTTGCCGAGGTAGATGTATTCGTGTATATATTCTAGCAGGCTACCATCAACTATGATTGGTTGTTCTACTCTATTTGTCATAACCTTGGTTTTAGTAATGTTTAGTTCTAAGCCTATGTTTCTACTGACATTGTTGAGGTCGTTAATCATCTTTTGTAATTGTTTTGGTGTTTCTGAGAATATTACTATGTCATCAGCAAATCTGAGATTATTCAGATATTTTCCATTTATGAAAATTCCTTTTTCAGTCCATTTTAGGCTTTTCATTATATATTGCAGAACAGTAATAAACAATCTCGGTGACAGCGGATCCCCCTGTCTCACTCCTCTGCATATTTTTATTTCCGGACCTTTTCTCTCTAGTCTGACTCTGCTGGTACTTTCTCGTAGATGTCTTTTAAAAGCTTTATAGTTTCATGTGGTACGTTACAGTCTTCTAAAGCTTTCCATATGCTGTCATGAGAAATTGAATCGAACGCTTTAGCATAATCTATGAAGGCCAGGTAGAGTGGAGATTGTTGATCTTCATATTTCTCAATAACTTGTTCAAGGGTATATATATGGTCAACTGTTGAGTAGCATTTTCTAAAACCTGCTTGTTCAACTGGCTGGTAGTCTTCAGTATAGGGTTCCAGGCGTTTTTCGAGACTCGAGGCAAACAGTTTGTATATATTTGGTTGGAGACTAATGGGGCGGTAATTGCCAATGTCAGCAGGGTCACCTTTTTTATATAAAAGTATGATATCAGACTGTGCCCACTCTATTGGTATTTGTCTATTGTCCAGTACTTTGTTGAAGAGGTTAGTTATGTAAGAAATTAGTACATATTTGGCTGATTTCAAGGCTTCATTTGGTATGCCGTCCGGTCCATTACTTTTATCTCTTTTAAGTTTATCGATTCTTGAGAGTATTTCTCGTTCTGTAAATCTCTCTAAAAATGTAGAATCTTGATGATGGATGGTGGGAGTAGAAAATTCCTGATTTGGTATATGTGTTTTTTGCGTATAAAGAGACCGATAGAATTCTGTTGATATGTTTATTATTTCTGATCTTGAATAAGATTTGCTAGAGTTTTTATTCAGACATGGTATCCAGTTCTTTGTAGTATATACTTCTTTTAATCTCTTTTTAGGCTTCTTGCAGTATTCAAGTGTCTTTTTACTACCTTTAGTTTATGTTCACTGTATTCTTTTTTTATTTGTCTACCAATAGTTTTGTATAACTTTCTTAATTCTTGTTTTTCTTCTAAGGTAAGGGGTTTCTTATGTAATTCACTTCTTCTTACCATCATGAATTTAGTGGAGTTTGAGATGGAGTATTTTTTCTTATTTTTATGGTTTTTATAGAGTTAAGGCTTTTTATAATCACTGTTTTGAGTTTTGAATTATAACATTCGATGTCATATTCTTTGGCAATATTAGATTTATTTAAATTTTCTTTTAGAGCTTCTATATATTGGAGTTGGTTTTCTTGAGTGCCGATTTTTGATGTTATGTTGTTAAAGGTAGCTCTACTTTTTCTAGTTTTTGATAGATGTATAGTGCTTCTAATCAATCTATGATCAGTAGAGAAGGTGAACTGTTTGATAATATCTATATTTGAAAAATATTTTCTATTATCTGTTAAGATGTAATCTATTTGACTTTTATTCTTTTTTGGTGAGCACCAGGTCCACAAGTTGTTGATTTTCTTTTGAAATATACTGTTCATGATGGTAAGATTGTTTTCCAGAGCGAATTGAAGTAGTCTTTCACCTCGTTTGTCCCTTTTTCCATAACAGTATGGCCCGAGTATATGTTCTTCGCTTGGGAGACGTTGACCAATACGCGCGTTAAAATCGCCCATTAGTATGAGGTTTTTACTATAGAGTTCTTTAACTTCTTGCAATTTATCGTAGAAACATTCTATGTCGTAGTCACTAGCGTCAATAGTCGGTGCATATATCTGGACAATAGTGAGTGATGTGTTGTCGAATTTGAGGTTCAGGACGGAGATTCTTTCAGTTACTCCAATAAAGCTCTCTATGTTTTCTTTCAAGATTTTTTTTTTTTTTTTTTTTTTTATTTATATTCTACCGCGGACATGTGTGGTCCGCGCTCTTTTTTACCTTGTTATATTCTGTTTGTTTTTTTTTTTTTTACGTCGAACATTATTTTTAGGCTTACTTAACTAACTTAAGACTACGTGAGTTCATCCCTCACTAAATACTATATCTATTACACACTGGCATTACAATTTTATGTTTCTATTTGCTACTTATCTTTATGTTATTAAATATTTTGTTTACTTATTTCTATTGATACACTGCTTATGTTATTTGCTATTTTGTTTACTTATATTTATTGGTACACTTTCGGGGGAAGATGCATGGTAGTGCGAGCAAACCAGTCCCGGCCGACGGTTCCGGTTAAAGAAACCCCGTCGTTAGGACGTTGAGGTGAGTATGATTTACTCGCTCCACCATGCAGCTTTACAATATATAGACAGGGTTAAGGTTTAGGTATGTGTTTAGCGTGGAGTTTTTGGATGGGACTTGTTAGGTGGTGTTTTGGTGATGTCTGCTGACCAGGGACTTCGCTAGCGTGAGCAAGGCCTCTATGACGACTACGTCTCGATGCTGCATGGCCGTCTGAAGATTGTAGTTGACGACCGTTTTAGTCGGCGCATCCATCGCCGTTCTTTCAAGTTCTTTATTATTAGGAAGCCAACTCCGTGCAGACCCTTGGTTTCTCCATTGTAACAGAGAATTTGATCTTCTTGTTCTAGTATGGCATAGCCTGTTCTTCTTACTTCCGAAAGACCAATAATATCGTACTTAATATTTGACAAACCTTCTTTTAATTCTAAAAGCCTTTCTGTTGATAGAAGCGATCTTGTATTTAGTGTACAAATATGGAGTGTTTGAATGGGAGGGTTTTAAAAGAAACTATACAAAGGTAAAATAAAAAAATAATAATAACAAGACTAAATTTAACATGTGGCACAAATGTTGTTATCAGTGCTGTAACTATTCTTAGCAAAGGGCTATAAAGATGATTAAAAACCATTGTAAAAAGTCTAATTAAAAGAAGGAAAAAAAAAACAAAGACAAATAATGAGATTGAGAATAGATAAAGACATCCACGTATATTCGTACCAGGAAAGTCGCATGCGCATAAGGAGCTAAAGCCATTTTTTTATCTTCAACGTAGTCCTTGATTTTTTAATATGCTTTTTTAATAAGGACACGTTTGATGTAGTTTTTAAACTTTCCATCGGTTAGTTCTATATTTTCTACTTGAAACTACCATCAGTCGATAGTGACTATAATAAGTTCGGTTGTTGTTGAAAGTGAATGAAAACACAACAATTTGGTACAAATGTCCACCATAAAAAAGTGAATACTTTGTAGGATTATACAGACATAGAATATTGCATTAAATTAACAAAGTTGGTTCCAAAGCACTGGACAGAGAGAGGTAGTAAGAGGGCCTCTCTAACTCTCTAGTCTTTACCCAGCACTGGGAAACGATGAGCTTATAAAAAGTTCCTCACGGTTTCCTTATACATTGTCTATCTCAGACACTGTTCTGAGAAGACTTGGTGAAGTCGATTTCTTCAACCTATTGTGTAATTCCTAATCCAGCTCGGTCGGCAACCCGATATAATGGTCTAGTTTAGGAGGCAGCAGTTCGCCCTCGTTTTTGCCTCTGACATTAATTATTTTAGAATCTGTGTTTTAAATTATTTGAATGTAAATGTACAAATAAACAATTATTAAATAATGCGAAGAAGATATTTATAAAGAGTTGATAATGCCCAACTTATTCAAAAATTTAAAAACAATATATCACGAGAATTTAACGCGATATTTTCTATTATTTATTTACCTATTTCGCCCAACGTTAGGTACTTATTCAAGTACCTAAGTCTACATAGCAGGTATTTCCCAGGACAAATCTTAACATTACCTACTTTCCGTAAGCCCTTCTAAAACTTCAATAAATACTTTGTCTACCTCTTTAAGCCCTAAGTTAACTCAAACGTAAGTAGGTACATAACAGTCAAGTATCGCTAAGTTGCCTGAACGATACTTAGCCAGTTCACGGGCAAATAAACATGAAACAGTTTTCACTCATTGTGTGGAACTAAGTGCTCTTCAATTCAACGAGCGCAAACGGTTGTAACGTTAAGAAAAAAACCTCTGAGAAAGTATGTTTTTGGAGTTGTTAGGTGGGTTTGAGGACACAGAGGGGGTGCCTGGGTGGTCTGTTGAGTGGTCACACGGTGCTGATGGTAGGGCATGAATATCGGAATCTCGGAACGAAATTTCCAATATTACGAATCCGATACTGAGTGACCCAATATCGGAATTTCGGAATCAGAATAAAACCTATATTTTAGCTCCATGTGAAGCGCCCATATTGCGCGAAATCACATCAATCAATCAATGATCAATCAGTGACTGGATAATCGGGCGCTTATTCACCTAAACTTCACATTTGTTTTCGAGAAAGAATACTAACGACATGCCTTTCGGAAAAAGGAAAAAAGGATATGGTAAAAAAAAACAGAAAATAAATGTTTGTCGGTCAATCTGAAAGTTATAAGCAATTATTACTCACTAATATTATAAATGCAAAAGATTGGATATATGTATGCTTGTTACTCAATCACGTCAGAACGGCTAAACGGATCTGAATGAAATTTAGCACAGAGGTCTGGAATAGCCCAAGGCTATCCCGGGAATAGCTCCCTTGGTATAATTTCCAACCTTAACGCGGGCGAAGCCGCTGACAGAAGCTAGTTCAGTATCTAGCCAAATCCATTGGATATAGATGTTTAACAAAATTTTAATTTTGCTTATTCATATTAATGAATAAGCAAAATTAAAATGATTAGGTTTTGTGATTAGAGAGAGACACAATAGATAAACCACTTATGTCTATATATCTATCTATATATCTCGGCATAAACGTGTTTTTATTTAGCTTAATCCAACCTCATAACCAAATTTTTGCAATTAACAAATATAACGAATGTGCGCAATTCTAATATCGGTAAACAATATCGGAATTTAAAATCTACCGATATTACATGCCTTAGCTGGTGGTGATCACCGTGGTGGTTACTTCGATTTAATTAGGTTACTTCGTTACTTTTTAGAACTATTTTTAAAGAACTGGTCCGGTTACACCCACATTTTCTGTCATTTAAGAAGTTATGGGATGGGAGCCAGTGACATTTCACGTACCGACATTTAAGGTTTTGTCTCTGGGATGGCAAAGAAAAAGAAATTGCGTTCATTTGTGCCAGGTATGATGCATACCAAATAAAAAGAAAGCATCTGAAATGATCTCTTGTAGATGCAAATGTCTACAACCGGTGACCACCTACCATATGATGCGATGCGTGCATGTTTAGCAAAAAACTAGCCAATTCCTTGGAGTGGCTTGTCCGTTCTTCTCTTCAGAGAGCAAGAAAAGAAAGAAAAAGTGTTTATTCGCCACAAAAACGACCTACAATTTTTTTGGTTTTTACTTAAATTATATTAGTAAGTACTTAAATTATATTAGTAAGTACTTAAATTATATTAGTAAGTACTTAAATTATGTTAGTAAAGAAAAGTAATATTCAATAAAATCCCAAATTGGAGTACCTAGTACGATGATTGATAAGTAAAAGCAGATTCATGTCGCTACTGTGGCAAGAAGGCATCCACTCAGCGTAATGCTGTGCCGTGGGCGACCAACAGCACGACGCTGATTGTCTGTGGTCGCCTAGGACGTGACGTCTACGCTTTGGTTAATAATGCTACTTTCAATTAGTTTAATTTTTCTGACTGGCTGACTCTTTGATCATTCAAAGAATTAAATTCAATTTATATTTAAATTAAACCATTTAAAATGCCTAGAAATATTACTAAAATCAATTCTTTGAGTTTGATTCGGATCATTTACCACCAATACGATCCATGTTTGTAACCAATAATAAAAAAGGTCTTATATTCAACCCTAAAACTCAATAAACATGAGATTCATCACTGTATCGAAATAAACCTTTGATTCAGTTCAGTAACTCGAATATATTCGGTATAATGACACAAAGGAATCAGTTCGATCTAATAAACATAACTTGTGCTTCAATACTTTGATTATGTTGCTACAAAGGAACGAGGTGAATTGATTTCAGGTTTATTTTTTGTTGAAATTGTTGATTTGAGGTTATGGTATAATATGATTATGGTAGAATCTCAGATCAAATAAACTGAACTAACTGGCGACACTTATTGTTTGCAACGTTCCATTTTGACTTTTTATTTGATTTGAGGGTATAATATGATAAAAGGTGTCAAAATGGATTATAGGTTTTGGTAGAATATGATGATTAAAGGTGACAAGGTAAGTATCGGTTCAAATCTTAAAATAAAAAGTAAGAATTTTGATAAACAGCATGATTTTTTGATGTCCCTGCAGAGTGACCGGCAGCAGTGACAGACAAACAAACAAAGAAATAGGTAAAATTATTCAGAGGATAATTATAATTGTTTTGTTACGTATATTTGTATGGAAGTACGGCATCGATGCTTTTACAGTTAACATGAAAAAGCGTGTATTGAAAAAAATAAAAAAAAGGTTTTGATTTTTTTCCATAGCAAAAAAGTAATAAGTTCCTGTTACATCATCATCAGTCTTTTAATGTTCCTACTGCTGGAACTCAGGAGTTTTCTCCGAGATAGAGTGAGAGTTCTGTGACATAACGACTTTTAATAGTTACTACAACACCCGTTGCTTTATAGAATTTAGTTTAGAGTCCTTCTATAACATTACCAAATACGGCCTATCTTACCAGCAGTAATTACCCAGAACTGGGCGTAACCTAGTACTAAATCGTTGCATACATTACTTTATCGTCTCATAAACCTTCCACACATGTGCCGAATCAACATATAAACAAACTTCGCAAAAATGTTCACACAAAGCGTCGTTAAAAAGCTAGTTAATACACATTTTGGTCATAAAGTTGCCGTCATAATATTAATATAGCGCTCCGAAATAATTTGAGGGAAGTCGTTACCTCTCCGCTTTGCGCCACTACACATTTAGGCCGCCGCTTCTGAACTCTTAACTGGAACTACTGGATGGATGTTACACCGAAACGAATGGTCGCATCAGGTAAGATTGTTAATTTTATTTTATTTTTAGTGTATTATAAAGAAGACTTAACAAGATTATTCGTTTTTGTAAATATAAGTGAACATTGTTCTCTAAAAAAGAGGGCAAGCCTCCACAAGCTGTAACAAACCAGACAGAACCACGGAATGCCTGAAAAGAGATAATTTCAGGAATTCAAATTGACAATAACAGTGTGAATCTGCAAGTCTGTTGCTTGTCTCAATGAAACTCAGACGATTTTTGCTTAATACGCCTCGTTTGTCACGTAAAGGCTGTCGTATGAATCGATGTATTATTAAGTTTGCCTCAAAGGACACTTGAAGGATTCTCGCTCGATCTTTACCCACCTTCACCTACTTGCTACATGGGATTAGGATGGTATTTAAAAGTACTTCAATTTATTCCCATTTCATTTACCTAATTTTGCCTGTGTTCCACCAAATATACTGAATGTGCACCAAAATATGTTCATATAAGACGACGTAGCCCCGCTGCGCGGGGCTCCTATTTCTGTCTGCAGGGTCAAAAGTAACCTAACACGAACGAGATGACGGGAGCTGAGTTCGCTCGCTTTGCTTCGCTCACTTCACCTCCCGTCATCTCGTTCGAACCTAACCTGTCCGTGTCGGGGTGCCCTAAGTTCCCGAGCTCGCTTCGCTCGCTCTTGGACTGATTCTTTGACCATAATTTATTTGTAGATCAACTAATATTTGGTGCACGATCAGTATTTTAGATGTACCTTTAGATTTTTGGTGAACACAAAAATATTATCCTAAAATTAAACATAACAAGTGAAGGGTGGAAGTCCCTAAGTTACACCTTTATACAGTCGGGGGTGCGCGTTAAAGTCGTTGTTCCGTGCCCGAACTCATGAACACATTCGGAACTGCATTTAGTCGGTAGTAGTCCGACATAAGTCTCCACTCTCCATCGACGGAAGGTATTAATGGGTATTTCCCAAACCAAAAAAAAAGTTTCACCTTTATGCTAATGGGAATAAAGAAAAGAAGCGATCGCGAAGCTCGAAAACCAAAATGATTAAGATTGGTCAGGTGATATTTCGATAGCGCTTGACAATCCCATAGATATTTGGTTTTATTTTTTTCAAGCGCTTCTGGTCGCGAAAAACACAAGCCTCCTAATGGCGTTACACCACGGTGTGACAGCCACTCAGTCCCGGCAAAGGCCACTTCACGGGATCTTTATGAGCATATTATGCAACATTATGCATCTCGCATGCTAAACATATCGCGCGCCATCTTATATAATTTTAGCTTAGAGTCTTTGAGATTTGAGAGCCTTTATGGAGCTTATTCTGTTGTGCCAAGGCTCTCGTTTGTTTGTGCGGTTTGCTTTTGGTTATTGTTTTTAGTGATAAGACTAATTAAAGATACTTCTATATTCGTTTTATTATAGTCAGTAGCTAGTTATAAAAGTTATCTTCGTCCCATCGTATTATGGGGGGAGCATCAAACTGCAACATTAATACATTAATGCCGCGCTTCAATGCGCGGATGGCAGCTGATTTAGCGCCCAATCCACAGGCAGCGAATAACGCGCCCACAAACCCGACCCAGGCAGCGACTAACGCGCCCTTAAACCCGGCTGCGACCGACGCGCCAGTACCCACGACACGGTGTATGCCCCCCGCGAACCTCTGGCAACAGAGCATTACGTGGAGCGGCTCCACCCACGCAGACACTGACCAACACGATAAGACTGACACGAGGAAGGACGACAGACCTGGCAGTACTCTCACGGCTGTAGACGATGAAGTACGCCTGGAAAAGCGCGGAAAAATCCCAGCTCGAGTAAAAGAAGTAGGCGACCGAGAGCGTAGTTCTCGCGAAGGCAACAGCCAGCGCGAAGCGCAATCGGACGCTGAAGGGTGGGTACGCGTTCAGCCACGAGTACGCGCAGGGGCAACCCAGCGCGGAAAGGGGCCGAACGCGGGGCCACGCGACCGGCCGCAAGCACGCGAAGGGGAAACCCAGCGCGACAAACGGCCGGACGCGGGGCCACGCGATCAGCTGCAAGTACGTGCAGGGGAAACCCAGCGCGGAAAGCGGCCGGACGCGGACCCAAGCGAGCGGGGGCAGATACGCGAAGGGGCAACCCAGCGCGAAGAGCCGCCGCAAGCGAAAACACCTGCCGGGGCCGCCGCCCGACCCCAAGACACCGACAGAACGCACACCAGACCTAAACGCAGGGGCAAGCGCTCCCATGCTTCACGCCGGGCGTTGCTAGCATCCAACGCCGAGGCAGGCACCGCAAACCCGAATCCTGCACCAAGCGGGACGGGGAAGACGGAGAAGAGGACGCGCCCCGACGACACGGCCTCACCCAGTACGCTCCAGGGGAACGCCAAGCGCGTAAGAACACACTCCGCACAGGGGGGGCAGAGAACCTACGCGCGGGCCACAAAGGACATCCCTGCGCGGCTGGCGGTAGCAATCTGCCTTCCCCACCCCAGTAGAGAGCTAACTAGGGAGGAGGCCGAACACATTAAGACCGCCCTAGAAGACAGACTCATGGACGCGGACCCGTCGACACCACTCCCGGCCTTCCGCGGATATCCACGGATAGCGGATGGCACGGTGCAGATATGGTGCGAAGACGAGAACGCCCTGACCTGGCTGACCCAAAACGTGCCCCAAATAAAACTCCCCGATAACGACCAGACGCTGACGGTACTGAGACAGACTGACGTGCCCACCCGTGTCCGAGCCTCTCTCTTCGTCCCTCACTACAGAGGTGATGTGGGCAGACTCCACGGTATTCTGATGCGTCAGAATACCTGGTACAACATCGCGAGGTGGTCACTATATAGGGCGACTGCCATCGGTGGCGACCGATACGGGACATACTTGACCCTGGGGCTGCCACCGGAGGAAGCCGAAAGGGTCCTGGGGCGGGAGCGACGGATATCGTACCTACTAGGGTCGATATACGTGCGCTTCTTGCCTACGACCCGCCCCCCCGACACCCAGACCGACAGCACTGACACAAAGGCGACAGAGCCGACGACGACACAGACGAGCGACACGGACATTGTCCAACTCGAGGAGGAGATGGCCCGAGCGGCAATGGCCGATGTCGCCGAACCCACACTACCCGCATCACCCGGCTGGAACGAGCAGCTTCTTGCATCGTCGCCGGGGGACACACACGACGATGAGCAATACCGGGAGGTGGAGATGGAAGGCTTATCCGATGGATCCGTCCCCGACTAAATCCACTCCACCTCCATCAACACCCCTCAACATCATCCAAACAAACCTCCAGCATAGCCAGACTGCCACGGCTAGCTTACGCAGGGCACTGGAGGTAAAGCACCGAACTATCGCACTGATTCAAGAGCCGTGGATCAGGAACAACAGAATATGTGGCCTCGGTAACATCGGAGGTAAGATAATTCTCGACACACAGGGCTTAGATAAGCCAAGAACCTGCATCTACATACCCAAAGAAATTCCCTTTACGCCACTGACCCAATTTTGTTCCAGAGACCTGACAGCTGTCAGGCTCCAAACTGAAGGTAGCGTTCCGGATGTTGTACTAGCCTCGGCATACATGCCAGGCGAGGACACAGACTGCCCGCCAAAGGAGTTGGCCGACCTGGTGCAGCACTGTGAGCGCGCCGGTTTGGACCTGATCATCTGCACTGACTCTAACGCTCATCACCCGCTCTGGGGCAGCGACACACCGAACTCCAGAGGAGAGGTACTATCCACCTTTTTATTCTCCACTAATCTTAACATTGTTAATCGCGGCAAAATAGCAAAATAGCAAAATTAAAATGATTAGGTTTTGTGATTAGAGAGAGACACAATAGATAAACCACTTATGTCTATATATCTATCTATATATCTCGGCATAAACGTGTTTTTATTTAGCTTAATCCAACCTCATAACCAAATTTTTGCAATTAACAAATCTAACGAATGTGCGCAATTCTAATATCGGTAAACAATATCGGAATTTAAAATCTACCGATATTACATGCCTTAGCTGGTGGTGATCACCGTGGTGGTTACTTCGATTTAATTAGGTTACTTCGTTACTTTTTAGAACTATTTTTAAAGAACTGGTCCGGTTACACCCACATTTTCTGTCATTTAAGAAGTTATGGGATGGGAGCCAGTGACATTTCACCAAAGACCTTATACTTCTTACTACTAGACTGTGCACTATGGCGCAAAAAACGGTCCGAGCGAGAGGGCTCCCGTTGGTAGTGTGTCACTTTCTAATGAGGTGACCATGACCAAACATAACAAGGGACAAATTGATTGTAAAAACAATCATGTAAGTATCCCGATATATGTATATATCCTACCTAACTACGCTACCTAAACCTACCAAATTCAAGGAAAAAAAAGAAACGTGTGTATATTTTTTGGAATCTACATCACTTACCGTATTGTGTCATAAAGAATTTCAACAGCCCATGTTTTTCCATTGGTGTCATAAGAGGCGACTAAGGGACAAACCAGAGAATGGGCAGCAGCGTTCTCTGTGCATGTGTAACAACCATACTGGGATCGCCAACCCGCCTGCAAAGCACTCTCCATGAATAGCACAAATAAAACATAGCCCTTAGTGCCCGGCAGCCTGCCTACCCTCGACTACGGTAGCGATCTAGGTTAAGGTATGGCAAGGGGTGCAAGAATCCCGGACGAGATCCGGCTACCCCAACAAATACCGACGACAGGAACTGGCAACGTACAACACGTGCACACTCTGGACTCCGGACCGACGATAAGATCACCGAACTGGAAGAGGAATTGAGCAGTTTACGATGGAGTATTATAGGGTTATCTGAAGTTCGAAGAGAGGGGGGGGACTCGATAACCCTCAAATCCCAAGTCTGGATAAGTCTTGTTCTTCAAGACCCATCGTATAGATAGGAACAAAAAGCTCTTCTTACTCTCAAGCTCATGAAGGAGAGGCGTGAGATGATCTTGCAGTCTTCAGACGATGCTTTGATATAACCCAAAGGATCTCAATTATTTCACATACCCTCAGTTTCCCAGCTTAAAATTATCGGAGAATTAATGTGACAAATTGTCAAACACGCGTTATCTGCTGTGATTGGTTGAATGAATTTTCAGCAGCCAATCACAGCAGATAACGCGTGCTTGACAATTTGTCACATTAATTCTCCGATAATTTTGAGCTGGGAAACTGAGGGTTAATGTCCAGTTGCGTAGACAGTTGAGAAACTTAACTTCACCAATTTTATTCCACTAGGAATCAATTTGCGAATAATATTAACAGACGCTGAATTTTACTCGAACAAAACCCGCCAAAAACTCCACAAACCTGGTGGTCCTACATTTAGTATTACCAGGCCCAAACGTTTAAAAGTACTACTCTTACTCAGTATTAATGAATTATTTTTTAAATACAATGAATTGATGAATTAAAGGAACTGTAAAAATATTTAAATACGCTTCAAAGTTTCATAGACTTTGAAACGTATTTAAATATATTTTTTATTCGTTCGTTTTGGTATTACATAAAAAAGAAAATATAAAATTTTCTACCATTTCTACCAAACCCAATGATTAGTTGAGCTGGCAAGATGTCAGACAAGGACACACTACCAGCGGGCACCCTCTCGCTCAGGACCGCTTTTGGTTAGCTACCGCTTATAAGGGAATAACTAACCTAGATAAATGGCAATAGATTTCATTTTAGCTATACAAAAATTTTTGGTGCACAGTCTAGTAGTAAGAAATACTTATAAGGTCTTTGCATTTCACGTACCGACATTTAAGGTTTTGTCTCTGGGATGGCATAGAAAAAGAAATTGCGTTCATTTGTGCCAGGTATGATGCATACCAAATAAAAAGAAAGCATCTGAAATGATCTCTTGTAGATGCAAATGTCTACAACCGGTGACCACCTACCATATGATGCGATGCGTGCATGTTTAGCAAAAAACTAGCCAATTCCTTGGAGTGGCTTGTCCGTTCTTCTCTTCAGAGAGCAAGAAAAGAAAGAAAAAGTGTTTATTCGCCACAAAAACGACCTACAAATTTTTTGGTTTTTACTTAAATTATATTAGTAAGTACTTAAATTATATTAGTAAGTACTTAAATTATGTTAGTAAAGAAAAGTAATATTCAATAAAATCCCAAATTGGAGTACCTAGTACGATGATTGATAAGTAAAAGCAAATTCATGTCGCTACTGTGGCAAGAAGGCTTCCACTCAGCGTAATGCTGTGCCGTGGGCGACCAACAGCACGACGCTGATTGTCTGTGGTCGCCTAGGACGTGACGTCTACGCTTTGGTTAATAATGCTACTTTCAATTAGTTTAATTTTTCTGACTGGCTGACTCTTTGATCATTCAAAGAATTAAATTCAATTTATATTTAAATTAAACCATTTAAAATGCCTAGAAATATTACTAAAATCAATTCTTTGAGTTTGATTCGGATCATTTACTACCAATACGTTCCATGTTTGTAACCAATAATAAAGAAGGTCTTATAATCAACCCTAAAACTCAATAAACATGAGATTCATCACTGTATCGAAATAAACCTTTGATTCAGTTCAGTAACTCGAATATATTCGGTATAATGACACAAAGGAATCAGTTCGATCTAATAAACATAACTTGTGTTTCAATACTTTGATTATGTTGCTACAAACGAAGGAGGCGAATTGATTTCAGGTTTATTTTTTTGTCGAAATTGTTGATTTGAGGTTATGGTATAATATGATTATGGTAGAATATGATAAAAGGTGTCAAAATGGATTATAGTTTTTGGTAGAATATGATTAAAGGTGACAAAATGTCGGTTCAAAATTTAAAATACAAAGTAAGAATTTTGATAAACAGCTTGGTTTTTTGTTGTCCCTGCAGAGTGACAGACGAACAAACAAAGAAATAGGTAAAATTATTCAGAGGACAATTATAATTGTTTTGTTACGTATATTTGTATGGAAGTACGGCATCGATGCTTTTACAGGTAACATGAAAAAGCGTGTATTGAAAAAAAAACAAAAAAAACTTCTGATTTTTTCCATAGCAAAAAAGTAATAAGTTCCTGTTACATCATCATCAGTCTTTAATGTTCCCACTGCTGGAACTCAAGCCTTCTCTCCGAAGGAGAGCGGGAGTTTTGTGACATAACGACTTTTAATAGTTACTACAACACCCGTTGCTCTATAGAATTTAGTTTAGAGTCCTTCTATAACATTACCAAATACGGCCTATTTTATTTACCAGCAGTAATTACCCAGAACTGGGCGTAACCTAGTACTAAATCGTTGCAAACATTACTCTATCGTCTCATAAACCTTCCACACATGTGGCGAATCAACATATAAACAAACTTTGCAAAAATGTTCACGCAAAGCGTCGTTAAAAAGCTAGTTAATACACATTTTGGTCATAAAGTTGCCGTCATAATATTAATATAGCGCTCCGAAATAATTTGAGGGAAGTCGTTACCTCTCCGCTTTGCGCCACTACACATTTAGGCCGCCGCTTCTGAACTCTTAACTGGAACTACTGGATGGATGTTACACCGAAACGAATGGTCGCATCAGGTAAGACTGTTAATTTTATTTTATTTTTAGTATATGTTAAAGAAGACTTAACAAGATGATTCGTTATTGTAAATATAAGTGAACATTGTACACTAAAAAGGGGGCAAGCCTCCACAAGCTGTAACAAACCAGACAGAACCACGGAATGCTTGAAAAGAGATAATTTCAGGAATTTAAATGCTCATCATTACAAACAAATTGTAATATAGGTCCAATTTTATTATAATATTGTTTGATGACACCGGGGAAGTCAAATTGACAATAACAGTATGAATCTGCAAGTCTGTTGCTTGTCTCAACGAAACTTAGAAGATATTCGCCTCCCCGTTTTTTGCTTAATACGCCTCGTTTGTCACGTAAAGGCTGTTGTATGAATCGAAGTATTATTGAGTTTGCCTCAAAGGATTCTCGCTCGATCTTTGATGGCTTTATTTGATACAATCGCCTACTTGCTACATGGAATACAATTAAACATAACAAGTCCCTAAGTTACGCACCTCTAACCATTCAGGGGTGTTCTTGAAAATCGTTGTTCCGAGCCCCGACTCATGAATACATTCGGTACCAATGAGATTTTACCAATAGATACTTCATACTCAGTATAAAGAAATAAAAATAGTACCTTTGGAACTTTGAACTTTATTTCTATCACTAAGTAGGTTAAAAGATCACAGAGATATAAATTGGACCCCGTTGTCAGAAAGAGGGAAAGAGATATGTCGCAGCCAGACGCAGGACGGACTGAGTTCACTCAAGCTGGTCAGCTGGTGTTTGTATTGCAGCGCAGACGTAGGTAAAACGTATCTACCTCAGTATATATAAACATCATTGTTCGGAACTGTATTTAGTCGGTAGAAGTCCGACATAACTCTCTGCTCTCCTTCGACGGGAGGTATCAATGGGTATTTTCCAAACCAAAAAAAAGTTTCACCTTTTTGCTCCTCTAAAGGGAATAAAGAAAAAAAGCGATCGCGAAGCTCGAAAACCAAAATGATTAAGATTGGTCAGGTGACATTTCGACAGCGCTACAATCCCATAGATATTTGTTTTTTTTTTTCAAGCACTACTGTTCGCGAAAAACACTAGCCTTCTAATGGCGTTACACCACGGTGTGACAGCCACTCAGTCCCGGCAAAGGCCACTTCACGGGATCTTTATGAGCATATTATGCAACATTATGCATCTCGCATGCTAAACATATCGCGCGCCATCTTATATAATTTTAGCTTAGAGTCTTTGAGATTTGAGAGCCTTTATGAAGCTTATTCTGTTGTGCCAAGGCTCTTGTTTGTTTGTGCGGTTTGCTTTTGGTCATTGTTTTTAGTGATAAGACTAACTAAAGATACTTCTGTAGTCGTTTTATTATAGTCAGTAGCTAGTTATAAAAGTTATCTTCGATGGGCATACAAAACCTGCACGCATAATAACGTCTTCTTCAATAGCCTTACTAAACTAGCTCCTATCGTATCGCTTTTAGCTTTTAAGCTCGTATTGAAGTGTATTTCGCACTCGTGTAGAAAAGTGCGATGTTAAGCCCCTATTCAATTTATTATATTGTTACAATATAAGACAACTCCATCTAGTGACGAGAGGAAGAACTAAGTAGCTAGTAGCGCCATCTACTATCGACTATCGAAACTAATCTTCTCGAATGCTCGTGTAGAAGTGAGCTTTCCAGAATTTTCGATATGGAACTTTCTAGAAACAACTTCCGCGCTATATAAATAGTGGTCGAGTTCGTCGTGAGTCGGTTTCGATTGGGAAGCGATCAAAGTGAAAATAGTGCTAAGTGATAAAATTGTAATAATAGTATTTGAGTAATAAAGAGTGATTAATTCAAGTCTGCTGTTTAAATAATTTATCCCTGAACCCCAGCTCGTAACAATATTTATAAAACTGGACTAAAAGGCTCCATAACGTTACGTCTGCCTCGGCTGCAACCAGGGTTGGATTATGTACTATAATTATAGTATTTATACAATAATTTCGCTCTTTGTACTATATACTATCCACATCTAAGGATAGTACGCTAAAATACTATAATTTAAAGGTTGCTTCCGAATTCTTAGTTTTACGTCTTATGAATATTTCGACCGTGCGTGTATCCGACCGAATTCTGATCTTGCGATGTTTTCTTTGTCTTTCCACTAATCTCGTTCCTTTCATTCCATTCGAAATTCAAAGTGACAACAATCGTTTGCGAATTTTTGTGTAAAATAATACGTTTTTTTAGTGTTTTAATTAATTATGGACAGTGGCAGTGATGGTCAAGAAAATGACGATAGACCGGGAGTATCCACCCCTAAGAAAAAACGTCTGACTAGAGGTGATATGTTAGAAAAACAGAAACATCGTCTTCAAAAGTATAGGCTGGATTGGTATTGGGGTGTTGATTTTAATGACTAATTAGTTAAATTAAAAATAATGAAAGTGTACTATAATTTTTTTGTAAATACTATCCTTTTCATTTTTTTGTGCTATCTTTTTCAACGTACCTAAATCCAACCCTGGCTGCAACACGAAGTTTGCTACTTGAATCAAAATGTAATACTTTGGAAGCGGCATTTCTACTTATTATGTCAATATCTTCTGCTCCAAAAGATTAGGAACAGCTGGCATTATGATCAAAAGGTACGGAAAAGAAATACTTAGCAGGGCTGTTCAAGTTTTCATTGGGATATATTATTATTTAGAGAGGAAACAAGCTTTAACTTCTCACATCAATGTAATACTATCAAGTGAATTTTCAAAGCGAAGCAATCAAGTTTCAAAGAAGCTAAGCAAAATGTACATACTGGGAAATGCTAACCAGCTAAAGCTATTTCATTCTATTACTTTCCGCAACTACGAACAGCAACCTACAATTACCTGCATCCTTAATCAATTGCATTAACACAACACATCCAATTACCTAGCAACACGGGCGCATGTGCCGGTCCGAACCGGTTACAACTAGTTACGGCCGGTCGAAACCAGTAATATCCAGTCTAAACGGCCCGTAATGGTCCGTTTAATCGGCTTAAATTGTATTTATCGCACGAATCCGTGTGTCTGGCCCGGTCCTCTGAGTTATCGGATATTGAGAATGGACAATAGGTATTGGGAGATGATTGCGTGGTGATAATAAATTGGGTACGGTTGGTATTGGTTTCTGGGTATGAGGTAATAATTAATTTAGGTGTGAAAGCTTTTACCAATCGTAACTAATATTATATAGTGAAAGCCCGACTTTTGTGACTTTGTTCAGACGAGTAGGATAAGCTCTGGAACGACATAGGTGTACCTATTTGATAAAATCTTTCACCATTTGAAAGATACGTTAATCCAGATGTTTATAAGCTATAAATTATTATGCCGAGGCGAGCCACTAGTATTATATAAATGCACATTCAATCAATTTAGTCTCTCGCAGCCAACAAGTTGGGCGGATGCCTCACTCAAGCTGCGATACAAAACCTAGTCCCTTTCGCCTTTCGCATACAGTCTTGTTCAGCCACTTTTTAAGTTCGTCGCTTCATCTAGCTGGAGAGCGTCCCAGCTGTGTTTACCGATACGCGGTCTCCACTCTAGCTCTAGGACTCGTTTGCTCCACCGGCCTAGTGGTCATTCGACAAACATGGCTGGCCCACTGCCACTTCAGTATACTAAACCTGTAAGAAGTCGGTGACTCGGTATTTTAACCGACTGCCCAAAAAGTTGAAGGTTCTCAATTCGGATTTTTCTATTTATTGTTTTTATGTATGTTCGGGCATAACTCCGTCATGTATAGACGGATTTGCAAAATTATATTTTTGTTTGAAAGGGTTTACTCCCACTGGTCTGGAACTGGTCCCATTATCACCAAATCGGAATCAGATTTATTTTAATTTTATTTATTTGATCATTTCCAATAATTAATCTCTGCACTTACAGTGTGACCCAACACGTGATGATGGGATCCCATGGAAATCGAAGGAACTCCTCATATATTATAGGCAGACATATAGTGATTTTGATATTTTCAATAACATGGCAAGCATTTGCATTAAAAAGGTATCATTTGGTGAAGTGGAACTGATGAAGAAGACCAAAGATGGCCACTGGACTTCTTAATAATCATGTTAAGCGACTATGATGAAGCAAATACATATAAATAAATGGTATTGATGAAAATGGTACCACGGAACTGATCCGATGCTGAAGCCGGAAGTTAGGCACTGGAATTCCTTATTAAAACAACGTTTCCTAGTCGTGTTTGGGCTTATTGGAATTGAAATGAGATGTACTCTCGCTATAAATGATTTTCATGGTAATATAAGGTACCAACACTAAAAAAAAACCGACCAAGTGCGTGTCGGACTTCGCACATTTAGGGTTCCGTACCAAAGAAAAATCCGATTTTTCAAAATATTGGTATTTGTTAGTAAAATATTAAACATCATCATCATCATTTCAGCCGAAAGACGCCCACTGCTGGACATAGGCCTCCCAGGCGTTGCCACATTGACCGATCCCGGGCGTCTCGCAACCAGCGCTTTCCCGCAACCTTAACCAGGTCATCGGTCCACCTAGTGGGAGGCCTTCCAACGTATCGTCTTCCGGTTCACGGTCGCCATTCCAGAACTTTTCGGCCCCATCGGCCATCCGTTCTGCGAGCAATGTGCCCTGCCCACTGCCACTTAAGTTTGGCAATTCTTCGTGCTATGTCGGTAACTTTGGTTCTCCTGCGGATATCATCATTTCTGATGTGATCACGCAAGGAAATGCCGAGCATAGCCCTCTCCATTGCCCTTTGGGAGATTTTAAGCTTTCTGATAAGGCCCATTGTGACCGACCACGTCTCGGTCCCATAGGTGATCACTGGCAACACACACTGGTAGACTTTTGTCTTGAGACACTGCGGTAAATTCCCGAACGCCGCCCAGCCGAGTCGGATTCGACGGTTGACCTCTTTCTCGCATCTTTAGGGTTCCGTACCAAAGAAAAATTAGATTTTTCAATATATTGGTATATGTTAGTAAAATATTAAACATTATCACCAAATTTCAAGTTTATAGGTCAATGGGGAGTTAAAAAAATATTCTGAACAAAATTGTGCGACACACTACGGACACACAGACGGACAGACACGCGAGTGACACCAATAGGGCTCCGTTTGGACCCTTTGGGTACGGAACCCTAAAAATAACTTTGTTTTCTGACGTTGGTATCTTTCGTACCTATTGTTTTTCAACACCGACTTCGGAAGACAAAGAAACTTTTCGCTTTGTGTTTTTCGCTTTGTGTTTGCTTTAGAAGTCGGTTTATTTTTTGTTAAAATGTTTATTTTCTGGATTGTTACACTAAACACGCATTGCTTCTTTGTAAATGAGGGCTTTAGCTCAACAATGACTAGACAGACATCCTAAATAGTCTCCAAAAGCGGGTAACGAGGTTTTAGTAAACCACTCCCATTTTGCCAACTAATTTTCAGTCCCCATGTAATAGGCTTCCCATCTATTACAATTGAACAGGCAAAAATCCAGAGTTCATGCTCCTACTAAGAAATTCCTTTTAGAAAAGTTTTGCCCTCAGCAATCGTGATTGTGGCCACTAGACCTTTGAAAAATTATTCTCTAATTAATTTTATAGCTAGGCATGGAATAAAATGGCAGTGGTGGCCCAGTGGTAACGGCACTTACGTGTCGTAGGTCGTGAGTTCAAACCCAGGCAGGCGCTTTACTTTGTGTCAATTATTTCATCACCACTGCTCTTAAAACGTTCAAGGAAAACATCGTGATCGTGACACGTATATGTCTTAGAACCAAAAAATCGAAGATATGTGACATCCACCAACCCGCAGAGGCCCATTACCTCTCTCACAGAGAGGATGCCTGTGTCCCAGCAGTGGGAAAATTATAAGGCTGATGATGGATGAGGCATGGGAAGTCGTAAAGAAAATTAAATTAAAATTCTGAGTCAGATCACAGAAAAATAGTCTCATCATCTTAAGGTCTGTTTTAGTTTGCACCGTTCTCGATAGAATGTGCTTGACTGCTTTACAGACTTAGTTTTGGCATAATCTTAATGATATACTCAGTAGCTTATTATAACAAAAACACTGGCAATTAAATAAAAGTAATAATTTTCATAGAATAAGTTCATTAAAGTTTTTAATTTAAAGTCGAAAGGCTTATGCTGTATTGCCCTTTGTTTTCAAATGATTAAAATATATAGTAAAATGCGTAGCTCCAAAACATATTATATTGTGTCTTGATTTGAAAAATATGCAAAAAATCAAAACCCGATTGCTTAAGAAGCGAACTAAAAAGACGTTAACAAGAAGAAAATCTTGCTGTGCAGTCGGAGGATACTTATACGCGAGCTGGCTGACCAAAACTTTTTAATAAATATTTTTTGAAGTAGGTACATTTAAAAAATATTACCTCTTAAAAACCTTTATTTTGATACCCCACACGACGGGGTCGGAAGAAAATATATTGGGCCGCCACAATATGGCCATATGCTTAAAAATGCCATTTTCCTATTTTCCAATTTTAATGTAGCCAGTGATACATGCAAGGCTAAGACAAATTGATTGACGTAAGCATCATCAAAGTCGGCCAACATGTTTGGTCTCTAGAATGCCACACAGGAACAAACACACATACATACATACATAGACTTATAAACACATTACACTCCTTCGGCAGTCGTGTAAGTTGACGAAGGTATAAAAGGTGCGACTGAACCTACATACAAAATATTTAATTATTCATACCCCTTTGTAGGAAACTACCTAAATAACGTTTATAATGTAAATAAATTATGAATGTAATGTATGTGTCAATCGCTTGGAATGTAATATTAATTACATTTTCAATACACGGCCTTAATATCGACTAAACGTTTGGCAACGTTTAAATTAATTTACAAAAGTAATTAATGTGGAAATGGTGTAATGACATTTCTTCAAAGCAGAGATTGTCAACTGTTTCTGACAGCCTATTAGAGTCTATTTAAATATTCGTTTTAATTATTTGACAATATTTCGGTTAAAATGAATATGAACACTTTTAAATATAGAACCAACGCTGAAATAGCGAAAAATTTTAGTACGTAGGTAGGTATTACACATTTTCACTCAGTTTTTATTGGATTTTTGTCATTATCTGCCCTGCCTTTTCCAACTATGTATGGGCTTTTTTTTAGCATGGGTAATACACATGCATACTACGCTACCACGGGGAGATAGCGCAGTTATGTAGAACTCCAACCCACTAAAACTCCACGGTGTTCTCCTGTGCCGCTTATGGCGGAAACACGAGCACGCGTTAGCACTCACTGCGAACCTGCCGCGGCTGCCAGTCACCGGACCCTCCTCTGGGGTGTACTCCTCATCACCGGCGCACCAGAAAACATTGCACGCAGTGACCACCCCAGGGATCAAACGATCACATCACACCCTTGGTCCCCCTGTGACGAGTCAGGTCAGTAGCCCCGCTACCTACCACTATATATATAGGATACCGCCATGAGACGGTAGCGACCCCGTCCAGGCCGCGGAAGGTAGGGATAGCGTCGCACCGCAATACCGGCACTCCTCTCCCGCCGCGGCCTCCCACCCTCAGCCGCGTTTTTGTATGGAACTTGGGACGCTCCATACGACATCGCAGTTCGCCTCAGTTGCGATGTCGCCTCTGTAACCTAGCGGCACCACAACCTACTTGTTGGCTGATATCATGTCATCGGCTTAATCGCCAAAAGCCCTGACAGGGCCGCTCCCCTTCCTCGGGTTCCTCTTTCACGCAAAAACTACTGAACGTATTTAGATGAAACTTTACAGAAATATAGCTTATACATCAGAATAACACATAGGGTATAATTTTTAAATATATTGGGAGAAGTACTAATACCACGCGGGCGGAGCCGCGGGTGGCAGCTAGTTATTGTATAAAGTAAAAACCTCTATCCGTACAGAAAAAGTCTTGTTTTTCACTACGATTGTTTTTTGCAGTAAAATTCTGTTGTTCGCGAGTGCCATCACAAAAAAACCACTTTCACAAACGTCCCGATTCAGAGCAAATATCTGTGGGCGGCACAGATTTTTTTCCGATAGGAAAATTGAATCCAACACTCGACTTTCCGAGCAAGAATATAAAAGCAAAATACCAATTTTTTGAAGGCTCTATAGAATTGTAGTTTCGCGCTTTTGATTACAACGGCTTTTAAGGCCCCTACTCCGCTTTAGTGCCGTAAAACGATTACTTTCTAAAGCATACTCCTAATAACGGCTAACCTAGTAACGGCTCGGTTATAAGGTTTGAAAAAATATATAATATTTATTATTTATTCATGTACATTATTTGTGAAACATGGTTTATACTAAACAACACGATATTTTTTCGCTTCTTTTGCATACGTTACAATGTAGTTTTTAGAATATAGCTGTATACTTATGTGAACACTGATTATTGTAACATTTTTGTACCAATAAACATTTATTATTTATATTATTATTTATTTATTAATTATACTTCTTCAAAACGACTTTGATGTTTTAAAATATTTTTACAAATGGTGGTTAGAATTTCTTCTTAACCTACATAGGATATGTTTATCAAAAAATATTCACATTAATTTTATTTCATTATTTAACAAAACTGTCCAAAAGGAGGTTCAATCTCCCTACATACAAGTATCCCTGACATAATCGTGTCCCTATGGTAGTGCCCCCGCCAAGACAAGCCAAGCGAAGCGCAAGGGCACTGCCTACCTTTTCGCGAAGCGCTTCGTCGTTTTTTTAACCCTCATAACTTGGGTTTGAATTTTACCAGATAAATAAAATTTTCGGGATATGATGTCAATAGTGGACTTATTAAATATATAAAGTTTCAATTGCATAGCTCTTATACTTTAGATTTTAATCATATCTAACCCCGATGTCGTTACGAACTCATTCACATTTATTATAATTGATCATCAAAATTCTCAGGATACTTCCTGAAGTCCCAGAAGGCTGCAATTTGGTATGTATGTAATTTGACTTTGTAAGCGTAAACTAATTGGACTACCCATATCTAGACTGTACAGAATAGCTCAAAACTCATCACTCTATCGGAAGATACACAAACAACAAAAATATCTAAAACTTTGAACTTTTACCCCCTTTTTTTTTTTTTTTTTTTTGGGTGGGAAATCATCCAATGACTTCTCCCGCCCTGGGTGAAGCGGGAGGGCGTGTCAGACTTTTACTGACTAAAACCCACCCGTGTTCCTTCAGTTGCTTGCGCCAGGGCCGCGGTAACTCTATTTCAAATTTATCCGCGACCCAGACAGGCATCGGTCCTATCAGGCCCCGTCACTTTTGCTGACATCTCTTTGAGGCGCGCGTGGAACACTACGCGCCGTAAACTCGGGCTTGGTCCTTATCGGACGGTAAGCTACCCATAACTTGCCGTCCGCAAGCCCGTGCCTACGGTGGCCGGGAATCGGCTTGCGACTCCCTACGCCCGGGGCGTATCCTGCGGTGGCTAGGGGCGTGAGGGCGTCTCCTTTGCGTCTCCCTCACGCGTTCCGCCTCCTCCTTTGCGAGCATTACTGCTTCGCAGAAGGAGGAGACAGCTTCCCATACCCTCTCGCTCCGTACCATGGCCTGGACCAGGGCCGGACGCGAGAGGTCGCCACCGCCAATCGCCTCCACGAGGACACGGCGGTGCTCCGCCCAAGCGGGGCAGATCTCCACCGTATGCTCCACCGTGTCCTCTGGGTGGTCCACACAATGGTGACACCCGGGCGTTTCCTCCCGCCTAATCCTGAACAGGAACCTCCCAAAACAGCCGTGTCCGGTGAGGACCTGTGTCAGACGGAAGGTGAGGACGCCGTGACGCCTCTCTAGCCACTCCTCAAAGAGGGGCCTTACCGCCGCAATTGTGGCGTGCCCAAACTTTTACCCCCTAACCTCTTAAACTGAGAGATGGAAACCTGTATGTCTCATACAGGTTTTACCGCAAATTTCGATGCTAGAGGTCTGAAAAGTTTTTATAGGAACCCCTTGTTATAAATAATAAAAAACATATTTCAGGATTTTGAGTAAATCATCTTTACGGCCATGCCACGGTAGTGAAACGGACAAGCCACATATTTTGACCAAGGTGTAGAGTCTGTGAAGTTAGGGCTTGTAGAGTTAGAAGGTTGGCTCTACATGAGATCTGATAACTTTTTGACAGTGTGAGCCATAACAGTGTCGTCTTGGCAATATTTTACATGAAAATGTTTTTAGTTGATATTGCTATTCTGGCACCGCGTTAAAATTGGGGAATATATACGCCTAAAATATAGAAACTACATTAGGGATAGTACTGATTATTATTACGTACGTGCTTAAACTCGCGTTTTATGCTCATGGGAGTAGGTATTGTTTCTACCTACTCCCAGAACGCCACCAGTGCTACTATTCTCACCTAAATACCTACTGCTTTTGCGTCATTTACGTTAATGTCTGTTTATACACGCACTCCGCTGATGAGATAAATTATTATGTATAATAATTGTATTAACTGAAAACCTTTAAGGCTACTCGTAATAATAAACAACATTAATGATGGGCTTTATGTGAATCAACAAAATGTATAAGAAAACTGATTTATCATACAGTGGTTCGTTTTTTAAACTACCTAATTAATCTAGTATTAGACCCGCTTCGATTGACAATCACACACGAAATTATGACAAGATATCTTGTGAAAATACCGGATTTAAACGGTAAAACGCCCATAACTTTTGAACGGTTAAACCGATTTTCATCAAACATAGCTAAGAACACTTTCGATAAAGTCACCTTTCAAATAAAAAAAACTTTATCAAAATCGGTCCATCCGTTTAATGATGCAACAGACAGAAACACAAACACACAGATACACACGTCAAACTTATAACAACCCTCTTAAAAAGGGAGGTAAAAATAGCAAAATAGCTGTGCGTGAAAGCAGACTGAAATAAGTGAAATAAAAGTACTGAAATTTTATGAAAATCTCTACCGCCACAACTAACGTTCTCAGTGAACATTTATTTAGCCATTAACTATCACTATAAAAACCATGAAATCGTTAAGCCGGATCCCTGAAGACCATAAACAAACAAAATAGCAATAAATATAAATAAATAAGTACTTGCAGACGACGTTAAAACTATAATGGCGGAGACTAGAACATAAAGTTGAAATTAAAACAACACAACCTCAAAGGATAGATGTTTAATACTCGCATTTAAACTTTATTATAATTTACTTTATGGACGGAGTACGTTAACCGCTCATTGTTTGAAATAACCGCGTAAAAGGTATAATGCACGGACGTAAAACTTTACAGGTTGACTTTTTTTTAATAATGTTCTCACTTTTGCTAAAAGTTTTTTCGAAGTTCATTACTTCAACCGAAATACGCCTGCTGCTGGAAATTAGTCTCTCTAAGTTGACGCTCCATTAGCAGGTCCCGTGTTTCTCCCATGATTCCTCTCATTTTACTGGATTTCATCAGTCTACCAGATCATCAGCCCACCTTTTGGGATGCCTTCCAAATTCACGCCTTCCTTTTTCTATATAATTAGGTTGCAATCAAGCAGGCAACCGCCGGCTATGGACATCTGGAATGGCAGGGTCATTCTAGAAGCATTGTCTTCTTGAAGACAAGGCTGAAAAGTCTCATGTGCCTGTAATTATGCCGGCACCCGTGTCCTCCAAATCAGAACACAGTACAGCTGCTTTACGACAGATAAAGAAACGCTGGTCTGTGGTAGCAGGTTTTTAAACAAGCTAGAAGACAATGAGCTTGCCTACTTTTTAACCGTCTTACCAAAAAGGAGGAGGTTCTCAAATCAGATGTTTATATATTTTTTTTTTTGTATGTTCGGGCATAACTCCGTCATATATAAACGGATTTGCAAACACTTTTTTTGTTTAAATGAAGTTTATTCCAAAATGGTCTCATCTAAATTTGGTAAAGATCTAATGAAGAAATTCGGATATATACAACAGAACTCATAAATAAATGAAGGCAAATCTCTCGGGATTGCTGCAATCATGTGTCTATTTATTGTTTACACAATTTCATAACATACCATCACGCCAGTATGCTCTATACGGGTACGCAGATGTGTACAGTTCACCCTGGTACACTCTCATTCCACCGGTTATGTTCAAGTTACATGTTATTTGGGTAATCTATTCTGGCATTATAGGTACCTTACTTTACTACTTGCCTATGTAGGTACAATAAAAACTGAAAAATAAAATACTTAATAAAAACCGCCAACTTCCAAATAAGAAAACTACAAAGTGAAAAATAACTTTATTTTTGGAAGTCGGTGTACATAACTCCAAAAATTGGTACCTACCAAAGACAACGACTTCCAAAATAAAAGTTATTTTTCACTTTGTAGTTTTCTTATTTAGAAGTCGGTAGTATTTTTTTGTAAAAAGCGTTTTTACTAAAACACCTTGTTCATGAGTAGTAGAGTGCTAGAAAAGAGAACTTTTCAATCAGCTTTCAGTGAATTAAGACTGCTGCCATGGACTAAGTTGACACCGACGCAGTGCGTTACACAGCCTAAGCCATATATAGACTTAACAATAGGTACCACAAACAAACATAAAGCAGAAAGTTGGACCAGCATTGCAGCTGTAAAACATTAATGAACGTTGTCGACTAACACTGCACTGCATAATAAACTACTTCGGCTTAATCTGTTGCTCAGTATAGGGACATCTATTATTTAAGGGACTGCTGAAAGATGCTACAAGTGAACTAGACAAAGTTTAAATGGAGCTCAGGAGACTTATTAAAGGACTACTAAATATAGTTATAAAGACCAATTAAAAGGCTCTTATGCCAATCGTAATAAGGTTTAATTTTGTATCTATGCTAAATATTTCAAATGCGAAAGTAATTATGTTTGTCTGTTCGTTACGATTTCACGTCTTAACCGCTAGATTGAACAATAGGATACTTACTCATCCCAGGAGTATTTTCCCTTGAGGTAGTTTCCGACGTTCACGTGAACGAAGCCGTTGGTTATATAGTTTTGAATTAAAAAGGCTACTACTTCAACGCTAGATGCGAACAGCATAGAACCAGTCTTTATTGCTACACTTGTTCAGGCCTAAGACCAGCAGTCAAGTGAACCTCTTTCGGTTAAAATTACGATACTTGTTAATCAACCATTCTTCAATGGAGTAGAACAAAATTTGACACACGGTAGACCATCTATACCAATATTATAAAGAGGAAAGATTTTTTTGTTTGTTTCTACCGAATAGGCTCCGAAACAACTGGACCGATTTTTAAAATTATTTCACCTATGGAAAGCTATATTATTCCCGAGTAACATAGGCTATAATTTTGACGGGAGCGAAGCCGCGGGGTCAGCTAGTAACTAATAAACTTGAATTGGGACCATTCTTATTCCGGTAGTACCGTTCCCTTGGATAAAACACTAAACAAGGCTAGGCTATCACTTTCCATTCCAGGTTGCCTGGAAGAGATCGCGGTCAGCGATAAGGCCGCCCGTTGTATGTATTTTAGTTTTAAGTTTCCTTTTCTGTGTTTAAACTTGGTGTACCTACAATAAAGCATATATAAATAAATAAATAAATAAACACGCCGCAATATACCGCACTTAAAACGTACAAAACACTGTCATAGTCAAAAATATAGTTCTAGACTAAAAACTCGTCTAAATAATAATTTATGCACAAAATAATACTCTCCACGCACCTTTAACTCTGCTCACCTAAAAAGCTTAACAAATTAAATTCTGAAAGTCCCGTCAACACCCTACAATGCTATTTAATGTTCTCACATAAAACACACGTAATTACCAACACGGCGCGATGCGAGAAAATTCACCTGTTTTCATTAATATTACAGACTTGAGGGAGTTCTATTAATTATTTAAATTCATACGGAATTGTGCGAACGTATTGTAAGCCTGTTTAATGAAACTTTATGAGAGGATGTTGAAATGGTAAGGAGTTGATTAACTGGTTTAAATGTGGAAGACTGTCTTTCAAAGTTCAAACAGACGCGAAACGTTAGCTACAAGTGTCTGACTAATTTACTGTCTAGCCATTTTGCTGACTGGCTATCTTGCTGACTAGACTATTAACTAAAGTGAGAACCAGATAACAACAAAATAAAAGTCATTCACACCTGACTACCAAAGTATTCAATATTTAAAAACGATACGAAAAAAATGCAAAGGCAGTGTCGCTAACACGATCAAAACAAACGTATCGCGGTAAAGGGCGTCTTTGATCCTTAAGCACTTGGCATTCTATCCCATAAACGCGTGGACCGATATACATGATTTAAACGGATAAAATGGTTCTACGCCTATACCTTTCATTTGAGGCCATAATTATCAAAATATAAACAAAAAAACATGTTTTCAAGTTACAAAGTTATACGTTGTGGTACAAGTCAGACTTTTTTTTTATCTGACACCAGTCTTGCCAAGGGGTATGGTGTTACCCAGTTACTGGGTTGTGGAGGTCAGATAGGCAGTCGCTCCATGTAAAACACTGGTACTTAGCTGAATACAGTAATACTGGAAGGCGACCCCAACAGCAATTGGGAAAAGACTAGGCAGATGATGGTTCTCTCTTTAGCCAAATTGGTGATAGGTCATCTTGCTGTCTATTCATCATTCTGACTACAGCCATCTTGCTGACGGCATGAGCTTTTCTGCATTACTTTCTACATTGTCTGAGATGAATGTTGGAAAAATCATAAAAAAAAACAAAAGATATTTAGGTTCCCGAAGAAACTTAAAATTCTAAAATAGGTTCAATATTACTCGTAAAGTAACCAAAACGAAAAACAACGTAAACTTTTTTAACAATCCATAACCTCTTAAAAACGTGTGGAAACTCAATAAAATAGAAACCTACATAAATTTAGAACAAGAAGATTGATAATAGGTACTAATTGAACTAAATCGAATTGGACTTAACATAACTATAGAAGCTTTCTTGGAATCGACTAAACTACCAATCCAGATTTTATGAAATCAGTTGGATACTTAGGCGTACCGTTATAAAGTCTACCACAGCCCGGCGAGCACAGCCTACTGTGACATGGCTTACGTCACACTTTTTATCACAGTTCGGGCGATAAAGCCATTTTGACATAAATGCTAGCACGGCGGCGTGAGATATTTTCTTGACTTGTGGCATAACTTCTTGACGTTAATTTTTTTTCTTTTTCGGAAATTTTCCAATTTTATTGCAGTTTCGGTTTAATCTTGGCCATAAAAACCATTTAGGTTCTGAGAAGCATAGCCCTACGAGAAACTGTTTCCGAATTATGGGCCTCCGAATCTTATTTTATTTTGCATGAAACGCTCTATATTTCCAAAATGCTATCTCGAAAACGGTATGTCCAAGGCAAAAAATAATCAAAATTTGGCCCCCCTTTGCTACTCCCATGCTAGCAGCATCCCAACATGAATTTAAGTTTTTTTTTTCTGTTTTCTTGGTTTTCGAAATCTTTTTTTAAATAAAATATAATAAAATATTTGAAAAAGTTATGATAAAATATGTCATATCTTACAATTTGTCCTAAATGCTAGCACGGGACCACCATGTGACATAGTTTAAAGACGCGACATGCCTTTCTTGTTGCTGACTTCATAGTGCGAGTTAATCTGAATAGACGACCAAATAAAATAATACGTACAAAAGTGTGCCGTTCATACAAATAAACAACTTTTTAATTTTATTAGGAACAAATTAATATTTGACAAAAAGACAAAGACAAAACCATAGACTTATGCACACTTTATTTTTCTTTGTTTGTTTGATAACACAGTAAGTGTTTTTTAGAAAGATATAATTATTGTGAAAATTTTAATAATTACTTAAAAATATAAAAGCTCGGACCCTGTTCCTAATACCGTTGGGCCCCTATATTTTATATTTTAAATGTTTTTTGGGGATTTTATTTAAGAAACATTTAAAATACGAAGAATATGGAATAAAAGAAAATTATTATAAATAAAATTATAATCAAAATAAAAATAATAATAAAAAATAAGAATAATATAAAATTAAATAATAATCCTGTAACATTTCAATGAATTAATAAGCATTGATCACTACACACAAAATAAATTTATTGCCATTTGGTGCAGTAATTAGAAGGAAAATAATTCTTTTTTCAACTATACAATTTTATCACCACCTCCGAACGAAAGTGATACATTTTTCTCAATCATCTGTCAAAATGTGACATTTGTGACAAAATGGGTGCACCCGAATTAGCAAATAAGACCCGATGAGTCCCAAATAAAAGTCATGAAATTTTCTCACGCCACCGGTACTAGTATTTAAGACTTTATCGCCCAAATTGCGATGAAATGTGTGACTCAAACCATGGCACAGAAGGCTGTGCTCGCCGGGCAGAAACAAGAAAGGCATGACGCGCCTTTAAAATATGTCACATGGTTGACCCGTGCTAGCATAAATGATAAGTTGTAAGACATGGACAAATTTTATCATGTCTTGTCACAAATGTCTTGGGTTTGCCATGCTCGCCGGGCAGGGTAGACTGATAAGGCTATGGCAATCCGCTGTATGTGAGAACCAAAGTCTAATCGAAGGTTCCCGGTTTCAAGGTCCCCAAGCATTACCTCTATGCTTGGGGACCTTGAAACTGGGAACCTTGTAAATGCTTTGGGAGGCCTATGTTCAGCAGTGAAAGTCTTTCGGCTGAAGATAGTTGGAAAATACCTGGTTAATGACACGAAGTAGGTTTTTGTACTTAGACGTATCGATATTTCCAAATAATAGGAGTTTCGTCTAGCACTCTGTATGCTTTGTAACATTTACTCACTTCAAAAATAGAACTCAAAAACAAAATGGCGCTTGCACTGGTAAATTCGCGCGGCATAAAGTGGCGAGTTTCAATGGCTCGCAATCACGCCCGGAGCATTAATCCCGTGTAGATTCGCGCTCATAATGCGGCCAACATTATCTACGTATTCACACCTATGATTGGGAAATGGATATTCACGAGGCAAGTTGCCTGTATTGGGATGAAATAGGAGATCGACTAATACTTAAGGCCTTTACTCCGCTTTAGTGCCTTTACGGTTACTCTCTTAACGGCTAAAAGATTTGAAAGAAATATATATTTATTATTCATTCATGTACATTATACTTTGTCAAACATGATTTTTTCGTAAGACAAATAAAAATAAATAAAAAAACAATTGCGTTAAAAAATAACTAAAAACACGATATTTTTCCGCTCATTTTACATACTCCTCCAAAATGACTTACACGTTTAAAAATATTTTGTCACAGAAAAATGTATGGTTAGAATTTCTTCTTATCCTATCTTAGGATATGTAAATCAGAAAATATTTTGCAAACAAAAGGAGGCAAAATTGATATTCTGGCAACGAGCGGGCGCACGGCGAGTACCGCGTTAAAATTGTGTAATAATATATACGCCTTAAAATGATAGGCTGAAATAAAGAGCTATAAAGTATCAAACGCATGGATGATAGCGTGACAGTTGAAAGGGGTCGATGGAAGATAAAGGTGTTGCGCTGACCCCAAGTGACAGGTGACAAGGGCAGGAAGACAATTGTGAAGTGTAAGACGCATTATTAGCAGTCGAATCCTATTCTCAGCCTTACGTAGTCTCACAGATAATCATATCGTCTTATATTAATAGATTTTTGTTCTAAAGAAAATAACATGTTCTTTAGTAGAACAATTTTTAGAAGTCTAGCGATTGCAAGCGCTACTACTGACCATGAGGTACTGGGTTCGATCCCGGGTCGAGCAAATAGGGTAGTTGACAAGAGATATATATTAAGTCCGTCAGTCAGATATCCTAAAATATTGGACACGTATTTGTTTTTTCTCCACGTAAACAAACAATTACGACAATACAATGCGTTGAAATATCGTGCGATGTCACGGTGTGCTACACTTTTTACTGAAAAAGTGACGTCACAAGCCTCCACTTCTGAATTTTCTATTTCAATTTTTATTTATTACAAATAAAACAAACAATACGGTCCCGATATTATTTGATAATCTCACTGACGGACTAAATAGAATTATCATTTTTCTACCCAGGTTATATCCCTATTGTTATTGGGTTTTTCCGTCAGTAATGTCTCAATAGCAGCCTGGAGTCTGGGCTTGTGGCCGGTTGATGAAAATTCTTCGGGAAATAACGGCGTCATCTGATGTTTTAGAATGATTTCTACGGAAACGCAGTGTCCAAAGTGCATTGTATAATCGCGATTATCAATAGTAGGTATTTTTTTTCAATTAGGCCACTAAGCGGCACTTTTGAACGCATTTATCTGCAGGATCAAGTTTTAAGCTACATAGCTTCTGATATATTATGATGGTGTTTTTACTGACTTTAAAATAATGTGGTAATCAATGCGACACGTACCTATGTATGTAATATTGTTGGAAATGCTCAATATTCACATAATATATGTTACTCTATGTGGGCTTCTAAACATGTGTACCAAATTTCATAAGTGTATGTAGGTATGTATATTTGTATGTTTATCCACGCATTTCTCCGAAACTACTTATTGGATCGTGACCGTATCTCTCAACTTAGGGAAACAGCACGAATGTGTAAAATGAGTTATTATGGGTATTTTGTCAGTCCTTTAGGTACCTTACTACAGAACTTGCTCACATTTTAGTGATCGTGTACTAAAACTAAAAAAAAATAGAAATATTTTTTTTTTTACAAATAATACGAAAACAAAACACTAAAAAGCACTACCTGTCACTGTAATCATGTTCTTGTTGGAGCTGTATTGTTTTCTTGCCTGTATATTTATAAATGTATGTATGTATTTATGTATCTATTTTAGTATTTTATATTTAGTGCTTCTGTTATAACTTATTATTTAATTTTAATATTGCACCAAGTGCAACCCCATGTCGTGGCCAGGCTATCTCTCTCCATTCAGGGTTGCCTGGAAGAGATCGCAGATCGCGATAAGGCCGCCTGTTGTATGTTCTTGTTATTTTAAGGTTTCCGTATGTAATGTTTTTATCTTGGTGTCATCATCATCATCATATCAGCCGAAAGACGTCCACTGCTGGACATAGGCCTCCCCCAAGCGTCGCCACATTGATCGGTCCCGTGCGTCTCGCAACCAGCGGATCCCCGCAACCTTCACGAGGTCATCGGTCCACCTGGTGGGAGGCCTTCCAACGCAACGTCTTCCGGTTCGCGGTCGCCACTCCAGAACCTTTCTGCCCCATCGGCCATCCGTTCTGCGAGCAATGTGCCCTGCCCACTGCCACTTAAGTTTGGCAATTCTTCGAGCTATGTCGGTAACATTGGTTCTCTTACGGATCTCTACATTTCTGATTCGATCGCGCAAGGAAATGCCGAGCATAGCCCTCTCCATTGCCCTTTGAGTGACTGTAAGCTTTCTGATAAGGCCCATTGTAAGCGACCACGTCTCAGAGCCATATGTCATCACTGGCAACACACACTGGTCATAGACTTTTGTCTTGAGACACTGTGGTAAGTTGGACGAGAAGACACCGCGCAACTTCCCGAACGCTGCCCAGCCGAGTCGGATTCGACGGTTTATCTCTCTCTCGAAGTTGGCCCTACCCAACTGGATCGTTTGTCCCAGGTAGACATAATCTTCCACAACTTCGAGTGTAGAGTCTCCAACCTTGATAGGAGTGGGTGTAACATGGGCATTCAACATCACCTTGGTTTTGTCCATGTTCATTTTAAGACCCACTCTTCCGGAAGCTCTACTGAGGTCATCGAGCATTGTATTGAGGCTCTCCATGGTCTCAGCCATGACCACTATGTCGTCGGCAAACCGAAGATGAGTGATGTACTCGCCATTAACATTGATGCCTAGGCCCCTCCAGTCCAGAACCTTGAATACATCCTCCAGCGCAGCAGTGAACAGTTTCGGAGAAATGACATCTCCCTGTCTCACGCCACGCTGGAGAAATATTGGTTTCGAGGTCTGATCCTGAAGACGGACTGACATGGTGGCGTTTCTGTACAAACACTTCAACACCTCAATGTACCGGTAGTCGATCTGGCACCGTTGGAGAGACTGCAGTACAGCCCAAGTCTCGATCGAATCGAAGGCTTTCTCGTAGTCCACAAACGCTAAGCAGAGAGGCAGGTTATACTCTTCGGTCTTCTGTATAACCTGCCGCAGCGTATGTATGTGGTATCTTGGTGTACAATAAAGTATATAATAAATAAATAATAAAAAATACCAAAAACGAAAGTTATCGTCGGTCGAAAAGCGATAAATAAAGAAAGACACCGGCTTCCGAAACTAAAGTTATTTTGGACATTTTAGTGTTTTGTTTCTGAAGTCGGTTAATTATTTTGTAACAATGCTTTTTTAGTTCATTTAAATTCAGCGCCTCTGGCGACTTTAAGTAAACCCTTTTTAAAACGTGTCGCCACCAAGTGAACTTGCTAACCTCATTAATAAATTCACCGAAGCGTAGTCTAGTTTCATAAAATTAGGTATTTAATTAACAAACTCAACTAGGGACCAGTTCAAAACTGCGCGCTTTAGTTTTCGTGGTATAAGTTGGTTCAAAGTTGTAGCAATAATTACATTATTAATAAAAAAAAACATTTATCAAATAAATAATCCTGTTTTGATTAGCTGTTAGTACATATAACTCATCATCTGCCTAGCCTTTTCCCAATTGTTGTTGGGGTCGGCTTCCAGTCTAACCATTCAGCTGAGTACCCGTGTTTTACATGGAGCGACTGCCTACCTGACCTCCACAACCCAGTAACTGGGTAACACCATACCCCTTGGCAAGACTGGTGTCAGATCTCAAGCTTCTGACTACCCGTAACGACTGTCAAAGATCTTCAAATGACAGCCGGGACCAACGGCTTAGCGTGCTTTCCGAGGCACGGAGGAAACTCGGTATGTTGAAATCGTCACCCATCCACGGACAGACGTCAATCGTTGCTTAACCTTGAAGACCGACCCGTGCGGCTGTTATTATTTAGCCACGAGTTAGTACTTATAACTAACTTATTTTATTTAGAATAATAAACTTCTACTTTTAGAAAAATAATAAAGCGGAAGAGTTTGTTTGTTTGTTTGAACGCGCTAATCTCTGGAACTACTAGACGGATTGGCAAAATTATTTTTGTAAATGATAGCTACATTTATGAGAAAGGCTATAGGTAAACTCACGCCATTTTCCCATGAGGCAAAGCAGAAACTACCTACTGAACGCCACCCGCTACGATCTTTACCTACATGTGTACTCCTTTTGTTAACCGACTTATTTCGTTTACGTTCATACATTTTGTAACGGATGTGACGTCAGCCTACGTGCAACCGACCAATGCCCGCCGGCCCACTCGACCCGATTAGACTCGACCCGAAGAATAACACCTGGATATTTCTGATTTGATAGGCGTAAAAACGTCGATGTATAGTCAAGCAAAAACGTTTGCACCATAGAGAATGTAAAATTTAATTAATGTTTGGATAAATAAATAAATAATTAAACAAGTACTTATCCTTTTTAAGTATATTAGATTATACGCTCTGTACTTTGTAGTAAAAATCACAGATTATTGTTAATATCTTCTGCCCGCGGTTTCGCCCGCGTAATAAGTATTTTATCATCCCAAAGGAATACAAACTATCCTATGCCCTTCTCATGGTCTCAAACTATTTCCATGCCAAATTTCATCAAAATCAGTTCAGTAGATCCAGAGATTACCCTCTACAACCTCACAAACTTTACCTCTTTTATTATTATTAGGTCCACAAGTAGGTAAATTCTAAAATATATAAAAAATATGATTAACTAAATTATCTTTAAAAAATAAACATTAGGTATCTTAAAGAATACAGGACTAGGTAGGAACAACAAAATTAATACATGAAAGTTTTTAGCCATACAAATTCAACAATTAAAAAAAAATAAAAATTTTCTAAAAATAACCAACAATCCAGTAAGAAGCATAAAACCGGTTTAAGCGAGGTATATATATCGTTATAAAACTACATTTTTTAAATGAAATCACTGACTACCAGGATAAATAATGTACCATAACAAAATATTCTATGTATAGTAAATTAATAAGTTATTTAGAATTAAATATCAACACTAACTGTACCGGCACTGAATTGTTAGTACAACATCTGGGATTATTCTTCGGGTCGAGTGGGCACGGGCCCTGCCCGCCGAGCCCGCCAAAGCCTAGCCGCCATATTGACGCGTCGCCTCCAGTCAAGCCCGTGCCAAGCAGTGGGGATGTATAAGCGTGATAAGCGATTGCCAGTCATATACCAGGCCCCTCAGAAAGTATTGCGAAAAAAAGTTTTTATATATGGGAGACTGGCCAGTTATAATGTTTTTCGAAAATATGATTATTTATAAGTAAAAATAAGTAAGTTCCAATTTCAAAATTTCCCTCCACATTTTTTGCGAGTTAATTCAAAGTATTGTGTCTCACTGAAATATGGATCTGCGCCGGGAACATTTTAGAGCTATGATTTTATACGATTTCAAGTGTCGCCTGAAACCGGATGAATCGTACGATAGACTTCAAATGGCATTCATGGATGAAGGCCCTTCCAAGGCAACCGTGTATCGTTGGTATAACGAATTCAAGCGCGGTCGACCAACTTTGGGGGATGACGAAAGAAGCGGTCGCCCTTTGACGGCTGTTACCGAAGAAAACGTGCTAGCAGTGAAAAATTTAATCCAAGACAATAGGCGAATTACATATCAGGAGATTCAACACATATTGAATATCACACAAAAATCAAGAAATAATTTTTATATTAAAAACTCCAAAAATAAAATGAAAGCTACCTGGCAGATCATAAATAAAAATAAATTAAACTGTCCGAAAGAAAATATTTCTAAAATAACTATCAATGACAAAGAGATAACAGATCCACTAGAAATTGCAGAAGCGTTCAATAATCATTATATTGATTTAGTTCAACCGTTAAATAATAGTAAAAAGCCTGACTTATCATTAATTACCAACACATCTAATTCATTGTTTATGCCTGCTACAATCCCTGTCGATATATGCAATATTATCAGAACCTTAAAAAACACCAATAGTGCAGGTTATGACGAGATTATTACTAAAGTAATAAAAAGTGTAGCTGTTGAAATATCGCCTGTTCTTAGTTTTATTGTAAATTTATGCATAGAAAATGGTACATACCCAAAAGATTTAAAGATATCTGTAATAAAACCACTATATAAGAAAGATGACAGACAAAATCCTAATAATTATAGACCTGTAGCATTAATTCCAATTTTCTCTAAAATTTTTGAAAAAGTCATTTATAACAACCTGTATAGCTTTTTTGAAAAAAATCAAATATTTGCGGAAGAGCAGTACGGCTTTAGAAAAAGCAAAAATATAAATATGGCAATATATGGCCTTGTAAATAAAGTTATAACAAATATGGATAGACGGAAACGTGCGACTGCCTTGTTCATGGATATGACTAAGGCATTTGATTTTGTAGATTTCAACATACTCTTGTCAAAATTAGAAAAAAATGGAGTAAGGGGGAACATATTAAAATTAATTGAATCGTATCTAAAAAATAGGTATCAAATAACAAGTATAGCAAAGATTTGCCAGAAGACAAAATTAGAACTAACGTACCAATCGAAACCAAGAAAAACGAACTTTGGTGTACCCCAGGGTAGCGTCCTCGGTCCGTTATTGTTCCTCGTATACATAAACGACATGCCGAGAGTTATTCAACATCCCATGACCCTGTTTGCAGATGATAGTACGGTTATTTTCACAGTACAAAATATGGCATCACATAGCTATGAAATGGATATAAATCTAAATCTGAACAGGTTAATAACATGGTTAAATAATAACAATCTTAATGTTAATTTAGATAAAACCTATGCTATGTCATTCAAACAAAGAATCAATCAAGATAAACTTAACATTAAATACGCTGACAAAACTATAGAAGAAACAAAACACACAAAGTTCCTAGGGCTCTATATAGACGAGAATATGAATTGGTGTAAACATATTGAACATATAATAAAAAAACTAAATCAGTTTCAGTACGCTCTACATAATCTCAGTAAAATAACAAGTCGTGAAGCCGTACTAACTGCATATCATGCATACGTGTCTTCTACATTGCGTTACGGCATAATGTTTTGGGGAAATTCATCAGATAGGGAACTAGTGTTTAAGGCACAAAAAAAGTGTTTAAGAGCAGTATGCCAAATAAAAGCTACTGATAGTTGTAGGCCACACTTTATTGAGCAAAAAATAATGACATTTCCTTCTCTATATGCATTTGAAATAGTAATGTTCGTTAAAAAACACTTCAATTTATTTGAAACCCTGACTAGTAAACGTCACCGAGACAAAATTCACGTTATGCCTCATAAAACAGCATTATACGCAAAAAGCTTTCTGGGAATGGCTCCAAAAATTTATAATAAGATACCTATGACTATAAGAGCTGAGAATGATATTAACAAATTCAAAAGAATGCTAACAGATTTTATGGTTAAAAAAGCGTACTATTCCATTGGGGAATTCTTAAAAGACAGTTCAAATAAATAATAGTTGGATATGTCGTTGTATGAGTCAAGTGTCCGATTGATTTATGCTCAATTCGATTTAATGATTATTGGTATCTAATTTAATTTTAATAATAATTTAAATAATACAATGCATAAAAATGTATATTTTAAAATTAGATTTGTTTCCAAAATTTGTATGCCTATTAGGTTAAACATAGCGATCCTGACATTAGAATAAGATCTTATTATATTGTACCTATGTTTATACAAATAAATAATTTGAATTTGAATTTGAAGATTGGATCGGGAAGCGTTCACGAGATTCTACACAGCCATCTTCGCGTGAGGAGGATAGTATCACGCTGGGTGCCGCACAACCTCACCGATGCTCAGAAGCAGGCCCGGGTGGAATGGTGCCGTGATATGCTTAACAAATTTGAAGCAGGCTCGTCTCGGCGTGTTTACGACATCGTTACAGGTGATGAGTCCTGGATTTATCAATACGACCCAGAAACCAAGCGCCAGTCGACTGTTTGGGTGTTTCAAAATGAGCCAACGCCTACCAAAGTGAAGCGATCTAGAAGCGGGGGTAAGATTTTGATCGCTAGCTTTTTTAATTTGACTGGCCACTTGGTATCAATTCCCTTACGGGATCAAAGAAGCATTAATGCCGAATGGTATACTACCAAATGTTTGCCAGAAGTTTTCTCTGTTATAAGCAACAAGCGACCAAACACAGGGCTCCGCGGGCTACTGCTCCACCACGACAATGCACCTGCGCACACCGCACTCAAAACGAGGGACTTCCTGGACAGCACGCCAGTCAAACTCCTGGGTCACCCTCCTTACAGCCCTGATCTAGCACCGTGTGACTTCTTTTTATTCCCGAAAATAAAAAATCAGCTCAAAGGGATACAATTTTCGTCGCCGGAAGATGCGCTGGCTGCGTTCGAGCAGGCTGTAAACGAGGTGTCTGCGGCGGACTGGAAAAAGTGTTTTGAAAACTGGTTTAGGCGCATGAATCTTTGTATAGAGGCTGGTGGAAAGTACTTTGAAAAGATTTAATAAAAATATATGTACGTATAGAACAATTTTTTTTAGTTTCGCAAAACTTTCTGAGTGTCCCACGTATTTGTCTCTTTCGATTATGAATACAAGATCTGAATAAAGCTCTGCCTGTTTTTATTTTTCCGTTACAATTTATAAATAGCTGCCGGCCGTGGTTCTGCCCGTGTGGAATTAGTACTTCCCCGAATATCTTTATAAATTATAGCATATATGTTATTCTGATATAAAATCTATATTACTGTAAAGTTTTCATTAAAATCACTTCAGTAGATTTTGCGCGAAACGTGAACAAACGTACATAACAAACTTTCACATTGATAATATTCCTAATATTATCAATGGATTATTAAATTAGTTGGATAAGACAGGATAGTCTATCTTCAGATACAATTTCGAAGCTAATCAAACACCCTCCGATTTCCCAACACACAAAAAACCTACCGATTCATTCAAACCATTCTACTCTAAAACACCTAGCCAAGAAATGCAGGGAGTAAGCCAGGAAAAGCTTCCGATACGTATTTCACAGACGGTCTGAATAGGCCCGTACTCTCGTAGTTGCAATATGTGCACCGGGAAATAAGCCGGGTATAAATCTGCAAGCCGGATAATATGCGCAGAGATACTGCCGCTAAGATTATTAGCTACCAGATATTAAGGGGAGATTGAAATTTTGGGTGCTGTATGTTTTAGTTATGAGATTCGGTGGAGTTATTTATTTAGATATATTTGGTGGGTGTGTGTTTGTTTGACTTGGTCGTGATTAAGCACGTCTCCTTCTAAATTAAAGTCTAGTCTTAGGATTGTGAAAGACTTCAAATGTAACGAAATAAGACAAAATATGACTGAGGAACTTTCTTAAAATAATCAATATAAGGTCTGTATATAAAAGCAAAGTAAATAAAACACTGAGGAACATGAAATTATAGAATTGAAATCAGTTTTGGCTTAGGTTTCGTCCTTAAAAAGCAGTTCCCTTTGAGAGGACCACTGGATTTGTGGTAAAGTAATTTAGAAACTATTTACTATATTATATTATGAAAGTTCTTAACCCGAATAGAAAATGAGTTTATATCAAACTTAACCTTTAACTGTGGATGTATTTTTTTAATTACACTACCATGGACATCAGGTCTCTAAGGCCCCTGTACTTTAAGGTATATACAAAAAAATTGTTTTTATTTTATTAAGTAGGTTTACCTACTTAAATGAAAAAAATATACAAATCAAATCTTTCATTTGATTTTACTTTGTATGTTAGATTTTTAGTCCCTGGCGATACGAAATCAGATATAGGAAGTATATATTTATTATAATACGTCAGAAACAAAAAAAATTGTATTCTTTATAGAAAAACTAAAAAACAAAATTTAAAATAACTTCTTACTTGCATGCATGTGCTCAAATACGTGAATAATTATATTGTAGTAAATTTATATTTTAATTTAACACTACCCATTCATGTAATCGTATTTCTTTTCTAAAATTTGTATGGCAATAGGCAAAACATAGCGCACTACCTATTTTTTAAGATCTTGCATGTAATTACTACCTATGTTTTACAAATAAATGATTTTGATTTGATTTGATTTGATCTTACATAGAAAACTAAAAGTCTTGACAAAGGCTAAAGACTAATGATAATACAAACATTCCCCCATTATCTCTTTTGCGAAGTGATTTTTTAAAATAAATCTGGTTGATGGACGATTGTGCACAGATTAGGTAGGTACAGGAAAAATAAAACAACGTCCTTAACTGGCACAGCTTTTTAGTAATTAGCAAATAACGTTTACAAACAAATTTAACTTTTATCGCATAAAACTAAAGTTAGTAGCAACTTGCGGCATCCACGATCGGCGATTCCTACTCCATTTTACCGGTTTTTATAGAAAATTTTAATACAAAATACATGGGAAACATGGACGTGGAGTCTCACAGGCCCCTGTCAAATTATGAAAGCTAAAAATTCACATGTTTTAAAGCCGACGACACAACCACTTCGTCAATACTTGCTTCGGCACTTACCTGAAAGGTACTGAGCCGCTCCAAGTTAGGGGGTACGGGTACGGGGAAGTGACCTTTTAGCTAAATTGGCAGACTAGTCGGGGCCTCTGAGACCCCATGTCCACAGTTAAAGGTTAAAAGAAACAATATTTTGTAGCTTCGCCTATTAGGTCGTAAACTATCCCACGGGAACAAAAACCGGCATAAAATCTCTATGATTTTACAACATCCAGGTCATAGTCTACCCATATTTAAATTTTCAAAACCTTTCAGGCATTGAGATGTGTCTGTATGATAGATTAACAAATATCCAGACTATGTTGATATTGATTAGTGGGTTGGATATATCATTTATCATATCTATTAACAAAATAACGATTAGCCAGACAACCTAGCATGACTTTAGTGGTTTTGAACAATCAAAAGTTCACTGCACAATCGACCCGAAAGCTAATATTCCACCTATCTTCAAATTAAAGCTAGCTTTCATCTATCCCGTATTAATATAATAATTTATCAAGTTTACACAATTTACTTAAATTATACATGAACTTGGCAAAGATTTTCTAAATTAAATAAGCCTTTCAAAATTACTTAAGTTATTTCAAAGTCTGCTATATATTATCTCTTTCTAGACTGTTTGCATTATTACAGTGAGGTCTCGGTTAGACGACGCCAAAAGTATTCTTGCGGCCGCGGCGCTTTACGACATGTTAATGGCGAAAGTAGATTCTATTTACTAGGTAACAACATTCAAATTCTTAGGAAAAATGCAACCGCGTGTGGTCCGCGCGGATAACACGCGGTCGCCTCCGAAACTGCACCGCATTTTATGAATTTGAAAGATACCTCACCCCGCCCGCTACATATCGTACGAAGATGGTACGACGTGTATTTGTTTCTGTGTTGTTTATTTAATCTTTTAATTTCAAACTAAACTGTCAAAGCGTATTTTCCTGTTATACCGTGTTTTTTGGGCAGGTATTCGCGGTAGAGCGCGCGAGCGCGTTTCTTTTGGCGCGGACCAATTCGTCTCATATAAACGCGCCCTTACGTTTGACCTTTAGTTTGAATCAACATTAAGTGTACATTAAGAAAGAAACTAGTAAGGAAGTCTAATAATTTTGTCTCTTACATTATTAGAGAGCCTATTAAATACAAAATCTAAGTAATTAATATTTTATTTTCTAACAAATAATCCCTTAGTTACTAATTTTAATATGAAGTCAATTGATCCTGAAATTTTATCTAATAATTGAAGTACCTACCTACTTAAGTGAAGTCTTAAAATAAACTATCCGAAAAGTTAGTTATTAAGTTATTTCCATTATAAACACTACTCATATAAATTGTATTCTTAACTGGATTTTGCCAACGGCTTCGACCGCGATAATTTCGCTGTCGAAGTCGCTAGAACCGCTGCTAATCAAGGCCATTCATACATCATTGCGTAAATCCATTAAATCGATCGCAAACTATTTCATTTTGACAGCTGGCATGTAGACGGATGAATTTGGAACTCCTTTCGGATCTCCTTCGATATAGGTATATACTTAAAATAATATTCAATTCAGAAATCGGCTGTAGTCTTTATGAAGAACGTTCAAAAAGTGCTGGGCCTCTTTTTTCCTGGTAAAAATACTTTTTTACAAAAAATACCACCGACTTCCAAATAAAAACACTACTTACAAAGTGAAAAATAAGTTCAATCTCGGAAGTCGGTGTTCTTGTTTTTGTTTCTTCGTTTTTGACACCAACTTCCAGCATTGAAGTAATTTTTTACTTTGTAGTGTTTTTATTTGGAAGTCGGTGGTATTTTGTGTAAAAAAGTTTTATTATTTTTACTTTTTAGTTGTGGCACAGATTACTTATTAGTAACTACGTGTTGTGGTACAAAACCGGTACAATGAGAGTATACCAGAGTGAACTGTTCACACCTGCGTACCCATTTAAAGTGTACCAGTGTGATGTTATGTTATAAAATGGTGTAAACAATAAACAGACATGCGTTTGCAGCTATCCCGAGTGTTTTGCCGACATTTATTGAAGTGTTCTGATGTATATTTACGAAGTACTTCATCAGAACTTCATAAAATTTAAATGAGACCACATGACAAGCACCAGCTTTAAAATGAATATCAATAATCATCAAAATCGGTACACCTGGTAAACTGTTCCGAAGACATAAAAAAAAATACAGTAGAATAAATGACTTTTATCAGGATGCCATTCAGCCTTTGCAGCATGATTAGTTAACAAACATACAGGTTCTCACATTTAATAAAAATATAAGTAACACAAATATAAGATGACCATTTTTAAACCCCAGTATTTTACATTCACCGATATCCTTACAAAAGGCGTTGTGATGTGTAACAAAGCATACTACCCACCTGAAACTGTTGAGCTCAGCGCCACAAGCACGCAAATCCCTCAAAGCGGCAGCTGTTGAAATGTTTGAGCTCTCGTGTACTTTCCAACAAGTCCTACTTAACGTGGAAATATATAGATCTCACCTACTTTTTACCGGAACCAGTAAGTGATCGAGTGTTACTGAACTGAAGTACTCAGTTACTGTGTCCACACGTGGACTCCTCTGCGTGTCCACGTCTAAGTCTTAAGAAGAAATGCGGTCGCAGACATCCGACTGAATTTCTTAAGTAAAATTCATGATTCGAGGTTTGGCCAATATTAGACCAATTTAAAAGATATTCCATAAACTGAAAAAATAATATATATGTACTACCTCTATGTTTTACTTTTTTCATTTATAGTTAGTAGTAACCAGTGTGTACACTGGGCCTCTGTTGACAGCGCAATTTTGAGTATCTTTTGAAAGTTCTAGTGTTTCTAAAGATAATGTATCATCGAAAAGAAACATATGGGCAATTTTTTTTTTTTCAGTTAATAGAATGTCTTTTAAATTGGCTCTATATTGGAGGAGAAAATAGGCGAGAGCCAAACCTCGAATTATGACTTTTTACTTAGGAAATTCAGTCGGATGTCTGTGACCGCATTTCTTATTAACTAGTTAACATGCCAAATTCCTATGAGATCTGTTATTGCCAGTGGCATGTACTAGTAAATTCGACACCGGACGAGCTCTCATCGCTCAAGAACTTATTTTAGGCACTACCTAATAACTGTGAATGTTAAAATACAAAATATTTATTTGCTTGAAAAAGCAGCACCACTCACTCTTAAAATGATTACTTCTGATTTGCCTATAAACTGACTATGTCGTGAAGAAATCGGTAAAAAAATAAAAATAAACTTTTTACATAAAAATAAAATTTAAAAAAATCACATAAAAATACAACCGACTTCCAAGTAAAAACACTACAAAGTAAAAAAAATCTACAATTTCGGAATTCAGTGTTCCTGTTTTCGTTTTTTGACACCGACTGCCGAAATTGGAGCTATTTTTTACTTTGTAGTGTTTTTATTTAGAAGTCGGTTGTATTTTTATGTGATTTTTTTAAATTTTATTTTCACCTTTTAGTTGTAGTACGTAATGGACCAGTACTATAGTTGGGTACCTATAACACCACAAGCGATGCAAGAATAGATTAACCCAATAACATGAAACTTAAAGAAACCGGAGGCATGAGAGTATACCAGGGTGAACTATATACCTGCGTAACCCTTTATAGCGTACCAGTGTGATGTTATGTTATGAAATGGTGTAAACAATAAACAGACATGCGATTGCAGCTATCCCGAGAGATTTGCCGTCATTTATTGAAGAGTTCTGTTGTATATCTCCGAAGTTCTTCATCAGATCTTGATGTCATTAAAATGGGACCACATGACAAGCATCAGCATTCAAATAAAAATCAAAATGGGTTCATCTAGTAAAATTTTCTGAGGAAAACACATACAAATAAAATACAGTTGGATTGATAACTTCCTCCTTTTTAAAGTTGGTTAAAAAAGAGCCCGAATTGTGTAAGTAAGAAAGGGACAACCTAGATATCGGCCACTTTAGTACAAAAAGTACAGTCAACATTATAATTTTTAGAAGGCTTTTATGCTCATTGCCTACAAATTACATATTTTGAGTTAGGTCACTTTCATTCTGAAGGTCTGTTGTCCTTCCGCGCTTGTTTATCTAAAACCTCTAAAAGCTCCTTTACCAAAACCAATAACATATCACTTAATCATCAATTGGTACAAGACATCACGGACAAGCCCCCGGTTGTCAAACAAAAGGTTTGGCGCATTGCGGATCGGCCACCTGGCTGCGGTCGCTTCGGAACACAATGGTACCGCGGGACCCGTGGACTACACTACAGGAACCATTGATGGGATTGTTTACGTGACATCAAGGTATTACAGCATACCCCTTCTTTGTTAAGATGATGCGGATGTAAAAGTATTTTTTTCTACTACCTTGTCTATTATGTAACACATTGCCTAAGAAATGCGTTTCGAAATATGAACATTTAGACAGAAGATTATCAAAAAAAAAAAAACATAATAAAGCTGGAAACAAATTATCGGACGCGGCAGACGGACGAGACTGACAGCCACTACTTATAGAGAATCTGTGTAATTAATGTACATTACATTGTGCAAACGTCCGATAGGGACGTAAGTCGCGGACGTGACCTTGGGCGTTCGGACGTCCGATAGAGATCTGGCCCGCTGGATGTTTGTGTCAGCCAAAAACGTCCGCGGTCGGTATGCACGGGGTACGGGACGCGTCCGAGCGTCAGAACAACTCAGACTACGCGATATCTCGCACGTGCGTGCGAGGTTATAAAAAAAATAGAAGAAAAAATTATCGAGTGTGTTCGCAGCAAAGAATTGCGTCCTCACTTTTACTACTCGACATGTTTCTAAGTAAACAAATTCGAATAAGCCATATTGTCTATGGAATAAGCGGCGGACGCGTCAGCAAGCCGCGTCCCAAACGACTGTGCACACATATCAGTCAAGGCTGTAAGTCGCGTCCGTCAGCCGCGTCCGATAATTTGTGCCCAGCTTTAAGCTGAAATGACTTTTGTATGGATCATAACTGGCAGAATGATACTGAACATATTAGCTTTCGAAAAAGCGCGCGTTGATTGTGTGTATATAGTCTGTGGTTTTTAGTCTGAACGTTTCTAATAAATTGTTGTTAGAACTTATTTGCATTTAATTAAGTAAGCTCATCAGGTAGTAGAAAAATAATCGTTCGTGTCTCGCATAAAAGGCTTTTGTCGCATCTAAATTGGCTACCTCACTCGTGTTAAAATCTCGACTTTTTATGCTCGACACGAAATGTACTATTGTATCACTGAGCAATATACGAAGTGAGCTCATTTCACAAAGATGTTTTTTCTAGAAAACAAAAAAAAAACAATTATGCTGGAAAACTGGAAGGGTTATTTTTGTAGCAAAGCCCACTGGGTTGCTGAAAGACACATATTTCGTCTGCCAAAGATACCCAGAAATAGCTATTCCCCAATATCGCCTCCGAAACCAGTAATCAGAGCCCGAGGAGGCAATACCAGTTACTAAAATGTAATGCCGTAAAATATACATACTTATAAATGTTGTTTCAGTTTTTGCCAGTTAGTTAAAAATGGTTATTTTTGACTCTGTCTTTTATTAAATTAAAAACGTTAGTAATGTATAACGAACCATGATTTCAAAGGAAGTTGATGAAATATCCTTTTAAGTATTTTTGGTTTCAAAACTCGCAACTATAGTTTAGGAGAAATTGCAATTTTAAAGTGTTGTAATAAGTTTTGAAGGTCAATGTGGGTACGTCGTTAATTAGATAATTACCTGGCGAGTTTATAACTAAATCAGGAATCAGGAACCTTCATTTATAGCGTACCAAACCAATATGGTATAACGGTAGCAGCAGTGACCCAGTGGTCGTGGGTTCGAACCCAGGCAGGCACACTACTTAGTGTAAATTATTTCATCACCACTGCTCTAAAAACTGTGAAGGAAAACATCGTGAGGAAATTGGCATGACCTAGAACCAAAACATTGAAGTCATGTGATATCCACCAATCCGCACTAGGCCCACATGATGGATTAAGGCCCATTTCCCTCTGAAAGAGAGGAGGTCTGTGTCTGAGTAGTGAGAAAAGGCTGATAATTTTGAAAGCTCGTCTTAGCAAAGACCAGCAGTACAAATTAACTGCGAACAACACATTATAAACAACAACAAAACTATATACACACAAAATAATAATAACCCAATAAATACCCACACCAAACAAAAACAATAACTACTAATAACACCAGACCCGAAGACAAGCGGAATCCTTTTACAAAGTGCCTAATAACGGCGGAACATAAGGGCAGAGACACTACATTTTAGCGTAGCTATTAATATGAAAAGTTTGATCAAAAGCCGAACTTTGCCAATCGCTGTCTGCCTTTTGTTTCCCGCCTAAATTAATGGTGGGCGAAAACAAGAGCCTCTTACAATGTCGTGCGCAGAATTGAGCAGCGTACGTAATGTTTTTACATAATTTTTGGTGGGGCAGGATGGATATGATATCAAGTTAAATATTTTTAAAAGATTGCTATTTGGGTACATGAGCTTTTTCTTGTAAACAAGGTTTCTGTTTCTCGAAATGACGAACTGCCATAAGAACCTTCATCCCCTATTTAACCCCTTCTTTATTGCTTTCGCTACCTACTCATGCGCAAAATTTCATGACTGTGCGTTATCTGTCAGTGCATTAATTCCATATTTTATACTAATAAGGCATTGTCATCCCCTTCGGATCTAACCTATCCTCCGTGACAGTATTCCCTAAGCTCCCGAGCCCGCTTTGCTCGCTCTTGAATTAATTCATTGACCATTATTATCGACTTGCCCAACCGTTACGTAGCAATATTCATAATGACCAGACAATGAGATAAATATAGAATCTTAAATCAGTACTCACATTGCCCGATTTGACTTGACATGATTCATAATGACCGGGCATTATACGTATGCTCCGATTGCTATGAATCACATATGCACATGGTCCATGACATTTATTTATAACCACGTTCTCGAAAACGGCTGTAACGATTTTAATAAAATATGCAATGTTAGGGTTTTCGTGGGCGAAAAATCGATCAAGCTGGGTCTAATTTTTAAGAAAATTCGTTGCCTCCATATTTTCACGACAAAAGATGAGCCTCCACAAACTCGGTCGCCCAGGTACTTTTTTGCCTTATGTCGTGAGTAAATTATGGGAATTATTTTATAACCACAATCTATGGGCGGACGGATTGATGCAACCAGGAAGACGCTGCCTAGCTTCCTGGCCTTCTTGCTAACAAATTCTCTTAGTGCAAGCAGTTTGAAAGAAGGCTATCATCTATTTATTGAAAACTACTCTGTGCTCTTTATAAGTATACTATCCTCTAATACCAAAGGACATATCTTTTTACTCATTATGTCAAAAATAAAGTTATCTTCCTCATTCTGAGAAAATAGGAAATCGCCCACTTAATCCAAATTGATCGTTCTAATCAAATATAATCTATAAATACTCATAATTCGATTTATATCACAGTTGGCCAGTCACCACGCATTGGTGTAATGTCTCGGAAACAATGACTTTCTTTCAGTGTTGTTACGTATAGCGATCTTAGGGTGCGTTTACATTTGGGAGAGCAAGTAGTCTAGTACGCGGAAGAGTAGATATGCCATTAGACACGGTAGAAACACGTTAGAATGCACGGTAGAATTAATTTTTTAAAAAGAGTAAGTATTGAGTTTCTTGTGCATTCTTTTCCATAACAAGCTACTTGCCGAATGCACGGTAGAATCAACTTTTATTCCATGTAAATTTAAAAAGTATGGAGTTTCTTGTGCATTCTTCTCCATAACAAGCTACTTTCCGAATGCACGGTAGAATCAACTTTTATTCCATGTAAATTTAAATTGTGATTTTCAAAAGTGCCGCTTAGTGGCCCAGTTGAAATAAATATCTTTTGTCTTGTCTTGTCTTGACACTCAAACTGGCTCTGTGTTATTGCTCGGGAATATAGGAAATTGAATTTAGCCTTGTGTAAAAGATTTGTTGACAAAGTAATTTACTTAAAGTTCCCGTCAAAAGAAGCAATAAATTTTGTAAATAAAGAACTTCTAATAAGTTAGTTATTTCATTTGGCCAGTTTATATTTCAGCGATATAAAGCGCTGATACTAGAACGCGTCCGACTCATGTTCGTTCCAGTACCACAAAACATTAGACGACAGCGCTTTATGTCGCTAAAATATAACCGGACGAAGTGAAATTGCTCGCTAGTTTAGTATTACACGTATGTTCCTTTGAGTTGATTGAATTTGGGCTAATCTGTTGTTGATTGAACTGTCGCTATGTAACTTAGTAAAAGTTATTTATTTACAAAATTTATAGGTTCTCGTGATGAGGACTTTAGTTACCTTACCTCATTACTCGCTATAAAAAAATATTTGGTAAAAGAACTTGGGAATGGTAAATTTGGTGACACTAGGGGGAGGCCTATGTTCAGCAGTGGACGTCTTTCGGCTGAAATTATGATTATGAAATGACCATGCAACAGTTACCTGTCGTGACTGTTTCCATACAACTCCATTGAACATCGATTGCTTCACTTTATCCACATTTGGTGCCTCAGTTGAAAAAATCTAGCGCCATATATTGCATCATTAATCGCACAAAACACAGCTCCGTGAAATATTTCTATGAGACCGTAGTAGATACGTAAAACCCTAGCTCAGGCAGCCAATTTAGGAGCTTTAGTGAGGCTTACAGTAAGCTCTAAGCAGAGCATTTTCATTCCAGGTATTACGAGGCTAATAACGGTGTTTTCAGCTACTCTTCTGCTTGACTTGGCCCAGTAACTCGACAAATTTAAACGTAGCACAGTGATCTAATGAGCGATAAAAGTGTGTTTATCCTTATGTTTCTGTATTTTTCTTCGCAACTTTTATAGGTCGAGATAAAAACAAGATTATAGTTGTGGACTTAATAACAGTTGTTTTCTGATTTGTGGAACTTGCTTGTTCTTTGTATCTGTTAAGCACTGTTAAGTTAAACCTTTTCCATCTAGGCTTTTTCTATATTTCTTCAAAGGTATTTTCATCTTTTGTATTGTGGCTGTTATTAATATTAGTCCTATTTTGTTAAACATGAGCCTTCATGAAATACTTACCTGTTTCTGTCATTTTGGTCTATAAGAAGTAAAAAGGGGATTACAGTATTCTGTCCTATTGATATTTTAAATGTGAAAGTCTGTATACTTACCTAGTTTGTTCACATCTCAAAGGTTAAATAAAGTCTAAGTCAAATGTATTTATTTCAAATGGGCCATCAAGCGGCACTTTTGAACGTCAACAATTATTACAAGTAATAAAAATTTATTCTACCGTGCATTCGGAAAAGTAGCTTGTTAAGGAGAAGAACGCACAAGAAACTTCATACTTACTCTGTTAAAAAAATAAGTTTTTTACAAAATTCACATAAGTACAAACATTAATAAATTCATATACGTGAGAATGATGCACCCAAATATAAATGAATTTTGAACACTGGGTACCGAACCTGCATAGCCGGAATGAGGGCACAGGATACTTTGTTTTATTGGTAGTAATTTACCGTGGTATTATTTTCGACATTCGCGCAAAAGACAAAAAAATCAGGCGAAATCTAATTTTAATTTAAGACAATGAATAAAATATTTCTTTGAATTAAGCCCTAAATCAATAACTCTCAGCAGGTTTCATACCGATACCAAGTCCCATAATCACTTGTCTGTTTACGTACATACATACATAAACTCATGCCATTTTCCCATGGGGGTAGGCAGAAACTACAGAACGAGGTCTGTTTGTCACGTCTTAACGGCTGAATGGAATTTGGATGAAACTTGGCACACGGGTTGTCCTGGATTAAGCTCGCTGCAACAAGATGACCACGAACGCTCTGCCAAGAGCGTCAATACGCTTTCGGTCCGCCATAATTCACCTCACGATGCATACCTGGATTAGGAAATAGGATACTTTTAGCCCGGGAACATTTCCAATGGAATAATGCTGACTTTCTCGAGAGTATTTATTCCCTTGGAATAATTCCGATAGCCACACGGCTACGCGCCGTTGGGAAAAGTTAGGTATATTATAGTGTTTGCGAGTTAATTCCCCTTTGATAAAAATCTACTATACTAAATATCATGACACTTTATGAACGTATGTAATACTAAATTCTAAACACAGTACGAGTACATTTCTATGCTAATTTGGCCCACATAAATATAAGCTGAACAATTGAGTGCAGAGAACGATAATCCTGCCGGCGTCGGGTTCGAGTGTGTATACCCGAGTCAGGTAGGTTCAATTTGCACCAATATGCACCTGTAACCGCGCGTAGAGTAGTGAGAGGAGACAGAGACTTCTAATAACTTCATTTAAAATTAGGCAGAAGTCATTATTTCCTGGGAAATGACAACTGGTATTATTTTCATACAAGGATTTATGATTTTGTTAAGCTATCCGCTATTTGCTTTTTTAAAGACTTAAAAAAATAAGGTTATGAATTCGATACGTATGTATGTAATATTGTAGGAATTGCACAATATTCACAGATGTTACTCTATGAGGGCTTCTTTCATAGGTGTATGTTTGTATGTTTTTATGTATGAATGTTTGTCCACGCGATTCTCCGAATCGCTTCGTGATCTTCCTTTTTTTATTGGTTTAAGTATCTCTCAACATACTGCATTGTTCAAGATTCATCAAAATCAGTTCAGCAGTTTTCAAGATAATGTGGAACATACAATGGAACTCCTTAACGACAAACAACACGAATGTGTAAAATGAGTTACCATGGGTGTTTTGTCAATCCTTTATGTACTTTACTACAGAAGTTTCTCACTTTTTAGTGATGTTGTACCAAAACTAAAAAGAGAGAAATAAAAAGTTTTCCACATAAAAGTAAACCGACTTAAAAAAACACAAAAAAGTGCAATAATAACTTTCATTTCGGAAGTCGGTGTTCGGAAAACGATCAAAACAAAAGGTGCCAAAAGAGCCGAGTTCCGAAGCAAAAGTTATTTTTGCATTTTTTCGGTTTTTTCTTTTGAGAATAAGTTTTCATTTCATACTCCTGATGACCCCGCTCTTAAACTCGATATCACCTGACACTTGGGTCAGACCAATGTTCAGCAGTGGAAGTCTTTCGGCTAAAATGATGATGATGATGATCTGAGGGAAATGGCAAGAAGTTTTGCAACAAATCTCCAGAAGAAATAGGCTGAGGCTTTTCCAAACACAGTTTTCTTCCAATGCCTATGGTCCGATATTATTGGACTGAGAAATATCCAGAAGATAAAAGGTTTTCGGTACAAAATCTTGCAATATTGTCCGTAGCATCATATAATATAGAAAAATATTCTAGATTCCAGTCTATCGGTCCGTAAATCGACACACGTAGAGTTTTTCAATCAGATTTCGGAATTCTTTTTTATATTTCTATAGCAAAATGAATTATATTCTGACGTCATATATATCAATAGAGATAACTAGATGGAGTAGGAAAAACGTTTTGAAAAATATTGAAAACAGAGAACATTTAATAAATGTTTGTGTACCTATATTATTATTTATGCTACTTTGGAATAATCTGATCATTCAATGCTTGCATGCATTAGATTTGTTTTCAATTTGCGTAAATATGATCATGTATCTGCGCATCGATCACTTCTAAAGTGGTTGCCCATACGTCAACGCAGAGAGCAAAGGGCACTAAATACCTTGTTCTCATTTCTCGACTCTTCCAATTGCCCTAGTTATCTGGACCCTTACTTTCAATCAGTGGCGTAGCGTGCCTTGGCGGGGCCCAGTATAAAAAATTGTTTGGGGGCCCTTATGAAGCGTGATTTCTCACAAAAGACAAAAAAAATATTGCATAAAATTAAAAGAAATATTTTTTCATCATAATTATCTATCTGTCGCTTTTTCCAAAATGTTTACAAACAATTCAAATTGAATATACACTCTCCTTGCCTTTTTTCTCCAAACTGATTTATTAAATCTTTTATAGCTGATGATGACTTTAGTTTTTCTAAAGTTTCTGCCTCTATGGACAAAATAGAGACAGGTCTGACAGGCGTTCATGTCCCATCGAAGTTCTTAGGTAATTTTTTATCAGTTGTAATTTTAATTTACGCACGTTGGGGGCCCCGTGGCCCGGGGGCCCCGTATAATTGATACGGCAGATACGGCGGTAGCTACGCCCCTGCTTTCAATACATTTGCTCCAACCACAGTAAAAATCTACGGTCATCACATAACCGCCTTCTTCAATATCCCACTCACCGCACTGACTTCATTCATCGTTCCTTCTTCGTTCAGTCTATTTCTCTGTGGAATGCGCTCCCCCAGGAAATCAGGATGGCAAACAACCGGTTAACCTTCAAGGTTAAAGTTCGCGAGCATATCCGTAAAGAAGTTGGCAGTAGTATCGTAACAGCGCTAATGTTTTTCAATTATGTATCTATTACTACAGATGTTTATGTATATTTATGTATTTAGTTTATTATTTTGGATATATATGGTATATTTATATTGTATTTATAGTTTATATGTATATTTAAATAATCCATATAACTTTCAACATTGCACCTACCACTGTTTATCTCTCCATCACCCAAAGGTTGACTGGTAGAAAATGCCTAAGGCATTAAGTCCGCCTCTGTACTTGTGTGTGCATGAAGTATTAAATAAATAAATGCTTTGACTTCATGAGTTTCTGAAACCTGATGTCCCATCCACTTACGAGTTTTAGTAGTTCATCTTGTATAATCTATTACTTGGGTTTGGTTTATTCTTCTATTCCTAGTAATTGTCGGTGACATTCGGAGACGTTCGGTTCGGCACTCGAAGTTTGCGAGTAGATTTATTTGTTTCGCGTTTCTAAACCTAATGTCTATACCAAAAGAATCACTGTTACTTTGGTAGGGAGAGTTGAAAATGTTTAGCAATGTTTGTTTTTTAAATCAACAAAAAGTATCATGTTTATAAAATAAGCTGACAGTCCTAACTAAGCCTGTAAAGTGTGAAGGAATGTTTTCAATAAGATTTTATTTGATTATTTTTGTGCAGGATGTCGTAGATTAATAAGTTATATTAAAGTAACTTTGATCTGTTACTTGTTTAGAATTTTAGATAGATATTTTAGTCAAGCCAAGAAAACAAAGTGTTCAATAGTTAATGTACAGAAGCGTGTACAATTTTAAAATGTAGATAAATACGAATACCAACGCGTAGTCTAATACGTTTATAATCCATAAACCGAAAATACTCCATTAAATTACACCGACTAGCGACTACTCGATCTCGATATTACGAAGACTCGCTAGCTATGGCAACATCAATAAACTAGAGACGCCTAAATACTCGTGGACCTAGTTTTTGGAATAAGTATTTAAGCGGACGCATACTTCTAAGACTTAGTACGCATTTTGCCTAGTACGTCTCACCTCTACACAGTCCATCCATCTTGTCTTGGGCTTCCTTTTTCTGTGTTTTCCTTTTTTTGTGTCAATTTTATTTATTTCCAAACATTTGCAGTCTCTGTTTAATATAAACACTCACCTACTCTATGCGTACGTGCTAGACTATCCGGAATAAGCATACGATTTTCTGCAGCGCCTCTAATAAAAATATGGCTGGGATTCAATCGGCTCGAGCCTTGGGCGTGGACTAAATTATAATCAGCTGGGGTATCGAGGAAGTCATTCCGGGGGTAATCTCTAGTTTGTTTCTGTAATGGGCAAAATATTGGGATTTTTGAGGTAAATATTAAGATGTGCGGATGGAATACTGATTTGATATGTCGCGATGGGGAAAGAAGGTTCGGATCGGGAATTAAGCAGAAGATGAAATGTAATTATTTACTGTCTTATAGACATTGTTATGTGAATATTAAACATTAAGCTTCTATTTAGTTTTACGTGTCCCGGTGTCAAACCAAAACATACAAGTTTTTGATCTACTTTCCAGTGTTCGATTGTGCTTTGCATACCTACACGTTTGTTTCTCGTGAATGCAATTGTTTTATATAAAAAATCCTTTTTAACAAAAAATTTAACCAACGAAATAACGGACTGTAAAACAAAAAAATAAAAATAAACTTTTTTTTTGCATTTTGAGTTGGCGCAAAACAAACAAACATTTTATTTTTCATAATTAATTAACTAAAGCGTAGAATTACTGTAATTAGGTTCATCTTCGTTAATAGTTTGTATGGCGCCGCTTCAAAATTATAGACAATGATTTATTTTTATTTTTTGCTTTTCAGTTCGTAACTTCGGATTTTTTTTTTGTTGAATTTTGGGGGTCCCCCCATACTTGAAACTGAAACAAAAATATTATTTTTTCATCAAACCCATACGTGTGGGGTATCTATGGATAGGTCTTCAAAAATGATATTGAGGTTTCTAATATCATTTTATTCAATGTCGCCACAGAATTAGACAAAACGACTGTTGCGAGATTTCTTTACGACTGCATTTCCTATATCACACAACTGTATTCAATTGTTTTAGAGAAAATCAGGTCGTAAACATCCAGTACTGACCATGGACTCCGCAAGCATATCCGCACGATGACCCACTAAAAGGAAACTCGCACTTACTTAATCAAAAGGGTTGGCAGAAGGATTAGTGCTTGGGATACACTGTTAATATGAAGAAATATACATTCGCAGTTTTCCATAACCATGGGTTTTCCCTACATTTTCCCCTACACAAACCAACTGTTCTTTAAACTAAGCAAAAACTTTACATATCTACATACCTGTCTATATAGAAGCAAAGTTACCGAATCGCAGAATCGCACCTACCTACCCGATCCGAATAGATTGAACTGGAAAATATCCAATGCAAATATACTCCGGTGTTCTTTGTACATAGCTATGGATGCGGTATTGCCAACGTGGACATATGATGTGATCTTCGAATCTTAGCTTTATTTGGGACCAACTATGAAACTGTCAATTTTGACTATACTTGTGTGAAAATTTTGGTACAGGTTGCTAAGCTGAAATGTGATTGTAGCCGTTTATACGGCTGCAATAAAAAAATGCCTGCCAATTATTTAAATATCATGTTCATGAGTTAATGTTAGTGCTCTAGTATTGTAAATAAAACCGGCCAAGTTCGAGTCGGACTCGCGCACGAAGGGTACCGTACCATTACCGAAAAAAAAACGGCAAAAACATCACGTTTGTTGTATGGCAGCCACACTTAAATGTTTATTTTATTCTGTTTTTATAGCGGCAACATAAATAAATCACCTGTGAAAATTTCAACTGTCTAGCTATCACGGTCCATGAGATTACAGCCTGGTGACAGACAGACAGACAGACGTTGGAGTCTTAGTAATAGGGACCCGTTTTAACCCTTTGGGTACGGAACCCTAAAAACGCTGACATTAGGCATTTAGGAGCTAAACTCAGATTCCTGCGGTCAGTAAGCAGGAATTCAATAATCAGATCTAAAAAAAAGTTAAATAAAAAAACCCGACTGCTTAAAAAGCGAACTAAAAAGACGTAAACAAGAAGGAAATCATGCTGTGCAGTCGGAGGATACTTAAGCGCGAGCTGGCTGACCAAAACCAGATGTATTCTCCGACTGTTTTTTTGAATTAACGGGTTTTTTGTTTTTTTGAATTAAATTTTTTCTATTTAAAGATATTTAGGTGTTATATATTTTTGAAATCACCTCTTAAAACCCTTTATTTTGATACATCATCCGATGGGTTAGGAAGAAAATAAAAATCGGTTCCTTACAAAACGGCGCCCCAAATCCGCCATTTTTGTATTTGCCAATTTTAATGTAGCCAGTGACACTCGCATGGTTAAGACGAATTGATTGATCGGCCAACGCGTTTAGTCTCAAGAACGCCACATAGGAACAAACATACATACATAGACTAATAAACACATTACCCTCCTTCGGCAGTCGGGTAAAAAGATGCTGAAACTTGCCGTCAACACGGTTTATAAAGTACGGTAAGGGGACCGGCGTAAATTCACACATAGACATTTATTTCTTTTAAATACTTTGTACTTACATTACCTACTACGAACCGCGCCTGAGGTCAGTGGCCGACTACCAATTCTATTTTGGGATTCCTACTGGCTAAAATGTCGAACTTCTTTACAATCTTTCCAAACCCCTTTAGAGGCGGAATTTTCTTTTTTTTTTGTATACCCTTGGGCAAAATTTCATGGTTCTAGAAACTGAACCCAGCGGCTTAGGCTGTGCGTTTATCAGTAAATTTAGATTTTTATTACATAGAATATAGAATAGGTACCTATTTAATGCATTATTCGTGTAATGCCGAAACTAGCTAGCATCTTAAAACTCTTTAGTTCTGTATCTATACAAAGTAGACGCTGTACTTGAACTTACTCGCCGAGTCTGCTTGGACGAGGCCTCTCTGAAAACTATAACTAAATAATGTATCATCACAGCGTCTTCTTCCTTCGTAGCTCCGGAGTAATTGCGAGCTAGCGCCCTGGACGAACAGAAAGGGGTGAAATTTGAGTCACGTGCCAACTAAACGTAGGTAGTCCTCATAAATATTGTAATCAGACCAACGCAGTATACCTTCCCACTGAAATTTATTTAAATTCATCCACTTACGTATTCTTCAGTTTTTATAGAACCTATGCTAAGTATACCTTCTTATAGGTAATCGGGAGATTGTGCCTCCTTAAAAAAAGATTTCTTTCAAGCTTATTCTTCTTCGAGTTTTTAAGTCAAGAGTGAATAGGTTACTTCTAGGCAAGCGTGCTTTGCCGTCGACCTTATTATCGCTTACAATTAGGTGAGATAGTGGTCAAACGCGAGCCTATTTTGAATTTTAAAAACAGTCGCTGGGTCGAAAGTCATTCAAATTTGTTTGGCCCATAACTTTGCTACTGCCACGGCATCGTCAGTGGCAGCGCACACACACAAGTCAGGAGGTGGAGCATGGTTTGCGGCTTGGCTCCTCATGCACACCCTGCTGCTGTTCTGCAGGTTTGAGGTACACCCTCCTACTTGGGTTCCTCAATCTGGAATGTCGAGTCGTCGAGTCAGACTACCTTTTGACTATCTTGTTGGTCTTTCGGTTGCAAGCACCACGTTATGCATGAGAACCTGGGTTCGATTTTCGGGTCAAACAATGTATTATTAGATTTTATCATTTGGGAATTACCTGGAAGTATTTGGTGAAGGCCTTTTCCTAGCATTGGAACACTACCTATTGGTAAATTAAAAAGTTTGTAGTGATAACACTACGAAAAAAAAAAGATAAATATAAAGACTCAAACAATCCGTCATGATCAAATGCTCGTTTCTAAGTATTCAATAAAAAAACCCCATTTCTTATTTCTTAATTAACCTTGCCTCATAAAACACGTGATCATTTAACTAAGTAACAAAACCGCGAACACGCACTTAGCATTTAAAACGTACGAGTACAGTGAAATATATCTAATTTCATTAGTAACGACGTTTGTGCTAGTTTCCATAGTTTATTCAAGGGCTAAGTAAAGATGTGACTACATAGCTGTTGCTCTAAAGGTGCCTGTAAAAGGGGTAGTTTTTGTCAATCTTGCTGCAATAGTATAGCCGCCAAGTTGCTAATTATATCGCCCAACACAGTGCAACAATTGCTGCAATCTTGCAGTGTAGCCTGCGATATTGCCGAGATATTTCATAGTATGTGTTCAATATCTAGCCGGCTAGATTGCATATGATTTACCCCGCTATATTGTCTTTGCTCTGATGTATATCTGGGTGCATCTCATTTCCATCGCTCGCCTCGTCCTGTCGCTGCCTGATTAGTAAAGTTGTTTTGTACCGGTTGTTGATTTTATTCTGTTCATCATGGCAGAGTGGTCAAAAGAAAAGATTTTGTACGTCCTGAATTATGGGATGTAGAAGCTAGTGTGTATAAAGATCATAATCTTAAGAAGGATGCTTGGGCCGTAATTGCCACGAAGTTTCATGTAACGACCGAAGAGGCATACGTAAAAATCGTCAATAACTACTGAGATCTAGCCGCAATTATTGCTCCGCGTTGCTAGGCGCAAAATTCCTCAGCAACCCAGTTGCACTATCTTGCTGAACAACATCTGGCAACGTATTGCACAATGAAATTGCAGCAAGAGTATAAGTTGCAAATATACTGAGCTATATTGGTCAACAAAATTGACAAAAAGATGCAATTTTTGTAGCCCGTTTACAGGCCTCTTAAGGGGCTCATACTATGGGGTTTATTTCTTCTTTTTAATCGTCGTCTTTATCTTCGTGAATCACTGTCACGAAGAAGATGGAGTAGGTTCATATGGTTAAAAAAAGCCTACCTGCAAAGATGTAAACAAGAAGAAAATCATGCTGTGCAGTTGGCCAACGCGGTCTTAGTTATTCAAATCCGTTAAGTGGTTTGAAAGATACGAGGTAATAAAGAATATTACATACATACAAGATACGCGCGAAAAACATAACCCTTTCTTTGCAGGCCAGCCGGATAATTAGATAGAGAAAGTCTTTGAAAATGACAAAAGATGGCGCCCAAGAGGCTAAAAACTACTTTGAATAAAACTTCATAGCATTAATGGAGATGGGGCAGTTAGAAGAAGGGATACAATAACGCGCGTGTAACATGGTTACCGAAACACGGTGGAAACGAAGACAAAATTAAAGATTTTACAAAATCTACGGAAGTACGGAAAAATTATAAAAAGGAATGTCGATTTGTCTTTGTAGAGTAGAGATCATGCTACGTAACCAGGCCCAGAGATTTCACTCATCTAGTGGGTTTTGTGGGTAAGCGAATGGGTTTTGCAATCCCTATAACCACCTATCTCTATTCTAAAAGTTTCCTAGGCATGACCACAAAATAGGTTTTATAAACTACCTAAGCCAATTAAGTCCTCAAAAGACCTAACCTTCTTCAAAAAACAATCATTACTACTAATTCTTACTAAATAAAGCATCTTACTGAATATTTAAATGAAAAATAAAAACTATCATACTCCAATTTCGCCGATTTATTATCAGATTTCGTACTTTAGACATTAAGGATTGTTACCTATTTGTTAAGTATTGTGATTAATTTTATTTTTATTTCTGCTCCTCTGTGTAATGTTTTATGTTAAAACGTAAGATATTATTATTTACACAATTATGAAACAATAAGCAGCTTGTAATGTAATTAGAGCTACATTTTGTGAAAACGAATATTTGTATGCCCAGCAAGGCTGCACACAGTGAAGCTGAATCTTTGTAACTACTCTTTTATGTACAGTGAAACAAAATCTTTGTAACTACTACTACTACTCAACATCTGTGTCACAAATAAACACATTTATGATTGTGTTTCATTTTTGCAAATCTGTCAACGCTATCAACTTGCCATTAGCCATAGCAATACTTATTGCAATGATACATTCGCGTGACGTCACGTATTAGTATTTTTTTTTTCTCAAAAGTGATCTCATAAACATCCACTCCTGAAATTTGTTGCGCTTTATCTTTCCTATTTTTTATTGATTTGATTTGTCAAAATACATGTCCAATATTTTTGCTAATCTTACTAACGGATTAAATAGTTTTTTTTATACCAGACATCATTCATATTAAACCCTTCTGATGCAGGTAAGTCAGTAACAGCAAAACTAAATACATCATTCTACCCCCAGCCACTTAGCAACTCTGTCACTTAGCACCGTATTCTCAACATTGTTCGAGAGTTCCACATACACGTTTATTGTATTTCAAACGTGTTTCACTTAGTTTTCGAGATTCTCACAAGTAGATATAATTGAACGACAACTTACTGTGACATGGCAGAGCGTCGTCGTCGTTTCGCTTTTGTTTTATTGTGAGGGTATTTAAACATAAACTGTGGTGTTTTGTTCTGTCTCTGGGAATTGAGTTAGCGTGGGATATGTTCTGGGAATGTACTGAGGAGTTTTGTACGTAGGTGGAAATAAGTCGGTTTTCTTTTTCTTTTTTTTTTGCGTGGAGAAATGTTCATGCATACTGCGTTACCATGGGCACGCTTTAGCACTCATCCGTGAACCCGCTGCGGCTCTCCGTCACCGGAATATTAAGCGCAATTCCTCTCTCCTAGACACTGACTCAATCAATAAACAGGGTCCATAATTACCACCTGTATGTACATTGTGGATGCAATAAATTAAATTTGAACCTTTTCTGTGGAGTACCGCTCATCACCGGCGTACCAGAACATATTGCACGTCGTGACCACCCCAGCGACAATACCAGCACATTGGCGTCAGACGACCCCGTGTATGGTCCCTGGTCTGTGACGGGTCAGGTCGGCGGCTCCACCACCTACCACATTTTTCGGCCGCAGGGGATAGGGAGAGCGGTTAACGCTATACCGACACTCCTCCTCCCCTGCGGCCCCACCACGTCCACCATCAGACGATGGCGACCCCGTCCAAGCCGTGGAAGGTTGGAAGAGCGGCGCACCGCAATACCAGCACGCCTCTCCCGCAGCGGGCTCCAACCCCCAGGCGCGATACCTCCCATACAACATTGCGGCCCGCCTCAGTTGTGATGTCGCCGAAGCGGCACCGCAACCTACTTCTTTGTCGCTACGTCGTCGTCGGCTTATTCGGCAAAAGCCCTGACGAGCGGCCACGGGTTTCTTTTCGCTTCACCGCGGGTGACCAAGCCGCGGCTTAGCCCCCCCACCTCGACAATGCGGGCATCCACTGGGAGGACGGGGGAAAGTCCCTAACAGACGTTGCACAGAGGGGTTCCGGGGGGCGGGGTCCCCTTCTTTGTGCTGATGGTGATCACCGGTGTAGTTTTAGTGCGGTAAAAACCCCCACGCAACAAGCACTGCTGAGCATGAGGTACTGGGTTCGATTCTCGCATCGGGCAGTGTTATTGGATTTTTCCATTTGGAATTTCTCAGTAGCAGCCCGGGGGTCTGGCTTTGAGCCCGGTTGATAGTGATAGGCTCACCCGCTATTATCATCATCATCTGCCTGCCCTTGTCTCATGTTACTAGTTGGAGTCGGCGCAACACCTCTTGTTCCTCCGTACCGTCCTGTCCCTCCCTACGCTATACTGACCATATCGTATGGGAGATAAAAACTGGTGTAATGTAGGATAGGATACAAGGATAGTATAGATGGACACCCTTTTCCGCACCGACTCTCATTTGGTCCGTTGTGCGTGCAGGCTCCTCTCTGTGGGTTGGAATAGGCCGTAATCCACCACGCAGGCCCAGTGCGGGTTGGTGGCTGTCACATGTCTTCTAATTTTTGGTTCTGAAACACGCCGGTTGCCAACCGAAGTTTTACTTCACCGTTTTGTGAGGAGTGGTGATTAAATAATTCCCAAAAAGTAAAGCGCCTGAATGGGTACCCCACGACCTACAACTTGTAAGTCGCGGCCAACCACTGAGCCACCACTGCTCTCTTGTAGGTGTACCTACTATTAGGGGCGCCTCTGCTCAACCCTTTGGAGAAAACATGCGTGATGTATATGTTATGTGTTATGTAACCTAACCTACCTAAGAATTGTAGAGTAAGTACCTACTAGGCATATAGATACTTAGGAGAGTATTTAAGCAGTTTAATAGGTAACCAAATCTACGAAAGGCTTTAACACGGGCACCCAACGGGAAATAAGAAAATTTGATTCAATTAAATTGCACTAGATGGCGTGATAAGCTTCGATTTTTAATTGTGTTTTGTGAAACAATAAGATTTTTTAGAGACGATCATAAAAATGTATGTTATTTTTAATTAACTCTCCTAATCACAAAATTAAGGAATATTGGGCTCATACTTCACATTCCAACGATTCTTTGAATGGAACATTTAAAATTGATTCCAATAGATGGCGCTTTTTTAATTTTCTGAGGCATCCACTCGATTTTTAGGGTTCCGTAGCCAATGGCAAAAAACAGAACCCTTATAGATTCGTCATGTCTGTCTGTCTGTCTGTCCGTCCGTATGTCACAGCGACTTTTTTCTGAAACTATAAGAACTATGCTGTTGAAACTTGGTAAGTAGATGTATTCTGTGAACCGCATTAAGATTTTCACACAAAAATAAAAATAAAACAATACATTTTGGGGGTTCCCATACATGAAACTAAAACTAAAAAAAAATTTTTCATCAAACCCATACGTGTGGGGTATCTATGCATAGGTCTTCAAAAATGATATCTAGAGGTTTCTAATATTTTTTTTTTCTAAACTGAATAGTTTGCGCGAAAGACTCTTCCAAAGTGGTAAAATGTGCCCCCCCCCTGTAACTTCTAAAATAAGAGAATGATAAAACTGAAAAAAATATATGATGTACATTACTATGTAAACTGCCAGCGAAAATTGGTTTGAACGAGATCTAGTCAGTAGTTTTTTTTTAAACGTCATAAATCGTAAACCGCAATTTACCAAGTACGGAACCCTTCGTGCGCGAATCCGACTCGCACTTGGCCGGTTTTTTAATTTATATTGTAACGCATTTTAGTACAATAAAACTGTAAAAACGTGCAAAACAAATTCTATAAAACAAATCGTCGCTGTATTTAAAAAAAAGTATTCACGAACCGAGTAAACCCTTTTCCTTGCAAGTCGCTGCTAACACCATCTATATCCGTGGAACGGAAACGAACGCGATCGATGTTCTTGGAAAAGTAATCAGATTAATCAGACGAAAAACGCTAGTTACGTCGGCACGGCCTCTTCGTATGGGATGAGGCATCTGTATGCTAGTATTTATCTGTGGATTTAGTATTTTGGTATTTATATCTGAATAATTAACTGAAATGTGAGAATTCTAGTTTTGCTAATCGAGATAAGGTACCTAAACCCGTTCACTGACCTAAACGCACGGAGCACAAAACCAATGGAGAGAGCGTGCGGGGGCTACCGCGGGCGCCAAGCGTATGCAATAGCAAGCTTATGCGGCGAAATTTTAGTCAGTCGCAGCATTCGTAGGTTGAACCATAGACTAATATATAATAGATTGAGATAGACTGGCAACTGAAGTTTTCATTTTACTTAGCGATCAGCGCCCTCTGAACGCCAAACATTGAACTAAATGTATAGGTACTCGTAGGTACTATGAATACTGTTTTATTTTAACTATTTCGTTTACTAATTAATAGATACTCAAACTGTGTTTTGCCTTAAGCATATTTTTATGAATGCTTTTAGACACACAAGTTTAAGTATCTTGGGTAATGGGGGTGAAGAGAATGAGAAAAATAATACAAAAATATATTAATTCATTAATTTATTACATTACAAATTTATGTCAACACCAGTTTGCTTTTCTCGTATCCCAAGAGCCTGCGACGATTTGCCCTTCGTTATTTTGTAAAACCTGAAAATTTATCTGTGTATGCACCCAATACAGGTAAGAACGATCCATGAATACTTATGGATCAGAGAGGCTTTGGCAGCAAAACAGCTACCAAAGTTATTGTAGTTATTGTTAGTTATTGTGCACTTGAGTATGCTGTCCTCATTCAATAAAAAATCCCTATGACAATGAGGTTTGCTGTAAGAGAACCCAATTATGGGTTAAGCTCGCCTTTGTACATAAGCTGTCCTTTTGTATTTGTATAAATGTGTTTTGTGTACAATAAAGAATAAAGAAAGTTGTATAAAAATGCACATCACTTTCGTTAAAGTCAGATTTGATATATTTTATTTTGGAATTACATTAGAAATCACGTCGTCCATTATCAGTCACTAAGTACGGTAGCAACCCCCTATTAGACACCCTTAAAGTATGATAAGTTGTGATGAAACTTCCACCATAGTATAAAAGCTGAATTTTATATACACTCCGCCTCACAAAAATCGCACCTTTTCGAAAATAGCATTCAAGCATGTCCAGCCATCAGCACATGCATTTAAAGAAAATCTGGCGATATTGGTAACTACTGAAACTATGTTTTGTGACCTTTCAATTAACAATAAATAATACATTTCTTCAAAGGACGTGCCGTTAAACAACAGTTAAAATACGCATTACAGGAGCCGTTAATTGCACCATCATAGAAGGGGTATAAAACGGCCGATCAAGGTCAAATTAAAAGTCATACGCCATCCAGTCCTTGAAGTGAATGCTGGTGAACAACTCCAGCAAGAAAATCACTGCAGATGAAGCCCCTCGAGTGATTGCATTACTGCAACCAGATATGTGACAGTGTGATGTTGCTTGTTACTGACTTTAAGCCATTTTTCCGTTCGACGAGTGTTCCAATGGTTCCAAGAGACTAGTGGCTATATTCGAATACGTGAATCTGGCAGACAACGCTGCACATCTGAAAGTGACGATCGTTTCATTGTTTTAATTTCATTTAGGAATCGACTCTACAATGCTGTTGAAGTGCCTTGTAGACGCTTTATGGGCAGTAACTTCCTTTTCCTGCAACCTTCTGCTAACCGTGGAAATACTTATTGTAGTTCTGCGTACTAACCGGAGCCCTTGTTCGCTGCAACAGCATTAGAGAGTCGATTTGGTTATAAAGTCGACACAATAAAACGATCGTCTCTTTCGGGTGCGCATCGTTGTCTGCCAGATCCACCACCAGCGGGTGAATATAGCCACCAACCAGTCTTCGAATCATTGGAACACTCGTCGAGTGTTGTTGTTGTTGTCACTCACTCGTCTTCAAGGTTTGTGGCTCCTTGGTCACATACTGTAGCTACAACTTTAAGACCTGTGCTTTCAACTTTTTGAATTATATTTTTCAATTGGTATTTTAGATCTGCTGTCTTTGTTGTACCTGAACAAAAACTATAAGCTATTGGCTGCCTATATTTTTTTACTATGCCTCTCACCATAAATACAAGTACATGATCAGCAAATATTTGTTCTCTTTTGTTGCCATTGTCGATAAAATCATTTAAATTGTCATGTGCCTTATTGTAACTTAAATCTGCAGCAATTGCCATTTTGTCAAACAGTATGTAACAAAATTTATGTTTTTCTGGCATTTTAGACACTCTCTTCTGCAAGTGTTCAAATATTTTATCGTTAATGCCAGGCATTAAATCTACTTTCTGCAAAATATTTTGAAGTGATTTTCGGCTTGGCAGAACACACAGCTGGCTTAGCAAGCGATATGCTTTAGGTGATGGTTTATATAGCGATAGTGCTAAGATTTTTTCATCAAGTGTGAAACGCCTTCCTCTCGGTTTTTTACCACTTCCTGTTACTTGCATATAAAATAAAGTTTTAGCCGCTGATGACATCTTTTTGGTCACAATTTTGAAAGCATTTGTTTTCCTTATTTTCTTTGCTAGCAGATATCTTTTGCGAAAGGTCTGTTTGTCTTTAAGAGCCTGACGTAGTGCTTGCTCCAATTTTTGCACCTTATTTTCTTCATGCTTTTGCTTCTAAAAGGGTACTAAAAATATAAAATATAGAATGAATTGTGAAGAATGTTTAAGGAAAATGCATCGAAAAGTGAATATCTGCTTTATCATGGTAAACATGAACTGATTATAGAATTAGCATTTGTTGTTAGACTCATATAAGTGATCATAAAGAAATAGATAACATACCAGAACTAGAAGGCTTGAAGTATTGAACAGTTCTAGTTGTCATGGGTTTTATTATTTCACGATGCATTACAGCTTCTTGGGATGTAGATGGTAGGCTGTCTGGAACGAGTACAGAATATAAGAAGTAAATATTTCATTTTACAGAAATATTGTATGAAATATTGGCAGTCAAGGTATTGGAATATTATAAGATGCTCATTATTTATGCCTGTGCTTTAAGCGATAAAATTTTCTAAATATCTTGATGCAATGCAATTTAGAACCTTCATTCTCAAAGTCACTTTCATATTTACAATATTAGTAAGTATGTGAAACCAATGCGGTTGCTAGTATTTAATAAAATTAATCAATAACACATTTACCTGATACATCTATAGAGGGTAATAGCAAAGATTGAACAGCCAATTTACAAAGTCTGTTTTTTGGGTAAAGTAACTCTTTCTGAAAGTGCCGACGACAGATTCTTCGATTTTTGTGGATAAAACTGCTGTTCAGACTCGCAATATCACCTCCAATCATCTTAACCCATTCTTGAAACCTTTCTGCATCTTTCTCAGGAGATACATATACATCTGAAATAAAATAAAGAGACTTTAATGGGACTGACTGCAATGTGATATTTAGGCCGGGTTTACAATACTCATACAAAGAGATTGATCGATCAGAGAGGAATACAAGGGGAATTACACCGTTACACCCAGAAAGACATTAGTAAGACCATTCAAATGCTTATTTGTTCTTACAACAGCAATTTTAGCAATATAATAGTAGGTTCAAGAAACACTTAGTGAGACCATGATACAACAACCGTAAGCGTAAATGCTCATACAAAGTGCGCTCAATTCCACACTGACAAACGTTTGAAAATGTATTAGAAGAGTAAAAATAAGATGGTCTTAGGACGACCAACTTTGCTAGCTTGGAGGCTATGCTCGAGTTCAGAATATAAAAACACACTTTAATCACCATCTCCTGCTACTACTGGGCACCCAGGAACACAGCAGATGTTTCGAGACATTTTGTAAAATGTAAAACAACACTACACTGAGATATATGGTCCAAACTCCCTATGGAAGGCCTATCTGTAAAACAATAACACACTGAGATATTGGTCCAAACTCCCTATGGAGGGCCTATCTGTAAAACAACACTACACTGAGATATATGGTCCAAACTCCCTATGGAGGGCCTTTCTAAATGTATGTCACAAACACTTTCACAAAGTACACTTTATGCTGGAATTTAGGTATTACTGGAATTTACGGAGGAACGAACCTCAACTCAACGTAATTAACACAAAAACACCAAAAATTACAAGAAAAATCCGCGCGCGTACGAAAACAAACCGTTGGAAAATTTCTTGTGACTTTTCATGGACAGTGTTGCTAACGTTTGGTATCAGTAATCTACTCTTAAAATTCTATCATCGTAAAAGTATCTCAAATAATACAAAATTTTAATAAACGTTTCGAGAATAATTTATACTATTTTATGAAATCGACAATTTTTGTGTAGCTGGACTAATTAAAGAAAAATAGCAAAATTGACAATTAATGTAAACTACCAAATATTTAGAGAAAAAAAAGTGGTAACACACGCAACCAAAAGTTCCATGAGTGCCGAATAGATGGCACTTTTCACAATCAAAAAAAAATGTTCTAAGTTTCCAGGGCATGGGTTGAACGTACGAACGTCACGCGCTTCCGTATTTAAACCAAATAAACAGAAAAGTAATGCCTAATTGTGCAATTAAATGGTGTGGAAAGTGTTCTACTACTTCAAGTTACACAAAAGATGGGATAACATTCCATAGATAAGTGGTTTTCTACTCCATTTAATCAATTTCATTACGTAAAATCAAATATTTTTATTTCTGGATGGTTCCGCAGCTGTCTCTTTCTGGTACACTGATTTGCGCATTAGTCGTTGTCTCTTTTTTTCTTGATAGTGCTGTTCCCAGCATCACGGCGATTATATCGATATGTTAGGCTCCAAGATTGAAAACGCTCGACGAGTGAAAAAAATACTCAGAATGCGTTGTTTATTATTAAGCATTACACAATAATAATAATTATTCTTTATTGACATAAATAATACAATTTAGATTATAGGATTCCATACAATACTTTCCAAGTTGTTTTTTATATTGTCGTGCCCGTATTTACCATATCATAAATCTAACCTTTAAACGAGCAAATCTTGTACATATGTATATATATAATCTGAATCTCAGAAACGGCTCCAACGATTTTCATGAAATTTAGTAGGCAGTGAGTTGCGGGGGCGATAATTCGATCTAGCTAGGTTTTATTTTTAGAAAACGTCGTTTTCCTTATTTTCACCCGAGCCTAGCTGGGTCACCAGGATACTAGTACTTCTTCTTCTTTATACGTACCGAAGATCCTAAGAAATTAATTCTTTTGTTTGTTGTGTTTACCAGTGTAAATCCATAAAATACGATTACATTCCTGGTGTAGCAGAAAATGACAGACGAGAATAACAGACTATGAAAATGATAAAAAACTGTTAAACTTATTGATTCGCCGCGACATACCGGATTTTTGGGATTTTGTATCTGCATTGAAAGTGCCAAACATTTGATTCAGGTGTTGGTTCTTAATAAGATATCTTTATTGAAAATAATATAATATATCTTTATTGAAAAAAGAGCAAATACATTTCACACTTATCATAATATTATCACAAGTAGGTACATTACGTTAAAAAGATCATGATGAACCCTAACGTCTAAACTAGGCCGAGCCTGTATCTTAGACGTTAGTCACTTCCAATGTTGTTACAATCAGAGATGAGTAGGTACTTATATTATGATTATACATTACAAGGCAATCATTATATCAATAAGAAATTCACAACTATGCTCAGCGTACAATGTGGGTAGATTTATAACTATCAAGTATTATTGAAATCAAAGTATGAGTGTTTACTTATTTTTTTTGTCTTCTATGTACCCTACATCCGACCAAACATAACAGAAACAACAAAAAGTACGAACTTAGGCAATTTTTAGAAAACATGGTATTGAAAATTTTATTTTATTTAATATTTTTTTTGTTTTTTTTTTATGCTTCCGTTCGTTTTACGTGTAGTTAATTTTATTTATAGACTTTGTAAAATGGATTTACCAAAATAGGTTTCAAATTAATAATTAATTATTGATTTTCTGGGAATTTTATAACAATTTTAGTCTGCCGGGCTTTAACAATTATTTTAAAATGGAAAATAGGTTGGTTTTCTACGTTTTCATAGCCTTGAGATTTAAGCCAGGATATTAAGACCTTCTTGCACGAGTGTTGATTTAATGGATATATTTTTATAATTTTATTCAATTTGTTATACAGCATTGGTCCAAGATAACACTGAAATTTTTCGATAAATGCTGTTTTATACGCAACCGTAGGACACACGCTATCAATGCGTCTCGAAGTCATTGTTGTTTTATCAATAAATTTCAGCTTTTGATGTTGTGCCATTACAGTTTCTTTAACGAATAGCTGTCTAACTGTTAAAACTTCACACTCTGAGTACAAATCGACTGTGGGATACCTGAAAGGCCTAAAATTCATAACCTTAAGTAAGGCTCGCTGTGCACGCTCAAGTTTAATAAGATGGGTTTTTCGTGCTCCACCCCATGACGTGATGCAGTATGCTAGAATAGATTGTGCGAGTGCAAAATAAACAGTTTTGCGGAGAACAGAATCAGCCACGTGTCTTAGTTTCTTAAAAACATATATCAACTTTCTAGTTCTCCCTGCTAGTAGGTCGATATATCGACACCACGTGAACTTTTCATCAAGTAGAATACCAAGATATTTAACTGTTTTTAATAAGGGATGCCAAATGAAGTATTTGCCACTGAACAAAATAAGTCAAAACCACCTTGAGCACTTTTTTGGCAATGTCAGAAGCCACGGTGGATCGAACAACAACCCAACCGCTCGAGTATTTGAGAACATATATAAAAAATCACTAACATATGCCTAAATCAAGAACACGGGCACCGGTAATTGTGGAGCACTCAATCAGATTTCGATTTTACAATGTACATCCGCATTAGATCGTATTAATATTACTACACAGCGCAAGGATCAAGATACTGCATCAGACATCAGTAACGATTTTGATGTTGAATTGCAAGAAGAGATTGGTTTCACAGAATTTAGCAAGAAAGTGGTTGAATACATAGCAGGTTACATCGTACATGCTTTGGTAAAAAGAATAAAGTGTCAAATTTGTATTGGAGCGTTGCTTGGAGGTCCAAAAGAAAACAGTCTACTATATCAGAAAGATGTGAGAGACAAACTTCTGTACGCTTCAACAACAGTAATAACCATATGTCGCCGCAGTGAAATTTACATCAAAAGAGCCTTGGCAGTATGCGGCGGAAAAACTTTTACATCGAAATACAATTCCGATAACTTCACAATGCTTGTTCTTAAATCATTTGTGGGATACGATTTTTATTTCCAGATATAAACTTTCACCAATTTGATGTAGAGTCTACTAATCACTTAATTGACTTAGCTTCAAGTGTAGCAAAAAAATATATTAATACTCGACTGACATTAATTACGAGAAAATAATACAAGCCCAAAAGATTACATACGAAAAACATATTCATAGCTAATCCATTTTAAAAACCAGTAAATACCTAATTATTTTTTAATTATGCCTTAAATTTAATAAACCCCTGTTTTATTTCAAAATAGAACCCGTAATCTCTGTATCCCAAAGAAATCCTTAAACTATTAATAAGTTAAACAATTATCGATATCGATATTTTTTTCATTACTTGTTTGGAATCCCTAAAGAATCAGTTGTCATTTGGTTGTCAATCTGTCAGCCAATCACAGCGGAGGAAGCTTACCTCTGCCCCCGCCGTTATTTGGTGACTTTGATATAGAACAAAAACGTGCCGATGCTCTCTCCACTGGTTTTGTGCTCCGTGCCTAAACGAAATATTATGACCGCAAATTAGGAGCAAAGTTTTTTCTAGATTAAAATTTGGTCTACCTACAATGTATGGGGTATAAATAAGATCCTTCTTTCAATTCCCGGAGCCTGGATTTTTGCCAGGTTGACGACAATATTCGCAATTGCTCACTCCCTATATACTCCTACATGGGACTTTAAAATAACTGCTGAAATGTGGGTGTTCTCAACAGGTAAACCTCTGCTTAACCCTTTAAAGAATACAAGAGTGATATTGTATACTTAATTCAGAATAAACGGAGCCTTATAGATAGCTTTGTAGGTATCTATTTGTACATTATTTCCTAAATTAGTAGGGAAACAACATGATAATCTAATTCGGAACGTGTATTCAGAACAAAACGTTATTTCTCTCTCATCTCTCTGAAGGTTACGAAGGCAAAAAGGTCAAAGATTCAGAGAACTCTACGGAACCGAAAACGATTATTTCCATTTATTTACATACCGTTAAGGAAACCACTATTGCCAGAAATTCTAAAATAATATTCCTTTGCCCGAAAAATATAAAGACTTTCAATACACGCTCAAATACACGAACCCTTGGTTCAATAGACCCAAGGGGACTATATGAAAGGGATTAATTTTATATTATCACAAATTAATAGGTCACTCTCTATAGCAAATGTCGGTAAAGCAGTTAAAAGTGGCTTTGGAAATTGGGACGCTTTGGTATTAAAACTGTCATGGCGGCAGAGGTCAAAATTTCATTTTCCTTAATGAATAATAACCTCGCAGTGCGGTCATATATCTCGGGATTCATGAAATAATATCCACTTTGTGATCCGTTTGAACGGGCTAGTGGTTAGGCGAGCAGAGTGAAAGGAGTGGCGTGGCGAGATAATGGAATTTGTGCAGAATTAAATTAGTTCTTAGCCGATAGATAACTCATGTTTTAACACAAATTGCTTTAACTTTGAGCGGGTTGGTTCTGAGAATTTTCGTTTCTCTTCAACCCTAGTTTTTAACCGACTTACCAAAAAGGAGGAGGTTATATGTTCGACTTCTTGTATGTTTTTATTTTTATTTTTGATGAACGAATCCTGTTTCACTGCACTCTCTTACACAAAAGCGACTAGGGCTTTGAAGAGTTAAAACTCGAATCTTTATAAACTGATTTATTTTCTCTAAAACACACTTGTATATATGTACTAGCTGACCCGGCAAACTTTATTTTGCCATAAAAACACCATAACATCCATCTACTCCACCTACCCTACCCTACCTACCCTACCCTACCTATCCTACCCATCCTATCCTACCCATCCTACCCTACCTTAACTACCCTAACTACCCTACCCTAACTACCCTACCCTACCCTACCTTACCTACCCTACCTAAGCTGTCGTACCTATATTATGAGTATGCAGAAGGCAATTGAGAACAAAATTTTGGCCTCACACGTAGCCCATAGATAGTAGCCGATTCTCAGACCTACTGAATATGCATATAAAATTTCATAAAAATCGGTCAAGCCGTTTCGGAGGAGTATGGTAACTAACATTGTGACACGAGAATTTTATATATAAGATGGATACGCAGCTGTCGCAAAATAAAACAAATCTGTGTTCTTCTTATCTACCATTACTTAACTACTCCTCTTTTTACTTGCCCACAGTATTTTTTATTAGGCAAGCACTATGCCCATCCAAACGGGCCTAAAGTCAGACTAATGTTTCGTATCTTAATAGGAATCTCGGTCTCATAATGTCCAAGTCATCAGCGTTTTCCGAAAATACCCTTCTTAAAGACCAACCACCCCAGTTTTTGCTGATTGCTTCATTTTTTTAATAACCTCACTTCGTTTCAATTCGAATTGAGTCCCGTAATTGGGTGAAAACTGAGAGCGTAATGTTCAGTTGGAATTTAAGTGCCCTAGGGCGGTATTTAGGGTTCCCCACGTGCATTGAAATTGAAACAAAGTTAATTAAATACGAAATGGAGTAGGTATGTAAGGATCGTAGCAGGTGGCGTTCTGTAATTTCTGCATTCCGCCATGGGAATAAATAAAGGTTAAAAAAAAACCAGCCAAGTGCGAGTCGGAATCGTGCACTTAGGGTTCCGTACCATTATCGCAAAAAATGGCAAAAAAATCACGTTTTTTTCACTTAATTATTTATTTTATTCTGTTTTAGTATTTGTTGTTATAGCGACAACAGAAATACATCATCTGTGAAAATTTCAACTGTCTAGCTATCACAGTTCATGAGATACAGCCTGGTGACAGACAGACAGACAGACGGACCGCAGAGTCTTAGTAATAGGGTTCCGTTTTTACCCTTTGGGTACGGAACCCCAAAAACTAAAAACACACACTGCCCCGCTATACGCTGCAGGGTGCGTGGTAACCACGGAACAGAAAAAACAGGTGGTAACGAAGTCACGCCACTGCGCGTGAACGCGTTTTCTGGGCATTTCACTACGCGCGTTTTCAATGAAAAGAAAGGTATAATACTCACAGCGGATCTTTGTGTCTCTGCAAGACCCTGCGCAGTAGCTATTTTTGTGTCAATGCTGAAGGTGAAGATAGCATTGTATAACTGTCTCTTTCACTCGCTCACGTTTTTCGCATCGTCCTATCTCGCTTACTCTATGCAGTATACTCGATTACAAACTGTTTCTTGCGTAATCGTTGGCAGAGTCAACTAGGAAATAATTTTCAATGATAAATGATTTTATTTCTGTAAGTTGGTTTGTACAAACGCTTTTACATGTCTAACATATTTTTTTTTTAAACTAGATGAGGTCGGCAATAATTAAGAATAGTGTGATTAACAATCAATCGATCCCAACTACATTGGGGTCGACTTCCAGTCTTGCCGGATTCAGCTTAGTACCAGTGTTTTACATGGAGCGACTGCCTATCTGACTTCCACAACCCAGTAACTGGGTAACGCTGCAAACAAATTATCGGACGCGGCTTAAGCTGGAAACAAATTATCGGACGCGGCTGACGGACGCGACTTACAGCCGCGTCTGATATAATATGTGCACAGTCGTATGGGACGCGGCTGCCAGATCTCTATCGGACGTCCGAACGCCCAAGGTCACGTCCGCGACTTACATCCGGGTTTAGGCGCATTAGGGCTAATTCTCATTTTGGCAACCGACTCGCTAATGGACTACTTCTCATTATGACCACTTCTCATTTTGGCTACTTCTGATTAGGGCTAATTCTCACTTGGGCTACTTCTCATTAGGGCTACTTCTCAAAATTTGGGAATGTTTATTGAAATAAGTACTGTCTTTATGTATATAAACATGTTTATTCATTCATAAGAGATCAATTACATTATTTTAAGAATAAATCAACATTAATTGAACAAATGTAATGATAAATGATAAATGATTTTATTTCTGTAAGTTGGTTTGTACAAACGCTTTTACATGTCTAACATATTTTTTTTTAAACTAGATGAGGTCGGCGTTTCCTATCTGACTACTCTGAGAAGAAAGGCCGAAACAAACTCAGAGGTCACAGTCTCTTTTAAAGTCCTGACAAAATCTTGGTTCGATCATGTGAAGACCATGTAGACTGATGTCTGAAATGGTCTTTTGAGGAAAGAACCAGCCAGATTGAGTGGACCTGTCCAGTCAGTGCACGCATTTGTCAATAACCGAGCAGCTCAACTCAGAATTTAAGGAGCTCAACGATTCGACGAACAATACCAAAGAAAGGACATTCGGGTAGGCCGCATAAACTACTCAAACTGCCATGATTAAAAACTAAGATAAATTAAAAAACAAAATAATGAGCCACATAGTCTTCACATTCACAATAATTAAAATAAAATAATATAATACTTTAAAAAGTAAAAATTCTTGTCATTGCAAGAAAACAAATATAAAATAAAAAAATAACAAAATTCATGGTGCAAAATATTTAAACAAAAAAACTAAATTAATTGGAGCAGCTCACTCCCAAGCCGTTTTATCCTCAACGTAATCGTTAATGCTATAAAACGCTTTTTGTCACAACTTACGTTTAATGAATGATTTAAATTTATTAAGACTTAGATTTTGTACGTGGCTTGGAAGCATATTATAAAAGCGTACACATTGACATCTAAACGAGCCACCTATTTTCTTGAGCCTTGTTGTAGGTATTACAAATTTGTGTTTGTTCCTAGTATTTATATTATGGATATCACTGTATTTTTTAAACAATTTTATATTTTTATGGGCATATAAAAGATTTTCATAAATATACTGAGAAGGCACAGTCATTACATTAATCTCCTTAAATTTCTCTCTGAGAGAGTGTCTCGGGCTTAATTTATAAATTGATCAAACAGCTCTTTTCTGCAAAACAAAGATCCACACTGGATGGAAGACATCCAGACTGGAATGTCGGCGGCATTTCCCCACAACAGAATACCGTACGACATTACACTATGAAAATAGCTAAAGTATACTAAACGGGCTGTCTCTAGGTAAGTAATATGTAAGTATACAATATTAAAAGTATTAGTTCTTGTAATTATTTTAGTCTGGTTTGAAATTAACATTTATTTGTTTATAACATACACAAATCAAGTTATAGGATAGGTAAACATTACCAGGTGTCACTATTTTTAATTACTTTAATTTCAATAAAATCAACATAAATCCACACAATAATCAACAAACAATATTAATCGGGTATATCTTTATATAAGCATAAATGAACACAATAATTAACAATCAGTTAATTAGCTTCCTTTATATAAGAAGCTGGTAATGAGTAATTTTCTTTAAAAATGCAATAACAGTTATTTGACCATTTTTTAGTTTCGTAAGTACTTTTTTATACTTTTTGTCGAAATTAATGTACTTCGTATGCCGTTTTTTTTTGTTTGAATATGGCTGTTCTTGAGTTTGTAGTAATTACAAGAAGTAATACTTATAATATTGTATACTTACCTATTACATTGGTTCAATTAATGTTGATTTATTCTTAAAATAATGTAATTGATATCTTATGAATGAATAAACATGTTTAGATACATAAAGACAGTACTTATTTCAATAAACATTCCCAAATTTTGAGAAGTAGCCCTAATGAGAAGTAGCCCAAGTGAGAAGTAGCCCAAGTGAGAAGTAGCTCTAATCAGAAGTAGCCAAAATGAGAAGTGGCCATAATGAGAAGTAGTCCATTAGCGAGTCGGTTGCCAAAATGAGACTTAGCCCTAATGCGCCTAAACCTGGATGTTTGTGTCGGCCGAAAACGTCCGCGGACGGTGTGCACGGGGTACGGGACGCGTCCGATTGTCAGGCCAACTTAGACTACGCGATATCTCGCATGTGCGTGCGAGGTTATAAATAAAAATGGAAGAAAAATTTATCGAATGGTTTGCAGCAGAGAATTGCGACCTCACTTTTACTACTAGACATGTTTCTACGTAAACATAATCTTCGTTGAATAAATTATATTGTCTATGGAATAAGCGCTCGGACGCGTCCGCAAGTCGAGTCCTAAACGACTGTGCACACATATCAGTCGCGGCTGTAAGTCGCGTCCGATAATTTGTTCCCAGCTTTACACGGTACCCCTTGGCAAGACTGGTGTCAGATCTCAGGCTTCTGACTACCCGTAACGACTGTCAAAGATCTTCAAATGACAGCCGGGACTAACGGCCGTGCTTTCCGAGTCACGGAAGAAACTCGGAATGTTAAAATGGTCACTCATCCACGAACCGACCTCGTCAAGCGTTGCTTAACCTCGATCGACCCGTGCGGCTGTTATTATATTGCCACGGGCTCCTCCAATAGTGTGATTAACAAAAAATACTATTTTATTGTAAAAAGCGTGGGGCGCTTTTTAAGATATTTTCAAAATGATCAATAAAATATTATAACAATTAATATCAAGCACCCCACGCTTTTTTACAATTAAAAAAATGTTAATTACACAATCTCACTATTCATAATTTAAATATTGAAAATTATTCCCTACATTTTAGTTTGTTTTTCTATTAAATCGTGTTTTTTTTTTTTTTTAATTATTACATATTTATTTGTCACTTTTTAGTTCAATCGCTAATCCTGAAGATCCGTGTAAGGAGGATAATGGGACTTACTATTTAAATTATTGCATTGTCATCGTTCCTTGAAAAGTGTTATGTGGTATGCAAAGTTTCAAATTAATCCAACGTTTTGTTTTGAATCGGAATCCAAAGATTCCGTTACGTTAAAAAGGCATGAATTTAATGTACGTGTATGTATTTGTGTTAAAAAAGGTATCTAGCTGGTCTAGCGTAATTTCAATAGAATGTGACGACAGGATAATATCACTACCTACATATTATAAAAAAAACAATAACTTTCTTTTCCGAAGTCGGTGGCTTTGGTACCTATTGTTTTCCGTGTTTCGACACCGACTTCGGAAAAGAAAGTATTTTCACCCGACTGCCGAAGGAGGGTAATGTTTTTATCAGTCTATGTATGTATGTATGTTTTTATCAGTCTATGTATATAATTATGTAAGTATTTATGTATGTATGTATGTTTGTTCCTATAAGGCGTTCTAGAGACCAAACGTGTTGGCCGATCTTACGTCAATCGATTCGTTTTAACCCTGCGAGTGTCACTGATTAAAATTGGACAATAGAAAAATGGCTAATTTTGAGCGCCACATTGTGGGGACCCAATTTTTTTGTTCCAAACCTATCATGTGGGGTATCAAAATAAAGGGCTTTAAGAGGTGATTTCAAAAACATGTAACGCTTATGTGTTTAAATGTACCTTATTCGAAAAAAAAAAAAAAAACAAAAAAGTTATAAATAAAAAACTCAAAAAACCCGTCTGCTTTAAAAGCGAACTAACAAGACGTAAACAAGAAGAAAATCATGCTGTGCAGGCGGAGTATACACCAGATTTTGGTCAGCCAGCCCGCAAATATGTATCCTCCGACTGCACAGCATGATTATACTTTCAAACAAAAGAGGAATTTTCCAAATCGGTCCAGGCGTCTTTGAGTAATCGGTGGACATACATAATACATAAAAAAAACAAAATACCAATCGAATTGAGAACCTCCTCCTTTTTGTGAAGTCGGTTAAATAAAGTCCCCCGCCGCGTTTGTTTGCGATAAACTCAAAACCTACTGAACGGATTTTCATGCGGTTTTCACCAATAGAAAGAGTGAGAAACGAGGAGTTTTTGTGTATAATATGTCACGGGCGAAGCCGGGGCGGGTGCTAGTTACTTATAAGAATATCATTGATAGATACTTTCTGGTTCCCAAAAGGTGAACGCGCACCTAGAAGCACCGCACTCGCCGCACGCGCCGCAGTCATCGCATTTTATAAATCTTTATATGAAATCGTATGCAGCCTCGCGCACCTAGACGCACCGCACTCGCCGCACGCGCCGCATTTCAGCAAAATGCTGTAGGTATACGGATTCCACCAACGCGTGCGGATGACGTCATCAGACTCGGCGGGCGATGCGGGTGGCGCGGCAACATGCTCCGTATCCGTATGAAAATATAGTTCAAGATGTACAGAAGTGGATACAATGCGTGCGGCGCGGATAGCGCGGGGCCAAGAGAAAATGCGATGACTGCGGCGCGTGCGGCGAGTGCGGTGCGTCTAGGTGCGCGTCAGGGGTGACAATCTTAATAGTGGCAAACGAGTAATTGTTCTAATATAAGTGTATAAAATTAGGTTGGACACCAAAAGTATTGCCACTCCATACGTTTAAATGACATTTTAATTTGTCGTCATTATATCGTACGTTAACTAGACAACCAGCACAGAGATGGCGGTATTCATGATGTACAATTTGAAATAAGTACCAGCAAGTAATCTTAATTTTCATTCCCATTAGCAACGTCTGAATAGCCTATTCGTACAGAGTCAGACTGACAAACTAAAGAATTCTGGTTCGATTCTCGCGAACCGTGGCACTTTTTGTTCCCTAAAATTTATTAAAACAAGTATGTTGGCAATAGTTTCAAAACCTGTATCCAGAGGGCGACACTTTCCGTTTCTCAATTTTGTAGCGGAGATAGACCTCTATTTCATATATAAAAAAGTACTCTGTGGTGCGCGTTCACCTTTACAACTAATGTGCGGCCTAATGGACAACTGGTACAACAATGGTGGCGTAAGTAGATACGTAGGTACCTACCTAGATTAGGTTTCACTTCAAACTAAAAATATAGGCAAAAAGATAATCTGAATCGAACAATCAATCTATTAAAATCAGTCAGAGTATTGTCATCATGGTCCGCCTTGACAGAATGCTCCAGCATCGCGTGAGGTCAATGGGGTTTTACCGTCTTTATTAAGTACTCTGTAATGGGGTTACTGACATCGGCAGCCATCGCATGTGAAACAGATTTTACATTTACCTACTTACGTACATAAAAATGTTGCTAATAATAATATATAAAGACGATGAAATGAAGTTAGATATACAGTACAAACAAACCTTTTAGGTACGTTTCCCTGAAACCCTGACATTCGTCAAAGCACCATCTTTGAAATGTTGGCGCCAGTTTGTGCCCTTTTTGCCCGACTGCCGATTGCCATCTATTATATATTAGTCTATGCGATTGCCGAAGGAGGGTAATGGTAATGTGTTTATTAAATCCTTTGTTGTGAAAATGATATCAATACCTGTTTGTAGATGGCGTTCGAATCGCAACCGCTGATTGTTTTATTTGGAACTTTTTCACAGAAGTAATCTTTAAAAAAAGCTTTATTATTTTACGGACATAAATACCTACTTTCATTTTCTTTCAAATTGTTTTATTGGCAGCCACGTTTCCCCATTTTTTTATCTATGGCAGTCGGTAAAACAGTGATCACATGGTATTTACTATTGGAGTAAGTGACACCTGTTGCATTTTTACCAAACTACTGAAACCACAATCAAAGAACAGCTGCTACAAATTCTGATTAAAAACGGATAAGAAAACAACCGTTCTCTTAACATTTAACACTTTATTGAAACATTTAGAGAAATTACTAAACGGAAACCATGATTTCCTAATATTGTATGTGATCTTTCTCTTTTATAGCGTGTCATTCTTTAATATTATACTTGCGCGAGTAGCGGCATCTTTCGATTCATTTGTAAAGTTTTAGCTGTCATCTGGCGGATGAAGTTGCTAACACTGGATTTAGTTCACATTCCATCCGGGGCGCTCACAACCCAAACAATGAATACCAACATGGTGGCAATGTGCTACACAGTTTGAAAATGCAGGTCGTGTCATGCTTTGAAAAAAATCATTTTATACTCGAATTTGGTGGAAAATGTCGGACCCTAAACGTGCTACTCTTATAACAGTGGGTGCTACAAAAAGTGCAAAGAATAATGTGAATAAAACAGTGAGATTAACTATAAATTTGGATGAAAGCAACGAAAGTAAATATCCGGAGCTGAATTACAAGGAACTAGTCATTGCAGAAGAGGTAAGTTATAACAGAAAATCATAGCAATTTACGCAACCATACTGGTTTTCCAGCTCTTTGTAGTGCAGGGCATCTGCTAAAAAAAAATTGAAGCCTAAAGATTGACAGGGCATCGGCAACAGCCGGTTTCATGGGGTCCAGTTGAAATCGTATTAGGATATTTTTTGCTTACGTTACACGGTTTTGTATTAGGTTTGTGACATGAATTTGCGACCACGGGCTGCTCGAGAAGCTCAGATAGCGGTCGCCATGTTTGCAACAATCATAGAAGTTCGTTGTCGGCTTAGAACATCATTTTACGAGAGCAATGTTTTGATCGCTAACACGTTTGATTAAAGTTGTTTTTGCTCCAATATGAATAATTTTTGCATTGTTAAGCCATATAAATAACTTGACTAATGAGTGCTGACGATAATGCATTGCGTACGATATCATTATAGCACGCGAAAGTCTTGATTTCAGTGACCTAGGATAACCTACCAATTGTGTACGGTATCCGGTAAAAGCAAGGTACACTTTTAGGTTACATCTTTAAGATATAATTAAAATATATTGTAAATGAAAGTTTGAACATATGTTTGGAATTTGATTGTACATAGGCTGTATACAGATATGTATGTTTATCATAATATGAGATAGAGGATACGTGTAAGGAGGGAACACCTATACAACGCTGCGTAGGTATCGTTGTACTGTTCTAACGCATTATTAGGATAATGGGATTAATTTTAACCGATAGAAAGGGTTATTTATTATGTATTGAATGCGTATAGAATGTTTGGTTATGTATTTGTTTGCAAACTTGTTCTGCAATGTTGCCAAGTTGGTTTCGCTTGCAAAATGCACTCGTTGGCAGATAGTATCACGACCTTACCTTCTTTGTGAGCTTTTTATATTTTCCTGAGCCTCTATTCTCGATCGATAACAGTTTTTTTGGAGTATATACTGTGCATAGGTTATGTACTACGGATGTACTATATACTATTTGAGCGTCTGAGTGAGTGTGCGTACACATAATCTTTTGATTTGAATGTGTTAGTTTTTAGAATGTTTTTTTTTTTATTATTTTGTTTTTTTTATTGCGTGTGGGACGTACTTAGGCAGACTTAATGAATGAATAGTGATTTAGGTTTTTTTTTATGCGTTGCAGTATTGTTATTTTTAGTTGGCGGTAAAGAGTATCATTTTATGAAACAGGTTTGATTCGACTTTGTGATGCTAGTTTTTTTTTGCGCGCGTGCAGTTTGTCGCGCGGGCTTTCTGTCAATTATGGCGCGCTTTAATGACCGTTATGTCAATGCAGTAACGTATATTATTGAATAACTATTAACACTTACAGATGGTTGATATTATTTTTTGTAAATAAATACATTTTTTTTACTAATGTTTTTGTTAGTACAGATAAGGTTTTGTGCATGTTCGGGTTATGTAGATACGGAACTAGTAAAGTTAAGGGATTTTATGGCTATTTTATTTACTTTCGTGATTTTATACAATCACGCCTGTGTTCCCTGAAATGTTAGGCAGAGTTGTACTCATTATGTGCATGTATGTTTGTTTATGGCTAATCAAGCAGACAGATTGTTGAAATGATTGAACTTTTGGCAGTTTTGTAATCGGAGATATCTAGACACTAGGGTGTCTGCATAGATAATTTACAACTCGATGACGTAATTTATCACATTGACTCATACGGTCACCACCAACGTATTTACTATGATAACTCGACTTCAATTTATTATTAACACTTCTTCTTATTTCAAGGATTTTATCGATTTTTAACCTTTGTCGAGTGCGCCGGACGTAAGTTCACGCGTGTCATTGTCATGGTCATTCATAATTCATTCGAATTAAGATTTCCGAATGACCACATAAACAAGACTACACTACTTTTTAAATACCTTTGCCGAAAATACATCCACGGAAAAATTGGAAAACGTCACTGAAGCATTGTGGCCCTTAATTATATATTGTTAGAGTTGAATTTCCAATGTGAATTTTAGGTGGATGGTATAATTATCTGTTTATTTTGTGTCTTGTAAATAACTGTTGAATTGGCTATTTCAATATTTATCTGTACACTTTCTCTTTCTTTTAAAGCCAATAGCTAATTTATTATTGCTGCAATGTTTGTCTACTTTCAATCACAAACATTGGCTGTCCAACATTGGTCAAAAATGTGTCTTATTCATCTTCCTGACCTTGTTACTTCAGATTGAATCAACAGTTCAACACAATGACATTTTCATCTTTCATTTTCCCTTTTCATAATAATATTCCTACCTAAATAATAATTATGTCATAAATATGCAAGTTTATCTCAAACACCAGTTATCTAACAAATAATCAATTCACTAACACATGATTTCAAGATTACAATAATCTTTAACTTTCAATTCAATACTCTTGAAAATAGACCAAGGCAAAATCTTATGCAAATTTCGGCCAATCAGAGCTTGCTTATGGCCGTCACAGACATTCTTATTGGCTGACGATCATGTGACATCCTTTGTTTCAAATGCTTGTAAAAAATAATTAATCCACATGATTTTGCTTTGGAATTTTGCATACAATTCAGGTTTTGTCTTGGAAATTGTCATATTTCATTCTATTAGCTATGTTTATTAAATTTGTAGGTGGGTGTGTACCTATGTTTGTACAGTATGCAAAAAAACTTTGGGTAGCATGAACTTGTTATCAATGTTTGAATGATTCTAGGTATTTAGCACTTTATTATCTTTGTGTGAGTTCTGTAACAAAGAATGCAGGATAATGACTTATTCATTTCCTTATTCATAATGATAACGTTAAGGCTTCCTTTTTACCTTTGTATTACATGTTTTAAATAAAGGGGCACCTAAATGATTGAAACATTTTTTGTTTAACTACCATTTTATATAATATTATTGTAAAATTTTCCAAATATATTTATTAGGTAATAATTATTATCAAGTCTTGTCACTATGATTTGGCCAAAAAGTATAATCAACAGGAAAATAATAGTATAATTATACATTTTCTAGAACAAAAAATCTTGGGTAGATATTTGCAAGCTGAATCTATATATATAAAAATCAATTGCTGTTTGTTAGTCTCGCTAAAACTCAAAAACGGCTGGACCGATTTGAATAATTCTTTTTTTGTTATATTCGACAGAATACAGGGAAGGTTTAAAAACAAAAAAAAATATGGTTGGTTGGATAGGGTAGGTAGGGTAGGCTAGGTTAGATACGTAGGTAGGTAGGGTAGGGTAGGTAGGTAGGGTAGGTAGGTAGGTAGAGTAGTGTAGGTAGGTAGGTAGGGTAGGATAGGTAGGTAGAGTAGTGTAGGTAGGTGGGTAGGGTAGGGTAGTGTAGGATAGGGTAGTTTAGGGTGGGGTAGGGTAGTGTAGGGTCGGGTAGGGTAGATAAATGTTTGGTGTTTTTATGGCAAAACAAAGTTTGCCGGGTCAGCTAGTATAATATAAAACTCTATTGTAAATCAATAAAAACATAGTAGATATTTGCAGAAACAGTTTTACCAGTACCAATTTATACTTGCCCTAGATAATTGTTAGGCTTACTTAACAACATGAATTATGTATACTACCCTTTGTTAAAATATTCTAGTCTAAGCAGAATACGTAGCCATACATTCTGATCTCTGTGGGACATTATTGTGAAAGCCTAAAATTTCAAACATGACTTTTCCGTAAAAATATATCTAGGTACCATTATATTGATGAAGAAAGCAGAAGGAATACTATTTGATATGAAATGGGTGTTTATAGTTTGTAATGAATAAGGAAGGAGGTAATGGACTCTCCCTAGATTTTTTCGAACACATGGCTCAAGGCAGCTGTAATTTTACAGTATAAATGCAAAAAAAAACAAAAATCATGCTGTGCAGTCGGAGGATACATATTCGCGGGCTGGTTGACCAAAATCTGGTGTAGCCTCCGCCTGCACAGCATGACTTTTTCCTTGTTTACGACTTTTTAGCTCGCTTTTGAAGCAGTTGGGTTTTTGATTTAACTTTTTTTATTTATAACTTTTTAGTTAAGTTTTTTTCGAATTACATATAAGTGTTATATATTTTTGAAACCACCTCTTAAAGCCCTTTATTTTGATACCCCACACGAAGGTTTGGAAGAAAAAAAAAAATTGGGCCCCCACATTATGGAGCCCACAATCCCCAATTTTTCTATCGTCCAATTTGAATGTACCTAACCTATGACACTCGCAGGGTTAAGAAGAATCGATTGACGTATGAATCATCAAAATCGGCCCACGCGTTTGGTCTGGAACGCCATATTGGAACAAACATACATACATAGACTGATAAACACATTACCCTCCTTCGGCAGTCGGGTAAAAAGTGCATGCATGGTACTATACTTTGCTACCTGCATACTTATCTCTTTTCTCCACCATACAGACATTTAAAATCTGTACCACTCTAAATCAAATCAATCTTTTATCACATAAGCACCTACCACCATGTAAACCATCCAAACATACTAGCAACGCACTTAATGAAGAGTGACTCTAAATTCACTCGACTGAAAAGAAAAAGCCCTGTTAACCTGTAGGGAGGATGAGAAAGTATAATAAGGGCGTGTGTCACTGGACTTCCTGCCTTCCAAGCCAAATATTACGTTCTTAACCGTTTGCTGAATGGTTTTAAGAATAGATTGCAAAAGGACAAACAAAATATATAAGCACCTACTACCTACCTAGGTTATTAGTATCTATCTACCAATTGATTTATCCATCTTTATCTAGCCATGATAATATTTCTCCATCTATGAATCTATGTTAATTATCCGATTCCCACATAATTAAGCACTAGTGCAGATATGTGTGTATGTTGGTAGTCATCACAAATGACTGGGTTCTTGACCTACTAAGTTGTAACTAACTGTATTATTATACAAGTGCTTGGTTTATGAATTATCTATGGATGGGTTCTACTGGTTATTACCTACCTATAAATTTTCTATGTTAAAGGTTAATTATTATTTTGTCTGATAACTCCCAAGCCACAGGCAATAAGCCTAGTTTGGGAGCCAGGGAACTTGTTACTGTGTATAATGTAATGTATGTTATGAATAAATCTATTATTATTAAACAAAAAAATTTGAATATAATATGACAGTATTGTGAGAGTGAGAAAAAATACCTTGTAAGATGTAAACAAGTTGTTATACAGGAAATTTATTTTTAAATGTTTTTTTTTGAGCAATGTAGAAATCATACTTTTAAGTTATTTCATGTTCAATACTGAAAGGGGATTTTTGCCTCTGATTTAAGACAACTTCATCTTTGATTGTCTAGTTGAAACTTAGTTATTAAATACCTATGTATTGTCAGTCAAGTACCTAACCTTAGTGCAGTTACCACTGATCCATTTGAAATCCAAAGTTTTGGTTCCCACTTCTATCCGAATTAGAAATTCTCTGTATGGTGATGGAAAGAGTTTTAAGTAATTTTTAATTTTGTTCTTATTTTATTGATTTTGTATTAGGTTCTGTATTTTAATTAGTAATAACTAAGTTTATTGCGTCAATGTTCCTGTGGGTGGAGCTGCATGCCGAAATGCAGGCTCTCACCTAGTTCGGCTGCAGAGGAACCCTCCGAAAATTGTATTGTACTTAGTTTTTAAGTCACTAACCCAAATTGTGAACCTTTGCCTAAGACAATAAAAAAACCTTTTTTTTTTATCCGACTGCCGAAGGAGGGTAATGTGTTTATCAGTCTATGTATGTATGTTTGTTCCTATATGGCGTTCTAGATACCAAACGCGTTGGCCGATTTTGATGATTCTTACGTATATCGATTCGTCTTAAACCTGGGAGTGTCACTGGCTACTTTTAAATTGCAAAATAGACAAATGGCGGCTTTTGGGCGCCATATTGTGGGGCCCAAATTTTTTTTTCTCTTCCAAACCCATCGTGTGGGGTATAAAAATGAAGGTGTTTTAAGAGGTGATTACAAAAATATATAATCGGTACTTGAATGTTTAAATGTACCAAATTCTAAAAAAAAATAACTAAAATGTTGTAAATAAAAAATATATAAAAAAAAACCGACTGCTTAAAAAGCCAACTAAAAAGACGTAAACAAGAAGAAAATCATGCTGTGCAGTCGGAGGATACATATGCGCGAGCTAAACCAGATGTATCCTACGACTGCACAGCATGATTTTCTTCTTGTTTACGTCTTTTTAGTTTGCTTTTTAAGCAGTCGGTTTTTTTTTGTTATTTTAAATATATTATTGTTCGTATTTTGTGCGCAACCCCTCCTACATGTAGTAATACGACTAGTTCGGACCGACATATCTCTGATTCTAATTGGATGCAGTGCGGAACTGCCCTCACTGATTCTGTTCCAGCAGCAATACAAATTATATGATAGAGTTGAACTGCTATTTTTAAATGTTAATTAATGTTATGTATCTCTATGATAGTAAGATGGTGTAACCGACCAGTAACTCATAATCTAACACCTCGCTATCTATGTTTCAGAGAAAGAAGAGATTGGAGAGAGAGAATGGCAAGACGGCTGGGTTGGACCCCTTCTCGGAGAACAATGACGATGTGCTGCGCGTCGCCCGGCAGTTCGAGCAGAAATACGTAAGTTTTATTACTTGGCTTTCAAATATATAATACTCACAACTGATCTTTGTGTCTCTGAATTGACTGCAAGATCCTGCGCAGTAGCTATTTTCGTGTCAATGTTGAAGGTGAAGACTGTCTCTTTCACTCGCTCACGTTTTTCGCATCGTCCTATCTCGCTTACTGTATGCAGTATACTCGATGACAAACTGTTTCTTGCGCAATGGTTGGCAGAGCCAACTTCAGAGACACAAAGATCCGCTGTGACTATTAAGCTGGGGACAAATTATCATCATCAATAAAAAAAAAAATTTAGACTAAAAACTACAAACTATATATACACACAATCAACGCGCGCTTTTTCGAAAGGTAATAGGTTCAGTATCATTCTGCCAGTTACATAATGATCCATAAAAAAGTCATTTTAGCTTAAAGCTGGGAACAAATTATCGGACGAGGCTGACGAACGCGACTTACAGCCGCGGCTGATATGTGTGCCGTAGTCGTATGGGACGCGGCTGCCAGATCTCTATCAAACGTCCTAACGCCCAAGGTCACGTCCGATAGTTTGCACAATGTAATATGCATTCATTACCTAGATACTCTATAAGTCGCGGCTGTCAGTCGCGTCCGTAAGCCGCGTCCGACAATTTGTTTCCAGCTTTATACTCATACGCGGAATCAAAGTTAATGGTGGCTCACAACACAAGGCGAGTAGCAAATCCTTGCGACAGCGGGGGTGAGAGTGGGGTACTGTGCAGCGAAGGGCGATCCTAAAACCGCCATTAAGTTTGAATCGGCCTGCACTTACCGTATTTTGAGTTTTTGTTTCCAATATAAGAAAGCGAATAATTATTGTTTGTTGTAGGGCGTTCGGTCAGCAACATAAATCGATACTTAATAATTATGAGAGTCCTTGAATCGCCTTTTTTAGAAAAAGTATTTTTTCATAAAATCAGTCGAAAGCCGTGCAGTGGGACAAACAAACCAGCCTAAAATAAATGATGAATGAATGTTTCATTAAAACAAGTCATACATTTTAGTGACGTCAAAAATCATTTTCGCTCCAATTAATTTGTTTTATTTTTATATCAGTGATGTTTTCGACGAAAATAATCCTTAGCAGTATATGCAAAACTAATTAATTTATTAATCACCTACTTGACGCTTTTTCCTTGTAATTTGTTGCGTATTTTACCAACCTACAATGAAAGTTAGTATTTAGTCCTTTTTCATTGATTTTCTAATGGGATTCTAGCAGATCCAAGTTTATTTTTATTTTTACCGACTTCTAAAAAAGGAGGTTATCTTATCGACACGTATGTATGTAATATTGTTGGAATGGCACAATATTCACAATATTACTCTATGTGGGGTTCTAAAACACATGTGCCAAATTTCATAAGTACCTATGTATGCTTGTTTATATGTATTTTTGTTCACGCATATCTTCGACACTTGTAATCTGATCGTGATCATTATTTTTGTATTGGATTAGTTATCTCTTAACTTACGGAATAGTACAAGTTTCACCAAAATCAGTTCAGCAGATTTCAAGATATGGAACATAAAACCGAACTCCTTAACGATAAACAGCACGAATATGTGAATTGAATTATTATGGGTATTTTGTCAATCCTTTGGGTACCTTACTATAGAACATGCTCACTTAGTGATGGTGTAGGTACTATAACTAAAAAGAAAAACTTCTTCACGAAAAATTAACCGACTTCCAAAGCAAAATACTGAAAATAGAAAAAATAACTTTCGTTTCGGAAATCGGTGTCGCAAAACGACAAAAAGAAATAGGTACCAAAGACACCGATTTCCTAACACTAAACTAATCGCGATTAGTTCAACTAAACGTAGTTTATGCAAATACAGAGTTCTGATTGGTAGTGTCTCAGCGGTTCTAACCAATCAGGACGCTGTATTTGCATAAACCGAGTTTAGTTATAATAATCGCGATTGGTTTCATTGGTGAAATTGGCCCTCCCTCAGTCACACTGGGAAGTGGTATTCGTAGGTACTGCTACCTACAAATACAACTTCCCATACAGATTAGTAACGTCACAGATAATATAAAACAGTTAGATAGTAACGTATTGAGGCTCTTTGCGTGTTGGTCAGGCTTCGTCATTGTGTGTACCTAGTAAAAAGAGCTGATAAGCCCTTTTAGCGTTTTTTCCCCGTTCACACTTTGACAGGCAGCACAATATTTCGCTGTATAATTTTAGGATTACATGGACAGTGTAGATAGAGTAACCCGCGGAAAGTTGCTAGGTAGCACCATTACAAGTAACCATACAACTTACCGGGGTGCCTCAATTTTGTCCTGTAGAACAATTGTATGAGAAACAGTAAAAACTTTATTTTTTAGTGTGATTTAAATTATTTTACCATAAAGTATCGTAATGATCGACGCTTTGTGTCTATAATAAATTTCGTGTCCATACAAATGACAAGAAGAATTCTAGCAGCCTAATTGCGTAAGTGAATAAGGAAAAGCAAAGGGTTTGACCCCATGAAAGAGCATACTCTTATAACATACTACTATGAATTCTCTTTTTACCCGACTGCCGAAGGAGGGTAATGTGTTTATCAGTCTATGTATGTATGTATGTATGTATGTATGTATGTATGTATGTATGTATGTATATATGTATGTATGTATGTTTGTTCCTATGTGGCGTTCCAGAGACCAAACGCGTTGGCCGATTTTGATGATTCATACGTCAATCGATTCGTCTTAACCCTGCGAGTGTCATAGGCTACGTTAAAATTGGACAATAGAAAAATGGCGGTTTTTGGGCGCCATATTGTGGGGTCCCAAATTTTTTTTTTCTTCCAAACCCATTGTGTGGGGTATCAAAATAAAGGGTTTTAAGAGGTGATTTCAAAAATATATAACACTTATATGTTTAAATGTATCTAATTCGAAAAAAAACTTAACTAAAAACTAATAAATAAAAAAAGTTAAATCAAAAAATCAAAAAACCCGACTGCTTCAAAAGCGAACTAAAAAGACGTAAACAAGGAAAAAATCATGCTGTGCAGGCGGAGGATACACCAGATTTTGGTCAGCCAGCCCGCGAATATGTATCCTCCGACTGCACAGCATGATTTTTTCCTTGTTTACGTCTTTTTAGTTCGCTTTTGAAGCAGTCGGGTTTTTTGATTTTTTTAGGGTTCCGTATTCGAATGGTCCTAACGGAACCCTATTGCTGTCACTCACGTTTCTGTCCGTCGTCTGTCACACGGGTTTTACAGCCAAACGGTTGGAGCTACAGTGTTCAAAATTTCACATACAAATTGTCAAAAAATAATAATAATAGGGGGAGCCCCCATACAGCAAAAGGGGGGCTAAAAAAAATAACATACCCCCGTCGAGTGGGGTATCATTGTTTAGAGCTCGTTGAGTAGATAAATACTGTATTTTTTGTTTAAAAAAAAAATTGTAAACAAAAGAATGAGAAGCCACCAAGTCGGCTATTTTTCGGAAAAAATAGCCGACTTGGTGGCTTATCATACTTTTGTTTTTAAAAATTTAATTTTTGTTTTCCAAAATTTTGTTCCGAATATCATTATTATTCTATCATTTTTATTTATTACGTAAATTTTACTAAGAAATAGCAATATATTGCCAAGTCAGATTTCTTCTTTGAAGTTACTTAATTTATCCTATTACAACCAACTTGATTTTGCGATTTGGTACGGAACCCTAAATGTGTGACATTCCGTGATTCCGACACGCACGTGGCCGGTTTTTTAAATAATTAGTTATTGGCACAAAATATTGGACTCTCATTGGTGAAAATACTTTTATTACTCGAAAGAGTTCAATAACTTTGGCAATACCTAATTATTTAATTCAATCACGCAATTAGGCCGCAGGTGTCTTCCAAATATTTTATTTTACTTATTCTTCTGTGATATTTCAGGGCGGCAAGAGCACGTACGGCCGTAAGGGAAGGTCGAAGCATGATGACTTCGCAGACATTGGTGCCGGCTACGATGAGAATGACTCCTTCATCGACAATACACATGGGGTAAGTATTTTATCCTTGATTTATTATATTTATTACTCATTCCACCTTGACCCAACGACCAACCTTATAAGAATAGAATAGATAACATTTCTTCGACACAAGCACAACACAATAGCTTCAAACACTCCAATCACTCACACAATAATTATGCTTTTTGTATGATATATTGGAGCTCGTGGCTAAATAATAACAGCCGCACGGGTCGATCTTCAAGATTAAGCAACGCTTGACGAGGTCGGTCCGTGGATGGGTGACCATTTTCAGCATACCGAGTTTCCTCCGTGCCTCGAAAAGCACGTTAAGCCGTTGGTCCGGTACGGGTAGTCAGAAGCTTGAGATCTGACATCAGTCTTGCCAAGGGGTACCGTGTTACCCAGTTACTGGGTTGTGGAGGTCAGATAAGCAGTCGCTCCATGTAAAACCCTGGTACTAAGCTGAAAAAATACAGGTACTAAAATACTTAGCTGAATCCGGTAAGATTGGAAGCCGACCCAAACATAGTTGGGCAAAGGATAGGCAGATATAAGTATGACTTTCCATAAGATTATTGCTGTGCTTACTTTGGCGGGGTTAATGCCGTTAGGGCCTTTCGGCATTAACAGCGCCCATGTATCTAAAGTTTAGGCAATCCTCTGCCAATCAACCAAGGGTGGCAGATAGATATTATGATACCTTACTACAAAGCAAACATTTTATTCAGGCCCTTTGAACTGGTTCTTCTTACTTAGGCCACAGATAATATAAAAGCATACAGATGCCTCATCCCATACAAAGAAACGGAATTGAAACTAGCGTTTTTTGGCGGACTAAACTGATTATTTTACTAAAAGTATATCTAACGCGGTCGGTTCTCTCCAAATCGATAGATGGTATTAGCAGTGGCTTGCAAGTAAAAGGATTTACTCGTTTCGTAAATATTTGTCTTTAAATACAGTGACAATTTGTTTTATAGTATTTTTTTACGTGTTTTACAGTTTCATTGTACCAAAATGTGTTACAATACAAATTTAAAAATTTGTGCGGCATGCCTCAGAAATTTAAAAACGCACCATCTATTGGAATGATTTTAAATGATCGTTTAAAATAATTTTTGTTTTTTTGATATGTGAATTAAGATATTCCATAATTTTGTGCTTAAAAGTGTTGATTAAACAAGAAAATATTTAAGAGCGATTCTAAAAAATGATAATTTTACACAAAATTCAATAACGAATCGATGCATATCGCGCCATCTAGTGTAGTAATTTTTTTTGTACCAAATGTATCTTTCTTAGCGTCGAGACCCATTCTTAGGCAAAGTAAATTAGTCCAAATCCTTAGTAAGGCGATCACTGGTCTAAGATAATCCAAAATGTTGAATTTTGTGCAATTTTTACTTTCACAGACTATACTTAAAATCAAACCGGTTAACTGTTTGATATTATATACGTATGCCTTTAACGACCCTGACATTAAAGAACATAACAACAATATTATTACTACAAATAATTGCCAAACAATGTAAAGTGGCTGGCAGACCAGATGGTCGATGGGGCCGAAAAATTCTGGAGTGGCAACCGAACTGTAAAACTCAACATCGGGAGGCCTCTAGGCGAACCGATGACCCGGTATAAGCGCTGTGCACACATTTCCGTGGTTCCCTCCTTGATGAAACACGGCAGGAATCGGTTACACACGATTTGTACGAACTTGTTCACCACACATTTCCGTATCAGGGGGTTCTGGATCGTTCATACAAATCGTATGTGCTTCGTCAGGTACGGGAACCCGGAAATGCGTGGGCAGCACTTTAGGCTGCGGGAATCAGATGGATGTGAGGACCGATCAATGTAACGATACTTGGGGGAGGACTATGTCCAGCAGTGGACGTCTACCGGGTGAAATGATGTTGATCATTGTTACTTACTACCACCTGCACCACAGACTTAAATTTAACTAGATAACGAAAGTCCCTCTCATCTGTATGAAAACCAAGCGTGCCACTTTTTCACACACAATTTAAAAACATATTTACTTACCAATGAAAGAAAACATTTCCAATGCCTCGCCCATTTTTTTTTATATAGTCTTTACAGCTCAATATGGCATAAAAAAGTCACTTTTCTAGATTTCGGTGGATTTCCGGTGCCGATAAAAAAAAAAAAAAAACAAAAAAAAAAAAATAGAAAAAAAAAAAATTGAGTAAAATTACGATAAATGAAAAGCTCAAATTACGATCATTTATCGTAATTTTACTCCGTTTTTGACACGCGAAGTACATGCAATCGCTTCATCTAGTTAGATTTATATCTGTGACCTGGCACCATTATCATTTTTTTTTTTTTGGGAACTACAATATCGTCACACAGTACTAACTACCTGAATACAGGCGTCGTCACCGAAGCAGGCTTTAAAAACGTGTACTGAGCGGGTCCTGATACACATCAGGACCCGTTCCTGGCAGCTTGGCCGGATATAGCAAAATTATAAAGGGATCTAGAATAAAATAAAGAAAAACAACAACATCAATAAAAGTTTTGTTGCTTTTCATCAAAAAGATTTATTTAAAGCAAAGGCAATTATGTGCTAAGCCAAATCTGTTCTATCTGGGTCACACGGTATTTTAGAGGTGGGACTGTCGCCGAAAACAATTGAATGTTTTAGCATTCGGCCATTATGACACGGGTTGAAAATAAACGTTTTGGGATCGATGCTGTTTTTATTTAGAACTGCATTGATTAAGTTACCATAAGGATAAAAAACCGGCCAAGTTCGAGTCGGACTCGCGCACAAAGTGCCACACACACCATTATCGTAAAAAAAACACGTTTTTTGTATGGGAGCCCCACTTAAACATTTTATTCTGTTTTTAGTACTTGTTGTTATAGCGGCAACAGAAATACATAATCTGTGAAAATTTCACCTGCCTAGCTATCACGGTTCATGAGATACAGACTGGTGACAGACAGACAGACGGACCGTGGAGTCTTAGTAATATGGTCCCGTTTTTACCCTCTGGGTACGGAACCCTAAAAATGCTAGTTATATGTGACGAGCGAGCTTTTCCTTGCAGTTTCGCCTAACTAAGGTCGTAATTATCTCTCGGAAACGTACTACTGGGATAAAAAGTAACCTATTTATGTGTTAATACACGTCATGGTCTACCCGTTTGCTAAATTCCATCCATATCCTTTCAGCCCATGATCACAAAATGATTTATACTATTAGAAGGAAATAGGATAGGATTTGTTTACATTATAAATTACCTCGTTTTTCTAGTGATCACTATCACTCAGTCTGCGGTGCTCTTACTCTAAATTACCCAATATTTTCATTTCAGTATGATGAGATGATCCCGCCCGAATGCGACACGCTGCACGGCGGCTTCTACATCAACTGCGGCTCGCTGGAGTTCAAGAGCGTGGCCGACAACGCGCCGATATCCGACGCCGAGCCCGGCGGCAGTCGCAGGAACAAGGTGAGTCTTGTGTCGTGTCGCAAGTCGCAACACCATGCGACACGCTGCACGGCGGCTTCTACATCAACTGCGGCTCGAGTATAACTCGTGCCGTACCAGCCAGCAAGGTAGGTAGGTGATTCTGATGACGAGGTGCCTATGACCATCAGTTGACGTCTTTTGTAACTGAGAAGATGATGAATTGGTTTTTTGTGAATACTTCTTCCATGCTTAGGATCTGCATCTAAGTAAATAAGTGGGAAACATCAGCCCACCCATTTGAACTCAACATTCAGTTAAACTCGCCTTTGTACATGTACTTTATTAGGTATCATACTGTATTGAACATTGTTTTACAATGCATGTCCTCGAAAAGAGTGGTTTTCCAAGCAGCCAAACTGTGCGGAAAGTGTCACTTTTTTTCACTAGTGCTTTTTACTTTCCAGTATTTTTTTAATTTTTAACGCCAACGTCAGCCCGACGCATAGTTTTTATTATTTAAGAAAAGTTTTAAAAATTAGTTATATACAGATTATCATTCATATAAAAGGTAGAATAAAACTAATACTTCATTTTAGGCGTTTTTAATTATTCTAGATTTAGATTTTGATTCCTTAGAAGTATGTAAGGATCGTAGCAGGTGGCGTTCTGTAGTTTCTGCCTACCCCCATGGGAAAAAGGCGTGATTTTATGTATGTAGATTTTGATCAATAAATAAATTTTAAATATTAATTAAATATGTTTGGCAGAACGTATATTTTGCTCGTGCCTTATTGCGTTACGATGTGACAGCTATTTGCACATGCGCAGTAGATATGCCCGAGGAACGATTAGTTAATCTGTGGTGTGCTGAACGCGCTTGAATACGGCCGCCATTTTATTAATTTCATTTTCTTAATTTATTTATTTCCTCGCACAATGCATAGTAAAATGTTGTATGATACACGTACGTAAGATGATTTCCGACTCGTGTCGATTTATCCACTCACTCGCTTCGCTCGCTCGTGAATAAAAATGCCACTCATCGGAAATCACCTACCTTCCGCACTTGTAGCATAAATAACTATTTGGTGTACAATAAAGAATTAAGGAGTAACTTTTAAAATAAGTCCACTCCAATATTCTCCGCTAAGGACTGAGTAATTATTGAAATTTTGGGAGTCGCATAGCCCTAAAGATTTATATTGTTACTAGAATAACCTACCAGTTTCTTTTCATAGCCTTGAAACCCCCACCAATAGGGATGTTTCCTGGTTAGAAAAATATAATTGTATTCAGTCCATCAGTGAGATTATCAAATAATATTGGACATGTATTTTTTGCTTTACCAAATCGATAAAAAATTACAAAGTTAAAGCGCATCAAAGTTCAGGAGTGGGGGCTTGTGACGTCACTAAAACAGTATAAAGTATACTAGCGGCGTGTCGTCACACGATATTGCAACGCATTATATCGTCGTCACTTTATGTTTACGTGTCAAAAGAAAAAATACCAATATTTTTTATTAATCTACCTGACGGACAAAAATCAAATTTTGAGTAAACTACCCTATGGTGTGTACCTTTATTCCACAAACTTATATCCATCGTCTACATATTACAGAGACGTATATCCTCGAGCGAGAGCAGCGAGGATGAGTCGTCAGACGGCAGCTCGTCAGACTCCAGTCAGGACGACAAGGAGCCTAAAGCGATTGCTAACGGTGACGTCGACTTGCACAAGACTGAACACCGGAAAAAGGTAGGCGGAAATAATGCTATTTATGACATAGAAACCACTTAATTGAAAAGAAAGAATGGAATAAAATTGCTTATGCCCTTTTGTGTGTGTCACCACCCCATCCTTAGAAAATCGGTGGTGACACACGGATAAACAGACGGACAAAAGATTGATATACGGGTTCCTTTTATGTACGGAGCACTAAAAATCATAACAAATAATTTAAAATGACCCGTCTAATATTACGAAAAAATATTTAACCGAAATCCTCACACTATCAGCCGAATTCTCATATCGAATATTTGTACTTTACTTGAAATAAAAACTTAATACATCTATAAATAGGTGTCTACAATGCTGCTGTGTGTCTACAATATCTGTAGCAAAATAGAAAAATGCAATAAATATCAGTAAAATAGCTGAGTTTTAGTTTTTTACCAACTCAAGCACCCCCTTTAATTTAAAATCCCAAAGATCTTTTCGTCCAATATTCTAAAAGATTCAGCTAATCTCATTGATTTTTGCACCCACAGATAATTCCGCTGTTTTGTTTAATCCGTAATATTTAGTTTAAAATATTTATCACAAATTCATTCAAATATTAATAACATTTGATAAGGAAGTCGGGATTGCCTCCACAAATGCTATTGACTTTTAAACACGATAATAAAAAGATAAAGTTAACACAGTGATGACGTCCTTAAGATAAGATTGTCTAATAACAAACTTCCTTTACAGAAAAACAAGAAGATTGATAAGAAGAAAGCTAAGAAGGTCCGGCGCACTGACTCATCGGCGGCTACGTCTGGGAAACAAACTTCTGATGGTATGTTCACTATCTATTTGATGGTATACGTTTTTTTTTTGCGTGGATAAATGCTCATACATACATCATCATTATCTAGCCCTGGAAAAAAAATAGTCAAAAGTTCCATATTTCATCACAAATTTTAACGCATCTTTGGGCGGAAATAAATACCATAAGAAGGAAAATTGCTAAATGGCGTCCATACAGGGATAGATCAGTAATTCAACAATGCAAATAATTTTATTTTGAAAATATACATACAGAATTTTTTTCATGATAAATGATAAATGATTTTATTTCTGTAAGTTGGTTTGTACAAACACTTTTACACGTCGATCATATTTTTTAAAACTAGATGAGGTCGGCGTTTCCTATCTGACTACTCTGAGAAGAAAGGCCGAAACAAACTCAGAGGTCACAGTCTCTTTTAAAGTCCTGACAAAATCTTGGTTCGATCATGTGAAGACCATGTAGACTGATGTCTGAAATGGTCTTTTGAGGAAAGAACCATCCAGATTGAGTGGACCTGTCCAGTCAGTGCACGCATTTGTCAATAACCGAGCAGCTCAACTCAGAATTTAAGGAGCTCAACGATTCGACGAACAATACCAAAGAAAGGACATTCGGGTAGGCCGCATAAACTACTCAAACTGCCAGACCATGATTAAAAACTAAGATAAATTAAAAAACAAAATAATGATCCACATAGTCTTCACATTCACAATAATTAAAATAAAATAATATAATACTTTAAAAAGTAAATATTCTTGTCATTGCAAGAAAACAAATAAAAAATAAAAAAAATATTTTTTTTTAAAATAACAAAATTCATGGTGCAAAATATTTAAACAAAAAAACTAAATTAATTAATTGGAGCAGCTCACTCCCAAGCCGTTTTGATATCTACTCCCAAAGGTCTGTTCATAAATTCGATCCAAATTTGCATAAGTGCTAATTCATACGCGAACTAGCTTCTTATTGCTCATCACACGTTTTTATTTTGCGTGGAGAAATGCTCATACATACTGCGCTACCACGGGGCAGTTATGTGGGTCTCCAACCCACTAAAAATCCACGGTGTCCCGCCATAAGCGGGAACACGGGCACTATCGTTAGCAATTATCGCGGACCCGTCGCGGCTGTCCGTCACCGGACCCTCCTGGGGGGGGTACCTACCCCCCATCATGCCTGCACCTGCCCATGTATTGCCTCGCCCTTTGTCCCCCTGTGACGGGTCAGGTAAGTGGCCCCGCCACCTACAACTTGTCGGCTGCAGGGCATAGGTAGATATCACCGCAATATCACAGTATAAATATGGACCAGTACGGAAACTACCTACGAACGCTCACACTCACACAAACATGCGCATCGACGAGACCACTAAGCGGTTGGCGCGATGCTATCAGTAGATCGTGCTGCGTTTGTAGGTAGTTTCCGTACTGTCCATATTTATACTGTAGCAATACCGACACTTCTCAGCCGCCGCGGCCTCCAACCCTCATCCCGCGATGCTTCCCATACCACATCGCGGCCCGCCTCAGTTTCCAAGCGGCACCGCAACCTACGTCATCGGCTTAGTTAGGCAAAAGCCATGACGGGGTTCCTCTTCGCTTTAATGGGGTGACTATGCCACGGCTTCTGAGCCCCCCGTCTCGACAATAGTTTTTAAAAGTGAAGACAGTAATATTCCAGCAGAGTTCCTTGACAAGCTCCATTCAGTTCTTGTTTGTACCATAGCAAAGTCCAACCAAGGCGGACCAGACTTTTTTCTATTTTTTAAACTTTTCCCCACACTAGGAATTTCTACCTGTATCGTGGGTGCTTTTACAAACATATAAACTCGCATACACAACACCCAGAACCGGAAAAACCATAGAAATATTAAATACAGGAGAAGTGGCAAGGGGGCGTGTCGGTGTCTGCGCGACGTGGTCACAGGCCCATGTCCAAAATCATGTTTCAAAATATCACAGCGACTGTACTATTTTTGCAATAAATACATTGCTCCTTAACCACTAGCTAAGTTCGTCGCTAAGTGACTGGACAAGCAATGTAAAAATCACAAAACGATACTTTATTAAGCGGATGCATCGCGCAGTACGGCCGCTGCGTAAATACACGCTGTGTTTGATGAGATAAGGTTTATATTTGATTCTGTAGTACGTTCTGATTTAAGAGTTTCGGGTGTGTGCGCGACTGCGTGTCTATTGCTTTTTCTGAACTGCATGTGTAGTAGTTGCCGTGTGGTAGGGGCAAACTGGAAACACAGGTTGCCGACATATTTCGTCTACCGGGCATATCTCCTTGTTTATTATATCTATGGGAACAACTATCTGTAGGTCATACAAATATATGTTCCGTGCGGGAATCAGACACGCAGCGCAGCAGTCAATCGCTCAAACACTGCGCCAACCGTGCGCCCTAACCGTGACTATTTCGTCCACGCGTCTTTCACAAGTTTCATCATCATTATTTCAGCCGAAAGTCCACTGCTGGACATAGGTCTTCAAGTTAATTTCTCCACAGTTAACTATAATGTTGTCCGTACAGACACAGCAGCAGGTGAGGGCGAGAGCGCAGACTCCCGCACGTCGCAGTCGGACTCGCTGACGTCCAAGCCGGCGCCCAGCTCCGAGAATGCTATCACTTCTGACAGCTCCAGGTAACGAATTCATTACACCAGACCCATATTGATGGCTTGCCTATGACACGGGTCACGAAAGTCAAGGAATTGGGAGTAAGTTTTTACACCGGCTTGATTTTTTGTGATCACATGCGTTGCTGCAAGAGTGTATATGGCAATTTAGGTTTTATTCTTCGTACGGTCCGAGGGTTCACGAATGTGAAAGCTATTATAGCTTTATACAACGCATTGGTTAGGAGCCAGCTAGAATGTAACGCAGTCATCTGGTCTCCACATGAAGTTAAATGTAGTCTCATGCTGGAGAAGGTACAAAACAAATTGATAAGGAGGTATGTATTACCTTCGATCAATAATACACTAGATCTGAATTTTTTTTTCTTTGAATAAAGTGACGATTTGTTTTATAGTACTTTTTTGCACGTTTTTTCATTACACCAAAATGTGATAAAAAAAACAAATTTAAACAAGTGGCTTGCCTCAGTAATTTCAAACTACGCCATCTATTGGAATCAATTTTAAATAATCTTTGAAATGTGAATTAAGAATCCAATATTCCATAATTTTGTGCCGAGTGTTGATTAAATAAGAACATACAATTTGTATGATCTATTCTAGAAAATGGTAATTTTACACACAATTAAATAACAAATCGATGCATATCGCATTGGGGATTCCTGTAACGGTAAATGTAATGAAGATGAAATAAATAAATACATTTAAAAAGATCGACCGACAACATCCTTGATAATAAGTAAAATAAAGACATTTAAAAAGTTGAAAACAATATAATTATCACGGGAAATTTAACGCGATGATTTCGCGCGTTAAATTTCCCGTGATAATTATATTGTTTTCAATTATGAAACGCGAAAGTTTTAAAGTTAATATTTAAAAAGTTGAATACGTCATGCAATGTAAACGTATTTTTAAATTTGTTCGAAAGCATTTACTAAAGGATTCGTCCCATAGACTGTGCGTTAGAATCTCCTGAAAAGTTAAAACTCAATTTGAACTGAAATCATCATCTGCCTAGCCTTTTCCCAACTATGTTGGGGTCGGCTTCCAGTCTAACCGGATTCAGCTGAGTACCAGTGTTTGACATGGAGCGACTGCCTATCTGACCTCCACAACCCAGTAAATGGGTAACACGGTACCCCTCGGCTAGACTGGTGTCAGATCTCAAGCGTCTGACTATTCGTAACGACTGTCAAAGATCTTCAAATGACAGCCGGGACCAACGGCTTCACGTGCTTTCCGAGGCACGGAGGAAACTCGGTATGTTGAAATGGTCACCCATCCACGGACCGACCTCGACAAGCGTTGCTTAACCTTAAAGATCGACCCAAATAAAGACCTATAATTGAAATGTAGCTGCAAAAAGTAACACGACCGGAAGCTATCTTGACCGCAGATTGTCTGACCACCTAGTGGTTTTGGGCACATGAAGGGCCGTTCGACCAAACTTACTTCTTGGTTGAAGCTTCTGAGAATCTTCTGATCATATTTTCCTATATAAAAACTAGCCCAGATTTGTTTTACTTTTCTTAATAAGATTTGCCTTTACAGGGACTTCGAAACTAAGATGGAAGTGAAGTTGCCGCCGCAAGTGGTTCAAGTATTGGAGTCGCTCGAACAGTTTGTGAGCGAGACCCTCAAGCAGAACCCCAACAAGCCGCGCAAGCAACTGTTGGCGCAGACCGACGAGTACACTATCAGGTAACGTTACATCGTGCCAGTAGTACCGAAGGGTTAAGCAGATAGCTCTTTGTTTCTTGATAGTTACATCTGAAAGTATTTAATTTAAGGTAACATAAGGTAAGGTAATACTAGCTGAAAATTCTTCCATACAAACGTAGTACAGATATTACTCCACTGTTTGACGATGATGTACGTTCAAAATAAAAAATCATTACATCATTATCTATTCCTGTATGGAAACAAAAATGTAAAAAAATAATATATTTGAAAGTTATGAGCGTCGAAAGTTCCATATTTCAACACTAATTTTAACCTATCTTTGGACGGAGATAAATACCATAAGAACAAGGAAAATTGCAAAACGGTCTCCATACAGGGGATAGATAAGTAATTCAACAATGAAAATATACATTTAGTAGTGTTTTCATGATATCTAGACTCAAAGGTCTGTTTATAAAAAATCGCGCGCTTGTTTTTGTCCTAAATCATCATCCATTTCGCTACGTTCGTACACGAACTAGCTTCTTACTGCTCATCACAGCATCTATTTATTTCGAACGTGTTGTCGGATAGCATGCATTTCAGTATGCACTAGTTCAACTTTAAGTCAAGAGTGAATAGGTTACTTCCCACATCATCGCTTACCATCAGGTGAGATAGTGGTCAAACGCGAGCTCATAAAAATAGATGGTACGCCAATTGAATGCACAGCTTTCCAGCAGTCCATAAAAAAAAACAGACTTCGGCTTGTACTAGAAAAAAAACTAGTTAGGAAATATAGTCCATACATCGCTAGACGTTGTCATTGTAAAAGGAACCCACGTGAAAGTTAAAACACATTAGATAATATAAAATGCATATTTAAGGAGTCATTCATGATGCGTTTTGCTCGGTGTCAGATTGTATCTTATATTTTCCTGTAATAACATACATAGTTATATGATATGGCAAACTACAATGTAGGATTAACTATTATTTTTATCACCAATTCCCACATATGCAACAAGAAATATTGTTATCATTGTAATTTACATATGTATGTGACAGGATATAACTTTACACTATTACAAAAAGAGGAAGGACATTGTTTGTATATATATTTGTAAAAGAAAGTTTCTTGAAATATTGACCCGATAAAAAAAAAACAAAGAAAACTCCGGGATTGCCATTTTGTGTCATAGGATGTATTTTTTCTTAAAAAGAGGGCAGAAGCTATAAAATTCTGTAAAATCTTGTGAGAATTCTGGTTTGTAGAGCACTCTTAGCAATGTTCAGTGAGCTAAGTAACATAATGTGGCCCCCGCAGCCTGGAGCGTGCCCTGTGGTCCCTGGCGTGCGAGGCGCGCGTGTGCCGCGCCGCGCTGGGCCGCGCCGCGCGCGCGCTCAGCTCGTCGCGCGCTAAGATCATGCACCGCCTGAAGACGCGCCCGGACCGACTGAGCGCTATACCTGAAACACGTGAGTACAACACATCATTTCATTTTTATCACAACACAAACAGAGACTAAAATTTTTAATTATTCCCTAGGGACTAAAAATTATTTAAATTTGGAATGTGGATATTGTTAGTAAATGTTCCAATCAGCAAAGAGATGAATCACAAACCATGCGGTCTAAAATAGGATTACATCGCTAAAATCGATTACGACGAATATATGAAGTGAATGACTAATAAGCGATTATTATATTTCGTTCCGCACGGAAACATTGTATTCAACATGTAACTGGCTGGAAAACCGCGCGCGAGCCAAATAAATAAATAAATTTACAACTGCATGTTACAAATCGTACTAATACAATTGCTACGATGCACTTCCATAATTGTTCAAATATAAACATTAACCTCTTATTATATCTATGTTATGTCTCATGGTTCCTAATTGTATGTAAATAAATAAACGTAACGGTCTTGTTTATAAGTTGAACTTACTTATTTTCTCATAGAGGGTGATAAAAAGTAGTGTCCACCTCTGGAGCAACACTATTTTAAGCTCGAGTAACGTACTTTAAATCCCACACTGCGAAGATACTATGCGCTAGCGATAAAACAAGGGCCGATTTCACCAATAAAACTAATCGCGATTAGTTCAACGAATAAACTCAATTTATGCAAATACAGCGTTCTGATTGGTAATTTTTTAGCAGTAACAACCAATCAAAACGCTGTATTTGCTTAAACTGAGTTTAGTCTGAATGTCCATGAAAGTCTCACAGACGAGGCGCTTCTATCTCCTTTCGAGAGTAAGGTTATTGTAGACGCATTCAATTAGAAATTCGTTTGTCATAAATTAAGGTTTTTTTGTGCACAATGGGAAATTCACCCATGGCCCTTAAAAAAATCTTTTATATACACATTGAGTAACTGTATTGTATCTTACACAATTTTTTTATCTATCCTCAGAAACGCCAAACACATCAATTGCTCAATCTACCACTGCCACAGCGAATACTGCCACAACAGCGCTGACGTCATCAGCGTCGACAACAGCAACAACTAACAACAAACGCAAGATCGACGATGATCTCGAAGACTTTGACCCCAACCAGCTCACTGCCGAGCAGAGAGAGGCTATGATTGTGGAAACTTTGCTCAGGTAAGCTTGTTGTAAAATAATAAGTAGACACTGTTTATTTATAGTTTATAGAGAAAAAAATAGAAGGGTTAATATTGAACTAGCTATTGCCAGCGGCTTCGCCCAACGCCCAACCAGAGTTACGCGGTATCTTGTCGTCCAACTTACCACAGTGTCACAAGACGAAAGTCTATGATCAGCGTGTGTTGCCAGTGATTACTTACGGGACAGAGACGTGGTCGCTGACAATGGGCCTCATTATTCAGCTCAAAGTCACCCAAAGGGCAATGGAGAGGGCTATGCTCGGCATTTCCCTGCGTGATCGAATCAGAAATGAAGAAATCCGCAAGAGAAGGTTACCGACATAGCCCGACGAATTGCCAAACTTAAGTGGCAGTGGGCAGGGCACACTGCTAGCACAACGGATGGCCGTTGGGGCCGAAAAGTTCTAGAGTGGCGACCGCGTACCGGAAGACGCAGCGTTGGAAGGCCTCCCTTTAGGAAGAGCGACGACCTGGTCAAGGCACAGGACCGATCAGTGTGGCGACGCTTGGGAGAGGCCTATGTCCAGCAGTGGACGTCTTTCTGCTGAAATGATGATGATGATGATTATGGATTAAATAAACAGAATTTCTATGAAACAATTTGCGAGAAAGCTATATAACTCTGAAAGCCATGGCTTGCAAAAATACTAAATCATAATAGAACAGACTAAAATTTGTGGTAGTTTAAGGTTTAATTAATTAATTTTCAAATACAAATTCTAAATTATTTATTTGCCAATATAGGAATAAGAATTTATATTTAATTTTGTTTTAAAATTTAATATGTTTAATTTTCACATGTATATAATGTTGGTTTCAGGTTAAAAGCGCTGATAGATGAACGTAAGCCTGGAATGATAGCTAACTACAATGCCGAGTGTGAAAAAGTACAAGAAGAGAGGTAAGATGCACTATATTTAAACAGATTTCATTTGTTCTAGTATTTACAATGTTGTATGAGAGAGGAGCTCCTGACTAAGCAATATCAGCTAAGCTTGCCACGGTTGATCCATGGATTGATGACCAGCCAGTGCATACTGAGATTCCTCTCTGCTTCAGAAAGTTCGTTGAGCTGTTGGTCCCGGCTGTCATTTGAAGATCTTTGACAGTCATTACGGGTAGTCTGAAGCTTGAGATCTGACATCAGTCTTGTCAAGGGGTATTGTGTTACCCAGTTACTGGATTGTGGAGGTCAGATAGGCAGTCGCTCCATGTAAAGCACTGGTACTCAGCTGAATCCGGTAAGACTGGAAGCCGACCCCAACAACAATTGGGAAAAGGCTAGGCAGATGATGATGTGTCATCAGCAATTAAGACGATCTTTGGTTGATTTTTTAATAATTCGGGCAAATCTATGTATCTGTTTATGTAAACTAAAAAGAAGAATGGACCCAATATAGAGTCTTGAGGAACGCCCATTGTCACTTCAAACCCTAGAGAGTTTACGCCGTTTACCTGAACTATAAGTTGTCTGGCTTTCAAATATGATCTAAGTAACTCAAGGGCTGTATGTCTAATCTCATAATGCTCGAGTTTCAACAATAGTGTCTCATGGTTAACGCAATCGAACGCTTTCGAGAGGTCGCAAAAGATTCCAATGCCGTCTTGTGCTTCTTCCCAGGCGTTAAAGATATTCTTTATTATTGTGACGCCAGCGTCAACAACGTGTGCAACGTCCTTTGGTGAAACTGTACTGTTGATCATGAAAGATGTAATGTTTGTTAAAATGACGCAGCAGTAGTTGTATTTACTTAAACATTTTCCCTCATATAATTGCAGAAAAAAGATGCAACTCCTATCAGCTTCCGAAGGCGGTCCGCACGTAGAGAAGCGGCTCCCCAAGCGGCGCTTCCCCTGGTGCGTGCGCAGCAGAGCGCTACTGGCGCGGGCCGCGCGGCTAGCGGGTGTGGCGGCCGCACACGTGTTACAGCAGAGGGTGCTGCCGCTGTTCCCGCAGGGCTTCGTGAGGATGCCTACGCTACTGCGCCAAGCTGAGTGAGTGTATAGTGTCACCATAATAACTACTGGCGCGGGCCGCGCGGCTAGCGGGTGTGGCGGCCGCACACGTGTTACAGCAGAGGGTGCTGCCGCTGTTCCCGCAGGGCTTCGTGAGGATGCCTACGCTACTGCGCCAAGCTGAGTGAGTGTATAGTGTCACCATAATAACTACTGGCGCGGGCCGCGCGGCTAGCGGGTGTGGCGGCCGCACACGTGTTACAGCAGAGGGTGCTGCCGCTGTTCCCGCAGGGCTTCGTGAGGATGCCTACGCTACTGCGCCAAGCTGAGTGAGTGTATAGTGTCACCATAATAACTACTGGCGCGGGCCGCGCGGCTAGCGGGTGTGGCGGCCGCACACGTGTTACAGCAGAGGGTGCTGCCGCTGTTCCCGCAGGGCTTCGTGAGGATGCCTACGCTACTGCGCCAAGCTGAGTGAGTGTATAGTGTCACCATAATAACTACTGGCGCGGGCCGCGCGGCTAGCGGGTGTGGCGGCCGCACACGTGTTACAGCAGAGGGTGCTGCCGCTGTTCCCGCAGGGCTTCGTGAGGATGCCTACGCTACTGCGCCAAGCTGAGTGAGTGTATAGTGTCACCATAATAACTACTGGCGCGGGCCGCGCGGCTAGCGGGTGTGGCGGCCGCACACGTGTTACAGCAGAGGGTGCTGCCGCTGTTCCCGCAGGGCTTCGTGAGGATGCCTACGCTACTGCGCCAAGCTGAGTGAGTGTATAGTGTCACCATAATAACTACTGGCGCGGGCCGCGCGGCTAGCGGGTGTGGCGGCCGCACACGTGTTACAGCAGAGGGTGCTGCCGCTGTTCCCGCAGGGCTTCGTGAGGATGCCTACGCTACTGCGCCAAGCTGAGTGAGTGTATAGTGTCACCATAATAACTACTGGCGCGGGCCGCGCGGCTAGCGGGTGTGGCGGCCGCACACGTGTTACAGCAGAGGGTGCTGCCGCTGTTCCCGCAGGGCTTCGTGAGGATGCCTACGCTACTGCGCCAAGCTGAGTGAGTGTATAGTGTCACCATAATAACTACTGGCGCGGGCCGCGCGGCTAGCGGGTGTGGCGGCCGCACACGTGTTACAGCAGAGGGTGCTGCCGCTGTTCCCGCAGGGCTTCGTGAGGATGCCTACGCTACTGCGCCAAGCTGAGTGAGTGTATAGTGTCACCATAATAACACACATCGACGATCCAAATGGTCCATTTGGGTATTCTTCTTTTCTAGTTGATAGTGATTTAACCCTTAGACAGTTTGGTAGGATAGAAAGTTAGATAGCGGCATCAGCGACGTTCATCGAGTCCTCCAAAGAGCAGGTGTATGGGTACCTGGAGTACTCTAACAATTGAGTCATGCTCTGAACACGAGCACTCATCTCACCAGATTTGAGTGCCAGATATGATACCAGAGTATCAGACGGGTCTGTGGGGCCCAACTTCGCCAAGTTTTATTTGCAGAAGCCTACCAGCGAAAGCAATTGAGTAATTTACATAAAGGCTACTGGAATTCATAACCAGGTGACTGGTGTTCATTTGATTGCAAGAAGTCGGGTGGTGGTTTATGAAGTTCTTCCCACAGCTTGCCTCTGGTTCGTGTCACAGAAACGAGAAAAACTGTTTAGGTATTTGTTTTCTGACAAAAATTAGTAGAAATTAAATAAGGGCCGCTAGTTTCTTAATAAATGTATTTATTTGCGATGGCATGCTTACATTTTGGATCGACTTTCGATCAATGCAGGATACAACAGTATTTTTATGTAACTTTATCGTTACATAAACAACAACCCACCAAATGTCAGTATGGTCTATGAAATAAAAATCCTAGTTTAGTTTCTGGGCATCACCCTCATGATAAATGTTTTATTAACTGAAAAGATTATCGTACCGAGTTTATCAGAATAAAAGTGTCCGATTTGTTAATCCAACTTATAATGTGTTCTGCCACCCAAATCCATTAAGCCGTTTTTATACAAACTTTCATTACACTGATGAATTTAGAGACTTGGTTTAACGGTGTTCTCTTGTTTTGTAGTATGACGTATGTATGATATATTTGTTGACTAACATTTAGTAGTTTGCATGATTAATAAGAGTGTGGTGGTTGGGACTTTGAGAATACTTCTGAGAGATATCTTCAGCACTTTAGCAGAGTTGACAATCTACAAACGATACCGCTAGTAGAAAACGAATCAATGTATGGGAATGACACATCTGTCAGACCATACAAATAGAAGGCGTTAACTATTGTAGAAAGAGATTCGATACGAAACGTTTGTAACTTGGCTAGAGGGGCAGAAGTTTAAATATGGTCTTTGCAGTACCACCCCAGCAAGAAGTTTCGGATTATTATGGGGGTCATGTATGCAGAGTTTCAAATATATAGATAGACAAGTTTATGTATGCAAACTATGATCCAGAATTATGCGAAGAACTTGTTCCACTGAGGTTATTATAGTAGGACATATACAATCAAAGTAAGGTTTTATAGAGATAGAGCTTTTGATAGAAAAAGTGATGAAGTTTTATTGCCCAATGGCAATAAAACTTCATTACTTTTTCTATCGAGATATATATAGCCAAAAGTCTATATAAGTCGAGATATATATAGTATCGAGATATATAGAGTCAGAAAGTGAGAGAAAATCCACTTCAGAGCAGACTTAAAGCCATCTTGAGCAGCGCATAGAGTTCCGAACAAGAGTTTGTGGCGATGGTTATGCCACTAACATCTGCAAATAAAACTATTGAGGTATTAGGAATTTGAAGATAGCAGAAGTCGTTAATCTAAACTAGAAACAAGGTGGGCTCTAACATACTTCACTGAGGCACACTGTACTGAATGGGTAGTTCAACACTTTTGTGATTCTCTATAGTGACTAATTGTGAGCGGTTGATAAGAAAACTCTTAAAAAGATCGAATGCGGACCCCCTGACAATCAAACTTGAGTGGAATACTTAAGTTTACATACCTATCTAATTACTGCTTAGCAACTAATTAGAAAATACAAAATACTTGTTTTATTTTCTATTTTTGCACAGGCAAAATCATCTATACAAATCAATCTTTTTAGTATGTATTCAATTTAATAATAAAAATGAACTCTTTCAATTTCAGTCTCAGTAAAGAAATCAAAGTATCAGACTTGAAGCGGCCGCGGCTCGGCTCAGCGTCCCAAGCTGCCTCGCAGCCCGCAACACAAGCAGCCACACAAGCCGCCCCGCTACCCGCCCCGCAACCAGCCGCCCCGCGCCCCTCGCCCCCGCCCCCGCCCGCGCCGCCGTCTACTTTCTCCGAACCCATACAGTTCCCCAGCTCACTCACCGTCACCACTACATCCAAGCAGTCACCAGATAACACTGAACCCGAAGAAAAACCTTCAAGTTACAAAACAAACTCTGTCTTCAACTCAATTGTGAACTTCACCCTCAGCAAAGACCTAATCGTAGAGAAACCAGAGAAAAAAGACAACGATAAAAAAGAAGAACCATACATTCCCCCAAACAATATTGGCAGCATAACTATTACACCGGTCCCTAATAACCCCCCGAAACCTGAGAAAAAACACACTAACAACATCCAATCACAAGTGTCAGCGGATAAGCAAGGGTTCATAAGGGTTAAATCACCGGCAGCGTTGAACGAAATGGTGAAAAAAGACAAAGCTAAGAAGACAGAGAAGAGTCAATCTAAAGAGAAGAGTCGAGTAGAGTCACCGTTACACATAGACACAAGCTACCAGCCCAGTAAAAAAGACCCCAGTCCCAAACTGAAAGAAGAAATTCCTCAAAAGCAGATTGAGAACATGAGAGTCGCTGAGAACAACATCCCGAGACCTGCCTTAGTTCCTGTACACCACTCCCCAACGTTTGCGAAACCTGATAAACGGCCACCTGAAGTCAAAAAGAAAAAGGATGTCGTTATAATCTCGGACGTTGATCCTTTAAGTGAGCAAGAACCGCTAGCAGTAGATGACAGTAGCAGTGATGTGGAGTTAGTTGAGGACAATAGGACTGATAAAAGTGAACCAAAACGTGATAAAAGTGAGAGTGTGCCTTCCAAGGACCGTGTGAAACATGACGTGAACAAAAAAGTGAATAATGTGAAACGGAAAGACAAGGAAGTGGGGAAAAGTGAGAGTGAGGAGGCTACCAATGATGATATTGATACGCTCATGAGGAATCTCAGAGAGATGGAGGTAAGATCTTCGTTTTTTATAATGGAATGATGCATGGGGCTTTTTAGCATCCAAATTACTTATCTTATTACTGTCACTAATAGGAGTATGCTTTTTTTGTTTATTTGATTTTGTGTTTACTCCAACCAGATACTCATTTACTAAAGGCAATTCTTGACAATTTAAAAAAAACTTTCGTCAGCAATTCCAATATTGTAGCACACAGACAAGAACATAGCAATTTTATTTAGTTTTCCTGAGTCCCAAAAGTGGGAACATTATGTTATACCTACAAATAAGTAAATTATGGTCAAAAATATGGACAAAACACTATTTTTTTATAATACAGTACAGGCTAACCGCGTCGAGCCGCAGTGCAGCGCAAAGCAAATCAAAAAGGCCTGGCTCGGCCCGCTACAATGCAAGCTAGCTTTTAAATAGACGGTATGATATTTACGATTCCGTCATGATATGTAATATTAAATTGTTCTCAGTAATTATACCAACCCACAATCTCTCAATAATTCAGTTCATCACATTGACAGTTGTTATCGGAATTCAGTAGAGCAGTGGTGGCCCAGTGGTAACGGCCGCGACTTACAAGTTGTAGGTCGTCGGTTCGAGCCCAGACAGGCGCTTTACTTGGTTTAAATTAACTTCGCTCAAAACGGTGAAGAATACATCATGAGGAAACGGGCATGTCTTAGAACCAAAAATTCGAAAAGACATGTGATATCCACCAACCCGCACTGGGCCCGCATGGTGGATTACGGCCCATTCCCTCTCACAGAGAGGAGGCTTGCGCGCACAACGGACCAAATGGGAGTCAAGTGCGGAAAAGGCGGTCCATCTATCTTATCCTATCCTGGGTATTCAATAGCCAGAAAACTACCCAGTTACTGGGTTGTGAAGGTCAGACAGGCAGTCGCTTCATTAAAAAGATTTATTGTGGGTTGGTTGTTTCATCGGTATCATTGTTCATAAGTATTTTTTCCTTCCATGTAGACTTCTTTTCTTCTATTCTAAGTAGTATAATATAACCAGGTAACTTGATTCAACAGGTAACTTAGTTTGTCGTTGTACTAACAAGTCTTGAGGTTACAGACAAAGTGAGTTCATATTTGTCACTAGTCGAAAATGTTTTAGATTACATTTTAAACAATTGTAATATTTGATAATACAGAGGGAGGTCCAAAACTACGCGGAATATTTTCTTAAAAATAATAGTTTATTAAAAAAATCAAGAAGCCCGACTGCTTAAGAAGTGAACTAAAACGACGTAAACAAGAAGAAAATCATGCTGTGCAGTCGGAGGACACATATTCGCGAGCTGGCTGACCAAAACCAGATGTCGTGATACCCCACACGATGTGTTTGGAAGAAAAAAAAAGGGCCCTACAATATGGCGCCCAAAATCTGCTATTTTTAGGGTTCCGTAGCCAAATGGCAAAAAACGGAACCCTTATAGATTCGTCATGTTTGTCTGTCGGTCTGTCTGACTGTCTGTCTGACTGTCTGTCTGTCTGTCTGTCTGTCTGTCTGTCTGTCTGTCTGTCTGTCTGTCTGTCTGTCCGTCTGTCCGTCCGTCCGTCCGTATGTCACAGCCACTTTTTTCCGAAACTATAGGAACTATGCTGTTGAAACTTGGTAAGTAGATGTATTCTGTGAAGATTCTTAAGATTTTCACACAAAAATAGAAAAAAAACAATAAATGACATGGCCAGATTCTGCCCTACGAATCAATTCAGAATACGTAATGTACAGCAGTTATTGATATGTGAAAATTACTTGTAAAATAAATTAAAATTAATGGCACCAATTACATTACTCTAGAACAGGCGACAAAAAATTCCAAAAAAATATGTATGTTAATTGTTTTTGTGCGGTTTCTGTGCAATGCATTTGCGTTTGGATACACGAATAAGACAAACACTGTTTCTGAAGTACGCCTGAAGGTCAGATTAAAAAATAAAACAACTAGTTACAACTGCATGAATCGTATTGCTAAGATAAAAGGTAAGGTTTTACGAATATCGCCGATACGATTTTGAAAGCTACCGCGCGTCACCATAATTCTCAATGCATCGACAATATATTCCAGTGTGTATCCGAACGTCCTAGTCATTATGACTAATCTGTGGTGCAGTCTTGCGTTGATCATATCACGTGTTCTTGTTTGTTATTCTGTTGGATATTTTAGCTTAACCCCACGCTATCGTTTCTCGGCCTTTCGTTTACGCTTCTTCGTGAATATTAGTGATTACTGGACTTGTTTGTTTACCATTTGGATTCGGACGCTCATGAGTCACGATTTCATGATATCAAGGTGCCTGAATTGTAGTGTGGCCACTACTCGAATACGAAGGCATATTGTAACATCTTTAACACCGCAGTTACAAAATACAGATAAAGACAGTTCCTGCTACAGTTGTTAGTTACAGTTCTATTTTATTTAGTGTTTTGTTGCATATCCAATTGTACATTTTTTACTAAGTCGCTATGAGGATGTATGATTTATAATAGTCATAATATCCCAGTAATATAAGTAAACGACGAGCTCTTGCTCGCTATCGCGGCCTGCCCTAAGACGATATTTCAAAGGACAGACTATTTCCTACTTACATCAATGTGATTACGTTATTGGTATTTTGATTTTTGACTGTTTCTTCACTAGCCGACTGTCGAAGCGTAATTCTATGAAAATGCTTGGAACACCGGCAGTGAGAATGTTTCATACATTTTCTATTTTCATAAATTCTGAAAGGCGCTCAACTACTCATCTGTTACTGTCATTGTCAACTGTCATTGTCAACTGTCATTGTCAACTGTCATTGTCAACTGTCATTGTCAACTGTCATTGTCAACTGTCATTGTCAACTGTCACTGTCAACTGTCACACGTGCCACCTAACGACATCATTGCTATTCCAAATGATTAGGCATTTTTTTGGTTTCCTTTTTAGAGTGTCTCTCTAAAAAGGAAACCAAAAACTATTACCATATACTATTGTAAAGCCCTAACTCTAAGCTTTAATACGACGTACTGTATGTCAATGTACATGAATATTTTTTGTTAGGGCACAGCTCTATACAAATTCTGGCCATGTCCTTTTGGGGGTCCCCATACTTGAAACTGCAACTAAAAAAAATTGTTTTCATCAAACGTGTCGGGTATCTATGGATAGGTCTTCAAAAATGATATTAAGGTTTTTAATATCATTTTTTTCTAAACTGAATAGTTTTCGCGAGAGACACTTTCAAAGTGGTAAAATGTGTCCCCACCCCCTGTAATTTATGAAATAAGAGAATCATAAAACTAAAAAAAAAATATGATGTACATTACCATGTAAACTTCCACTGAAAATTGGTTTGAACAATATCTAGTAAGTAGCTTTTTTTTTAATACGTCATAAATCGTAAACCGCAATTTACCAAGTACGGAACCCTTCGTGCGCGAGTCCGACTCGCACTTGGTCGGTTTTTCTATTTTCCAATTTGAATGTAGCCAGTGACACTCGCAGGGTTAAGACGAATCGATTGACGTAAGAATCATCATAATCACCCAACGCGTTTGGTCGCTAGAACGCCATATAGGAACAAGCATACATACATCTACATCACATATATGTGCATGAAGCATACATACATACATTACCATCTTCGGTAGTCGGGTAAAAAGTAGATGTATTTTAAGGCGATATTCATGGAACTTTTGGACCTACCCTCGTATTTCAGTTTGTCTGTATTAGAAACTGTAGAAGGTTTAGTTTTAAACATTATTTATGAAAACCTCGATACTGTTCAACTATTAGAGCGCACAGCTCATTATATATTAAAATTTTCTATAGGTAGAGAATTTGAATTTAGAATTGTCTAATCAGTCGTGTAGCGACCGCGAACCGGAAGACACTACGTTGAAATGCCTCCCACTATGTGGACTAATGACCTGGATATATTATATGCAAGTGTTCAGCAGTGGACGTCTTTTGCCTGGAACGATAATGATGAATCATTCGTTAAATAGCTCAGAGATTTTTATAAATAATGTTTGTCGGAGAGTATCATAGCTTTATGTATTTTGTTTTGCTTTGTAGAACGATAAGTGTTTTTGTAAATGGGTTGTAAATAACACTCGTCAGTAGCCATACTTAGAACTAATGTAAGTTGCACGACATGTTTCAGCATTCCCAAGAGCCCACAAAGTTCAACAGTAATTCTTACGGAGGAGTTATAACAAACGGTAATTATTATTTTTCAGATTGCATCCTTACCTATAATGCTAGCGAAATATGTACACGGGATTCTGGGTTATAAAATGGTTTAATATACAGTCTATTTTGCTAGATATTTCTTATGGTACTATACTACTTTTGGGATGTAAAGTATGGTTTACTGTTCCACATAAGCGGTTCTCAGTCTTGAATCTTATCTAGCTTACAGCTTTAGTTCAAAAGATATGAATATGGTGAGATTGAAAAGTACATCTATACGATGATTCGTTGATCATTGTGACCCTGTGACCTCAAAAGTTTAATAGATTTGCGGTCGCATTCTCAAACGAAACTTAATTTTAAGCCATCATTTTGCTTAGGGCATTATATTCGCTGCACAGACCAAGTTAAACTATAGAAAGGGGAGGAATTGTGTGATGGAATTGAATGATCTAATTCCGCCCAGCCCGTTCCATCATCGGACTACAAGATGTACGGCAATGCGCCATCGGTGCACCATATACATGGTAAACATCCCACCCATACGCACAAAATGTTTTGGCGACACTTTTATTATGCGTACAGCTAAGGAGTGGAATTACCTACCGGAGTCTGTTTCCCGATAGTTTTTTCTAGGCAAGCGTGCTTCATCGTCGACTACATCATCGCTTACCATCAGGTGAAATAGTGGTCAAGCGCGAGCCTACAGACTATAAAAAAGCCAATAAATATGCATTGCGCACTTGGCCGCTACGAACAACAGAAGACCAATAAATTCATGTAGGTACTTAAAAAAAGTTCAAATTCTAGTTGCAATTTCATCTCGATGAAAATCAATAGTCAAGACATAGGGAAATTAATTATACACAAATTAAAATTTGACAGATTGAGACTGGATTAGAATGCAAATGCTTTCTAAAGACCTCCTCAAATATACAGCAAACCGATAGCGTGGCGAAGCGTTTTAATTTCGTAATGTATGGTTTCGTTGGAGTCTAAGTCACATAGAAAAGCGAACCGAAAGGCGTGAGACGCCAAAGGCTTGCGCGCAAAGCTAGACGAAAAATTCGAAACTATTCCAACACGTGGCCATGATGGATATCGAAAAATTTGTAGGATGTGTCAAAAAATACGCAATATTGTACAATACACGTCAAAAGGACTAAAAATGCATAAAGCGTAACTCGACATTAAAACACACGAGTTATTTGGTTCTGGCGTGTACAGCGAGTGAGTGACTTTCTACACTGACCGTGGCCTTTCTACAAAAAGCGAAGTGTCGTTGCGGGACGTCACTCACTCGCGGTACAGTCGGATTAAACAAAAAAAAATTCTAAAAACCGTGCTGTCCACCATATTTTTTCTTATATTATACGAAAATATTGTAAAGTCTACAGTATAGTAATAAATTGTATATATACAGAAAAGTAGTGCTTAGTTTCATATATCCACCGCACACACTCGTCGCATAAAAATACGAGTTCCAAACAAAGTTCGGTTCGCTGCGTCTCCGCTTCGGTTCACATTCTCCACGTTTTCGGTTCGGTTCGATTCGCAGTTATGTTTGACACTGTCTTTAAAGATATGGGAATTTACCCCTTTTGTCGCACAACGTGCCGTCCTGTGTTCTTTAGTTTGAATGACCACTCGGTCTGATCAGACTTGGCGGTAATAGATACATAGTATGCGACGTCCCTAAAAGATAACACGGTGTATTATAGCGACAGAAAAGCAAATTAAGTTCCGTTTGAGAATTCGTGTACTTAACATCAGCGGTAACATCGCTTTGGTACAGAACAGTGGGTAAGCGTAACATTGTATGTCGGATAGCGAAACACTCGAGGTCTTCCAGCCAGCCTGCCTTCCCGCGGAGCGCCGTGTTCGGGGAGGCGCGGGACAGGGATAAGCTGTAAGTGCAGCTGATCGATACCACGGAGTGTATGTAAATGGAGTGCTAACTTGCAAAAAAATATTTAAGTCATGCCTTTTTGCCATGGGGGTAGGCTGAAACGACTTCGCATCAAAACGTCCTATTCGCAAAACGACCTATGAGCAGAACTTCATATTCTCAAATTACCTTATAGCAAATCGTCCTATTAGCAGAATGTCCTACTGTCAAAGTACAGTTATACTGAAAAATTACTATCGGTTTTTCGTCGTGGTTCCCTTAATATATTATTTCTCTTCATCTCATATAATTGCGTGGTATGACTGTACCATTCCCATTAGGACGTTTTGGTACTATATAATTTTGAGAATAGGACGATCTGATCATGGGTTGGTTTGCGAATAGGACGTTTTGATACAGTCGGCTGAAACTACAGAACGCCACTTGCTACGATCCTTACTTACTCCTTTTGCTTCATCTACGTTCATACATTTAGAAAAACACGCACGTCAGTTATAAGTACTCAATTAATATAAAAAATATGGTGTAACATTTTTCACTTCAAAAGGGATAAGAAATAGCAATACAATACTACCAATAAAAAATACACTACAACAAATGAAAACAAATGGGCTCGCTTTTTACCTTGATTCCTTTAACACGCTTTAACATTTAATTATATGAACACGTAATTATTAAGTTTCCATTGGAATAACTTCGAAAAGTGAAGATTTATATCTATGTTCAGTGCGATGTAAAGCGTTCAAAGACGAATATTTCATTTCTTACCAACATTCGTTGAGCGGTTTTTGTTAGGAGCACTCCATTTACTTACTACTCTGTGTTCGATATTGCTTGTACAGCTTCAACAAATTAGGTTGTAACGAGTTTACCCACTTCATTTCAATATGGCTTCCTATGAGGAGCAAATAAAATCTTGCGGATTAAGACAAATGTTTCGTCAAAATGATAGAAAACTTACTTGAATTCGTTACAATCTGTTTTGCCTCGTCTTCATACCCTCTGCTTTGTTTCATAACATGCTACACTACCATTCATGCACTGTGTAATCACATATTTCTGATAAAATTTTATGTAACTCAAATTATCTATAATTATCATTAATGTAACATCTAACCGGCTTTTACATGTATCTGTTTAGATTTAATTGACGTAAACGCTCATTTCATCTTCAAAAACGTGAACATTTATGGAAATTATTTTATCATGTTAAGGCTGAATGTCATAAAACGACTAGAGAATATGTACTACGCACTAGATTTGGGGATCCGAACACTCACTCTGTTCGACTGAACTGTACTGCAATCCGTACACCTTGTTGTTACACTATGTTGACCGAAACGCGTAAGCGCCATGAAATTCATAGTGCTTACGTCGTTTTGATCGCGATTAAACTAAACTATAAGCGATCTAGCGCTGCATGATTTAATAGTTTGATTAGACAACATAAATATTGTAGCGCTGCAGCGCACTTTTGGTCTAACTCACCAGCATTTGAACAAATGGTTTTCATGAATGTTCTTGTCTATCGGTAGAATGTATGTCAATGCTGAGACAAAGTGTTCTTCCGCATTCTATCAGCGGTAGTGAAATACCAAAATACAAGGGATTCATTATGTGACATTTTGTTAGCGCCTGTCATAAAATTTTGACATTTTACATTCTCTTTCGCCACACTAACGATGGTAGAATTTCGAGGCATATTTGTCTATGAGCCTGTTAGATGGTTCCCAGTTTACTGGAGTTTCAGTTTACTGGAAATTGTCAAAAAAAAAGAAGAAGAAAAGTGATAAACAATTAATATCTTAGATTTTACAATGCGTTGTGGCCTCTTTAAATTACTTACAAAGCAGTATTTGAATTTTGGTCCGAGTCAAATTTATGTCCATTCATTCCATAAATGTAACTAATATACTAGTCATGTAATGTGTTACTAAATCATTATGTAATTTTTAACAATTTATTTTAAACGTAATATGAAGTTATACGATTTCCTCCTCTAGAGCTCTATCCAAACCCTGGATATTTCTAAAAAAATATGTAATTTTCTATACTGCATATGTGTTTGTTTATCTTTGTAGTAGTCAAGCAACAAGTTGGTTCATGATTGTTTGTTTAAATTCTTCCCCCTTCTGTAACCCTTCTTTACTGTCTGTCCTTTTTTGCGTACAGCTAATCATTGCAAATGTCTATAGAACAATAATTTGTTTCAGTACAGAACGCACTTCTTTGAACAACATGGATGGATGTAATGCCATCACAGGTGAGATAATTACACTCATTCTTTTATGATTATTTCTTTGAACAAGCTCGAAAGAAATGAATTAAAGAAAAGTTGCAAATGTGCAGTTTCCAGATTTTTCTATAGCCTATCTCTCAATAAATGAGTTAACCAACACAAAAAGAATTTTTCAATTCCGACTATTAGTTCCAGAGATTAGCGTGTTCAAACAATTAAACTCTCCCGCTTTATTATATTAGTATAGTAAAGATGCTATGTATATGTATACCGTAGGGTATAAGATCTCCCGCCTTCCTGCTTCCACGCGCGAATTCTTGCTTGTAGTATATATTCGATATCGATTTTATTTTACTTACTTTTTCTCGCGGCTTTCCCTCTTTATAGTACAGTAGTATTTAGTTTAGGTTAGGTAGGGTCACAGAAAATATAATACTAGCATACAGATGCCTCATCCCATAAAAAGAAACCGAGCCGACGTAACTAGCGTTTTTCGTCTGGTTAATTTTTGTACATCGTTCGCGTTCGGTTCCGTTCCATGGCTAGATAAATGTTGTTAGCAGCGACTTGCAAGTAAATGGGTTTACTCGGTGCATGAATATTTTTTTCTTTAAATACAGTTAAGATTTGTTTAATAGTATTTTTTGCACGTTTTTACAGTTTCATTGCACCAAAATGTGTTACAATACAAATTTAAACAATCGAGTGGAATGCCTCAGACATTTGTACCCGCGCCATCTATTGGCATCAATTTTAAATGATCCATTCAAATAATCTTTGAAATGTGAATTAAGAACCCAATATTCCATAATTTTGTGCTTAGGAGAGTTGATTAAACAAGACCATACAATTTTTATGTTCAATTCCAGAAAATGTTAATTTTACACACAATTCAATAACAACTAGGTGCATGTCGCGCTATCTAGTGAGATTTATTTGAACAAAATTTTCTTTCTTAGTGCTGTGACCCCGTGGTAGGGTTATTATGAGTTGGAAAACAACATTAATAGAATATGTATCTCCTTCCAGGTTGAGACGTGACCAGCGCAGTTGAATCACAAGAATGTTGTAACAGTTACATGAAGATAGTATGTAATATCACAACCGAACTAGCCACTACTGGATAATTGAATTTATACTGTATACGCCTTTATTTAAGTCGATAGATCGATTCGTTGGTAATTTCTACGACTTTTTTAATGAGAAATCTTTGTAAAAGATGAATTCGCAATTTTTTTATAATTAATATAAATTAGGGAATCTTTGACAAAGCTGAGCGAATAGAGGTTGCTTTTAGCGCTAAGCAAAACAAGTTAAAATGGCAGGGCAGAATTTCTGGGTACTCTCAATATATTTTACCCGCGTAAACGTAAATACCAAAAGTTTAAAAACATGCACATGAGATTGAGATAGTCCTGTGTATAAAATAATACACAGGACTATCTCAAAAGCATAAAAAGAATAGAAGCTGTTTTTATTTTTCGCCTTGATGCAGTGGGGCCATCTAGCGGTAGAAATTGGTAGGTCCCTCTAATTATTGTGACTCACTTAGAAAATACAGTCCGTGGTCATTTACCTTGAGCATTCTATTTGCAAGCTTTTAGCGGTTTGTTAATGTAAGGTCAAGTCTGGCCTGTAAGATTAAATTTAATGCCACATGCTTTGTACAAAATTTGAGGAATACTTGACAAAATCCGTAGCGTCAATTTGAACTTCAATACTTCCTTAATATACACCACAAGTCCACTCTGTTCCCTTATCCAAATAGTCCGATAAGACTGCAATCCGACTTGAAGGTTGTCACATCACCAACTTCCAAACTCCGGGCTGTACTAAGAAATCCCATTTCATCAGCATTTTAATGTTCCGAAGTGTTCCTGAAAAAGGGAATGGGCCTTAATCCACCACGTGGGCCCAGTGCATGTTGCTGGATGTCACATGTCTTCGAATTTTCGGTTGGAAATACCGGTTTCCTCACGATGTTTTCCTTCACCGTTTTGAGAGCAGTGGTGTTGAAATAATTTACAAAAAGTAAAGCACCTGCCTGGTGTCAAACCCACGACCTACAACTTTAAAGCCGCGGCCGTTACCGCCACCACTGCTCTCCAAGAAATTTCATATTATTATAGGATAGCAGTTTGTCCGACCTGTGCATCAAACTTGGGAACTCACTCTCGGCAGTCGCACACAATTGTGCACTATAATATTTATCTGCCGCGTCGAAGGGTAGTCTCCACTGAGATTAGCCGCCGTGTCCGGAATTCGGTCTACAGGACTATTAATATATACCTGACGGAGTACGAATCGCGCTGTTTTTACTTCATAATACACTTTCAAAGTTGTTGAGATTTTAATTTCGGCATATTTTTAAAGTCAGATTAGATTTTAATAGTTTATACATGTGCAATATTTTAATAGATTTTAGTGCCAAGCATAATGTCTATGTTACCACATAAAAAAAACACCAAGATATTAAATTTTTGTTATTTAAAAAATAATATTATGATAAATTCTCACTGTTGATACAACAAGCACGGAAATTTTAAATTACCAAGAAAAGCGATCTATCGACTTTAATAAATGGGGGGTAGATGTCTAAGCACGTTATTGTGTCGATGACAAATATATCGATCGACAGAAACGTCGATAATTATCTGCATGTCGACATAATTGGCAATAGTGTTGCGCTTATGATGAGAATTGTCGATATCGACATTTTGAAGCTTTATGTCGGGTCCAGAGAGTATATTCATGTATTCTCGTTTTGTCTTACTATGTATCTTATTTTCTTCTGAAAGATGTTGTAACAGATGAACTGTCAAATTTCAATTATATGTATTACTGCCGAGAGGATAAAAATTTAGTATATTTTATATATGTATGTAGAACTTAGAGGTATTAATTTGCTAATCTAATTTTTACAAGCTAATTATATTACTTTGCTTCAGTATTGTTTTGACGTTCGGCAATTGGTAATCCATTTTAAAGCACTTCCTTGCATCCGATTAAGCTGACACTTGGCGTATTTCATCATCATCAGCCTTTTAATATTGCCACTGCTGGGACACAGCCTCCTCTTTGTGAGAGGGAATGGGCTGTAATCCACCATGCGGGCCCAGTGCGGGTTGGTGGATGTCACATGTCTTCGAATTGGTGTACTTAGGTAAATTCAAAAACATTTATAATACTCACAACGGATCTTTGTGTCTCTGAAGTTGGCTCTGTCAACTATTGCGCTCGAAACAGATTAACTGCATAGAGTAAGCGAAATAGGATGATGCGGCAATCGTATGTGAGTGAAAGAGACAGTTATACAATGCTATTTTCACTTTCAATATTGATACAAAAATAGCTACTGCGCAGCCTATTGCAGCCAATTCAGAGACACAAAGATCCGTTGTGAGTATTATAAATCAAATAAATGGAGCTGTACTCATCATGGAGCCGTACCTCTCAATTCAAAAGCTTGTTTAACAATAAATCTTAATAGTTATTAAATTACATAATTATCTTGATACGAGTACCTTCTTTACGAGAAGATATTACAATTCAATTCTGTTTTTATGAATCTTTTTATCCTAGTATCTCTGGACCCACGTGCTTGACAATACAAGTTGTTTAATTTTATTGATACACTAAGTCTGTATAGAAACACACGTATTTTGTATGATAAAGTTATTAGTTTTACGATAAACGTTTTAAATACCGGGGAATACTGCTCCACCCGATCAAACGTCGTTTGTCTGTTGAAATAATGTAGAAGGATAGATATTTTTAGTGTAAGCAACATTGCGAACGACTTTTGAGTAAATAGTTTCAGGAAGAATATTAAAATTGAGTCTTAAGATTATTAATATGAAAAAGTCTTAGACTTAAAGGAGATCGAGAAAGAAAAATATGTTAGTTGGCAACTAAGAGATGTTCCAAGGCCTATTAAAATTTAAAATTACGCCGAAATACCTGTACTACTTATTCTAAATCATGATTGTATTAAAATTTAAATTGAGTTATTATACTATTTGTTTAGTTGTTGGAAAGTAAGCAATGAAAATGTATCTGCAAAATTCACTAAATCGAAAGTGATTGTGGAGCAGTAACAAGTTTTTTACATGAACTCTGATATTATTATGATACAGTTTTATTTTCTTTAAAATAAAACAATTAAAAACATTCTTTTGTGATTGAGTGAGTTGAAATCCTAAATTCCAAATTATGCCCAATGTAACAATTATGAATAAAATATTTATAATGAATATGACTTGTTTTTAATTTTTATAGTAATTATTTTAGTTTTAAGGTCACTCCACTTGCAACACATATACAAAAACATCTAGCCTATAAGGGTTGGGTAGAGGATTACCTACCTATATAGTACTCAGACACACATGTATTCAATCAACCTTGTAAAACCTTTAAAGATATAAATTAAAATTTTATTGAGATATTAAAGACAGAATTATATTTTATACAAATTTAGCCTCAATTTATTAGGGTTCCGTACCCAAAGGGTAAAAACGGGACCCTATTACTAAGACTCCTCGGTCCGTCTGTCACCAGGCTGTATCTCATGAACCGTGATAGCTAGACAGTTTAAATTTTCACAGATGATGTATTTCTGTTGCCGCTATAACAACAAATATTAAAAACAGAATAAAATAAATATTTAAGACGGGCTCCCATACAACAAACGTGTTTTTTTGTGGTACTACTGCCCACTGCCAGTTAAGTTTGGCAATTCTTCGGGCTATGTCGGTAACTTTGGTTCTCCTGCGTATATCCTTATTTCTGACGTGATCACGCAAGGAAACGCCGAGCATAGCCCTCTCTATTGCCCTTTGGGTGACTAAGCTTTCTGATAAGGCCCATAGTGAGCGACCACGTCTCGGTCCAATAGGTGATCACTGGCAACACACACTGGTCATAGACCTTTGTCTTGAGACACTGCGGTAAATTGGAGGAGAAGATACCACGGGAACTTCCCGAACGCCGCCCAGCTGAGTCGGATTCCACGGTTGACCTGTTTCTCGAATTTAGACCTACCCAACTGGACCGTTTGTCCCAGGTAGACATAATCACTTCGTTTTTAAAAGAAAAGTTCGTGACCACTGTTTGAGTCGGACTAAATAGCTCTCATCTAGAGACAGAAGTCTAGTCATAATAATTAATAATAGGTTTCTCGTTTTTGTTATTGGTATTTATTTGTATACGTGTATTATTAATATTTATGTAAGTTTATACATTTTCGTATACAAGTTGTTTTTTTTTTAAATATGCTTTTGTACCCGTTCACAACGTTGTCCTAACCCAAAGGTTGACTGGTAGAGAATGCCTTGTGGCATTAAGTCCGCCTATATACCAGTGCATGAAGTTTAAATAAATAAATCGTCTACAACTTCGAGTGTATAGTCTCCGATCTTGATAAAAGTGGGTGTTACATGGGCATTCACCATGACCTTAATTTTGTTGAATTTATTTTATTTTATTAAGCTTGAAAGGTCTCGACTGATGAAATCCATGCTCCGTCCAGTACAGATCCAGGTCAGAAACCCCTAGAGCTTTCAGCTCGAACTCCACAATCGTTTCTATTACCTAGGGAGCTCCGTGGACGAATACAGCGTGCAAATACAGTTCAATAGACAGATCATTAAATCCTTGAAAAGAGACCTCCCATCGCTTTAATACCGAGCGTATTAAAGACGCGATTGAGCGAAAATAGGCTCCAAGGTGTTTTCAAGGGATCTGGCTATTGGGCTGAGCCAGCTCACGAAACTGAAGTCCGACAATGGCAGGTATCGTATCCGCCAAACCGGAGCTTCCGAGGGAGATCGATACATTTTATGGGGAGTTTTTGCTGCTTGCTGATTGATGTGTATCAGCAAGCCCGTTGCGAGTCTAGCAAACGACCCAAGACCCGATACGATACCGAAGAATCCCGGACGTTAGCCTGTACGAGATTAGAATGGCTCAGAAACAACTTAAAAACAGCAAGGCGCTGGGTGATGACGGAATCACGGCCGAACTCCTGAAGGCGGGTGAGAACCCGCAGCCTAATTGCGTAAGTGAATTCGGTAAGGCAAATGGTTTGGCCGCCATCAATCGACCAATTATATAGACGGAAATACACATCGTGTAAGTGCAAATGTGCAGGCCTACTTATTGCACAACTCCTTACTTAATAAACAATTTTAAAAACCATGTGCGTGCACTGTACACTTACTTAAACATCTACCTAATCAAATTTTAAATCTTTCATTCAGTAACAGATATCGCATACCTATATCTGATTTCTGAATTAAGTATTTTGAGTTAAAAAAAATCAAAAAACCCGACTGCTTCAAAAGCGAACTAAAAAGTCGTAAACAAGGAAAAAAACATGCTGTGCAGTCGGAGGATACATACGCGCGAGCTGGCTGACCAAAACCAGATATATCCTCACACACAGTAAAAGTATCTATTCACATACAGTAAAAGACCCCCAACACTTTTCTTTCCTCAGTTGGCTGCAAGCCCATTAAGCATTTCCATTTTTATAGTTACGCCATAAGGCGGTATACGGCAAAGAGACACGCAGATGTTCCTTTGAAATTTTAGGGGAGAGGCTTAGAACCCGAAGGTCGTGTTATGGGATCAGGCAGCTCCAGAATCAATCTCGAAATATGCAATGTGTTTAAAAGGAGACAGCGTAGTAGCAATGCACCAATACTTTTAACTTTTACATAAGCTGACGGTCTTTCCACCGCTACCCACGCAGATGATTGTTGTTTTCGTATTTTTGATAATGTAAACAACCAATTTAGTTAAATTTCATCCGGCTTACTATAACTTAATTTCACGTGTTTTTTACAAGTTCATGTTAGCGGCTGACGCATGCATCCCCCCTCCACCATGCAGCTGCCGATTTTTTTTAGCTCAGTATGAAGTAAATTATTTATGAAAAAGTTTTTTGTATTTTATTTACCACTTCCTGAACCACCCACACCCGCACCCACCGCTACATGAGCAGCTGACGGTTGGTTCCCTAATTGCTCATATAAGATCAACCATCGATGACAATATCAGCCGGCTTACTATGACTTTTTCATTTGCAACGCTACCTCCCGCAGCCTAATTGTGTAAGTCTATTCGGCAAAGGAAACAATCTGTTGTCAATCTGTTTGTTGTGTGGTCTGTCGCCATACGAAAAGTTGTTTCTGGGAAAGAAACAGATTGTTTCCTTTGCCGAATTCACTTACACAATTAGGCTGCCGGACTAATACAAAACTGCATGCATACAGCGTGCTGAAAAAGTGCAATGTCAATGAAGTTTGACCAAGAGGAAACACAATTCCTCGTGGTCAAACCAGTTGGACTAAAAATCAACGTGCCACCGCCAGGAAGTAATCTTTCTAGCGGGTGCTTTAGGTATATTTCACTAAGTAGTATTTTAGTTTTAACAAAATCTAAAAGTAGTATTGCACTTTTAGATTTTGTTATGGGTCAAGAAAAGTGTACGAAAAGCGTATGTTCATATTAATTTGTTAATAAAACATTCGATTATAAATCATTATTTACTATTCAATCCTCTTCCTATAAACATCAATAAATGACACGTAATAGCCTTGGATGTTTCTTAATATTTTTTGGCCCTTTGATCGTCAAATAGTGCCCAGGTATGTACTCAATTACAGATAATAGTTTGTATGACTCTGTATGATAAATGATTTGGTTCTTTTATGTAAATGATTTCACCCAGTTCAAAGAAGAGTGTATGATCAGAAATTTCATATCTTATTAGTACAGTATTACAATGGATGAATCATAAATATAATGTTGTGGTGGCCCAGAGGTAAGATCTTGCCTCGTGCTTGAGGTCGTGGATTCAAATCCGGGCAAGTACCAATGTGACTTTTTCTATTTCATAATTATGAACTTTCTAGGTTTATCGTGGACATCACAGGCAAAGGTGAAAGAAACAACTGTGTGGAAACGCAGCCTTATTGCGTCAGTGAATTCGGCAAGGCAAAGGGTTTTGATGCCATCTATCGACCAATCACATGCGAGATGAAAGACGAGATGTGTATTTCCGTCTATGCGGTATATATCGGTTTGGATCGGACAACTTGCATTTTTATTTCTTGACTAGTTGACCCGGCAAACTTTGTTTTGCCATAAAAACACCAAACATTTATCTACCCTATCTACCCTACCCTACACTACCCTACCCTACCCTACACTACCCTACGCTACACTACCCTATCCTACACTACTCTACTCTTCACTACCCTACCCTACCCTACCTTACCCTACCCTACCCTACCCTACCCTACCATCTACCTACACTACACTACTCTACCTACCTACCCTACCTACCTACCCTACCCTACCCTACCCTACCCTAACCTACCCTACCCTACCCTACCCTACCTACCTACCTACACTACACTACTCTACCTACCTACCCTATCTACCTACCTACCTACCCTACCCTACCCTACCCGACCCTACACTACCCTACCCTTCCCAACACTACCCTACCCTACGCTACACTACCCTATCCTACACTACTCTACCCAACACTACCCTACACTACCCTACCCTACCCTACCCTACCCTACGCTACCCTACCCTACCTACCTACCTACACTACACTACTCTACCTACCTACCCTACCCTACCCTAGCCTAACCTAACCTACCCTACCCTACCCTACCCTACCTACCTACACTACACTACTCTACCTACCTACCTATCCAACCAAACTTTTTTTTTTTTTTTGCTTGTAAACCTTCCCTGTATTCTGTCGAATATAACAAAAAAAGAATTATTCAAATCGGTCCAGCCGTTCTCGAGTTTTAGCGAGACTAACGAACAGCAATTGATTTTTATATAATTATATAGATTGCAGCCCGTTGGCACTCATTGAAATTTTTACATTACACTGACAATGGGGATGGGTACGCAAAGCTGAGCGCAGATGTCGCTGGTGGCGCAATGGCTGCTGTCAAATAATTTTTGCTTGGTTTACATCAGTTTTTGTTTGTTTTTTTTTGTGTTTAAACCGGTCTACGATCGTTATTGATAATATATGTACTGTCCCTGGAAGCTTAGGGAATTGAATGATGATCTAAAGAAATGAGGAGCAAGGATAACTGGAAAGAAAACAGATCTTTTTGAGCGGCAGAAATTTATGTATGTGTATATTTTTTTTTTTTATCTTCGGTGATAAGTTCTATATTTTTTGTTGTAACGAGTTATTTCTTACTTGACTCATGGTAGGAAAAGAGGATTGCCCATACACAGGTCCCCTATGAGGTATCGTGTCTGCGATTTCAATATTATCCGAAAATAGGCTTTATATTTTGTGTTTTTCCCATCCGTGTCCTTTACTTTATATCAACAACAGATCAGGTTCCTTCACTTGGATATTTGTATGCACCTTATTGCATTGTAATAAGGGTTCATTTCAAGAACAGAAACATCGTTACATCTCGTGATCCCCACAAAATAAATGAAAAATGTTTTCTAATTATGAATATAACGTGTTTTTTCTTCAATATACAACCAAATTCATCAAGATACAACCATTATTTCATAGGGGCCCAAGTTCCCTTACAAAATGGGCATTCTCCTATACAAAAAAAGAGACAAAATTACTTTAATGTGTTGGTATTCTTTACGTTTTAGGTTAAGTAGTTTTATTATATTTTCGGCAAACAAAGCCCTCAAGCGTAGTAACTATTTAATAATCTGTGCCTCAAGCTTCTGAAGGCCAAGCAAATATCATTCCTGCTGTAGAACTTTATCAATACGTTAATAATTTTACTAATACGTTAATGACTTTACTATATCACCGAAGATTACCAATCAACATAATCAGAGTTACACTACAAATCATAACCCATGTTATTATACCATGACATAACCTAAAATATGTATAGCCTTTTCCCAGTTTTTTTAGCGTTGTATCTTAGGGCAACAAATGAACACCGGGGTTGGTACATTCTGGTACGGCAAACAGAGGCAGAATGGTTACAAAATGTATGGATTTGAAAGCTTTCAATAGCCATAGCAACGATGCGCCACCTATCGTTAAAAAATGGCAGTTCACATGCCCATTGCATTGCATTGACCATAATTAATGTTAAGCAGTATTTTTATTTGCACCCTACATTATTATTTTTTTGGTCCTTCGAGCCGGATGTTAGGGATACTGAATTATGTAAAACAAACAAAACACATGTGTATGAATATTTTTTTATTAATTTCACAAAAGTATTCATTAAAAGCCACAGTTTGAAGGCTTTTAAGCTGTCAAAGCGATGACCGTATATAACATTATCTTCCCGATCGTTTATATTCAACAGTGAGCTAGAAAACAGGAATTCACAAGCTATCTAATAAACTACATAAACGTTTATTTTTATAGAAAATATTGACATATACTTCATCCGATAAAAGGCCATGAAGCTTGCATTGTCACAATGTATTGCGCGAAACGAGCCATCACACAAGAACGAGTGAAAGGTCACAAAGACACCCCAAACGTCCTTCTATGAATAACCCGGCCCTTACATATTTATATATTTTTGTATAAATAATGACTTTCACTTAGTATTAGAGTGTGAATAACACTATCTTTACGTATTACAGAACAGCTCAGTGTATCATTATATTTATATAAGTGTGAAGCGACACTGATTTTCTAATATTTGAAATATACTTTGAAGCTATTTTGTGATATTCTAAGTCGAATGCCTTAATCTATTGAAAGAGGATGACCTTTGAAAACACTTATTTGCTGAAGGTCTTACAAAGCCTGTGTCAAGTTCAAATGATTGAATCATCGTACGAGCATTCATTCGCTCGTGACGTCATCAAATCTATCACGTATTCAAAGGTCATTTTCTCTCTATTATATACTATTAAGTTACCTATATTTGTCGAAGTGTTACAGACACAAAAACACTTTTAATTAATAATACATTTCGAGTAACTTTGGAACTCATTTCACCTTCCATAGTTGAACTACCGTATTTCCGAAATTTTCTTGAGTCGACTTTGACTGAGTAGACTTCAACTATGGTAAAGTCAAATTTAATTCGAAAAGCTGTTTCATGGGTCCCAATTCCCTTTTTCCTTTACGACTCTCCTTATGAAAACTCTAATCTAAATAAGCCGCCAACGGCAATACGTCAGCCATTTTCTTTTATATTTTATGCGTGTAAAATGGCCGAATTTAGGATTTGTTTAATCTAGTTTCAATACGAGCGGATTTGAATATTACGTATAAATATATAGTATTATTGAAAGCTCAATGTGTTTCGAACACCCTTGTAATGATGAGGTTAGCGATTTGAATGGGTTTAAATTATATTTTTTGATGGAAATGTTCACCATCGCTCAACATTTAAAGTCCCAGTTTCTAGATATATTTGACAATTTAAGTCTTCCATTTTGACAATGGGAGTCGACTGTCAAATTAATTTTAGACTCAACTAGTCGACTTTAAATTTGAGCCTTCAAATGCAGAACTAAAGGGATAATTTTACGCCCAAAAAGCTTAAGATTATATAAATATTATAAATACTCAATGAGGTGATCATACAAAAAATATTCATCTTTAGCAATCGAAATCCTCAATATCTTAAAGCTTAAGCAAAAATAAACTCTTTATTTATATTCATAGGGTCCTATATTCGTTATAATTAGACTACGAACCAAAGTTTTTTTTTTTGGAAACCATTGATGCCTTACTGTCTAGGTACATACCGTGCTCAACACCAATACTTTCCATACACTCTGCCATTTTACATCTATTATAGTCAGAATACTATTGACTATCCATAGCGTGCTGCTACCAGGTCAGCCCTGACCAGAAACTGTCTCAAAACACTATCAATCCATTACCTATCTTAAATCTACTTCCATTATGTTTACAATTATTTACAAAGAACTTCTAACATCCCAAACTAAACATTTACGAGTCTTACAGTTAATTTTACACAAAAATCTATGTTAACATCAATAGTGTTCCGTAACGATACTGTGTCACAGATAGAATATAAATAGCGTTAAATTTACAAAAGCTTAACATACCTACTTCTATGGACTAGTAATTTTTAAGGTAACCTTCAAGAGACCAAAAATTTGGTAAATCCTAACGGTAAATGTCAGACTAGATTGTCAAATTTGTCAAGACTCAACTTGTCTAGGCCAATTTGACACTTTAATTCGACAACACATCAATCATAATTCCTATAACGTCAGCCCTAAATATTTTTTGATATTTGGACATCAGCATTGTTCTATTCTAAAATGTTAAACCATCAACTATGTAATTGTAACTGATGTTTAAAACTCACACAATAATATTCTATACAGTTCGTAAAACAAACGTATAGAAAATTGGCTTACTTTTTAATCATTAGTTAGAATTTTTACAAGTAAAAGGTAACGTCTAACATCAAATCAAAAACTGGCTTTTTACAACTCGAGGTAATACATAGATTTATAATTGTCTTTAACAGATTTCAAGCAAGGAAGGGATTGGATTATATTGCTTACGATTTTACAATGATACTTTTAATTTAATTAATGTTTTAGCAGTACAGTCTGATTAAGTATTTTTCGAACTTAGGGCGAAGAATTCTAGAAATTGAAGCTAGCTTGCCTAATTTTGCAATGATCACTGTCATTTAAATGTAACACCAACTTACATTACACTCTAACATTAATTAAATCAATTATTTCATAACTCCATGCAATTTTTATTTTTGCCTTGGTACATAAGATCTTAATCGTCATTATTTATGTGGAGTTTACGTGAAACACGTATGCATATACTCTACGGATTTATTTACAAGTTTATAATTTGAAAATTATGTAAAATAATAACAGGGATACAAAGAAGACATTGCTGATTTGTAGATTAGGTAAATTTGCTTAACATATTAATAAAATCATACCTGTGTATTGCTATATTGCACGTATTAATTATATTGTAAATATTTCCACTAAATATGACAGCCTATTAGCGTAAAAAAACTAATAGATATGTTCATTAATGCAGTCGAGTTTGTTTAATGAAATGTCAAATTCAAGTCCTGAATGTCAAATTGAGACTCAGTTTGTCAAATTGAGACTCAGTTTGTCAAATTGTCATTTGACAAAGAATTGGATGGTTTGTCAATGTTAGGTTAAGCAAAACTATGAGGACTATAGTTTTCTAGTCAAGATTCTCAGTCAGCTTATTATATTTTGTATCGTTTTAACGAGTAAATGGTTAATTTGGAATATCTTCGCGTTATCAAAACGTCTTAGCAAATATGGCAATATTATGGCATTTCGCACTTTTTTCATGTCATGGCTGAATACTTACCATTATTTAATATTCCTTTCGCCTTTGTCAATTTAAGTCCTTCTCCTAAACTTTCTGCAACGACTCTTGACTCTTATGTCCCTTACCCACACAAGCCGGGCGAGCACGGCCGGCGTGATAGGCTTGAGTTACGCATTTTATCACGGTTTTTGCTCGCAAACTGTGTTAAAAATGTGTGAATGAAACCTGTCACATCAGGCCGTGCTCGCCCGGCAGTTACTAATCTGCGGTTTCACGAAGCTCAATTATCGGGGTGTTAGCGTAAACGACGAATAATCGCCGGTTAACTGCTGTGGTTGGTTGAATGAGTTTTCAACAGCCAATCACAGCAGCTAACGCGTGCTTAACAATTTCTCATATTAATGTAGCTTTGAGAAACCCGGTGCAAAAGGAATACAAAAACTTCTTGACAGATTGAGAAACTCATGTTTGCAATTTGATTGCCTAAATCCCAGCAGTAAACATGAGTCCAACAATAGATCAACCAATTTTTGCATTGCGACCATTTGAAAACCGAGTATTACCCAATATTCGTGGGATTTGCCTTCATCATGCTAGAGCAAATGCCACGAATATTGGGCGTGACCTATGTTCTATCAGTAACCGGCTAAAACCTTACCACCATGGCATTTGCCTTCAGATAGGGTCCCCAGGTCCTATCAGTAACCTGCAGAACTATTCTGTAAAAATCTCACTGAGAATTTAGGTGAAGTGTGCTGTCCATCTAATCAAGGTGGAATAACAGTCACTTCAAGCACATTGCTCCTAAGTTTTCACGGTGAGATGTTTATAGAATAGACCAGGCAGGTGTAACGTAAGGGTCAAAGCACACTCGAACAGAGTCGAAGCAAAACGACGCGTCAGTCTAAAAATGTGCTTAGTATGTTGACCCCTTACTCCATCTCGTAATGTCGACACGAAGACGCGAGAATTCGCGCGAAGCCTACAGAATTTAACGCATCGCTATAAATTGCTGTCTTGCGGAGATAGGGGTCAATAATTCAATCTAGGTACTATGGCCACTTTTAGACCGACACGTCGCTTCGGTTCGACTATCTCTCTAAGCTTCAAACCATTTTAGGTCTCATCAAAAACCGTATATTTATCCCTCGCATGGAGTCCTAAGTCCTACGTATTGCAAACATAGCCCATATTACTCAGTTAAAACGATACGTTAGCGGTGAGTGATGACGTCACGTAATGGCGGCAAGCGTGGCGCTAGGGCGCGTCGGCGGCGCCACTGTCGCTGTGCGCGCGCGACGCCGGGCCGCACTCTTCCTCCGGCGGTAATGGCTCGTCTGGGGAAAGGAAAAAATGTTTTCAAGGGTGTGTATGGATTTTATTCTCCTCTTTTTCTTACTGTTGCCTGATAATATCAACGTAAAACACATAGCGGAGAACCGAGTGCTCAGACAGCCACTTAGGCCGGCATTCCAGATGCTCATGCTCAAGTCTACTCAAACTGCAAAAGGGCTGTTGTTATTGGTTGGCTTGTTTTTTTTATATTAACGACTCAAGTCAAGTCCAAGATGTGTTTTACAAATGTACAGCAATGCTATACGCCAAAAGGAGTACCATGGATTCATTACATGATTCTGGAGTCTTGACCCGAAGTTAGGTAGAATTCTTACACTTAATTTAACCACTAACCGAAAGGAACCCAAGATACGATAAAATGTCTGACCTGATGAAAGATTACCTTTGGAGTGCAGCTCAGTGGGTGGGGTTCAGGATCCCCTGCGGCCGGTGAGCGAGCCCACCAGCGACTTGAGCGCGGCGCCCCCGCCCGCGCTTGTAGATAGTGTTAGGTATAACTGATGACACAAGCTACCTTCGGAGTGCGGCTCAGTGGGTGGGGTTCAGGATCCCCTGCGGCCGGTGAGCGAGCCCACCAGCGACTTGAGCGCGGCGCCCCCGCCCGCGCTTGTAGATAGTGTTAGGTATAACTGATGACACAAGCTACCTTCGGAGTGCGGCTCAGTGGGTGGGGTTCAGGATCCCCTGCGGCCGGTGAGCGAGCCCACCAGCGACTTGAGCGCGGCGCCCCCGCCCGCGCTTGTAGATAGTGTTAGGTATAACTGATGACACAAGCTACCTTCGGAGTGCGGCTCAGTGGGTGGGGTTCAGGATCCCCTGCGGCCGGTGAGCGAGCCCACCAGCGACTTGAGCGCGGCGCCCCCGCCCGCGCTTGTAGATAGTGTTAGGTATAACTGATGACACAAGCTACCTTCGGAGTGCGGCTCAGTGGGTGGGGTTCAGGATCCCCTGCGGCCGGTGAGCGAGCCCACCAGCGACTTGAGCGCGGCGCCCCCGCCCGCGCTTGTAGATAGTGTTAGGTATAACTGATGACACAAGCTACCTTCGGAGTGCGGCTCAGTGGGTGGGGTTCAGGATCCCCTGCGGCCGGTGAGCGAGCCCACCAGCGACTTGAGCGCGGCGCCCCCGCCCGCGCTTGTAGATAGTGTTAGGTATAACTGATGACACAAGCTACCTTCGGAGTGCGGCTCAGTGGGTGGGGTTCAGGATCCCCTGCGGCCGGTGAGCGAGCCCACCAGCGACTTGAGCGCGGCGCCCCCGCCCGCGCTTGTAGATAGTGTTAGGTATAACTGATGACACAAGCTACCTTCGGAGTGCGGCTCAGTGGGTGGGGTTCAGGATCCCCTGCGGCCGGTGAGCGAGCCCACCAGCGACTTGAGCGCGGCGCCCCCGCCCGCGCTTGTAGATAGTGTTAGGTATAACTGATGACACAAGCTACCTTCGGAGTGCGGCTCAGTGGGTGGGGTTCAGGATCCCCTGCGGCCGGTGAGCGAGCCCACCAGCGACTTGAGCGCGGCGCCCCCGCCCGCGCTTGTAGATAGTGTTAGGTATAACTGATGACACAAGCTACCTTCGGAGTGCGGCTCAGTGGGTGGGGTTCAGGATCCCCTGCGGCCGGTGAGCGAGCCCACCAGCGACTTGAGCGCGGCGCCCAGCGAGCCGCGCGCGCCCTCCCCCCCCGCGCCCCCGCACGCGCCGCCGCCCGCGCAGCCGCCGTGCGCGTCCAGGCACTTCTGGTAGCGGAGCTGGAATGGTGGGACAGTTGGTTGAAGCTGTTGATTGATAAGTAGATTAGGAATAAATTTTTACGTAGTGAGAACGTAGCCTTGTTCTTTGCCCTTACGCTATAAAATAAAGGTGCTGAAATAAGTAAGAAGGCGTTGTCAAAGCCAAACGAATCAAACTTATAATAAGACATGCGGTTGGTTGACTGAAGATAGATCTTGCACGATAAACGGTATGGTTTCACAAAAGGACGTTGTACAATGACGCTGGTGTCACCTTATTAAAACATATCTTTAGAAGAGGGCAGAGGCACAAGATGCCATAGGTATTTTCTACGACCTGTCGAAGGCGTTTGATTACGTTAATCATGATAATTATTTCTGAAACTTGAACTTTACGGGTTAGGCCAATTAACGTTAAGTTTAGTACAATCTTATTTGAATGATAAACAGAATTTGTTTAAATAAACGGTGTCAATTTGTTGGGCTTAAACGTGAAAATGCGGTACCTAAATTGAATTCTGGGTTCAATTTAGGTCTTTCCGTATTACGATTTAGCTCATTTGTTGCGAAAAACACTTAACATTTAGTTATTTGCTGATAACACTTCTTAAATTTTTAAGATAAATAGATGTATTAACTCCAAGGTTGTAGTTGTCAGTGTTATGTATGTAGGTGATTAAATGATTATATTACTTCTTGATAACTCGTAGTTTTATTTCTATAAGGTACTAGACTTAGTACTAGTACTAAGGTATTAAACGTATTACAAGGAATGATGAATGATCAATTATAACAATAGAAAATATAGCAAGCCATTTCGTAGGGCGCGTAGCGTGGCTCATGTCATCTGACAGATGCCTTCTGCTGCCATCTTCAGTGCGCGGCAATAGATGTCAATGCGCGACTAGAGATGTCCCTAACAGTCAGGAAACAAAATTCCTTTAAGATTTCTTAGCTATGCGCACAAATAAGGTATTCGCAAAATACTTTGTATATATGGTTGGGATGTCCACTCAAGACTAATTAAAAAAATATTCTTTATCAAAAACTCTAATCTCCAATCGTTTGTCGTCAGTCGCCATCGAAGGCCTTTAACATTTCACCAAAAGCTAGAATAGGAAGGTCTACATAGAAGCCCCGCCTACCTTGCAAGCCGCCTCGATGGTCTTGCAGAGCGCGCCGGAGGAGGGCTCGGCGTGGAAGGCGTGCGCCACGAACAGGTCCTGCGCCGTGTGCACGATGAAGGCGCAGCGCCGCACGTCGCGCCCGATGCCCAGGAACGACAGGTAGCGCACGCGGCACTCTACGATGGGGGTTGTCTCCTGGAATGGGAAGCGCCAATATTAGGAGGATTGCTATAGAAGAATATTAACCTACATAGATTTATACATTATTAGCTACAATAAAAACTTAATCCATGAGTGAATATAGATAAGGGGTGACACTTGATGACGCTGTCCGAACTTTGCAAAGCATGCCAGTGTAATTTTTTGCGTCGATAGAACACGAAGAAAAACTCCCTTTTTTAACTGTCTTAAGAGGAGTAGGTATTCTGACTGACCAGGATGCCTAGCACTCCTCTTAGTGGAGTGATCACCGCCGCCTATGAACACCTCTTAGAGGTATAGCAGATTTTTGCCATCCAAGATACGAAGCTATAAAAAGCTGCTTCTATGAATCATCCAGTATCCAGTGGTATCTACTGTTAGGGTTCCGTACCCAAAGGGTAAAAACGGGACCCTATTACTGAGACTCCGCGGTCCGTCTGTCTGTCTGTCTGTCTGTCACCAGGCTGTATCTCATGAACCGTGATAGCTAGAGAGTTGAATTTTCACAGAAGATATATTTCTGTTGCCGCTATAACAACAAATACTAAAAACAGTATAATATAAATATTTAAGTGGGGCTCCCATACAACAAACGTGTTTTTTTGCCGTTTTTTACGATAATGGTATGGAACCCTTCGTGCGCGAGTTAGACTCGCACTTGGCCGGTTTTTTTACAAGATTTCCTCTGTCAAGTCCACTCCCATACACTATAATACCTATTCCAAAAATCTTCACAACAACTCACCCCTTCATCAGTAATAGTAATCATAGAGGGCGCCACGGCCACAGCGACGGGTCTCCAGGCGGAGGCGGGGCGCGCGGCGGCGAGGCGCTCGAGCGCGTCGTTGAGCACGCGCATGCCCGTGGCGCGCGCCACCTCCGCGCTGCCCAGGTACAGCGCGCGCACTGTCTTGCGCGGCTCTTCCATTGGCGTGGGGAATGCGGCGCCTACTGCGGGAAGAACACAAATTAGGATATAGAGGGGAGGAGAGGGATAGGTCATGAGGACCTTGAATACTAGACCTAGGACTATTCTTGTGAAAGCGTATACCCAGGTTTTTGAAATCTAGCTAGTTCATTATTGTTTCTATGTATCTTAGATCAGAGAACATCCTGTACAAGATCTGATACTTTGAGTGTGTTAAACTGCATGCTCTCTTTGCATACGGGTTGCTAGGAGTGACATTGGTCGGCAGTATCTTCCAAGGTTTTTCAAGGAGGGTGACAATGCCCTATGGAAGAACTATAGGCCCATCTCACTTCTTAGCCATGTCTACAAGCTGTTTTCAAGAGTCATCACGAATCGTCTCGCGCGCAGGTTTGACGATTTCCAGCCTCCCGAACAAGCCGGATTCCGAAAAGGCTTTAGCACCGTAGACCACATACATACGCTGCTCTCTGTTTAGCGTTTGTGGACTACGAGAAAGCCTTCGATTCAATCGAGACTTGGACTGTACTGCAGTCTCTCCAACGGTGCCTAATCGACTACCGGTACATCGAGATGTTGTAGTGTTTTTACAAAAACGCCACCATATCAGTCCGACTTAAGGATCAGGCCTCGGAACCTATCCTTCTGCAGCGAGGTGTGAGACAGGGAGACGTCATATCTCCGAAACTGTTCACCGCTGCACTGGAGGATGTCTTCAAGGTTCTGGACTGGAGAGAGCTAGGCATCAACGTCAATGGCGAGTACATCACTCACCTTCGGTTTGCCGACGATATAGTGGTCATGGCTGAGACCATGGAAGACCTCAGTATAATGCTCGATGACCTCAGTAGAGCTTCCGAAAGAGTGGGTCTTAAAATGAACATGGACAAAACCAAGGTAATGTTGAATGCCCATGTAACACCCACTCCTATCAAGGTTGGAGACTCTACACTCAAAGTTGGGGAGGCCTATGTCCAGCAGTGGACGTTTTTCGGCTGATATGATGATCTTCCAAGGTTTACTCGGTAAACGCCCCTTGAAGATGATCTGATTCTGTGCCAGTAGAAAATCCAAAATTTCGATATCGCTATCGTTATCTTGATATGTTCCTAAAGAAGCGTGGAGTCTTCTGTCTATTACCAGTCTCAACATTCCAGTGCCAGCCTCATCCAGGTTATATTGTCCTTACCAGTTATATAGTTATAACCTACCACCAATCAGTTATGCATACCTGGTGAAGGTTGCGGTTTCCGCTGGATGCGAGACGCACGGGACCGGTCAATGTAGTGATACTTGGGGGAGGCCTATGTCCAGCAGAGGACGTCTTTCCGCTGGAATGATGATGATGAGTTATGCTTACCAGAAAGCGGTCTAGGCCGCCTAGTAGCCGGCAGGTCGGTAGGACGCGGCGGTGGCTGCAGGGACCTCTCAATCATGATGCGCTTGCAGATGTCCCGGAGCGCGTTGGCGATGCTCCTGGCTGGGGCCTCGCAGCGGAACACATGGCACATGTGTTTGCGGGTCGCGCGGTCTCGAGCCACGTACGCGAAGTCCCTGAATGGAGAGATGGACGGTTTTAGGAGATGGTGGTAGATTTCGGGGGAAGAGGCGTGCAGATGATTGGACACTAAAGCTTAACCCTGAAGTTTTTAGTTCACATATCTGTGCGCTGAGTCTAGGTAGTGCTGCTTATGGATATAGCCCAGAATGAGGGAAGACTATTGTATCTGCAGGACTGACGCTTTCATTCAATGATTAGAAGAAACTAGTAATTTACTGTTTGTTGTTATCAATTTTAATTCAATACGCTGGTTTTTCAGAGCTGATTAGTTTGCCCCTGCCAAAAAGTTGATGGTATTGCATCTTAAGAATGACTCTTTCATTTAATGAACCATTTCTTCTGTTGTAAGGTCTATTGAATCAATGTGCTGACTATACAGTTCTAACCAGAATGGCTGAGAACTGCTCTTTTAGGACAGATTTTACAATGAATGGTTCAGTTTCTCCTGTTGCCAGGTCTGTGTTGCGTTACGCGTTTAAATTGCCTAAGCATTAAAATTGACGCATTATATCTTTTGGAGCGTTTATTCAATTAATTTTGAAGGCGTTTATTCAATTAATTTTAACTTAAATAAATTAAAAATTAGATTATAGAATAAGAATTGTCAAAAGTTATATTAAAAATATTGTAAGCCTAATGCAGCGACATTCAAACTAAACTTATTCGTATTTTATTATGCGATACTGCCTGCGGCTGAACACTGTTTCCCAAAATACAAGCTCAGGCTTAGTTTGGGAATCAGTAGCAGCAACTTTTGTGTAATACACTAATACGAAACATATGTTAGTTTAAGATAAGATAGATAAGTGTATTAACTGGCGACAATAAATAATTTTTATTTTATTTATTATTTTTAATTTTGAAGGTTGGTCCGTTTGTGTTTTTATTTACAGGTATAAACAAAGACGGCCTATCGTAGAAATGTATAACAGCGTGAAATTACACCACCAAAGACATTTGATCATGTAGTATTGCGTGTATCGAAGAAAAGCCAAATAGCACGTGAAATAAAAGCTGAAGTATTAACACAGAAACTAGAAAATCAACAAAACAAAGGCTTCGGATATCGCCATAACGGATCCTGCCTACAAATGAAAACCTTTTGAAACGGCTACGAAGCTATCAAAATCATCTACTTTAGTAAAAACTCTAATGAAACTAAATTTTCATAATTTTTTTCAAACCAATTCACACATAAAAATCTAAATATCTAGAAACAAAAACCTGTAATTTCGATTGTATTTACCTTTCACTATTCCGAGAATGCAGAGACAGAAAATTTTCAGGTTTAGTTTAATTTTTTACGAGTTGGTGAACCGAGAGATAAGGGTGGGTACTCACCGGCCGTTGTCCCTGCCGACTCCCCAAACGCGTATGGTGTGGATCGGCTGTGTGTGCAGTGTGTTCAGGCTTTCTGGGTCGATCAGCTTTAGGGCTCCATCGTCTAGGTCCATGAAGAGGTCCTTGCCCTGTAAGCAGAAGAATTGCATTGGCTTTCTCAATGTATAAGCTTGAAAGACATCACGCAAGGTAAGATAAACAGCTTTAAAAGTTAAAGACCCAAAGTCCGAAAATTATTTATAAAAAAATGTATTTGGAGAATCTACTAAGTTGGATGCTTGATATCTCCCAGAATATTTTTTTAATGGGGAGAAACAAATCATACAAGAACCTAGCGCATGCCATGATGAAAAGAGTCGAAGCCAGCAAAACCAAGGTTGGGAACGGCTCTGATTGTCAATAAAAGAAGATAAGGAGGACAAATACAAATTCGCACTGGGGTTACCAATTGGATTACGGCCCACTCTCTACACAGAGAAGACGCTTGAGTCCCAGTAGTCGGAACGTTATTGGATCATCAGGCATCCATCTCAATATCTTTCTATACCAATATTATAAAGATTAAATATTTTGTTGTTTGTTTGTTTGTACCGAATGGGCTCCGAAACTATTAGACCGATTTTAAAAATTCTTTCACCTATGGAAAGCTACATTATTGCCGAGTAACATAGGCTATAATTTTGACGGGAGCGAAGCCGCGGGGGGTCAGCTAGTCTCAAATAAAATAAATTAGAAGACAAACATAACAACAACAAGAAACAGTACACAGTATAGTTCAGTACAGTAGCAACATTCAAGTAACTCACATCACCCCAACGTCCAACTTGATCCAGTAAATCATTGCGTCCCAGGCTGAGGTCCACGATGCACTTGTTGACGGCGCGACTGGAACGCTCGGGAGTCAGGTCGGACTCCGCGATCTCCACCCAGCCCAGGGAGCGGACGAAGAACCGGACGGCACGGCCGTTGTCCGGCTCGGGACGGGCTGGGAAGCTGCGGCGTCTGGAGAAAGGGACATGAATTTTAGTAGAGTGTTTCTTGTAAAGGTGTTTATCCGGAAAATAAAACAATAATTTGTAGGATATGTAGGCAGTTTACATGGAGCTGTCCTGTACGATATTGTTATGCGTTACATCGTACAAAGAGTTGAGATAGCATGTCATTCTCCGACAGTGCACACGGTTTGAAAACAGACTGATGCAGTATGAAAATGCCAGTAATCGCAAAATGATAATTAAGTACAGTCAAATATCATACAGACATAGATAGATATCAACCAGCGTAAGTAGGTAAGTACTGGTAATTGTTGGTGAATGTAGCCTTTGGGTTCCGTCATAATTATGAGACTTTTTAGAAGGTCCATCTTAAAACCATTTCCAGGACAAAATGGCCTACCAAAATGCAATGGCCATTAATTCTTAATGAAGATCAGGTAATTTGCAGAAAACAATAAAAAATCTGACTAGGACCTATGGAAATTTTAATAAGATATTTTTAATTTGAGCACAACTGAAAGGTAGTAACACTTGTTTGCATTGTAGGCATTGCACCATATTAAGTCTACGTGCAACACTAACAGGTTTTAACACTTCTTTTTACATTCGCATGTGAGCACGCTATAAGTGTGTCAGTGGTATGTAAGCTATACGTGAAGGGTTAAAGATCAGTGCGATGCCATTTAGAGAGATTTCCTTTGGACTGATTGGTCAACAAGATGTGGTTATAGCTAGGTATATTTAAAGTAGGAGTAAAATTTTCATCGTCATGACAAGCACCGACATTCTAAGTGTATTCTCACCCGTTTCAACATCGACTTCATCATAATGATCAGCTTCATGAATTTGCCCACAGCTGAGTGAAGTCACATCCCACATCACATCATCAACCTATTAATTTTCCCACTGCTGGGACACAGGCCTCCTCTCTGTGAGAGGGAACGGGCCGTAATCCACCACGCGGGCCCAGTCGGGTTGGTGGGTATCACATGTCTTCGAATTTTTGGTTCTAGGACATGCCGGTTACCTCACGATGTTTTCCTTCACCGTTTTGAGAGCAAATAGAAGAAATAATTTACACAAATTAAAGCGCCTGCCTGAGCTTGAACCCACGACCTACAACTTGTAAGTCGTGGCCGCTACCACTGGGCCACCACTGCTGAGTGAAGTGAAGTCAAGACCTATCTATTCTTGTGCCAATGCCCACGTTTTTGTGCCAACCTTATCCAGATTCATCTCCTTCAATCAAAAGCTATAGCTTGTTATTTTCTGACAACAACGTCCTCGAATCCAGAGTGGAAGATTTTTCCTCCAAGAATATAAGTCCTTTAGTCGTATTTCAATACTACTTATAGACAAAAAAGTCTAAAAACGTCTATACAAAAATGGACACCAAACTTACTTGTAAGACATCTCCTCTTTCCGTTTCCTCTCGGCCTCCTGTCCATCATGATCCAGGGCTCCACTGGTGGTACTCCTGGTGACGGAGCTGGTCATCATACTGCCCTCATATTTGCTGACTTCCGACAGGTTCGAGCAGTCCCTGACCATGGAAATGCGGGACTCCTTCGCTTCTACCGGCGGCATTTTGGGGATCTCTCTTTGGATGGTCCCGCTCTTTATGTGCCAGTAATAAGGGCCGTCGTTATCTGGTGAAGTGGGGTGGTTGATTAGTGTGAGGGAAGTTCTCAGAAAGGTCTCGAGAGGTAAATACTGTGGTGGCGACAAGTATTAGTGTTAAATGATTAGCAAGCTGTTTTTTTGCTCACAAACGCTAATGAACACTTTGCTGTGTTATAATTTTCTCTGTCGTTTGCAGGTAGATCATTAAATGCTCTAATTTTAATGATAATTCTACATCGATAATTGCAAACAGTCGTGCAGGGTGAAATGCCATGTTGCAGACAACCGTTTTACCTAGCGAAACAGCTAGTTAAATAAGTGGTAATTTAACAACTTCATACAAAGTAATGTAACATACAACTCATCAATCAAAATGATTCGAGTGCTTGCTTGGTGTCTTCTGAAAATGCCAATTAGTATATAATTAGTGTGCTGTTAAAGCAGCTTTGTAAAAGCATACAGTGTCCTTGCCTGTGTCCAATATTTTTATGGCCACACTGATGAATTAATTAAACACAAAAACATATTTATCTTCGTGCCAAAAGCAGTTGATTTCATGCCAGAAAAATCAAACAATAACAGAATATTTAACAACCAAAAATCCCTCATTGACCTACCTATCTACCCTCACGAAAATTAATTCTATTACTCCAAATGAACATACATCTCCTACGAGTACCTTCGTGTTTCTCCCATCCAGGGGGCAGCTGGGGCTCCTTCTTGGGCCGCAATTTGACTGGTATCGCATACAGGTCATCGTTGGGCCCCTCTGCGGAATGGGGAACTGAGGCCGAGTGACTTTTCTCCGAGTCCTCGCGGTCAGCCCGCTCTTTTTCTGGTGGTGGCGATTCTTCGCCGCCATTTTGCGGTGTGATTAGGCCGCTTTTGTCACTGTGGAAGATAAAATAAATAGTTTAATACTTCAGATACTTGACATGGATGATGGATGATTTTGTACAGGTTCTAGTTTGCTGAGGATTGACAGAGCGTTCTAAACAGTTCTTCGTAAAAATCTAAAGTGAAGCCCTTTAAATCCAGCAGAAAAAGGAAGGTGAAACAAATCATTTACTGTCTAGACAGTTCTAGGTCTGGTCTTACTAAACTATCACAAACAGGCACGACAAGACAATGCGAAAATTATTATATTATATAACTTGTTTTACAAGTACCGAATACTGCCTGAAAATGCGTTGTCGATTTGTCGCATAGCACCCATATTCAAAGACAGATTTAATATGAATCTAATCCACGCTATTCCTTGTAGTTTCTTACCGAAATGAGGCCATCTCACAACTTGTCATAATATCGTTTTTAATAACGCTACTGTAAACTAGTTCAAGTTCAAATTCGTATGCTAAGTTAAAACCTACCTAAACCTACCTAACCTACAGCGTAACACACAGCTGAACAAATTATGTATAACTTCTCAAAACATATACAGCGGTAATGTTAATGTTCAAGATCATATTGTGTTCATTATGACGTTCGTAATAAAGTACCTAAAGCTGTGACTTAACATTGGCGGTTTTATAGAAACTTCTTTGGCTTGGATTCACATGGAAATAGAATCAACGAGCCTGGTTTCTGAATTGAATATTTGGAGTTAAGGACATTTCAAACCTCACTTTAATGATAAAGTTTGACAGGTCTTCGGACTGAAGACAAATAATCAAATTCAGAAGTTGGTAGTAAGTAGATAGGACTTACCTACTGTACACTAAATTGCCCCAAAAAGCCTCAAAATTCTAACTGTCAAAAATGGATATTGTGGTTATTAGTAATTGCGTTACTGGAGTTAGGCTGAGTCGTCTCCAATATAGTCGACAAAAGGTTAAGGCAGATGAAGATATGTGGTATAACAGGCCTTACGCTACATGGATTTTTCAAACTAGTCACCACAGTGTAGCACCCACTTAAAGCCTTAAAAATTATAATCCTTCATCGCACAACTAGTTCAGCTAATGCGGTACATTGTTTATGAGTTAATAAAAACAAAACAAAGCGGTTTACGTGACCGACTGCTGAGTGCGTCACTGCCTTTATGGCTTTATATGAATCACGGAGTCAGGGTGTGGGCAAGGTGGTGAAGAAAGCGGTGACATAAGCAATATTATTACTATTTTCTTTAGACATTGGTAGAACCTAAGGAACTGGAATACCCACGAAAAAAGTCTTAGATAATTTCAATATATATTTCTTGTTTCTAAGTACTGTAGTGTTGTATTATCTGTGGGATAGGTAACCAAAAGGAAGACGAAAGAAACGATTGATGGTTTGTGTGAAAGATGTTTGGAGAAAGGAGGTCGCTATTAAGATCACGCTGAATAGAGAAATAAGAAGAACAATGAGGATGTGTATGGAAGAACATGCTGCGCCGATCCCCAATGGATTGAGATAAAGACAGGAGGACCATATAACCAAAAGGACAGAAAAAACAGAGAAGAAGACAGTTAATCATCAGTATTATGCTAGATTAAGATCCACCACAACACAGAAACAGCCCATCTGTCCTTAAATACTAAATTTGTAAGAAAAAGCTTTGTTAATATAAGGAATTTGTTGACAGCCACTTTCGCAAACTGGCATGGGTATTTTTTTTTTAATACGGTCAGGTAAGAACTTTCTTCATATGTAAACTACCTACTACTAAGGCGACACCCTTTTAAGCGACAGCGTTTATACTCCACCCCCGCTACATCTTATCACTCAATCCTCTACCTAACGGCAAGGCCGCCGAAGCAGTCGCGGGCACGAACAATTACCTGATCATATTTACCGACCGAGCAACAACTGTGTTTAACAAGAATTAGTGCTGTGTGTAAATCAACTACATGACTATGAGCTACTGAGATGATACTTGTTAGTAAAATAATACAGCAAAATTCTATGAACCCACACACAGGAAGATTTTGGAGACTCAGTGACAGACTTGAATCTTTTTTTTGTGGGAAAATCCTCATGGATACCCAATTACCCACCCTCTGGAGAATCGGAGGATTATGTCGGACTCAAACCGACAGTTCCTTCCCCTACCATGAGTAGAGGGTTCGGGATGCTGGTATCGGCCTGCTTTTGCTAGCGGACCCCATCAGACACACAACCCAAGGCCCAAATACTTCTATTTATGAAATGGATTTTCTGGAAAAGGGTTCCATAGTTTATTACAGAAGTAGGAAAAGGTTTTTGTTTTCAGCAAGCTGAAACCAAGATAACTGATAAAATGGGGGGTAGGACTGTAGGTATTACTCGTATACCATATCTGGCTTAACCTTTTTGATAGCAGGCGTGGTGTTATTTATGAAAACGGTGAAATAACAGGGAGATGCGTTCTAACTAAAAGTAAATATTGTTCTGTGTCAGTTGAAACTGATGCTTGGGGAGAGCCATGAGAAGAGTCGAATCCCAAAGAGTATGAAGATTTTGGTGAAGAAAGTACTATGGGGGCTGCTGCCAAATTACAAATAACCTACACAGGAAAACCTTAGATATCACTATTCACATATGTTTGAAAAAATATATTTAAACAAGACAAACCCGAGATAATAAAATCTTCTTTTCCTCGCGAGCATTTTTAAACTTAAAAATGTTCTCTGAGTATCGTTTACTTGTCGAACGTAACACTGTGTTTTAGACACAAACGAAAAACACGGCCACTTCGTTTAACAATAACATCAAAACTGTACCTACTAGCACGTTTTAGGGTTATATAGCAACAGAAGAAGAAACCCTAGCGTAAAATTTACAAAGCTAGCTCTTTATCTATTTATTCTGATTCTCGAGAAACAAGCTTTTCTGCAATGCTATTCAAATAAAGGTGTTTTAGATTACATTTAGTACATCAACTCTTTTTTTGCCAAAATTGGCAAATCTGGAATAAAAAGTCCGATATTCCCAGACATATAGTGTGAGTGTAAGTTTTCAGCTTGTTAGGATTTTCTTCTATTTAATTCTCTATGGGTGGTAAACTACATGTCACCATGGACTGTCAAATTTATTACCACCTCACTGGCAACTGGCTTTTTTGCCATGGTATGAACTATAATTATATACCAATAGGTCTAAATATAGCACAGTGTCCATCTTTAGTCAATACCATAAAAGAAAAACTAAGCTCTAAGCAAATTTATCAAAGTCAAAGTCAAATAAGTATATTTATTTTAACTAGGCCATTAAATGGCACTATTGAACGTCAACAATTAAAATTTAATTCTACCGTCCATTCGGCAAAGTAGCTTGTTATGGAGAAGAAAGGACAAGAAACTGCATACTTAATCTTAAAAAATAAATAAAGAAATCATATCTTCGGAACCCTAAAGCGCTGTCCGACACGCTCTTGGCAGATTTTTCCGAATAATGACTACAATAAAAACGCAATTAATATCAAGTCGGAGCTAAGACGTAACATGCACTTATAATTACCAATTACTTGGAATCGAGTTTTGGCGGCTACGTACTGATGCAACAATCAGATAATAAAAAAACTTAATTAAAAAAATCAAAAAACCCGACTGCTTCAAAAGCGAACTAAAAAGTCGTAAACAAGGAAAAAATCATGCTGTGCAGGCGGAGGATACATATTCGCCGGCTGGCTGACCAAAATCTGGTGTATCCTCCGCCTGCACAGCATGATTTTTTCCTTGTTTACGACTTTTTAGTTCGCTTTTGAAGCAGTCGGGTTTTTTGATTTTTTTAATTAAGTTTTTTTATTTATAACTTTTTAGTTAGTTAGATACATTTAAACATATAAGTGTTATATATTTTTGAAATCACCTCTTAAAACCCTTCATTTTGATACCACACACGATGGGTTTGGAAGAAAAAAAAAATTTGGGCCCCCACAATATGGCACCCAAAATCCGCCATTTTTCTATTATCCAATTTTAATGTAGCCTATGACACTCGCAGGGTTAAGACGCATCGATTGACGTACGAATCATCAAAATCGGCCAACGCGTTTGGTCTCTGGAACGCCACATAGGAACAAACATACATACATACATACATACATACATACATACATACATACTTACATACATACATACATACATACATAGACTGATAAACACATTACCCTCCTTCGGCAGTCGGGTAAAAACAACTAAACTGGAATCTGGAATAAGTATAATGTTGTTATTTTCCTTGAAGTGATTTTTTTTTATATTTGGCCTTTTTAGGGTTCCGTAGCCAAATGGCAAAAAACGGAACCCTTATAGATTCGTCATGTCTGTCTGTCTGTCCGTCCGTATGTCACAGCCACTTTTTTCCCGAAACTATAAGGTTTACGCTGTTGAAACTTGGTAAGTAGATGTATTCTGTGAACCGCATTAAGATTTTCACACAAAAATAGAAAAAAAACAATAAATTTTGGGGGTTCCCATACTTGAAACTGAAACTAAAAAGTATTTAATAATTTTTTTTCATCAAACTCGTGGGGTATCTATGGATAGGTCTTCAAAAATGATATTGAGGTTCCTAATATCATTTTTTTCTAAACTGAATAGTTTGCGCAAGAGACACTTCCAAAGTGGTAAAATGTGTCCCCCCCCCCTGTAACTTCCTAAAATAAGAGAATGATAAAACTAAAAAAAATATGTGATGTACGTTACCATGTAAACTTCCACCGAAAATTGGTTTGAACGAGATCTAGTAAGTAGTTTTTTTTTAATACGTCATAAATCGTAAACCGTAATTTACCAAGTACCGCTTCAAGCGCGAGTCCAACTCGGACTTGGTCGGTTTTTTATTGATTTCATTATATTTCATTATCGTATTCGTTTCATTATCGTACTCAGTAATGATTTATTTATTTATTATATACTTTAATGTACACCAAAAGTCAAAAATATTTATTTCAGCGGCACTTTTGAACGTCAACAATTGAAATGTAATAGTAATTGATTCTACCGTCCATTTGGAAAAGTAACTTGTTATGGAGAGGAACGGACAAGAAACTCCATACTTATCATTTAAAGTACACAGTAAGTTACACCACGAATCAGACGGGACAAACATTTACAAAAACAAGTGTAAAATGTGCGGTCTTATCGCACTAGGCAATCTCTTACAGATGTCAAGATGTAACCTACGAGTATTCACTCTTGACTTACGTGACATTATGCCAACTAAAGCGTCGTGAAAGCGATTGGTAAAATGTAAAAATGTATTGGTTCATGACCTATCCTTACATTTTGGCATTCTATTCTATACCTATTTTGTCTAGAGCCTCAGGTTACCGATAGCTACAATCAGGAAAGTCCGGCAAGTCAGTGAATTATATCAGAAGAGTCAGGAACCACAGTCACCGAGAACTACTTAGCTATACCTACGCACAATGAAAGTGTTACCAAAATGACAAAGGAGGATAAAGCCTCCAAAGGAGACAAAGAACAGTAAGGAGTTTATTTCAAATAAAACGACTTTGTAGCTGATGAAAACGTTTTCTATATTAGGCTAAGACAACGCTTTGATTCAAGTTTCTATTAGAATCTTGAATCAAAGCTTTGTCTATTTAATGATATTTGTCTAGACAAGAATGAAGCCCCTTAAATTCATCTCATCTCAGTATTTTGTCCGTATCAATGGTCCATGGTCAGAAAACAATTGATCCTACCAATGCCAAGTCAAGACGTATCGACGTAATAGAATTTTGTATGGCTTTGCAAAAATTCCATGTCTTACTATTCGTGACTAAAATAGTAAGGAATATAATTGGATAGATGAAGTAGGAGACCAAGGAAAAAATGGATGGTTGTGTGAGAACTGATGAAAGAAAAGGGGTAGACAGGGGGAGAATGGAGGAAAGAGACGTATCTATACTGCCACATATGAACTACAAAAAGACGTCAAACAAATCCTACATCGCGCAACAAAGTTTTCCACGCAATTTGAACATATACATACAACAACCCGACAGCAACTAAGGAACAGTTGTACCAGACATATCGTAAGTCGGAGTATCTTTCCTTTTCAATAACATATTGTATATCGATGAGGCTGACCCCAAGTAACATGGAGCAAGGACAGGAAGATGATGATAACGATTCACTAAGAAAATACGGTTGAAATTAAGCCCAAAGACAAGCACTTAAAAACCAAAATAAATAAAATTTAGAATTCGGCCAGACAGACCTTTTTCAAGTCTATTTCGGTACGCACTTCACTCTTAAGCTAGACAGGTTGTAATGATATGGTCGGTATCGGCATTTGTTCTCTCGCCCACGTCTCTGCAGAGAAACTTTTAGACTGAGAAGGTCACGCATGGAAAGCTATTGAAGAAATACTAATTAATTTTATTGTAAACAATAAGTTATTTTATATATTTTTCTTTGATAGTACGGCTGATATTGAGGAAGATTGTTTCTAGACTCAGACAGTGTTGTTGGCAAAGGTTTTGTAAGGATTACATTATTTTCACCTCATTTGTAGGCACACCTAATATTTCTAGAGAAAGCTCTTAGTAAACCTCATAGCGTAAGATTTTGACCAAAAAATATGAATCATTGTTACATAATCAATGTTTTAGAGAATTCAGAATTATCATAATCACTACTTTTGGCAGAGAAATTGGTGGTTGGTAATACAAAGAAGGATATTGAGTAATTTATCTGTAAAATAATCCCTGAGTTGCCTTTTACAACAAGGCTGAAGAAAGTGCTTTGTATGCTGGGCAATGAAAAAGAAAAAAAATAAAGGGAGCCAAAAAAAGGTTTTCTAAATACCTTGTTTTTGTAACAGGCGAAGCTGCCTCGTCTTCGACTCTGGAAAAGAGCAAAAAAATACGTTAATTTAATCAAAATTCAATTAGAATTTTTAATTAACAAAGCGCCCTAGTTTTTAATTATTCTCTGTTGGTAGGTACAGAAAAAGTGTTGGCCCAGATTTTAATAGAACAACATGTTTTTTGTTATGAGTATTCATTTTTATTAAAAGATAGGTATTGTTTGTTTTAATTAAGAAAAAAATATAGTTTTAGATGAAATAAAATTAAGTGTTAGCTATTTGGATGTTTTATTAATTCATTAAAAACATCATAGAGATACTTAGGCGGACTTAATGCCTGAGGCATTCTCTACCAGTCAGTTATTGAAAATCCCGAACAACGGAGATATGCCTATAAAACCTAAGACTTACCAACATTTGTAATTATGTCCGCAGTATTCTGTTATAATTGCTAATTTACAATCTTTACTTTGGACTCTCTGTGTAAATCCTAGGATTTACCTCAGAGACACGTAAATATTAAAAAGTAAATATTACAAAACTTACTAACACTCTGAATACTCCCATTCTCCTTAAAAATTCTGAAAACACCCACATTTTCAAGATGGCTACTAAAAAAAGATCGGCCAAGAACTTGGTCCCATTAACGTATCCAATGGCCAATTCCAACCACCTAATTTAGGCAAAGGGAACGCGGATTGAGTGCTAACAGCCAAGTTTGGCCAAGTCCCCCAAACACACCAAGTTGGGGGCAATATGGCTCGAGTTTTAAAGTAGGAATATAAGTTTCAGTCGGAGTTTGTATTGGTGAATAATTTTCTGTTTTGTTTTTGTATTGAAGAGTCGGTATTGGTTCGCTTTTGTTTGTAATAGGGGTAAATGATTGATTACTTTTTGCAGGGTCGAAACGCTACAACAATTAATATTGTCTGTATTGGTTATGGTTTGAACTTTTCCGGATTCCGATTCAACTATCCGGCAACACTTTTCCAGGTTAAGGATGTATTTTTCATTGTCTTACCTAATCTCTATATCGATTATGACAACGCAGTGGCTAAATTCTGGTAAAAACATACCTATTTGAATTTGGAATTTGGAATCATCGATACCACGAAGAAGAAAAAGGTATATACTTCATAAAAGATAGCTTGATCTCTGTGACATATGTCAAACTGACGTATATGTTATAACAATAACGTATACGTCAGTTATTGTTAGCCTGTCAAGCGCTATTGTTACTGTATTGATACTGATAGCTGCCGCAGAGATCAAACTCTATTTTATGAAGTATAATCACTAAATCCTAATCTACTAAATTGGTCACTATTACCAATCTCTTACTTCGATATTATAAGAGTTGAATTTGAAACTGAAATGCAACTATTATAAAATGTCGATCATCATTGAGAAAATTGTGGTTCGGCCTTTGGGTCATCACATCTGCGCCGAATCATTACAGCTACTACACGGTAGGTTCCTATATATACCATAATGAACACATTAAGCTTGAAACACAGACATCTACAGAAACAAGAAATAGACTAAAGACATACACGACAATGTATCATGCCCATAAAAACAAACGACACGACCATAGCTCGTGCACTCGAGAATTGCAGCATACGATGTTCATGTGCTATTTGCATATATGTGTACTAGGAGAACATGAGTGCAGAAGTGTTATGGTGGACACTTTACGAGTAGTGGGACAAACGTAATAAAGGTAAAAGATAGATACTGTAGCATCAGATGTGATTGCATGGGGTTGGTGTCTGCCGTAGATCGGACAATGATCTTTAAGGTAAGTAATCATAGAGACTCCAATGGTAAGAAATGATTGTAATGTGTAACAATGAATATAGTGTAATACGTTCTTGGATAACATGACTGCACAAGTGTCATGTTGAACAGTTTATGAGGGGCAACCTTAATGTATCAGACGTAGGTAGATGCATTGGGAATGGCATCTCCCAAAGAAAGGACAACGCTCTTTTGGTAATGGTAAAGCCGACTTTGCCGTGTCAAATGGGGCTTGATAAAAAAACTGATGCTTTTTTAGTATACCTAATAGATTTGTGTGATAGTGTATGACTTTCGTTGTTAACACTTAATTTAAGAATTCCTAACTCTTGCCTTCTCAAAGTGAAAGGCGCAGATTTGATTGACTTCAAAACTGAACTGTACAATCTTGATAAAAAGACGCTTGGATAATATCACTCTGAATGATAAAAAAAACCCTATTTTAATGTTTACTTATATGTAATCTTAGTTTCTAATAAGTAACTATTTTTAGACTAAAAGATTAAATTGTTTTGTCATGTTAGTATTATTATTTGTGGTCAAAACAGTAATAACAATACATATTTCTATTATTTTCTATTCTATTTACATATTATTATGGTTTTTCTAACTGCAAGAACCACTAAGGGCGAGTAAAAGCGTCCTCCAAAGCCCTCAATATTTCTCTGTCCTGTGCTGCTTATCTCCAGAGTGGGCCAGGTGTTCTTTTGATTTCATCAACCCAGTGTGTAAAAGGAATATATCTATTCCTTTTGCCGTGTGGTCCGCGACACTAGGTCGTTCGTAAGGTCGATCTCTCGTATGTAAGTCTAGCAACATAGCCCGTTTATTTCCATTTGAATTTTTGTGCATAGCTCAAGACAATTTTTGCTTTGTCAATACAAATTTGCTTTTCGACAATTTTTGTTAATCATATGTTATAAATCAGAATAAATCTACCCAATATGCCAATTTACAATATAAAGGTAGCGGAAAAACCTAATGAAGGACTGACAAAAGTCACGGAGTGTTTCAAAGAGACATTTAAATGTTAAAACGTGAAGCGAACTCATTTTGCATGCAGACAGTCCAATGCAAGGGACAATAATGATAAAAAACGTTGCAATAGGTATACAAACTATACAAGATATTACTGTTGTAGATTTGTAGAGATAACGAAGGATTTTAGAATGCTTGATGTTGCCTTTGGGAGCTTCGAATAATAATTGAATGAAAACAAGCGTATAAAGTATGCGAAAGATAAGGTGACGACTAACAAGAAAGAATGGAAGAGACAAAACATATTACACTGACCCATAGTCAATCAGATTCAGAAATCAAACAAGATGAAGAAGATCATGATAAAAAAGAATACGATCGTATTCTGAACTTTTATTTTTAACTTTTATTCTGAACAGTTTATGATCATAAACTGTTCAAGTTCAAATCACACTATTTAAATATTTTACGAATTGACTAAATAGATTGAAAAAGACCAGAAACTTATACAAATCTAAGAATAAACTGTCGTTGAAGAAGTAAACAAATTACCTATAAGTTCTAAATGAGGTATGAAAGAAATGCTTATATGGCAATCGTAACACATGGCCAAAATTAAGCAAAGCAGACTAACCTAATGTTCGAATAAATGGTAAAGAAAGTGTTTTCACTTTTAAAGCAGTAAATAAATTTATTGTTATTCATAACGAAAGAGAAGGTATTTTAATAAGCATAACTGATCATTCCATACAATCTGATACATATAATTGTCTACCTCCATTGTTATAGTTTACCCTTGACGATAGTCGAACAATAAGATCACTTCTCTAAGCATTGCGTCATTTGTCTAAGTTTGCCTGTGAATTAGGCAACTCCAATTCTTAATTGAATACGGTACTGACTTTGAAATTATAATTAATTAGAGTATGATGCAAAAAATTGCAGTTTTTGTCTAAGGCCTGAATCTTAGAGTGATGTAGTTTTGAATGTAAATTGAGAATTAACTGATTTTATGGGTATCTCAACTCGAATCTAGATTAATTGGTCGTTCTTTAATATTTTTTACAGACCGTTTGGTCTTATTTATATTTATAAGGCCACTCATTTTGGGTTTCCTGTTATTTTACCGTAAAAAATCAATGATTAGTTCTTAAGCTAGACAAAAGAAGTATCATAATGTGTGCTTCATTTTATACTGATACTTTGGGAATGTAATTACCCCTATTTCATATAAAAACCGGCCAAGTGCGAGTCGGACTCGCGCACGAAGGGTTTCGTATCACTATTGCAAAAAACGGCAAAAGAATCACGTTTGTTGCATGGGAACCCCACTTAAATATTTATTTTATTCTGTTTTTAGTATTTGTTTTTTTAGCGGCAACAGAAATACATCATCTGTTAAAAATTCAACTATCTAGCTGTCACGGTTCATGATATACAGCCTGGTGACAGACATACGGATAGTGGAGTCTTAGTAATAGGGTCCCGTTTATACTCTTTGGGTACGGTACCAAAAAAACAAATAGTACGCCACGATCATCAAAAAGAAAATTCAAGTTTCTTTTCACGCCGACATTTTCGATACTCTACCAAACCCTTCTGGAAACACAAGCGTGGTGTTATATTATTAAATTGACAAACAGAACACCTATAGAAACAATCTCTCAATAAAAACACTCCACGAAGAAAACGAAGAAAAACAGCATCATAGAAAGAAACAGGTATTCCATTAGGTACCCAGATGCATCGTACGTGACCCCACTCCAATCTAGAGCTGAAATATTGAAGTCGCACGAACGACAACTTTAAAAGACAAAAGACTTTTACTGCCATCGAGGCGTTGGCACCGACTTCAATCCGGACAAGTGGTTTTTTAGGAGTTAAAGATGAGGATTGCACACGAATGGAAGATGGCGTTTCTTTTCATTGTTTGCTCTTGAAAGGGACGATATTTACAATGGTACAATGGTTGCGGGTCTTTAACTTAATATAAAATATTATGCCAAATTCAAGCTTACTTTTAAATTGAACGTGGTCGCTACTTCGCTCCATATTAAGAACTTGTAAAGACAATGCATATAAACCACAAGTAATGTCAATACGCTGAAAAAATAGCTTTGTCTTGCTGTAACAATACAAGCCACTATATTATCGCGATTGTTTGTCATACAAGTCTTGACTCTGATTGGGGCACAGGCAAAATTTTGTTGGATTCATCAACATATTTCTTGTATCATTCATCACACCACAAAAACTAGTTGTTTAACTGACACAAATCACGAGAAACAGAACATTAAACAAATCCTATTTTTAGCCAAGACTCACAATAAAATCTCTACGCACAGTTTACAAATACTGGTATACAGGAATCCTGGTTAAAACGCAACGAGTGGGTGGCGTCTATTTATATCTGGAACCCAACGACTTGACTAAGAAAATACAGACATAATTCTAGGATGAACCTCAGACAAGACCACTGTGATTTGAGATAAGACAGTTTTATAGCTCTGCTTGAAACAAGGTTGCAATGTTATACCAAGGAGATTGTGTGCTCGAATGCAGTTTAGAAAAAAATGATGATCTCATTGCGTGTGTTTTGGAAGTTAAAGATACAAGATTTGATTTTGTTTCGTTCATGGTCAAGGCCACGTTTTGGCTAGGTCGTTTGGCGATTCTTATTCGTAACTTCGATACCATCTTTTGTAGACCCTTCATGTTATTGATTTTGAATCTGTTAGCTAGCTTGTTTGTTGTAGGTAAACACCATTTGAATTCTACAACTCTTCATGCAATCTAGAAAATCGCATACCATGTTGGTTTCTGGAAATGCGCAGGTATACTGGCTATAAGAGAACCAAAGATACGATGGATGAACTGTGTGATAGATACTATGAATAGAAAGGGACTGCCTAGTGAGATTACGATTTTAGTAGAGTATGTAAGAAGAAGACTCCACGACTTCATCTCACCGGCCCCCTACTTCTACCATCATCTAGACGGACAGACGGACATCTAGACGCACTGCATGTTACCATCCTCACCTAGTTGCCATTCCACCAATTCGCACCAAGCGCTTCCAAACATCCTTCATAATGCGCACAGCATAAGATCGGAACTCACTACCTGCGTCTGTTTCCGATCGCATTCAACCCGAATCTCTTCAAAGTTAGAGTGAACAGGCTTCTTCTGGGTAAGCTCACTCCATCGTCGACTTTTTCTCTCTCTCTCTAGACATTTTTACTCCTCTGACCTAGATTATACAGTCAAGAGCAAACCCATCTCAAAAAATGTCATGATGCATTAATCCCAAAAAAAAATGGATGAAGGCATGAATGAAAAAGGAGAATGTGGTATATAATAATAATGTAATGTAAATATGGTAATAAATCGACTGCTGGAAGTTTTAGTGGTTTAGAATTAATATTAGTCAACTTTGAACTGCAGCTCTTCGTATCAATAAATCTGGAGTTTTTCCGAACTATGTTGCGCTCAGCTTCTAGTCTAACCAGATCCAGCTGAACTGTCTGCCTATCTGTCCTCCTAAGGAGGTCCCAGTAACTGGATATCACGATACTTTTCGACAAGACTGGTGTCAGATCTTCTGACCCGTAGCTCTCAATTAAATAATACAGCCCTCTAGTGGTATCGGCCGCGACTTATAAGTTGTAGGTTGTGGGTTCAAACCCAGGCAGGCGCTTTACTTTGTGTAAATTATTTCACCACCACTACTCTCAAAACGGTGACGGAAAACGTCGTCGTGAGGAAACTAGTATGTCCTAGAACCAAAAATTCGAATACATAAGACACCCACCAACCCGCGCTGGGCCCGCGTGGTGGATAACGGCACATTCCCTCTCACAGAGAGGAGGCCTGTGTCCCAGCAGTGGGCATTAAAAAGGCTGATGATGATGATGATGACCCGTACCGAGTTTCAAAGATCTACTAATGACAGCCAGTTCTACTTGATTGCGGTTGAGTGTCAGTATTCTATAGCTACTCGTATCATTGAAAACAAGCGCATGATTCGAGCAACGGACCTCATAATAATAGGTATTTGATAAGAAACTCGAACACACCCAGTTTATAACCTCCGCAAGGTTAGAACACTTCCGTTGTAAACAATTTGTAAGTTGTTTGTTTCTGCACTCGATTCTTGTGTTTTTCTTCGTTACAATGTATTATAGTTGAAGGGAAAAGCCGAGTACAAAGTCGTGGTGTTCAATAAATAAGGACTTAGGACCTTGATGTAAGCGTTCAGCTGGATTGCTTTCTTTATTGGTGCAGAGGTTCTATTTTGGTTTTAATACGGTACCAATTCTGGTCTCTGGTGATTTGAAAACAGTATTCAATAATAAACTTTCTGAAAAATTACTTTATTGCTTTTGTGATCACTATGTTTAGAAGTGGTAGGCAATATTAGTTGTCAAAAAAGAGTTTAATAATCAACTTTAACAATTATAGACCGCATAAGATTTTTGCCGATGCTATATTTTGGAATGGTAGCTAAACAACAATTGTCAAAGGAGTTTTGAACATTCTCAATATTGACCTCATATGAAAGCTTTTACTAATTAATTCTTAGTTTTCGATTATCTAACTAGCAAACAATTTGGGATGATCCATCATCGAAGGAACTTCTCAAAACTCTTGCTCGATCCAAATCTTGCCCCTAATAGGTACAGAATTGTCTTCCTGAAACTCTTTAACAAGTTTCTTATTGCTACCATTAGTCCCATTTTCTCTCACATAACTCATAACTCAAGAAATATTTTAATGCACACGAAAAGCTACATCCAGCGCAATAATCCTTTAATTAGGCTTACAGAAGCCACACCAACCTCTCCATCTCACTCCATTTTCAACCCTTTTCTTCACATAATAAGGATAGTTATTTCTCAGCAGGAAGAATGCAATTTCACCCGCTAGACGGCGCCACGTTCCCACGAATGCATTCTGATATTGAAGCCGGAACGTGATCGCAATAAAGTAGATGTTTCCCATAACGTGGATGAGGATTTGCTTTAGCTTTGTTTTTGTCTGATTTAAATTGAAAATTGTGCCGACGGGATGGAAGACGCTAACGTTATTTTTCCAGAGAAAATCTAGGCGATGCAAATAAAGAATTTAAGCTTCAAAACTGGCAACCCATATACGAAGTTAAGTCGAATTCGAACGATTGGAAAAGAAAGTCTTGAGGAGAGTTTTGAGACCGGTGCGAGGAGACGACGGCACGCATCGTGTAAGAATGAACCACGAATTAGTAAACCTGATCATTAGGAAAACGATTGTCAGGTTCCTCAAGTCGCAAAGGCTCAGATGGGCAGGTCAGCTGGAAATAATGGGCGATACTAGAGCCGTTAGAGCAATGTCCAAGTGGACTCCGATTCAAAAAAGGCCCAGAGGAAGACCCAGCAAGCGCTGGATTGATTGTGTCGAGGAAGATTTGAAGAGGATAGGAAGGAAAACATCTTGGTGAAAGGAGACCGCTGACAGAACGAAATGGAAGAAGATTGTTGAGGAGGCCAAGACCCACAAAGGGTTGTAGCGCCAAAGGAATGAATGTATCCGAAGGTAAGTCTAGCCACGATGGCAACAAGACTGGCTAATATTTTCATTACTGTGTATAAGGTGTGTTCGTAAGCTCGCTCCGATACTAAAGAAACAGATTATCTATCACTATTGTTTTTTCTTAGAAAATCATGAGTGTGAATGAATGATAGTGCGACGGTTGAGAGGGGCAAACGGAAGAAGAAAACATGATGCGTCGACCCCAAGTAATATGGACATGGGCAAGAAGATGATGATAATTATATCTTTGACAGTATTTAATAAGCTGTTGAACTACATATACAAGGGGCAAATAATACTGTGCCAAACACTGGCGAAACACTGAAGTTGAAAGAAAACAGAAAGAGATATATAATAACCAGAACGTGTATAATTAATATTTCAAATCCCAAAATACTTTTTAGTTTTCCGCTGCAGCGTTAATAGCAGAAAACACTAACAAAAACAACGAGCTTAAAGTTTTTAATACGATTTTACGCGAACCAACGATGCATCGTAAAAACCCCGTGTAACTGTTTTGGTAAAGTAGCGAAGTTGTGACGCCGCAGTGCAGGATTTAGGTATATTAATTGTTTTAAATAGAGATGATATTTTTGGGAGGTGAGGTTCGGTTTTTGGTAGACCTATTGTACATTTTGTGTTTAATGTTGATAATAGAACTTTTGTTATCAAAAAATATTAAAAACAATATTAAAAACAATATTTTTATCATATATAGCTTAACTATTGTCGGGGTTTCTGCTTCCAGGCTGCCTACAAGAATATCAATAGTTGATAGGTTAAAACCTACCCCCATATGGGTAGTTTATAAAAAACAAAATAAAAAAGGATATAAAAAGACATTTATACACACAGCCACATATTTTAACTAAGGTGTAGAGTTTCTGAAGTTTGGGCGTGTCGAGTTAGAAGCTTGGATTCAATCATTTTCATAAAACGTTTTGCCTAATTTACAATCTTTGTTTCCCTAAATTAAAAGTAAAAGTAAATTTAAATAACAAAAAGAAACAAAGTTGGATAAGCAAGGGCTTAAAAGAAAGTTGTTAAACAAAAAGGTCACTGCGCCATCATTTTTATCATCATTTTATCATGCATCTTTAATTCCAAGAAAAGCAAATATCAAATACATAGCTAAAAACGATAACAAATGCAAAGCTACGTGGAATGTTATAAAAGACGAGCTATATAATGCAAACTCCAGACATAATATAGACAGTATAAAATATAACAATCCAGTAGAAATAGCGTCTGCCTTTAATAACCATTACATCGATTCAACAAACAAATCAATGACGCCGAACGTCACAGGTAACTCTAGCAATAATGTACCTGTTGGCTCTATGTTCCTCAAACCGATGTCAATAACTGAAGTTAAGCAGGGAATACTGCTTTTAAATAATACAAATTCTGAAGGGCACGACGAAATCAGCACAAAAATCATTCAAATCAGTGTCGACACTGATTTCGACGACTGATTTGACGTCGACACTTGATCAATTTGTCATTCTATGAGGGAATTTTTCCAGAAGCTTTCCGTTGTTAGACCACTTTACAAAAAAGGATACAGACATGACTTGAACAATTACCGCTCTATCACCCTAATACCCATTTTATCTAAAATATACGAAAAATGTATGTACACAAGAATTGCGAATAAAAAAAGTACAACGTTTAATATTATAAAAAAGGAACAGCATGGCTTTCAAAAAGGGAAGTCTACAACATTAGCAATCTATGCCCTCATAAATGTTATATTCACTAACATCAATGACAACAATCTAACCACAGGATTATTCTTTGATTTGTCGAAAGCCTTCGACCTAGTTTCACACGATCTACTACTGCAAAAGTAAGAAGTAATCGGGATTAGAGCGCCAACCTTACAGTGGATAAAATCATACCTTGATAACAGGCAACAATGCGTTACCATAACAAATATTAACGAAGATAAAGAAGAAACGCTACACTCATCGAAATATAGATGTAATAAGTTTGGTGTCCCACTGGGAAGCATACTAGGGCCGATCTTATTCTTGATATATATAAATGACATCATTAAAATAGCGAAACATAAGTGCATATTGTTTGCTGATGACATCTCTTCTATATATTCTATATTATTATATACTTTATTTTACATCACTAAAACATACAGGACAAACATTTACAAAAACAAGTGTACAATGGGCGGTCTTATCGCACTAGGCAATCTCTTACAGACAACCTTTAATAATAAGTGCCTAGCCTGTATAAGTGCCAGCCAAAAAGCCGACTCTACGGGAATCTTAAGACAATTGTTTTCAGTATTTTCAAGTGCATAGAAACAGCCGCAGTGCAGCGTTATTATCTTTCAGAACGGAAGTTGCTCTGTTCGCTAGTTGCGTGTACAGTGAGGCCATAAAACTAGCGACTTCATAACACGTAATAAGCGGGCAGTGCAGTAATTTTTAAATCAGTGTCCGCTAATAGGACACTGATTTGAAATGATACTCGTAATAGCAGTTATTTTCTATTTACAAAGATATGGCTTCAATTGCTATAATTATAATATTGTCATATTCACCTAGCTTGACTAATTGCAACTGCAAATAGGAAGATAACTACATATCCTACTTATATAATCACAGGAAATAAATAAATGTTACTTGGGGTCGGCGCAACACGTTTTCTTCTTCCATACCTTCCTGTCCCCCGTCACGCTATCACTGACTCCCTTTTCTTTCATATCACTCCTCACACAGTCCATCCATCTTTTCTTTGGCCGTCCCCTCCCTCTCCATCCATTCACATTTATATTCATAACTCTTTTAGTAACGTGCGTTTCATTCCTCATTAAATGACCAAGACAAACGGCTTCCTTTCAACTTTTCTGTAACTGGTGCCTCTTTCAAACTTCTTCTAATATACTCATTTCTCACTTTATCCATTCTCGTCACTCCGTACATCTATCTCAATATTCTCATCTCTGCTACATGAAATCTCTATTCATCCATCATTTTCACAGCCCAAGTTTTTCAAATAAAGATAAGACACAAATACCTAACGCTTTGTGCATAGACTCTCTTAAGTTACATTCAAATAATCCCATAAAAGTTTTGAAACTTTTATAGTGACAATTCCGGTTACGTGTGGTTGGCAAATCGCTGTCAGCTTGTAGCTTGCGCCACACTGCAGCACTATTATCTTTATTGGGAGCGGATGTTGTTCGCTGCTTGCGTTTGTGTGTGCATCGTGAGGCCACTAGACAAGCGTTTTTTACTAACACACTCGGTATTTAGGAAAAAACTGTAATTGAAATAAAACGTCTATTTGATTTATTTATTGAGTTTAATTGCTCGCTGTTTTGTTGTCATGTCAACTTTTTTTATTGCTTTGACTGACTGAAGTAGGTAAAGATTGCTAGAAAAGAAAATTGGGTGAGCCAAGCCGGTTTAAAATGAAAATAAAATTAAATTTGTAGAAGCCATAAACCTACCTTTTTCAAAATCAAAATCAAAATGTATTTATTCAATTAGGCCATTAAGCGGCAATTTCGAACGTCAAAAAAAATAATTGAATCTAATCCTCCAGATTCCCAGCTCTAAATCATCGGCGAACCAATGCGACAAACTGCCAAGCAAGCGCTATCCGCTGCGATTGGCTGTTGAAAATTCATTCAACCAATCACAGCAGACAACGCGCGCCCGACAACCCGCCACACCAACCCCCCGACAATTCCGAGCCGGGAAACTGGGGGTAATTGATTCTACTTTATTATTTTAATTGTCAAGTGGTATTAATAATTTTGAGAACGTTATCGCGCTATTTAGTAAGCCATACTAGGCAACCACTTATAAAATATTTAATGAAAATAATAGCAAATAATGATTTTCGTATCATTCAAAAGGCAATTAAATAGTTAGACTTAAATTTGTTATCCTGCTTTGTAAATATTTAACTAGCAAAATGTGGATATATCTTGTACTATAGGTAGATTAGTTGCTTGTTTGTCGTGTGCTGATTAGAAGGTGTACAATTCTTCATCTTCTTCATCTTCATCAGCCTATTAATGTTTCCACTGCTGGGACACAAGCCGCATCTCTGTGAGAGGCGATGGGCTGTAATCCACCACGCGGGCCAGGTGCGGGTTGGTGGATATCAAATGTCTTCGAATTTTTGGTTCTGGGACATGTCGGCTTCCTCACGATTTTTTCCTTCTCCGTTTTTGAGAGAAGTGGTGAAGAAATAATTTGAAACAAAGTAAAGCGCCTGCCTGGGTTCGAACCCACGACCTACAACTTGTTAGTAGCGGTCAATACCACTGGGCCACCACTGCTCTCTAATGGTGGTGTACAATTAAGTTATATAGAAAAATAAACAAAATTAGGTACAGATCATCCTAGCCCTTTGAGGAATCCTTCCGAATCATTGTTATGATAAAATCTGACCAAAACGTGCCCCATCAAAAAACAACCTTTATCTAAAAAACAAGTGAAGCCCTAGTCCTAGTTCTGCACTAGAATCACAGCTCACAGCTCAGCCCAGCACCCATCTTCCAGCCCCGAATGCACCGGATCGATGCAGCGACTGCGCAGTGCGCGGGTCGATGCACCCGGCCCGTGACGTAACCACGCACGTCAGTGACGAATTAGGACAGAAATACCACTCGAAAACAGATGCGCATTCTACTAAAGTAGGTTTGATTGATTTGGGTTAATTCAACATACATATACTGCTTATTGAGTTTGTATACTAAATTATCGTCCATAAGACAATACTGTAACCGAATAAAAGTAATAAGACATACATATGTTACTATAGGATGCCATGCCATAAAGACCACTTGAAAAGAGAGAGAGATGATACGGACGCGGACGATGCAGGCTTGATTAATTTGAACAGAATTACTGCTTGTAAGATTATAAAATAATGATAGAATAGTATACAACTATCATGTTAGAGACATATGGGTTGGGACAGAAATACTATTTGCAGAATTTACAATTACATTTGCAGAATTACTGCTTTTAAGGTTACGAAATAATGGTAAACGTGATTACCTAAGATCTTAAAGACAATAAGGGCTAGATTAGAAGATAATACAGACACAGTTGTGATGAACTTGGTTTGATTCGCAATATATTTGCTGCAACATGATCTTTCATAACCGTCACTTAAGAAAAGGTTATTTTAGAATAGGGAAAATTCCAAACAAATAGATGATCACTTGAATAAGAAAGGTCACTTGAAAAAAGTCGATATTGATAATAAAGGAGTAGTATCAACATACACATTGTAAAATAATATTTGCTTTAAGACGATGGTGGTAAATTACTTGTCTAAAAACGTCATCTAAGATAAAAGGTTTTTAGGATCACAAAATAGGTGCGAGTTTTTTTGATCATTGAAAAAAATAACTGTAGACTAAGCCTTTTGAGTAGTCCACGATGACGATGCTTCTATTTAAAGATCTAAAGTAGTAAACCTATTGAAAGAAATTTAATTATGTTCGCGCAATCCAAATTTGAAACATAATAAACTTGATAAATAACATCGCAATAGATCAATATAGAGATGACAAGAATTGACAAGATGAGAAGGCTTGTCCTTTGGAAAAAGTAGTGTAGCAGAAGGACACACACTTTTTTAAAAATAAAGTTACTAAAAATATATATGGCCTTTAGTAAAATGGTACCCACAAGAAGAATACTCCTTGATAAAGCTATTTCAGCAATTGTAATAGAATGTATCATCACCCCTCCAAATACATTGATACCTACGTGAACCTGTTGATTCCGTAATTATCATGCATGGTGGAACTTCTGAACGCATCCATATCGTCTCCCCAGCCGAATGTTGAGCTAGGTTGGGAGTGAGTGGAGTGAGTTATTACTACTTTGATGGGTTTGCTCTAATCTGTATGCAGTTGCTGTGTGTTTCTGTCAGTGTCCTCATTCTTGAGGGCTTTGTTGCGATAGGTTTGCAGGGCATACAAAATTTATGTAATTTATGTAGCTCCATAGAATATAATAAATCCATCATTACAGTCAGGATTATTGAGACTTTTTCTTCAAATAACGGATTATTATCTGACCCTGAGGGCCAAAGGCATAGAAATGGTTGACCCATTCAAAGTTAAAATTGAGCATACAATGCTCCAGACCATCATTGGCATCATTCACCTGTCTTTATGCCAATATTTTAGGGTCTACAACTCTGCACAGCTTCTCTTGTTTTTTCCCTATCAGCCTATCTCTAGATGTATTCTCTTTCTCGCGTATTATAGATAAAGTCCCCGTCACGAAAAGCTATAAATTTTGTAAATACTGAACGTCTAATTTTAAATTAAAATTCTTTAATAAGTTACGTAGCGACAAAAACAATCCTAAATTCAATCAGCTCAAAGTAACATGATTGTAATTTGGGCGCACGGTTGGCGCAGTGGTTGAGCGATTGACTGCTGCGCTGCGTGTCGCGGGTTCGATTCCCGCACGGAACAAATATTTGTATGACCTACAGATAGTTGTTCCGGCTCTGGGTGTTGTGTATGTGAGTTTAAATGTTTGTAAACGCACCCACGATACAGGACGAAATTCCTAGTGTGGGGCAACGTTTTTTTTAAAAAAGAAAAGAAAAAAAAAAAAATCATAACTAAAGGCGTTTTATGGAATTGTCGCTACACGACGTAACTTAGTAGGCGTTCTTTATTTACAAAATTTATAGCTTCTCGTGACGGAGACTTTAGAATTTCAGCAGATCCTAACTGGCTGAAAAAATCACGTTGTACGTTTTCCTTTTTGTAGCCTATAAAAATATGTTTCTGTGACTCACCTCCTGTTGTCCAAATAGCTGTCGTATTCATCGGGCGTGTTCTTGTCGTCGTGCATGTCGTATAGATCGCTGTAGATCGCAGACTCCATGCGGGACGGGTCCATGTGGTAGTTCGGATTCTCGTACGAGAGGAGACCATTCTCTGTGGACAAAAGAGACCAGATTAGTCAATTGGCAATGGTAAGGGATACAAGACTTGCAGAATGAAAACATTGATCCTTAAATCAGGGTCAAATGTAATAATGCTTCGGTTTATGCTTTAAGGAAGGCAGCGTGGGTCCACAAAATGTACTGATGACCTAATGAAGGATGACCCTGATGGGTCTACCCGGGACCACGGTCGTTGCAACACGGCCGAAACGTCGGGCGAAATAGGTAAATACACAATCGAAATCATCGCGTTAAATTCCCGTGATATATTGCTTTATTCAATTATGAAACGCGAAAGTTTTAAAGTTAATAAGACCTGATGAAGCTCTCGTATATGATCGAAGCCAGAGCTACTGTCTGAAGATAGACCAGTAATGGATGTCTCTCGGCTTAGTTTAGAAAGATTATAGGTCAATGTGGCGGTTCCAGGGCTTATGCACAGATACGCCTGTCTTGCAGTATGTACATGGCTCACTCCTATTTACAACACCTGTATTTTAATGTAACCTACATTCATTGCAAATAAATGATTTGATTGATTGATTGATTGAGTGAACATACATATTTTGTCTGATAGGTTTGTGATCGATCATCTGTCTCCAACACGCAGTGGTAAAAAAAAAACACACAAAGCACAAACTATAGGTGAATACCTTTTCTTTTCTCAATTTATGATCATAGTGTCTCTGAAGTTAGCTGCAAGACCCCGCGCTGTAGCTATTTTTTGTGTCAATGTTGAAGTAGAAGATAGCATTGTGCCACTGTCTCTTTCACTCGCTTACGTTTATCGCATCGTCCTATCTCGCTTACTGTATGCAGTATAATCGATGACAAACTGTTTCTTGCACAATGGTTTCCAGAGCTAACTTCAGAGACATAAAGATCCACTGTAGTCAATTCGTAAATAATGTTATTTACTTACAATTTAACACCAAAACTCAATCTACTAAAAACTTCTTTTTACTTCATGTCCAATTCCATTTATTTTACAAAGCTTTGTCCTTTGATCGAAAGATTAAGCTATTCACCATTATAATACGTTGACTGTCTAGCTCAGACTTGGTTTATTTTGTACATCGCTTTGCTGTCTAGTAGCTGTGCTAGGATTATTTTCTAGATGGCTGTCTGAGACAACTGAACTCGTTTAGAAAATAAAACGAAAATGCAAGTAGATTATCTAATTCAAATGGGAATATAGGTAACATAACTACACAGTTTAGATATTGAGGTGCTTGTGGCTAAATAATAACAGCCGCACAGGTCGATCTTCAAGGTTAAGCAACGCTTGCCGAGGTCGGTCCGTGGATGGGTGACCGTTTCAACATAGCGAGTTTCCTCCGTGCCTCGGAAAGCACGTTAAGCCGTTGGTCCCGGCTGTCATTTGAAGATCTTTGACAGTCGCTACGGGTAATCAGAAGCTTGAGATCTGACACCAGTCTTGCCAAGGGGTATCGTGTTACCCAGTTACTGGGTTGTGGAGGTCAGATAGGCAGTCGCTCCATGTAAAGCACTGGTACTCAGCTGAATCCAGTAAGACTGGAAGCCGACCCCAACAACAATTAAGAAAAGGCTAGGCAGATGATGATGACACAGTTTAGATATTGTTATTAGAGTAGGGATCTTTATTATACAAAGCTCTTTGAGGTGTCATCTTGTGCATTAAAACGATCGTTGAATATTTCCATTTTCTTTTTGCAGAATTTCGTCCATCAGGGGCTGCATACTATGACATCACAACATGTGGAAACATCCTTGGTTGAAATACTGAAATGGCGATGGTTGGACATACATACAGACAAATAGACAAAAAGTTTCAGAATGGTACTCAAGAAATCGAAAGAGACGAAAAAGAAGAAGGCAGATAAAGAGATGAGAGGACGACTTGACTTGGCTATATATTTTTTAATGTAAAAGTAGCTCCAGTAATTTCTCAAAGAGATGTCACAAAAACAATTGTTCCTGTTTTTAACCCCCGCCGGAAAAAGAGGGGTGTTATAAGTTTCACGTGTGTTGCTGTGTATCTGTGTGTCTGTCTGTGGCATCATAGCGCCTAAACGGATGAACCGATTTTGATTTGTTTGAAAGGTGATTTTATCGAGAGTGTTCTTAGCTTTGTTTGAATAAAATCGGTTCAGCCGTTCAAAAGTTATGGGCATTTTACTGTTTGAATCGGGGTGTTTTCGCAAGATAAATGTGTCGGGGGTTTTGATATTTTGCAATTTTACTTGTCTTAGATCTTGTTGCTTCAGTAAATTAGGTAGCGGAGATGTCATAAAAACAATTGAACGGTCTGTTTTCTCAGATAACTACGTGTTTTGCTCTTTTAATATAATAATAATCTTAACTTCGTTTCTAAAACTTGAAAAACATGTCCATCCCAAAATCCTCGACCAGTTTCGTTCCAGTTCGCTGAGGGTCGCACTTGGCAGGCCTCATCGTAACGGAGCCGAAGCCGTAATAATAGCTGACTATCACCCCCTCCCCCCACTCTACACCAGGGGAGGGGGGGGGGTTGTCACTTCATCAACATGACTATGTCTATGTAGATGTAGGTACAATATAATTGTTGTCATCACATAATGGCTAAAGGACATTGATAACTGTCCCTCCCTTAAGCTGTTTTGTTGTTATATAAATTTCATTCCTACTCCGTATTATTATCTCAGTATGGATGTTTAGACGTTTGTTAGTTAATCACGCCTCAACTTTTGAGGAGCTCGTGGCTAAATAATAATAGCCGCACGGGTTGATTTTCAAGGTTAAGCAACGCTTGTCGAGGTCGGTCCGTGGAAGGGTGACCATTTCAACATACCGAGTTTCCTCCGTGCCTCGGAAAGCACGTTAAGCCGTTGGTCCCGGCTGTCATTTGAAGATACGGGTAGTCAGAAGCTTGCAATGTAGTTGGGAAAAAGGCTAGGTAGATTGATTGGGATAAAACACTTTTCAAGCGGGCGAAGCGCGAGTAGAAGTTAATAATTTTTTTCCCACTTTGTGACTTATTTAGATCGTTTTGCAGACCCAAATGACAACTATTCCAAGTGTTTCGCAACGATTTTAAGGGACCAAAAAAAACCATTTTGATATTGGATGATTGTGGGTAAGTATTTAAAGGCAGTATAGACCTTGTTTATATCCCCAAATAAGAATGTCTAAAGTGTTAACATTAGCTTCGATCTAGTAAATTAGTCGACTAACCAAACTACACTTAGATACAGATAAGTAAATGTCACATAGTTAACGAAATCTAAAGCTTTTAAGTGAGCTAAAAGCCATCCTTACTAAATTTTTGATTTCACTTGTGACCTACAAAATCCTGGAGTCTCTTTGAAATAGATTGTGAGCGCCCGCCTTAGATAAACGTCTTTCCCATTTAGTTGGATCTTGAAAACTATTAGCGAATCTAAACATTTTAGTGACGCTATAAAACGGCGGAGAATCTTCACAACAAATCACAACAGGCGAGAACCAATTTCGCGACACGGCTTTGCACTATCTATCCACGGTACAGCGCCATACAATTTAGCACTTCTATCGACTAATTTACACACAATATCTTTATAGATTTTGAAACAAACTCAGGCATAAATTGAAAGGATCAGAAATGTTTAAAATTGCAAGTGAAGCAAAAATAAAAGAATGCAGTATTAGCAACTCATCTCTCGGTTGTGGGTCTAGGCACTTGTTCTACCGCTGCCAGCGAGAAGCCATTAGCTATCAACTATTTTCTCGCTGAAGAAACGAACAAAAGATACAGATCCCGTGTCAATAAAGAGACACCAAATATATTAATCGTTGATCGCTGGATGTTCACATTGCCGGCGAGTACACTCTCACCACAAGTTTGTCGCAGTGACAAGAGCTATCAAAGATAACGCTCGCTCGGCGATGCTCACTTGGCGGTCAGAATTCACGCCGATAGACCAAACGAACCTGTGCAGGACTGACCATCCGAGCGAGTGGTGCGAGCAATCACCCGTTGCACAAAAACACTCGCTCATAGCCGAGCGGTAAAAAGATTGGAACTACACACTCGCTTCCATAACAAGACTCTAAACAAACTAACAGTCTATCGGCGATAAAGATTTTATAGCTAGCCCAAAAAGTAAGGTATATCAACATGCGTTACCGAAATGTAAATCCCAAATCCTCTTGACAATCATTATCTAAAGTCTCCGCCAAATAAAAAAACAAATGAAAGGTAAAGCCATAGAACCATTTTATCCGTTTAAATCATGTAAATCGGTCCACGCGTTTATGAGATATCAACTCATTACTGAATGACAAGTGAAAGGATCAAGGACGCCCCTTACCGCGATACATTTGTTTTGATCGTGTTAGCGACACTGCCTTTACATTTTTTCGTTATATCGTTATATCGTTTGGAATATTTAAATACATTGGTAGACGGGTGTAAACGACTTTTTTTGCTGGTTGTTACCTTAGATATCGTTTTGTCTAGAGCTTCTTTGTTTACTTGTAATGTCGAACTGTTGGAGTTCGTTTCCGGTTGTCAAAACAACAACAGTATATCGTGAAGTGCTCCCGGTTTTATTATTAAAAACAACGTAAACAATTCAATACCAGCTGTGTACCGCACATAATTAACACTAGAAGAACTCAAGCAAAGCAAATTAGTAAAGAAAAACCACACAAATAAGCCGGATAAGCTGTAAAAAGCACAAACAAGTCATCAGTTCAAGTGAGGTTGCAAATATTTCTTTATTTATCATTTGACATAACGGTTATTGTCTGACAGTGACAAGCCGTAATCCAGCAGTGTCAACTTAACAGGTGAATTACGTTCGGATACACGCAAATAAAACGTTTTGTTATTGCAACATGAGTACTGGAGAAATGTCGGCAGATATGGCAAAACTATTCCAGATGATGAAAACCGAACTCGATAAACAAACCGCCACAATTACACAAAATGTTACTCAGAGCATCATGAGCAGTATAGATGAAAAGCTTATACCTATTCTAGAGGAAAACAAATACCTTAAAACGGAGATAGAAACGTTGAAAGGAAAAATAAAATACCTTGAAGATAAAAATAGAAAAAATAACTTGATACTACACGGTGTAAAGGAGGCAGAAAATAGCCACCAGGATTTATTCAACATAATAAAAGAAACCTTGAAAAATCTGGATATTAACATTGATACCTACGAAATAAACAATTACCATAGACTGGGAAAAAAAGTGGATGAGGAAAGAGTAAGGCCGATACTCATTCATTTTACGTCATATCTTAAAAAGAAAGCAATACTTAAGAACAAGATTAAAATGCCAAAACCGATGTACTTAACTGAAGATTTTTCGAAAGAAACTATGGAAATACGCAAAAACCTACAGGAAAAACTTAAACTAGCAAAAGAACAAGGGAAAGACGCATACATTCGTAACAATAAAATAGTGATTAATGAAACACCAGGGGTCGAAAAACGCAAGAGAGAAAACTCGATGTCACCAAACAACGTACACACACCACCACCTTCCACTGGATCGAAAAATATTCTCGCACCTTCCAAAATGCACAAAACAGATGCATTCGCATACATGAGGGCTAGATCTTACTCTACGACCGAAAAAACGCAACATAAGGCATAGGAGTTAGCAGACACCGGTAACGAAATTGAAACAAATAATGTATACAAAATATTAATAACAAACAACAAAAGCCCCAATACGGTTGGTCACCGCGGGGCTATTGACCGCACCCCCCAGGATCTCATAGTAAATAATACCCAATCAGCAATAACTCAAAAAAAGAAACTACACATAGCAACACTTAACACAAGGTCAATGAAGTCGAAGGAAAATTTAACAGAACTAGAACAAGCACTATATCGCACTAATTGGGATATTCTTGGCATATGTGATGTACGTAGATCTGCGGAAAAAATTGAAGAACACGAGGAATATATTTTATATCATAAAAATGAAATACAAGGATTATATGGCGTGGGTTTCTTAGTTAAGAAATATCTCAAAAATAATATATTAGAGTTTATGGGAGTGTCAGACAGAATAACCGTCTTAAACATTATACTACCTGGTCACAAGCATCCCACTTCAATAGTGCAGGTATATGCGCCCACTGAGATAGCCAAAAAGGAAATAAAAAACAACTTCTATGAAAATCTAAACAAAACAATGGAAAATTTACATAACACTGTTATCGTAATGGGAGATTTTAATAGCCAAATTGGAGAAAGAAGGCTAAACGAAGATAAAATACTTGGACCTTTTACATATGGCAAAAGAAATGATAATGGGCAAAGATTTGTAAACTATGCTTTAGAAAATAACCTGCAAATTATGAATAGTTTTTATAAACGAAAATTTAACAGAAAATGGACATGGAAATCGCCCAATGGACGAGTAAGAAATGAAATAGATTTCATAACTACAAACAAACCAAAACTATTTTTAAATGTTGAAGTTGTGAACCAGTTCAACTATAATACTGACCATAGACTACTTCGTGGAGACTTATACATGTTTGAGCCAAAGCACACAAGAAAACATATATATAATGTAAAGCTACCAATTAGACTTCCATTGCCAGATAACGCCTTACAATCCTTAGAAATTCAACTAAACCAAATAAATGAACTCAAAACAATCCAGGAAAAATACGATAGATTAGAAAAAGAACTCAAAGAAACTAACAAAATAGTACAGAGAGACAAAACATCAAAGGATAAATTGGGACCAAAAGCAAGAGAATTAATTGAAAAAAGAGCTGATTTATTAAATAACAGGCAGAAAAACAGACAAATTATAACAAAACTAAGTAAAGAAATTAATTTAGAAATAAGAAAACACAGAAAGAAAATTATAACCGAAACAATAGAATGGCACATAGCAAAATCTGGAGGGCTAAAAAAAGCATGGAAGGAGCTTCAAGACGAATCATGCTGGATTGGTAACGTAACACATCACAAGACAAAAAAACATAACACAAAAAGAACTGAAATACTAGAAGCAGCGACCGATTTCTACCGTGAACTTTACAATGATGAGCGAACAAGACCACAAACAAACGAATATGTAAACATTGAGAAACCAATCCCAAACATACTAAAAGAAGAAGTTACCAAAGCCATCAAATCACAAAAGAGAGGGAAAGCACCCGGTGAAGATGGCATATCAAACGAAATCATATTGGGAACAACACAGATTACTCTGAATACAATTACAGATTTATTTAATGAAATTTTAACAACGGAATATATACCGCATCAATGGACCACATCGACCATAATTTTACTTCATAAGAAGGGGAAAACAGATGATATTTCTAACTACAGACCCATTTCGCTAATGTCGAATGTGTATAAAATATTCTCTAAGATAATTCTGGAACGATTGACAAAGACTTTGGACGAAAACCAGCCAAAAGAACAAGCAGGCTTTAGAAGTGGCTTTTCAACCATGGACCACATTCATACCATAAAACAACTAGTTCAGAAATGCAACGAATATGGCATTAACTATTACTTGGCGTTTATAGACTACAACAAAGCTTTCGACTCCTTAAAACACGGAAAAATATGGGAGGCTCTCACCTCACAAGGAGTCCATAATAAATATTTACGTATAATTAAAAACATATACGAAAATATGAAGGCAAAAATACGCACAGAAAGGGCAGGAGAATATTTTCCCATTAGACGTGGAGTTAGACAGGGAGACCCCTTATCACCAAAACTATTTTCTGCAACCCTGGAGCATGTATTTCGACAACTAGAGTGGAGTGGTTACGGCATAAATGTTAATGGAGCACGACTAAACCATCTTAGATTCGCCGATGATCTCATACTAATATGCGAAGACCCAGATACGTTACAGAGTATGATTGAACAACTGGTATACGAAAGCGAAAAGGTGGGCTTATCAATAAATACGAGTAAAACAAAGCTGATGACAAACCACACGGCAATCCCAATAAAACCTACTAACGTAACTGAACTGCAATATGTAAATGAGTATACTTATCTTGGCCAAATAATATCTCCAACAGATCTCACAACAAAAGAAATTAATAATAGAATTAACATTGGATGGAAGAAATACTGGTCTCTAAAAGAAGTTATGAAAAACTCAGAAATACAAATAAAATCAAAAAAGAAAGTATTTAATACGTGTATTCTGCCGAGCATCACATATGGGTGTCAAACATGGAGTTGCACTAATAAAGATATAAAAGCGTTAGAAAACTGCCAACATAGAATGGAAAGAAGTATACTCAACATAAAATTAAAAGACAAAATAAGATTGACAACAATAAGGAAACATACCAAAGTCATAGATGTAAAAGACCAAATTAAACAACTGAAGTGGAAATGGGCAGGCCATTTAATAAGATCTAAGACAGAGAAATGGACTAAAGATGTGACAGAATGGTGTCCTACATACAAAACAAGAAGGAAAGGCAGACAGTATCGTAGATGGGAAGATGACATCAAAAAGGTGGCAGGTACAACTTGGACTAGAAAAGCAAGAGATCGATGTTCGTGGAGAGCACTTGGGGAGGCCTATGCTGGAAAGCAAGACAATCGAAAAACCGGTGTCGATTAGGAAAATGTATTTATATCTATATATATACAATTTTTTATGGAAAAACTAAACACTAATGTAGTATTAAGTAGAAATAAGTTAAAATGTTAACTGTAAGATTGTTAATAAAGGCTTTTATTATATTATTATTATATTATTATAATGTCGAACTGTACATTTTCTTGCACTCGACTCTACCCAAAAAATTGACGCAAATCAAGAAGGATTTGCATATATAAAGCCATAACACGACACGACATCGCATGCCTGTATAGTGAGACCTTAAGAACGTTAGTGACGTTAGAATGTTATCTGAGACTAAGTTTATCGCTAGTAACTGCCTATTCAAGTTCGTGGCACTTTGGCCTAAGTATATAATGGTAAATGTGATTAGTTTCAAAGGTTCTAGGATCTGTTCACACGGCAGTGAATGTTCAGTCGGATTCTACCTTATTCCATAAAATTGCGTTTATGTCCTAACTGGCGTCATCTATAGGAGTTATTTTTGTCAAACACAAAAACTACGAATTTGAAGCCTTTTTCCCAGGATCTGGACAGACAGTTAGGTATTATTTATCAGATACCTTAAATCTTTTGACAGAACTAAAATTGATATCGTAAGAAGCTCACAAATAAGTTCACCGAAATTTAACAAGATGTAGTGAGGGACGCCTTTACACATTATTCAGACAAGTCTCCTTCGAATGGATGAATAAAACCAAATACAAAATCTGTTTTACAATTCCACTTTAAAACCCCATAATATAAACAGCTTAAACATAACAACGAAACCACATACAAATTGCAATCCCACTAACACGCTATAAAATCCGAACATTCCTATTAAATCCGCCGATCGCGTTAACAACGCTTGCCTAAACGCCCATCCCCCTATCCCCCTGATAATCCCCGTAATAGGGGAATGAGTGGATGACTACATCCCGAAAAGTTCCAATAGTCATTTAGAATAACCCTTGCAGCGATATTACACGAACATTATGGTCTAATAGTTACATGCGTGTATCGGTTCACTGGGGTGTGGTGTAAGTGACAAAAGATAGCGATTTTTTTGGAAAATGCAGGTAGTGTGAGACTAGTACATGACATTGTTGGCATCGTGGGTAGAACCTATGCACGTGACATTCTGTCAACGAAAGCTTTGCGATACATAAATTGGCAACACTACATTTATACTTCATAAAAGATAGCTTGATCTATGCGACATATGTCAAACTGACGTATACGTGATTGGTTATTGTTAGCCTGTCAAGCGCTATTGTTACTGTATTTATACTGACAGCTGTCGCAGAGATCAAGCTATCTTTTACGAAGTATAGTTTAAGATATTACGGTCAATGTCAATGTCAGTTATGTCATTTTTAACTGTACAAGAATACAATATACGAAGGATTTAAAAAGGTGGTTGCGATAGCAATAGGAAAAACGTCAAAAATGTATCTATACTATTAATAATATTATAAAGCTGAAGAGTTTGTTTGAACACGCTAATCTTAGGAAACACTGGTTGGAATTGATAAATTCTTTTTTGTGTTGGATAGTCCATTTGTCGAGGAAGGTTATAGGCTTATATAAAATTACGCTACGACCAATAGGAGCGGAGCATAAATTAAAAATGTTGCAAAAACGGGAAGAATTATTCCTTTTAAGCTCTCACTTCCGCGTGCGCTGCGTGAACGGTTTAAGTTACGCAACAATTATGTATGTAGGGTAGGTAGAGTAGATGAGTAGGTAGGTAGCCAGTTAATAATAATAAAAATAATAATAATATTTTTTTTTTATTTTTTATTTTTTTTTATCTCCACAAATTACATATCAACGTGAGTATAAATTACAGTCAGACACAGAAAAAGTGTAATAAAATGTGTAGTGTGTGGCAAAGTGTGTAATTTGTGGGAGATCTGGAGTCTAAACTAAGCCTAGGCCTGTATTTAGAACTCCAGGCGCCCCATTAGAACAGATTAGTTGACGGGAGCGAAACTGCGTGAGACAGCTAGTATATTATATATATTGCCAAGCGTTATTGAAATGGCACTTGATCAATCGGCGTTTCGACCATCACCTGTTAGAATTACACTTTGTCTAAGGCCTCCGATCAGACGACATTGTTGCCTTCGCGGCTGGAACCTGGATGAGGCTGGCATATGCGGGGATCAGCCCCTGTACCATGAAGTGCCAAAACTATCTTGGTGCGACTCAGAAAAAGGGACAGGATACAAGTCATATACATCTGCCCCTTCCGCACACTCGAAATAACCTTGCTCTAAAAGCTTATGGTTACCCCCCTGCACAAGAAAAGAGAGGCCTATGCTTAGTATTGGGTGAAGTCGGGAAGTGAAGTGTTGTTGTTGACGATGACGAATTAGATTTTGGCAATTTCTTTATGTTAGAGTTTTGATACGTTATCCACTTTTGTCATCATCTGCCTATTTTTTTTCTGATATATTCACTTTACTATTCCTGGCTTCTAGTATATCCAGATGTAGGTGAATACCAGCATTTTATCTGTTTGAGATTTTACTCTACAAAATTAATAAAATAGTAGCAAGGGCGGATCAGTTTCTCACCGCCTTCTTTTCTTTTAAGGTGATGAACTACGTTTGGTCTTATTAAAAACTTGCTCGCTGGACAAAGCAATTGTTTTTGCCTAATTCACTGTTCCTTTTTTTTAGGGTGCCGTACCCAAATGGTAAAAATGAGACCCTATTACTAAGATTGCACTGCCCGTCCGTCTGTCTGTCTATATCTGTCTGTCACCAGGCTGTATCTCATGAACCGTGATAGCTAGCCAGTTGAAATTTTCACAGATGATGTATTTCTGTTGCCGCTATAACGAAAAATACTAAAAACAGAATAAAATAAATATTTAAGTGGGGCTCCAATACAACAAACGTGTTTTTTTGCGATAATAATTTTGTACGGAACCCTTCGTGCGCGAATCCGACTCGCACTCAGCCGGTTTCTTTTCAAATAGATATAGTAACCACTACAGCTAGAGTGCACAATTTTTTATCATGTTCGTGATCACATACATAACTACACTCATGAGGGTTTTATTATAAAATTAATTATTTTATAAAAATTAATTAATTATGCATTAATACATAATTTCTAGCGAAACGAAAAAACTATTATTAATCATCATCATATTTTAATTGTCAAGACTAATTGGACTCATACAAATGTATTATGTATATTGTATAGGTACCGATTACATACAAGTTAACTACCGTATACATACGATAAGGTTATATAACCGTGAAAAATCGATTATTTACGTTTATAACGATTCGCGATGCGTGTTATTATTAATACGTAATACCGGAAGGAGTTTGAGGATAAAAATTTAATAAATATTTGATTGAGATAACTTGGGCTTGTTGACCTTTTCACCCAGAAGATGGGGTGACGGGCGTAACTTCAATTTGATATGCTGAGGATATAGACTGAGTTAACTAGGTTTTATTTGTCCTTTTAGACAAAGAACATTTGTTGTTGTTTCTTTGTAACCCCCAAAGAAAAAGAAGTGTGTTATAAGTTTGAAGTGTGTATTTGTGTATATCTGCATGTGTGTATCTGATTGTGCCATCATAACTCCTAAACGGATGAAGCGATTGTGATTTAGTTTTTTTGTTTGATAGGTGACAATATCGGTAGTGTTCTCTGGTATGTTTGATGAAAATCGATTCAGCCGTTCAAAAGATATGGGTGTTTTACTGCTTGTATCGGGGTATTTTCGAAGGATATCGTGTCATAATTACGTGTTCGATAGATTGTTGATAGAAGCGTGTTTACTAATAGATAAATTATGTAGTTTAAAAAGAATGAAATAAAAATAAATTGTCGGAGGTCTTGCAAATTTTAATTTTACTTATTTTAGGAAGTTGTATTAAACTCTGCTATTTTAGAGTTACACTCACCTACCATGTAACATAACGACCTAAATGATATCGTTAAATTCATAAACTTGTAGGCATTATATAATTAGACAGGATTTTATTTACAACATTTACAAAAAGTGAAAACACCCTAATACTGACACACGGCACCGGGTACTGTCACTTTTTATCAGCGAACGTTATAAAGAACTTGGCTTTATTTCACATTTTTGTTTTTGGTGGGATTAATATGTGAAGAATTCAAAGGTTTCAATAAGTTTATCTTAAAAGAGATAGAACTAACTAAACAAATAAGATCTAAGATAAATTTATCAAACAAAACAAAAAAAAAATACTTTGAACAAAGTCAATAATTTCGTATTTTACTTAGCATGTATCTTTATGAGGTTAATTTAAATAAATCAGAAAACCTGTGAACTGTCTTCAATCGGTGTCGCCAAGAGTTACGCTCGAGGAGTCAGGATTACATGGTGCTCTACCCACCCTTCTATGGGGTGGGCGGCAAAGCGTGCAGTGTATGGGGACTGTGCTTTTTAGTAGTAAACTAATTATATTGTTTCATGTGGGATATTGCGTGTAAATGAAACAATTTGGTTTTGTTTTGATATTATTTTTATGTTATTAGGTCAATTCATTTTAGAAGTGCCGCAAATACGGAATTCACCGATTAGGGCTGTTTTACTGTTTGCTTATTTGAACTACGTTTAGTACAGCTTTAAAAAAGCTTTTTTTAAGTGCACAATTTTGTTGTATCTATTACATAAGTGTTTAAACTTGCACTAAAAAAACGCCCGTACACTAAGTCATAAAGATGATATAAATGTCAAATAATTACCACTGTTGTGCGTTGACTATACAACCCCTAAGAAATAGTAAACAAATATCATGTTCAAATGAAAACAAGCCATTCTTCGAATTCGATTTGAAGTAAGATTGCCACAAACAGGTGCGACCCGACAGCTACGCGGCAGCTACGTGACAAATACGCGACAGTTACGCGACAGCTACGCGACCACGCTTTATCACAGAAATTGGCCTTCTGTGACGTTAACGTCATAGCTGTCAATAGACAAAAAACAAATGAAATAGCCTACAGATAGCCATGGTTTAAGCAAAAACCAAAAACGCTACCTCTTATCACTCACACACCGAAATAAAGGCGTGTGTCCACCAACGTAACGGTCGCGCCCGCTTCCGGCCAACAATAGCACCGACGACATAATTGATACTTTTTGGGAATATCACTGTTGTTCTGAAATAATGCGGCGCTCGTGAATATAGGCCTTTAGTGTGGGAACCATAGAAGAATGGATCAGTTCGGGCTTGTCCTAGGAAGGGATTTGGGGAGTGGTTGGTTAACATATGTAAAGCAATGTGAATTGGTGGTCTATGGAAGGAATTAAGGGCCTACAGCCGCTTTAGTGCCGTAAAATGGTAACTTCCTAAAGTATACTCCTTAGTAACGGCTAGGTTAAAAGGTTTGAAAACAAAAAATATTATTGTTTCATGTACATTATTTGTGAAACATAGCTTTTTCGTATAACAAATAGTTTTGCTTTAAAAAAAATATTAACAACACAATATTTTTCGCTACTTTTGGATACTCCTACAAATTTAGACGACTCAAATGTTAAAAAATATTTGATAGCTAGAATTTCTTCATAACTGAAATAGCATATGTAAATATAAGAATATTTAGCAAACAAACGAGCGGGCGCACGGCCAGTACTGCTTTAATATTGGGGAATACAGACGCCTTAACAGTGCTATGTGATCAAAGTGGTGATCAAAATCGAAAATGCGCTCTACCAAATTACTGACTCGCATTTTATAACTAGGATATAGGAAAGCTCTTTTGGTGACATAAACGTGGAGAGTTTCAGCCAATACGATGGTTTTCACAAAGAGCTCTAGTAACCTCTTATTTTTAGCTTCGGATTTTGCACACCTGAGAGCAGTGGAGAATTGAGCAGCTTTCTTTAAAAGAAGCTGCGCCCCCTTAAGTAAAACGCTATATGTCACAATTCCGAGGATTTTGAAGGAAACTCCAAATGTTTGAAATATTCGTCTATTCGTCAAAGTAAGTAACTTTATGAATATCGTTGAATAGGGAAATGTTTCCTGGATAGAAACACGATAATTATATTTAGTCCCCCAGTAAGATTATTAAATAATACATGACCCGTATTTTTCGCTTAATAATTAAAAATTAACAAAGATAAAGCATCAAAGTTCAGGAGCGGGGACTTGTGACGTCACTTTGTCAGTATAAATTGTAGCACACCGTGACGTCACACGATATTTCAGCGCACTGTTTCGTCGTAATTTTTTGTTTACGTGGTAAAAGAAAAAATATGTTTCCAATATTTTTAGGTTAATCTAACTGACGGACTAAATAGATTTTTTCAGTCATTATACCTATTGTTATAAAAAAAAAACATTACTATTAATTGTGTGTAACGCAATTAAAAAATGCCTAATTTGATGTTTGTTGGTTATTCAAACAAAACAAAGCAAGGAACCATCGAATTTGATCCTTGTCGGCCAATTTTTGACAGACAACTTATATGAAAAACCGGCTAAGTGCGAGTCGGACTCGCGCACGAAGGGTTCCGTACCATTTTCGTAAAACGGCAAAAAAAACACGTTTTTCGTATGGGAGACCCCCTTAAATTTTTATTTTATTTTGTTTTTAGTATTTGTTGTTGTAGCGGCAACAGATATACATCACCTGTGAAAATTTCAACTGTCTAGCTATCACGGTTCATGATATACAGCCTGGTGACAGACAGACAGACAGACAGACAGACAGACAGACAGACAGACAGACAGACAGACAGACAGACAGACAGACGGACCGCGGAGTCTCAGTAATAGGGTCCCGTTTTTACCCTTTGGGTACGGAACCCTAAAAAGTAGTTAGCTACTGTATATATATAATGCTAATACTTCTAGATTATTTCATGACGTCAAACAAACTCATTAGTACACATTGAATGCATTTCACAAACAAACAATCGTTCGTGCGAGCGTCCATTACAGTGAGCTATGTCGAAGGAATGTGACATTTAAAGTATAACACGAGGCCTGAGCTTTGAACTTGAAATGAGTCAGGGCATCATGACGCTGTTTGAGGAGTCAGAGGTCAGCAGGATTCTCTAGGTTGCGGGTTTGAAGCGTAGTAAGACCTTGATGTGGAGGGCTATGTTTAGCAGTCACGTAGGCAGTTTGCGTTTATAGGGAGGAGGGTATTATATTTACCCTGAAACTTGCTGAAGACGATGCGTTTCATTGGGAAACCTATAGATACCCATGCGTCGTGATTGGCCAGAAAAGTCCTCCAAAGAGAGAGTCTTATTTTTCTATGTTCCACTACACAGAAAAAAAGCAAAGAAAATAACACGTTTTCCAATTATCGCCAACTAGCTGTTGCCCGCGACTTTAACTGCCAATTTTTTTTTATCGCGCTATAATATTATCGGTGTGTGGGCCGACTTACTTAGTTCACCATACAAACTTCTACCCCAGTGTCCATCTCCTAAATACTGATACGGGATAACAAGTAAAATTTCACAATTTAAAAACCCCCGACACATTTATCTTGCGAAAACACCCCGATTCAAACAGTAAAATGCCTATAACTTTGGAACGGCTGAACCGATTTTATTCAAACATAGTGTAACGGATGTGACGTCAGCCTACGTGCAACCGACCAATGCCCGCCGAGCCCGCCGAAGCTAAGCCGCCATATTGAAGCCCCCTCCAGTCAAGCCATGACAAGCAGCGGGGATGTGTTAATATAAGCGATTGCCTGTCATTTTATTTGTCTCTTTCGATTGTGAATACAAGATCTGAACAAACCTCTGCCCGGTTTTTATTTATCCGTTTCAATAGCTAAGAACACTCTCGACAAAATTACCTTTCAAACAAAACAAACTAAATCGCAATCGGTTCATCCGTTTAGGCGCTATGATGCCACAGATAGACACACAGATACACAGATACACACGTAAAACTTATAACACCCTCCTTTTCCGGCGGGGATTAAAAACTATCCTATGTCCATCCCAGAGTCTCACTATCTCCATACCAAATTTCATCTAAATCAGTTCAGCGGTTTAAGCGTGAAAAGGTAACAGACAGAAAGAGTTACTTTCGCATTTATAATATTTTATTATAGTATTGTATGGATACAAAACCATTTGAAAATAAAATAGTCTATACTTCATAAAAGATAGCTTGTTCTCTGCGACATATGTCAAACTAACGTATACGTTATTGCTAGCCTGTCAAGCGCTATTGTTACTTTATTGATACTGACTACAGCTGCGCAGAAATCAAGCTATCTTTTATGAAGTATAGTGGGTTTGGAAATCTATAATATCACGCGCATGTATGCCTATGATAAGCAACCTAGCTCTGTTTCACCAGCTATATTAAGTCTTTTGTAATAGAGAGCGGGCCCACATACTCGTACCTAGGAATTTATTCCTCATCGATATAGAATAACAATTAACCTATCTACCCAAACCTCTTTTTCCAAACAGTACCACAACCAAATTAAACAAAGCAACGGTCCATGATAGACATCAATCGAACTCAAATACGAGTACCATTGAAAGAGTAAGTTATTCACATACGCGTGTACCAAGACGGGTCGGCCTGTATTGATTTTCCGACGACCTTCAGACAGCCCGCCTGCTCGCTTTAAAAACTTGAAGGAACCTAATTGAGGGTAGCTTGGTGACTGACACGTTTTGTGAGAGATACTGAGTTGTTCAGCAGGTGGGGTCAAAAAACATGGGGGACAGTTTAGGTGGTCATTTTGAAGATGTTTCGTTTTGATTTTTTAACCGACTTACCAAAAAGGAGGAGGTTCTATGTTCGACTTAATGTAAGTTTTTTTTTTTTTGTGTATGTTCACCTATATCTCCGTCAATTTTGGACCGATTTTGAAAATTCTTTTTTTGTTTGAAAGAGTATGTTTTGAAATTGGTCCCATTTTAATTTGGTGAAGATCTTATGAATAACTTCGGAGATATACAACAGAACACTTAAATAAATAACGGCAAATCATTCGGGATTGCTGCAATCGCATGTCTGTTTATTGTTTATACCATTTCATAACATAACATCACGCCAGCGCTCTAAAGGGGTAAGCAGGTCTCTAATTTCACCGGTTATGTTTAAGTTTCATGTTATTCGGATAATCTATTCTGGCGTTATAGGTACCTTACTAAACAACTTGCCTATTTTAGGTAGGTACAACTAAAAAGGGAAAAATAAAATCATTTTTTGCAAAAAGATACTACCGACTTCCAAATAAAAAAAGTGAAAAATAACTTTATTTTTGGAATTCGGTGTCCATATCGCAAAAAAAATGGGAAACACGGAAGACACCGACTTCCAAAAATAAGTCGGTAGTATTTTTTTGCAAAAATGTTTTTTATTTATTTATGTACAATAGAGAGAAGAATAAATGGAGATAGAAAAGCACAAAGGTGAAATAGATTACTCATCCTAACTTTCGATCTTTGATTGAATGCATATCAAATCTATGATCACCTAGTAGCTAGAGGCATACTTATGAGATCAAAAAAGTTGACCATAATGGTTATTTGTGTTTTTTTGGTTTATAAAATGAGTTGAATTTAACTGCGTTCGAGGATAACCTCAGACAGTTTTTTTTAATGTTTTAAATTCAGACAAAAAATGGATATAGAAAGAAGGAGCTACTTGCAGTTTTTTTTCATGACTGTATACAAACAACGTAGGTACAAACCTTAAAAGATAACCTTGTGTATATATACCAAGAGATATAGTTACTGTACAAAATTGTGATTGTGAAACAATGATTATAACATGGAATCAATTTGGTATTCTTGGTATTATTGGTATTCGACTAAACCAGAAAAAGACAAAAAGGTACTTATAGATAAAGATACTGAATATGTACCTAAGTAAGAAGAAATAGTGTGCCAATAAGACGAACACGAAATGAATAGAGTCCAATTCGCAACAAGAATCTTTCTCATTACTTAGAATATTCCAGAATTACAAATACGACTCAAGAAGATAATAATTTACGATTCGTATATCACCTAATTGGTTTCTATATTGCCTATTCATCTAACTGAATAGGATGATGATTGTGCAAATTACTGAAATAAGTACGGTAATGAATGAGGTTACTGAAATAAGTAATGATGCACAGATTATCGGTTGAAAATAATTGTAGATCATTTGAATTGATTGGAAGTGGAAGGCTGGGAATACGAATTGGATATTTTATTTAAAAGCGAGGACTGCGTCAAATAGGTTACTGTGTCAATTATTGAGAAATTGTATGGAATGAATACAAAGTTGTAGGTACTGAGTAAACCTCTATATCTATACATCTATATATACGTATAAAAATCAATGCCACTTTTCGTTGTTATTTTATAACTCAAGAAAGGGCTCACCTATCAAAAAAATAATTTTTAGGCTTTATTCGGACTATTTAGCAGATGGTTTATGAGAAGAAAAAAAAATGAAACTTAGGGTAGGGTACCTACCCTAGGTAGGGTAGGGTAGTATAGGGTCGGGTAGGGTAGGGTAGGGTAGTGTAGGGTAGGGTAGAGTAGGTAGTGTAAGGTAGGGTAGGTAGGGTAGATAAATGTTTGCGAAGCCGAGGGGGTCAGCTATTCGTTAATATAATGATATCGACTTTTAAGTGCGATTGAAACACTGCTATGCAATTAGCTGTTTGCACACAAAGAAGGAACGAACATTGATCGCCATGCTTGCTCTTCTTCTTGGTGATTTATATATATCCAGTTTCTAAATTGAGAATTTGGAGCGAAGGGATATACTTTAATGACCAAGTTTGTCAGGTTTTCAGGCTAAAGCAAATTTTGACAAATATTCCACTTCAAAGTCGGGGTTAGATTTTACTTTAACCGGTGTCGAAGGTTAAGAATCCTTCCACATTGATCAAAGTGCTTTTCAAAATGCAACTCGAGAAGTCTCCAAGATTAAGAAGGGGGTACCCCTTCTTAATATATATATATTAAGAACTACTATCCTAAATACGGTCTTTGAATGCCCAGTATTAATACGCATGTAGATACTATTCAAGCTCCTATGAAAGCAAAAATATACCAATACAAAATTTGTATCAGCCACTTCAACCCAAAATTGACACTTATCAAGAACTTCAAGCCATGACCCGTGTAATCGATTGCCACTTCAGCACCATCGAGAAATCGACGAACCGGCATCAATATTCCATGAATCCGCCAAAAGAGAGGGCATGAAGATATAAAGTACCTCTTAAAAACCAATCTGTTTGAACGGGCGGCCATTTTGGACCGTTACGCGGCAAAATTCGCCTTTTGACAGCAAACGTCATGATTTGACACTTATGTTCGACGTTCGAAAGTGGCCAGTGTTTGTCTGTCATCGGGTTTAGTGATGTAACGTGATTTGTTTATGGTCAATTTCCATTCATGACTGTACGCTTATTATTTAATGATTGTTGTTTTACGAAAGCCTTGTTTGAGCTTATAGTTTCAATATGCATAACTTTCAATAGCTGTTGCTCCGTATACTTGTTTCGGATACTGTACTTTTTACAACAATTGTATTGGACCGGAAAATTTCGTATTTTAAGCCAATTTTAATTCATGTTCCTTTCTCATTCATCTCGTTCATTCTTAAACAGAACAAAAAACTATTTTAATGAATTTTGGACCAATTTTTGATATTTTTATGCTGGGAGTTCGTTCACTTGGGATAATTCCAGAATTTAGCGAATCACCTGGCAGAAGCTAGTTCTCAGTAAAACTCAAGTTCAAAATTAAAAATGAGTTCTACTAATCCAAAAAGGTTAAATGACTAACGATTCGTACGTACGTGGCAGAGACTAAAATCCTCTATAAACCTACCTGATGAGTCAGACAAATCAGCCAGGCCGTCTGAATAGCTTACATAATGTATGAATAAGGCCAATCTTGTCATAATCTGTCTGAGAGACCTTAGAATTAACTCAGTGATTCAATGTGTAAAATAATATGATATTATGGCCTTATGGAATGTTTTCGTTTTAGTCTTTTTGAAATGAAAATGGTTAATTCAAAATTGTGATGGAAAAATTTTGTTCGTCATTTGATTCACACTTTTTGTCGAAATGGATCATTTGGCCGACCAAATTATCAGGTACGATAAAATCAGGTTTTATCCATGAGGCCTTAGACAAATGTGGCGATAGCGATTGTCAAAATGGCAAAATTCTATGGGATTGACAAGTGATATGAAAATTTATGATAGTTTTAACACATCACAATAAGACCCCTTTTTTTTGGTTGGGAAATCATCCACTGACTTCTGCCACTCTGAATGAAGCGGGAGGGCGTGTCAGACTTTTACTGACTAAATCCCACCCGTATGTTCCTTCAGTTGCTTGAGCCAGGGCCGCTGCAACTCTGTCCCTTAAGCACACTCAAAATAACCTTACTCTAAGAGTTTATGGTCACGCCCCTGGCGTGATGTTGAGCAACTACGATGTTGACAACAACTCGTATATAAAATTTGAAATAGTAATACGACAAATACCTTTGTAGCTTCCGCTTGTATAGACCTTTGAAGTTCGATTTCTTTGAGAAACAATATTGTGATAAAAAATAAAATCAACAACATTTTCCCAGTTTACACAAACTTACTAAAATTCGTACGAGCCACCCATCTGTACCAAAGCTCGTAACTCCACGTAAAGTAAACATTCGCTAAAGATAGACAGTTGACACTGACATCACAAGATCAATATTGAAGTCGATATGTAATATTAGTTAACACTTTCTAGTTGAAGAGTTATGAAAGCTAGTGAAAATTAGACCGACTGTGTGCTTAGGTATATGCCTGTATTCCCTGAAGAATTAGGTAGTGGTGCACCTATGGTACATCCCCGCGTGACAGGAGGCGACCGGCGAACCTTTTAACATTAACCGAGCACAAATCTTTACTCCGGGTTGTTACTTAGAAATTCCAGATGTAATACCCCAATAACAATTTGCCTGACTCGGGAAACGAACCCAGGACCTCATGTCATCCTCGTGGAGGTGATCGGCGGTGGTGACCTCTCGCGTCCGGCCCTGCTTCAGGCCCTGGTACGGGGCGAGAGGGAATAGGAAGCTGTCACCTCCTTCTGCGACGCAGTAATGCTCGCAAAGGAGGAGGCGGAACGCGTGAGGGAGACGCAACGGAGACGCCCTCACGCCCCAAGCCACCGCAGGAGATGCCCTGGGCGTCGGGAGTCGCAAGCCGATTCCCGGCCACCATAGGCGCGGGCTTGTGGATGGAGATTAATGGGTAGCTCGTCGTCGGCGGCGCGTAGTGTTCCACGCGCGCCTCAAAGAGATGTCAGCACAAAATACCTATTACTATTACGCTAGGACCGACGCCTGTCTGGGTCGCGGATAAATTTGAAAGAGAGTTACCGCGGCCCTGGCGCAAGCAACTGAAGGAACACGGGTGGGTTTTAGTCAGTAAAAGTCTGACATGCCCTGCCGCTTCACCCAGAGCGAGAGAAGTCATTGGATGATTTCCAAACCAAAAAAAAAGTACCTCATGTCAGCAGTAGTGTTTGCGACCACTACACCACCGAGCAGTTAAAAGAAAAAAATATACTTGCCAAGTATGCCTTGTAAACTGCTGTGTTTGGCTCTAGAGTCTAGACGATTCATTCGAGCAATTATTGTCACATTATTAATAAATTCCAATTTGTCACATTATTTTTGCGATAGGTCCTCGTATAATATACGTTCCAAAAACTGAGATAAGTACTTCGCAAAACTGTAATTTGTGACTGTCACAATTGGAACTGCATAATAATTGCATAACACGTTGGAAAAAAAATGAAGAAATACCATGTCACCGGATTATTTCGGACACCGAGACTCTTGTAATAAATCTTGGGAGATTACAAATTCAAGATATATTATTACAACGAATCCCATCCGAATAAGATAGTTTGAAATATACCCGTGTCATATCGAGGAGAAAGAGTTTACAATCTGACGCGGTTTATTATAAACGTAACGGTGTTTGCAATAATCTGCATACAAACACATTCACATTGTGAAAATTTCGTTTCGTGTGACTTCATGTGGATGATCGATCGCTTTCTTTGAGAAACCCGCCTTGTCTATAACTAGATCACAACACAAATTTATGATAAAAATAAACAGTAAATATACCAAAACATTTACCAACACCATGAAACTCAAAGCCCCCCTTTTTTTGTCGGGGGAAACCTTTAAAAAGAGCGTGGACTTTTGGAGAAAAAGACCAGGGAGTTTAGAATATTTACCTTACTAAAACCACCCCGGAACCCCTCTGTGCAACGCCTGTAAAGGCATATCCTTGATGCTCCAAGTCTTCCTAAGACGAAAAATGCAAAAATAAATTAAAGCTAGATACTCACTTCCCCGTTTATGCAGTCCCATGGTTTCCGAGTTCACTTTTAACAAACAGACGGACACATCACTAACTTTCTAAGTATCACTTTCGATCCATCACTATTCACAGTCCGTAGTGAGTTCACAAGTGAGAGTACAGCTGAGGACACACAGGAGAAAATTACGTAAAATTACACGACTAGAATACGGTTGCGTAATTTCAAGCAATTTTTTGTAGAATTAAGTAAAATTACGAGGTCTGAATTTTGAGTGTTTGAACAAGTTTTAATATGTAACAGCGTAGGTTACCTAGGCAGAATAACGTAGTGTTTGATGCTTATCTACGTGAAGATTTTACTGAATAAGTTTTAAGCTTACTTTCGAAAGATGCTGCAATGGATTTAAAAAAAATAATAAGTAAATTGATTGTCCTGTTGAGAAAATAAAATCACTTATCTATACCAATATCATAAAGAGGAAATATTTTTTTTGTTTGTTTGTACCGAATAGGTTTCGAAACTACTGGACCGATTTTAAAAATTCTTTCAGCTATGGAAAGCTACATTATTCCCGAGTAACATAGGCTATAATTTTGACGGGAGCGAAGCCGTGGGGGTCAGCTAGTATGAAATAAATAGATAATTGCAAAGGAAAACGACAAATTGATTCTAAATTTGGTCGATTGCAATATATCGCGATTGATAAACGAGCTTGTTCTATAAGATAATTTGACAGTACTGTAGTAACATATTATTTTGTATTGTAATTTCTTGGTATTTAAAATTAAATAAATAGATACTGCTCAATTAATTTTAAATAAACGGAATATACTTAATTGCATTAGATTTAATAACTTTCCAGCATATAAATAAGCTTTTTAATAACCTTAAAATAACAGAAACATACAAAAGTATTTGTAATTTTTATGCCGAGCACGTAAAGTAAATAAAATACAATCTTGTATCTAGTCCGTCGTTGTAAAAATAGTTCGAACATCGTATCTGTTATTTTAATCTAATTTTCTTTCCTTAATAAAATGAGCTAGGAAAAGCAATATTATTACAATTTTGTAAAGTGCTATAAATATATTTTTTCTTTCAGGGTTCCGTACCCAAAGGGTAAAAACGGAACCCTATTACTAAGACTCCGCGGTCCGTCTGTCACCAGCACGGCGAGCAAAGCCTACTGTGACAGGCTGAGTCACTCATTTTTATCACAGTTTGGGAGCAAAAACTGTGATAAAATTCGTGATTCAAGCCTATGCTGACTGTATCTTATGAGCTGTGATAGCTGGGCAGTTCAAATTGTCACATATGATGCATTTCTGTTGCCATTATAACAACAAATACTAAAAACAGGATAAAATAAAAATATTCCCCATACAACAAACGTGTTTTTTTTGTCGTTTTTTGTGATAATGGTACGGAATCCTTCGTGCGCAATCCGACTCGCACTTAGCTGGTTTTTAAATGGGTCATCGATAATTTCAACAATATTCTGATCTTGGGTCTATATTAGGGGTATTGTAGGTATTCATTACCTAATTAGGAAATAAAAAAACGTAAGCCAGGTAGAGAATATTTTAACTATTTGTTTAATCATCTCGAACATTAAATCTTGTCGTAACAATTACTTCTATAGTTACTCCCACGTTTTCACTTACGACCAACTCACACGGATTTGTTTCAACAATAATTAGGTATTGTTTATAATAACTAAGATAATTTTATAATATTCGTAGTCATAAACTAGGTATATCAGTAAGAAAATTAGTTGAAATGTATAACAGTCTGAATATTACATCATTTTATTGTGAACACTCAGCTTTACAATGAACGTGTCACTATGAGAACCTTTAGATATTGTTGTTGTTTTTATTAGGGATCCGTACCCAAAGAGTAAAAACGGGACCCTATTACTAAGACTCCAAGATGCATCTGTCTGTCTGTCACCAGGCGTCTGTATCTCATGAACCGTGATGACTATACAGTTGAAATTTTCACAGATGATGTATTTCTGTTGCCGCTATAACAACAAATACTAAAAACAGAAAAAAATCACCCATACAACAAACGCGATCTTTTTGCCACTTTTTTGCGATAATGGTACGGAACCCTTCGTGCGTGAGTTCGACTCGCACCTTAACGGTTTTTGAACACATTTTTCTAAACGCTGTCTCTTGTATAGAATTGTAAGAACCATGTAGGAACTATTTAACAAAGAAAGCGGAAAAAGGAAGTGCCTTCTAAGTGAAGTAATAAAATTATGAAATAATGAGATTAACTCCGATGGAAATTAGAGAAGACCTACTTTGTTCTAATTCCCATCTGAGAATGATACTCGTAATTTGATTATTATCAAGTATTAACCTTATCATCGACTCAGACTGATCTTTTTCGTCTTCGGAGAATCGCTTCCAGATCTGTACCCTGATTATTGCAGACATCGCATCTAGGGTCTGTGCACACCACGTTTTTTAAACGCGCCGTCGACAGGCGTTTCCAAAAAGCGCGTCGACGGCGAGTTTAAAAAACGTGGTGTGCACAGGCCCTGATTGTAATTTGTAATTAATCTTGCGAAATTATAAATTCTTGATATCGATTGTGATCAAGTCATGTCCCATCAAAAGATAGTTTAAAATATACTCGTGTCTTTTCAGAAGAGATAGATTACAATCGCACACGATTTATTATAGACTTACGATGTTTGCAATAAGCCGGTGACAGATCCATCCCCACTACAAGCGAAGGTTATGCTGGACTCTTTGCGGCTAAAAGCACCTACTATTACCATTGGCAATCACATCACACACATCATCAGCCTATTTAATGTTCCCACTGCTGGTACATAGGCCGCCTCCCTGTGAGAGGGAATGGACCGTAACCCACCACGCGGGCCCAGTGCGGATTGGTGGATGTCACATGTCTTCGATTATTTGGTTCTAGGACATGCCGGTTTCCTCACGATGTTTTCCTTCACCGATTTAAGAGCAGTGGTGAAGAAATAATTTACACAAAGTAAAGCGCCTGCCTGGGCTCGAACCCACGACCTACAAATTGTACCATTGGAAATGAGATAGAACAAAGCTATCTTCGATACTCAAACAGTAAATCTTATTAAGGTTGCACTAGTAGACGGCACGAACTATTTTGTACGCGGGGTTAAAATGCATGCTATCTCATCAGACAACACGTGCGAAAGAGATGGATGCTGTGATGAGCAGTAAGAAGCTAGTTCGCGTACGAATTAGCACTTTTGCAAATTTGTAGTGAAATGGATGATGATTTAGGACGAAAACGAGCGCGCGAAATTTTATAAACAGACCTTTGGGAGTATGGATATCATGAAAAAACGACTAAATGTATATTTTCAAAATAAAATTATTTGCATTGTTGAACTACAGACTTATCTATCCCTGTAGTGTTGCTATGTTGTTTGCAATTTTCCTTCTTCTTATGGTATATATTTCAGCCTTAAGATGCGTTAAAATTAGTGTTGAAATATGGAACTTTCGACGCTCATAACTTTCAATATTTTTTTTTACTTTTTTGTTTCCATAAAGGGCTAGATAATGATGAGACAAATTGATTTATTTTGAACGCACTTAGTCAAACAGTGGAGTAATCTCCATACTACGTTTGTAAGGAAGAATGAACGACTAGGGCAACCCTAACTTATCTATGTGATACTCTGTCAGAGAGGAGTCCCAACAGTGGACCGAATTACTAAGTTCTCAATCCACATCATTATTGAGAACCAAGAAACTACTTACTTATTAAACAATGGCAGTAGCTACAGACGCCTGAGAACATATAAAAACCAGCTAAGTCTAATTACAGAACCAATGAAAGTGGTTCATTTAGCGAGTTTTTTTCGTCTCACGCTAAGAGCCCTCACTTTCGTTGAACGCGTGAATTTTGTTAATTACGAAAATGCGACGTGTGCACGATAATTACTCCTTAATTAGGTGCTTGGAGAAAATTCTTTTGTAAACTACGTATTTAGATTTTAATTAAGGACTTACTATAAATGTAGTTTGGTGAATTCTAGATTCAATGATGTGTGGGCAGGGTCATAAGTTGATGACCTTTAGAAGGCATTGGATAGATTTGTTAGTCTAGACAAAATTACATTCTAATGAATGTCAAAACTCCAAGGTAATTAATATTAAAATGTCACGTGGTTAATTACAATCACTTTGACAATCATTATCTATAGAATATCTAGAGCAGGGGGGTAACCACAAGCTCTTAGAGTAAGGTTATTTTGAGATCGAGTAAGTGACAGATGTATACAAGTTAGATACATCTGTCCCTTACTCGATCTCAAAATAACCTTACTCTAAGAGCTTGTGGTCACCCCCCAGGGGTCACTAAATGGCGGACCGCGGTCCGGATCCGGACTGCCAACCTATTTTGTGTGGACCTTAAGGTGTATACGTGTGTTTGACAATTCAAAAGTACCTCTAAGGTTTATTTGAAATAAACATTTTTTATTTTGATTTTTTTGATTTTATGTATTCCCCAATTCTTCTTTTCGTGTGAGGTGTAGCCACCTCTGGTGTCAGAGTTAATTAAACCGCCTCTGGGAAACTAATGTTAACGCAGTACTGGCCGTGCACCCGCTCGGAGCCAGAATATCAATATTGAACCTCCTTTTGGACAGTTTTGTTTGCTAAATATTCTTTGATTTACATAATTACGCTATATCAGTTATGAAGAAATCCTAGCCATACATTTTTCTGAGTTTTTTTTTTGAAAATAATTAAGTAGTTTTGGAGGAGTATCCAAAACGACTTAATTATTTTAAAAGTAGCTACAAAATATCGTGTTGTTAATGTTTTTTTTAAAGTCAAACCATTAGTTACACGAAAAAAAACATGTTTCACAAATAATCATATTTAATGTACATGAATCATTAATAAATATATAATTGGTGAACCATTTTATCAAAATCTTCAATTGTTATTGTATCTATATTTACATATTTAAGTTTATTATTTCAATTTTAACAAAGTAAATACAGGTGACGATGTGAAGGCAAGCGGTTAGGTAAAACGGGCCCCAAATGAAAGTAATTGGTGACCCCTGATCTAGAGTGCCCCAGATTGCGTTTGATTGTGATTGAAAATAAATGCAGTAGGAAGCACGTTTTATAGTGGGTGCTAGTAAAGTATTTTTTTAATATAAATGATCGTACACTTTCCCAACGCTGGGCAAAAGCCTCCTTCAAATCCTTCGAAGTATTTACAGATTAAAATTTAAAGAATACTATATGTCATTAATTATCAGTTATGAGTTACAAACCAAAGCAATCATCATTTTGAATGTGTTTTATTTCTATTCTTAACTAAGTATTCTAAATATATTCATATTCTTTACTGTACACAAACTTTACAATACAAATACAGTATTTATGTACAAAGGCGAGCTTAACGCATAGGTGGGTTCTCTAACAGTCAATCTCGGTGTAATTATTTGTTGGATTTTAAGATAATATAATAGTTCAAAACACTAAATGATCGTTCCTTTTTCAATTCAAAAATTCTGGCATAGTTGCCGTAAAATAATGAAGATACCTTTATACAAAGATCTATCATTATCAGATAGGTTCTCAAGAAAGTTAGAAAATTCTCCATTCGAAAACTTATTAACAAATCTGAAATTGTCTTTCGAAAGATCACGTCTCACAGTGATTGAGAAACTCCAGCGACATTACACCTAGTTAGAAAGCATTGGACAGATGACACGGCGCTTGTAGCGCAATCAACTGCGCGTGAGTCTGTGGCAAATTGGCAGATTATCATGATTACTGTGGACGTGTGATTGGTGGTGATAGCTGCGCAATTGAGTAACCTACGTATGTGAGAACTGAGAAGTGCAGTATAGACACCGTACCTGGCTTCTGGCATGGATTATTCTGGCTGGTGGTGAAATAAGACAGCATATATATTGCATCAAATAGTTTTGAGTGACAATAGTCAGCCTGTTTCCTCCTTAGCATACAGCTTAGTATATAAAAAACCTTTTTCGGGTTTTTAGGGTTTCATAGCCAAATGGCAAAAAACGGAACCCTTATAGATTCGTCATGTCTGTCTGTCTGTCTGTCCGTCCGTATGTCACAGCCCCTTTTTGCCGAAACTATACGAACTATGCTGTTGTAACTTGGTAAGTAGATGTATTCTGTGAACCGCATTAAGATTTTCACTCAAAAATTTTAAAAAAACAATAATTGGGGGTCCCCATATTTGAAACTGAAACTATTTTTTTTTATTCATCTATCCCATACGTGTGGGGTATCTATGGATAGGTCTTCAAAAATGATATGGAGGTTTCTAATATATTTTTTTTCTAAACTGAATAGTTTGCGCGAGAGACACTTCCAAAGTGGCAAAATGTGTGTGTCCCCCCCTGTAACTTCTAAAATAAGAGAATGATAGAACTAAAAAAAATATATGATGTACATAACCATGTAAACTGCCACCGAAAATTGGTTTCAACGAGATCTAGTAAGTAGTTTTTTTTAATACGTCATAAATCGTAAACCGCAATTTACCAAGTACGGAACCCTTCGTGCGCGAGTCCGACTCGCACTTGGCCGGTTTTTATATATCAATGCATACAACCTTTGATTTTGTCACTGCTAGGGTACAGGCTTGCTCTCTGCGTGTGTTAGTGTGCTGGTAACCAACACGTGGGCTCAATGCGAATTGATTGTTATCACCTTAAGGCGCCTCCCCGAGCAAAACGCCACGCTAGCCGTTTTTGTGCAGTTTTTAGGAGCTATCTACTCGTTATTTAAAAAACTTTTTAACAAAAAATCAAACCGACTTCCAGAACAAAAAACTACAAAGCAAAAATAAATTTCTTTTCTGAAGTCGGTGTCAGAAAACTGAAAACAATGGGTACACTGAGACACCGACTTCAGAAAATAAATTTATTTTTTGCTTTGTAGTTTTTTGTTCTGGAAGTCGGTTTGATTTTTTGTTAAAAAGTTTTTTATTTTTCTCTTTTTAGTTTTGGTAGGTATCTCAAATTAACATGATTATTATTTATAGCCAAAGTACATCTCATGGCAATTCCATTAAGCCCAAACACGACTAGGATACATTGTTTTATTTTAGAGTTCCAGTGGCCATCTGTGGTCTTCTTCATCAGTTCCATTTGATTCCACCAAATGATACTTTCTGAGTGCAAATGATTGCATTGTTGATGAAAATACCAAAATCGCTATATGTTTGCCTATAATATTTGAGGATTACCCTCGATTTCTCTAGGATTCCATCATCAGATCCTGACCTGATGACTATGGGACCAACTAGGAAGGAATTTTTGAAATCGGTCCAGGCGTCTTTGAGTAATCGGGGAACATACATAAAAAAAGACTCCGACGAATTGAGTACCTCCTCCTTTTTTTTTAAGTCGGTTAAAAAGAAATATCAACTTATAAAAATACATTAAATTTCTACATAATATTGATTCCAAAATGGTAGTTTTTTTTTTTTTATGAAGTGAATGTTTCACTAATCTCCTTTCAACAAAACCAAAAACATGAGAAATAATGATTGATAGCATGCATCTCCTCGTAAAGTGTTCATTAATTAATTTTTGTACTAACACTAATGGACAAACAATTAAATAACGAACATTTTGTAAGTATTTTTTTTCAAAAGGCCAATATTCGATTTTATAAAGATTTTATTTTAAAATCTGTATTCACTACTGTAATTCATGCGCCACCAATGCCGCTAGACCAATAGGAATGGTCATATCACATGCCGGTTTTTTGGTCAGGGTACCGTCTTAATGTCTTGGTCCTTACTGACTGGTAAATATTTAACACGCCATGATTTATTCTCAATATAACCTATTTCGTGCCGATATGACAGATATAATACGTTTATAAAGACCAAGGTCAATTTACATCGAAAAATAAGTTTTCCCCGTGAGTAGGTTTTTAACGCCCAAACTAATTGTAGGGATGGGCAAAAATATCGATATATCAAAATATCGATATTTTGCCACACAATTATCGATATATATCGTCGATATTTTAAATCACGATATATCGATATTTATCTTTGATTTCCAGAGTATCGAATTCGTATCAATTTCGATATTTTTTTAACGCAACTTTGGTTTCGTGTTTAATTTTACTAGATACTCCTTGCATGCTAGTCGTGCATCGTTAACTGTATCGCTCGAGCATTAATAAAAAATACTGTTTTCTTCATTACTATTCTTTTTTTACGAATTTTGAATGCTTTGGGAATATGTACGAAATCTCTTGAGCAAAAAATATCGATATATCGAAATATCGATATTTTAAGAAAATATATATCGATTCATTTGAAAAGTATCGATACAATATATATATCGATATATTTTATCCATTTTCCCATCCCTAAACTAATGTTTTAATGTATAACTTCCTTTAAACCAATTACATTCACATTACATACGAGGCAACGCAATATTATTATATGATTATTTTTAAGGTTATTTCAGTATATAACCTTATGTAACGTTGTTTATAATATCGTAAGTGACCCGTGAAAGGTAAACAAAGTAGTATATGGGTTAAAATAATAATAGGTTCGACCTTTTTGCGTGTTTTGTTAACCGACTTCAAAAAGGAGGAGGTATAACTATTCAATTCGACTGTATTTTTATTATGTGTGTCACCTCAAAACTGTTTACTACGAGAACTGATTTTGATGTTTTTTTTTTATTTGAAAGCTGCTGTTTCTCATGTGGTCCTCCAATTTGGTGTAGTTCTGATGAAAAACTTCAGAGATATACAACAGAACTCTTCAATAAACAACGTCAAATCTCTCGGGATTGCTGCAATCGCATGTCTGCTTATTGTTTACGCCATAACATAACATCACGCCGGTATGCTCTAAAAGGGTCTTATTTCACCGGTTACGTTCAAGTTTTATGTTATTCGGGTAATCTATAAATTCTAGCACAACTTTGTGCAGTACCTATAGGTTCCTTACAATAGAATTTGTTCATTGTGCACCACAAATAAAAAGTGAAAAATAACTTCAATTTCGGAAGTCGGTGTCAAAAAACGAAGAAACAAAAACAGGAATGCCGAGTTCCGAAATTGAAGTGTTGTATTTTTTGTAAAAGGGATTTTTTTGTCGCATTTCACCCATATTTTGCCATTTTGTTATCATTCTCATGTAATAGGGCTGTCTATTGCATAATGCAGACTTTGGGTTTGGTACTGATAAAAATACTTAAGACGACGACATTCGCCAACGAACTTATTTTTTTTTTCGTTTGGGAATCATCCAATCCAATGACTTATTCCGCTAAGGGTGCTTGAGGGAACAAAACGCTCACTAGTTTCACACCAGCGCGACCCAAAATTTAGTACTTTTTTGTACTTGCCTTATTATTCTATGACTTTAAAAAAAGCCTCAGATCAAAATGAAGATAATTAAATTTCTTTGAGATGGTGTCAATTTCATTAAAATACTCCCGGCGGTTTTGGTGCGATTGTCGTTTTTTGTCCGTGTTAGACATAACTTTACAAATTAATTACACTATGTTATGACGCATAAAAATCAAAATTATCTTAGATCAAATTTTTAAGAAAATGGTCTCGTGTATCATATATTTTGCCAAAAAATTACGACTAGCCGTTTAGATATGTAATCTCATTTTAAAATCAGCTACTCAGGGGTAAGTTGTGCGTAATCATTTTTACTATGGAAAAAGTAATGTAGGGAAGTGTAAACTTTGCCCTCTAACAGATTGCCAATAAATTAAAATTTATCCTGTATTATATCTAAAAATATTATGAATTACCTAGACATTTTCTTTTAATTCACTTTTACACTGTCAAAGACTGTTAGAAAATTGGAACAATGAACGTCTCAAAAATTGACTATCAGATTCAATTATAACTTCAATGAAACGAACATAATGATAAGAAAAACATCACAAAGGACAATGTTGCACGCGTTTTAAAGGATAGAGGTCACGGGTGACTCTAGGTGATATTGTTATATATCGACAGATTGTTTTACTAAATCTCTAAGGTCTCGATATTGCCTTTTATACAACATTATAGAGTTTGGTCATGCGTGTGACGTATATCTAATGTAATAATATGTGACAGTTTAAAATAAGGTGTTGGAGTAGAAATAAATTAACATAAAAAAAAACCTTTTTTTAAACAAGCTTTTTTCGTATTCTTCTCAACAAACTCTTTCATTTGATGCACATTTCATGGCAGTGCACAAAAAATAACTAGTCCACCATCTTGGGCCCTCCGCCATATTGGATTTAGAATGACGTCACTTAACTAACCATGCTTTGTCATCCAAACTAAATGTGTATCCAAAATTTAATCTTAATCGGTGGCGGATAACTGCTTTAAAATTCAGTTGCATGATTTGACCCGAACACACTTAGGTACATACATACATTGCAAGTTAAATAAAAGGTTGTAAAATCATGACTTTTTACGAGTTACAATAGACTGATATTCTTAGAACCCTTATCTAGTACATCGTGACTTTGATTATATTATTTTATCATGCACATAATAATATGATAATATTTTATCTAGATTTCTGTCTGGAAATTATCAGTACTATATTTATTGCCTGAACATCAATCGCGTTTGACTAATCGCAGACATGCAATTCAATGGCCTCAAATAGGACCAAGAAAACAATCCCCAGTTTCTGAATTGAGAAATTGGAGTTGAGTATTAGTCATACTCTTCTTTACCCTAAAAACCTGTCAAACTTTGGTGTTAGAGGAAAGGCATTTTGAAGATAAAATGTTTAATTCAGGAACCGGCGGAATCATGCAGCATGCCGTTTACGAAAATGTACAAATTAAACAAATAAAAGCAAAAGAGAGAATTTTACCTACGTAAGGTAGTGGTTTTTAAGCGCTGGGTTGCCAACAATTCATTTCCAAGTGCAGTTTTGTCAACTTTTAACTCTACCTTTGTGCCAAATGTGGTTTTCTGTAGTATTTTGGCACACATTCGAGATTATAATTTTATAATAACTAGAGAGTCGTATTAAACCGTGTTTTGTTTTGATTTTTAGGTTTCCGTACCCAACAGGGTAAAAACGGGACCCGATTACTAAGACTCCAGTGTCCGTCTGTCTGTCTGTCTGTCTGTCACCAGGCTGTATCTCATGAACCGTGATAGCTAGACAGTTGAAATTTTTACATATGATGTATTTCTGTTGCCGCTATAAAAACAAATACTAAAAACAGAATAAAATAAATATTTCCCATACAAAAAACTTTTTTGTTGCCGTTTTTTGTGGTAATGGTAGTTACGAAACCTTACGTGCGCGAGTCCGACTCGCACTTGGCCGGTTTTTCAATAGTCAGATACTCGTACCTGAGGAATAAAAATGGCGGTTTGACAGATATTGTATACAAAGTATGTCGAAGAACCTTATTTATTCGTTAGCTAAATACCTTCAACTGTCCATTTCCAGACACAATAGAAATTACCATTGTTCTTATCCGATTCGGTCTGGTGGACAGATGACCGGTAGGTGACTATTAAAAAATAATAATTATCCTTTTATGCTGTTAGCCAACAAACTATAGTAGGTACAGAGCTATTTGTTTTACAGTTTGATTAGAACTAATTTTCGTAATAAAACTGTAATTTATATACCTCTGAGGTGAATGCAAATGTATCGAGTATTTATATCCAATACAATTTAATTTACCTAATCGCAGACTTTTGTCATTCAAAGTAACATTAAAGTCAGATTAAAGTTATAATTCAGTTACTTTGTGAAGACAATAATTATTGTATTTAATTGAAGTCTGACTTTGGAATGAACTTGTCTGGATTGTTCTATAAAACGTTTCGAGTGACTGACTAGAGGTAAAATCAAAATCGAAACTAATCCATACTTAATTTCATAAATGCGAAAGTAACGTCTGTCTGTTATCTTTTCACGCTTAAACCGCTGAACCAATTTAGATTAAATTTGGTATGGAGATAGTTTGAGACCCTGGCAAGGACATAGGATAGTTTTTCTCAATCGGTAATCATACTTATAGGGGTGGAATGGGAGGTTGAAGTTTGTATGGTGACTTAATAATTTCTCAAGTAAGGCGGCCCACACACTTACAATATTATTGCGTGATATAAAAAAAATAAGACTATTAAAAGTAATAATGCTACGCAGACGAAGTCCCGAACAATAGCTAGTCTATACCAATATTATAAAGAGGAAATATTTTTTTGTTTGTTTGTATGTTTGTTTGTACCGAATAGGCTCCGAAACTACTGGACCGATTTAAAAAATTCTTTCATCAATAGAAAGCTACATTATTCCTGAGTGACATAGGCTATTTTTTTAACCCGAAAACGGGTCCTGTGGGGTGGTCCACGAGAGCGAAGCCGCGGGGAACAGCTAGTATATATTTAATAAAAGGGCAGTGATTGCCCAGTGGTAACGGCCGCGACTTACAAGTTGTAGGTCGTAGGTTCAAACCCAGGCAGGCGCTTTACTTTGAGTAAATTATTTCATCACCACTGCTCTCAAAACGGTGAAGGAAAACACCGTGAGGAAACCGGCATGTCTTAGAACCAAAAAATCGAAGACGTGTGACATCCACCAACCCGCACTGTGCTCGCGTGGTGGATTACGGCTCATTCCCTCTGACAGAGAGGAGGCCTGTGTCCCAGCAGTGGGAACATGAAAAGGCTGATGATGATGAATAAGAAATGACCTTGCCAATAAATTAAATATTATTTATTCATACTTTATGCAAATTGTTCTTGACCCCTGACTGTTGATGATCTAATAGAAAGAGGTATAGGTAGAATAAAACCAAATGGCGGCTCGGAACACTCCGATTCGCTACGCAGTGGCAAACTCAAGTGTCAGCCGGAGTGATGGGTGGGGTACTGCGCAGCGAAGAGCGAACGTCATAGACATAATTAAGTTTGAATCGACCTATACAATCGAATAATTATTTTATTGGTAGAGGATAATCTAGTTGAATTTTTATTGATCGAAGTATTAAATTGAGTTATTCTCATCAATTTTACGTCTCATCTTCACCGAAATTTAATTATTACTTCGCAGCTGGTTTAAATGCTTCCTTATTGAATTACTGGCAGTTTAATAACTCAATTTACAAGATGTTTTTGGCATTTTAAAAGTGAAACACTTTACCAATATATTTCTTTAAAAAGTGCACATTTTTTTTAATATTTGCTGTCTATTGTTTTCCTAAAGTTTCACCTGATAGAGAGACGATGTGGTCAACGATGGAGGATGTTCACTTTTTTTTTCTGGATGTCGTCCAGACTTGTCCAATGACTTCTACCGCTCTGGGTGAGGCGGGAGGGCGTGTCAAACTTTTACTGACTAAAACCCACCCGTGTTCCTTCAGTTGCATGTGCCAAGGCCGCGGTAACTCTTTTTACCCGACTGGCGAAGGAGGTTAATGTGTTTTTCAGCCTATGTATGTATGTATGTCTGTTACTATGTCGCGTTCTAGAGACCAAACGCGTTGACCGATTTTGGTGATTTATACGTCAATCGATTCGTTCTAACCTTGCGATTGTCAGTAGCTAAATTAAAATTGAAAAATAGAAAATGGCGGTTTTGGGCGCCATATTGTGGGGGCCCAATTTCGTTTTTCTTCTAAACCTATCGTGTGGGGTATAACAATGAAGGATTTTAATAGGTGATTTCAAAAATATAAAACACTAATATGTTTAAATATACCCATACTCAAAAAAAAAGTCAACTAAAAAGTTATAAATGAAAAAGTTAATTCAATGAAATTTATCCGCGACCTGCAGCCTAATTGTGTAAGTAAATTGGGCAAACGATACAATTTGTTTCTTTCCCAAAAACACACACATACACAAAAAAGTTGGCTGCTGGAGGACGCTTGCTTAAAAATAGGTACCTAACGTTCTAATATAAAGACTAAAAGAGGATTTTTTTAAACAAAAAGATACTTAAAATAAACACAATTAATGAGCCTTCGTCGTTTGAAATTATTTTTCGAATTTTCTGAAATAATAACTCGTTTACTTTGTACCCGACTGCCGAAGAAGGGTAATGTGTTTATCAGTCGATGTATGTATGTATGTAAGTATGTATGTATGTTTGTTCCTATATGGCGTTCCAGAGACCAAACGCGTTGGCCGATTTTGATAATTCATACGTCAATCGTTGCGTCTTAACCCTGCGAGTGTCATAGGCTCCATTAAAATTGGATAATAAAAAAATGCCGGATTTTGGGTGCCATATTGTGGGGGCCCAATTTTTTTTTTTCTTCCAAACCCATCGTGTGGCGTATCAAAATAAAGGGTTTTAAGAGGTGGTTTCGAAAATATATAACACTTATGTAATTAAATGTATCTTATTCGAAAAAAACTAACTAAAAAGTTATAAATAAGAAAACTTAATTAAAAAAAATCAAAAAACCCGACTGCTGCAAAAGCGAACTTCGCTTTTGAAGCAGTCGGATTTTTGATTTTTTTAATTTAGTTTTTTTATTTATTAATTGACTACCGGACGCCTTGCGGTTTCACCCGCGTAGTTCCCTTTCCCATGGGAATATAGGGATAAAAAGTAGCCTATGTCACCCGGGATAGTGTAGCTTCCCAACGATGAAAGAATTTTTGAAATCGGTCCAGTAGTTTCGGAGCCTATTCGGTACAAAGAAACACACAAACAAACAAACAAAAAAATCTTTCCTCTTTATAATATTGGTATAGACAATGACATAAACTCTAGGCTCATTATTACCAGTAAATGACCTTGTTAACAGCTTTATAAAGACTGTCATTAATAAGTCTTATCCAATTATTTGAATCTAGATATTATTATAATGTAATGAATGTCCTCATGAAATGCCAATCTCTGTCAAGCTTATCTAATTAGAAGCATAATTATGTTGTCTCCAGATTAATGAATATAAAATACTAAGCTTTTTCCCGCGGGTTGGCTCCTGTGACCTATCCTACTGAAACCGTGGACTTTTAGCCGACTTCAACAAGGAGGAGGTTCTCAATTGGACTGTATTTTTTATGTGTGTTATCTTAGAACTTTTTACTAGGCGAACCGATTTTGATCATTCTCTGCTGGTGCTTCCCATTACAATTTGATAAAGATCTAACGAGTCGTGTTTGAGAAATATTAAATAATGCGTGTTTTCATGGTAACATCATCATCTGCCTAGCCTTTTCCCAATTGTTGTTGGGGTTGGCTTCCAGTCTTACCGGATTCAGCTGAGTACTAGTGTTTTACATGGAGCGACTGCCTATCTGACCTCCATAACCCAGTAAGTGGATAACACGATACCCCGTGGCAAGACTGGTGTCAGATCTCAAGCTTCTGACCACCCGTAACGACTGTCAAAGCTCTTCAAATGACAGCCGGGACCAACGGCTTAACGTGCTTTCCGAGGCACGGAGGAAACTCGGTATGTTGAAATGGTCACCCATCCACGGACCGACCTCGGCAAGCGTTGCTTAACCTTGATGATCGACCCGTGCGGCTGTTATTATTTAGCCACGAGCTTATGGTAATATAAGATACCGAAATTAAAAAGAGAGAGAAAAAAAAATGTCTTGTTTTTTTTTGCTGGATATGTAGTTAGCGATAGAGTAGCTTACTATCGAGGAAAAAAAATTGTTGTCAAACCAATATCTACTTACAGCGCTTATCACCACAAACAAACAAACATTTACCTATAGGTACATCTTTACGATACTAGCTTAGATTATACTGTTTTACGTCAGTAAAAATCTGCTAAAGTCTCCTTGACCCGAAGTGAAAGATTATGTATCTGCTTATATAAATTTAAATATTGCAAAGGTCAGCTGCCATCGCATTGACAAACGCTAACATTTAATTCGCAACAAGTTTTGTCACAAAAATATAATTCATCATCAGCCTATTAATGTTCCCACTGCTGGGATACAGGCCTCCTCTCTGTGAGAGGGGATTGGCCGCACTGGGCCCGCGTGGTGGATCCACGCGGGCCCAGTGCGGGTTGGTGGATGTCACTTGTCTTCGATTTTTTGGTTCTAGGCCATGCCGGTTTCCTCACGATGTTTTCCTTCACCGTTTTGAGAGCAGTGGTGATGAAATAATTTACACAAAGTAAAGCGCCTGCCTGTGTTCGAACCCACGACCTACAACTTGTAAGTCGCGGCCAATACCACTGGGCCACTACAAAAAAAAACTATAAAAATATGTTGCGAAAAAGTGACAAAACAAAGATCTTTATCATTTCATATTAAAAACGACTTAATAATAAATATAAAAGTGAAAGTTATTTTTTTGTAAATATGTTTATTGCATCGTAACTGCAAAACAGCTGATCCGAATATGATGACGTCTTAAACCAATAAATAAAAGAATTTGGGTCACTTTTCTTCCTTTTGAAACATGCGATGACAAAAGCCGTGATGTTATGTATGTTTATGTAATTAAATTATTTCAAACAGGCAAAGCCCTGTCATGTGCTTAGTTAGATAAGTATTTAAGGCGGTACCCCGAGCAAAACGCCACGCAAGCCGTTTTTCGTGCTGTTTTTAGGAGCTATCTACTCGTTATTGAAAAAGAAATATCAATTAATAAAAATACATTAAATTTCTATATAATATTGATTATAAAATGGTAGATTTCGTTTTTTTTTAATGTTGTATATATTTTACTAATCTCCTTCCAAAAAAAACATAAAAATGAGGAACAATTATTGATAGCATGCATCTCCTCGTAAAGTGTTCATGAATTATTTTTTGTACTAATACTAATGGATAGACAAAATTTTTTCAAAACACCAAAATTCGATTTTATAAAGATTTTATTCTAAAATTTGGGCGTATTCAATACTGTAATTCATGCGCCGCCAGTGCCGCTAGACCAATAGGAATGCTCATATCTCATGCCAATTTTTTGGTCAGGGTACCGTCTTAATAAAAAAATATAGATTTGTTTATGGGCCGGTCCCTGAACTGAATAAAGGTCAAAGCCTGCTTTAGTACCAAAGTTTGACAAGTTAGAAGAGTTTGAAAAAAACTAAATTTCAAATTTTTAATTCAGTAACCAGGGGTAAACCATTTCATGCGGGTATTTCTTATCTTTAAGGTTAGTTTGCAAAGTATTTAAAAAAATAAATTGTAGATATGTCTGTATATTTTGGGGTCATTCTCACCACAACTCAAAATCTAGATTCTCCATCCGTTAAAGGCCGTTTGTGTACAGTTTTATAGTTTTAATTTTACGGCTAACTCACTGGCAGGCTGTTAGTCTAGAATCCTAGATTTAAAAGTTTCGACTAAATTTGTTCTATGAGTTAAATTGATGCTTTTATGTCTGTCTATAAAAATGTCTAGCTATTTTTACCTATTTGGTGTGCCCGGCGAGATTCGGAATGGCTTATTTATTCATTCAAGTGAACAAGTATATTAATTTAAAAGATATTGTTTTTTTTAAATTAAATTTGAATATATAGTGTATCACTTTTCTATTTTATTTATCGCTTCTGCGTCCTATGCCACATAGACCGAGATTTTTTTTCAATGTAAAAATAGTCTAGACCAGGGTCGATAATTTTTGAAACGAAAAAAAATATAATAGGATGAAACTCATTGGAAAAGGAAGACAATATAACAAAAATTAAAGGAAAATTAATTTACGAACGATCTGAGGTCGGGATGTGCAAGGGGCTGAGTTTTTTAAGGGTAGTAAACGGTTTATCTCGATTTCCTGGCAAAACTACATGTCCTATGGAAAAAAGTTAAAAGGCAAAGTTATATCCGTCTGTCTGTCTGTCTGTCACCAGGCTGTATCTCATGAACCATGATAGCTAGACAATTGAAATTTTCACAGATGATGTATTTCTGTTGCTGCTATAACAACAAATACTAAAAACAGAATAAAATAAATATTTAAGTAGGGCTCCCATACAACAAACGTAATTTTTTTGCCGTTTTTTGCGATAATGGTACGGAACCATTCGTGCGCGAATCCGACTCGCACTTGACTGGTTTTTTTAATGTATTAGTCTAGGGCGTTTCGCGATACGAATTTTTGAATTGATTTATTACTTCCAAAGATTAGGTACCTATTACAAACAAACAAAATAAATATATTTAAGTATAATACATATTGTTCTTATATAGTTTGTATCCTGTTATGGTAATATCGTACTCTGATGCTCATCAATGTTGGTATTTGTAGAGGAGATATTAAAAGTAATAATATGTCATTAATAATATCGTGTTTGCTAATAAAATAGGTGAATAATTATCATTTATTTGCTTTAATGACCATATATTAAGGACTGTTGGCTTAAAGAAACTTGCTAAAGAATCGGTGTGAACTATACAACGATAGATACCTCTAATAATATAATAAATCTTTAAAAACGTTGATAAAAAATATAAAAGTATGTTTTAAAAGCAGACTTTAATTTTGTTTTTGAAATGGTTTTAAATATTTCTGTCAATCTTCTTTATTATCCGCCTTGATTCAAATTAGATTTTATAATCCTCTTTAGAAATCTTATTTTCGGAGGACTTAATAAAACACCTAAGTCTTTTCACTAAGAAAATTGAAGTCCTGAATTGAAGTCTTACTACGAAGTAAAACTTTAAGAAAGGAAACTTAAATCTTTGGAATAACTGTGTGTGTCACACGTCACACACACGTCATCACATGCCACATTAGCCATTAGAATGTCGATGACGCTGTCAATATTAGCATGTCGCTAAACCCATAAGTTTTCTCTCTACCAAAGTGGGTAAACGCGGCTTAAGCTACACTAGTCGAAAATGATTCCATACAAACGTAGTCTAGCGATTACTCCACTGTTTCACTGTTTTTGTCACGTTCAAAATAAAAAATTATATCAATTTTTCTCATCATTGTCTAGCCCTGTACGGAAAAATAAACGGTCAACTGTCCAGGTTGGCCGGCCGCCGGGGCGCTGTCGGATGACGTTCCCGGGGGCCATTTTTTGCGATCGCCCGGTCTCAGTAAAACGCCGATTTCTCGGTACTTTTGTATGGGGACCATGTATAAATGTTATGTTGTTAGAATTGTGATAAAATAAGCTATCTGATTTCATAGGGATTTACCCAGTTTTACCTTGTAATATATTTGATATATTATATATATTATATTATACTATCGTCTATTAAAGTACCGATTTAAACCCTGATCCTTTGAGAATATCCTTTCCCGTGACGTATTTCGGTCAAAACTTGTACTGACAGGTATTTTTCCGATTCGGTCGGGTGGACAGATAACGCACAGGATGCTTTTTTCCAATTCGGTCGGGTGGAGAGACCAGGGGTTAAGTAAAAAAGATAGATACTTGAAAGAAGAAGAAAAATTGCAAAACGGCCTCCATACAGTGATAGATTAGTAATTCAACAATGCAAATAATTTTATTTTTAAAATATACATATAGTCGTTTTTTCATGATATCTAGACTCCCAAAGGTCTGTTTATAAAATTTCGCGCTCTCGTTTTCGTCCTAAATCGTCATCTATTTTGTTACAAATTTGCAAAAGTGCTAATCCGTACGCGAACTTGCTTCTTACTGCTCATAACAGCATCTATCTCTTTCGCATGTGTTGTCGGATGAGGTAGCATGCATTTTAACCTCGCGCACAAAATAGTTCGTGCCGTCGACTTGGGCAACCTTAAGAAGATTTGCTTCAAAACACAAATACAAATAGGGTAAGACTATCATCAAGCCAACAAAAACTGACAAATGCTCCATACAGTTGACAGTTATGTCTCGTCCATCAATATTATCCATTGTTTCATCATAATTGCTTGACAGTTTTAATCGTTTATTTGACAAATAACCAAAGGTTGACAATCCATCATGTTTTCTGTAGTGAAAATAAAATTTGTCTTGTTTTTACGAACCAACTATTTGAAAAAAGAATGTGTTATTTGAAAAAAAATGGCCAGTATTGGCAATTGTTTAACCATTCGGCCTTTTTCGTTTATGGAGTTCGTGACTAATCCGATTCGGAAATATGGACAGTTGAGCTGATAGTACATCTGCATGGTTCGATCTTCAAGGAAAGCAACGCTTGCCAAGGTTGACGCGTGAATGGATGACCATCCATCACATACCAACGTTGGATGTCTGACGCCCAGCAAATGCTGAGTGTAACTCTTTTGGTATGGCACAGCGCAACTCTTCTTGAACCTTGCCAATTTTTTACTGTTCTTCTCTGTTAGTTTGTGATTATTGCTGTTGTCTTATGTCTGTGTCGAATAAAATGTATTCTATTCTATTAAATTAATCCGTTGCCTCAGAAACCACGGTAAGCCCGGTCCCGCCTGTCATTCGTAGATCTATCTGACAGTCTTTGCGGGTAGTCGAAAGCCAGAAGGTCTGACACCAGGGTATCGTGTTACCCAGTTACTGGGTTGAGGAGGGCAGATAGGCAGTAGCTTAATATAAAATATCGGCATTATGCTGCATCAAAACTAAAAACTACCACAGTCTCGCAAAAACATCCATGAAACCTAAAAACCCCGTCAAAACAAGTATTCAAACAAACCATTTCCGTGACGGAAAAACCTTCTTTCCCAACCCCATCTACATTGCACACAACAATTCTCATATTTGTTTTATGAATTCCATCCCCCTTCAGAGCCAAATTGATACAGTACATACGGACTATGTTATGTATGCTGACTCATGTGTTCCGAGGTCAGCGACCCGCTTGTCCTATTTTCTACAGTTTATAGCCAAGACCGAGACGTTAGTACATCATGAACTATAGTTAGACGGAAGAATATGGTGGTTGTATTTGGTTACAACATTATTGTTGAAAAAATACATATATGTGAGAACGATGTAAAAAAACGTGCATGTAAATGCGCCTAGAGAAACAAAAAATTAAAAAAATACAATAACAAGCCGGGGCAGCTAAGTTATGACCAATCCCAACTGATGGCGCCCGTTCACGAACATGACGCATGGATCGGCACCACTCAGCTCAACCATTATGAAGGGAATCGAATGATCCAACACATGTGCCACCATCAGAGAGACAGACCCGCTTGTGCTATTTTCTACAGTTTATAGCCCAGAAGAAGAAGTTAGACGGAAGAATATGGTGGTTGAAAAGAAGGCTAGTTTTCTTGTTGCCTTTTTTGGGGGTTTAAAGCTTTTGTATTTGCTTTGTTTTTTATTGCTGTAAAAGCAAGTTTTTTGAGTGACTATTCCAGTTTCTGTTTCGGAAAAGAAATTATAGAATTGTTATAAATTAAACTCATGTCAAGTGATGTTGAAAATTCGTTCAGCCAATCTCATCAGCTAACTCGCGTTTAACAATTTCTCACATTGGTTTAGCCACGGGCACCCAACGCGAAGAAAGAAAATTTGGTACAAATGCATTGCACTAGATGGCGTGATAAGCTTCGATTTGTTATTGAGTTTTGAGAAATATTAAGATTTTCTAGAGATCATTATCTCTATATAAAAATTATGTTATTTTTTAATTAACTCTCCTAAGCACAAAATTCAGGAATATTGGGCTCTTATCTTAGATTTCAAATTTTGTTTGAATGAATCATTTAAAATTGTATCCAATAGATGGCGCAGTTTAAATTAGTGAGGCACCCACTCGATTTTTTTTGTACCTCGTTATGGTACACTAAAACTGTAAAACATGTCACGTAAAACGTGTGTCGAACCGAGTAAACCCTTTTACTTGCAAGTCGCTGCTAACACCATCTATATCCATGGAACGGAACCGAATGCGATCGATGTGCTTAGAAAAATAATCAGTATAATCAGATTAAAAACGCTAGTTACGTCGTCGGCACGGTTTCTTTGTATGGGATGAGGCAGTTGTATGCTAGTTTTATTTTATCTGTGGTTTAGTTATCATGTTCGCTCCACTGACCGACAAAAATAGTACTTACCGAAGACAGTAGAATAACATGCAAATTGGAAGATATTGAGATTAACTCTATCAAGAGGGTGAGAGAAACCGCTAACATATTGCGTGTCGAGCGTCCACAAGGAAACTTCATAAAGAAGATCGCTCGATCTTCTAACAATCATATCAGCGGAAAAAGTGGCGCCTCATGATCAGGAAAGCCGACCCCGATTAACGGGAACTGGCGAGGTGGAAGCAGAAGAAGATTTCTATAAGTAATATACAAGAAGAGAAGAAGATCGAAGAAACGATAAATGGAGCGTGAAAAATTTAATGACGTCTATTAGAGAAGATTTGAAAAAGATATATTACCCCCACCCCAAATAAATTGCTATAAGGGCAAGAAAATTATGATGACGTTGACGTAACTACCCTCAAAAAAATTGATTATAAGACCACTTCAAAGGTATGAAGGGATTGGTTTTTAAAGTTATTCGTCGATATTTTAATAATAAGAAGCCATTTGAGTCAAATGAAAAAAAAAATGAGCAAAATAAGTTTCGGAAGACGGTATCTTTAGCTCCTCTAGATTTTCGTTTTGCGACACCGACTCCTCTTTTTTATGAAGTCGGTTAAAACAGAGAGGCTCGACGGGAGGATGTGACAGCGATGTTGCGCGGTTGAGTTTTTTATAGTAATTTGTCCGGTCGTGTTGCGCCTTTATATGGTCAATATTTTTCCTTTAGCATTTTAATGACAGATATAAAAAAAATACTTAATAGCTTTAAGCTATTGTTTCTAGATTTTTTCTTCCATGACCTTTTTCTCGGCATCATTCAACTGGTTTGATCATTTTAGATTTGGGTGTGCCTATTGATTAATATTAAATTAATATATGATGATTTTTGCTAAAACCGTTTATAAAAAAAACATTGGTAACGTGACCTTTTGCAATGATTTATTGATGATGATGTTACATTTTAAGTAAGATTCTATGTAGTAATCTATGACATATTGGTGTTTTATTCTATTTTGTTTGTTTTTTATATATTCTTCTATTTTATTTTATTATATAAGTTCCGTTGCCGTAAACACGTGTGTCCGTGGCATCAACAATAGGCCCTATCAGAATATTAGCGCAGCGTTATTATCTTTTTTGGATATCGCTGCACATGCTAAGATAGGAGCGTTTTTGGTCACGCACGGGGTTTTTATTTTATTATTGTTTAATTGTATGCTTATTTCTCGTGTCTCCTGTGCGGGTCACAAATAAATATTTTTCTTTCTTTCTTTCTTTCTTTAGATAAGACCAATAAAAATGTATATATATATACATTTTTATTGGTCTTATCTAAAGAAGAGTATATGTATATATATATACATTTTTATTGGTATAAATATATCTATCTACTTTAGGACAACAACAGTCGCCAACAGCAAAATTCAGCAGTTTTTTGTGCTTTCCTTATTATTCTATGACTTTAAAGAAAAAGTGTTAGATCAAAATGTAGATAGTTAAATTGTTTTTGAGATGGTGAAAATATCATTAAAATGCATGGCTTTAGTGCGATTGTCGTTTTTTTGTCCATGTTAGACCTAACTTTACAAATTAATTACACTAAGTTATACGAATAAAACTTAAAAATTTTTTAGATCAAATTATTAAGAAAATGGTAGATGATAATATAAATATATTTTTTCAAAAAATTACGAAAAACCGTTTAGACGTGATTTTCATTTTAAAATGAGCTACTGAGGTCTATCTACGGCTTAATGAATCGGAAATAAGACGGTTGAAAACAGGTTTATCGGCCGCAACTTTTTTATATTTTGATGGGGTTTTTCAGTTTTTGTGGCTGAACTACAAGTACGCCTTTGTCTCAATACGGAAAACAGACGTGATGATATGTTTTTAACCTCCGACGGTAAAAGAGGGGTGTTATAAGTTTGACGTGTGTACCTGTGTATTTGTGTGTGTGTGTATATATCTATCTGTGGCATCATAGCTCCTAAACGGATGAACCGATATTGATGTAGTTTTATTTTTGTTTGAAAGTTGACTTTATCGAGGGTGTTCTTAGCTATGTTTGACGCAAATTACTTCAGCCGTTCTAAAGTTATAGGCGTTTTACTGTTTGAATCGGAGTGTTTTCGCAAGATATCGTGTCATAATTACGTGTTCAATAGATTGCCGATCGAAGCTTATCTATTACTAAATAAATTTATGAAATAAAAATGAGTCGGGGGTTTTTAAAACTTGTAAATTTTACTTGTTTATTTTATGTGTAGTTTTACAAGTAAGTGCTAGTGCTGTTTATAACTTTGTTGTCCCTTAACTAATACGAAATAATTAAGTTCCAAGAAAAAACCAAGTAAATTTTCGTGAAGGAGAGGAATTCTTCTTTGTCGGAGTCCGTGTTTCCTGATAGCATTAATAAATCAAGAGTGAATAACAGGTCTAGGCAATCGTGCTCCATCGTCCACAACATCATCGCTGAGAGACAAATAAGTCTCACTAGATGGCGCGACGTGCACCTAGTTGTTATTGAATTGTGTGTAAAAATAACATTTTCTGGAATTGAACATAAAAATTGTATGTTCTTGTTTTATCTACTCTCCTTAGCACAACAACATTGAATATTGGACTCTTAATTCACATTTCAAAGATTATTTGAACGGATCATTTAAAATTTATGCCAATAGATGGCGCGGTTTTAAATGTCCGAGGCATTCCACTCGATTGTTTAAATTTGTATTGTAACACATTAAGGGGCAATGGAACTGTAAAAACATGGCAAAAAATACTATAAAACAAATCTTCACTGTATTTAAAGAAAAAAATATACATGCACCGAGTAAAACTGTCTATCGCCATGGAACGGAACCGAACGCGAACGATGTACAAAAAATAATCGGTTTAATCAGACGAAAAACGCTAGTTACGTCGGCACGGTTTCTTTGTATGGGATGAGGTATCTTTATGCTATTATTATATTATCTACGGCCTAGCTTATATATAAATAATATACTTTTCTTTGTAGGAAAGCCATCATAAAAGAGTCATGCATTTTTTTGATTCCTTCTTAAAAACAAAAACCGGCCAAGTGCGAGTCGGACTCGCGCATGAAGGGTTCCGTACTTGGTATATATGGCGGTTTACGATTTATGACGTATTAAAAAAAACTACTTACTAGATCTCGTTCAAACCAATTTTCGGTGGCAGTTTACATGGTAATGTACATCATATATTTTTTTTAGTTTTATCATCCTCTTATTTTAGAAGTTACGGGGGGGGGGGGGGGGGGGGACACATTTTACCACTTTGGAAGTGTCTCTCGCGCAAACTATTAAGTTTAGAAAAAAGTGATATTAGAAACCTCAATATCATTTTTGAAGACCTATCCATAGATATCCCACACGTATGGGTTTGATGAAAAAAAAAATTTTAGTTTCAGTTTCAAGTATGGGAACCCCCAAAATTTATTGCTTTTTTTTCTATTTTTGTGTGAAAATCTTAATGCAGTTCACAGAATACAGTAATAACAGCATAGTTCTTACAGTTTCGGAAAAAAGTGGCTGTACGGACGGACAGACAGACAGACAGACATGACGAATCTATAAGGGTTCCGTTTTTTGCCATTTGGCTACGGAACCCTAAAAAGACATCTTTTATCGGACAATATTACATACCATTATTATTAAACATCAACCACCACTCCTGCCTACCCCCTAAACCTACAAAGCGACATATTGCGTGCACCATCCGAACTTCATATAATGGAACCATTTACTAAGGGCAACGCACTCTCAAATCCAGGTCGGTTCTACCCGATCAATCATGAAACGACCAAATGGTTTGAAGAGTATAAATGTGTGATCAATCATAGTACTTCCCTTTGTGATGTAGGTTAAGTAAGGTTATTTTGAATTTTTATTGTTTTTTGGGTCAGTGTTTCTTGGGGTAGTTTAGTAAAAGGAGGTTATTAAGAGGAAACGGGGGCAGAGAGCGCCGACTGAATTTCCTAAGTAAAAGTCATAATTCGAGGTTTGGCTCTCGTCTATTTTCTCCTCCAATATTGAACCAATTTAAAAGATATTCCATAAACTGAAAATGAAAGATATATTCTAAGGCCCTATGTTTTCCTATTTGATGATACATTATTTTTAGAAGCACTAGAACCCTCAAAAAGTGCTCAAAATTGCGCTGTCAACAGAGGCTCAGTGTACAAATTTGACAAATATAAATGAAAAAAGGAAAACATAGGGACATAGTATATATCTTACTTTACCAGTTTATGGAATATCTTTTAAATTGGTCCAATATTGGAGGAGGATATAGACGAGAGCTAAACCTCAAATTATGACTTTTTACTTAGGAAATTCAGTCGGCGTTCTCTGCCCATATTTCCTCTTAAGGGCCGATTTCACCAATAAAACTAGTCGCGGTTAGTTCAACTAAACTCAGTTTTTGCCTAAACTGAGTTTAGTTGAACTAACCTAACTAACTAAAAATACAGCGTTCTGATTTGTAGTTTCTCAGCGGTCTCAATAGTTTCATTGGTGAAATCGGCCCTAAGTATAAGTAAGGGAATTGTATATTGTTGTGGCTACTAAGTGACTTGAATCACTGTGATTATTTTAGGGAGGTGAAAATAGTCATGAACATGATAAACTTTAAGTATAGATCAACTCTGTTTTTTTTTAATTGTGTTAGTTGTTTTTATAAATCACTTATTAATGTATTAATTTATGAGTGACTGGTTAAAAGGGTGTTTATCAAGTAGCCCATATCAGAAATACTGTAGTTTACTGCAAATTTATGGCTATTCTAAATAAAGAGCGAAAAGGACAATACAATTATTTTATTTATTTCAGACATAATTCCAGTCCATAGTTATATATTCATACATTAAATTATAAACAGATAAAAACCCAACATAATTAAATTTAAATATTCAAAAACTCATTAAAAGTAATAATTAAAAATTATAAAAATGTCAGACAAGTAGAAAACAATGTCAAATGATTGATGATTATGATGATTGATAAGCCTTTTAGGATTGATAAAAATGCTAATAAAAGAAGCGTAACATTCCTTAGAAAGGTATGTCTGAAAACTTTTTGAAACAATGTAAAATTTTGGTGACAAAATGCTATGAAAATCAAAGGACATTTTCATTTTATTGTTATGCTTAAATTTTCATAATAATCTTTTCTTTGTCCTACCAAAAACCTACCAACAACAATTTTTTTTTTCATCACCAATGACATATCAAACCCGATTTGTGAATTGAGAATTTGGAGTTAAGAACGTCAAAACCGGCCAAGACCGAGTCGGATTCGCGCACGAAGGGTTCCGTACCATTATCGCAAATACCGGTACAAAAATTACGTTTATTGTATGGGAGCTCCATTTAAATATTTATTAAATTCTGTTTTTAGTATTTGTTGTTATAGTGGCAAGAGAAATATATCATCTGTGAAAATTTCAACTGTCTAGCTATCACGGTTCATGAGATACAGCTTGGTGACAGACGGACAGACCGATCGTGGAGTCTTAGTAATTGGGTCCCGTTTTAACCCTTTGGGGACGGAACCCTGAAAATTTAATTGAGTGAATGCCAAAATTTGACAGGGTTAACGCAAAGTTAAGTAAATATTGAAGTTACAATAATGGGGGAAAGTAAAAAACTGTATGAAAATAAACTTAAAACTTCTCAACAATTGGCCCAAACAATAAAATACATTGAAGCTCATAAAATCTGCCAAAAGCTAAATGAAAACCGATCGTGGTTAAGCCTAACAGCGGGTTTAACAACGAGCCGCACTTAATCTCAGTTTAAACTGGGATTACCCTAATTAATTGCATAGATTTACTACGGAACCCGGGACGTGGTCCACATATTTTATGAATAAAAATAATTATTGTTTGGAAAAATGTGGTAGTGATGTTACGACGTGTTATTAATGAGTGGATTATTCACGGTTTGTTTTTTTAATGAATGGGTTATTCGTGGGCTGGTTTATTAATTCGTAGGTTATTCACGCGTTGGTTTATTAGCAAATGGGTTGAGCATTAGTTTATTTAACAAGTGTTATCTGTTCATCACATCATAATCTGGGACAATCTGGGAAACTTGGTTGCTCACAATGGGCTCATCAGAAGGCTTACAGTCACCCAAAAGGCAATGGAGAGGGCTATGCTCGGAGTATACTTGCGTGATCGAATCAGAAATGAAGACACAAGAGAAGCAGTGTCACCAAACTTAAGGATGCCTAGTCCCACGAACTATTTGTGCGCGGGGTTAAAATGCGACATCTCTTACCGACAACACGTGTGAAAGAGATAGATGCTGTGATGAGCAGTATTAAGCAAGTTCGCGTACTAATTAACACGTTTGCAAATTTGTAGCGAAATGGATTATGATTTAGGACGAAAAAGAGCGCGCGAAATTTTATAAACAGACCTTTGCGAGTATAGATTTCATGAAAAAACGACTAAATGTATGTTTTCAAAATAAAATTATTTTCATAGTTGACAAATCTATGCCTGTATGGAGGCCGTTTTGCAATTTTCATTCTTCTTATGGTATTTATTTCCGCCTATAGATGCGTTAAATTTTTTGTTGAAATATGGAACTTTCGACGCTCATAACTTTCAGTTTTTTTTGTACTTTCTTGTTTCCATACAGGGCTAGATAATGATGAGACAAATTGATATCATTTTTAATTTTGAACGTACATCGTCAAACAGTGGGGTAATCACTAGACTACGTTTGTATGGAAGAATGATCGACTAGTGCAACCTTAAGTGGCAGTGACGCATTGGTGAGGATTGATTTGAAGATGAGCCTCATAATGCAACCCTTGACTGGTTCTGATAAAGGTTCTTCAGGGAGCGCTCAAATCTTTATTCTTTTCTATAGGGAGAATTTTTAAACGAATTTACACGACGTTTTCTTAACGTACAAAGTATTGTCATCATTAAATGTTTTGGTTGTATTATAGGTAAGCATTTATTCTTTCCAAATCTTTTTTTGTTAAAACTGTGATACAACAAAAGTAACTGTGAAACCTAATTTTTGTTTGCTATACACGAATGTAACATTGGAACGAAATAGTGACCAATAGTGGCCAGTGAGTGACCAGCCGTGACCATGAACATGGACACCAGTGTAGTTTAATTATTTATTTTATGTGAATGTTGATTGTTTAGTTAAAAACAAGATCTAATAGTTGCTATGGAATAGGATTGTGTATTGCGTAAACTAATAATGTTATAAATTATTTATTTAATTTTGATTTTGTTTTAGGTACCTATTTTATGAAAAAAAAAACGAACGTGGCAGTAAAAATAAATAACTAAAATTGTATCGCATCATGAAAGTAGGTACTGTATGTTATAGGTAAGTATTAACATCGGTTTCGGTAGTAGTTATATAAAAAATATATATCAAGTTTTATAAAATAATACACATAAAAACACTAATATCAATAAAGAAATAAAAAACTAAATCCATAATAGCGTTCAATTGTGACGAATCGTATAACACTTTCTTTGTCAAATTCTAATAAAAATTAACATAAACATGAATACCAAATAGGTACCAAACGAATGCTACTTTTGAAAACGCAATCTCATTAAAAAGAATGTAATAAAAAAACTAAAATGCCTTGAAAATACTAATTTATTTTCAAGGCATTTTAGTTTTTTTTTATCTGTATTAAAAAAAAGAACGGGATAACCAAAATGGCTACTGTGTTCTACTTGCATAATATTCAAAAAAAGAATGCAAAATCTGCACTGCCTTGCCTTGAATTTGTTAAAAAGTGAAGCTTGTTTTTTAATCGTTTTCTTTTAGCTTTTATAGTTAATCCATTGACACGGCCAGTATTTAAATTTTAACGCTTGTGAAAATAGGTTTTGAAAAAAAAAGGTGGAGTGGTCTCAATCGAGTTTCACCACGATCTTTATTTATTTTATTTAAAACGAAGTGTTTTTGTTTGTTTGTCAATGTTAGTGTTGTCAAACCTGATTAATATGTCGAAAACAAACATAAACAAGGAGTTCAGGCTGATAATAGCTCTAACTGAAACCAGTTTATATAATTAGCCTCAAGTAAAATACAAATGTAAAATACAAATAAAAAACATACGAGTATCGAACCCTATTAGGCAATACCAGTTAAATAGGTCAGCCAAATCTAGGATCAGATGGTGTGTTACATAAAAAACCGGCGGTTTCTCAACTGCTTGGCATTGATAGCATAATAAGACGCATATAATAACTGCGGATCTTCTAATTATGTTTATGCTAAACAATGAGCAAAACAAAAACTATGCTTCAAGGAGACTCAACCCATCTATTACACATCAATTAAAAGCTTATTCAGTATCGAAATACTAATTATTTCACAATAAATAAGATAATAAAGAACTTAGAAGTAAAAAAAATAATTCTCAGTCCTTTTTTTTCAGAAGTAACCGTGTTCTTATAAATAACCGTAAAAAGAGATACACCGCTATCAAATTAAAACAGATAAATTAAAAAAAAAACCTAATTGCATCACATTAAACGTTATTAAACTCTCTAGCAAAATTAACTACATGAAAAACAAATTTTCTTGGAGCTCCTATCCTAATAAATCCTCAAGCCCACACGCTATTACACATTACAAATTAAACACTTATATATTTTGTAAAGAAAACCTCATTAATTCTACTTCAATAAAGAATTAAAAAAACCCGTCAAAAACCTTAAAAAATCCAAATGTCACTTTGTTTTTTTTCTCAACACACTTCACTATTCACTTTATTTTTTCACGGGCAAAGGCACAACGCGCGTTCAGCCTCGTATACGGCCGGTTGCAGACTGAACGGAGGGGGGTGGCCGCCCTGCTGTTAGACCGTGTACACACGATCCAGTTTTATTGAACAGAAACATGCTATTGAAGGAAAATATCGTATTTTTATTGCTGAAAGGATTGATTGTTTTACATGAAATTTTAAACAAACGGATTCCTTTTCCTTCGTGAGAACAGTACGACAACAGTAGTATACAACAGTATTTCAACCAAAGTAGCCTCAAAGAGTTACATGGAATTAGTTAGTACTTTATCTCGTCGTTATTAGAAACCCAAATACAAAACTAACTGTTCTTCTTACGGGTTATTTTATTTATCTACAAGAGGAAATGCGTTTAATGTAGGACTTAAGTGTATTAAGGAGTAGGAAATAGTCCATATAACATATGCGTAGTCACGTACGCGTACGATCTTAGATGACATTATGTAATTTGTAAGTTAACGGTGAAGGAAAACATGGTTAGGAAACAGGCATGTCCTAGAACCAAAAAATCGAAGACATGTGACATAAGCCAACCCGCATTCCATCTCTCACAGAGAGGAGACCTGTGTCCCAGCAGTGGGAACATTAATAGGCTGATGATGATGTTGTAAATTCAACTAAATTATTCAAGAATAACAATTTGCTCTGTACGTGTGAAGGATTGTGAGCGAAAACCAACGATTTTACATAGTATGTAATGCCTAAACCTGTAAGCCATTACAATAAAATACAAGGTAATTTGTTAACAGAAAACATCAAGTCGAAGACTTGTGACACCTTTCAACCCGCAATGGGCCAGGGGGGTAACCACAAGCTCTTAGAGTAAGGTTATTTTGAGATCGAGTAAGTGACAGATGTATACAAGTCAGATACATCTGTCCCTTATTCGATCTCAAAATAACCTTACTCTAAGAGCTTGTGGTCACCCCCCAGATAGCTGAATGATGGCTTCTTTTACAGGAGAAGACCGCAAAGACTGTGCTCTTCCAACATTTTCCTAAGAGACTCTGTTTCAGACTCCACGATTCTCCTCTCCTCGCTCCCCCGCACAGAACAGGGAAGCAATGAGGGGAGAATCGGTGCATTATCTGCCTCTGTAGTCTTTCTACCTCAGCCTCCTTGACCATGTCAAAGAGCCTCTCCACCTGACTCTTGATATCTTCTTTGATCTCCTTCTCGATAGTTTTAGAGAGTGTAATCGTCGTCTGCTGCTTGACCCTCATAAGGCACCGCTTGGCCTCAGCAATCTCGTGGTTTAGCGCGTTGGGATTTGTGCCAGGTGGCAGTGAAGCTTAGTATGCTTATTATGTTATGATAGAAGTCCGAAACCTTATTTAATTTGAATATGGAACACCAAATTTGTATCTACACAATGAGGGTCATCATTATTCAGTCTAAACTTTATAGTCTGAACTCTGCACTGACCTATGCAAGCGACTGCACATGTATTTGGAGCAGTTGCATTTGACGCCGATGATGGCCGGCAGAGCGTGACGATTGCACAATCAAAACAATGTTGCGTCAAGCATGTGTGTGGATGTACCATGCGTGATTTTGTTCTATATGTAGTGTACTTACAGACCTATTCTGTGAACATTTCACCGTGAAAGTTAGGTGAAGCGAGCTGTCAACCTTTAGAAAGGTAGAATGACACTGACAGTTCTCTTCACCAAAGTTTTCACGATTAGATTTCTACAGAAACAGAATAGACTGGATGGTCTTCATTTGTAAGGAATATTTTGTATATACCAAAGCAAACAGTCTAAATTTTGGATAAAAGATTGTTTACCGACCTCATATATTAAAAAAAAAAAACTATATTAAAAAACCAACTTACAGAAATAAAATCATTTATCATTTTGTAAAAAAGTTGGTAGTGGTGTAGAATGCCTACTGCTAAGAGCGTATACGATAATTTACTTAATAACCACTTACATTACACAGCAGATACTAGAGTTTTGGACAGTTGGCAGTTCAGTTTACTTGCGATTTCTGGCTCTTTTAAAATGGTGACTCATTTGGCTACAGCAAATTAGTTTTCTATCTATGCTAACGGAGATATTAAATTTACCAAAGGCCTTATTAGCCTGACCTAGGCTATATGCGACCCCCCCCCCGGTGGGTTCCCGCATTGTCGAGGCGGGGGGGCTCAGTAGCCGTGGCTTGGACAACCACGGTGAAGCAAAGAGGAACCCGAGGAGGGGCCGCTCGTCAGGGCTTTTGCTGATAAGCCGACGACGTAGCGGCCAACATGTAGAATGCGGTGTTGCCTAGGCTACATCGCAATCGCATCGCATCGGTCCGAGATGTGGTATGGAATGCATCGCGGCTGAGGGTTGGAGGCCGCGGCAGGAGAGGAGTGCCGCGGGCTTATTACGTAAGGAACAGCAATAATTGTACAATTATTGCGCGATCAATTTAGTGACCTGGCTACTGAGGCCTTTAAGTCAAGTCTTTTTTTTTTGACAGTCACTTTTAACAGAAGCTATTTCATCTGTCCGATGATTTATAAAATGTATCGTTTGATGAATTAACCAGCATATGAAAGAGCAACACTTCGTGGAGGCTGTTTTTTTACAATAGTCAATTTGATTACTATTTAGCTCCAATATTCCGATAAATTAATATTCGCAGATGTAAAGTATTTGTGTAAAGTAAATATGGCAGTGAAAATTTGATATTTGCATTTTATTTACATTTAAGTCAATGTGTAAAATCAAATAAAATTTCTTCGAATTGTCGATTGTTTTAAGAAATCGAATCGATACCGCATTAGAACATCACTTAGTAGACTACATTATCTCGTATTTGAGCTATAAAACGTAAAAAAGATTTTTCAAATTGAATTTAGACATTGGCAGAATAGTCGACATCGGTGTTTGCCATATAAAAAAATATATAATTGAAGATACTTATTGCAGACTTATCACATTCTCATGTGTTTGTAAGTATTTAGTAGTAATATATAAGCTTCGCTGAGGTAGCCAACACAGGATTTTTTATACTGTATATAAAAAAATCCTCCACTTTACCGTGATTACTTCTGTTTTAATGATTCAACAAATAGGCTAGTTGCGTAGACATTAGAGACTCAAAACAACACCAATTTGTCATTTACATTTACAATATTCGCTAGGAATTTGTTATTTCAATATTTATTCTTATAATATTATTCTAATTTGCGGATAATTAAAGTAGCCACAAAATAACATACGAAAAAAGCCGACAAAAACTCAAAAACTTCTGTACCTACTCAGCCATCAGCGAGCGATTGGCAATCGACCAACAACAAGGTAAAAAGTAATCGCAATTTGACAGCCACATTTGCTCGCCGATCGCTGTCGCTCTGCTGTCAAAAACCATACGTAACACGAAATTATCGCGATCACCTTGCGATAAATGCACATTTCAGTTAACAGATTTTTATTGTTAGCAGTGCTGTCGTAAAACTATTATGGTGTGGCTATAGCTCATATATATATAATGCGGATTCGAGATTGAAGATCAATTATTTCGCAAAAATAAGCCTTCCAATTTTTTGACGTAAAGCGATATTCGCGCGATGATTGTACAATCTCTGCACAAATATTGTTAATTGCTGTTTCATACGTAATAAGCCTGCCGGTATTACGGTGCGCCGCTCGCCCTACCCTCCGCGGCCTGCACGGGGTCGCCACCGTCTGATGGCGGACGCGAGGGGAGGAGTGTCGGTATAGCGTTGGCCGCTCTCCCTATCCCCTGCCGCCGAAAAGTGGTAGATGGTGGGGCCACTGTCTTGACCCGTCACAGGGGGACCAAGGGTGCCATACACGGGGTCGTCTGGCGCCCATGTGCTGGTTTGGTCCCCGGGGTGGTCACGGCGTACAGTGTGCTCTGGTGCGCCGATGATGGGGGTTAACCCCAGAGGAGAGTCCGGTGACGGACAGCCGCGGCGGGTTCGCGGATGTATGCTAACGCGTTCCCGTGTTCCCGCCATAAGCGACACAGGAGGACACCGTGGAGTTTTAGTGGGTTAGAGTCCCACATAACTGCTCTATCTCCCCGTGGTAGCGCAGTATGCATGAGCATTTCTCCACGTTAAAAAAAAGGCTATATGCGACCAGCCAACTAAAAAACTGACAGTAGATTTAGTTTTCAACTTATTTTCCGAGTCAAATTCCTCCACTCGACTCAACCTCAAACAATTTGTTGTTATCTATATCTATGCTAATATTATAAAGAAGAAAGATTTGTATTTTTGTATGTAACGAATAAACTTTAAAACTACTGGACCGATTTCAAAAATTCCTTCACCGTTGGGAACCTACACTATCCCCGGGTGACATAGGCTACTTTTTATCCCTGTATTCCCACGGGAACGGGAATTACACGGGTGGAACTGCGAGGCGTCCGCTAGTTAATTGATATTTACGTTCTACACTCAAACGTTTTTTAACGTTGGAGTGAAGGACCATTCCTTCTAGATCTTTAGAATATGGATGTCAGTTACACAGAACACATTTGCCGGATGTTTCTGGTAAAGCAATATCAATCAAAATACTTATTATGATATAAACTATACGTCGCAGTATATTTGAGCCGAAAAGCAGACGCCATTATTGTTGTATGACGCATGTATTGAAAGCTAATGGAAAATCAATGGCCGGCTCGTATTGACAGCCACATCATATGTGGAATTACATTCTTTATTTACTTATGTATTTTGCTTTTGTTTCTATAGGCACATAGTGAATTTTTATTAAATTAAACGCCGTGTGCCCGATGGTGTTCCTCATGGCCAAGTGGGACGAAGTTCTATAAAAGACTACATACCCCTTTAGGGCATGAATTTTTATAAATCATTTGTCGTTAGATTAGAGACTCTGTAGCGAAATTGCATACTCTTTGGTCCAGCGGCATTTAAGATTGATAGAGCTGTGGCATTAAAACTTTTTACAAAAAATACAACCGACTTCCAAATAAAAACACTACAAAGTGAAAATAACTTCAATTTCGGAAGTCGGTGTCCTTGTTTTCGTTTCTTCGTTTTTTGACACCGACTTCCGAAATTGAAGTTATTTAACACTTTGTAGTGTTTTTATTTGGAAGTCGGTTGTAAAAAGTTTATTTTTATTTTTCACTTTTTAGTTGTGGTACATAATGGGCCAGTTACATAGGCTTGCTACCAATAATGCCCAAAGTGAAGCCAGATATGATTAAACCAACAACATGAAACTTAAACAAAACCGGTGGAATAAGAGTATACCAAGGTGAACTGTTTACACCTGCGTACCCCTTTAGAGCGTACTAGTGTGATGTTATGTTATGAAATGGTGTAAACAATAAACAGAAATGCGATTGCAGCTATCCCGAGTGATTTGCCATCATTTATTGAAGAGTTCTAATGTATATCTCCGAAGTTCTTGATCAGATCTTGATGGAAATTAAATGGGACCACATGACAAGCACCAGCTTTAAAATAAAAAAAGAATCATCAAAATCGGTCCACCTTGAGTTCTGGGGTAAAAAAAAAACAAAAACATACAGTCGAATTGATAACCTCCTCCTTTTTGGTAAGTCGGTTAAAAATACAACCTTTTTGTTGATTTTACTTTAGCGTTGTAAAGCATATTTGCGCGCGGCGCTTTGTGTGGGTGGTTGTTTGCTCGAACCACGACTGCCGCGTCACTGCCACACAAATGCATAATGTATAATTACAAGCGCACGCACACATGGCACCGCGCGCACAGATAGGTTAACAATCTATAACACGGTTAAAAGGTTGTTTGTGTCTAAATAAACTATGTATAAATAATATTTTTATCATTACACATTCATTCACCTATTTTTTTTTTTAAAGAGTAAGTATGGAGTTTCTTGTGCGTTCTTCTCCATAACAATCTACTTTCCGAATGCACGGTAGAATCATTTTTTTTATTTTTTTATTTTAATTTATGTGACGTTCAAAAGTGCCGTTTATTGGCCTAATTGAATAAATATATTTATAATTTGATTTTTTTGTCTTTTGTATTTTCTTTTAATGATACAATGAAGTAACTGTTGAAATAAAAGCAATTAAAGAATAATCTAGAGGACATGCTGTGCTGACTTCAAATAAACTGAGGTAAGATTAGAAGGATGGTAGAATAAAACATAACCCGTCTTAACAGTCGGGTAATTTATGTTTAGTTTACAAGCCAAACATCAAAACTACAGCACGATCACATTCATCAAAATTGTATCATTCATCAATGGGCGGCGGAGTGTGGCTAACTACGGCTTTTCTGCAAATTGGTCATTGTTTCAATACAAGTGAAAATGAATAAGGTATATATTCCTTTGACGACAAACCAACCTGATTAGGTATAAAGAAAATTAAGAAAAACAAAAGCGAAACGTGACAGTAAAATGCGCTTCTGTTTTTGAAAAAAAAAGAGCCTATATATTTGAATTTTCAAAATTCGAACGGAAGATTTAGTTAGCATTGTTACAACAATATTTTTTTTAATAGGGGCAAAAAATCTGTGTTGACGATAATTTAAATAATGGCAGTTATCACATTTAAAATACGAAAACAGAGAATCAAACTGTATCTGCATTGGACACTATGAAAATCCATTTTTTTGCATAATTATTTAGCTCGTGTATCTTTTTACATAATAATGTAGATGAAAAAGGTGTCTTTTGAACAAAACCCTGGTCATTTCGCAAATAAATCAAGCACAATTATGAATCTCACTTACTTCTCACAATTTTCACAGGTTTAATCCTCAAGACGTAACTGAACAACCCCGAAAATATTAAAAACCGGCACATCACCGTCTCATAACCCTAATTATCACTAATAACCTTATCTCGAACTAAAATAACGACCACTCATGCACACCCAATGAATGAACTGAACGCAACGGGTCACTGAAAATTCACCCTTAAAATTCGTGAAGAAAATGAGAAAAATCTAAGTTTTATCTCGAAGGCTATTAGGTTTGGAATTGCGTGGCAGTTTGGTGGACTTATGACGTTTTATTCTAAGTGGGTTGGTTGGAAAACCCGTAGTAGTGAGTCACAGTACTGAAAACTCGCCAGAGGGGGTGTAATGGGGGTAGGGGGTGGCACCACGATGGCGCCTGTAAACCCATACATTTTTTATTAATCAGGTGTGAATAACGAAAAATGGGGATCGAGGGTGATTTTTACATGTTTTTTTTTGTATTAAGGGAAGTTCACCGTTTCAGGTAAATACGGGGTGTTTGATTGTTTGTTAAATGGGTTAACTCGATTGTTATTTCGGGAACGTGTTTAATGGCCTTCTTAAAAATAATAAACATTTTCTGCAGGAAATGGTTTTAAGATTTGATTGAAACTAAATTGCTGGTAGAGTCGTTTTTTATCCTAATTAGGCACTTAATCCATTTAACACAAAGGTCAAATAAATCAATGCCTTTCAATACAATAAAGAAATATAAAAAATGCTGACATACAAACTTACAAAATGTCAAAAAAAAAATACATTTGATCCGTATGCCAATCGAATGCGCATCAATATAATTAAAGTAAAGGAAATGATCGAGCAAGTAGCATATACTTAGAGAACTGAACAGCATTACCGTCACAAAACTTACCTAACTGCAATGTAGAAAGAGACAAAGTTAGTGTGCGGCCAATACCTGTCTCTTTTCTGTAGCATGACCTACAGAAAAGAGACAGAAGGTGAAGGTGACACTTTAACGTTGACCACTTAGAATTCTAGAAATAGACAACAACTGACAGCCACACAGGAAACGAATAGTTCTCTATGTTTATGGCCAGTATCAAATATTTACTTAGCAACAATACAGAGTCGTGACAAGTGGTCATTGCGCAAGCTGACCGTCAAAACGAAGTGCTCTACATTATGGACAGTGGTTACTCTTGATCTCTTTATGTTAACTTTAAAGAAATTACAAAGGAATTATGTCGCTTATCGGCAACGATGCACTGGTCGCCTCAAAGCTCCAGAGCCTTGAACACCGACACCTGAGTGACCAGTCTGTCGGTTTTTATCGCTCACATTTCGGGGAGTGTGCGATGGAACTGCACAATTTGATTCCGCCTAGCCCTTTCCATCATTGGACAACAAGACGTTCGGCAATGCGCCATCGGTATATGGTGGACATCCCAGATATACGAACAAAGCGTTTTGTGAATACATTCATTGTGCGCACAGCCAAGGACTGGAATTCTCAGCCGGAGTCTTTGTTTCCTGATAGCTACAACCTTGGGGTCATTAAGTCAAGAGTGATTAGGTTACTTCTTCTAGGCTAGTGTGCTACACCGTCAACCACATCATTGCTTACCATCAGGCGAGATATTGGTCAAACGCGAGTCTATAGTTAAATAAAAAAAAATGTTGAATCAACAAAAGTGTCTGAGAATGTTGGATGAAAATGGGAACCAGCCACACAAGTTAAATAGGACCTTCATTAACTACACAATACATTTTTGCATTCCACAATTTCCACAGTGAATACTCCGATTTTAGGTCAAAATATAATGAGATCATTTATGGACCCTATTCCTCAAGCTTTGGTGTAATAATCTTTACAGAGTAACTGGTAGCAATGAAGAGGGCTATGCTGAGTTTCCTTGCGTGATCGCATCAGAAATGAGGATATCCGCAGGAGAACCAAAGTTACCGACATAGCCCAAACAATTGCGAAACTTAAGTGGCAGTGGGCAGGACACATTGCTCGCTGAACGAATGGCCGATGGGGCAGAAAAATTCTGGAATGGCGACTGCGAACCGGAAGACGATGCGTTGGAAGGCTTCCTACTAGGTGGACCGATGACCTGGTTATGGTTGCGGGAATGCGCTGGGTGCGAGACGCACGAAATCGGTCAATGTGGCGACGCCTGGGGGAGGCCTATGTCCAGCAGCTGAAATGATGATGATGGAATGGTAGCAGATGGATGAGAGCAGTTGAGGATCGAGTTAAATAGCATGATATTATGCAGCCATATGTCGAACGAGAACGGCTAGAAGTTAAGATAAGAACAGAGGAATATCAAAAAACTATAAATAGCTTGTACTAGTATAAAAGATGATATGGTTACAGATAGGAAGAAGACTGAGATGGCGACAGAAGAAGAGCCTTAATGAATTCGGTAGAGACATGATGGTGGTGATGATTAGTAGACCGAAATCGAATCGAAATCTAGATCGTGATCAAAGCTTCTTTTGAAATAAGAAGGAACTTATGAATTGGCCAATTTTAAGTCACCCTGCAGCGCAAAACAATCAGCTTCGGTCTTGAACTCAGAAAAAAAATCAAATCATCCGCATACAGTAGACAGCGTGATGTTCGATGGATGACTGAAGGAAGGTCTTTAAACATTATTAGGAACAAGAGTGGTCCCAGTACTGATCCCTGACTCACTCCGGAACGCGTACGATAACTGTTACGCGTTGATAAAGTGAGATTGGCAATATAATATATTTTTCGTACCACTTGCTCAAAAAAGTGACATTCTATGCCACAAAAAGCGAACATAACAATAGTCATTTTTAATCTGTTAAAAACAGGGAAAGAAAATTGTACTGAATTTCATTCATCCTCTAGGGGGAGAATGTGATTTAAATTTGGAATACTTACCGAAATTTATACTGAACTACATCTGTGTTTACACCATTGAGTTTGTATATTTATACATGTTTTTGAAAAAGGTATACGCATTTATTATGCAGTTATGATTATTAAATAAAATTACGAAAACCGACGAGGCCGTATGAGCTTGATGCTTTTGCTTTTCCGACAAAAAAATATTTGCCGCGTTTTTGTTTTCTTCAAATACATAAACGTTAAGTTTATTTTAATTTAATTTACTTTTAATTGTCAGTATTTTTAATAAATGCTTATCTCTATATATGTATATACTATATGTATTATAAATGCTTATATCTATTGTGTTAATTTTTTCGCAAATGGTACGAAAAGTAGAGTATTTTCCTCGGTGATAAAGCTGTCTTAGTCTTGGGTGAACTTAAATCCCTCGCTACACTCAGGACTCGTCTTAAATCCCTCGCTTCGCTCGTGATTTAAGTTATTAACACCCTCGCTACGCTCGGGACTAAACCTCGAGTCCTTCCTTACGCTCGCGATTTAAATCGTCACCCGCGACAGAAGACACTGCTTTATCCCCTTGGTTAATAATCTACTAATACCTTCTTCCAATACCTTAGTATTGTTATTCTAGGGAAAACTAATTTTTCTCTATTCTTAGACTGATTAACACAAATTATTACATCGTCCTACATAATCAGCCAAGTAAACTTGTAACGATTAATATTTGCGGCGCCACCCGCCACAACGTTTTATGCGTTGCGTCTTGCACTGCAACGTTTTGCAGCTTGAGTAAGTGCAGTATAAACCCTGCCATTTCGAGTACCTACATAGATCCGGGTACAATGGACTCGGGTGAATCATGGTACGTTGTGTGTCTGTCTTAAATGCCTTTATCTGAAGGAGGAAATATAGGCATAAGATCTTTGTCAGGTTTCTTTTGTGCCCACTGCGTATTTAGGTCTACGTACGAGTACACCTAAAAATTTCTCATCAACTAGTTTTTTTTTAAACTAGAGGCTGCCTAGCAAGATATCCCGTGTACGTAAACATAATATTAAGTTTGTCAGGAAGCTCTACACAAAATGATATTCGAGTAGCGATAACGACTATCTATAATTTACTATAAAGAATGTTTGAGATTACCATCATCATCATCATATCAGCCGAATGACGTCCACTGCTGGACCTCCCCCAAGCACACATTGACCGGTCCCGTGCGTCTCGCATCCAGCAGATCCCCGCAACCTTCACTAGGTCATCGATCCTAGGTACCTAGCGGGAAGCCTTCCAACGCAACATCTTCCAGTGTGTGGATTACTATGAACTGCCTAAAAGGCAAATGGTTGTCTTTTCGATAATTTGTTATCGTAGATGGAATCTCCCTCTATAAGTCTAGAGCCTTTTGTGTTGTTATCGGGTGAAAAACATCAAAAGGCAGGTGACTTTTCTTTTCTGGACTTTTCGGGAAAAATACGAGGACAGGGAGTGTAATACATCGAAGGGCCCCGTGGCCTCTTAAAAGACCACCACGAAGCTCGTCACAATAGAACCTACGGTAGACTAATCCATGTCAAATTCAGTTTCGTTCTACTTCGAAATTACCAACTTGTGAAAAAACTCACGCCTAAAACCATTGTATGAATTTCTACGGTAAAGTAGTGCTAATAACCGAATAACTCTGTACTTAAAAATCCATTCAACAATAACAGAAAAGAAACATGTCTATGAATTCAACAATGGCATGGAATCGTGACCCATAATAACAATATGTTTGATTGCGCAACTCGGCCGCCAAAATAATGCGCTGCTCCACATACTAAGGTGGTCTTTACTTCGACTGAAGAAAGACCTTGATGGGAGTGGTCAAATTGTTATAAATGAGGTGTCTGTGTGACGAAAAAAATAATAATTGTCTGTTGAAAGAATAAAATATCTGAGATAAAATGCAACCATAGACAAGTTTTATCATTTGAAAAAAGAAAATATCTTGGTTGACACAAGAGCGATTGATTTTAGAATTATGTCAGTAATAATTGCTTTTGAAAATGGAATGCATTTCTAAACTCTAGGCAACAAGAGGATGAGTCATGTTATAATTGGTTTATTGTCATGAACTTAATAATTTTATTGAAATTCTATGTTGTTAATGAAACTGAAGTGGGTGCAAGGATGTGTAAAAAGAATAATTAGACACAGCTACTTGTGACAACTTCATAACTGGCAGCAAGTGAGTAAATTATCCTAACCGTCACATTTTCTCAGTGTTACAATGTAGACAGAATTCACGAGGGACCTAGCGTGAGCATGAAAAAGAAAAACGAGCTAAACTAAAGCAAATAACAGAAAGCTTTTCATTCCAAATACTTCGTGACCTTTGTTGACCTACCTGTGACGTACGAAACGAAACAGACACAAGATTTTTACGCAGACAGTCTTGAAATTACAAAAGAAAATGTAGACAGCTCCGCTAGGGACTAAAACGAAATTAAGTAAACCTTTAAATCTGTATAAAAGAAAAAGTTTCATAATAATTTACCTAGTGATGACGTAAAAGAAAGACACGCGCGGATACAAATTACCAGGAGCTCATAACTGTGTAGGCGTAATGTATGAACTATGAATCAATGCACCAAGGCCGCATGAGTAACAAGGCTGCACGAGTCAATGACAAAGGGTGGAGTGGCATGATGATGACAGAAATACCTCATTAATATGCCTGAAGGGGAAGGAAATGGAAAAAGCTCTTAGACAGCTTGCACAGATAACTTAAAAAAAATATAACATCGATAAAGGGAAAACATGAAAAAGCTACCTTTAGTGACCCCACACGACATTATGACGTACCACCGAAATACAAAAGCCCATACGCATTGAAGAGTGACAAAGTAAAATTTAAAAATTACCAGGACAGCATAAACTGTAGGCGTTCAGAATCTATGAATCTACAATGCACCAAGGCTGCGTCAGACGATAGCGGGGGGAAGGCGGGGCGCGGGCGGGGACTGGCGCCAAGATGTCTACCGATAGGGCTGGCTCGCGTGACTCCACCGGACTATTTCGGGTGAAATACGAACAGGGTTGCCAGTTATTGGTATTTAGCCAGTTGATATAAATTTTCATAGATTTGGCATTCGAGGTACCAATGAGTAATACCTACTCGAATCGATCTGTTTATTAGCTTTGTTATGTTTTTGTTACGCGGTACAGATGTTATGTAATTAGCTGTATGTAGCTAATTATTGAAAGTGAAAGATTTCATGATTTATGTTGCCAGTGTTTATGCAAATAGATAAGTCACACGTATTCTTGCCATCGATAAAATATAACTTTTAGTAATTCTACAGAAAAGAAAGCCTAGTTGGTTCTGGTAAGTCCTTAAAGGTTTAGACAAATAGGAATAGAGTATGGTAAAATGTATTGGACAGACTTGAAACAAAAGATTGATTGGATCACGTAGATAAGCCCAAGTTAGGCCATTTTAATTACGATATAATTAGCTGTGTAGGATAAAAGGAAAAAGTCTCTGACGGCATAGCTCTATCTGGGAATGGACCTAACTTGAAAACAACAAATCTTTAAGACAAAGGTCCTTTTTTGTCATTACCTTGCCGAGACTGGAGCCGTCAAAACACTGACGTCATAAAAATGGCGGGATTGGCCCGACCATTGACGCCACAGACGCCGAGAGATGGCGGCAACTAACGAAGGAAGGTAATGGAATAAGAACTAGCATGCTTGTCTCTAAAATTTTCAATTCCTGTTTGTTGAAGATGAGATTCATCTGTTGTCAAAGTAATTCATGATGAATATGAGTTTAATTTCAGAAATACGGCATGCATACAATGAATTGGATTTCTATTAGTAAATTTTCATTGTCATCATCATCTGCCTAGCCTTTTCCCAACTCTGTTGGGGTCGGCTTCCAGTCTAACCGGATTCAGCTGAGTACCAGTGTTTTACATGGAGCGACTGCCTATCTGACCTCCACAACCCAGTAACTGGGTAACACGGTACCCCTTGGCTAGACTGGTGTCAGATCTCAAGCGTCTGACTATTCGTAACGACTGTCAAAGATCTTCAAATGACAGCCAGGACCAACGGCTTAACGTGCTTTCCGAGGCACGGAGGAAACTCGGTATGTTGAAATGGTCACCCATCCACGGACCGACCTCGTCAAGCGTTGCTTAACCTTAAAGATCGTCCCGTGCGGCTGTTATTATTTAGCCACGATCTCCTCAGTAAATTTTCATTGTAATCAAAATATTTAAAAAAAAACTGATATACATAGGTTATATTAAATGCCATCTGTGCCACTTCCCAGTGGCACAGATAATAAGTATAACTATTGTATTATATATATTGATAATAAGTATAAGTATTATTAGCATACAGTTGCCTCATCCCATACAAAGAAGCCGTGCCGACGTAACTAGCGTTTTTCGTCTGATTAAGATGATAATTTTTTTAGGCATTTCGATCGCGTTCGGTTCCGTTCAACGGCTATAGATGGTGTTAGCAGCGCCTTGCAAGTAAAAGGGGTTTCTCGGTTCGCGACTATTTGTTTCTTTAAATACAGTGATGATTTATTTTATCGTATTTTTTGCACGTTTATACGGTTTCATTGTACTAAAATGTGTTAAAAACAAATTAAAAAAATCGAGTTACATAACACAGAAATTTAAAACAGCGCCATCTATTCAATTTTATTGTATATCAATTTGAAATGATACGTTCAAATAATCTTTGAAATGTGAATTAAGAACTCAATATTCCATAATTTTGTGCTTAGGAGACTTGATTAAAAAAGAGCATGCAATGTTTATGATCAATTCTAGAAAATGTTAATTTTACACACAATTCAATAACAAATCTATTCATATCGCGCTATCTAGTGACATTTATTTTAACCAATTTATTTTAAATTTTCTTTGTTAGCGCTGGGATCCCGTGCCAGTAGTAATAATACATTATTTGAGACGTTAGTACTCAGAATGACAACATTAAAACTGTCAAGTTATCCAATTTATGATAGAAGCAATACAAACAGATATGGACTAACTAACTATATACCAAAGGGGGGTTGTTTTAAGGATTTCAATAATAATATTTTACTATCCTTTTCTTTACATACTGAGAAGTTTTTTCATTGTTAGCTGTGGCGTACGAGGGATTTCATACAACTATTTGTTTTTTTCTGTCGACCCCATTAAACTGACGCCATGACGTCTTTCCCCTAAACGTCACGCAAAAATATTTACATTTTCTTGTCACCACAACGAAGGGTGCTGTGTCGTTGACACTAGATGCTAAAGATAAGCCCAACCTTCGCGAAAGTCAGCTGATAACATCAGGTCACCGTCCACGCATGTTTGTTAGTCAATGAGGGTAGTTTCACATTATTTTAATTGAGAATTTGGTAGTAAAATGACCCGAAATGGGGTGAGAATGGTTATCGTGTTTGGTAATGAAGTGGCAAACATATTCGGTGGGGTTAATTTTATGGGAGATTTTTCTCGGCGAACTGTCATTTGAAAAGTATTTTAACATGCCTACCTCAAAACACTGTAGTATTGACGGGTTTACTGCTTTTTTTCGAACGTCATATTCCCAGCCATCGGGGATATGACATTCGGAAACAAGCAGTAAACCCAGTATTGACACTGATGTATTGTGTGTGTGCGTGTGCAGTATTTTAACATGTGCTGTCGAAATGTCTGAGGCTCTGGCCTCACAGACAGCACATGTTAACGAAGGTGATAGTCAAAATTTTGCCTTTTTGACAATCGTTTCGAAATGTTTGCTGTCGCTGTTTTTTTTTTAACCGACTTCAAAAAAAGGAGGAGGTTCTCAATTCGTCGGAATCTTTTTTTTTTTATTTTTTTTATGTATGTTCCCTGATTACTCAAATACGCCTGGACCGATTTCAAAAATTCTTCTTTTGTTTGAAAGAGTATACTTCCTAGTTGGTCCCATAGTCATCAGGTCAGGATCTGATGATGGAATCCTATAGAAATCGAGGGAACTCCTCAAATATTATAGGCAAACATATAGCAATTTTGGTATTTTCATCAACAGTGCAATCATTTGCACTCAGAAAGTATCATTTGGTGAAGTGGAACTGATGAAGAAGACCACAGATGGCCACTGGAACTCTTAAATGCTAAGTATGTCACGGGCATAAGATATCCCGACTATGAAGCAAATACTTATAAATAAATGATACTGATGAAAATGCTACCATCAAACTGAATTGGTGATGAAGCCGGAAAGTAGGCACTTTAGCTCTAAAATAAATCAATGTATCCTAGTCGTGTTTGGGCTTATTTGAATCGCCATGAGATGTACTTTGGCTATAAATCAAAATCATGTTAATTGAAGGTACCTACCAAAACTAAAAAGAGAAAAATAAAAACTTTTTAACAAAAAATCAAACCGACTTCCAGAACAAAAAACTACAAAGCAAAAAATAAATTTATTTTCCGAAGTCGGTGTTGACAAACTGAAAACAATGGGTACAAAAGACACCGACTTCGGAGAATAAATTTAATTTTTTGCTTTGTAGTTTTTTGTTCTGGAAGTCGGTTTGATTTTTTGTTAAAAAGTTTTTTTATAAAATCGATAGTCTCGCGTTTGACCACTATCTCGCCTGATGGTAAGCGATGATGTAGTCTGCGATGAAGCACGCTTGCCTAGAAGTAACCTATTCAATCTTGACTTAAAGACCTCAAGGTTGTAGCTATTAGGGAACAAAGACCCCGGCAGGGGCCTCCTTAGTTGAGCGCACAATGAAAGTATTAGCAAAACACTTTATGCGTGTATTTTCACTTTGTCTAGGGCTTAAGTAGTGATATCGCCCTTCCATAAAAATATTCTTACATTCCTTTGGACATTGAATACCCTGAGAATAAATCAAGACATTGCCAACATTATAGGCAAAGCTGGGCTATCCCACGTGTCTGAAATTTCACCGGCTCTCATGCCTTTAAAACCGGATCACAGGAATGTTGCCACACGGAACCATTAAGTACGTACGTTCGTACTAAACGGAATACCACGCTCTAGTAGTCAGTAAAAAAGTAATAATTTGTATCCTATCATAAGAAAGAAATAAGAAGTACAAATAGAGCCAAAGGAACAAATAATTGTGTGTTCTTTCAAGTCAAAAGTACTTTTATTAGACACCTCAAGAAGCTTATAGCACCCGAAAATTCAATATTGACTTAATTCTACTGTTACATTCATAGAAGCAACGATAGGTACTCATAATATCCTCACTCCTTGAGAGTCCCCTTCAGTATCAAGTGTGTGATGTTTATCTGTCACTTACCTGTGAAAGCTTTTAGGAGCGCACTCTGCCGGTTCTTTACTTTTGTAGACCGAAGGCTCAGATATTCAATTAAGGTCTGATTGAAGTAAACTAAAACTAGATCTGTGGATAGATGGATCGTGATGCAATTGCAGGTAAAACAAAAAAGAAATAGTTGATCTCAAAAGCTGTGAAAGGACATACTTCTAAACATGGTAAGAGATCTCCAATTTCTCAATCATTGCTTACAGTAATGACTTCAAGAGTTGTGTAAATTTTAAATGCAAAGTCAATGCTTAGAAACCGTGGTTTTTTATTCAGAATCTCGTTTTTATCATCGACCTTAGGTTGCATTGAAACATACTCAGCAAGGAAAAAGTCTTTCATAAATAAAATCTCTAACTCTACATAAGTCTTCTTGTGGAGTATGTCTCTGTCCTCGAAACCATCTAGAGCACTTTGGGCATTCAGTCTCATGATTTCTTTCTCTCTCTCTTTACCTATAGATTCTCACCTCTACTCGTCATTCTTCGGCAGATGTTTTGGTTCTGGGTCGTCGAGTCTGGTGATTACTTTGGCTGCCAGATTTTTTAAACTAGTCAAGAGAAAAGATCAAAGGTCCCTGAAACATCATTGACCTGAATCTGCGAGGCATGGAGCCCTCCCTCGCAGGAATACGGAGGCTGTTCTCAGGATCACTGACTTATGAAGCTGGCCTGAATCAAGCCTGGATGGTTGGATAGCGAGAAGCGCTGATCGCTCCGGCGGGAGGCCCTTTCCGCCTTAGCCAGTCCTCGCAGGGACACCGGCGCTGCTTACAGGATCACTCACCTATGAAGCTGGCTTCGTCCAGTCCGGTGCACCACCACCGCCAGCAATCGCAGGCACACCGGTGCTGCGTTCGTGATCTTTAACCTAAGAAGCTGGTCAGCGTCAGGCCAAGCTGCTTCAGGATCACTTACCTATGAAGCTGGCCTCGTCCTGACGGTCGTGCAGCGCGTGCATGACGAGAGCGGCGAGGAGCGCTGGTCGCGCCGCCGGAAGGCCCGGAGCCAGTCCTCGCAGGGACACCGGCGCTGCGCTCAGGATCGCGCCGCTCAGCATTCCCTAGCGCGCCACTCGGAGCATTCCTTGTGGCTGCACCTGGGGGAAAGAAAACAAGTTAGAGAGGACGTCGAACTCACGGCTTTTCTTATAAGAGAAATAACCTACCGAACGATCTATACAAATTCCATTTGCACGACGATTATGAAAATCTACTACGCACATGACCTTTTCGAAGAAGATCACAAAGAATGTTAGGGATATAAGCTAAAATATACGTCCTACAATCTACAACCCTGGTCTGTTAGCCCATAGGGGTCTAAATTGCTGCTATACTATTGGCGGGTGATGAACGCTATTCTTCTCTTGATTAGAAAAACATTTATCCGTCTGCGTCAAATACATATTTTTATATTCAATTCACTAAAAGCATTTGCATACAAGTATCTATATATTATAGGTTCCGAGTTATTTTTCTGTTTTTGCGAAGGTGTTATAGACTAACAAGGATCTCTACTGCAAATCCTTTTCATTCAAATCCTCTGTAAACTTTTACAAACTCAGTTCTCTACAAACTTCAACAAAATAATGTAGTAAAGCAAAGTGTTTTCAGCGCTGTATCTCGAGCAAAGGGAAGCAAAACAACATATTTTAAACTTTATGTTTCCTCCAGTAGCGAAAATATTGGATATAAACAGAATTTAACGGGTCTTTTACTACTGAAATCTTTTAAAAAGCCATTTAATGCTTCTCTGTCGTTGTAATTATTGCTTGTAAATGTCAAAAGCTAATTATGATTGAGTTTCCACTGGGACACGCAAATGGAAGAATGAGTGCGAATGTTGAAGTTGGGAACATTGTTTTGAGGGAATCAAGTAACATAATGCCTGCATTTCCCGTTGGGCAGGAAGAGGTATCAAGCGCAATTCTTCAGTTAATTTATCAGTCCCATGCTAATAGTCTGATTGCAGTAACTAACTCCAGGCACTGGGCCAACTATTATATATACCTACTATATATTTATTCTGTGACTTGGCCTCTACTTTGTTTGTCCCGGTTCGGCTAAACCTACGAACCCACGCATCTATTTGATGTTGTAACGATTAACGCAAATGTGATTGATACGTTTAAACATTGTCTGGCTGTGGGACATTAACGTTCGCATTGTAATTTTAGTCTTAATCTGTTAACACTTTAACCAGTCTTTGACATTGATAGTCGCCAAGATGAAACTTAAATAAAGTTCGGCAGGACACATGGCAAGGTTCCCTCCGGTGGGTGCCCGCATTATCGAGGTGAGGGGCTTAGTAGCCGTGGCTTGGTCACCCACGGTGAAGCGAAGAGGAGCCCGGGTGACACCGCAACTGAGGCGGGCCGCGATGTCGTATGGGAGGCATCGCGGCAGAGGGTTGGCGACCATGGCCGGAGAGGAGTGCCGGTATTGGTGTGCGCAGCTCTCCCACCTTCCGCGGCTTGGACGGGGTCGCCACCGTCTGATGGCGGACGCGGTGGGCCGCAGGGGAGGAGGAGTGTCGGTATAGCGTTGGCCGCTCTTCCTTTTTCCTTGCGGTCGAAATGTGCCATGCCACGAACAAATATGGCCATACACGACCGTTCTGGTGGGCCGGTGATGGGGGACTCCCCAGAGAAGAATCCGGTGACGGACAGCCGCGGCGGGTTCGTGGATGAGTGCTGCCGCGTGCCCGTGTTCCCGCCATAAGCGGCACAGGTGGACAACATGGTGTTTTAGTGGGTTTGAATCCCACATAACTTCATTATCTCCCCGTGGTAGCGCAGTATAAATGAGCATTACTCCAAGCAAAAAAAAAGTATACATGGCAAGGTGCGGTGACAATAGGTGGACTAAGCCAGTGACCGAGTGGCGGCCATGTACAGGCAGAAGGAATGTTGGTCGGCCAACAGCGAGATAGACAGACGACATTGATGCCATCGTGGTTAGAACCTGATAAGGGTGGCACAGAAAAAGAGAGGCTTATGCCCAACAGTGGGCGAAGTCAGGCTACGGACGATGATGAATATATGATTGCACCTTGAAATTGAACGTTTTAAGTAGGTACGAGAATACACCTCCCTAACATCAAATCCATCAACCAATCACACAGATTAAAAGCAACAATTCCTACAAAAATAACTCCATTTACTAGACACAATGCGAGCTAAAAACAAATCAATAGGACAAGCGGCCGGACAGTTTCATCCATCATAATATTGTGTCAGAGGCGGGCGGCCATTTTCTTTGTTTTGGTGGGATGCTCCATGGTTACCGCAGTAAAGGAATATTTTGTTGTTCCATGATGTTTGTTGTTGTTTATTAAACAGACACTTTGTTTAGTGTTTTTCCTTCTTCATGAAATTATCCTTAAATGCTGTTTCTTGGAAAGGGTGACGAGAATAGTAGATGGTTAGGACGCATTTTCACCTGTTAGCAACTCGCATGTAAGTTGCATTACATTGCGGGCTACAAAGGTATAAATAAAGTGATCAATCACTCGATCGTTCACCGCAATGTAATTAAATAACTAACTAATAATTAAATTGCATGCAGAAATGCGGTCTTAGGGTCGAACCACCGTGACACAGAGTCGAAGTATCTATTAAAAATATACATAATATATTAACCTCTATCTCGCATGACATTCGACCGACCGATACTCGATCATTTTATTGAGTTCTACTTTTTCATAAACCCATAATTTTCCATTTTTGGAAAAGCATTACCCCGGTACCGTATACGCAAAGAATTTCACCATCCCATGTTTCCCATGGGTGTCGTAAGAGGCGACTAAGGAACAAACCAGAGAATGGGCAGCAGCGTTCTCTGTGCATTTGTAACAAACTTACTGCGATCGCCAACCCACCTGCCAAGCGTAGCGATTTTGGCAAAGGCCCCCCCCCCCCCCCCCCCCAATGAATAGCACAAATAAAAAATTACCACTGGTGCCCGGCAGTGTGCCTACCCTCGACTACGGTAGCGGTCGAGGTTACGGCATAGCAAGGGGTGCGAAACATCTCCAGACGACATCCGGCTATACCAACAAAAACCGACGATTAAACCTGGCAACGCGCACACTTCGGACCAACAAGAAGATCAATCAACAAGAAGATCAATCAACTTAAAGAGGAATTGAGCAGGTTACAATGGCATATTATAGGGTTATCTGAAGTCTGAAGAGAGGAGGAGGAGTCGATGATCCTCAAATCCGGTAACTTGCTCTATTTCCGAGAGGGTGACCGGCAGTCCCAGGGTGGTATCGGGTTTATCGTCCACAAGTCCCTTGTGAATAACGTGGTGAAGATCGAGAGTGTCTCGACCAGGGTGGCGTACCTTAAACTCAGAACATCCTCGAGATATTCGCTGAAGGTCGTACAGGTCCACGCCCAGAACTCGGCAAACCCCGACGACGAGGTGGAGACCATGTATGAGGATATTTCTAGAGCAATGCACCACACCTGCTGGCCAGTTTAAAAATCTTACTTATTAAAAATAATGCTGTATCTATAGCAAGCTTAACCTTAATCTAATCAAATTATAAATCTTCTCTCTAACAAAGTCTTAAACATTTTATTCAACATCCTTCTCAAGTACACAATCACTAAAACTAACAAGAACACATTGCAGCTTCCACAATCTTCCAACTTCGCCGTACAGCTCTGAACCCAGCGCCTAAACTTATCCTAGCTTGACCTAGAAAGCGAAGAGTTCATACTCATTGTCTCAAACAAAAGATCAAGAGAATGCCGCCTTAATTAGCGAGCTAGACATTTGTATTGTAATCTGAATCACAAAGAAAAGCAGACGGCTTGAAAACAAGAGGTTTTTGATACAATCTGGGAATTGATTGGACGATAGCAGCGTTTTGTGAGATGGATTCAGGTGGAGTTGAATCAGTTGCAGATTCATAGTTCCAGCACTATAATTTTGTAATACACTTAAGAGCGGACTCTAGTCAACAGGAATTTGAAAAATAGGTATTTGAAGAAACTATTGCCGTCGCGTCACCTCCAACCTCACCCCGTAAAGTGCGAAAGGGACAACTGCAGCTCAGGCTGATTTTACCTACAAAAACTTTGACTAAAAGACGTTTCGTATTCTGCTGTTTTCTTCATGAAAACTGATCTAAAAAATTCTTTTATCAAAATTTAGAGGAAAAGTATATCTATGCTCCTATCATTTCTTTTTTGTTAAAAACTTATAAATTTTGTCTGAAAGTCTTCTGAACATGGCGGTAAAAACGGGCATTTTTTTCGGATTGTCATATTTCTTTTTGTGATTATGTTTTGGAAAAAAGGAAATGATACGTGGGACACTCAGAAAGTTTTGCGAAACTAAAAAAAATTGTTCTATACGTACATATATTTTTATTAAATCTTTTCAAAGTACTTTCCACCAGCCTCTATACAAAGATTCATGCGCCTAAACCAGTTTTCAAAACACTTTTTCCAGTCCGCCGCAGACACCTCGTTTACAGCCTGCTCGAACGCAGCCAGCGCATCTTCCGGCGACGAAAATTGTATGCCTTTGAGCTGATTTTTTATTTTTGGGAATAAAAAGAAGTCACACGGTGCTAGATCAGGGCTGTAAGGAGGGTGACCCAGGAGTTTGACTGGCGTGCTGTCCAGGAAGTCCCTCGTTTTGAGTGCGGTGTGCGCAGGTGCATTGTCGTGGTGGAGCAGTAGCCCGCGGAGCCCTGTGTTTGGTCGCTTGTTGCTTATAACAGAGAAAACTTCTGGCAAACATTTGGTAGTATACCATTCGGCATTAATGCTTCTTTGATCCCGTAAGGGAATTGATACCAAGTGGCCAGTCAAATTAAAAAAGCTAGCGATCAAAATCTTACCCCCGCTTCTAGATCGCTTCACTTTGGTAGGCGTTGGCTCATTTTGAAACACCCAAACAGTCGACTGGCGCTTGGTTTCTGGGTCGTATTGATAAATCCAGGACTCATCACCTGTAACGATGTCGTAAACACGCCGAGACGAGCCTGCTTCAAATTTGTTAAGCATATCACGGCACCATTCCACCCGGGCCTGCTTCTGAGCATCGGTGAGGTTGTGCGGCACCCAGCGTGATACTATCCTCCTCACGCGAAGATGGCTGTGTAGAATCTCGTGAACGCTTCCCGATCCAATCTTCAATATGTGTTGAATCTCCTGATATGTAATTCGCCTATTGTCTTGGATTAAATTTTTCACTGCTAGCACGTTTTCTTCGGTAACAGCCGTCAAAGGGCGACCGCTTCTTTCGTCATCCCCCAAAGTTGGTCGACCGCGCTTGAATTCGTTATACCAACGATACACGGTTGCCTTGGAAGGGCCTTCATCCATGAATGCCATTTGAAGTCTATCGTACGATTCATCCGGTTTCAGGCGACACTTGAAATCGTATAAAATCATAGCTCTAAAATGTTCCCGGCGCAGATCCATATTTCAGTGAGACACAATACTTTGAATTAACTCGCAAAAAATGTAGAGGGAAATTTTGAAATTGGAACTTACTTATTTTTACTTATAAATAATCATATTTTCGAAAAACATTATAACTGGCCAGTCTCCCATATATAAAAACTTTTTTTCGCAATACTTTCTGAGGGGCCTGGTACAGGCACGAATTAATTAGACCTAGATTTTATGGAAAAATCATTGCTCTAGAGGCATTATTCACGAAGAAAACAGCAGAATGTGTTTGTATGGAGAAAGTCTCACTAGAGTCCCCTCTTAATCGCAGTTTCTATCACAACCGAACGAAAGGATTTCCGAATTAATTACATCATTTGTTAAAAATCGTCTACTTAACAGCGTGAAACGCGCAATGAATACTGTTGAATTGACGCTTTTTACTCGACTGCCGAAGGAGGGTAATGTGTTTATCAGTCTATGTATTTATGTTAGTGCCTATGTGGCGTTCCAGAGACGTTTGGTCTCTGGATTTTGGTTTCTGATTAGCCGATTTTGACGATTCGTACGTCAATCGATTCGTCTTAATCTTGCGAGTGTCACTGGCTACATTAAAATTGGAACAAAGAAAAATGGCGGCTTTTGGGAGCCTTATTGTAGGCGCCCAATATTTTTTCCTTCCAATTCCATCGTGTGGGGTATAGAGGGTTTTAAGAGGCGGTTTCAAAAATATATAACACTTAAAAAGGGTTAAATAAAAAAAAAACAAAAATCCGACTGCTTAAAAAGCGAACTAAAAAGACGTAAAAAAAGAAAAATATATGCTGTGCAGTCGGAGGACACATCTGGTTTTGGTCAGCCAGCTCGCGAATATGTATCCTCCGATTGCACAGCATAATTTTTTTCTTCTTTACGTCTTTTTAGTTCGCTTTTTAGGCAGTCGGGTTTTTCTTTTTTGTATTATAGATAGGTTCGCGTTTGACCACTATCTCGCCTGATGGTAAGCGATGATATGGTCTACGGTGAAGCACGCTTGCCTAGAAGTTTAAATTCATGACTTAAAGACGCCAAGGTTGTAGGTATCAGGGAACAAAGACTCTAGAAGGGAATTCCACTCCTTAGCTGTGCGCACAATGAAAGTATTAGCAAAACGCTTTGTGCGTATGGGTGGGATGCCCACCATGAACTGATGGTTTTGACGCGACCAGTGCATCAATGGCCTGTCTTGTCCCGTCTGTCAATCGACTCAAGTGCATCAAGCTGGTATTTGGCAGCTTTGACGCTACGCTAGTTACGCTATAACCCCGCAGGAATAACTTAACACCATGCCTGCGTTGGGATGAAAGTGTAGGCAGAAGTACAAGCTTTTTCTAGTTAGACAGAACTTAATATGTACCTGGCACAAATCTAGACGAAGAGTACAGAATGCTACAGCAAATATCTTAATAGAAAAACACCAATGCAATGCAAATCAGGGTCCCGAAATGGTGCCATCATGTTTTGGATGATTTAGGATTTAATTTTTTTGATTCAATCAACATCAACTGCTACGAGTACCTAAACGTTTACTCCAGATTAAACTACTTGAGATAAATAACGCCGACTTAAAAAACCGTCCCGTTTTTACCCTTTGGGTAAGGAACCCTAAAAAATACCAATTTGCCTATCTTTATAATTTAAAAGGAAGTAAAGTTTATTTTCTCTTTTACTTGTACCAGGTAATGCTTTCCTTTATGAAAAATAACTCAAATTCTTTTAAGCCCGGTGCAAATAATATGTCGCTCAAGCTGCCCAAGTATTTTTAATTTCCGAGACTTCCGTGTAGTAATAACGGGGAATCCTCTCTAATCCCATTAGGTAGCCACCCTAGGTGAGCGAGGGTGAATAAATCAATGTGCCTTCAATACTGGTGAGTTCACGTTTTTGTTTTTGGTTCCTACGCGAATTTGTTTACAATATTTTGTAGAGTGGAATGTAAACCCTATCTAACTAACCCCGTTATAAATATCCGCGCAGCAAAGTTATGCTAAACTTCAACCTCGAAAAATGTATGGTAATGCATCATCTGCCTAGCCTTTTTCCCAATTATGTTGGGGTCGGCTTCCAGTCTTACCGGATTCAGCTGAGTACTAGTGTTTTACATGGAGCGACTGCCTATCTGACCTCCACAACCTTCAGTAATCTCCAGTATCTGACCTCCAGTAACTGGGTAACACGATACCCCTTGGCAAGACTGGTGTCAGATCTCAGGCTTCTGACTACCCGTAACGACTATCAAAGATCTTCAAATGACAGCCGGGACCAACGGCTTAACGTGCTTTCCTAGGTACGGAGGAAACTCGGTATGTTGAAATGGTCACCCATCCACGGACCGACCTCGTCAAGCGTTGCTTAACCTTGAAGATCGACCAGTGCGGCTGTTATTATTTAGCCACGAGCTCCTCAAAAATGTATGGTAATGCAAGCGAGGATAATGGAAACAATAAGCATAGTCGATTTCAAGGATTTTATTATAAAATAAATTATCATCCACAAATGAAATCTCAATAGGGGTTTGGAAGTAAGTAGCTTAGGGTGTAAAGTCCCACAAACCTCCATATAAAAGGGAGGATCCTCCGACCTGACTCTTGTAGACGTTCAAATCGCGCCGAAAACTCTGCTTGCAGGACTTGCGTGACGTCAGGTCATTAGCTCGTAGGTGGTGGCATAGATGCCGCTACAAGGGTATCATATCTAAGGGTCAGATTCTTTTCTGTAAGTCTTGCTGATCAGTGAAAAAATTGCTGAAGCCTTGGGTTAGATACCCCGGTCAGACTATAGGATGAAGTAGTGGTAACAATTTTTTTTCTATTTATGGTTCATCATCATTCACAGCTCGTCTTTGCCCACTGCTGGACCATTAGACAGGCTCTGTGTCATGGAATATATCAACATAACACAGCCTATAATCGTGACAATCTAAGAAGTCCGATGAAGTTTCTCATTTTACACGCCGCGATTATTTATTTTTTTTTTATTTATGATGGGTTTGCTCTTGACTCTAGTCTAGGTCAGAGGTGACAGAGACAGAGTCTACGATGGAGTGAGCTTACCCAGAAGAAGCCTGTTCACTCTAACTTTGAAGAGATTTTAACTTAGTACGTAAGAAACTGAAAAATCATATTCATTAATCCTAATTAATTACTATGTTACCCATCCACTATAACAAGGAGTATCATTAGTAAGCATCAAATTTAATTATTATTATTAAGTATTTTTATAGCTGTCAAATCCGACTTCTTAGATTCATGACTTAAATTAACTAAAAATATATTTTCAATAATATTGTGTAATTACCCAAATTATGAGGATCATACAGGTTCTGTATGATCCACATCCACATGTACGAAGTTTTTTTTTTTATAGCCATGTTTTGTTTTTTGTTTGACATTGGTTTTTATTAATTTGGTATGATATTTTATCATTTAAGTTTCATATCTGACATTTGTTTTTTTACTTACCAGACATTTTATGATTCCTGAATTTATTTTTGTAAGTTATGACATTACTTTAATATATGAATCGGGTTTTTTTTTATTATTATGATCCATTGTGCCATAAAAGTTAAATTGTATTTTTTTTTTTGTAATTTAGTTTTTTTTTTACCGTTTCGTGCTATAAATATTGTAGAATATATTTGTACGCCTCACTAGGCAAAACATAACAGTGCAAAAAATAAAAATAGAACATCCTGCATGCCTACTGTATGTGAACTCATGTTTGGACAAATAAATTATCTTTATCTTTATCTTCTTATATTATGTAACGATTCCTTTACAAAACTCTTGCTTTTTGCTGACAAAGCATTTAAAAATACAATTTTACACAATTCCCTCCCTATACCCAATGAAACTGTTCTATTTATAAAAACACCAAGGAATATTTGTTTTTTATTGTCTAGAGCACCAGTTGAAGTTTTATTACATTTTCTTGAAAACTCGATGTTATTCTCAACCAGTGGAGAAACCTTTAAGTAGTGAGAACTGGAAAGTTTTGCGTAAACTATTTTCTTGTTACATTTCGAGAGAAAACGTAGAAGGTTTTATTATTTTAAGGAAAACATGAATTAACATTTCAGGGTTTGATATGTAAGTGTACTTTTATGCGGTTAAATAAAACAAACCGTTTTGCTCTGATGATTCGACTTTTTTGGGGTCCTGTTTACTATACTTGGGTGACTGCTTATCTGACCACCATACCCCAAGGCCATAACCCTCTACATTAATTCCAAACACCGAAACTTCTGAAAGCCAGAATGAACAATGGCGATCACCAGACAAGCAACGAGTCAAGGAATTGATTCAAATGTCTTGAATCTTGCGACGAAATTGATCAGAAAAGTACAGTGGAGGTGTATAAAAAAATAATCCACGTAACGCCTGTCAAAGACCTACGAACACCAGCCGGTGGCTTATTACGTATGAAACAGCAAGCAGCAATAATTGCGCAGTTATCGCGCGATCTAAAACTTTATGCCATAATAATCGGGATTGGGCGCACGGATGGCGCAGTGGTTGAGCGATTGACTGCTGCGCTGCGTGTCGCGGGTTCGATTTCCGCACGGAACAAATATTTGTATGACCTACAGATAGTTGTTCCGGCTCTGGGTGTTTTGTGTATGTTTTTTTTTTTTTTTTTTTTTATTTGTTTATTCAATGATATTTTAATACAGAGGTGTTACTTAATTCTAAACTCGCCAAACTTTTACGTTTGATGGCGAGAGGCGCTCTTTTACATCACAAATGCACCACTTACATACCTACTACTTATATATTAATAGTATACTGTTATGGTTAATTATTACGTACCTATTTAGTTCAGTTTGCTATCCTGTATAATGTTTTTTAATTTTGTTTTAAGTGATCCTTTACTAATTTTTACATTTTCTCTTAATAAATCTATTTTGTTAAACACTTTAGGTACCAAATACTTAGATGTTCTCTTACCGTAATAATTTGTTATCTGTGGTTGAACCAGTTTGTTCTCTCTAGCCCTACGTGTGTTGTACTTGTTTTTAACATTTACTTTATAATCATCACTATAATAATATTCCAGACCTATCAAATATTCTACTTTTTTATCTATGGGTATAATATTACAGATGGGAAATAATTTATCATACTCTTTGTTGCACTTATCTTTAACATTTTTACTAACTAGAAACTTTATCAGTCTTATTTGTATATCTTTAATATCTCTTAAATATGTAATAAAGGTTCGCCCATACACAAGGAGTCCGTAGCTTATTAGCGAATCGGCAAGTGCAAAATACACCATTCTTAACGTATGTTTGTTTAATACATTTTTTAAGTGGTAAAACTTACTTAGCACTGATCTTAGCCTATTGCAAATATCATTTACATGTAATCTCCAATTAAAGTTCTTATCTATTGTTAGACCTAAATATTTAAATTTGTCTACGTAATCCAATTTTACACAGTTACAGTTAAATTTATTTCTATGCAAACATTCATATGTATGTCCTATCACTGTGAGATATTCATTATTTATAGATTTAGCATTCCGATTATATGGCGAGTGTATATGCATACATTTAGTTTTTGTAACATTTAATATAATTCCATTGTCGTGTGCCCATTTGCATACATTTTCAAAGTCACCTTGAATACAATTTTGTGCCTCAGCTATATCTTTGGAAGCATAAACAAGACACATATCGTCAGCGTACATGAATACCTCACATTTTCCTACGACATTTGACACACTGTTCACATGCATTATATATCCTACAGGTCCATACACCGATCCAGTAGGAACACCCAAATCGACATCTACCTCTTTCCCAGCCACACGGCCGATAATTGTGCTTATTTTTCTATTAGTGAGGTAGTTTTTAAACCAATTATTTGTGGGACCCCGTATTCCGCATTCGTCCATAGCCTGTAATAAGATGTCATGGTCTAAAGTATCGAACGCTTTTTTATAGTCTATGAATAGTGCTATAATTTGTTTACCAGAATCTAAGCAATCATTAATATAGTCTGAAAATCCTAACAAGGCAGAGACAGTGTTGCGCCCCCTCCGGAAACCGTGCTGTGTGTCACACAAAATGTTGTGCTGTTCTAAGAACGTGCTAACCTGTCCCACAATAATTTTCTCGATTATTTTATCTATAACAGATAATATCGCGATAGGCCTATAGTTACCATATTCTAAATGACTGCCTGATTTGTATATAGGACGTATAATTGCGTTTTTTAACTGGTCTGGGTAGATACCGTTAGATAAGGACATATTCACTAATGCAGCTATAATAGGGCTTATTTGCTTACACAAGTATATAATGTCTTGCACTCGTATTCCATCTGAACCGGGTGCTTTTTCACAGGACAATGTTTTTATGACCTTTTCTACATCTGACGCGGTCACCTTATTGTATCTATAGCTTACCTCACTCGGTTTTACATATTTATTTCTATCTAAAAACTTCAAGTTACATACATGTTTAATACCCTTTATTTCCTCCGTAAATGTTTTAGAGAAGTTTGTACAAATCTGTTCTATACAATCTGTTTTTCCTAAGTACCTTATAATAACATCGTCCAAGCTAGTTTTGTTTCGGCCCAACCACATGTTTATATTTGTCCATATTTTCCTATAATCTCCATTACAATTTACAATTTGTGCCTGTCTATATTTATTTTTTGCCATATTTGTTAATTTATTTACTTTATTTCTATATTTTGTATATTCTAATCGCTTATTCATATTCTATGTGAGTTTATATGTTTGTAAACGCACCCACGATACAGGAGAAATTCCTAGTGTGGGGCAACGTTTTTTAAAAAAAAGAAAAAGAAAGAAAGAAAAGAAGAATTGTTTGCTAATCGCTTGCTATTTGTCAAATGTGCTTATTTCGTAAAGGAGATGTTCCAGAAATGTATGGAGCCTGGGCCAGCTCTATGTACCTACACTTTATGTAAAAAATGCTGTATATTATAGTAACTGTTTTTTATTGTTAATTTTCTTTAATTTAACATCGTTTCAATGTAAACTCAAATTAACTTTGTCAAGTAGAGCAACACAATTTACAGTTAAACATGGTGGGTCAGATCAGCAGTAGGCGAAAAATGTCATTTTGACAATGACAGTATGCGAAGAATTACATTTTGAAAAAGACAGTATGCGCGGATTGTCATTTTGACAATGACATTTGTTTGACGTGTCATCGTAATATCTGCGTCAAACGCAAATTCAATTGCAATAGAGAAGCAATCAATTAATGTCCGCAATAGTAAAACAATCACTAACAACGCCGAAACATATCCAATTCAAAGTCAAAGCAAAGAAAGACTCAAAGAAATCATTTCTTAAAACTGTCAAAGTCGTCAGACGTCATGTCAAAAACAACTGTCATGGCTGCCCTAAAAATAGGGTTATCTTATTGAAAAACTTTATATGATCATTTTTGTTACTCCTGTTTGTTCTTCAAATTAATTTGTTAGTATTTTATTGGAATTCCCCTATTTTTTCCTATTTATATATATATAGGTAAATAGGAAAAAAATAGGGGAATTCCATCATCAAAAGATGTTTGATGATGGAATTCCCCAAAGCCCTAAAACTTCTGTACTTAGCAATTTGGGAGCGGTTGGCGATCGACCAACAACAAGGGAAAAAGTAATCGCAATTTGACAGCCAAATTTGCCGATGGCTGTCGCACTGAAGTCAAAAACCATACGTAATACGAAATAATCGCGAACAAATTAAATGAAGATTTTAGTTAAGAAAGAAAGAAAGATAAATGAGTTTATTGGCATTAAAAACAAAAACACCTTAAAATTAAACAAAATATTTTTTTTAACTATTAATGCCAAAAGGGCCTCAACTCAGCATAATGCCAAATGGTAACACAGGATATACCACCTGACGCTGATTTTCAGCTGCAGCCCACGAGTGCCATACGCTCGAAAACACCGACAAACATTTATAATAAGTATACAATTTTTTTTTATTATTATTTGTTAACTAATTGTTCCATAGAGGTAGCACTGTCGAAAAATTGCTATGCTGTGGATATCGCTGTTACATAAATCGATTTCGCGATTGAAGAGCATTTATTGCACAAAAATCGCTATAGTTTTGCTCTTGCAAATACGTAATACCAACCTGAGACACGGAACTCTGCGCACCAAAGTAAGCATTGTTTTCCCTAGAAGATCGACCTGTGCGTCTGTTATAAAAAATCGTGTGCATCAGAATGGCGGGTGTATGTCTACAAATGGTCATGCTATATGCGTGAGAGCAATGTACGAGCAATGTACCGAATGTACGTAAAATATGAAGCAATGTACTATTTTAAAAACCACAGTTTTTTGAAAAAGTATTTGAGTCGCCATCCTGATATCAGAATGGCTGGTGTATTAAAAATCTGAACAAATTACCTACTATCTGAGTGTGAAATGCCTACCGTAGCAATGTACGACCAATGTACGTAATCATATTAAAAGCATAACCAGATGCTATCAACGGTTAAAGAGTTATTATAAAAATAAAATTTCTCCACATTTAGAGCCTGTTCAATTTTATTAGCAACAAGTTGTGTTTACGTAATACGTTGCTATGTCTAAACTAAAGGGATTTCTTGTGTGAACAAATGTCCATATTGGCCATGCGATATGCGTGAGAGAAATGTACGAGCAATTTACCGAATATACGTAAAATTTGAAGCAATGTACTATTTTAAAACCACAGTTTTTAGAAAAGGTATTTGAGCCGCCAACCTGATATTAGACTGGCGGGTGTATTGCAAATCTGAACACTATCTGACTGTGAAATGCCTACCGTAGAAATGTACGAAAAATGTACGTTATCACATTAAAAGCATCACCAGATGCTTTCAACGGTTAAACAGTAATTATAAAAATAAAATTTCGCCACATTTCTTGTGTGAACAAATGCCCATATTGGCCATGCGATATGCGTGAGAGCAATGTACGAGCAATGTACCGAATGTACGTAAAATTTGAAGCAATGTACTATTTTAAAACCACAGTTTTTGGAAAAGGTATTTGAGCCGCCAACCTGATATTAGACTGGCGGGTGTATTGCAAATCTGAACACTATCTGACTGTGAAATGTCTACCGTAGCAATGTACGAAAAATGTACGTTATCACATTAAAAGCATCACCAGATGCTTTCAACGGTTAAAGAGTTATTATAAAAATAAAATTTCGCCACATTTCTTGTGTGAACAAATGCCCATATTGGCCATGCGATATGCGTGAGAGCAATGTACGAGCAATGTACCGAATGTACGTAAAATTTGAAGCAATGTACTATTTTAAAACCACAGTTTTTAGAAAAGGTATTTGAGCCGCCAACCTGATATTAGACTGGCGGGTGTATTGCAAATCTGAACACTATCTGACTGTGAAATGCCTACCGTAGCAATGTACGAAAAATGTACGTTATCACATTAAAAGCATCACCAGATGCTTTCAACGGTTAAAGAGTTATTATAAAAATCAAATTTCGCCACATTTAGAGCCTGTTCAATTCTATTAGCAACTTGTGCCTGCGTTATACGTTGCTATGTCTAAATTACTCGCCGTCCAACCTGTCATTTTACACTTTGACAGCTCAAAAACGAATCATTTAGTGATGAACTGATGTGGTAACATGAAAAAGTTTCAATCGATAAAACACAGTTATTTTATTTTTGCTTTATACCCGACTGCCGAAGGTAGGTAATGTGTTTATCTCAGTCTGTGTATGTTTGATGTTCCTAGTGGTGTTCTAGAGACCAAACGCATACGCCAATTTTAATGAATCAATCGATTCGTCTTAATCTTGCGAGTGGCACTGGCTACATTAAAATGGGAAAATAGAAAAATTCCGGCTTTTGGGCGCCATATTGTGGCGGCCGAATTTTCTTTTCTTCAAAGCTCTTCGTATGGGTTATCAAAATAAGTATGGCGGGCTCTGGCTTGGCCACCAACTGGGATTTTAATTTTGATAACACAAATATTATGTATTAAAGGTTAAATAATAACTTAAAATAAATTGAAATTATGCATCTTCATTTAGATTCATCTTCACTACGTTATTAATAAATATACATTCATAAAATTACATAATAAGTATACAAAAATAATAACAAATATCATGCTGTGCAGTTGGAGGATACACATTCGCGAGCTGGTTGACCAGAACCAGATGTATGCTCCAACTGATCAGCATGATTTTCTTCTTGTTTACGTCTTTTTAGTTCGATTCTTAAGCAGTTGTGTTTTTGATTTTTTAAATTAACTATTTTTAATTATAACTTATTAGTTACATTTTTTTTCGGATTATATATATATTTAAACATAAAAGTGTTATATATTATAGATACCCACAAGAAGGGCTTGGAAGAAAAAAATATTTGGGACAACAATATGGCGGCAAAAATCCGGCATTTTTCTATGTTCCAATTTTAATGTTGCCAGTGCAGTAACACTCGCAATGTTAAGACGAATTGATTGACGTAAGAATCATCAAAATCGGCCAACGCGTTTGGTCTCTAGAACGCCACTAGGTATAATAGTACATTTTGATACAAGTGCGGAAAGTTTGTTATTGCGTACGAGGCCGAATGAACACCCGAGCCGTAAGGCGAAGGTGTTATGGGGCCGAGAAACGCAATAACAAATTCCCACGTGTATCAAACGACGTTTTTCAATACACTTTCGAAGAAATAAACACAGTTTAGATACGCATAGGTCGTTTAGTGTACGGACGTAGCGCCTAGGTAAGGTTTTATAGATTAGATATTGATTCAACTACTGACCTTTGTTGCCAAATACTGGCTATCCGGAGCTTCTTTCAAAAAGTTTTCGACTTCATTTGGAGACAATACTTTTGATTTTTGTCCAATATATCCGACGGAGTGTCTTTTTAGAAATGCAGTCAGGTTGCAATATATTTTATGTTAACACCGTGATTTTGCAGAACCGTGCTTTTTAGCATGGAATATATACACCATAGCGTGCTAGGCTTATATTTAGTAGCGAGTTCATTGAAATATGCCAAAAATACTTGCCCCGAAATGACGACGCCTTTTTAGTAACTTTCCACTGAAGAAAACTTTGCAAAGATGCCATTTAATTCACCTTAGATTTAGATGGCAACAGGCTATCGCAAGCATTTTGTGCCTCAATCACAATATCCGGCGGAGTACTGTGAGGGGTAGACAGGGTGAGCTACTTAAATGAAACTCAGGAAACACTGTTCTACTTATATTTCAGCAGCAAGGTGCCTATCCTCAGGCACCTTCTATCGAACTAATACATCAATGCTCAGAGGAGCCCGGAAAAAGTCTAGCGATGACAACTTCATTTATTTTATATTCGAAATTCAGTTCCCTTTCAAGACGTTATTTGTTGCCAGTCTTAATATAGGCAAGTAGGTTGCCTTCTCAAATGGTAAGTCCTTACATGAGCTACGCCCCTACGAATAGACGCACAGAATCATAAGAGGTGCTTCTATTCTAAGTCTTGAAAGGTTACATGAAACCTACCTTATCCTAACCCGAACATTTACCTAACAGAGGAATCAAAGAACAATTGAGGTACGACCCTTAAAAGGGGAAGGCTTAATCATGACAAACGAGTTATCGGATACTCCGATATGTGCTTTTATCTTCAGCTGACGTGCACATACGCACTAACAAATCAACGCAGTCATGCTTGAACCTCCTTGGCCAAAACCTCTGAAAAAGGTACAAGGCGTCCTCCCAACACTAATAAGAATGATGCGTCAACTCACATCGACCCGGATGGGGTTTAAATTCAAAAATTCAGATATGATACAATATTTCGATCTCGTGCGTTTATCAGGCCAGAGAAGGAAAGGCTGGATCGCATCGAATTTAAATTCTATTCATAGAACTTACACCAGGGCTTATAATCATAAACATATTTACTTTCTTAAACAACAGTCATCAAATGGACCGATGATGTCAACTCGACATCCTTTGCAAAGGCTATGCCCCGTTAGCAAAGTCGGATTCAGTTACAACTATTCCTCATCTATTGTATTACTACTAGAGCCTGGTGGAAATTCAGCTAAAATAAACTTGCTCATTATATATAGTCGTTTCTCCGATGCATAGTTAATGTTGCCAGCCTCTTCTTCGCCCAGCAGCATACAACCCATCAGCACATCAGCAGCACATGCAAAAGAAATATTTTTATAATATCTATCGATACTATTTGAAAATGTCGATAAAAAAACTATAGATACATTTTTCCTACTTTCCCATCCCTATTAACTTCCATATGTCAAATTTGATAGTTGTCATTCATATTTTATTTTATTTTTAAATTGACAACGGGCCTTATCCTATAAATAAACCTTAAATAACCATAACCTATTCTATTCTAACATTAAAAGGTTTTAATCTATTTACATGTATCTATTCTAGGCCTAACTCTCATATTTGCCAATACCTTTCTATCTATAATGGACCTTATATCTCTAAATAACTATTCCTATCTATGGTCCGGCCTAACTAATCTGTGGCTAATACGGCGCATAGAGTATTATTTAATTATTATGGTGTGAACACTGCTTTATTATGTTGTTTATAGCACTATGTCAACCAATTCTTTTAATGAAAACTATGCTTTACTTTTGACAAGGTTTTGACACTGTCCTTTTTTGTATTATCTGTGGGACTATGTGTCAAACCATTTCTTAAAATGACATCTATGCTTTCATAGCATTTATTTGCCTTAGGGGCTTAAAAGACTTTTCTAATAATATCTGACCGTTGTAGACTTAGTCCTTATGGATTTGTATTTGGACTTTGTCTGCAATTTCATAAGCTAATCCTATTCAGTAAATATAGACAAGACAGGGGAGTATTTAATTTCATCAAAACATATACAGATAGAACATTCAAATCATTGTTTCTTTCGATGCCCAGCGCGCATCGCAAATTCCTTTCAGGTTGGACCATATTCATTTGCACGACATGAAAAGAAAACATTAGTTAATAAAGCACAAAATACAACAATCATAAATCAGTTTACATAATAAATTATTTACAACACTCTATTATACCTAAACTTCTTTCTAAAAAACTTCCAAAACTTGCATTTTACGAGATCAAATTGTTTTATGTGATCACAATGCAAACATCTTTGAACAATATTGCATCTAAGGCAAATATTATGGGAATTCTTCCTTGCTACAATCCTAGTAATATTCTTTATACCAAACATAGCACTCCAAGAAGTTTTATCATAAATTCTCTTGTATTTAAATCGGATTATAATCTTCTTATTGATCGCCTTCTTTAAATTTATGTTGGCGCAATAAGAAACCTTACTAAATACTCTTTTAATTTTCCTACGGATCTCTTTTGGTGGAAAACTTTTCTTAATGGCTGACAATTTATTTCTTTTCAAAATGACATTTATTAAATTTCGTTTTATGTCACATTGAGAAAATTCAATATTATTTTCAATATTATGTTTGAAATCAATGGGATTCTGGTGTATGTTAAAAACAAGATCATTTTGGTGTTCAGATGGAACAACAACTAGTCGTTCTAACGAAATCTCATCATTGGTCTCTGCAAAATAAATGGAATTAGTTGAGTCAATTGGACTGGACGATACATTACAATACTGTCGTCCGTGCACTCGCTGTTGGGCAAGGACTCCAACTCGTCGTCACCACCGTCAGCGTGCTCGCCCAGGAACACAGGTTCCGCCTCCAACCTGACATCGACGAGGCCGTCATCTCCGCTGGTCTGGTCAACATCGTCCTCGAAGATGCAGCTCTCTTCGTCGGTGTGATCGCCATCGCCATCAACTGCGTCGCCTTCTCCGTCAACGTGGTCAACGGTTTTCTCACTGCACTGAATATTGTTTTGTGTTTGTTCGTCCTTAATCACCATACTAGAAAATAAATGTGCATTAACATCCTCACACGATACATCATGTTGTTTTGTATCTGTTTTTATTTCAGCGATTAATATGCGCTGTTCGCAATATCGACATCTGCGGTGAAATATTGAGAATTCACTCCTCAAGCGATCGCATAATACTGCAAAGTCCATCTCATATTTAAAAATCATATGGTAGAAGTGATATGCAGCCCCCCGTAAAAAAGCTCCTAAGATCAGGCTATAGTCACTCTTTCTCCACTCGTTTATTTCAGCCACTGACTCGAATTCGGTCAAGAATTCCTCCAAGCAGTATCTGTCCGTGCCTGAATAATAATGATCCATCATGCTTTCCATAAGTTCATTTATACTAAATAATAAAACCACTTAGCTTTTTCATATATTTCCATCCGCTGTTTATTTCCGTTCACTGCTTCGTGCGCTGTATCGCCACACACACGCGAAATGTCTTTAAAATACTTATAAGTATACTGTACGCCGTATACACGCGAAAATTTATAACTTTTATTTTTTCTGGGATTTTCTTATCCGGCATGCTCCACCAATATGTGAGGGGTAGACAGGGTGAGCTACTTAAATGAAACTCAGGAAACACTGTTCTACTTATATTTCAGCAGCAAGGTGCCTATCCTCAGGCACCTTCTATCGAACTAATACATCAATGCTCAGAGGAGCCCGGAAAAAGTCTAGCGATGACAACTTCATTTATTTTATATTCGAAATTCAGTTCCCTTTCAAGACGTTATTTGTTGCCAGTCTTAATATAGGCAAGTAGGTTGCCTTCTCAAATGGTAAGTCCTTACAGTACCATCTAAAGAATTATCTTCAAAACTTAAATTCGACATTTTTCACAAATAACTCAAATTATTAAGACTAACTTTCCTTTTTTTGCCGCGCTTTATGTTCGTAGGTTAAAGGAGAAGCAAAGGTATGAAGCCGTTAAACAGCCTCACAGGAAAAATATAAAATTCAAATATATTTTAATTAAGAACACAAATAAAATGTTAACTTGTACATAAAAGTAATATTTGCTTAAAATAATCATGTTTATTAGTATTATTCTATTATAAACACAATTTAAATATTAAAAAAATATTTACGCTGTAAAGACGCAAATCAAAATGACGAGATTAAAAAAAAACACGCCTGCTCTTTAATTGTCAGTGGTGTTTTTTTTTAAATCTCTTATGTTTTATTCAAATTACCGCACGCGTGCTGTAATCTTATTACCGCACGCGTGCGAAATGTGTTGCATATCGAACCTAATCGTAGTGCAATAAAAGCTAGTTTTCGAGGAAGTGTATTGAAAACATACATACACACATAGACTGATAAACGCGTTACCCTCATTCGGCAGTGGCGTAAAAATAAAAATCAAAGCAAAACTAAAACAACTATGTGTTTAATCGATTAAATTTGTTTCATTGTTAAATTCAATTGTTAAATGAAATCGAATCGGTTACCACATTAGTTCATCACTAAATGATTAGTTTTTGAACTGTCAAAGTGTAAAATGACAGGTTGGACGGCGAGTAATTTAGACATAGCAACGTATAACGCAGGCACAAGTTGCTAATAAAATTGAACAGGCTCTAAATGTGGAGAAATTTCATTTTTATAATAACTCTTTAACCGTTGATAGCATCTGGTGATGCTTTTAATATGATAACGTACATTGGTCGTACATTGCTACGGTAGACATTTCACAGTCAGATAGTGTTCAGATTTGCAATACACCCGCCAGTCTAATATCAGGTTGGCGGCTCAAATACCTTTTCTAAAAACTGTGGTTTTAAAATAGTACATTGCTTCAAATTTTACGTACATTCGGTACATTGCTCGTACATTGCTCTCACGCATATCGCATGGCCAATATGGGCATTTGTTCACACAAGAAATGTGGCGAAATTTTATTTTTATAATTACTGTTTAACCGTTGATAGCATCTGGTTATGCTTTTAATATGATAACGAACATTGGTCGTACATTGCTACGGTAGGCATTTCACAATCAGCCAGTTGGTAATTTATTCAGATTTTGAATATACCCCCACCATTCCAACATCAGGTTGGCGGCTCAAATATCTTTTCTAAAAACTGTGGTTTTAAAATAGTACATTGCTTCAAATTTTACGTACATTCGGTACATTGCTCGTACATTTCTCTCACGCATATCGCATGGCCAATATGGACATTTGTTCCCACAAGAAATCCCTTTAGTTTAGACATAGCAACGTATTACGTAAACACAACTTGTTGCTAATAAAATTGAACAGGCTCTAAATGTGGAGAAATTTTATTTTTATAATAACTCTTTAACCGTTGATAGCATCTGGTTATGCTTTTAATATGATAACGTACATTGGTCGTACATTGCTACGGTAGGCATTTCACACTCAGATAGTAGGTAATTTGTTCAGGTTTTTAATACACCCGCCATTCTGATATCAGGTTGGCGACTCAAATACTTTTTCAAAAAACTGTGGTTTTTAAAACAGTACATTGCTTCATATTTTACGTACATTCGGTACATTGCTCGTACATTGCTCTCACGCATATAGCATGACCATTTGTAGTCATACACCCGCCATTCTGATGCACACAAAAAATCCACAAGTCCCTGATTGACACATGTAGGGGTTAAAATTCAGCTTGACGATTCGATCATTGTCACCTCAGTCTTTTGTTTTGGTAATTAAGGGAAACTGTACAAGTACATAATATAACAGTTTATGTAATAATTGTATAAAGTGCCCAAACAATCTTTTACGCAACTCAAACGGACCTGTTTGCTAACGTAACTAAACAAACAGAGTTCAAACAACCCTTTGTGCCCCAAACCCTTGAATTATTAAGTAATCCCGGATTTCTGGATTATTAAGTTCTTATTTCCACATTGAAGGGAAAGGAAAATATCAAGTGTGTTGGAGACTTTTCGAACAATGCCTGTGGGCAAATACAAAGTGTTATTTTAACACAAATTAATCCAGTTTTAATAAGTATAGTTATATATTAAAATTGACATGCTTACATAAATTGCGGTGACATGCATTATGTGTGATTATGTGCTGCTTTTTCAGGCTTTTGGGTGGGTTGATAATATACAATAAAGCCACAGATAATATAATACTAGCATACAGATGCCTCATCCCATACAAAAAAACCGTGCCGACGTAACTAGCGTTTTTCGTCTGGTTAAGATGATTATTTTTTATAAGTACTGCGATTACGTTTGGTTCCGTTTCACGGCTATAGATGGTGTTAGCAGCGACTTGCAAGTAAAAGGGTTTTCTCGGTTCGTGAGTATTTTATTCTTTAAATACAGTGACGATTTATTTTTAAGTATTGTTTGCACGTTTTTACAGTTTCATTGTACCTAAATGTGTTACAATACAAATTCAAAAATCGAGTAGCATGCCTCAGAAATTTAAAACCACGCCATCTAACATACAATTATTATGATCATATCTAGAAAACTTTAATTATACTCTCAATTCAATAACAAATCGGTGCTTATCTCGCCATCTAGTGACATTTATTTAAACAAATTTTCTTTGTTAGCGCTGGGACCACGTGATACAGCATACGCATTGGTGCTCTTGTTTTCCTACATTATTTAAGGAGGAATACGCTGCGCGGGAAATACACAGATCTAATAGCTGATGATCTTCAGAGAGATCAGGTCCGTATGACTCACGATCAGCGTACGTGTATGACTAGATTTACGTAGGGTTACGTAGTAAAAGGAGTTTGTGTAAGGATCGTAGTAGATGGAGTTTCAGTAGTTCGCCCATGGGAAAAGGCGTGAATATGAAGGTAGTAATTAATTAATTATACCAAGTATAACGGTCATTTTGGTCAGTTCGTAAATAAAATTAACTTAAGCGAACCCTATTACTGGTTGTGGAAATGCGGTCGCAGACATCCGACTGAATTTCCTACGTAAAAGTCATAATTCGAGGTTTGGCTCTCGCCTATTTCCTCCTCCAATATTTCCTCATCCTTTTTGATGATACATTATCTTTAGAAGCACTAGAACCCTCAAAACATGCTCAAAATTGCGCTGTCAACAGAGGCCTATTGTACAAATTTCACAACTATAAATGAAAAAGAAAAACATAGACAAAAATGTAAATTTTACTCAAAGAAAACATTCCTTTATTTTTGAAAAGAAAAATCGAACCGATTAAAATCTTTAAAATTACATCCTGTTCTTTTATTGCATCGATCGTTAGGGTCAATTATAAGGATGAAATCTCTCTAACAAACTTGATAAATTAAATGAAAGGAATTCACTCCTATAGTACTAGCTGATCCCCGCGGCTTCGCTACCATCAAAATTACAGCATATAATATGTTACTGGGGAATAATGGAGCTTTCTATATATGAAAGAATTTTTAAAATCGGTCCAGTAGTTCGGAGACTATTCGGTACAAATAAACAAACAAACAAAAAAATCTTTCGTCTTTATAATATTGGTTTAGATATAGAAATATCTTTTATTATTCATTTATAGTTGCTTTTAACATGGGATATTCAGTCAGATGTGTGCGACCGCATGTCTTCATCATACCCGCCATGTATTTCAGTATTAACAATAAACAAAATTGATGTTAAAACATTCGATTTCCGTCTCACACGAACATACACGCACGTACAACTCGTCACGTCTTGTCTCAATGTAAGGGAAGAAATGTTCCCTATTTCTACCCTTATTGTGTTTCGACGTCCTGACGTAGAAAATCTTAATATGTTTTATATTGTGTCAATATTTATTAGGTTTATCGGAAACATTTGTAGAAATGAAAATACAGGAGAGAAATGTGAAGTTGTTTTAAAGGTCGTCGGTAAGTAAAGGTCATTTCAATTATTTCGATGTTGTCGGATTAGTTTCGGTCTACTTAAAATCTTATTGGGAGTGACTTTTTCCTGTAGTGTACTTATTCGTGATGACTCTTTATAAAACTTGTGATATTGATATCATTCAAAAATTATTGGTGAAGATGGTTTGGCCATGTTGAGAGGATGAATGAAAGGCGACTAACGAAAGGTATTTACAAGGCAGACGTGAATGGAAACGCCGGGAGGGGACGCCCTAGAAAGACATATATAGACCTTATATGTGATGTTCTTCAGAAAGGCCAAGTGCGCAGTACCCATAACCGGCGTGTGTGTATGACTAGATGTATGAATGTGTGTGAAGCAAAAGACAAGATAAGAGAAGAAAGGATCGTAGCAGGTGGCGTTCTGTAGTTTCTGCCTACCCCCATGGGAAAAAGGCGTGAGTTTATGTATGTATGTATGTATTATTGGTGAAGCATTTGTCAAGAAAATATTAAAAAGTGAAATCCTTGTCAGTATACACATCAGCCCGGCGAGCATGGCCTACTGTGACATCGCTTAAGTCACACTTTTAATCACAGTTTGGGCTATAAACTCATTTAGTCATAAATGCTAGCACGGCGGCGTGAGATATTTTCTTGACTTGTGGCATAACTTCTTGACGTTTATTTTTTTCTTTTTCGGAAATTTTCCAATTTTATTGCAGTTTCGGTTTAACCTTGGCTATAAAAACCATTTATGTTCTGAGAAGCATAGCCCTACGACGCACTGTTTCCGAATTAAGGGCCTCCGTATCTTATTTTATTTTGCATAAAACGCTCTATATTTCTAAAATGATATCTCGAAAACGGTATGTCCTAGGCAAAAAATAACCAAAATTTAGCTCCCCCCTTTGCTACCCCCATGTTAGCAGCATCCCAACATGAATTATACGTTTTTTTTTTTAACATTGCTTGGTTTTCGACTTGAACTACGGTCATGACAAGTTATGATAGAATATGTCATGTCTTACAATTTGTCTTAAATGCGAGCACGGGACAACCATGTGACATAGTGTGCAGTCGCGACTTGCTTTTCTTGTTGTTGACTTCATAGTGCGACATAATTTGAATAGACGACCAAATAAAATAATACGTAAAAAAGTATGCCGTTCATACAGCCAAACAACTTTTTTATTTTTCTTTGTTTGTTTGATAACATATTAAGTGTTTGTTAGAAAGATTTACTAAAAAATATAATAGCTTGGACAAATACCGGTAGGCCCCTATTTTTTACATTTTAAATGTTTTTTGGGGATTTTATTTAACAAACATTTAAAAATGTAGAAAGTAAGAAGAATATGGAATAAAAGAAAATAATAATAAAAAAAATAATAACCAAAATAAAAATAATAATTAAAAATAAGAATAATATAAAATTAATTGTAGATCCTATAACATTTCAATTAATTAATAAGCATTGATCACCACACACAAAATAAATTTATTGCCATTTGGTGCAGTAATTAGAAGGAAAATATTTTTTTTTTCAACTGTACAATTTTATCACCACCTCCGAACGAAAGTGATACATTTTTCTCAATCATCTGACAAAATGTGACATTTGTGACAAAATGGGTGCGCCCGTATTAGCAATTAAGACCCGATGAGTCCCAAATAAACGTCACGAAATTTTCTCACGCCGCCTGTACTAGTATTTAAGACAAAATGACTTTATCGCCCAAATTGCGATGAAATGTGTGACTCAAGCCATGGTACAATAGGCCGTGCTCGCCGGGAAGCAACAAAAAAGACATGCCGCGCCTTTAAAATATGTCACATGGTTGACCCGTGCTAGCATAAATGACAAATTGTAAGACATGGACAAATTTTATCATGTCTTGTCACAAACGTCTTGGGTTTGCCATGCTCGCCGGGCAGTATACGCAAAATATAACCTACATATTTCTAGGGTATAAATTCAAAATCTTAACTAATAAATAAAAATAATAAATAAATCGTTTATTTTGAAAAAAACCTTTGTTTTTAAACATTACAAGCCCACCAAACTGCGAGGCAGTTTATCGGCGGATATTTAATGTAAGGGCCGGTTTCAGAATTGAGTATTTGCATTAAAAAACGTGTCAAACCATTAACTATTAAGGCCAAAGTTTGACAAGTTTTCAGGCAAAAGTGCTTACTGACTTTGACAAATACTTCTAATTCAAACTCTTAATTCAGAAATTGGGAAAGTAATTTCTAATACTTTAATCTTTTTCAACAATAATACACAACTAACTATTCTCACCCCCAACCATTTATCTCTACAAATTCACCGTTATTTATATCATCGGGAGTTACGACGACCTAATTTTCCCGGTAATCTTGCCCCCATAAAGCAAGCAAGGGTGGCCGCGGTTACCTTTACCGCATACGTCACTCGGACAAACTGTGCGGTCGGACTCCCTCGGTATAGCGTACCTTCGAGTTGATCCCATCGGTGTTTACAATACCTGAGGGTGAGTTATCATGAAAGATTTAGGTGTGGGTTACAAACGATTTCCGGACTGAACAAATAAAATCGTTGGGAAAGTAAGAAAAGGTGACAATAAGAAACCCTTTATAGACTCAGTGTTTTCTGGTTTAAAACTTGAGTGTGAATAGTTAAATATACATTTATTTGATTCACATGTTTTGAATACAAAAATGAATACAGACCTACATAATATACACAGAGCAAGGAGTCAATGAGGGCTACCGCGTTTGAGTTTCCCGCTAGGGGCGCTGGCGTAGAGTGAGGTCTTCAAAATGTCAAATTTCATAGTTTTTTGGTTTTTTAGCGCGATTTTTTTATTTCTATGGCATTATAAATTATTTTAATTCAAACTTTGCTTGGTTGCGCGTAATAACAACGCTTAACATCTATATCTAAGGATCACACTCGCCCGTGGCTCAAAAACGGAAGCCCTCATCAGGTCTAAAGGACCTGGGGTATAACCTGTACCAAACGAAGGCAATCATCCAAAAACCCTTGAAATTCCTTCCAGCACAAATAACATTCTCTCAAATAAAACGGGCCTCCATCGCTGATCGATATTGCGACTTACGAGTCACCTCTCGCAGGACCACCTGAATTTTTAACGAAATTCTTCGACAAACTCCTATAAATTTAAATAAAGACAAAAATGATTATTGATGGACCCTCCTTATGCAAATTGGAGGGAAACTGGCGTCGCTCAGATACTCCTTTTTAATTTATGGTCAAGTTCGAAGCAAAAGTTTTCGTTCAATGTGGAGGGACTTATTAATTTAAGTTTTATAGTTGTATTAATAGGTGTAAGTTCGTTGTTTTACAAGTTTTGTTTAACAAGTTTCGTTTTGCCTTCGTTTTTGTCTCGGAATTCAGACTTTGTATATACGTTATGGTAAATTTATTGGAAATGCGACAGTCGAATTACTTTTTACAGATCTCAATTTTCGAGACATCCTTATAACATAGTTGAGGAAAACTCATCATTAGTGAATCTTAATTCTTTATCTTAATCATCACACTAATATTATGAAGGCGAAAGTTTGTGAGTGTGTGTGTATGTTTGCTACTTCTTCACGCTCAAACGGCTGGAAGGATCTGGATGAAATTTGGCACAGAGATAGATTATAGTAAGGACTTATCCCGGGAATATGTTCCCTCTGGATAATTTTCGACTTTCACGTGGGCGAAGCCGCTGGCAGAAGCTAGTACTATTACAATCATGAAAGTTTGTGAGGATGGATGGATGAATGTTTGTTGCTCTTTCACGCAAAAACTGCTGAACGGATTTTGATGAAACTTTACAGAAATATAGCTTATACATCGGCATAACACATAGGCTATAATTTATAAATATATTGGAAGGAGTACTAATACCACGCGGGTGGCAACTTGTTTTATTTCAATGTACACATACAGGTGGTGAGTAATAATAGATAAATAGAAACAATTATGGACCCTGTCAGGCACAGCAACATTTTAATTAAGTTGGAGAGAAGAGCGCTTTAATTATATTTTTCCTAATTACGAAGTAATAGCTCCTGCCAGCGGCTTATTCCCGGGATAAAAAGTATTTTAAGTGCTATTCCATACTATAATCTATCACTGTGCCAAATTTCATCCAGATCCGTTCTGTAGTTTTTAAACTTATATAGTACTTTCCATACATTGTCCCAAGGCAAAGTATAAAAACATATTTGTAGTTAGGACTACGTAAAAATTCTAGTATGGCATTTTGTACAATGTAATTCTCTTAGACTACTTCAATTTACCGATCACCATAATGCATACTAAAGCACTAAATAGATTACGAGTCCATCGCCATTAACCCCATACATAACCCACTTCCCCCAGCCAACCATAAAAGTAATTAAAGAACCCTCTTCTCCCCTCTGCCACCCTGGCAGCAAGCGACGCATTCCAAAACAGAAAAATAAATAAAAGTGATAGGGACGACTCCATAAACGCTATTTTTTATAAAAAAGGAATAAAGTATGAATTGTTTGAATATTTTTGATTGGTTTCCAACAGACCTTTGACCACCAAATTGAAAATAATACCCTCTTCTCCCCTCTGCCATCCTGGTAGCAAGCGACGCATGCCAAAATAGAAAAAGAAATAAAAGTGATAAAGACAGACAGTCGGATTCCATAACGCTATTTGATAAAAAAGTATGAATGGATTTTTTTATTGGTTTACAAACAGACGTTTGACCACTGAATGAAAAAATAATACCTTCTTCTCAATCTGCCACCCTGGGGGGTGACCACAAGCTCTTAGAGTAAGGTTATTTTGAGATCGAGTAAGGGACAGATGTATCTGACTTGTATACATCTGTCACTTACTCGATCTCAAAATAACCTTACTCTAAGAGCTTGTGGTTACCCCCCAGGTATGCTAGCAAGCAGTGCAGTCCAAAACAGAAAAGTAAATAAAAATGTAATGGGGTCAGACGGACGGACTCAATAAAGCTATTTAAAAAAAAAAAGTGTACGAATTGATTTTTTTTATTGGCTTTTTAGGGTTCCGTAGCCAAATGGCAAAAAACGGAACCCTTATAGATTCGTCATGTCTGTCTGTCTGTCTGTCTGTCTGTCTGTCTGTCTGTCTGTCTGTCTGTCCGTCCGTATGTCACAGCCACTTTATTCCGAAACTATAAGAACTATGCTGTTGAAACTTGGTAAGTAGATGTATTCTGTGAACCGCATTATGATTTTTACACAAAAATAAAAATAAAACAATAAATTTTGGGGGTTCCCATACTTGAAACTAAAACTAAAAATATTTTTTTTCATCAGACCCATACGTGTGGGGTATCTATGGATAGGTCTTCAAAAATGATATTGAGGTTTCTAATATCATTTTTTTCTAAACTGTATAGTTTGCGCGAGAGACTCTGCCAAAGTTGTAAAATGTGTGTCCCCCCCCCCTGTAACTTCTAAAATAAGAGAATGATAAAACTAAAAAAAATATGTAATGTACATTACTATGTACACTACCAGCGAAAATTGGTTTGAACGAGATCTAGTAAGTAGTTTTTTTTTTAATACGTCATAAATCGTAAACCGCAATTTACCAAGTACGGAACCCTTCGTGCGCGAGTCCGACTCGCACTTGGCCGGTTTTTTTGATTTTATTTTCTTCTTTAATTATGAAAAACCCTAAGTTCAGAACAAAGACTCATTCTATCAGCAATAATGATTGTCAGAATGCCTAAAATATGTCACACATTATTGACATAATAATATGCTAGAATGTTTCGTTGTCAAGCTCATGAATTTTGAACCACTTTGTCTTTGGCTCTCATGGAAAAAAAAGCAGATGCATTCCCGAAAATCCCGAACTAAGTGCAAACTAGTACTTTTATATTTGCCTTTCTTCCTAATCCCAGTGATCTGAAAAGATGATGAATTATTCTTATAGCACCAGACATAGCTTAGACTTTGCAGCTTGCAGATAGAAAAGATTACTAACAAATGTGTCCTAGAAAAAATGAACTATCTCGATGGTACAGAGGTCGATTCTAGCATAATCAGATAAAGCAACTTCTGTTTCGTTTCTTATTACTCAGCACGTATTCGCTGATTCACTTCCTATGCAAGTGTTACATTTTAATTTCAATAGGGATGTTTCCTGGGTAGAAACAATGATAATTCTATTTAGTCAGTCAGTGAGACTAGCAAATAATATTGTACACGTATTTTTTGCTTTACCGAATCAATAAAAATTTACAAAGTTAAAGCGCATCAAAGTTCAGGAGTGGGGGCTTGTGACGTCACTAAGGCAGTATAAAGTGTTCTAGCGGCGTGACGTCACACTATATTTCAATGCATTATATCGTCGTCATTTTAATTTACGTGTCAAAAGAAAAAATACGTGTCCAATCGGACAAAAACTAATTTTCAGTATGTTACCCTATTGCCTGATTAAATAAAAACTACGAGACAGTCTAACTTCAATTAACTTTATGTCCTTTCATTGTATTCTTATGCTTTTAGTTTGGACTTTACAGTGATGTCCATTATAGCCATATCATTATAATTATTTTGGACGAGGACTATAATTCCACTATCATTACGTATACTCCAATATTGATCCGTGATGGTTTATAATTGGAGTCGACATGACATTCTATTGATTCAAAGTAGGTAAGTACGAAATACCAACGTATAAATAATGATAGGAAAGAGCTGGTTCCTGAATTGAGTATTCGGAGTTTCAGAACGTGTCAAACCCTAATTTCATAAAAAACGTTTGACCGGTTTTCGGGTTTGGTAAAACTCAATTTCAAGTTCTTAATTCAGAAATACGCCGATATGTGTAGAAGACGTAGAACTGTATCCTAGATGCGTGACCATATATTACTCGTATAACATATCGAGACCACTCCGTGCCTTAGAAATCAGTTTAAGAGGCTCTTACCGGTCCGTCTATCGTCAACGCGAGCATGGTCGAAAAGCGTTTTGTCTCATCCAGCGTAATGTTTGAAAAAGAGGCAAAGCGAAAAAAGAGAGATAGTGAAAAATAGTATTCGAAAATTTCATAAAACTTTTAAAAAAACTTGGTAGATAGAAAAACAGAGTTTGAAAATTTCATAATACTTGTACCAGCAAATACGTGTTTTTGAATAAGCCTTACATGTTTGTGAAATAGATATTCGTCATTTAGAATTTCCATTACATGTGCAAGGTTTCTTTAAAGATGTTTTCTCTACTTTTACAATTTATGAATATATTATGAATGGCCAAAAGTCAGGTAAAATGTGTGAAAACAGTAGATTTTTGGAGGATTATACTGAATTTGTTACTTAATTTTTTTATTTTTTCCTTTAATTGAAACCTAGGTATAGTGCACAAGATGCATATTAGTTCAAAAAAATCAAAGATGTTACAAGGGCATAATCACCTAAGAGCATTTGTATGAAAAGTATGACGGGTTGGCCGCTCTTAAGCCGTTGGTCTCGGCTGGCATTTGTAGACCAGAAAGTCTGACACTAGTTTTGCCAAGGGGTATTGTGTTACTCAGGTACTGGGTTGTGGAGGTCATATAGACAGTCACTCCATTTTTTTAGGTAACGTCTTCAGTATTATATCTGCTATACGTCTTTGGTATAATCTACAGAATGAGGTTGTAATTGAATTGCAACGACTGTCGGCACTCATACAATGGACACCGTAATAGCTTTTCTGCAAGGCGCCATGGAAATAAAAAGTTGACACAGTAGCATATCACTGGTAACAATTTGACATTGTTACTTTACGTCGTAACTCGTAGTAGTGACGGGCGATTTTGTAGTGCAAGCGTTTGTTGAGTGTACCAAGGTTGGTATCAAACTTTATCTTTGTTTTTTAAATATATTATAGGCTCGCGCTTGACCACTTTTCAATTCCATTTTTATTTTGTTTTTTTTTTTTTCCTTCTGTTCCATTTCGATCGAACATTTCCTCATTAAATTTTCCATCAAAGGATAATGGGCGTTTTTTGTATGGACACCGTTCCCAGTTTTAAGTATAAGGAGTTGTGGTCTTGTAAATACTTTTCTAAAGATTTTTCTTGCTTATCTACATAACTGTATCTCTCTTTATTATAATAATATCCATATTTACCTACATAAACGTATATTTATTATATTATCCTCTTTCAAGGGATCAGAAAAGAATCAACAATGAGCTCAGGACTCAGGGTCGTTTGTTTATTTGTTCCCGACATACGCCTTGTTGATCTTAGAGCTATATTTCTTTGATCTTTTATCAAAATATTTTATTTCTTTTTCGATCTTTTATTAGAAGGTCTCCTTGTGAAAACATCGCCCTGTGAAAGACCTACTAATACCAATTCTGATGCCAAGAAGCTTTGCGTTTCAGTTTGGAGAGTAGAGGATCTCTGAATTCTTAGATCTTCAGCAGGTGACTATAGGATAAATAAGGCAGTTACAGACTGGTACCCAAGAGATGGGAAAAGAAGCCGTGGAGGACAGTGTCTAAGACGAGAGGAAGAAATTAAAAATACCGCTGGTCCAAGGTGGAGACGATTTGCTCATGACAGACCTCAGTGGAAACTGTTAGAGGAGGCCTATGCCAACAAGAGCATACTGAAATCAGATACATTTTATTAATGACGAAGTTGTTGTTGTTTTTTCACTGGTAATGAATAAAAGATGTTTTTATTTTATAGGGTAAATTTATATACAGAGGGCTATAAGTAAACGCTACAAGCGAAATACTAATAATATGTAAAAACATATGTATGTTTGAGTAATTCGTAAAAAAAAGAAACAAAAAAAAAGAACAGTTACATCAAAAACCCCGACTGCTTAAGAATCGAACTAAAAATATGTAAATAAGAAGAAAATAATGCTGTGCAGTCGGAAGATACATTATGGTTTTGGTCAGCCAGCTCGTAAATATTATGAATCCTCCGACTGCACAGTATAATTTTCTTCTCGTTTACATCTTTTTTTTGTTTTGCTTCTAAAGCAGTCGGGTTTTTTTTTATATTTTATTGTCATTTTTTTTATCTCTTAGTAGCCTATTAGTCGAACAAATGAAACCCAAACGTTCCTATTTGAAGAGATGGTTGTCTTTAACGAAACACAACTGGCAAGAGAAGAAGCAGATTATTTTTAATCAGAAACATTACGAACTATGTATTTAATAAAGAGACTAAGGTAAAAGAAATGGAAATGGTTATGTTTCAAAGGTTTGAAAATAATCGTTGACATTCGGGCAGCCATTCGGGCAACGTCGTAGAAATTCAAACAATGCTTATCAATCACGTGGGTAGGAAATAAGCCAGTAGGTGTTTTTCGGACAGTCAAATAATCATGACCAAAGTAGGCGTCATTCCTTTGAATATAAAAACATACAATAATCACCGTCATTCGTCAAGCGTGGTAATTTAGTCAAAATCTCCAACCAGTAATTTAAAAAAAAAAACAGTTTAGAAACATTATCACACTGAAATAATCACAAAAATATAACAAAAACCTCTATTACGCAGTAGAATCTAAGAAGCACTTTTTCATATTGAAAGCTATTATTTTATATTAGACCTAATACTTCTCCACCTATAAGAATGTTCCACACAAATTGGTATTGTACCATAATGTCTTACACTCAATCTTCTGAAACTCATTTCGTATTCTAATACGTTTCCCGTAGCAGGTCTTATTGCCCTACATTATGTATAAAAAGGTACATAAGTACTCCACATTTACTATTGGAAAACAGTCGTATAAATAATGAAAGCCTTATTTATTTTCAGGTTTAGAGACTTGACAGTAATATGACAGCCCTTTTATGTAATCGGATTTCTGGAAAACAAATTGCATTTCTCACTTGAAGACGCGAATGCTCGCTCACCTCACGACGAAAAGGTCATCTTGTCAATAACTCAAACGATTCTATCCAAAAAATCTATTCAAACGAGCATTCTAGACAAAAACGCACGATCTCATTTACTTTTTATTCGATTTATGAAAAATAAATGAAGTAAAAACACTTACCTTTGCCTTCCGAACACTTACACAATCTTGATTAAAGAAAAAAAATATTACGTAAGCACACGCTTGTTCAAATTGTCTTTGGATTCAAAATTCAATCGTGGAATCACTTTAGAACTTCGCACTTTATTTAAATGTCTGTATCGTTCATTGCACGCGTTCACGAGTGTATTTTTCGTTTTCGAATTATGAAATAAATGGAATAAAAATGGAGGATACGCTTTGTCGTATTGGGGTTAGGTAGTGAGTGCCTTACTGCGCGTGCGTGAAACTCACCCCATCCCCTTGCTTCTATTGCGTTCCGAACTCACGCATTTTAGGGGAGCATGTTCGTTTGTACAACTTGGATATAATTTCTGGGTATTGCACTATAAGATTTTGGTTAGATCCAAAATATATGTTTTCAATCATAATGGCATACCTATTTTATTTATTTAATTTGCTTTCCCTATCTGAGAAAGAATGCTACTGTTTTGTAGCACGCTTCGCTCGCTTTATCATTTTGGTACAGTGGAAAGTTTACCTATTTCAGTCTAGAATGCAGCAATTTTCGAGCTCGCTTCCCTTGCTCTTCTATGCAGACTTCACCTATTCCAGTCAGAATGCCTAAAATTTTGTAGCTCACTTCGTTTGCTCTTCAATCAAATCTTAACTTATCTGAGTTAGGTTGCTCTATTATTTTTATCTCGTTCGCCGAAACTAGCATACAAACCTAAAGCGCTGTCCACACATTTCCGGGTCAGGGCTATCCGAGTTCCGAGTTGTTCGTTTCAGTGTTCCCGTCAGGGACGATCCATACGCACCCGTGTTCACACATATCAGGGACACCGGTATCTGTTTCGGTGACTGACACGCAAATATTCTGGATTAGAAAGATCGTAAAGTACCTATATTATTCTGTCGTACAAGGTCTATCAACCATTTTGTGTTCATGTTGCATTTGATTTTGCACAAATTGTCGTCCACGGAGATAAAAATTCGGATAGCACTGTCACAGTATAAATTTGGACGAACTTGGTGCCTTGACAGTGCCACAGTAGAAATATACAAATAGTATGGAAACTATTCGCACTACTGACAGCATCGCGACAACCGCTTAGGGGTGTATGCGCATGTTTGTGTGAGTGTGGCGTTTCGGGCGTTTGTAGGTAGTTGCCATACTGCGCGTCCATATTTATACTGTGGCCAAGGCATCCGTGCGTTCCGGGACACTGACTACCCGGATCCTCCTGATACGGAGATGTGTGAAGGTCGTACAAATCGTATGTAACCGATTTTTCTAGGTCCCTGCCGTGCTACGTCAGGGACGGGTGGAAATGTGTGGACAGTGCTTTAAGCTTTCATTCGTGGCTCTTCTTAAGCAGTTTTCATTTCTATTGAATGTGACAACCTATTCTATGTTTATCAACTGGCACTGTATTAATTTATGATGCCAATAAATTCCTTTATCCATTTTGGACAGAGAAACCTAATCCATGTAATATGTACCAGAACCAGAAATATAAAGCACCCTTGAGGTTTTTAATTATTAAGCTTAGTTCTGTAGTCTGTGTGAATAGGCGGTTAATCTATTTTTATCCTTCTTTTTTATTCCTTTCCTTCTGTTTGGTTAGGAACCTTAATCCGGATAGATGAAAATGCAAATGAAAATGACAAGGTAGCCGCACGACCAGTGGTAACAAAGCTGGTATAAGCTGGCCTTTTATTCGATTGAAACTCCGTCCTAAGCTAGGTCAGCAAGATTTTACCATGGTCGTGCTGTCGATTGTACCTAAGTACCTATACTCACGTAGGCCAAGATATCATTTTGCACATAACTGTCACTTCTGTTTTTCAAGAAAAGAATTAAAGCTCTATGTGAAAAAGTTTGCTGACGCCAATTTTCTTTTAAAGGCTTACGTTAGTCTACCATCACACCAGAGTAGGGATGCTAGATCCCTTTACTGGTTTAGGGCATTAGCAAATAGACTAACCCAAAAGGTGATACTTATTTCTAGATTCTCACCTTACAATTTTTTTTTCCTACTTTCAAACATGGATACTATTTATACCCGACTGCGCGACGCAAAGGTATTGTGAAAGAAAATATACATATAATATATATATAATATACACATATGTTAATGGTCAGTCAGCTCGCGAATATGTATCCTCCGACTGCACAGCATGATTTTCTTCTTGTTTACGTCTTTTTAGTTTGCTTTATATGCAGTCGGGTTTTTGATTTTTTAATTAACTTTTTTATTTACCTAACCATCGAAAAGTGAACATTTTGTAGACTTATAAAGATGAGCTAGATGTCACAGCGGTTATATTGCAACATATGCGCTCAGGGTCACGGGATCGATCCTATGATCTAATAGCTATGTGGAATTATAATGATTTTAGTACACTTCCCCTCTACAATATGCGATTGACATAAAATGTTGCATTCTTATGGTAAGTAGTGCAAATTTTATCAGTCTTGCAATTACTTGAGGTGCCTTTTCTATGTTGGGGTCGGCTGGATGTAGCTGGGTAATAGTATTTTACATGGAGTACTCACTCCATGGGTTGCGGAGGGCTAGGTAGTATCTGAGTAACACGGTACCCCTTGGCAAGGCCCGTATTCTGAATGCTCATACTTGACTCAAACTCAAAATTGGCCAAACCTACCAATCAACTGTCAACCAATCACAACTCTCGTTTGGCATATGATTCTTCAGCTTGACTTTATGAAGTTACTGAATTCATTCAGACACCCCAGACGTAACTGAATTCTCTCTACACAAAATATGAGGTAGGTATAGAATGGAAATTAAATTCCAAGTACGTTACAAGTACATGCTAACACTACTCAATTCCACTGATTGTGTGTTAAAAGAGTTCAGTAATGTTTGTGGCGTCTAGGATCTTGGATTCCATAATCTTTCGTGACGACTGTCAAAGATACTATTGACATCTGGGACCAACCGTGTTTCTTGCTATCCAAGGCACGGAGGAGCCTGGATATGTTAAAATAAAATAAAATAAAGTTTATTGATTCAATAAAAGAGTGTTACAGTATTAAGATGTGACACTGGATTCTGCACTAAGATATCCTGTGTCGCAGAATCCAGTCTCTCTCGACAAATAATATGATTGTTTTATTGTTGTGTTTTATGTTGGGTCACCTATTCCTGGACCGACCTCAGCAGGCGTTGCTTTATCCTCGAAGATCGACCCGCATGGCAGTTATTATTTATAACCACGAGCAAAATTACAAAGGAATACTCATGATAACTTTATCTTCAATTTTATTCAGGAATAATTCACATTGTGTTTGAAATCATAAATTAATAAAATCACGTTCATTAAAATTGTAAAATAACATATAAATAATACAATATTTTTTATAATACAAATTAAACTTAATAATTAATAAACTATTAAATAAAGTAGAGGGGCTACAACATGTGATTGACATAGAATCTTGCATTCATCATCATATCAGCCGTAAGACGTCCACTGCTGGACATAGGCCTCCTCCAAGCGTTTTTTTTTCTTCTGAGCATTTAAGACTGATTATAATCAGCACTGGACTTACATGTGTAGTTTGAGCTGACTTCTTTAAAATTTATATTTATTCATTTTATATTTATTCTTTGTATTCCCAGGCCAGGCGGTATTTCCACCCCGGTGGGTTCCTGTATTGTCGAGGCGGGGGGGCTCAGTAGCCGTGGCTTGCTCACCCACGGTGAAGTGAAGAGGAACCCGAGGAGGGGCGCTCGTCAGGGCGCATGACAATTAAGCCGACGACGTAGCGGCCAACAAGTAGGTTGCAGTGCCGCTTGCAACTGAGGCGGGCCGCGTTGTCGTATGGAGCATCCCAGATCCCAGACGATATCGCGGCTGAGGGTTGGAGGCTGCGGCGGGAGAGGAGTGCCGGTGTTACGGTGCACCGCTCTCCCTACCTTCCGCAGTCTGGACGGGGTCGCCACAGTCTGATTGAGGACGCGGTGGAGACGCAGGGGAGGTCCCTATCCCCTTAGCCGAAAAGTGGTAGTTGGCGGGGCCACTGACCAGACCCGTCACTTGGGGACAAAGGGTGCCATACACGGGGACGGCACAGGAGGACACCGTGGATTTTTTGTGGGTTCGAGTCCCACATAACTGCGCTATCTCCCCGTGGTAGCGCAGTATGCATGAGCATTTATCCAAGCTAAACAAAAAAAAAAACTAAATGGCCAGGCCAGGCAGTATTTGATTTGAAATGGAACATCATATAAATAGTGAATAGGAAAGGGCTTTTATGTTGCTGACCCAAACATCATGGTCTCTGCCCAACTTTCATGGGTCTGTTTTACAGTCTTACCGGAAGGAGCTGGGTACCAGTATTTTACATAGAACAACTTATGTCTACCCTCGAAAGCCAATTATTGGGTAATTCGATACCCGTTGGCAATTTTCAGCAGATGGTGATGACAAGTTGCCTCGCCTTTATGTTAATGTTCTACATCTGACTGCGAAACTGTACCTACAATCTGCACATCATATCTTAAGGTTGAACTAGTCGACCGCACGAACTATTTTGTGCGCGGGGTTAAAATGCATGCTATATTATCGGACAACTCGTGCGAAAGAAATAGATGCTGTGATGAGCAGTAAGAAGCTAGTTCGCGTACGAATTAGCACATTTGCAAATTTGTATCGAAATGGATGATGATTTAGGACGAAAACGAGCACGCGAAATTTTATAAAGAGACCTTTGGGATTCTAGATATTATGAAAAAACACCTACATGTATTTTTATAAAATAACATTATTTGCATTTTTGAATTACTAATCTATGGAGTAAATCTGTATGGAGGCCGTTTTGCAATTTTCCTTCTTCTTATTGTATTTATTTCCGCCCAAAGATGCGTTAAAAATAGTGTTGAATTAGGGAACTTTCGACGCTCATAACTTTCAAATATATTATTTTTTTTACATTTTTGTTTCCATACAGGACTAGATAATGATGCAACAAATTGATTTATTTTTTTTATTTTGAACATACAACGTCAAACAGTGGAGTAATCTCTAGACTACGTTTGTATGGAAGAATTTTCGACTAGTGTATCCTTAAAGAGTGTATTGTTTGGCAGAATGAACGCAATATTATGTTGGATAATGTACAGGCTGCATCCGGAGTTATTTATTATATGACCTTGTGGCAACTAGAACAATTTTTCGTGCGTTCAAGCGTTTTTGCCATACCTATTGCAATCAAATATAGCAGCTCAGTGTTATGACCCATTCATATTAATTCTTTATCCATGGTGCTAGCCAACTAGTTTTATCTCAGTTGTAAACGACCCTTTGTGTCTATTGGCCTTGTTTGTTCTGTCTCCTGCTTGATAAGGAGGGAAGTGTAAATTATGTTTTATTTTTCCTACTCCTTCATTCTGTTCCTTAATCTGAGCCTCCGTTATTCTTTTCTGATTAATTTCGTTGCAGGATCAAAGACAGTTAAATTCATTCTCCGGGACTTCATCGAGCTTGATTGCCTCAGCCCTTTTCTAGTGGTTGCCACGTTGATTCTGGCTTTCAGGAGTTGCAGTGGTTTGGGAATAGTGCGGTGAGTAGAATACAAAAAAAAAAGTGTTGACATCTTTGGTCCGGAGTCGATGGAGGCAGTATTTTTATGCCCTACTCTAGGAATTTATATCTGTATCGTGGATTGTCCGCTTAAAGGGGTCCAGTGATCACGATCCTCAGTACTGAGGGACCAATTTGAATAAGGGAAGAGATTCATGTAGATTCTGATGACCAACAAATAAAGGCATATAAATTATATGCCTTATTATTATTGTATTTTAGACCAGTAAGGATATTGATAAAAATAAAACAACATCAAAACTATAGAATAAAATTTGTATTCCGTCATCAATACACGAATAGAGACCGGTTCAATACATTAATAGTGTTTGTTTAATAAAATAGAAACTATTTACTATATTCTTATTATCGTAATAACGCTCAAAAATACATTGGCTTAACATCGCATAAACTATTAAATTATTACATCTCATTCTTTAACATTCGATATTTGCCGATTAGAATGTTCTAAGCTAGTTAAAAACTATTTATTTATAATATTATATACTATGTGTAACGCGATTCCTTACAGCAAACTCCCCAACGTCCTGAAAAAAATAAAAATACAAGTTTAGAATACATCCACTTGAGTTTCAGATTTAATGACAACTAATTCCATTTACAAACTCACGAAAGGTAAGACATTCTATGCAACTTTTTTTGTGAGAAAACGGCTGATATTTTTACTTTCATCTTTGCACCTTTCAGTCTTTTGCCTGCCTCTCCAACCATCCACATTTATATTTATAACTCTCACTGTATCAACCTCAAATAGCAAAAAAATGATAAAAAATTTAAAAAACACGCCCGCCAATCATTTCAGTGAACTCGGGGGACCAGTAAAGAACTGTTCCAAGGAACCGTCCCCCGACTTCGCTGAAAATATTGATTTTCAGTTTTCCATTTTTGGGCACAATTTTTTAATTCACTTTTTGACAAGGCAGGCGTGTTTTAAATTATTTAGTTTTTATTTCATACCTTGTAATGATAGAACGATATTTTTGCAAACACACACCTTTTTTATTAAGTTTTTCTATGGGATATTGAATAGTACCTACTGTTATATTTATTTTGTCACGTTATTAGTGAACGAATGTATATTGAATACTAGTGTTATATATTTTTGTTATGTACTAAGCAAGCTCTAGAAGATGATAGTGTATGTAGTATATTTTTATGTATTTCTAACGATACCAAATACATTGATATCGGTTAAGCCTTGTTGAAGTTATGGTGGAATAAAGAAACTCTCAAACATACATAAACCCTGAAATATAACACTCCTTTTTTGGGCTGTAGTGTAATAACCATTCAATATATCATATTTTAGTGCTATATAGTGCAACTCTAACATATTACTTATTCAAATTGCCATGTAGTTGACACAGCAATATGGTTCCATAAATCTATATTATATTCCATCATCACAATATATCAATCCATCGTTTTTGAAGAGAAGTCCACAATATTCACACTTAAATCTTTCGGCACGACAAGTTTCTCATTCTCCAAGTCTTACTTACACCACAGCACTCGATTTTAACACAACTTCTCTACTTTCAAACTTTCTTTCTTCTTTCAAATTAATTCCAAGTGTAAAATTATTATGATTAGATTGATATATTAATTAATAAAGTTACCTTGTACCTAGCACCAGTATTATTTGGTCATGCCCTGTTTGGCTCGCCTCTCCCACTCGGCTCTCATCTGCAGAATCCCTTTAAACTGGGGAGACGCATCAGCTTCCCCCGAAGGCTCCTTCTCCTTCCCACCTTCGTCCTTCTCCAAATCTAATTCCTTGTCTATCACAGCACTTTCTTTCCTGTCCTTTTCGACCGACAATCTGAACTTATCATCATTCTTCTGCCACGGCCTTTTTGTCAAAGTGTCAGCTTTATAAGCCATTGCTTCGCTCTTTGCTATGTTTTTAATGTCCTCTCTGTCATTTGATGGGTCAGGGAACGTCCTATTTCTAAGTCTTTTTTCTGGAGTTGAGTCTGATACTTCTTTCTTGTATTTGTTTACTTCGCTTCTGTAAACGGGAGCGCTGTCTCTTTTAGGGTTTGAAGATACGTTGTTTATGCTAACACTGTTAATGCTTACGCTTCTTTGATAATGAGGAGCTCCAAACTGACTGACACGGGCAGCGATGTCAACCAATCTCTTTTCTTCTTCTTTTATAACATCTTCATTTTCTTTGTCACTGTCCCTAGATTTTATAGAAGCGTTAAATTCGTTTTTTAGTATCTTACTTCTTGTAGGCGGTACTTCACCTTCTTCTTTTTCCTTATTACTGTTGATTGCGGCTATTTCTTGGGCGATGCTGTCGGCTTCAGAATCTTTCAGTTTTAAAGATCTTCGCGCGAATACTTTCATGAGTTCTGGTTCGTCATCGTTTTTCTTGTCACCTCGGAGCTCTTTAGAGAGGATGCCAGGTTTCTTACGATAAACGACGGCTTCATCATGTCTGTCTGGAGTTTTGATGTCATTGCTGTCCGTGCTTTGAATGGAGCTCTTGCTTCCGAAACTCGAATGGGATTTCTGATCAATTGATATGTTGTCGTAGATTCTCTCCGTGCTACCATCGGTGCTCATAGAGTTTGTTCGTGGCTTCTCTGGTCTATCTTGAAGTTCAACACTCATTGCTTTTCTTTTGAAGAACGCTTTGGGTGTGGAAGGGCTTTGTGGTATAACCGGAATGACAGACTTCCTTCCACTAAGTGGGGAATTCTTGTCATCATTTTGAGTATTCTCAATAATATTTTCAACGAATTTGTTGCTCTTGATAGATTCCCTTCTCACTGGTATATTCTGTGTCTTAGTTTCAGTGATTTGGAAACATTCCATATCTTGTTCTTTTTCTACTTGCGGACTATCAAGTTTCTTTGGCGTGACGTTAGCTGTCAAAACAATGTTTGTAGTCGGTTTAGCATCAACTTTGTTCAACTGAATGTTTAGAAACTCAGGGACTCCAGGCTTAGATCCAGATTTCTGTAACTTTTCATCACTTTTGTTAACTTTTGGTGTTTCCACCGTTTTGACTGGGGTTTGTTCTTTATTGATATGAGTAACTGATATAAAACTTTCAGTTTCTGGTTTCAATTCCCTTTGCACATTATGTTTGGCACTTAAAGCGCTCTCGACAGATATAGTTTTCCTTCTATCTTCTATTGGCTTCTCGGGGCTACTCTTAATGCTATCTAAAGAACTAGACTTGAGTATTGGGGCAATAATGGGCTTAGGCGAACTAATAATATCATCAATTTTAGCCTCTATTTGAGAGATATCACTATCGCGTTTATTATCCATCGTGATATGAATGCTATTGGTGAAGAGTTTCCTGTCTTCGTTAGCATCAGTTTTGAGGCTATCCAAGTAACTGCTATCGGTACTCGGCAAGCTATCGTAGTTAGCTTCAGCACTGCCGTGCATGACACCGTAGTTTCTGGCTGAAATTCTTTTGGAGAAGTCGTTTCGTTCGCTCAGGTTCCTCCTGTAGTTGACTTCCCAGCTTTCTAGTAACGGTTCAGAAATGCCGACGATGGCCGGCAGACTAGGCATCTGGTTCTCTTGGGAGCTGATGGACGTCGTCTCGGACGCGTATCGGAAGCTGTGCGACTTGCCGATGCTGCTGCGAGTCTCAACATACTCGTCTCCCAGAGACCTCATCGCAGAGGTCACGTAGGACTCCTCAGTTTTGGATGTATGGCGGGCTGATTCACGTTTGCATTCGATCAATTTCTCAGTAAAATCGGCAACGTGCTCAGAAGACCGGTGTTTGATGTTGTCGGAACTCTGATGCCTAATCGTCTTGGGGGGTGACGTCGACGCCAGCATGCTGGGGTTGAAGTAAGGGATGTTCTTGGGCATGCTACCACTACTTGTGAATACGTTATAATCGTTGTGATTATTTTTGATGCGCATCGCTCTGATGGGGGGCTCGTCATCTGAGATCGCTGGAGACTCTTCCTGCGCTCTGTTCAATAGCTCATTACTAATAAATGCTTTCGAGGAAAATGGGTCCACCAATCGTTGGACTGACGCTGGTCTCTTGGTTTTATCAAGATGCAGGTTAAAAGAGTCCCTCTTATCTTCAATTGCCTCTTTGGAAGAAGTCCGCTTTGTCCTCTCAATCTTTTCACAGAATTCTTCTCGTCTGCTGTAGCGACTTTTCATTTCTTGGTTCAACATTTTGTCGGTTTCTTCAGCGATTTTGAGATCAGTAATGTTGTATTCGACGCCGGGGACTTTGGCAGCGCTGTACACATCTTTGTATGCGCTGTCTTGGACGTAAGCGCCCTTGTTGTCCAACCTCTTGTGCTGTTGGTTGGCGAAAGCTTTCTGTCCGGCGGATTTGTGGGTTCTCTCTGCGGGTACCGGCTTGTACCCTTGTCCTTCATGAAAATTTCTCTCTGTTTCAACAGGTTTATACTGCGCAGCAGACTTCTCAGTTTTAGACTTTTTAATCTCTTGCTGGCCATCTCCATCAGTCTGGTCTTTTTTAGACTTCTTCCCACTCTTTCTCAGAAGAAGTCTACTGAAGAACGATTCCTCTTTCTTCGAAGACTTTATCGCTTCATTTTCTGACTTCTTGTCTGACTTAGATTTCTTCTCGAGGCAAGATTCATCGGCTTTTTTATCCATGCGGTACTTTGTCATCCTTTCTTCTGAATGGTAGGTTTGGATGGTTTCCTCGTGGGTTCTCGATGAGCTCTCTCTAAGGGCCTGCCCTTGGGAGCTGGATTGGCTTCTCTTGATCGAGGACCTTGGGGTGTTGGATTCTGCTATGCTAAGCTTTGCAGGAGACTGGCCCATGAGATGGCCAAGAGCCAACCCAGGAGGTAAAGACGAGGATTTCAGCTTGGTATCGCTCGGAGTCTCCAGGACTCTTGTGAGTTCCCTGTTGACGTGCTGATGCTGTTCTTTAACGATCATGTGATGCTTCGTAGTGGTCGATGAAGAGAATGATTCTGAAACGAGAAGATTTGAACGTTAGCCGTATGATCATAAGGGAAAACTAACTTTAGTTGGTTCGTTATACAACCTATTGTTGTTTGCTTACCAGTAACGACTTCTGAATGTTTGTGGCTGACTTCAGGAGTGGTGCTTCGTATCATTTCTTCGTTGAGTTCGGGCGTTATCGGCAAGGCTGATGCGGCAATCTGAAATTTAATGTCAGCAAAATTAATATTTCGTCAGGATTTTGATAAGCAACACATAGATGCAGTGAGTGGTGGCTTTGTGATGGAAAACCAAAGAACCCACTCAGCTGAAAGCTTCTGTTAGAATTGCAGAGTAATTATTCTGGATTAGAAACAAATAATAAAGGTAATTAAACATCATAGCTGAAGAATAAAGCAGAAAAGAAGTGCAAAGATATGTTCAGATAATTAATGTGAAAGTGATTGTGGCGTGATTAGATTCCTTACAAAATTATTTGTTTTACCACAGATATAATAAAGAGTATTGAAACATTTATGTATTTACAAAAATCATGGTTTAAACATTAGCAGTGTCGTCTCTAGATACAGACTCTTATTAAAACTCAATGAGTTATAATTATTAGAAATGTGGTCGACCTGGAACTTTTGAAATAAGGATTTTTCAAGTCAAGTTTAATCATATTTCAGATGTTTCAACAAAGTCGCACACAAAAGTTAACAAACGCCATCTACCTTGAGTCACAAGAAGCTACAAACACAAACACAGGCAAGCAAAGCGACAGGACAGACCGACACCTACTTTAAAGTTCAATACTAACTGGGTTGGTTTTCTTGCGGCGAGGCGCGCCGTGCGTGCGTCGGGGGCGGACGGCCATCTTGTGCTTGGCCGCCGAGTGCGACAGTGGTGCCAGCCCGGACGGCGGCTCGGATGTGTCTGGAATGTTGAGAAGGTTGTAATTAGATTTGGGGTAGGTAATCGTGCTGCTTAATTTAGAATTGTAAGGGCTTTGTTACGAAGATGAGAAAATTATGACGCTGGCAAGAAACCTGACTTCAGGTCCAAACTCCACCGAATTTGTCAACCGGTTGTCGTTAGAACTCCATGCTAACTGTATACCGGCTGCAGTATTCTTTAAGCACTATCAAAACAGTTATTTCAACTACACAAAAACTGCATCTTTGCAGTTGGCGGGCAGTTCATATGCAGTACGTCTGTTTAGAGACCCATAGTTATATCTCGTTTCGTTTAGAAAAGTTTTTTTTTTTTTTTTAAAACGTTGCCCCACACTAGGAATTTCTTCCTGTATCGTGGGTGCGTTTACAAACATATAAACTCACATACACAACACCCAGAGCCGGAACAACTATCTGTAGGTCATACAAATATTTGTTCCGTGCGGAAATCGAACCCGCGACACGCAGCGCAGCAGTCAATCGCTCAACCACTGCGCCAACCGTGCGTTTAGAAAAGATGTTACGAAGACAGAACTAGCTAGACATAGATGTCCCTCTTGAAGGTGTTACCAGTTGATTAGGTGCCTGCAGATACCAACTATTAGACATACCATGTTCGGGAGAGGTCTTAAGTCTAATGCACTTCAGTAAGCTGACAAAGAGACCAAAAAACAATGGGAATTCGGGTGGATGTCCTAGCTACATTGTACATCTACATACACCATTACAAACTCGAAGTTACGCATGTTATCAGAATATCATATAGAATATTATATTATCTTCATTTACACTTTTTCAAAGAGACAGGACACCTAATCATTTGTGTACGCTATCTCCAATATCTTCAACAAGTTTCAATTTGTTTATCAAGTTTGTAAATAGCAATAATACTCACTGTAGAAGTCAAACTGGTCACTCTTGGAGTGGTCATGCGAGTGGTGGTGACCACTGCTGCTATCCTCGTCCATCTCGGAGGAACCCACACTGAGGAGGGAGCCATCGCTGCAGGAGGACTGCGATATGCCTGCATGGTGCCGCTGGAAAGAAGATAAGGAGAAAGTTAGTATGTTTAGAAATTATGCGAACTTTGAGAAGGGAAGTTATGATTCTTCTGGTGAACAGCCAGGCGGTTCGCCTTATGGTAATGACTATAACAGGGGATGGGATATTTGCAATACCAGAGGCTTTGCTGGTAAGAGAGACAACGATTAGAATGTCTTAGGTATGTGCCTGTGACATATAGGCTTGAAGCTGTTTGATGGCGTTTCGGATTGAAGCTTGAGCTTCAAACCGAAACACAGGAAGGGTTATTGGCTGCAGAAGAATATTGTGGTATTATAGAGCTCTTTGTAAAGGAAATATTCTGTGTATTGAATTTTGGTCAACAAGACTTTTTCCGATGACAGATATAAGTCGGACACTCGTGAATATTATTTGCTTGTAGCTCTTAAGTTACGCAACTTGCCATAAAGGCGTAACTACATTATTAAAAGTAAACATATGTACAGTGCGTGCCAGGAAAGATGAGACTTGACACACCACGTGGTTTGACTTGCGCAGTAGACGATCATAGGTCTCTTTAGCGGTATGAGGTCTGAGTGCGGGCAAAACTGGGCGTCATCGGGGCGGCGTACAGAGCGCGGGAGTCGCGGTCAGGTCTCATCTTTAGTGGCATGCACTGTACATATTTTGACAGGCGGTTGTAAACTGCCACGTTCTCCTACGACTATATCAACATCAGGAAACGTCCGATAAGTATGTAAAATCGATAACTTATCAGGCGAAATATTACTTTCATTTGGCGTTTACGCACTTGGCTTTGGCTATAATATTGTTTCAATCCAAGGTCGCACGTTTCTATAAACCTGTGATTTATTTGTTGTGTTGTTGCTGAAATTCATTTGTTTATTTACTACTATGGACTATGAGAGGGAAAAATCTGAAATTGCACCTGTTTTTTTTATCCAAGGCCCTAGTCTTCCTTGTCCCCTTATTTCTTTTTTTCTGCGGGGAAGCATACGGTGCGCGCGGGGGACTCAATGCCAAGCTACGCCTTCCAAACTAAGATTTGTTTTCGAATATAAACTCATTAAGCACTTCAAAGTGGTAAAGAATAGACGTTTTGCGGACTGGTTTAATAGTTTTTAACTTATAAAAGTGTCAATTATTTCCAGCTAATTTCAGGAACTGGTTTTAGATTAAACGTACTCAAAAGCAACACCGTGGTCTGGCTAAATATTGTCTTAGCACCTTAATTACTTTATAGTTTAGTATCAAATATAATAAATTATTTATTAAAATTCTTTTTTTAAACAAGCTTTTTTCGTATTCTTCTCAGCAAACCCTTTCATTTGATACCCGTATCATGGCAGTGCACACAAAATAACTAGTCCGCCATCTTGGGCCGTCCACTATATTGGATTTAGAAAGACGTCATATAGCTAACTATGCATTGTCATTCAAACTAAACGTGTATGTAAAATTTCATCTTAACCGGTGGAGGATAACTGCTTTAAAATTCAGTTGCAAGATTTGACCCGAATATACTCACATACATACAAACATACATTGCAAGGTAAATAAAAGCTTGTAAAATACAGTCACACATACTAATCTATATAACATAAACACAGTATTGTTCAAAATAACCACCATTTTTCCACCATACATACCTTCTAGATACCTAGCTATCAGTACAGATAATCTTATTGAAATAAATCGCAAGCCGGATGCACGCTGCATTAGCATGTCCAGCTATTCAAGCCGTCTGGTCTACCGGCAACATACCTACGTGGTGTTGGCTATTGCAGCTTCATAAAACATTCACAATTAATCTTTAGATAGGTACTAATATAATAAAGCTGAAGAACTGGTTTGTTGTTTTAGACGCTTTTATTGTTAGTTTGCATCCATCATTTATCTTGCAAATGAATTTTAAAACCGTTATCCCAACGATTGGCCTGAAATTTTGCATACACGTTTTGGTTGGTTGACAATCCACGGTAAGCGTGGCGCTGTGTCCTAATAAAACGCTATCATCGCGCGATCTCGCAACCGTCGCGTTTATTTGTATGGCGAAATCGAAAAGCGCCTTCTGTCGGCGCGACGAAGCGACAGCGCCGCGTATTAGTAGGAGAGCACCTAAGTAACATAATTATAAATCCAGTATGACGGACTTCCTAAAGATGGCGGACCAATAGTACTTATTTTCTGTCCTCATGATATGGGGTATCACAATGATGATGATGAAAGGAATACAAAAGAGCGTGTTTTTAAAAATATTTCTTAAAAATAATAATTTATTTTGAACGCTCTAATCTCTAGAACTACCAGAAAGATTTGGTGTCCCAATCCTGTGGAAGGTTAGATTAAAAAAAAAAACGGTTTGGTGTCCCAATTCCTGGGGAAGGTTAGATTTAAAAAAAAACGGTTTGGTGTCCCAATTCCTGGGGAAGGTAATAGACTATTTAACATCACGATATGATCCAGGAGCCGAGCAAACAGGAAAGCGTTCTCAAAGAACGGTAAGCGAAAACATACGATGTGAGTACGTACGTTATTATTACTCGTACGTACGTACGAGTTATAATAACGCGGGCGAGTAAAACCGAGGTGCAATGCTAGTAATATTACATGGCTTATATTTGATTTATTGAAAGATTAATGACTGAGATAGCAATTAAAGAAACTGGTTAATAAAATGGAAAAGAGGAAATCAAAAGAAGTTAAACTAGAGCTTATGTAAAACGAATGTTGCTGCATTAAGTCCGCCTATGTATAACCATTGTACATGAAGTTTAAATAAATAAATAAATAAATATTAGGCCACCTTCCGCCTGATGCAGGTCCTCACCGGACACGGCTGTTTTGGGAGGTTCCTGTTCAGGATTAGGCGGGAGGAAACGCCCGGGTGTCACCATTGTATGGACCGCCCAGAGGACACGGTGGAGCATACGGTGGAGATCTGCCCCGCTTGGGCAGAGCACCGCCGTGTCCTCGTGGAGGCGATCGGTGGTGGCGACCTCTCGCGTCCGGCCCTGGTCCAGGCCATGGTACGGAGCGAGAGGGCATGGGATGCTGTCTCCTCCTTCTGCGAAGCAGTAATGCTCGGAAAAGGAGGAGGCGGAACGCGTGAGGGAGACGCAAAGGAGACGCCCTCACGCCCCTAGCCACCGCAGGAGACGCCCCGGGCGTAGGGAGTCGCAAGCCGATTCCCGGCCACCGTAGGCACGGGCTTGCGGACGGCAAGTTATGGGTAGCTTACCGTCCGATAAGGACCAAGCCCCAGTTTACGGCGCGTAGTGTTCCACGCGCGCCTCAAAGAGATGTCTGCAAAAGTGACGGGGCCTGATAGGACCGATGCCTGTCTGGGTCGCGGATAAATTTGAAAAAGAGTTACCGCGGCCCTGGCGTAAGCAACTGAAGGAACACGGGTGGGTTTTAGTCAGTAAAAGTCTGACACGACCTCCCGCTTCACCCAGAGCGGGAGAAGTCATTGGATGATTTCCAAACCAAAAAAAAAAAAAAGGCCGGCAGTCAGATAGCTTCGAAAAAAATATCTACTAATATGAAAGATAGAAACCCCAAAGAAGACAGAACCGGATATATCTGCCGCATGTCAGATGAGAAAAATAATTACGAATTGCCCCCCATCAAATGCTAGACGATATCGCGGCAGGCCAAGATGAAGATGGCGGGACGAGCTCCACTCCTACCAATACAACTGCACACGGTAGAATTGCGTGGAAAAAGGAGAGTAAGGTATTTGCTCTTAATAGGACAGTATAGGCAAGTAAGATTAGATAAACAGATAGTGCAGATTTGGACCGTTTAGAACCTGCGTCATGACGATCAATCTTCGTGCCATCTCTGAATATCACTTATCATCAAAATATCACTTCACTTTATAACCTATCGCAGTAGCTTTGATGCTGTAGGCGTGATCAAGACTTCAAATCTAGAGAACTAAGGAAAAGGGATTCTCACCAAATTGTTAGGTAGGTACCCAACTCAAAGTTCCGCATTTGTCGAGCACTGATTGGTGACTATATTGTAGTTTTATCTTTTGACTAAACAAGTGATGAATGTTTGATGGATGGAGAGGACGAGAAAGGCCAAAGAAATACTGGATGGATTGTGTGAGGAATGAAATTAAGGAAATGGGATTGAGTGATAGCGAGACGATATACTGGAGAGATTGTAAGACCAGTGAAGAAAACGTGTTTCTCTAGTGTTCTCTATCCTTAGAAACTGCAGGATCATGATGCAGGATGATGACGAGCTTAACTTCAGTCTTAAACAATTAGGCATTTTTGGATCTGAATCCAAGAATAATGTGTCTGTACTAGGATAATGAAATATTCAAAACATTTGATTTCAAAACGCAACGATTGATATTAACCTTAATGTTGGCACTAATAGTCCTTCTCCTCGGCGGTCTCTTCACCGACACTTCCTCCGCCTTAGTGATGTACAACATCATCTTCACTATCGATATCACCAAACTTATCGATACACTCACTTATCGACACTCTCACATCACTATGCACGTCTTTATTTGTTTGTTACACTTCTTATTCATTATTTATACTTAATTACATATTATGATTAACACTTTTTATGACTAAAATTATTACACACTGAAAATGATGCAATTGTTTAGTTGTAATTGTGTTTTTGTGAGATTTGGGGCTCATGATCTTTTTTTACCAGACTGCCGAAGGAGGGTAATGTTTATATCTCACGTTGTATAACTAAACACAGACACAGTAGTAATTGTAAACTATTAGATGATTGCAGTACGTAACATATTATGAATTAGTTCATAATTTGGCTGTTAAAATAACACTAAGAAAATTCCGTCAATGTTTTCGTCATGTTGAAAATTTTTTCAATTAACGCGCGGAGCGTTCGCATATTTTTTTTAATTAAATTGAAAATAATAATGCCGTAAGATTTGTATAAACCTACCTCTTCTGTCACAGACTCCATCTACAGATCTCTGAGAAAGTACGTATAGTGCAGTAGTTCGAAATTTATTATCTCTTATCCGATATTCATAATGCGTTATCTTATCAGGGCAATCGATGTGTTACGAACGTGACGATCATGGCCGTTATTGTCATTGTGTGTTATCTACCTGCTAATGTTTTTTAAATATTTTTTGTATAATTTTCGTTTTTGATACGAAAAATGTAATTTAAACATGATATTATTGGTTAATTGTGACTTCACAACAAATGAGAAGGGCTTAATTCATTGAGGGTTATAAAATAAGCAACTAAATAAGTAAGTATACATATAAAGAAGGACTGTCTCCCAAACTGTGTCAACTAGGTAAACAAAGGCACTGTTTACCATAGTTGGCCAGGTTTTAAGAGTTAGAATCCCATAATCTAGATTTTCGGAAAGTTTCAATACCAGCAGCCCAGAGTTCGGAAGTTGGTGACCCCGAAGACGACAGTCCCAACGACATTGAGGGTACAAAACGCGCGCTCTTTTGACGCCCGCGCCTCCCAAATTACGAAAACCCTTAACCTTTTACTTTAAGAAAAAAAACCCTTAGATCGAAATGTAGATAATTAAACTGATAATTAAATTTCTTTGAGATGGTGAAAATTTCATTAAAAAAATACGCCTTGCGGTTTTGGTACGATTGTCGTTTTTTTGTCCGTGTTAGACATAACTTTACAAATTAATTACACTATGTTATATGAATAAAACTCAACATTTTCTTAGATCAAATTATTAAGAAAATGGTCTTATGCAATATATATTTTTTCCAAAAAATTATGACTAGCCGTTTATACGTGATTCTTTCTCATTTTAAAATCGTATCGGATTGCTCCCCATCAGGAAATGAGAGTAACGGCACAGAGTGCAAAAATAATTCTGAGCTGAGTGCAAAAAGGAAGGCAGATCTGCTAGGCTGGAGTTGACCATTTTATCGCGATCACTGATAAGGGTGTGAGGTGCATGCGCGAGAGTGATAATAACACAGTATCGCACGTAATACGGTTATCAATGCCAATGTTCCTGATAACGAGCAATCGATATGAATATTATAATTTTTGCATTATATTCGCAGTTTCTTAGACTTATAGATGACCTTGCAAAAGTGAAATAGTTTAGAGATTTCTTTGTATTTATCGGTTTAATTTAAATGCATATTACGAGTATGGTCAATCTGTTTAAGGCGAAAAATAAAAAATTAATAAACGAAAAATAAAATAAACTTGTGTTGCAAGAAGAAATGGCCGTTTCTAATCGAATTTCGTAACTCGGTATGATTTCGGCATTTGACAGAGATTTTTAACCGACTGGCAATATTTTTCTGGCACTCTGTGATATCTTATGCATATTTTTTTTTTATTAATAGAAAATCCCTTTACTGAAATGTTCACGGAAACTCCATACTCCAACTCCACGGCTCTATTTAACCAATGCTCCTCTTTACAAACTTCAATATTTGCCCTTATGGAATAAGTTAGGGCATAAAATAGCCATTTGTATTCAAACTGAAAAGTCATTCTTATTTATGTTGATATCAACGAACGTGATCGGAGACCATTTAACCATAATTTTACCAAATTAATTATCAACGTTGCGAAATTATGGCCAACAATAAAAGATAATTTTATGGAACTTAGGCTGACCGCACACGTTCGGTTTCCGAATTAGAATTCCTGATACGGAATTACGTGAGACTAGTGCACGTTACTTTTCTGATCCCGAATTCATTTTCGAATGGAACTGAACGTCAAGTTTTAATTTCCATTCTGAAAATATACGAACACTTTCTTTTGCCAGCGGCCTCGCCCGCGTTATGGGTTTTCTTATCTCAAGGGTTTTTTACTGGGATGAAAAGTATAGATCTGTGCCAAATATCATCCAGAACCATTCAGCCATTATGGCGTGATTGAGTGACACATATTAGTAAGAAGTGCGCTACATAGAACACTTTGTATCTGCTTAGCGTGTCGATGGCAAATACAGTTTTTAAATATTATGTTTGGCGCAGTATTCAGATCAGTATATCATTCGCTGACGCAGCCATAAGGTCCTTAACACCTTACATGAAATAAACCTTTGTAATGATCCTTTGTATGAAATATATATATTCAGGTTTCCGAATCAGGAAAACGAACGTGTGCGCTCAGCTTAACTGCCACGTGCAGACAAAAATAAACGGATTACTACTTCGCTAATTTACTGAATAAAATTAGGTACTAGGTACCTATGTATGTAGTAATTAAGTATAATGGAATTATTCATAATTAAATTAATAACGGCAAAGGCATGAATTACTTTTGTTTAGTATGTTGTGAACAAGGTTCTATTTTGTGTCATTGAAACTATATTTTAAAGGTTAATTTGTTTACACTTTTGAACAAATTTACGTTCCCATTATTATTCAGTTAGTTTATTAATACCAGTACATATTGAACATATTTCCGATTTGCGGTAGAAAACCGCATCGATTTACGTATTGTGCATTACGACAGGGCCCGATCTAGCAATTTCGTCGCTCCGGGCATAGACAATATTTGCCGCCCTTTGCGCCCTTTAAAATTACGCCTTATAAGGAGGTAAATGTTTCAGGACATTATCTACTGGAAAAAAAATGCGGTGTTTAATCGAGGGACCGGATAAAGCCGCTTTTTTTACAACTTCGAGCGACAACTAAAAACGAAGTGAGCTCGAAAATTTCACCTAAGTATTTTTTATTTATTAATTTTATTTACATAATATAATACATAAGTACAGTATTATTTATAAACTAATATTAGAAATAAAATAAGAATAAAGATATGTACATTTACGGGGCGTGTCAAAAAATTCGTCCACATCGCTGTCAACAGGAAAAGTGCAAGTATTTTTGCAACATTATGAATGTTATGTTATTTTACAGTGGGTTTACATTTTTACAACAAGAACCAATAAAATTTGACAGCGAAGCGAGCTTGAATATTTCAGCACCACACCACGAATAAGTTAGGTTTACTGGTAAAATGAAAAGGGCTGTTAGTGCACTATGGCCGCCCCTCACTAATGCCGCTCTGGGCATTTGCCCCGCTCGCCCCCCGCCTATATCCGGCCCTGATTACGATCATTCCAGTACCGCGTGGTTTTACTTGCGTGTATTTGGTGGGGGCCTAAACCGAATATGCAAATCCAACTCTATAGTTGACAGGCTTGCCCAATAACTGCACGAGATCTTAGCCGTGTGTGAATGAGTGTGGTCACAAGTGCAAAGCGCGGCGAAAGTCTTCGCGGTGTTCAGAGACAGACAGTGCGGGTAGTTGCAAAACTACACGCGCGCTGACGCAACTTCAGCCGCGCCTTGACGTTAAATAGATCATTTTACACCAATTTACGGTTTTAATGTATTCGAATTACGTTATTTTAAAGTATTTTCAAATTTTTTATGAATGCTTTTTTTATTTTCAGCGTATTTCACACTTCAGGGAAACTGATTCTCCAGATAAAGCGATTCCGAACTTAGTCAGCTTGGTTTCTAATATATCCTGCCTTTTCGACTTTATTTATCGAAATGTTTGGCAACGCTTGGCATCTAACCCAGTTTTAAAAAAAAAACTGGCCCTAAAAAGAGATAGACACACTGAACAATAGATGAAAGCCTGTTTTTGAGCTTAGTTTGAACACCTCGATTCAGACTTTCAGAGCCGCTGACGCAACACACCGCGCCTTGACGTGAAATAAATAATTTAACACCAATTTACAGTTTTAATGTGTTCTAATTATGAGAATTTAATTTAATTTCTCTAATATATTTTTTTTAATTTCAGAATTCGGCGGCAAAGGAGACCGTCTTTACTAATCATGTGCACCTCAGGGAATCTAAAATCTACTGTTGAGACTATGTAGCAATTTAAAAGCTCTCGCAGACAGGCTCGACGCTACATTGCGACAATAATACGACAGTAAATTTTCATAGAAATAGTTCTACGGATAACACATTCGTAACACAATTGCAGTCAGTAGGGACCTTAACTCTTTAAAGAATATATTAACAGCAATATTCGAAAAAATTAAAATATTTTCAGAAAATTCCAACCACTTCCCTAGTCGTATAAAAGAACTACAGAAAATGCTATTTTAAGAAAAAGAAAGAAAAAATATTTATTTGTGACACGAGAAATAAGCATACAATTAAACAATAATAAAATAAAAACCCCTTGCGAGACCAACAAGGCTCCCATCTCAGCATGTGCAGCGATATCCAAAAAAGGTAATAACGCTGCGCTGATATTCTGATAGTTCCCACTGTTGATGCCTGTGTGTCCGTACACACTTACGGAAACGGGACTTATATAATAAAATAAAATAAAATTGAATAAAACACTTAAAAAAACATATTACATATTAAATTCACACCACTCCGATTTATCCAATTAGCAATTCTTTTCACCAGGTTTATTTACACTTATTCATTTACACTATTTCATAACAAATCTTACATAATATTTTTCTTTTGACAGCCGACCATAGATTTCTATTTTCTTCCGTATTTTTTTAAATAAACCACTCTTTGCATGCGCTCTGTCGGTTGTCTACGGTTTCGACAAATGATCTTTGAGCATGGCGTTTGTATATATGTATTATACTTACACATACTTTGACCCACATTCAGTGTTTCATTCTATTTTGTTTGTTATTTATATATTATTCAATATTATTTTATTATATTAGTCCTGTTGCCGTTATTGTGTCTGTGGCATCAACAGTAGGCCCTATCAGAATATCAGCGCAGCGTTATTACTTTTTTTGGATATCGCTGCACATGCTGAGATAGGAGCCTTTTTGGTCTCGCACAGGGTTTTTATTTTATTATTGTTTAAGTGTATGCTTATTTTCTCGTGTCTCCTGTGCGGGTCACAAATAAATATTTTTCTTTCTTTCTTTCTTTCTAAGGTGGGTAAAGTATGTGTAAGTATAATACAAATATATAAATAAAATATATTAAATATAGGTAGACCTAGAAACCGACGTCCGCGATACTCAATATTGAAGGTTCGTTGACGTAACACACGCTCAACGGGTATCTCTACCGTATCGCATGACAGCAAAAATTACTCTCGATGGTAAAAAAATCGATAGAGATGACATATCAGGAACGAATTGAAACTGTTACACAAGTTGGTACACAGGTACGTCATAATTTTCAGATTTGACTGCTGAAAAGACTGCCAAGGCGACTATGAGGGAGGGCATACGCTGATACGCAGGCGGCGGAGATTTCTGCGCTGCGCTGCACTGCGCCGCCTGCGTTTCAGCGTATGGTCCCTAATGATCAAGAAGGAACATAGAAAAAGATAAAGGGTTGGTGATCGCAGTGGCCTATGGTAGACCACGCAGGGTGGTCAAAATAAAGTTAACGTGAAAATGGACACCATTAGATGTAAAAAGAAGAAAACATGTTGAAGTGACTTAAGTCAAATTGACATTATATCTTGTAGTAAATTCAAAATATAAGAATTGATCTTGTGACATTTCAGTAGAGCAGACTTAAGTCAAATAGACGGCAATCCACATCGCGTCTTTCCACTTTCATCTCGTATGTGATTGGTCGATTGATGGCGGTCAAATCCTTTGCCTTGCCGAATTCACTTACGCTATTAGGCTGCAGGTCAACCCCATAAGTTTTGGCTTTTTGGAAATCTTTATCGCTGACAGAACTATTCTAGAACCCAAGAGCATGCGAATGCATGGTAAGGATAACGAAAATAACGTCAAGACAAGTAAAATTTCAAAATTTAAAAACTCCCGTCACATTTATCTTGCGAAAACACCCCGATTCAAACAGTAAAACGCCCATAACTTTTAAACGGCTGAACCGATTTTATTCAAACATAGCTAAGAACACTCTCGACAAAATAATCTTTCAAACAAAAAGCTATGATGTCACAGACAGACACACAGATACACAGCAACACACGTGAAACTTATAACACCCCTCTTTTTCCGGCGGGGGTTAAAAAGGTAAGGTTCTTGATACCTTAAAATAACATCCAATGTTCAGAGCTCAAAACAAACCGGCTTTATTTATTTAGACTTCATGCACAAAAAGGTACAAAGGCGGACTTAATGCCTTAGGCATTCTCTAACAGTCAACCAAGGGTGGTGAAGAGATAACAAGGCTGGTGCATTGTTTAAACAATTTAAAAAGAAAAAGTTGTTATTAACATACAACAAGTAAAATTTCAAAATTTAAAAACCCCCGCACATTTATCTTGCGAAACACCCCGATTCAAACAGTTAAACGCGCATAACTTTTGAAAGGCTGAACCGATTTAATTCAAACATAGCTAAAAACACTCTCGACAAAATCACCTTTCAAACAAAAAAAACTAAATCAGAATCGGTTCATCCGTTGAGGCGCTATGGTGCCACAGACAGACACACAGATACACAGATACACAGCAACACACGTCAAACTTATAACACCCCTTTTTTTCCGGCGGGGGTTAAAAATAGGTAAAATACACGTACATATATATTGAATGTAATATATACTGGATTTCCGAACTGGTAGATAGAAAACTCCCCACAATTTACGAAAAATATAACCACCTAACTACTCTCCATATCATATTCACCAATCAAAACATTACACATCGCGCCACAAAAAATGGGCCCACTCTCATTGTTACCTATATGTCACAACAACTAATTGTGCCGCTCTGCCGTTGTGCCGGTGGCCAATGGGAAGCGGAAGAGGGGTGAACTATCTCATCGAGCCGGATGTCATCTGTCTGACGTTCGTAATTATGTAGTTGGTGTTCAGTGTTGGTTTTGAATAAAATAATTTGTGTGCCATTAAATCTGGCTTATTAGAGGTAGGTAGTTTTTGGAAATGACTATCTGTCATACTTGTGTTTTACAGAAATATTAGTCAAACCATTATCCATCAGAGTTGCTGTTTGAAAAATCCCCAATTTTTTATTTGAACTGTGACCACTATGACTTATACATAACTAGCTGTCCCACGTGGCTTTGCTCCCGTCAACTGGCTACCCATCTACCCCACCCTACCTACCCTACAAACATGATTGTTGCGTAACTTAAACCGTTTACGCAGCGCACGCAACGGAAGCTCTCAAAAAGGAATATTTTGCCCGTTTTTGCAACATTTTTCATTTATGCTCCGCTCCTATTGATCTTAGCGTGATGTTATATAACCTTCCTCAATAAATAGACTATCCTATACAAAAAAAAAACAATTCCCACCAGTAGTTCCTGAGATTAGCGCGATCAAACAAACAAACGCTTCAGCTTTATAATATTAGTATAGATTTAAAGAAATTTTGATTGGAACTAAAAAAAAAATATTATCACGGAATTTAAGCCAGTTTTTGTTCGCCATATTTTGAAAGAAATGTCATCAAAATATTGTTCGTCATCTTGACGTCAAATCCATAAATAGAGGTACTTAATTTGAGTGCCTACTTCAAGTTTATCAAACAACACCTAGATTGTTTCATTAGCACTATTATTGATAGCACGCAAATAAACAATTATTGTTTAACACCTACTTTCAGATAAGCTGGACACAATATGATGTGTTACAGATAAAGGATTCGGTGCTTTATCAGTAAATTACTAAAGAACAAAGTTCCTTATCAGTAATCACTCATGCGCATTTGCATACAAAAGTAATTTAGATAAAATAAGTACATCCGCTGTGCAAATCCTCACAATTCAATGATACGCAGTGTAAAATATTGTGGGAATACAAAAATTGCGTCGGAGAAGAATTGCGAAAGTCTGGGTTCAAATGGTATTTAGAAAGAATGTCCATGAAACATACTTGTACATTATATACCTACATTGACACAATAATATCAAGTTTTTAGTGTCGCACTGCCCTGGCAAAGGCATCTTTCCATACAGAGATGGAACAAGCAATCACAACCAGGTTGACAATTTAAAACCTATAAGTCCAGATTTCTTCACGATGTTTTCCTTCACCGATGTCAGCGATGTCCAAGATAAGATAAGAAAGTACATAGGTATGTACATATGGAACTGAAAAAAGTCACATCGGTGCCCGGATTTGAGCTCACTACCTCAAAAACGATACATATTATATTCAATTGTTTTCCAATGATAACTTTTAACTAAGAAATAAAAATGGCCGTTTGACATATTTTCTATACAAAAGCTGTCAAACCGCCATTTTTATTCCTCAGTTAAAAGTTATCAGACTATTGAAAAATCGGCCCTGAGTCAATAAAATGAGGATCAACTATAAATTATGATAGCAGTAGCAATGAATATTTTCGACTCATACTGAACATGAAACAGAGTTGTAAAACTATACAAAACACATTGAACCGGTTTCTCACTAGAAATCTCACTCTTTGCCGCTGAAAGACGAGTCAAGAGCAAACACATCACAAAAAAAAAATTAAAAAAAAATATGTGGGCGTCAAAGCGAAAAGATTAATAAAATATTTAAAAACTAACACATTTTTTATACCAGACATTTGTAGTTGAATCTGTATTTGTGTTTGTATGAAGGCGGGCAACTTTACAAAACTGCATATATCTCGGAAACTAAATGCCGAAGACTGGACCTTTTTGCATGGACGCCACGTTTTAAAGCAAGAAATAAACGTGTAAAGCCACGTTTAACTGAAGTGTTTACTTGAACAGGGAAATCCTGAAAACAGTAGGTTTACTATCGAATCTAAGAGCATGTGTGCACTTACTATTGAGTGCTTGAGAGTAGTTAGGTACTACAATGAGTACTTACCTATATTTAGATTATAACCAACAATACAAAATAATTCCTAAATCAAAGCGAAGTGTTGTTTTTTCAACTACTACAACTATATTGAGGCATTAATTTAGGTCATCATCTTCTGAAATGATGCCAGGCGTCGCCACATTGACTGATCCCGTGCGTCTCGCATCCAGCGCATTCGCAGGTCATTGGTCCACCTAGTGGGAGGCCTTCCAACGTATCGTCTTCCGGATCGCGGTCGCCATTCCAGAACTTTGCGGCCCCACCGGCCATCCCTTCTGCGAACAATGTGCCCGGACCACTGCCATTTAAGTTTCGCAATTCTTCGGACAAAATTAAGTGTCTCGAAGAAGAAGAAATCGGGCTCATAAGCACTTTAGTTGGAAAAAAAGCGATGTGGCCAGTAATCGTTCAATGCTCTGTGTGAAAAAGGAAATATGTTCAGTAATGGAAACTTCATAGACTCAAATAAAATTCGTCTGAACTTTGTCCGAGAATCTTGCGTGTAAGAGCTTCATGTGAGTCTCTCAAATATATTCTAAAACTCATAATCATTTTTTTGTCGTAAAAAGTTGATTTTGCAAATGAGGTAAGTAAACTTTGTTAAGGTTATACGTAGCGATATCCTTTCCAGCTGTAAACACATCCAATTTAAAATTTACTGCAAATTACATACTACCTGCTGGTAAGTACTGGTTCCCTACTCGAGATAAACCATCAAAATGAACTAAAATACTAGTCGTATATTAACTCTTAACCTATACTAGTTAAGGGGGAACCTACTGCAAAACAATATTACTCACCGTAAAACAAAAATACTGATTTGCACACAAATTATTCAATTAAATATAAAATAAATGTGAATTAGTCCAAGAGCGAGCGAAGCGAGCTCGGGAGCTTAGGGCACCCCGACACGGATAGGTTAGGTTCGAAGGAGATGACGGGAGCTGAAGTGAGCGAGCAAAGCGAGCGAACTCAGCTCCCGTCATCTCCTTCATGTTAGGTTACTTTAGACCCTGCAGACAGAAATAGGAGCCCTGCGCAGCGGGGCTCCGTCGACTTTGTTTCGTTTCCCCCCCTCCCTTAAAACTTAAATATTTTGTTGCACTCGAAGAATTATTAGATTTACTTTTAGTTAACAGATAGTTATTCAGTAAAACAGTTAAGCTTTAAAGATCTAGCAGTATAGTATAATTCATTTATTTGATGAGCAAATTTAGTGTGCAATTCAGTATTTTTGGTAGTAATTTCGAATATTTTGATTGAAAAAAGGGGAATTACAGTTAAAGTATTAAATACCACCCCTAGTTAAGTACTTGTTAAATACGACTATCCGTTATATTATTACTAAACTGTGAAAACAATTGAGCCATGGAAAGCGCATAGAAAGCGTTCACAAGAGTTACTCAAGTGAAACCAAAGTACTATGACCCGTGGAATCTAATAAACTGTTTTATGACATGGTTCAACGTTAATTTGATGATGTAAGCCCATTTTATGTTGGTCCCTTGTTGTTTAAGAAATGTATGGAATTAGGGCTCCGACTTAATCGGTCACACAATCTGCCTTGTCCAACCGTGTTGGGGTCGACTGCCCGTAACTCCGATCCAGCTGAGTATTTTACTTGAAGCCATTGCCTATCTGACCTCCACAACCCAGTAACTGGATAACACGAAACCCCTTGGCAGGGCCTGATTTACCCACAGGCTAATCAGGCCTGGGGCTCGAGCATCAAGGGGCGCCAAGCTTGGCTTTCCAAATACCACTTATTTACAGAATAAAATTTAGTTTACAAATTCACACGAAGTGCATTATTGAGCTCGCTTCGCTCTCTCTTAAATTGTCTTTTATGCTATAGTCGACTTAAAACCTTTAGTGCTAATAAAAACCTATCCGAGGCAAGTTTTTTTTACCCGACTGCCGAAGGAGGGTAATGTGTTTATCAGTCTATGTATGTATGTAAGAATGTATGTATGTTTGTTCCCATATGGCGTTCCAGAGACCAAACGCGTTGGCCGATTTTGATGATTCATACGTCAATCGATGTGTCTTAACCCTGCGAGTGTCATAGGCTATATTAAAATTGGACTATAGAAAAATGGCGGATTTTGGGTGCCATATTGTGGGAGCCCAATTTTTTTTTTTCTTCCAAACCCTTCGTGTGGGGTATCAAAATAAAGAGTTTTAAGAGGTGATTTCAAATATATATAACTCTTATATGTTTAAATGTATCTAATTCGAAAAAAAACTAACTAAAAAGTTATAAATAAAAAAACTTAATTCAAAAACTCAAAAAATCATGCTGTGCAGGCAGAGGATACACCAGATTTTGGTCAGCCAGCCGGCGAATATGTATCCTCCGACTGCACAGCATTATTTTTTCCTTGTTTCCGACTTTTTTGTTTGCTTTTGAAGCAGTCAGGTTTTTTGATTTTTTGAATTAAGTTTTTTTTAAATTATTATTTAAGTAGGCTGGACAAACACAGGCACAGACTGGACAGGCTGAGGGGGCGCTTATTCAAAGTAAGTCTGGGGCGGTCAGACCCGTGGTAAAAAATAACGTAAAATTTATGTTTTTATCTTAATAATGTTTATTGTTTGATGACTTCTCCCAAAATGTTGAGATTATGATTAGTTCGATTTAACCAATTGTTTCATCAGAAAAAGCCCTTGAATTAAATTGATTATCGCGGATAGACAATAAAAAAAACTAAGAATCAGTTTCCTTTCGTAATAAAAACAATATTATTTGGTAACAACCGGCAAGCTTCATTGAACTGCGTAACTACCTATAACGTACTATGAAAAACTGTTTAAATGGATTGTTGGTAGTTCCAAATAATCGTTCGATACTTTGATTGTTACTCAGTTTATTTACAGTGTTTTCAAAGTAACACATAACATAACATCACGCCAGTAATCCCCGAACGGTTAGGCAGAGGCATACATTGTACAAAGACATTTAACCATTTATGTTTAGCTAACTGGGTACGCTGAGAGCAGTGGTAGTCCAGTAGTAACAGCCCCAACTTACGTGTCGTAGATCGTGAGTTCGAACCCAGGCACTTTATTTTGTGCAAAGTGATTTCATCACCACTGCTCAAAGGAAAACCTAAAGGAAAACTTCGTGAGGAAACCGGCATGTCCTAGAACCAACAATTCTAAGACATGTGTCATTCTCCAACCCGCACTGGGCTCGTGTGGTGGATTATGGCCCATTCCCTCTCTCACAGAGACGAGGCCTGTGTCCCAGCAGTGGGAACATTAAATCGCTGATGATGCAATGGGCACAGACTACAATGCGCGCTGCTAAAAACAAATGCCATATAAAATAAAATGCAATAACTCTGCCCGACCGAGACAACATACTCAAGAGTGGCGCTTGTGACCGCTGGACCAACAAGACTAGTTTAGTTTTCCAGGTAAAAAGGAATGTCATCATCTCTCATCCCTGTCCTTCATCCATCCTTCTGTTAAACTTTTTAACCGACTTCAAAAAAGAGGAGGTTATCAATTCGTCTGTATTTTTTTTATTTATCTCATCTCACAACTTTTACTAGGTGAACCGACTTTTTTTAATTTAAAGCTGGTGCTTCTCTTTAAATTTGGTGAAGATCTGATGAAGAACTTAGGAGATATACAACAGAACTCTTCAATAGACAACGGCAAAACTTCCGGGATTGCTGCAATCGCATGCCTGTTTATTGTTTACGCCATTTCATAACATAACAGTACGCTCTAAAACTCGACGACGACGCGGGTAAGCAGATGTGTACAGTTCATCCTGGTACACTTTTATTTCACAGGTTATGTTCAAGTTCTATGTTATTCGGGTAATCTATTCTGGTACAACTTTGTGCATTATAGGTTCCTTACAATAGAACTTGCTCTTTTAGTACCACAACTAAAAAGGGACAAATAAAAATTACAAAAAAACCCGACTGCGAACTAAAAAGACATAAACAATGAGAAAATCATGCTGTGCAGTCGGAGGATACATTATCGCGAGCTGGCTGACCAAAACCAGATGTATCCTCCGACTGCACGGCATGATTTTCTTTGTAGTTCGCTTTTAAAGCAGTCGGGTTTTTTTAATTTTTTTAATTAGCTTTTTTTTATTTATAACTTTTTAGTTATATTTTTTTTCGGATTAGGTACATTTAAACATATAAGTGTTTTATATTTTTGAAATCACCTCTTAAAACTCTTTATTTTGACACCCCACACGATGTGTTTGGAAGGAAAATAAAAATGGGCTCCCACAATATGGGAAAAATTGCATTTTTCTATTTTCCAATTTTAATGTAGCCAGTGACACTCGCAGGGTTAAGACGAATCGATTGACGTAAGAACCATCAAAATCGTTTGGCCTCTAGAACGCCACATAGGATCAAACATACATAAATACATACATAGACTGATAAAAACGTTACCCTCCTTCGGCAGTCGGGTAAAAAATACAACCGACTTCCAATGTTTTTTTTTTAAGTCACCTCCATTGATCTCCAAACAAGGAAGGTATCTTGATGACCTTATATCGAAATCAATTCGGTAATTAACCGTAAAACGTGACCAACAGACATACTTTCGTAATAACATGATTACCGGTATCAGATTAGATAATGCATTAAACAATTGAAGACAATTTATTCATGTTAATATTAGGTCATTATTACTTTACGTGCAAATTAAATATAAAAAAGTCACTTTTTAACCCCCGCCGGAAAAAGAGGGGTGTTATAAGTTTCACGTGTGTATCTGTGTATCTTTGTGTCTGTCCGTGGCATCACTGGTGTCTGCGTCGAGAGAGTTCTTAGCTATGTTTGAATAAAATCGGTTCAGCCGTTTAAAAGTTATGGGCGTTTTACTGTTTGAATCGGGGTGTTTTCGCAAGATAAATGTGTCGGGGGTTTTGAAATTTTACTTGTCTTACTAAAACAATCAAACTCGATAACTTTGCCCGACGTTATTGGGGTATACAGATACAGCTGAACACCAGTATTTACCTGGACCGGCACCCTATCAGATCTGCAAAAACCCAGTAATTGGGTACACTGTAACCTCTTGCCAAGACTGTTGTCAGCTTTTGGCTTCCGACTATGCATAAAGATCACTACCGATCTTTAAAAGACTGGTAGAGGAGCACTACCTGTCACTGTGATCTTATTCTTGTTGGATCTGTATTGTTTTCTTGACTGTACCTATATTTTATATGTATTTAAGTATTTGTGTATCCATTTTAGTATTTTATACGTAGTGCTTACTATGTTTTTAAATTATTATTTGATTTAAACTTGCGCCAAGTGCAGTTTTTGTCTTGACAATAAAGTATTAAATAAATAAAGATCTCGAAACGACAGCTGGGACCAAAACCAAGCTTTCCAAGGCACGAAGGAGCCCCAGCCTGTAAAGGATGGTCACCCATCCACGGAACAACTTAAGCAAGCGTTGCTTAACCTTGAGGACCGAACTGTGCGGCTGTTATTACCCACTTAGCTACGAGCTCCTCTTTTTCCTTTCCTCTATTTTAAAATAAATCTAAAGCCCTAAAGCAAACTTATTTACAGCGTAAACACCATTTTCATTTGTCAGCCCATGAATATTGAAACAGTTTAAAATTGCGAACGGATTGGATTTTCGTTTCGCATTTCGCGTTCGCCGGATGTACTTCCGACTTCATGGTGATGCGCTTTCCAATATTACAACACAATTTTCGGCGGTGCGAAAATTTTCATACACCATTTCGTAATAGATTTTGACGATAACGTTATACTGTGGAGCTCATGGCTAAATTGTAACAGCTGAACGGTTCGAACTTCGAGGTTAAGCAGCACCCGATGTCAGGCCATGGTTGGTAGAACATCCATTACAAACCACGTCTCCTCCACGACTCTCAATACAAGCAATTCGTTGGACCCGGCTGTTGTTTATAGGTATTTGAATGCCATTACGGGAAAAACTCAACAAGGGAAATAGTACCCTGTTAGCAAAAGTCAAATATCCTCGTCCAACTTACCACAGTGTCTCAAAGACGAAATTCTATGACCAGTGTGTGTTGCCAATGATGACATATGGCTCTGAGACGTGGTCGCTTACAATGGGCCTAGTCAGAAAGCTTACAGTCACTCAAAGGGCAATGGAGAGGGCTATGCTCGGCGTTTCCTTGCGTGATCGAATCAGAAATGTGGAGATCCGTAAAAGAACCAGGGTTACCGACATAGCTCGAAGAATTGCCAAACTTAAGTGGCAGTGGGCAGGGCACATTGCTTGCAGAACGGATGGCCGATGGGGCAGAAAGGTTCTGGAGTGGCGACCGCGAACCGGAAGACGTTGCGTTGAAAGGCCTCCCACCAGGGCCTGCAGTCTCGACATAGCTAACGATCGTTACGTTAAGTAACATTCGTTAACTCTTACCACAAAATAGTAAGTATACAGAAGGGCCACTCCCGCCGTTTGGAAAATTGACAGCTAAACTTGACAGATTCACTAGGGTTGCTACTATATTGATTCCGAATAAAAAAAAAAGGGTAGGTTGCCCAAGTTACAAACATAAATACATAGATTCGTCTAAACATACATCATATCATGCTTACATGCCTTAGAGGGTAGACAGGGCATCAAATATCCATTTAATATCACGAACACTACAACCCTAGTGAATCTGTCAAGTTTAGCTGTCAATTTTCCAAACGGCGGGAGTGGCCCTTCTGTATACTTACTATTTTGTGGTAAGAGTTAACGAATGTTACTTAACGTAACGATCGTTAGCTATGTCGAGACTGCAGGCCCAGGTGGACCGATGACCTGGTGAAGGTTGCGAGAATTCACTGGTTGCTAGACGCACGGGATCGGTCAATGTGGCGCTTGGGGGAGGCCTATGTCCAGCAGTGGACGTCTTTCGGCCAATATGATGATGATGATGATGAATTATGTATGTTTTTGTGTCATTCTGTCATTTAAAGATCTTTGACAGTAGTTACGGGTAGTAAGAAGCCTGAGCTCTGACACCAGTCTAGCCAAGGGGTAGTGCGTTACCCAATTACTGGGTTGTGGAGGTCAGATAGGCAGTCGCTCCGTGTAAAACACTGGTACTCAGCTAAATCCGGTTAGACTGGAAGCCGACCCCAACATACGAGTAGTCGGAAAAACGCTAAGCAGAAGAATAAATAAAATACTGGTAATCAGCAGCATTTGCGAAAAGTAGAAGCCGACCGTTAGGGAAGAGGCTAAGCAGAATGATTTTGGACAATACAAAAAAAAACACAAACGATTATTCAGTAATGGATTCGTACGTTAATGCTATACAATATAAACTAGTACTTTTACGAATCGAAATTACGTATTGTGTAAGTTAGTATTGTCGATTCTCCCGACCGTGACTGTACGTTGAAAAGTTCTCTAAACGTCAGGAAATGTTACCGTGAAAAAGGTATGTCGATTTACCTAATGTTATCACGCGAGTCTGAGCGAAAAGTATTTCATAATGAAGTAAGAATATGCAAATAGTTATTGTACCTTTCAAAATAGAGTATCACACTAATATTATAAATGTGAAAGTTTGTGAGTGTGTGTGTGTGTGTGTTTGTATGTTTGTTACTTCTTCACGCAAAACGGCTAGACGGATCTGGATGAAATTTGGGCGCACGGTTGGCGCAGTGGTTGAGCGATTGACTGCTGCGCTGCGTGTCGCGGGTTCGATTCCCGCACGGAACAAATATTTGTATGATCTACAGATAGTTGTTTCGGCTCTGGGTGTTGTGTATGTGAGTTTATATGTTTGTAAACGCACCCACGATACAGGAAGAAATTCCTAGTGTGGGGCAACGTTTAAAAAAAAAAAAAAAAAAAAATTTGGCTCAGAGATAGATTATAGTCTGGAACAGCACATAAGATACTTTTTATACCGGGAATATGTTCCCTTAGGATAAATTTCGACAATCACGCGAGCGATGCCGCTGGCAGAAGCGAGTAATATAATAAAAGAAAGACAGAAAGCTCCACGTGGTCTAGTCCCGCCAGCATGAGGTCCTGGGTTCGATTTCCAGGTCGGTTAAATCGTAATATTGAGTTTTCCCATTAGAAGCCCGAAGTTGGCGATGATGAAGTTGCCGAAGCCAGCAATGTGGCACTCCCGTGCCTCGGCAAGGATGTAAAGCCGTTGGCGCTACCCTGATGTTCTCTCTCCGGTCTTGTCGGAAATACATTCCATCGGACAATGACAGTGAGGTATCAGAGAATGAACCAGTGTCTCAATGTCTGCGCACAAACGCCTGCAATATAAAATATCTGAATATCTTCCGTGCTGATAGCTCTACTCTCTAGCTCTACTGAGATTGACCGAAATACGGTCTGGAGCACTATTAATATAAAAGAATTGGTTTAATTTTCCCCAAATAATTAGTACCTATGACAAAATTGGTATTTATGATATCAATCAACAATAATTAAGGCTAGACAAACTATCTTAGATCAGATAATCTAATTGCGCAATTCGATTATGTTGTTCAAATAAACAAACACACAAAACCTGCTGTTAGTAAACATTGAATTGCAGAAGAGACAAACATGAATCATTTAAAATCAAGATGGCGATTTGAACAGACCCAATATGCAAGTTACTTTTAATTCATTAGCAATATCTTTCAAGGGATTATGAAAAGCGTTTTCTATGGGGAACCCTACGATTGTAAAACAATATCGCCCCTTTTGATGATGTATGCGAATATAGAAATAGAGCAGTGGTAGCGCATATTGTGGGTTCGAACCCAGGCAGGCGCTTTACTTTGTGTAAATTATTTCATCACCACGCACTGCTCTAAAAACGGTGAAGGAAAACATCGTGAGGAAACCGGCATGTCCTAGAACCAAAACTTCGAATAAGAAAGAAAGAAAGAAAGAAAAATATTTATTTGTGACCCGCACAGGAGACACGAGAAAATAAGCATACACTTAAACAATAATAAAATAAAAACCCTGTGCGAGACCAAAAAGGCTCCTATCTCAGCATGTGCAGCGATATCCAAAAAAGTAATAACGCTGCGCTGATATTCTGATAGGGCCTACTGTTGATGCCACGGACACACTAACGGAAACAGGACTTATATAATAAAATAAAATAGAATAATATGTAAATAACAAACAAAATAGAACGAAACACTGAATGTGGGTCAACGTATGTGTAAGTATAATATATATATACAAACGCGATGCTCAAAGATCTTTTGTCGAAACCGTAGACAACCGACAGAGCGCGCGCAAAGAGTGGTTTAATAAAACAAAAAAAAAAAAAAAAAAAAATACGGAAGAAAATAGAAATCTATGGTCGGCTATCAAAAGACAAATATTATGTAAGTTTTGTTATGAAATAGTGTAAATGAATAAGTGTAAATAAACCTGGCGAAAAGAATTGCTGATTGGATAAATCAGAGTGGTGTGAATTTAATATGTGTGGTGTGGTGTTCGCAAGAAAGTTCATAATAAAGAAAATGGATTAAAGGCAGTAAACCTAACCGCGTGCAAACCACGGGTAAGCTTATCTTCCGGATTCCTTTTGCTTAAGTAATAAGTACTGCTTAAATTTAGTACTAAATGTTCCAATTGTTTTTATAGCACGAAACGGCGGAGGAAGATCATTCCAGATACGAGAGGCAGCGAATTTGAAACTGCCACGGAATGCAGCAGTTTTGTGTGACGCCAACAACAGGTAGGCAGAAGCTCTCGTTTTGACTTTATTTACATCGCGCGACCAGGTCAATTTACCGAACAGATAGTCTGGTTTTTTTGTGAGAATTGTGCCAAAGAGCAGGGTAGCCAGATGCAGCTTTCTACGATCTGACATTCTCATCAAATTACCCTTATTTAAAAAAGGAGTTACGTGACATCTAGGAGGGATGGTAAAACAAAATCTCGCACAAGCATTCTGTACTCGCTGAATTAACCTTTCACTTCTACCTAGAATGCACGCCCCGTACACAGTGTCAGCGTAGTTCAGCTTAGATAAAACTAGTGTTGACATCCACCAACCCGCACTTTGCCCGCGTGGTGGATTAAGGCCCATTCCCTCTCACAGAGCCTGGCATGTGTCCCAGCAGTGGCAATATCAAAAGGCTGATGATGATGATGGTGCAAATATAAAAAATACCGACCAGATGCTCTAGAAAAATTTAATTCTACCAACGAAAGCGTCGCCATAGTGAAAAACTTCAAAAATATATGAGATTGCCAACTGCTATCGAAAAGTCAGGATCAATACCTTACTTTTTGGCATTTGGACCATCGCTAGCGCTGATAGAATTAGACTTTGTGAATGAGTTCCTCTGCTGTTTTTTTCTTAATTCAGATTAGATACTATAGCCACAGAATAAATAATAGTACCTATAGCAAACGTTGGGTACTTTTTCACCCTGAAAAATGTCCATTGCCTAAATCACCCTGAATAACACCAACTATAGTACATTTGAAATAACATTAGAAATTTCTACAACCCGTTTTTACAGTCCATTCAACCGATTTTGAGTTCTATCCCGTAAATATAAGGATGGCATAAAAAGCATAAACCTGCTACCAAAACTAACTTTTTACTACAGCTGCCATTTGTCTTACCACCAACGCAATAGAAGTCAAAATCGGTTGAACGGGCTGTACAATGGGATTGTTTTAATATCTAATATTATTTCAAAAGGAGTATAGTTTCCAAACATATCGGCAATCCTCTTAATAAGGTAAGTCCCCAAATACCCATAAAACAAGTAAAATTTCAAAATTTAAAAACCCTCGATCTTGCGAAAACACCCCGATTCAAACAGTAAAACGCCCATAACTTTTGAACGGCTGAACCGATTTTATTCAAACATAGCTAAGAATACTCTCGACAAAACCACCTTTCAAACGAAAAAACTAAATTAAATTAAAATCAGTTCATCCGTTTAGGCGCTATGATGCCACACACAGATACACAGCAACACACGTGAAACTTATAACACCCCTCTTTTTCCGGCGGGGGTTAAAAACGAATCCTCATCACAATCATAACATAGCACAATATTTTTTATAGCATCCACCACATTTTATCCATTTATCGGCAGGATGCGTAGGAGTCGGTGTTGTTCGTATTACGGATCTCCGCGTCAAAACACAATACAAGTGGGTCAATGACTTTGATATTTCGTAGTTTTAATAATATTATAATAATGACGATGTACAAAACATAATTATCAGTATTGAGGGTATTTTTTAGGGTTCTGCGTAACTGTGTATCAAACGGGGTACATCCGTTGGCCTGTGTGTTTTGCTCTAGGGGAATTACGATCGGGAAAGGCTCGATTGTAAAACATATTATAGGAAGCGTTACAGATTGCTTTACTTGTTCAAATATGAATTTATTCTTGGCACTTGGATGGGTGACTTGCGCTACCTTCTTCAGGAAAACATGGAAATTGAAAATATATACATTATCTGAACCCTACTTCTGTTCTTAACTTACAGCCTATTTCTTTATTACACTTATATTTTTTATATAATGAAGGCGAAAGTTTGTGAGTGTGTATCTGTGTGTGTGTGTGTGTTTGTATGTTTGTTACTTCTTCACGCTCAAACGGCTGCACGGATCTGGATGAAATTCGGCACAGCGGCAGATTATAGTCTGGAATAGCACACAGAAAAAGTATTTTTATCCCGGGAATATGTTCCCTCGGGATAAATTTCGACTTACACGAAGGCAGAAGCTAGAATTTTTATTTAATTTTAACTAAAATTTTCTCGTATTTAAAAGTTACAAAAAAAATATCACACCTTTCTTCGCTCCGCCCAAATCCTTCAGGGAATAATTACAGGAATTAAGTTATGTGTTATGAACCTTTCAATAAAGGATAATACCGCAAAACAACAAAGAAAACCCAAAAAATAACATCTACATCATAACCCTTATTAAAAACGACGTAACAAGCGTTTTTCAGCCAATCAGCCAGTACACGCATAACGCGATAGTATCAGCACGCTACTGAAGGAACCAGCCGATTAGTAACTGCTTACCGCGTCGTGAATGTTCTGGCATTGGTGTAGCGCAAGGCCCGCTTGTGTAACACTGGCTTTATTTGGGTTCTGTAGTTTTAATCTAAGTGTGTTTTTGCCGGTTTGGATTTCTTAATGGAAATCGTAAAATCAGAATTGTAAAATGTTATCAGTATGAAAACGTTTTGATGATGAAGGGCGGAGGCTGCTTAGATATTTTAATATACCTTGAGTAGTAAGATCTTGTGTCACAATGATTCTAAAATTGTTTTTTTTAGATAGGTAATCTACCAGAAACTTATTCCAAACACCTCGAAAAAGGATGAAAATTTTATCTCAAATACGGTTCTAAATTCTTACAGTCATCTCTTATTTTCTCTAGTCTCAATTTTAAATGGGAAATTATTAATCCGGTGAAAAATATATTGAGTGGGCGACTATTATACTAAGTGAGTAACTATTTATCCGGTTTGAGTAATATCTTTTAGGAGATTTTTGTGAGCTGCGGTAATAACATTGATATATACTTTAATTGTATTTGGGGTTATATTTTTCTATTTAAGCATATTATTATTTCGAAAATAGCAAAATGTATCGTGTTTTTAACAAAATCAGTCCAGGAGCGAGCGAAGCGAGCTCAGGAACTAAGGGCACCGCAAGGCAACGAACTAGGTTAGGTTCGAAGGGGATGACGGGAGCTGAAGTAAGCGAGCAAAGCGAGCGAACTTAGCTCCCTTCATCTCCTTCATGTTAGTTTACTTTAGACCCTGCAGACAGCAGGGTCGTCAACGTCGACAAGCTTTTATTTTCAAGTCGCTGTTTTAAACATTTGTATTCACCCACTGTTTGTCGTTTACTTAGTATTTAAGTAAGCAATATTCGGTATTTTTACTACCCATTTTACATGTCGGATAGAGTAATAAACTTTAGCAGCTAGGAGGTAACTTTTAACTTATGCGACTCAATTAAAATCAAGCAATATTTTCTACGGAACCTCTGTTCAAATTAAGCGTGCTCTATTCTAATTTACGCTGGCAAAACTTTAACTTAATCGTTTAACACAATGGCGGCAATTAGTCTCATTCGTTTCGAAATTTAATTCGCGTTAGTAAATAAAGGCGGGGTCAGGGTCAACTGACAGATTTCTTATATTTAAATCTATCTTAACTATCATATTATAAAGACGTGAAAATGTTTGTTTGGTTTGTGGGAGGCAATCTCTGAAAGTGCTGGTCATATTACGAAAATTCTTTTACACAGATAAAAAGCTGTACTATACGCTGAGTATCACATACACACACACACGCACAGACTACGTTTTATCCTGTAAAAATGCAGATTTGCTGTGAGAGAGACCAGAGAGATAACCATAAGATCTTACTGTAAGATTATTTTGAGTGTGCGTAAGGAAATGTGTACCGCCCATTGTACACTTATCTTTATAAATGTTTTGTCCTGTAATTATTTAAGTGGTGTACAATAAAGTATATAATGAATAATAAATAAATATATCTGTCCCTTACACACACTCAAAATCTCCCTCTGGAAAGATCTCTCACGGGGAAAATCTAGTAATCTAAAATTTGTTTTTTTTAAAGAAAACAAGTCTCTCGTCAAAGAGCATTGGTTTCGTGAAGCGGCTTGGGACTACATAAATAGAATGGAATTTACAAGATACTGATAATCTGAAAAGCGTTTGTTTGTATTTACGCTGTTTTCCGTCTTTCTTTCGATAGTCAGCTTTTGTCTGATAGCTCTGTATTATTGCAGATATTTGACATTTTAATTGAATCACAATCACAGAAAAACATGAGTCAAATTGTTCTGAGAATGTCGCAATTTCATATACATAAATCAGCAAGGCCGTCTTGGTACGAATGACTTAATTCGTACAGATAATCACGATTTTGATCTGTGTTCCAATATGTCTTGCCTATCAGTTAAAATTAAACAAAAACATAACTATTATTACTGAATGACTTTGAAACCAGACTTTTACTCCCTACATGGGAAGAATTTAACAGCCACACATAAAATACAACTGCCTATACATCTAAGCTGACAAGAAACAAATACAATACGAAACTACCCACAGCTACTCAAGAAAGGCCATGTTTCACTATTCGCAGTACTATTGTGATAGCTCAACACATAACGTGTTCTTGGTGTACCCACGTTTTTATTGAGAGTGCATGTGGGTACAAGTACACCGTTAGTCATGGGCAAACTGTCAAGTTTAGCTGTAAATGAGTCCGTATGAGACAGTGTACGAGGTTTATCGAATAGCGCTATACTTCGATGAATGAGATGTGAACTTCGATGGATGCGCAAATTTAACGCCACGGACTTGTACTGCTGAATCATTCTGGAAGGTTTAATTGAAAATTACGGGACCAGAGGTACGGAGGAGTCTCGATACGTAACGTAATGGATGGTCACCCATCCACGAGCCACCCTCGGCGTTGCTTAACCTTGAAGATCGTCCGATGCGACTGTTTTTACTTAGCTTAGTATTCATAATAAAATAACTCTAATAACGATTTGTGTAAAATACGTGTTGATATATCTACACTTCTACGTACACTAATATTATAAAAATGAAAGATTTGTATTTTTGTATGTAACGAATAAACTTAAAAACTACTGGACCAATTTCTAAAATTCTTCCACCGTTGGGTAGCTACAGTATCCCCGGGTGACAAAGGCTACCTTTCATCCCTGTATTCCTACGGGAACGGGAACTACGCGGGTGAAACCGCGAGGCGTCTGCTAGTATATAGTAAAGTTCAACTTTCTCTGTCGAAGGATATAGAAAATGGCTGACTTGTCCGGGATGTGGCATATTAACAGTGCTGGGATTGAGAAATAGTATTTGTAGGTAGCTACGTACCTACATGAAGCTAAGAGGAACAGGTTGGTTGAAAGGGCTCGTCCACGACAGAGTAACACGTCGTATGATTCGAACGATAAAATACATTTGGAAAGGGAGACCAAAGAATCGATGGATGGATGTATGAATGATTATATGGCGAAGAAGCACTTGACTTTTCAGATGACGGTAAATGTTGCTCAGATCCCAAAAAAAATTGGAAAGGGCAGGAGAATGATATATACGCTACAGAAAAAGCTACAGTAGATTAATAGTTTTTGTAAACAGAGAGCTGTCACTGTGTCTAACTATACTGAATATTTTTTTGTGGATGTAAGGAAAAGCGGTTAGCTGCTAGCCCCTCACATACAGAACTGATCTGTTTTTGAAGATAAATAAAACATTCTAGATTCAGAGGCAGAGATTAATAACACAATAGGGGTAAAGAAAACAGTGCTTACAAACGAAAGATAGAAATTCTGGTGTTGAAACCTCATCATATTGGTCATCATCATCTGCCTAGCCTTTTCCCAATTGTTGTTGGGGTCGGCTTTCAGTCTTACCGGATTCAGCTGAGTACCAGTGTTTTACATGGAGCGACTGCCTATCTGACCTCCACAACCCAGTAACTGGGTAACACGTTACCCCTTGGCAAGACTGGTGTCAGATCTCAAGCTTCTGACTACCCGTAACGACTGTCAAAGATCTTCAAATGACAGCCGTGACCAACGGCTTATCGTGCTTTTCGAGGCACGGAGGAAACTCGGTATGTTGACATGGTCACCCATCCACGGACCGACCTTGGCAAGCGTTGGTTAACCTTGAAGATCGACCAGTGCGGCTGTTATTATTTAGCCACGAGCTCCTCCTAAACCTAAACCTCATCATATTGGTATTGCGGTATAAACAATAACAGTTAGAAGTCTGTCTACTATAATTTCATACTATCATTGTGCCTTGTTAAGGCTAGAGAAAACTGCATGAAAAACCATAACGTATCATTGTACGACCCCATTAGCATGCATAATTACATCATGCGTAAAAACTGTCACTGTCATTGGTTAGCAGTTAAACTTAACTGCCAGTTACATAACGTTACCAGTGATTATGTCAAAGAATAATTAATAATTATCGATTTAACTGTAAATCACTTTGTTCTTTAAGGAAATGTAATTGAATGATTACTTGCTTTCCATTGTGGTATTATTTTTTCTGTATTTTTTTTGTTGGGCCGTCTGACGTTTCTACTGTTTTTCTATGATTTTTTTAGGTTCAGGTAGAAAGAAAGAGGTCTATGGTGCAATGAATGCAGTTTTTTTCTATCAGGATATTAGAAGTGCCTTTTTATCGATTGAAGTGCCATTTCTCACTTTGAAAAAATGCACAGTTAAAAATATAATCTATGCATTTTTTAATAATTATTGCCAAGATTAGATACCTTATTACTGTTTACATTTAGAGTAGGTACCTAATGTTAAAAAAAATACATCATGTTAGAATAAATCATGATTGATTTTATCGAAACTAGTGATGGCAAAGGATGAAAACGTATCAACCATTTTTTTTTAAATCTCGAGAAATAGATTGGATCTAATTATTGCAAAAATAGTTTTTTTTAAGGCTAAATAAATAACCTAGAGAAATTCGAACATTATGTGGAAAACACATGTCATATCCAATGAGTTGTATACGGCATGAGTTTCATAAGCCATTTGATAAAATAATTAAGCCATTTTTCTTTCTAAATAACCGTTAAATGTTGTTGTAAATCTTTTCAATTGTCATGTTTATTTTGCGCAACGCATTTCTGTTCTATGCGACTGTCTGCTTGTCTTTTTGTGTGGCAATTTCTTTACAAGGCTAGTTTTTCTTTTCAGTCAGCTTATAATTTAATATAATATTGGATATAGGTACCCTTATCATAATAAAACTGTGTTACTATCCCTTAAATTTAACTATATGTTATATGTAATTATTTTGTTTAAATTAAGAGCTCTATTCACGAGAACACTGCCGACAAACAGTCCTGCAGTTTGGCAGAAGATTTGTATAATACCCAGTCATGTAACTTATGTTGAAATATATAAAAAAACAAAAAAAAAACTAAGCAGTAAAATGGCTATAAACACAGTAATTTAAAAAATGTGGTGAGTTCAATTTAAAAGTTATGTTTTTTTTAAGTTGAAGAATGGCCTGCTTAGCTATCTTAGTTGTTCAAATGAACATATACACAGTTACATATAGCAATTTAGACCTGAAATAAAATCATAAATCATTGCATATTTTTCTCAATAAGACGCATTAATTTTTTTGCCTTCCGTCAGCGATATTTCATCATAAGCATAAGTTTTACGGTAAACTAATTTCAATTAATTGGATAATAATAAAGCTCAAATTAAATAAAAAGCGCGTATAATTAACAGATGTCTAATAAATCTTATAACTTTCGATTGTCATCTTTTCTGCGTATCTTTTTGCGATTTAATGTTTTCTATTGTATGTGTGAGTTCTGCTTATATGTTCTTACCTAGGTGTGTGAATTTCTATTACGTTGAGTGTAATATTTAACTTCGTTACGTGGTCTGTTATTTAAACTACAATAATTTATATATAATAGCTCTCTTTTTAGTACTAAGGTGTATATAATATAGAGGAATAATTTGTTAGGAATAATAACAACGAACGTAGAGAAAAGCTAGGTATAAATTTTCATGAATATTTTAAAGAGCCCCAAATCTCACAAATCATAATTTTGCAAATTGCACTTGATGGTTTCAGCGCAATTTGTCATTTCAATAATCTTACCAATTAATATTACATAAACGTAATTAAAATAAAATAATAATACACTAAAACTTTTTATCGATACACTTAAATAAACTTCACTATAAAACCACCATCACTAAATAAAAACTATTTTATAACGTCACTATTTAAAAAAAGTATTCCACACTTCTAATGTCAAAAATTCAAAATTAAAAAGAAAAACCTCCCGCGGTAAATGAAACGTCAAAAAATCACAGACAAAAATTGTTTTGTTTTTTTATCGCGCGCGCAACTCTGTGTAGCTTCGCGTCGAGACTGGCGCGTTTGTCAGTAGATAGGGGAAGCCTTAAATGGTAGTGTTGTTGGTGTGACGTACAGATTAGAAGAGCTTTGTATTGGAAGAGTGGCAGACTGGCAGTACATACAAGGTGATACTGCGGCTGTATGTGGGTGTAAGCTGTGCCTTACAGGGTGAAGAGATGATGGTTCATCAATGATGATTATATTGAAGGGTAATTGACCCGTTTATTTGCAGTATACGATTATTGTTTTATATAAATTTATAACGGGCCAAGAGGCTCATTGGCAATGAGATACAGGGCGAATCTAGGCTCCAGTGCCTTGAACATTGGCGCCGATGTCAGCCTGTCGGTTTTTTATCGGTTAAATTTCATGCAATTCCAACGCATACTCCCCGTATGCGTTGGAATTGCATAAAATAATTCCTCCTAGCCCGTTCCATCATCGGACTACGAGACGTACGGCGGTTGTATATTTTTTTCACACCATCAAAAAGTAGAGATTTCAACGAACAAAGAGCCCACCGACTTTTTAAAAAAAGCAGATATTTTGAAAGGAGAATTTTAGATTGAAAATTAGGGTAGTTTTTTCGATATTAAGTCAAAACAAGGTGAAAAAATAAATATTTTAAATAAAAAAAATAACAGTGTGTTAGGGACATAAAAAGGTAAGTTTTTACCAAACTATGTGAAACAAAATTAAATGTTGTTAAAGATAAAAATTTAAAACAAAAATGTCGGTTATTTGAATTTTTCACATACATTTTGAGGTTATGTGAAAAAAGTGTCAATACAAAAGTTGTAAATCTTTTTATGATCTACAACTTTGTCATTTCACTTTTTTCCATATATAGGACTTGTAGTTTTGCCGGAAATCGAGATAAACCGTTTTCACCCTTAAAAACTCACTTCCTTCCCCTTCCCAACCTCAGATCGTCCGTAAATTATTTTTCCTTTAAGTTTTGGTATATTCTCTTCCTTTTCCAATGGGTTTCATCCTACTACATATTTTTTTCTTTTCAAAAATTATCGACCCTGGTCTAGTATCTCATAAACCGTGATAGCTAGACAGTTGAAATTTTCACAGATGATGTATTTCCGTTGCCGCTATAACAACTAATTCTAAAAACAGAATAAAATAAATATTTAAGTGGGGCTCCCATAGAACAAACGTCATTTTTTTTTGCCGTTTTTGCGATAGCGGTACGGAAATCTTCGTGCGCGAGTCCGACTCGCACTTGGCCGGTTTTGTTTAGATACGATTGCACGAGAAAAACACAATTTACGCGATTGACACTTTACGTACCAATTTTCCTTGCGCAACCTGGCCTGCCCATACAGGATCCCCAAGAGAGCCACAATGAAAGTCGCCAAACCCCATGGCGTCGTGTGAAAGCCATACAAAGTTGAATATTTAATGCGACCGTGACGGTCAGGGTTCTTGTTTGCGTCACATGTCAAAGTACTATTGATTTTTTTAATCCTATTTGGTAGTGATAGATTGTCGGATAATTTCATTTGTTGAGCATGCTTATTCTACAAATAACATACTAACTATTATAAAATATTCTCATCATCAAAATCGACCACTTTCAGAATCAAAGTCTAATTCATAGCAAACTAGCTGTTGCCCGCGACTTCGTATGCAAAACATTAGTACTTTGAATAGCCTATTTTTATATCGCGCCATAATATTATAGGTGTGGGCCGCCTTACTTATGAAATTATTAGTTCCCCATACAAACTTCTACCCTTACCATCCCCTTAAGGATGATTGCCGGGATAAAAACTATCCTATGTCCTTCCCAGGGTCTAAAAATATCTCTATACCAAATTTCATTGAAATCGGTTCAGCGGTATAAGCGTGAAAAGGTAACAGAAAGACAGAGCAGAGCTACTTTCGCATTTATAATTTTATTTATAATATACTAGCGGACGCCTCGCGGTTTCACCCGCGTAGTTCCCGTTACCGTGAGAATACAGACATAAAAAGTAGCCTATGTTATGTATTGTAGTATAGTATGGATTAAATAGCCGAAACTGTTTTAGTCTTTCATTTTCAGATAAAAAGTTCACAACCAGCCTTGTCTTTTTATATTTTACTGATTTTCATGAAATAATACAGCGAAGCAGCTAAGTTCCTGGTAGGTTTCAAAAAGAAAAGATCCGGGTGGTTCCACAAGCCCAGAAACATTAGAAAATGTATCTCCGAACCGGACACAAAAAAGAACAAACCAGCAATTTAAAATTCGAACACCACAAACTTGACAGTTGTCAAAACAAAGGAAACAATGTCAAAAGTGCACTTCCATTCAAATGTCACATTCGTTATTTAAAAACAAATGAAGCATAGACGATGGTGCGTGTACCGTTGCAACGGTACTTATACAATGGAGGACCATAAAACTGGCCGTAGATGTCACAAGATACGCCTAGTTGTCTAGGTCTTGTACTTGGCTATGTTTTTTATTACCGTGTTGTGTTTGTTATAAGAAATTCACAAATTCCGATGGGAGAGATACTCAGATTTTTTTTTAAATTATTTATTTATTGTACACAAAATAACATATACTTATGGCGAAAATAAAATTGAAGGACAAATTTGTACTAAAATACGGTTTAGGCTTTAAAACGTGCCAAAGAATTTGATTATTAGACACACATATCAAGCTAATCACACTTCAAACTAATTTTATAAAGGCGAAAGTTTGTGTGTGTGTTTGTATGTTTGTTACTTCGTCACGTTCGAACGGCTGGACGTATCTGGATGAAATTTAGCACAGAGATAGATTATAGTCTAGATTAGCTCAGACTACTTTTTATCCCGGTATAATGTTTCCTTGATTGATAATAAAACAGTTTTCACGCGGACGAAGCCGCTGGCAGAAGCTAGTTCTTACTTATACGCTCGAAAAATATAATCCTCCATCGGCAGTCGGTTAAAAAAAAAGTTAAAATTCAAGTCGCAATAATATCTCAGCGACAATCAATGTCAAAAAGTTTTCAAAAGATAGGAAAATTAGAGGTGGTTTTCATAGATGAGATGAGTTCCTTAAAAATACGGGAAATGGGTTGTTTCCTGGGTAGAAAAAAATATAATTCTATATAGTCCGTCAGTGAGATTATCAAATAATATTGAACCCGTATTTTTTGCTCTATCAAATAAATAAAAATTGACAAAGATAAAACGCATCAAAGTTCAGGAGTGGGGGCTTGTGACGTCACTTTGTCAGTATAAATTGTACTAACAGCGTGACATATTCCAATGCACTGTATCGTCGTAATGTTTTGTTTACGTGACAAAAGAAAAATACGTGTCCAATATTTTCAGGTTATCTATCTGACGGACTAAATAGATATTTTTTGTCAACTATCCTATTGGAATTAGATTAAAAAAATCAGGATGTGCTGAAAAAATACACTCTTTAGCTATTTTTTGCGGCGAATACTGAAATAATAGGTACTGTGTGGGTTTTAAGACTAAGCTGGCTTCTTGTGGGTGTCGTAAAGACGATTAAGGGATTTTGTAAACGCGTGGGCAGAGGCGTCGATAGTTCAGCTTATAAATTCATGCAGCCAGTCACATAATATATATGTAGGTAAGTATAATGTTCAGTTTCCTTTCTTTCCTCCATCATCTGCTTAACATTTTCTCAGCTACTGGGGTCGACTTCCAGTCTAACCAGATGAATACCAGTATTTTAAATGGTGCGATTGCCTATCTGATCTCTTAACACGATACCATTTGGTAAGACTGGTTTTAGGTAAGACTTTCCGGTCTTTGAAAGCCCGTAAAAAAATAATGACGAGCTACTTCCATTGTTTTATTATCAGACACACTTCCGTATTTATAATATTGGTATGGATTCAATTTGCCAATGTTTTTTATATTCCTTATCAGGTTTCAGCTTTACGCAACACCAGCATAATAGCGAACACTCTACCTGAAAGCATTTCATTCGATTTTCTCTTTTCACTTCTGTTTACAAGACATGTGGGCGTTTGACAGTGTGACAGTTGACAGGCAAATGACAGTTGTTTGGCACTTATCGCTTCAATTGATTCTATTTATTTCAGTTTTCAGACGTTCCTATTTCGCTTGTCTATAGATATCAAACTGGTCCTAGTAAATTGAGATAGAAAAGCTTACTTTTGTCTCTTGCCGATATACACTTTCAATGATACATACAATATATACAATCTGTCCTAAAACCGTTTAATTTATTATGTTGACGACTGTATCTGTATGTCTAGGAATATTCTTTACAATTTTCTGGCTGAGCAATCCAATTTGGGTGGCTCTTCTTAGAATAAAAAAAAAAAAAAAAACTTAATTCAAAAAATCAAAAATCCCGACTGCTTCAAAAGCGAACTAAAAAGTCGTAAACAAGGAAGAAATCATGCTGTGCAGTCGGAGGATACATATTCGCGGGCTGGCTGGCCAAAATCTGGTGTATCCTCCGCCTGCACAGCATGATTTCTTCCTTGTTTACGACTTTTTAGTTCGCTTTTGAAGCAGTCGGGATTTTTGATTTTTTGAATTAAGTTTTTTTTTTTATAACTTTTTAGTTAGTTTTTTTTTTGAATTAGATACATTTAAACATATAAGTGTGATATATTTTTGAAATCACCTCTAAAAACCCTTTATTTTGATACCTCACAAGATGGGTTGGGAAGAAAAAAAAATTTTGGCCTCTACAATATGGCATCCAAAATCTGCCATTTTTCTATTGTCCAATTTTAATGTAGCCTATGACACTCGCAGGGTTAAGACGCATCGATTGACGTATGAATAATCAAAATCGGTCAACGCATTTGGTCTCTGGAACGCCATATAGGAACAAACATACATACCAGGCCCCTCAGAAAGTATTGCGAAAAAAAGTTTTTATATATGGGAGACTGGCCAGTTATAATGTTTTTCGAAAATATGATTATTTATAAGTAAAAATAAGTAAGTTCCAATTTCAAAATTTCCCTCCACATTTTTTGCGAGTTAATTCAAAGTATTGTGTCTCACTGAAATATGGATCTGCGCCGGGAACATTTTAGAGCTATGATTTTATACGATTTCAAGTGTCGCCTGAAACCGGATGAATCGTACGATAGACTTCAAATGGCATTCATGGATGAAGGCCCTTCCAAGGCAACCGTGTATCGTTGGTATAACGAATTCAAGCGCGGTCGACCAACTTTGGGGGATGACGAAAGAAGCGGTCGCCCTTTGACGGCTGTTACCGAAGAAAACGTGCTAGCAGTGAAAAATTTAATCCAAGACAATAGGCGAATTACATATCAGGAGATTCAACACATATTGAAGATTGGATCGGGATGCGTTCACGAGATTCTACACAGCCATCTTCGCGTGAGGAGGATAGTATCACGCTGGGTGCCGCACAACCTCACCGATGCTCAGAAGCAGGCCCGGGTGGAATGGTGCCGTGATATGCTTAACAAATTTGAAGCAGGCTCGTCTCGGCGTGTTTACGACATCGTTACAGGTGATGAGTCCTGGATTTATCAATACGACCCAGAAACCAAGCGCCAGTCGACTGTTTGGGTGTTTCAAAATGAGCCAACGCCTACCAAAGTGAAGCGATCTAGAAGCGGGGGTAAGATTTTGATCGCTAGCTTTTTTAATTTGACTGGCCACTTGGTATCAATTCCCTTACGGGATCAAAGAAGCATTAATGCCGAATGGTATACTACCAAATGTTTGCCAGAAGTTTTCTCTGTTATAAGCAACAAGCGACCAAACACAGGGCTCCGCGGGCTACTGCTCCACCACGACAATGCACCTGCGCACACCGCACTCAAAACGAGGGACTTCCTGGACAGCACGCCAGTCAAACTCCTGGGTCACCCTCCTTACAGCCCTGATCTAGCACCGTGTGACTTCTTTTTATTCCCAAAAATAAAAAATCAGCTCAAAGGGATACAATTTTCGTCGCCGGAAGATGCGCTGGCTGCGTTCGAGCAGGCTGTAAACGAGGTGTCTGCGGCGGACTGGAAAAAGTGTTTTGAAAACTGGTTTAGGCGCATGAATCTTTGTATAGAGGCTGGTGGAAAGTACTTTGAAAAGATTTAATAAAAATATATGTACGTATAGAACAATTTTTTTTAGTTTCGCAAAACTTTCTGAGTGTCCCACGTACATACATACTTACATACATACATAGACTGATAAACATATTATAATACTCACAACGGATCTTTGTGGCTCTGAATTGGCTGCAAGAGGCTGCGCACTAGCTATTTTTGAGTCAATATTGAAAGTGAAAATAGAATTGTATAACTGTCTCTTTCACTCGCATACGTTTGTCGCATCATCCTATCTCGTTTACTCTATGCAGTTAATCTGTTTCGTGCGCAATAGTTGACAGATCCAACTTCAGAGCCACAAAGATCCGTTGTGAGTATTATACCCTCCTTCGGCAGTCGGGTAAGAAAGCTATAGTTCTGGCATCACATGATAAGTTGAAGGACAGATTATTAAGAAATTAAGAATAAGATCTAAACCTGTTTTATAGGTAAGGCTTGGTGAGGAATAAAATTGTCAGTAGATTTCGGAATAGTCAACATTTGAGACAAGGCTATTCTGGCAACAATCTCCCTCGGGACTCAACTCCTAACGGGAACATTACACCAACCGAAGGCTCATGTAACAAACACACCAGGCACCGACCTCGGCACCACTTTCACCGTTGCGCTGTTCCATTCTGTTCTGCAACGCTCAATCAACTGCGATGATTTATAACATTATATCGTAAACGATTTATGGGTTATATGTGTTATTAGCGTTGTTTACGATTGCTCCTTTTAAGGGTGAGCAGGGTTCTTAACTCTACCTTAGATTAGGGAAGTAGATCGATGCGTTGATATTGCTATATTGGTCTAAAAGATGGATCTTTACTGCTATTATTGTTATGCAAAGAATTCTTCACAATAATAATGACAAAAATACACCATGATAACGTACCGTACCAAACAGACGACGAAAAGACTTGGAATGTTTTCATGGGTGGATCAATCAATTGAGATATCTAGGTAAAGGAAGGCCCTTCTATGGTATGCCTCACCATCAGCTTTTAAGCATAGCTAAATTAAAATATTTACTCCTTCGCTACATGGCTTCGAAATTCAGACCGATTTCGATAGGTATATAAGTAATTTCCTGTGTTTAATCAATTTACTGTGCCAATATTCATATAAATAAATGTATTTAAACCAATATCCATTATACAAAAGAACTCGTTGGTCTTCTCAAATATGTTTGCCTAGCTATTTAGGTATCTTATCAACCAACCCGCACTGGGCCCGCGTGGTGGATTACGACCCATTCCCTCTCACAAAGAGGTCTGTGTCCCAGCAGTGGGAACAATAAAAGGCAAGGGCAAAGGTGTATCTTTCCTAACACAGGTAGACCGTCTACCTCGTTTTATTATTGAGATAGTTTAGTTCCCTATCTCGTTATAAAACAATAATTGGTATTAGAAGATTAATCGACCCAATATCTAAATATCGAGTACTTTCCGATTGTAAAACATAGAAGAGAGGTATCGATAAGAACAGGTATTAGATATATAGGTATCTACTTATGATGTGACGTCACTATCTGAAGAGGTACTCGAGATCGAGAGAAAGAGTACCTATCTAATATTAGGTCAGGAAAGGTACTTATTTATGTACATGGGATCTTCATTATAATGCCCCTATAAAATTAATGTTATTCGACTCTTTTTAGGTACAGTGTAATTATTTATTTGCATACCTACATCAGTATGCAGATCTCATTATGAAATTCTCAGTATTAGTATCACAGAATTTAATAGTACAAACAGTATGTAGGTCTCATGCCTTTTTTCTGCAGCTAAAAGAAATGTTCGAAGACATATGACATCCACCAATTCGCACTGGGCCCGCGTGGTGGATTACGACCCATTCTCTCACAGAGAGGCCTGTGTCCCAGCAGTGGGAACATTAAAAGCAAAATTAATGACGATGATGATGAAAAGGAGAGTTTGGAACATAAAATTAGAATCGTGCATATTTCATGAAGTTTCTAGAGAACAAATATAATTTTTCTTCTCACCTTCTTCATTACTAGAAACATAGACTGAGTTGTTTATAGCATATAAATGAGGTATCGAGCATCTAAAATTATTTTACATAATTTTAATATTGACCCTTTCAAATACTGGATTTAATTTGGATCCACTACCTAATTCACGAGAGACAAGGCCTTACCACTGAACTATCAAGACACATTGTTATTTTAAAAGTAATTAATGATTTAATTACTACTATCCTTTGTTATCTTTGCTATCTTTAATTCATTTTATTTTTGTTCAATAATCCCTCAGTTTACGTGAAAGATGATTATGCAAATGCTTCAATCGTAATCCTATTAGGTATACCTTGGTTTTTTAATAGCAGCGACCTTCGGAGTTTAGTCACATAATACTAATAAAATTATATTATTTCGGAATATGAAACGGATGTTATGAATGGATTTAGAAAAGCCTTAATAGTTTTTATCTTTAGATTATTTGTGCCTATTGATATAGATTATTTAATGCCTTTCTGTATACACTAAGAAATAAGTCAACTAACTAAATTAGTAATTAGAATAATAAGTTCAATACTATCTAATAATAGTTAAGAACAAGACAAACCTAAGTTATTTAGATTATGAGTGTTTAATTTGTAACTACAAATATATATATAAGGTTTTTTTATTACATTTATTAATCCCATTCTGACTGCAATATCTTTTTTGCGAAGAATTTTATAATTTTCGCAGTACATATTTTAGTATTTTGATCTAGCTAAAGTTTTACTGAAAACACTGAAATGTGTTAAGTAGCGACATCTATGTTGCACGGTTTAAACTATGACACTTGGATTGAGTTGTTGTAATTATGAACGCATCTAGATGTCGCTATCACCGCGTCTACATTGAAATGAAATAGAATTACTTTTTTTTCAACTACCACGGAGTTAAATACAGGCAAAATCTAAAAACTGTCATTAAGTAATGGTTTCTCAAACAATAGTAATATTTAGAAACTAAAAGTTTGTAATGGTTCGCACAATCACCAACAGATGGCGCTGTCCTCAAAATCAAACGTCGAATAAAATCATCATCATCTTACCTTTTCAACCTTGTCAGTAGGTGGTGATGCCGGTGGGCTCTGCGGTAGACCCAGGTCCTCGTCATCATCACTGCCGTCACCTCGCCCCCGCCGCCTCACTGCCGCCACTAGCTCCGCCTGGTGACAAAAGAGGGAACTATTAGTTTGAATACTTACTGCTTGTTGGTCTAGGGGTCGTTAATTGTGACTGTTGAGAGTACTTTCCTAGGTTCTATTCTAGGGTTGGGCAGTGTTACGGCTTTTATAGAAATTTTCAGTACCTGCTAGATTTGAGCCTAGAAAATGAGTGTAAAATAGAACACATATTAGAATACCTCGTCATTTCTGCCTTTTGGAATATCCCTGCAGGCCTGAAGTTTATTTTATTTTAAGTAGGTATAATTTTACAGCTGTTTTAATTGGTTGGACTGAACATTGTATTTGTATTACAGGATAATTATTGTATTTAGTTAGGTAGGTGTATTGGTCTATCTAGTAGGAAAAAGGTGCACGGAAAATCTGGTGCAGACAGCTAAATGATGATTTGTTATTGTAGTAAGTACAGGTTTTGGTTTTATTTAGTAAACTAGGATCTGCCAGCGGCTTTCCGCGCGTTAAAGTTGAAAATTAACCGGAGGGTACAAATTCCCGGGATAAAAGGTATCCTTTTTGCTTTGTTTTTTATTATTGTTTCATTTTATGCTTATTTCTCGTGTCTCCTGTGCGGGTCACAAATAAATATTTTTCTTTTTATTCCAGACTATAATCTATCTCTGAGCCAAATTTCATCAAGATCCGTCCATCCGTTTGAGCGTTATGAAGTAACAAACATACAAATACACACATTCACATCACACTCAAGAACAGTACCAAAAAGTTCTGTATTGTATGCCTACTTCCACCATGAGAAAGAGATTGAATTTATGTATGTATTTATGCAGAATAGTTACTAGTCTGCCAGAAAGCTGATCTTTCTAAAGCTTAGATTCGACCAAGGTATCTACGCTTGCTTCCTCTTTCATAGAAGACCAAGCAAGAAACTCCATTGCATGCATACCGAATCACACTTCACACTAGAATATTATAAAGGACAAGTTTGTGTGTGTGTGTGTTTTTCTGTTTGTTACTTTTTCACGCTCAAGCGGCCGCCAATTTAACCTTCTCATTGCTGGGATACAGGCTTCCTTTCTGTAAGACTCCCACCACGCCGTGCGCCGGCCTAGTGAGGGTTGGTAGATGTCACATGTCTAGAAATTTTGATTCAAAGAAATGCCAGCTGCCTCACGATGTTTCCCTTCAACCTTTTAGAGCAGTGGTGTTTAAAAAAATACACAAAGTAGACTGCCTGTTTGGGTTCGAATCCACAACCTTTCAATCGCAATTCGCAGCCGTAACCACTGGGCCACCATTGTTTCTACTCAAGGCTACTGTTAGGTACTATATACCTCTTCGAAGAATGTAAGCGTATTGTTTTATTTATGTGAAAGCAATGATTCATCATAAATACACGTCACAGTACAAAATGCCGCCATGTTTTTGATCCATAAAACATTATAATTAGGAGCGGACAGCGTTAGAGATAACGGACGCAGCTTCCTTTGCATATCAATGTGTAACAGATACTTGGTATGTGGTACAATGTTGTGGTATATCATAAGAGAAGGCATTGTTTGGGTACATACGTACCTATGTTAAATGCCAAACAAAGCCATCTGTCTCTTGGGCTGGTAGGAAATCAGTAAGTCAGCCCTTTTGCACCAAATACTTAATTCAGAGTTAATTGCTAACACGTGGTTAAATAACAAATATCTCATATGTGTTAGCTCACTTACTCCGAGTTTGTAATAAACCTCATGGAGGTGCAAGTAGGCCGCAAAAAAAATCGAAGTTGTTTGATATCTGTCATCAGCATCATATCAGCCGAAAGACGTCCACTGCTGGACATAGGCCTCCCCCAAGCTTCGCCAAATTCACCAGTCCCGTGCGTCCCGCATCCAGCGGATCCCTGCAACCTTCACCAGGTCATCCGTCCACCTTCCAACGCAACGTCTTCCAGTTCGCGTTCGCCACTCCAGAACTATTCTGCCCCATCGGCCATCCGTTCTGCGAGCAATGTGCCCTTAAGTTTGGCAATTCATCGGGCTATGTCGGTAACCAGTTATGATCTGTAACTTCCAATAATCCGCAATGGACAGTCCATTACGGATCACCAATTGGCAGATTATGGTCTTTCTCTCAATTCGCAGCGGATACGATATTTGTTATGCTAAGTACAGGCGACAAAGGCCAATGAAAACTTGCTCTGCACTGTGATTCATCAGATTTACAGCAATCCAAAGCTTATTCGAATTGTCAAGCATTACAAAATTCTAAGTTAATTCCAAGAAAAGTTGTAATTTCAATTCGATTCGCTAAGGGTTTAAAAGAGACCTACTAGGACTGAAAAGTCTGCCTGGCCAACTGGCTACCCACAATAGCCTAGAGAAAGAGAAGAATGCCTAAGCTATTAAAGCGCCAAGCAATTTCAAGACCAGGATAAGAATTTTCCTTAACTGTAAAGTGTCCTAATCGTTTGTCAAATATGCCTACTTTCGTTCCTCATTTATTTAAGAACCGTGGCAGTAAGCCTAATAACATTTGTCAATCATTTCATTAGCAAATGTTGGTCTTAATTGGCCAATTTAATAATTACTATGAGCATTTTAAATTAGATACTAAATATATAGTGCAGTGTTTCAAAACTCAAATCGTCAACGTCACCCAGAAATCAGCCAAGTTAAAATGGACCGGACACGTCTGCAGCATGTCGAAAGGTTCATGGGCTAAATCAACCACAATGTGGCCCCCGGAAAATTTCCTAGACCTAGGCGGAGATGGCGGGACGAGCTTGATGTCTAACGACAGGATTGGTCCACAAATGCTCTAAACCGGGTGAATCGGCAGGAAGAAGGAGAGGCTCTTGGCCTGCGGTGCGACAGAACAGGATGAAAATGATAAATAAAAATAATAATATATGATGTGGGATGTGAATACAGTAGTCATTGTGCCTATAGTCGTGATGACGGCCAATGGCATAATATTCAAGAGTCTCGACGAACACCTGCGAAGGTTCTCGTTGGGCAGTTGGATCAAGGGTTTGATACCGCTGTCTGAAAGCGGTACTCCTGGATACGGCACGTATTGTTAGGAGGTTCCTCTCTCAGGAGCCCTGACCACCGGTAGCTTGGACCCTGTTCCCGATGCCGGTGGTCTACTATATTTTATATTTTTTTATATTTTATTATTAAAAAAATTAGATAATATGAATAAATGCAATAATAATTTAATTTCGAGGAAAAATAAACGGACACAGCAAATTAATAACAAACTATTAAATTATAAATGTTGAATTGATGGCAGCCACAATGCCCTATTATAATTATTTTCATGATGATTCAATTCAAGTAGGTAAGCTAAAATATACAATAGTTATGAACAAACCCATAATCTCGCTAGTTTTCCGTCTGTGATCCAACTGAATTTTCTTTTCCATCCTTGACGTTGACTCATACCCACTGATAACTTAAACACTTATTTTTGGCACTTTTTCACTAACTTATCATTGCACACACTGTTTAAAAAGACACTTATCTAGATATCCACATTGGCACTTTATAATTTTTCCTTGGTCTAAAAAGCCTGTTTGTTTTTTTTATCTGTTGAGAGAAAACTTTTTTTTAATAATATTGACACTGATTTGAAATTGGAATTCTTTCGCTCCAATGCACAAAGTTTTCGATGTTGTTATGTTTTCTGGTGAATCAAAATCAACTCACAATTTTTGTTGTAGATACGTATGTTCACAGCAAAGACTTATGTCCAACTAATTTTAAAATAAATATGAAACAATAACAGGCATTAGTCATGTCGTATTTAGTGGTAAAGTCGAACAATATGGCAGATAACAACGGGAAGTCGAATTAATGTTGTGTTTACCGTGAAACCATTAGGCGTCTTCAAGCTTTTGTATTATTACGAACCGGTTAGATAAGTCAATAGTTTGCTAATAGTTTTAGCACCATAGATAATATTTTTTTTACGTAAGCTTTGGAATGGGAAGTATTTTTTGGTTTTAGCGAGAACGGCAGACAGGATATTTTTTGCTTTCCTTAATGAGGCGGTAAAGTGCAAGGGCAATATAATTTTAGAATGACTGACGTGTTTCACATAATTAATTATAATATAGTAGTCTACAGTAAATGACAATGTTTTTACCTGTGTATGGTAAACACAGATAATATAATAGTATGGTTAAGTACTTAATATCTAGAACAAAGAAATTCGAATAAGAGTTAATTGTTCTCGGTTATAAAATTAACGGATAACGTAGGTACTTACCTAATGTAATGTAATTATTTTATCTGTAACTAGCTGACCCGGCAAACTTTGTTTTGCCATAAAAACACCAAACATTTATCTACCCTACCTACCCTACCTTCTTACACTACCGTACCCTATGCTACACTACCCTACACTACTCTACCCTACACTACCCTACCCTACCCTACGCTACACTACACTACACTACCCTACCCTACACTACCCTACCCTACGCTACACTACACTACCTTACCCTACCCTACACTTCCCTACACTACACTACCCTACCCTACGCTACCCTTGCCTACAAAAAAAATATGTATATACGGAAAAACCATCTTTGAACATCAAACATTTAAAAAAAAGAATTGGTCAAATTGGTCCAGGCGTTGTTGAGTTATGCGCTTACCAACACATTTTGCGATTCATTTTTATATTATAAGATTATTTGACAATCAATTAGTTTGGCCTATAATCCACAAACTAGGTAGACACTAGAACCTGTATCGTGGGAGGCTTAGTTATTATGGACTAAAGTAAACGTAGTTATAAGAAAAACGATCTTAATAAAGTCCAATAAACGTTGAACTTTATTCAAATTCTTAGATATAACTTCCTCCATAGTTTTATTCATCTCTACATTTCATTCGCTGTACTAGGCAATCATAGCCTGTTAGGTAGTGTCATTAGATTAGTGGTTATGAATCAGCTCAATATGTGGTAGTTCTGATTTTAAAACAACCTATCGTTAGTCTGATTCATTTTACTTATTTTTCGTTCCTTACATTTTCAAGACTGCAATAGCATTCATGAATATTTATGGTGACTACCCGGTGATTGTTAAATATACCGTTTCCGTGAAATAAGTGATAGTGTGACTCTGATAACTTGGGGTCCACATTGGATTGTTTTGGAGTAGTCGAACTTTTTAAGGTTATACTAGTCGATCATTCTTCCATAGAAACGTAGTGGAGATTACTCCACTGTTTGACGATGTACGTTCAAAATAAAAAATATATAAATTTGTCTCATCATTATCTAGCCCTGTATGGAAACAAAAATGTTAAAAGAATATAGGTATTTCAAAGGTATGAGCATCGAAAGTTGCAAATTTCAACACTAATTTTAACGCATCTTTGGGCGGAAATAATTACCATAAGAAGATAGAAAATTGCGAAACAGCCACCATACAGGGATAGATTAGTACTTTAACAATGCAAATAATTTTATTTTGAAAATATAAATTTAGTAGTTTTTTCATAATATCTAGACTCCCAAAGGTCTGTTTATAAAATTTCGCGCGCTCGTTTTCGTCCTAAATCATCATCCATTTCGCTACAAACTTGCAAGAAGTGCTAATTCGTACGCGAACTAGATTCTTACTGCTCATCACAGCATCTATCTCTTTCGCGCGTGTTGTCGGATGAGATAGCATCCATTTTAACCCCGCGCACAATATAGGTAGATCGTGCCGTCGACTAGGGCAACTTTAAGTTCAAAAACCGCAAATAAATTGTGAGAAGTCTTGTCTGCTCTCGAAAATGTTAAATCAATAAATTACGACAGCTTATAAGCGAACGAATCCTTTGAAACCAATTTATCAAAAACAACGGTCAAGTTTATCAAGGTAGCAAAAGAGCTTACTCTTGGTTTACAACTGGCTTTAGACCTTAAGGCGGTACCCCGAGCAAAACGCCGCGCAAGCCGTTTTTTGTGCTGTTTTTAGGAGCTATCTACTCGTTATTTAAAAAGAAATATCAATTAATAAAAATACATTAAATTTCTACATAATATTGATTCTAAAATGGTAGATTTAGTTTTTTTTTAAATGTTGTATATATTTCACTAATCTACTTCCAAAAAAACATAAAAATGAGAAATAATTATTGATATTATGCATCTCCTCGTAAAGTGTTCATTGATAATTTTTTGTACTAACACTAATGGATAGACAATTTAATAACGAACATTTTTGTAGATTTATTTTTTTCAAAAGACCAAAATTCGATTTTATAAAGATTTTATTCTAAAATCTGGGCGTATTCACTACTGTAATTCATGCGCCACCAGTGCCGCTAGACCAATAGGAACGCTCGTATCTCATGCCGATTTTTTGGTCAGGGTACCGTCTTAAGAGCGGACTCTAGTCAACAGGAATTTGAAAAATAGGTATTTGAAGAAACTATTGCCGTCGCGTCACCTCCAACCTCACCCCGTAAAGTGCGAAAGGGACAACTGCAGCTCAGGCTGATTTTACCTACAAAAACTTTGACTTAAAGACGTTTCGTATTCTGCTGATTTCTTCATGAAAACTGGTCTTATCTAAAAAATTCTTATATCAAAATTTAGAGGAAAAGTATATCTATGCTCCTATCATTTCCTTTTTACCCGACTGCCGAAGGAGGGTAATGTGTTTATTTGTTAAAAACTTATAAATTTTGTCTGAAAGTCTTCTGATTCTGAACATGGCGGTAAAAACGGGCATTTTTTTCGGATTTTTGGATTGTCATATTTCTTTTTGTGATTATGTTTTGGAAAAAAGGAAATGATACAGGCACGTATTAATTAGACCTAGATTTTATGAAAAAAAAAAACATTTCTCTAGAGGCATTATCCACGAAGAAAACAGCAGAATGTGTTTGTATGGAGAAAGTCTCACTAGAGTCCCCTCTTAAAGTGTATTTTACCTAGAAGTCTATCGAGCTAAATCAAAACACTAAACGGATCAAAAATACCAGGCCACCAGGACTTGAAAGAGATTGCATAAATCATGTTCATTATATATAATAGCCGAGTGTGATATTTTGTAACAGTTATAACAATGGATAGGTTATTAACAATTGTATCATTGTACTCATACATTTGAATAATGTGCAAATGATACTTTGGTAAACTGCAACTCTGCAACATTGATACTTTCTATCTCAAACCGAAATATTTTCAAAGATTTTTTTGATGATTTTTTTGACACTTGATGATAATCGATGATGTGACCTACAAATAGAGCACGCTTGCCTTGACGTACCCTATTCACAGATATCCAGGTTGTAACTATCAAGAAACACAGCACTCCGGCAGGGAATAAGGTGGCTGTATGCACAGTGAAAGTATTCCTAATTCATTGCTAAATAATGTTTGAAGGGTTTTTGTGCGTAAATAATGCAATGAATGTTGTTGAGTTGTCCAAATGAAAAAAAAATGCTATTAATTGTATGTCAAGCCATTAAATCTTTGAATTGTCCTCAAAGGAGATGTTACAGCGGATGTTATTCATAGGTTTCGGAAACTTTTTTATTTTTCTCTTTTCTAGATGTGGTACATAATGTTCCAGTGTGATGTTATGTTATGAAATGGTGTAAATAATAAACAGACATGCGATTGCAGCTATCCCGAGTGATTTTCCGTCATTTATTGAAGAGTTCTGATGTATATCACCGAAGTACTTCATCTGATATAGATGAAATTATTAAAAATATTAAGTAAATGGGAATATAATATTATTATTAAATAAATGGGACCACACGACAAGCACTAGATTTCATATAAAAAAATAATCATCAAAATCGGTTCACCTAGTAAAAAGTTCTGAGGTAACACACATAAAAAAGGAGTACAGTCGAATTGTTAAACTCCTCCTTTTTGGAAACTCGGTTAAAAATCTTATCAAAAGAGTACCTAGTCTATATTATATTTTATGTTAAGACTTTTAGAGGATCAGTTTTCACAAAAGAACTTCCTGTGACCCTTTTTAAGGGTGCCAATAGGGCTCAATGCCGCGGGCCTAAGTTTGTTGAGTACAAGGTTTCTAGGCAACTTATTAGTGTCTAGAAAGGCTAAGATTTTTTATAGCTGTATTTTCCTAGATTTTTTTGCTTTAATAAAAACTTTCAGTTTCTAATTATTTTGCTGTAAAATATCAAGAGATTCAACTAGCTGTTTTTATATAAATTTTATCAGTTCCTTAACTTTATAATTATTGTAGAACTGATCCGAATACGAAAATTCTTTCATTGATTGAAAGCAATTGTAAAGTACTTATATAAGCCTGTTTTATTCCAGAAAAATGCACGCTTTCTCTTGCGATATTTCTATTTCATAGGCCACAAGACCAAAGCAGCGACAAAAAACTAGTTTGTTTTAAGATCAGTCAATCTGCCTAGCTTTTTCCCAACTATGTTGGGATCGGCTTCCAGTCTTACCGGATTCAGCTGAGTACCAGAGTTTACCATAAAGCGACTGCCTATCTGACCTCCACAACCCAGTACCTAGGTAACACGGTAACCCTTGGCTAGACTGGTGTCAGATCTCAGGCTTCTGACTACCCATAACGACTGTCAAAGATCTTTAAAAGACAGCCAGGACCAACGGCGACTTCTCACCGCGGCACGGAGGAATCTCGCTATGTAAGATGGTCACCCATCCACGGACGGACCTCGGCAAGCGTTGCTTAACCTTGAAGATCGAACCGTGCGGCTGTAATTATTTCGCCACGAGCTCATCAGTTTGTTATAAGAATAATAACTGATCACAATATAGCATTATGAAACCGGGTACTTATTTTCTTCTCATTTTTACTTACTAATACTATTAGGTATGTAGGTAAAACTTGTAGCTATATCTCTGCTAACCCCACAACGGGACGGTGATACGGTAATGACACATATTTCTCGCTAGCGTAGAATAATAGCCGAGTATCGGGTGATGATGAACAATGGTGACCGCAACCGCAGGAAAACCTTGTGCTAAACTAGAGCATGTTAGTCTAATAGTAACTTTACTTTAAGGTTAAGTTTGTTGAACTCCACTTTGATTGATTTCCAAGTATGTTAAGTCTTGTTCAATATCAGTAATAGATTTTTTAAATATAGTATATCATAATATAATCCGCTTTTAAACGATCACACTGCTGAGACACAGGCTACAGATCAGAGAAGTTACTACGAATAGGTCTCGCCAATCTTCTTGCCCGCCATGAAGTTCGCTACAATGGCTGCGCAGCAGTATATCTCATATAAAAGCAGCACCGTTTCGTGCCTTGCACATCGGTAAGACAAATCCCTCCACTCTGTGAGAGGGAATCACGGGCCCAGTGCGAGTTGGTGGATGTCAAATGTCTTCGAGATTTGGTTCTAGGACATGCCGGTTCCCTCACTGTGTTTCCCTTTACTGTTAGAGCAGTGGTGTTGAAAGAATTAACAAAGTAAGTCGCCTGCTCTAAAAACGGTGAAGGAAACATCGTGAGGAAACCGGCATGTCCTAGAACCAAAAATGCAAAGACATGACTGTGACATCCGACCAATCCGCAGTGGGCCCGCGGGCCCATTCCCTCTCTCACAGAGAGTAGGCCTGTGTCTCAGCAGTGGGAATATTGAAAGGCTGATGATGATGATGATATTGATGATGATGAAATCGCCTACGTGCCCCCGAACCATAACGTGTCAAAACTATCATCAAACGACTGTAAAAAAAACTTAATTCAAAAAATCAAAAAACCCGACTGCTTCAAAAGCGAACTAAAAAGTCGTAAACAAGGAAAAATCATGCTGTGCAGTCGGAGGATACATATTCGCGGGCTGGCTGACCAAAATCGGGTGTATCCTCCGCCTGCACAGCATGATTTTTCCTTGTTTACGACTTTTTAGTTCGCATTTGAAGCAGTCGGATTTTTTGTTTTTTTTATTAGTTAAGTTTTTTTATTTATAACTTTTTAGTTAGTTTTTTACATTTAAACATACAAGTGTTTTATATTTTTGAAATCACCTCTTAAAACCCTTTATTTTGATAGCCCACACGCACACTCGAAATAACCTTGCTCAAAGAGCTTATGATCACACCCCTGGGTTCGAATTGTGCCTGTTTCTAAAATAAACACATCAAAAAAAAAATTGAATGCGTAATAAGATTGCTCCAAAAATCCCCGTTAGTTGTTTTAAAAAGCTAAACCTCTTTAAAGGAAGAACATAAATTATAAAGCTTTGTAGATTTAAGAATATATTTTGCAAAAGGAATGTAGGTGATTAAATAACAGGTTTTCCACCCGCCAACGCGACTTTTAATAAATTCGTCATATCTAGTAGAAGTCCATAAAAATATGATAATCATGTTCTTAATAAACGACTACAACTAGAAAAAACAAAGAAATATGGCGCTGGTTTTGATTTCATAATAATTTTAAGGTTAAATAAATAACTGTTACGTAAATAGGATATGCCACTTATCAGTCGCTTTCGTTTTAACAATTCAATTGTCTTCAGCTGTCAACAAAGTTGATCTGTCAAAATGAATGATATTGTGAATGGGAGTGAATGAATGAAGGTAAAATTATAAGCACATTCAAATGTACCAGCCGGTCGATTCAATAGACATCTCGCCTTGATGACTTGTAGGTGAACTGAAGCTGGAAGGAAACAAATTACCGGACGCGGCTTACGGACGCGACTGATAGCCGCGACTTATAAGACTATCTAGGTAATGAATGTACATTACATTGTACACAACTATCGGACGTAAGTCGCGGACGTGACCTAGAGCGATCGGACGTCTGATAGAGATCTGGCAGCCGCGTCCCATACGACTACGGCACACATATCAGCCGCGGCTGTAAGTCGCGTCCGTCAGCCGGTTGTTCCCAGCTTGAGCCTGAAGTGAGCTATCATTCATTACCAATGTTAGGAATTGACGGCTTTCTTCGAGTTCACTTCACCAATGTTATCACGTTGAGATTTTTACAGAATAGCACTGCAGTAACCAACATTCAGAGACAAAGAAGTGGGTATCTGTAATATCAGCTGTTATTCATAAAACAAAACTGGGACATAAAATGTTAACAATCGTTTGAAAACACGTAAAGCTTACAAAATCCGCGAGGTAACGTCAAATCTGCGATAAACATAAAAATATTAAATAATTCGCGCCAGTTCACAGGTCGTATCCTCTTGTCTTGTGGCCCAAGGGATAAGTTGACAGCGAGTATGACTGGACTACTTTTTGATTAAAAAACCGGTCGGATATAATTAACAACCGGAGGCTCTAGACAACTGGCATTCGATGTCAGCGAAAAAAATAGCCGAAATGTCAAAATATGAGGCAATGATCACGTGATTTTTCGATATCGCTTGTCAATCCCATACAATTTTGTCTTTTTGACAATCACTATCGCCACGCTTTCGATGATAGAATTTGTTTTGTCGCTATCAACAAGAAAACAAATGAAAACAAGTTAGGTCGTCGTTTCAGCCTTCCTTGTCTTGTGTTCTGGTTATGTCTTCATTGCAAATTCTGTATTTCACTGCATACTTTATTGGGCCCCATCTATTAATTTTACCATAAATCTTTTGTAGTCCACAGCTGGACATAAGCCACCACTGAACCAGTTAGCTTGTAAAAACCTCTAGTTAGCTTGGGGGCTACCCGCACAACGTTTACTGATTCGAGATTTTTGTCAAAATCGCTATACTATTTTATCTTGCACCACAACATCACAAAAGCGAGTGGAATTTCACTTTCGCGATGACGGAACAATAACACAATAGTAAGCTCGGCGGCAGCTCAGCACAGTTAAGTTAGATATAAAGGACATTGTACTACTTCCACATTTCAAGTATTTCCTCCTTGTATGTAAAGTTTGAAGGAAAACGGGTGCAGTATTTTGATAAACTTAGATATATATATGGAGCATGATGTGTGCATTATTTATTTGGTTAGAATTAATGAGGTAATAAGCTTGTTTTGGATTGGTTTGATATGAAACCTTCCCCCGGGCGTCGGGAGTCGCAAGCCGATTCCCAGCCACCGAAGGCGCGGGCTTGCGGACGGCGAGTAATTGGTAGCTCGCCGTCCGATAAGAACCAGGCCCGAGTCGATGGCGCGTATTGTTCCACGCGCGCCTCAAAGTGATGTCAGCAAAACCGACGGGGTCCGCTAGGGCCGATGCCTGTCTGCGTCGCGGATAAATTTGAAAGAGATTCACCGCGGCCCTGGCACAAGCTACTGAAGGAACACGGATGGGTTTTAGTCAGTAAAAAACTGACACGCCCTGCCGCTTCACCCAGAGCGGGAGAAGTCATTCGCTAATTTCGAAACCAAAAAAAAAGTGGGAACGTTTCAAAAAGCGCCTAGACTTTTGGGGCAAAGTCCAGGGAGTGTGAAATTTTTTGGCGACCTGGTCAAGGCTGCGGGAGTCCGATGTAAGCGAAACGCACAGGACTGATCTGTGTGGCGACGCTTGTGAGAGGCCTCTGTCCTATGTCCAGCAGTGGACGTCATTTGGCTCAAATGATGATGAATCTTTTGCTGTCGACCTCGCTCCTGTGATCTAATCCCACGGGAACTTTGCATACGAGTATAAAAGCATAACAGTAGATGTCTATTTAAGTAAGAATTTTCTCAATGGCGTATCATTGCCCGAGATTACCTTTAAAATCATAAAATCTTGCAATTTTATCTCTTTTAAATATTAGGGTTTATTTTTCTGACCATAGTGTATACCTAATAATAATAAAATTATATTAATAATTTGTTTCAAACAACATTACATTTGAACAAAAACAACATTGTCAAGATAATAACTTCAAAAATGTGACGTGTCGCAGTTATTACGGTAATGAGTTTTTGGAATTCATCATTAAATAATTAACGGTTTCACAAATTGAACATTTCAAGACTTTAGTAAATCTATCATAATATATTTTACATAATTACTATTGAAGAGTCTCTTTACGAAAATGAAGATTTAATAATAGTGTTCACTAAAAGTGTTTTATAATCATACTTTTATTAAATATTGTAATTATTGCTTCAGTTTTAGAGAGCTGCCAAGAGAATATATTACAAAGAAGCTTGTTAGACTGTATTGCGTAAGATTTGTCTTATTTTCATCACAGTAATTGCTAGTACTTGGTTACAGGAGAGTATATAACCGTTTATTAAATCGCTTATCGCAGAATTTTGACAGGGAGTTAAGTTAATAACCATGATTGCAACTGCTACTATATTGTCAATTACATAATGATTGTACTAGCTTAAAGGGCTGGTGTTTTCTTCGGCCATAAAATCATCATTGCCATTCAACATGGCGATGCTGCCAGCGGTCTGGGCACTTTTCCCATTGACAGCGATGTGGACAAATTTTATGATGGCCAATGTGTTCTTTCCATTTTTGAACTCGCTTGTACATTTTTATAATTAGTATGTTCATACTTCATAATATTTCACTTATTGAAATTATTTTGTAAATAAATTAAAAGAGCTTCAATTAGACGCACTGTCATATTTTCAATCGATGGCTACAGTTACAAATAGCATAAATTTTTCGATTTTTCTCAGCAAATCCTTTCATTTGATACCCATATCATGGCAGTGCACAAAAAATAACTAGTCCGCCATCTTGGACCGTTCGACATATTTTATTTAGAAAGACGTCACTTAGCTAACCATGAATTGTCATACAAACTAAACGTGTACGCAAAATTTGATCTTTATCGGTGGAGGAGGATAACTGCTTTAAAATTCAGTTGCAAGATTTGACCCGAACACACTTACATACATACATACATTGCAAGTTAAATAAAAGGGTTGTAAAAAGGTCTGCGTATAGAATCGAAATCCGTTTCATACGCCTCGATTAGTCTGATTTTAAATATAGGGCAATCTCCCTAGCATCGTTAGGAGAAACCTTGTTAGTTGGGCTTGGGAATAACTAAGTTAGGGTAGACTTGCAGTCTAACCGGAGAGCAGTATTTTACATGAAGCGACTGCCTGTGCCTTTTTGACCTCCACGAGTTTTATTATTCAGCATTCAAAATCTGAAAAAGAACCTGCCTTTTCAGATTTTAATATAAGTACAAAATTTTATTTATTTTTCCTAAGCAAGAAGCAATATATTTGACATTGCCTAATATTCCGTATAAATATACAATTAAGGGAAACACAAAAGCCTTAATGAAGTCGTCTTCCTGATCCAATTAAGCAAAGACAGATTGTCAGCGATCGCTCAGAAGGACAAGAGGCGAATACACGAAATTAATAATGAATGAAGTAGGTATAGATAGATAGGTCGGTTCTTCATCGTATTCATTACGTACAGCAGAATTAATTTGTAAGGTAAATTGCAGAAACAATTATGTCTCAGAAGAGAATATTATTATTTATTTGCACATAGTTATCCGAGTATAAGAGTAATTGAAGACCAAAGAGACGATGGACGAGCTGTGTGAAATATGGGTCTAGAAAGGGGATGAGTCAGTCAGTACTGATGACGGTTACGACTTCAAATGCCAACGCATTGCACGACTTTTTTGGATAAATCATTTACTGTACAGACTACTCGTCTGTGGAATGCATTGCCAGATCCAATGAAACGTGTTCAATCGTTGACTGTGTTCAAAAAAAGCCTCGTAAAGCAACATTATCTGTGGCTGTCTTCTTCTTAGCTTGTCGATTTGAAACAGATACTGTGATTATCAATAGATTGTCGTAATTTTTGTATTTCTTTTTTATTTGGCTATATATTATGTAGGTATGTATGTATATATTAAATAGATAAGTTTGGAAAAAGAGATGTTGCGCCAAACTTCTCGGAGGTCAATCTTAGCGGAGACCAGTCAAAACATTTATTTGATCATTAGGATCAAATAAATATCCTTAATCTTACAAATGATTACAAAAATCTACATTTTGAATAGCAAAAATCGTAGAAAAATATAGTCTATTCGTTGAAGAGAAAAACTTTCCTACGGCCATTTTATTTAAATATTTTAGTGATGCGTGGGTGCCCATTGAAGAGGTTATTATCTTCTCTACGCGTATTATTACAAAAGCTATGGACCGTGCCCGTGCGCCATTAACTTAATCGACGGGGAAAAAGGTAGCACATATACTTATTTATTTACTTACTTATGGTAGCGGCTTCGCATGGATGAAAAATGTTTTATTAACCCAAACAATGTCGCGCGCGTGTCGTGCCCTCTGTGCAACAACACCTTCAGTCTGAAAATCCTTTACGAGGCATATGCTGTCGACAATGGCGACGTGGCTTAATTTTGGTCAAAACATTTTTAATTTTGGATTATCGTTACGACGACGAAGAAGATCCCAAGGGAACTAAATACGGTGATGAACACCAATGAACGCCTATGTGCTAATTGAGGTCATAGACCAGCTTTTTTTTTTGTCTGTAGGCTCGCGCTTGACCACTATTTCACCCGATCGTCGACAGTGAAACACGCTTGCCTCGAAATATCACTCTTGACTTACTTAAATACTCCTAAATTGTAGCTATCGGGAAACACAGACTCCAGCAGGGAATTTAAATCCTTAGCTGTACGCATAATAAAATCCTTAGCAATACGTTTTGTGCGTATGGGTGGGATGTCCACCATGAACCGATTGCGCATCGCCGTACGTCTGGTAGCCCGATGATAAAACGGGCTAGGTGGAATTAGATCGTACAATTCCATCGCACACTTCCCGAAATGTAACCGATAAAAACCGACCACTCGGCGACGATGTTCAAGGCTCTGGAGCTTTGACTTAACCAGTGCCTCATTGCCGATGAGCCTCTTGGCGCGCTTTTCGATCGACTCTAGTGCATCAAGCTGGTATTTGGCAGATCCGTTCCAGAGATGTATACAGAAAAACTCCATGCATGATCGAACTTCGAACAATCTATGGCAAATGTGGCAATTCACATCCAAATCCTTTAAGCTGAGAACGTTACCGACAGATCGGCACACTGACGCATTTATAATATTACTATAGTTTCTGACAGCGGCATCGCCTGTATTCAATTCAGAAATCGTCCCAAAGAAACGTACTCCTGTGATAAAAAATACTTATCATTTGTATTTATCCGAAATACCAATCTATCTCTGTAGCAAAAAATTCAAAATTTGTTCAGTGGTTTAGGCTTGAAAAACGCAACATACAAACAGACAGACCGAGTTACTGTCGCGTTTATGTTAGTATGGATATTAAGATTACCTTTACGTCTATATAGAGAGATCTTCAAGGTATTCTTTCGAGGTTAACAGGGATATTCAATATTGTATGATAATGGAATGTGCATGTTGCACATTGAGTGGTCCAAGACTTTCTGTATCTTTGAGAGCGCATTTATGAATTTCAATCATGTGTTCGTTCAAATTGTAGATTTCATATTAAAACCTGTTGAAGTAAATGTGTTGAATTTTGATAACTCAGATCCTTGATAAGAAGCAGTATATTGAGCTATGAAAGCCATGTGTTAAATCTAGCCTAGCTTTTTAGAAATTTATCAGTTTTTAAAAGTCATGAAAGAGATGAATATGTGACTGATTCCATGATCAAAAATAATTATTAAGAAGCCAGTAACACTGACGATCATGTTTATTCTTTCTCTTGACGAGATCCTTTTTTCCAGTCGCCAACGACCTTGAGGGAACAAAACGCGCTCTCGTTTCTTTCACACCCGCACGACCTAAAATTCAATAGTCTATTTGTACTTTTCCTATTGTTTCATGACTTTAAAAAAAAGCCAAAATTAAATTGATGATTAATTGTCTTTGGGATGGTGACCATTTTATTAAAATACTCCCGGCAGTTTTGGTGCGATTGTCGTTTTTTTGTCAGTGTTAGACATAACTTAACAAATTAATTACACTATGTTATACGAATAAAATTATCAAGAAAATAGTCGAATGTAACATATTGTTTCAAAAAAATAAAGACTTGCCGTTTAGACGAGATTCTCATTTAAAATCAGCTACTGAGGGTTATCTAAACACTAAATAAGGCTATTGTAATACTGACTGAGTCAGCAATTTACATAATTAAAAACTTGACTAACAAAGTTAACGTTATATAAAACAATTTCTAGTTTTTATCCAGTACATAAAATAAAGCATTTAACGGACTGGTACATAAATTGGTAGGTAAGTAGGTATGTGCATCTTATGTAAACATGTACAGGAAAACAACGATGACATCAGTAATTTAAATTAATATTATTATGTTCCTGCCTTTATTATTCAGGTAGGTATACTAACAGGGATAAATATTATTTCAAATAAATAAATATAGTTTTACTGAATGTTGCAGTAACTAAACGTAGGTTCCTATACTTTTAGAATTCATTCCTCAGTCTTTGCAAAAAGTTTTGACGCAACTAAACGCAAATAAATTAGTTCACCTGTCAAATTATTACGTAATAAGGCATAGAAAATAAGTGAAAAAACATATCATTGACCAACTTGTAAAGTATTTATTAATTAAATCTGTACGGAATAACCTTACATTCCAAAGATTCAGATAGAATCTGCATAGTTATTTCACTTAAATATCAAGGCAGATCGATTACCATTCCAAAATGTTACACAAACTTGCAAACTTATAACATTTTATAGACAAAGAAATAAAAATAAATAATTACCAAAAAGACTTTAGTTGCCAACAGCCAGGCCATGTTCCAAATAGTTCGAATTGCCTCCGAAATTCGCGCCATTTTGTTACGTCACCACTTCGAATATCCGAAATTCCAAATTTGAAAACTTTTGTGCACATTCAAATATTTCTGAGTGACTAGAATTAAATCGTTATTGTTTTTTTTTCATTCTTTAGTTACGGAATTTATAAACATGAATGTTAAATGAGTACAAACAAATAATTAGGCTTATGCATCATGAAAAACATAGTGAAAACTTTGTTTGAAAAGAATACACACCAGAGTGAGCAAAAAAACAAAATTGCTTCATCATTACATTCTCTATGACTTAACATAATCGTGGATGCCACTCGCACTCATGTTTTGAATACATTTTAAGTTCAAAAGTTGATTACACTTTCGAGCAGTAATTTCGTACCTTTTTACTTGCGAAGAGGCCCAAAAAGCCCTTTGACCCTCAAGAGCTTTTATGCTTAGAATTTAATTTAAGCACACTTCCCGGGGCCAAGCACTAAGTAATTAAAAAACTCAACAAACAAAATTACCAATTCAAATTCACTTTCCGTAACTCAAGAATGAGAACAACAAATTCCAAATTTGAAAACCCGCGCGAAAATTTTTGACATCAATATTTTTTAATTAAAAAAAGAGGTGTGTTGCACAGTGTTGCACGACAGAAAGAATCAAAACCACTGGAAGTAATTGTAAGACGTATAGTTTGCTCTGTGAAGAGAATTTTGGAAAGTAGAAGCATCAAGCGAAACGGTACCAGCATTGAAATTAATGTATCGTCGCTTGCGCCGCTTGCACAGTAGCGAATAGCCGTGAAATGGTGGTATTTTTCTGTAATGTGATTTGTTTTTTGATTTGATGCAACAATTAGATAATTCTGCAAATTGTTTGTCTGCAATTTGATGATTGATTGCAAAGATTATTGGGACGAGTGGTTTAGAACTCTACAAAACTTTAAAATGACGATTCACTATATATATATTTTTCTCAATGCTTAGCTAATTCTGATGTAACATTTGGGATAATTATCGCTGTAAGAAAAAAATCGCATCCCAGGAAAGCATACAGCATTCAGGTTAGCGAGAATACCACCCATCCTCTAACCGACAATGTGGCCCAAACCTAACGTGCTAAACCGTCATTAAATTAGTGGTAATATAGATGAATTATTTGAGAGCAATGCGTGGCGGCAGTAACGTCTGCGTCTCGTTAGTATGAAGATTGCTGGTATACATTCGTGAATCTATCAAACACTTGACGAAATAATGCATCTCACGTCTGATCTTGTTGTACTTAAAGAAAACGGAATAATTATGGAATAGGTGTCTTTTCGCCCGTCTGTGTTTCTATTAGGTGCATATTTCTCCAAAATTATATCGATGTAGGAAGCTATGTTTTTTAATTAGGTCTAAACTATTTGTGGTGACGGTATTACGAAGATTGTAATATATTTTCAGAGCAAACTTGGAAACAAAGAACGCCCAAGACAGAAAAATATGGAAGGACAAAGCCTTTGTCGAACGCGGGATATTTCAGCCTTGTAAAAAAGGGTCAGCAGTATTTTCTTTGTATAAAAAAGTATGTAATTTTGATATTTTTAGTATTTATACTCTGGCCAAGATGAAGGTACAATATTTACTAACAAAGCACTGACAGCTTATTCAGCTGATAGCAAGTATGAAAATATTAGTTTCGTTCTATCTCTCTCGCTACAGCTCTAATAAAATTTTCTAGACCTATAGTAATATTCTGCCTTGGATAGTTTATTTAAGTTCTAAAACTATCTTTCATCTGTACTAACTCAGTTAAATCGATGTAGGTAATGTATGTACCTACCAACAACAGATACAACATTGTTTTGTTGTTGAGTTGAGGGAAGCAATAAAAAATGCTGTTTTACTTTGTTTTTAAACATTGTATCTTCAACATAGATGGCGTATAGGTACCAAGAACGACCGCTGTTGTTGAATTAGGTAATTTACCTATGTTTGCAATATTTTTAAGTATGTGAGAACCATGTTCCTATTTATCAAGTGAAGGAATTTACCTGTAGTGTTAGTAAAACTTTATATCTATACGTTTTATAGGAGTGTCAGTCTGGGTACATCATCCCCACGTATAAGAATTAATGTACCTATGAATGTAAATACTGTTCAACACTTTTTTTTTTAAAGAGTTGTTGTGAAGTTTCTTTTTCTTTCTTCTCCATAACAAACTTATTTTCCGATTGGACGGTAGAATCAATTATTATTAATTATAAATTTAAATTTTTGACGTTCAAAAGTGTCGCTTGATGGTCTAATTGAAATAAAGAAATTTGACTTTGAAGAAAGTCAAAGCTTGACCGATTTTACTGGCACAACACTTATCCAATATACCTCGTACATAAATACAGGCGCACAAAGTTCTTCAGCACGTTATTACGAAACTTTTATAAGGGTAACTATTTCATTTTCATGCGCCCGTCTGAAAACTATCGCGTAACTTATAAAACTTCGGCTACTCCTAACCATACAATAGTTTGAAAGTCTTCTGACCTAATAAAGGTATTAGATGATGGTGATAGCATAAGAATGCAGGTTATCCCAAACAGGGGGCGTAGTTTTGAATCCCAGGAGCATAATTGCGTTTGTGAATTCGGCACTGCAAAGGGTTTGCTCCCAATAAACAGTATGACAAATTACCCTTCAATAATTAGGTATTGATGAATCTACTCTTTTCGAAAGAGTCCAGTATTTTTGGCACTACTTACCTAATTATTTAAAGAGTATTCGTCATACTCTTTCAAGGGGTCAAACCCTTTACCTTGCCCAATTCACTTACGCAATTAGGCTGCAGTTCTGATGTCAAAGAAGGACACCGGAGTGTCTTGATATCGTCATTGTTCTTCGTTTACTTATTCTACGGTAAATATTCTATGTCAGTTTTTAGGACCTCTACTCGACTCAGTTGCCTTTATAATGGAAAACCCTGGCTTCATCATCTGCCTAGCCTTTTTCCCAATTATTGTTGGGGTCAGCTTCCAGTCTTACCGGATTCAGCTGAGTACCAGTGTTTTACACGGAGCGACTGCCTCCACAACCCAGTAACTGGGTAACACGATACCTCGTGGCTTACATGCCAATAAATAACTAGTTGGAAGACAAGGCTTGGAATAGGTGTAAGCTTATTGCCAGCAATGGAGGGGCTCGTTGAAAAGTAACCTTGATGAGGTTTTAAACCAGTTTTCATGTGAAAATAGACATCGTCTGATGAGGTAAATGTAATTTTATGTTAGGTTTATGCTTTTCTTTGACTTCCTGCAGTTGGTCCAGTTGGACCAGTGGCTAAGACTCACCTCTCGTGCTTGTAGCCGTGGGTTCAAATCCGGGCAAGTACCTACCAATGTGACTTTTTCAAATTCATATGTACTTTCTAAGTTTATCTTGGACATCACAGGCAACGGTGAAGGAAAACATCGTGAGGAAACCTGGACTTGTATAGTTAATGTAAGTCTGAAATAGTCAAGTCAGAGGCCTGTGGGGTTCCCAGAAGCGGCATAATTAACTCTGACACCAGAGGTGGCCACATGCTCACACGAAAAGAAGAAGAAAATATTGCCACAGGAGGAATAAATACATCATAGAAAAAAATATATAAAAAACCGGCCAAGTGCGAGTTGAACTCGCGCACGAGGGGTTCCGTACCATTATCGCAAAAAACGGCAGAAAAAACACATTTGTTGTATGGGAGCCCCACTTAATTATTTATTTTATTCTGTTTTTAGTATTTGTTGTTATAGCGGCAACAGAAATACATTATCTGTGAAAATTTCAACTGTCTAGCTATCACGGTTCAGGAGATACAGCCTGGTGACAGACAGACAGACAGACAGACAGACAGACGGACCGCGAAGTCTCAGTAATAGGGTCCCGTTTTTACCCTTTGGGTACGGAACCCTAAAAATCAAAACAAACTAAACTTTATAACCGTCTTTTTCGTTCGCAAAAACTTATCTTATTAACCGAATTAACAAAATTCCAAGTTTGATTTCATTATAAAATCAATAATCTACGCAAAATATCAGCAGGCATATATTCCATAGACATAAAGACGAAAAGATGTTTAAATGTATCTCATTAGAATATTTTAAATGTCTAGACAACACTTAAGTTCCTATGCTATTTATGTAGTTAAATATATACTTTATTATATAACCTGTTTCATCTAGCTCTATTAACATTTCTTGTTCCGTTTTTTTTAAAGAAAGACTATGTCTATAGGCAGACTTTTTGACGGAATTCTTGGAACGGTGTTTTTATAAAAAGCTTTACCTACTTATCAAGTTTGGTATAGAATAAGTCAACAACCTACGGCTCTATTGCATATATTACGCGTAAACAGCACCTAACAGATCAGCCTGAAGAAGAAACTTGTGGCCAAATAGTAACAGTCACACGTTTCGATCTTCGAGGTTAAGCAACAAAGCTGGGTCCGTGGATGGGTCACCATCTACTACATAACGGACGCCTCCATGCATAGGAAACAGGCGCGGCTTCAGAACTTCGCTCAGGGGGATGGCAAATAGCTCTCTAGGGAGGGGGGGCGTCATTGAAAAACCAAGTGCGAGTCGGACTCGCGCACGAAGGGTTCCGTACCATTTTCGATTGTTGTATGGGAGCCCCACTTAAATATTTATTTTGTTCTGTTTTTAGTATTTGTTGTTATAGCGGCAACAGAAATACATCATCTGTGAAAATTTCAACTGCCTAGCTATCACGGTTCATGAGATACAGCCTGGTGACAGACGGACAGACAGACGGACCGCCGAGTCTTAGTAATAGGGTCCCGTTTTTACCCTTTGGGTACGAAACCCTAAAAATGAATCAGCTGCTCATATTTGCACACAAATTAATGTTAAGAGGCTAACTATAAGCTTTAGTTTTAATATGACATAAGATTCAGTTTATTTGTCGGCCTGGCCATGTAAGGCCGTTTATAGTTCTTTAACTTTCTAAAGAGGACGTAATGAAACCATATTAGTGCATATTTAAAAGAAGATGGCGAATATTGACCGACTTCTGTAACATGAAGATGTAATAGAATTCAGGAAATATGCCCCAAGTACATATTCTGTCCATTTATACATGACTCGACGTGGTCGCTCACAAAAGAGACGTGGTCGTTCACAATGGGCCTTACCAAAAAGCAAAGAGGCCTGCCAGGCCTTATCAAAGTCACCTAAAGGGCAATGGAGAGGGCTATGCTCGAAGTTTTCTTGCGTGATCGCATCAGAAATGAGGATATCCGCAGGAAACCCAAAGTTACCGACATAGCCCGACAAATTGCAAAACAGTGGACAGGGCACATTGCTCGCAGAGCGGATGGCCGATGGGGCAGAAAAGTTCTGGAATGGCGACCGCAAACCGGAAGACGATACGATGGAAGGCCGCCCACTAGGTGGACCGATGACCTGGTTAAGGTTGCGAGAAGGCGCTGGATGCGAGACTCACGGGATCGGCCAATGTGGCGACGCCTGGGGGAGGCCTATGTCCAGCAGTGGACGTCTTTCGGCTGAAATGATGATGATGAATGATCAATCAATCGTAATGTCTGGTCAGTTACGCTATTGTTATGTGTTGTTTTAATTGTATTACAAATGCTGTTGATGGTGGATCTTAGGTGGATAAGTATAATCCTAATCATAACTATAATACGAAATTGGTTCATAGTACGGTAAGGTCCTACGATCCTAATTAATATTATTAATGCGAATGTGACTTCGTTATGCTTTCACGCCTTCATGATAAAACGGATTCAGATAACACTTGACGTATCATCATTATCATCAGACTTTTAATGTTCCCACTGCTGGGACACAGGTCTCCTCTCTGTGAGAGAGAATGGGCCGTAATCCACCACGTGGGCTCAGTTTGTGTTGGTGGATGTCACATGTCTTAGAATTTTTAGTTCTAAGTCATACAGGTTTTCTCACGATGGTTTTCCTTCACAGTTTTGAGAGCAGTGGTGTTGAAATAATTTACATAAAGTAAAGCGCCTGCCTGGGTTCGAACCACTGGGTCACTACACTTGGCACATAGCATCATACACTTGACATATAGGTAGAACAGAATTTGCATTAGGATAAATTATATTTCTCACTCCGGTAAAATGTTTCCTTGGTAAATAAAACACTTTTGCCGCGGACGAAAATCAATATAGCAGAAAACATAGCAAAGATCACGAGCAGTCATTTTAGCAGAGTAGAACCTAACAAAAATAGTGTGTATCTCCAAAGTATCATAAACAAAACACACAACTTTATCACTGCTGCCCACGGCCCACCTACACGGCACACACCCCAGCCACCTCAACACAAATGACTCAACTAGGTACGTTAACTTAGGAATGTCCACTTTTATGGTTGACTCTACCAAACTTTGTTCTGTATTCCTGAGTTTGGTTCCTGTACTATATGAAAGGTAAATATATGATGGAAGTTTGAATACAGTTCAAAGATATTGGAAGATTTGCATAACTATATTAATATTAGAAGAGGAAAAGTTTGTAACGTTGTAGGGGGTAATCTCTGGATCTACGGAACCGATTTAGATGAAATTTGGCATGGAGATAGTTTGAGGCCCTGAGAAGGACATATGATAGTTTGTATTCCCTTGGGATGATACAACACTTTTTACGCGGTCGAAGCCGCGGGCAGATGCTAGTCTTCAATATGTATATGTGCTATTTTGCCGCTCAATGAGCTATTTTCGGGCTTTGAGCCTAACGTTAAAATCTATTGCTGTTCGTTAGTCTCACTAAAACTCAAAAGGGCTCGACCGATTTGATTTTTTTGTTGTTCTCTTCGCTCTGATATAGAAGTAGTTTACAAGAAAATTCAAAATTGTAACTCGACTACGGATTTAGTTATATTTTTTTTGATTTTTCGTCTGTGTTACCTGAGCGATAATAACGAATCGATTGACACCTTATTCATCAAAATCGTATGCATAGTTTAGGCGCTACGGAGAAACATACGTAAATACAAACATACAGAGACTGCTTAACACATAAAACCCTTTCTTTTGGGTTTGCCGAAGTATGGAAAATAGGGACAAAAAAAACAAAAAAATATAGGTGGTACGAAGTTCACCTGGTCAGCTAGTCTTTAATAAAGAAGATGTAGAAAAACCTAGTTTCTAAAATCCTGATATATTTATCACCGGATTATTGCAAACAACGTAAGTTTGTAATAAATCTTGCAAAACACTCTCGATTGATCATTTCAAACACAATAAATCCTATCCAAATTCGATAATATATTAATGTCTTATCGACAAGAAAGAGTTAACAGTCTCACGCGATTTATTATAAACTGACGGAGTTTGCAATAACCCGGTGACATTCTTCCTTTCATTCGTTTATCCCAAAATGATTTTGTTAGAATCACTAGAATTTTGAAAACTGTTTTTGGTCAACCAATAAAAAAAGTGGATATATTTTCACCAGCCGGTCTATTCGTAAACACCTCACCGTAAAACCTAAGGTGGAGTGAGCTCGAAGGGAACTGCCATTCCATCTTGATTGGACTGATTAACTGCTAATTTCATGTTCAGTGCACGAAGTTTTCACGGTGAGATGTTAAGGTTGCACTTGTCGATCATTCTTCCATACAAACGTTTGACTGTCTGTTTGACAATGTACGTGCATAACAAAAAATTATATCAATTTGTCTCATAATTATCTAGGCCTGCATGGAAACAAAAAAGTAAAAAAAAAAACAAAATTGAAAATTATTAGCGTCGAAAGTTCCATATTTCAACACTAATTTTAACGCATCTTTGGGCGGATATAAATTACATAAGAAGGAAAATTGCAAAACACACACCATACAGGGGTAGATTAGTAGTTCAACAATGCAAATAATTATATTTTGAAAATATACATTTTGTAGTTTTTTCATGATATCCATACTCGCAAAGGTCTGTTTATAAAACTTCGCGCGCTCTTTTTCGTCCTAAATCATTATCCATTTCGCTAAAAATTTGCAATTGTTAACTCTGCGCACAAAATAGTTCGATTTTCGACTAGGGCAACCTTAACAGAATAGTCTGCAGAACTACACTCACTCACTTCCCTTCTCTCTGTTATTTCTGAGATTTGACTCAGATACTTCACCGGGCGTTTGAAACAAGGATATTAACTAAACTACAGTATGTTGAGCTCCCCGGTAATATTGAGTCACCCCTCGAGACTACTACATATGTATGGGCAGAAAAGTAATGGCTCTGTAGATACAAGTCAAGGTCAACCGTTCGTACTGTATTCCTACATATTTTACATTTCAACGTTCAGTCGGTTTGAATGCTAAATCAATGCCATATATTTCAGTTTGTTTCATATGCTGCTGAAAATGGGCCTCCCACAAACTGTACTTCATTCTGCTTAAAATAATTAAGATTCCTCTTAAAACTAAATCCTTTCCTCTCAATCCTTTGAAACATTAGGTCCATAAGGTCCGAGTGCTCATCGATTATTTCGAGATGTAAGCAAACGGTTAGTCGACTCTTCACGTGACCAGAGGGCTGAGCATTTCCTCGGCCAGAGAATCAGCATTTCCATCCAACGTGGCAATGCTGCCAGCGTTATGGGCACTTTTCACGTTGACAGCGATGTGGACGAATTTTTTTAACCCCTTTTTTTATACGCGTTTTAAATTCCTTTTTCATAATTCGATTTCTTTTACTAATTTATTAAGTGTCGCAACAGTACCTAATACTTCTTGTTGTTCAATTCTATATCTATTTGCCATCACATCAGTTTTTCTATGTTCTGTAGTTATGTGTATTAAGTATATCATCTTTAACACATCTATATTTTCATTGGTCTCTCTGTTTTCTTATTTCCACAATTCTCACTTTTCTCCATCTGCATTATTATAGTTTACATGAAGATGAGTGCGAAAATTATTCTGTTTTGTTAAAACAGTTACAGTAACGTAATCGTTAAAAATATTTGTATTACCTACTCTGTCGATCTTACTTTTTTGTTTAACGTTTTTACAGTAACCTAACACGAATAGGTTGGCTATGGTTTTTGCGAGTACATCGCGTACCATAAACATGTGCAGTATTCTGAAAAATATACGAAATACATATTTATGTATTTCAACTTTTCTATATAAGCAATTATTAATTGTATTTCTGATTAGTTGTTTCTATATATGGAATAGGTATATTGTATATATAGATTTGATTGTATATGTAGATTGAGTTTGAAATAGATTTTGTTTTGTATAATTGGAGATGCCACTAGTTATTAGTAAACCTAGATCTAATTAGTTTATAAATATTAATTGGAGTTTCTTTTAGACTTCTTTCTAGGCACTATACATTAAATTACTGAAATTATTTAGCAACCAACTTTCACGTTTCGCAAAAACTAGTAATTACGTCTGAAATTGTATTTTTTACTAATGATTTTCTTTTGAGTCTCGGCTTGGAATTAACTTTGACTGAAAAATAAAATATCCACCTATAAAAAATATAATATAAGTCTTATCCTCAAACACGACTCTACACCGAATCATCAAAATTACTGTTATCACTTGTTATTTATTCGCATTATTAGAGGATTTTCTCCGTTTTCAAGGCGACAGAGTCGAGTGTAAGCCCTCCAAACTTACTTGGAATATGGGTTTAGCATCCCTATAACCCAAGTAAATATTGAGTACTTAACGCCAACTTCGAACAAAAACAAAAGAATGACGTAAGGCAAAAATTCGAAAAACAAACGAATACCAAAAACAAGGCATAAACCTTTATCGATCAGTAGCCGTATGAGTCAGAATCAGACCGAACCCAGTTTCCATATTTGAAAGGCAGACGTAAAACATTATACTGGCTAATTAACTTGAAATTAGTGTTCCTATTTTAAACTTTTAGCTGTCAAGGGTGGCGAGACTGAGGTGACGTCACTATTTATGTTTTTTTTATTATTATACTGTCTATGGTCATGACAAATGCTGTTAAATTTAATTTAAAATGATTATAAGGCAGAATGCTTTTAGTTAGATATCCAAATTAGCGATTAAGAATAATTCTTAGCGACCTAGCCAAGCGATTCACCAAGGCTAGAGCTTAATAAAGCACGGGTCAATGTCAGCGATAAAAGTATGACCATAAAATCTTTAAAGAGATTATCAACTGACTTAGTAACAACTTGTATCGCCTAGGAACTAACCGGCAGAATATTACAACTTAAAACTAACTTAAAGCACCAGAAAACTTAACATCACCAAAAACTATATAAACACACTTTTTCCACAACCCAATCACACATTAAATTTTTGGACACTAAACACAACACACATTGCGAATATACTTTTCAAATTTTAAATATCGAAGCTCTATACGCCGGGCGTGTTCGCGAGTTCGGTACAGACTGGGTGATTCATCCCATTCGATGAAGAAAAAAAAACACTATAACTTGAATTAGGAGCGCAACACACGCGCGGAACACAACTGTGACTGTGTTCGAGAGAGCATAACTGAGCAACGGAACTCGATCTTGTATAGGATTTCGCGTTGCTACATATTATTGAAGAGGAAGATTCTGCAGAAGGTTTGTTGTTGAGATGTGAGTTATGAAAATGGCTATAAAAGATCAAAGTTGATCCGATACAGATTCAATTGGTTTCAATTATTGCAGTTTATTTTAATCAGTCTTTTAGTATTTAAAGGAAGTTACAGATGATATTGTTCGGTAGGAAGTTGTTTTCCGCATCGTGGCTTGGCAATGGCCCAGTTGAATGCCTGTAGGAAAGCAGACGAAACATAAAGTTGCTGCCTAGAACTAGAGCTACATAGGTTTCCCTCTTTACTTTTATGTGTGATCATATGGCCATGCGGTGTCAAATTTGCCATGATTCCACGTCAGATCCCAATTTATATTGGTGATGCAGGGCGTACCAATTTAATAAGACCTAAGTCATTATGTACAGCATAATCCAAGAGGTCAATTTATTTTAGGCTGGTTGAATGAGCCACTCCTTCTATAAGGTCTCTTTTATGCTTTTCAAATAAGGTAGGCTGTTCTTACGAGAGAAGTTAGACAGAGAGGACGAATTTACTTTAATGTAATAAAACATCTCTTTGACAATATCGCTGGGATTGTGGGGACCTTGATGTAATTATTAAGATTTGGAAAGAAAAAGCGTTGAAAGGCAACGAGATGGACAGAGGACATTGTTTCCATCGAGAGTAAAACCTGGATGAGGTGCTGGAACGTGGATTGTGGCAAAATAATAGAGGTCTATGCTCAGCAATGGGCGAAATCTGGCTGTGGATGAGCGTTGAAAGGAGTATAGGGTAAATTTGCTTTTGCTAACCAGTTGCATAGTTCGAGCTAGTAATGAAAAAGGTACGATAGCGGTCTAGCTATGGACTAAAGTCATCTGGTACGGAGTGGTATTTCTGACATGTAGATGTTTGGTATTATTATGGTTGAATTATCACGGCTACGTGATGTTGTTATGTGGTATTAATAAATGTATTAATTAATCGCGTCTGGGCGTGTCCAGGTTTCAGTATTACGCGACTTTTGTTTGCTTTTGTTCTGGACGTCTTGTCTTTACGTTAATTGCATTAAAATTAGGAAATAATTTAGTAGTTATATGTGTCTTTCAGAATTAACAATAAGCCTTGTAAGCAAAGTGGCATTATATCAGCGGTAACGATTTCCAAAAGCCAAAATTATTAGTATCTATTGACCATGAGATATTTTGGTACTTCATGTCAACCATACATTTTGAACTTTTTGCTAATTATATCTGTGATAGATAGTCACTTTAGTTAGTAGCATATGGTCAGTCCATCATTAATTATATTGTCAGCATTATGTAATTATAATACAGGAAAATAGCCATTATCACTCATATTGAGGAGTTTATGTTACGCAACAAAGAATATTAAATTCAATGAAATCTTAACATTACTGACAGTAGTAAGTTTTTTGTTATAGGATTCATTCCTAATAAAAAATACTTTCACATTATTTTGAAAGACGCCATATAGTTACTACGGCTGTCTGTCATTAACCAAACCATCGACAGATTGGTTCTAATTTCAAACTCATTCTAAATCCAAATGACTATTTACAACCAGCATCTACTATTTTCTGTAAAGTTCCATTATTCTTCGTTGTATCGATGATTCCAAAATTAAATATATTTTGACAAGAATTCAGCCACGCCAGCAGCGTTGTCATTTGCCTCACAAAGGTCTTTTAAGGTACAGGTGTTGTTGCACAGAGAGCACGACAAAAAGTGAGGTACAGGTGGGCCAAGGCAATTGGTGCCCCACCAGGGTTAGCTGTTCCATTTAGAAAGCATCATACTCCTATTATCTTTTGAAAGTTATTTAGGCAAATTTCCAGAGGCGAGTACGTACCTTACTGAACCTGGGCATAATAACAAGTCTACATAAAAAGCTTTGTTATTTAAAAACAGAAAATCTTCGGTCTGATCACCTTGACCTAAAATATAGGTCGGTTTTTGTATCCTTTATACTGAGTCACCTCCTTAATCCAAGGTCATCCATATAGACGTTTTATGAGGTTAATTTTTATATAAAGTCTGTCTACGGGTTTATCGGTAAGCTAGGTGTATTTTTACCTGACTGCCGAAGGAGGGTAATATGTTTATCAGTCTATGTATGTGTCACTAGCTACATTAAAATTGGAAATAAGAAAAATGGCGGCTTTCGGCCGCCAATCGAAAACCCATCGTGTGGGGGTTTTAAGAGATGATTTCAATAATATATAACTCTTATATGTTTAAAAGTTCCTAATCCGAATAAAAAATTATAATTAAAAAAAAGATAATAAAAAAAAACAAAAAACCCGACTGCTTAAGAAGCGAACAAAAAAACGTCTGGAAATCATCTGGAAGTGAGAAGTACAGGTCGTATCAATGTGGCGACGCTGGGGGCTGGCCTTTGCCGGACAAAGGCCAGCCCCCAGCCGGTTCCCCCAGCAGGTGGAAGTCGAAAATGATGAATCATCAACACCGAGTCAAGGATATTCTTTCAGAAGATGACTTATATGTCTTTTATGAAAAAGCCGATAAAGAACCTACTACACACACGTATCTACTGTTAATTGTAAGAGCTCAAAACAAGAAGTGTAGAAACACTTGGCAGAAAGGCGCATAACTTTTAGGGTTCCGTACCTCAAAAGGTAAAAAAGGAACCCTTATAAGATCACTCTCTTGTCCGTCTGTCCGTGTGTCACCACCGATTTTCTCAGAAATGGGTGGTCCTAGTAAGTTTAAATTAATACCAGATGCTGAGTTCTATAGTCCCTATTAGGTGTATAAAAACCAAAGTCCTGAGTCAACACGATAAAAAAATATGGGCAATTTTAAATTTTCGCGGAAACTTGTAAGTAACAAAATTTTAATCAATTTTCAACTTCTTTTATTTTTCGGAAATTTCCCTTTACTTGTGCTGTAAGACCTTGAAAATTAAAAGGTCCATACACACATAGTTGACGCCACCATGGGTACGGAACCCTTCGTGCGTGAGTCCGCGTCCGCGTATTTTTCTACTTAGCTCTACACTTCAAAACAACCATTTCTCTATTCACTACAACGAAAAGCACACTTTGAAACAAAAATTGAGCAACTCATTGAAGAGTCCACCATGACCGGGCAATTCGTGAAGTTGTATAAGAGTTTGTACAAAGATGTAGTTCTATTGATGTACTTTCTATTTGAATAGATACAGCTAAATATATGATAGTTTTAATGTGATCATCCGAAACGAGAGTTTACGAGAATGAAAACAACAATGTCACGTTTGCTGTGCAAAATATTGCTTGGGGTCAAGTCAAGAGTAACCTTACTTCTAGTCAAGCGTGCTCCATCGTCGACTAAATCATCGTTTACCATAAGCCGGGCGAGCACGGCCTATGTCATAGGCTTGAGCCACGCATTTTATCACGGTTTTTGCCCCCAAACTGTGATACAATGTGTGACTGAAGCCTGTCTCAGAAGGCCGTGCTCGCCCGGCAGGTGCGATAGCAATCAAACGCAAGCCTATCAATAGGTACTTAAGTATTTTTTCCTTCTCTCATTTGACCACAATGTCACGGTTGGTAAGTAATGATGGAGTCCACAATGGACCACGCTGGCCTAAAATACTAATCATCATCATCAGCCTATTAATGTTCCCACTGCTGGGACGCAGGCCTCTTCTCTATGAGAGAGGGGATCGGCCTTAATCCACCCCTCAGCGGTTCTCGCGGTACTGTCAGTAGTAGTGCGAGCCGCTTAGAGGTCTCGTCGAGGCGCATGTTTGTGTGAGTGTACCGTTTCGAGGTAGTTTCCATACTGTTTGTCCATATTTATACTGTGCCCCTAAACAGTGATACAGACGTCAGTAATCTATCTTAGAATACCTTGTTATCGGTATAATCTGGGGCAATTGGAAGCAGATACAACCATTGCTTGTAAAACAAACTCATTATCTCGAGACCTACATTATGAGAGTAAAGAAAAGAACACAGCTCCTTCCGCCGCAACACAATGGTGGACTGCATTTGTGTCATAAACACTGATGCTTTGATTATTACACACAACATCGCGTTATGTGAACAAGGCCGTTCAATTGCTGTAACATACTGGTTTGAATATGGAAAGAAGCGTAGTTATTGTTAGGTTTTTTTTTTAATTAATAGGTATGGTTTGCAACACCAGCTTTAAAAACAAAATGTCTATATTGTGACAGTTGTCAGATGCTTGATGGCGGGAAAAAAAGAGCTTGACTGCGTTTCAAGATTTAAAAAAACTTTTTTGCAAAAAAATACTACCGACTTCCAAATGAAAAACTACAAAGTGAAAAATAACTTAACTTTTGGAAGTCGGTGTCTTTTGTAGGAACCATTTTTTTGCGATATGGACACCGACTTCCAAAAGTTAAGTTATTTTTCACTTTGTAGTTTTTCATTTGGAAGTCGGTAGTATTTTTTTGCAAAAAAGTTTTTTATTTTTCCCTTTTTAGTTTTACCTACCTAATAGCAAGTTGTTTATTAAGGTCCCTGTAACTCCAGAATAGATTAACAGAATAACATGAAACTTGAACATAACCGTTGAAATGAGAGATCTGCGTACCCCTTTAGAGCGTACTGGCGTGATGTTATGTTATGAAATGGTATAAACAACAAACAGACATGCGATTGCAGCAATCCCGAGAGTTTTGCCGTTATTTATTGAAGAGTTCTGTTGTGTATCTCAGAAGTTCTACATCACACGTTCACCAAATTAAAATGGGACCAATTTCGACACATACTCTTTCAAACAAAAAAAGAATTTTCAAAATCGGTCCACAATTGACGGAGATATCAGTGAACATACATAAAAAAAAAAAAAAAAAAAAACATACAAGAAGTCGAACATAAAACCTCCTCCTTTTTTGTAAGTCGGTTAAAAATAAAAATTGTATTAATAGTTATAAAAAGCAAATTCATGTTTATAATCGCGAGGTAACTAGTGTTTCCTTTTATTACTTAGGCAAAAACGGACAATTTGGTTTGAAACTATAAAAAGCATAACAAAATTTTCCCGGTGGTTCATCAAAATTGCCCTTAAATCCTTGGTCACAGCATAAAACATAAAGGTTGTCTGTAAGAGATTGCCCTGTGCGATAAGACCGCCCATTGTACACTTGCTTTTATGTTTTTTGTCCTGTATATATATTTTTTGGTGTACATTAAAGAATATAATAATAATAATGGGATCGGTCTATCATCACTGACAGGACTATTGTTGCCAATAAGCCTGACATAGTGGTGATAGACCGACTAGACCGTCGCGCAATGATTGTTGATATAGCGGTCCCCCATGACGAGAACCTCGTGAAGGCTGAGAGAGATAAGAAAAGCAAGTATCTCGATCTAGCTCGCGAGGTTGTCGACATGTGGGATGTGAATACAGCAGTCATTGTGCCGATAGTCGTGACGGCCAATGGCGTAATAGCCAAGAGCCTCGACGAACATCTGAGGAGGCTCTCGTTGGGCAGCTGGATCAAGGGCTTGATCCAGAAAGCGGTACTCCTGGACACGGCGCGTATCGTTAGGAGGTTCCTCTCTCAGGAGCCCTGACCACCGGTAGCTTGGACCCTGTTCCCGATACCGGTGGGCTACTATTTTTGTATTTTTAAATGTTTTTTTTATTTTATTTTTTATAGAATAATATTTAAAAATGTAAAGATATGTATATATAAAATGAATAAATGGAATAATAATAAAGTGACTAACGAATGACGCAGCCTAAGGGATTGTTATGGTTATTAGGTATTCTACTTTTTGAGGCGGCAATACTGCTGGGCTTCTGGCATGCTCTCCATCGCTGGACATCCTGGCGGATATGGATGCGAGGGTATATGACCGGATTCACACCATCCGTCAAGGTGGCAATAGAGTGCCAGGAATCGCTAAGGTTAGGCAGAGGCAGCAGGAACGGCGACAGGCGCTCGAGCGGTGTCGCGAGCGGCTGCAGCATCCACAATTCTTGCGCACTCGCGTTGTCGAAGCCGTCCTGCCGTACTTTGAAGCCTGGCTGAAAAGAGGGGAGTTCATCTCCTACAGGCTCACTCAGGTACTGACCGGGCACGGTTCCTTCGTTAAGTACCTGAACAGGTTTGGGCGAGAGACCCCGGCAAATAGCCACCACTGCGGAGGGGACCTTGACTCTGCAAGCACACGCTCGAGGAGTGCCCTGCGTGGGCCTCTGAGCGGCGAGGGCAGTGGTTGTGGGGGTCATGCAGGCAGAGACAGCAAACTGGAGAGAAGTGGCCTCCTTCTGTGATTCTGTGAGAACGTGAACGTGTTGTTCAGAAGCCGAGCGGGATCGTGAGAGGGCCGATCCCGCTCTGAGAAGAAGGCGTCGTGGAGGCAGCCACCAGGGTCACGGGTGGTCATATAGGGTATTCTGTCCGCCCACAAAGTGACTCCAGGAAAGACGGTAGCACAGTGATCACGTGCTTAAACTTTAAGTGTAACCGGGTGCAGCTGAATACCAGTATTTTACAAGGAGCCGACTGCCACCAGCCCACCACCCACGGCTACAGCTGAATGCTGTCCCCCTCTCCACTCCCGCGTGGACCATGGCACGGGTGGCGGGAGACGTTACTACCCAATGACGTAAGGGGTTACGCACTACATCCGATCCGTGATCGTAAAATTTCGAAGTAGCCGAAGTACTCCTTATAGGGAAGCTAGCGCACTGCATCCAGACTCTATCTGTCACAATTCAGAACATTTTAAACTCGGAACTGAAGTCACGGACACGGATCACGGACACAGACGTGTAGTGCGTAACCGTCCTGACGGCGCGATTACGCGACGACGCTCCCGTCAGGTGACCTGTCCCGTGCGCACGTTTACCTGCCCCACTGCCTTAAGTCCCCCGTCGGTCACCCGCGGACCTTAGGCGTCTCACGTCCGAATTTGTAAGACGATACCACTTAGTAAGACTGGTTGTCTGTCAAACTGTCGGTCGTTATTTTAACACTCAATAATATAAATAGCTTACTGGAGGTGACGTCTAAGAAGTAAATAAGCTTACATAATGCGTCAGGAGTCGCGCCTAACACATAATCTCATTTGTGACGACACGCAACAAGAGTAATTTTTAACAGAAAATCAATGCGTCTTTTAGCAACTTTTTTTTCCGGTTTTTTAAAGACACTACTTCAGTTCACAAGAAACCTCTTAAAATTAGTTATTTACACCAAACGCTCTACTGCTAACTATAATTTATAGATATATTTATTTTTTAGAGATTTTTATCAAAAGCCACATAGGTCCTTCGGAGAAATTATAAATATCAACTAATTTGGCCGCTGATCTTCTGATCGTTTTGCTTAATTTGGCAGTATAATCAGATGATCGGCTGCCAAATTTAACCCATCATCTTGGGTAAGAGGTTTAGGTGAAGTGAAGCTGTCTATCAATCTATCAGTGGATGGACTTAACTTTTCTGAATCAAGACTCGATTCTTATTTTAGCATTTTGAGTCGTACAGAAGAAGGGGTTGAAGTGTTAGCCTCTATTCGTATCCAGCTACAGACAGTACTCTAGGATATAGCAATCCAAATTAGGTACCAGGGACTGAAGGTTTTATTAGGGTTCCGTAGCCAAATGGCAAAAAACGGAACCCTTATAGATTCGTCATGTCTGTCTGTCTGTCTGTCTGTCTGTCCGTCCGTATGTCACAGCCACTTTATTCGGAAACTATAAGAACTATGCTGTTGAAACTTGGTAAGTAGATGTATTCTGTGAACCGCATTAAGATTTTCACATAAAAATAAAAATAAAACAATAAATTTTGGGGGTATACTTAATTAATATAATAAATACTTGAAACTAAAACCAAAAATATTTTTTTTCATCAAACCTATACGTGTGGGGTATCTATGGATAGGTCTTCAAAAATGATATTGAGGTTTCTTATATAATTTTTTTCTAAACTGAATAGTTTGCGCGAGAGACTCTTCCAAAGTGGTAAAATGTGTGTCCCCCCCCCTGTAACTTCTAAAATAAGAGAATGATAAAACTTAAAAAAATATATGATGTACATTACCATGTAAACTACCAGCGAAAATTGGTTTGAACGAGATCTAGTAAGTAGTTTTTTTTAATACGTCATAAATCGTAAACCGCAATTTACCAAGTACGGAACCCTTCGTGCGCGAGTCCGACTCGCACTTGGCCGGTTTGTCTTCTTTGTGTCCAGTGTTTTCCAATATAAAGAGTACTCACCCGGTGCGATGTGGCCACATGGCCCAAGCCGTGCGCAGGAGTGGGTCTCTCGTCGCTGGACTCATCGCCCGATCTCTCGCCTGTGAACACCGAGTCGTGGGACACTGACAGTCCGCTGCCGTAGGCGCCCTCCCTAAGAAAATAAATTATTGAGTAAATAATTGCAAACCCGAATGGGACCCAAATATAATTAAAATGACTGAGTACTTACAAAAAAATCGACCTATCACTATAATCTTATAATTAAGCCTGATTTTTCAATAGACTGATAACTTCCAGGGGAATAAAAATGGCAGTTTGACAGCTTTTGTATATAAATCTAAGTTAAAAGTTATCAGACTGTTGAAAAATCGGTTCTTAGACACCTTTCCATTATGTATTTAAACTCCATAACCCTTTTTTACAACTCTACAATTAAATAGAAACAGCCCAGTTCGTTGAACTCTAATTCAAAGCAATGGAGTTAATAACTTAGAAGTACCATCGCCGAAACATAGATGGCGCTACTCGTCCAATAACTTAATATCGAAGTAAGTTCAAGTTACGATCTTGAACCAATTGTTGTTAAAAGTTGATAAAAGATTAACAGTTGCAATTACATAGTTTTTGTTGTAAAAGCTATATAAATAAATATTTTGTTTTAATAAACGCGCGACCTTTGTCATCAGTCACCCACAGCCCAATTTATGCTAGGCTTGTTTTTTGTGTGCTTAGGAACCGTATTATCCAAAACTTCTGTCTAACGTCTCACAACAAGAATACCTACCACCTTTAATTTATGGCGTCCTAGTATTTCTACATGCCTGTCACTGACTACAGTAAAAGTGTGTTTTGAGTCGAAGTCTCATTTGAAAATAATATGTAAGGAACTTCGTTCCAATAAAACCCCACTTACTTTCTTCTAGCATGTCGGTCAGCATCCAGCAGTTCTGAGGTGGAGCTGCTCTTGGGGTCGGGCGAGGCATCCGTTCGGGCTCCACTGCCGCGACGCTTGAACATGCGCCGCAAGCCCCGGAGAAAGCGCCCTGTGCGACCTTCGCCTGAAACATGGACGCATGGTATTAGGAACAGTATAAAAAAGAACGAAAATAAGCTCTTCATTTTAAATGTTTTTGTCTTATTGAGATTTTTACCATCGCCAAATGATGAACTTAATATTTAAAAACTTTGAATTAATGAATCAAAAACCTTGCTCTAAACAAGGTTTTTGATGATTAGATGCACTATGCCCATCTTCATTATGTATATTTTATGTAAGGGTTTCCTACCCAAACTCAAGTGGAGAATTTCGTTGTACTCTCCTTACACCAATCCTGGTCCAGAGTTGCCAAGAGATATATATCTCATTATAGGATAATATGTCGCAGGGAAATGAGGATATCAGGGATTTCATGAAATCCCTAGAGCTACCACGTAATCACGGTAGATATCGAATATTCTTGTTTATTACGTCTTCTTAATATAATGTTTATTTAATTATGACAAAATGCTAATATAATGTCAATGATATGTCGTTTAACTAATTTATATTAAGTAAAATGGAATGACATATCACTGACATTATACCTGCATTTAGTCAGAGCAGTGGTGGCCCAGTGGCATCGGCCGCGACTTCCAAGTTGTAGGTCGTGGGTCCGAGCCCAGGCAGGCGCTTTACTTTGTGTAAATAATTTCTTCACCACTGCTCTCAAAACGGTGAAGGAAAACATCGTGAGGAAACCGGCATGTCCTAGAACCAAAAATGCGAAGACATGTTACATCCACCAACCCGCACTGGGCCTGCGTGGTGGATTACGGCCCATTCCCTCTCACAGAGAGGAGGCCTGTGTCCCAGAAGTGGGAACATTAATAGGCTGATGATGTGATGATGTGATACCTGCATTTTGTCATATCACTAAACATTTTTCTAGAATATTCGACATCCACCGTGATTTCGTGGTATCCCTAGGGATTTCGTAAAATCCGTGATATTCTCATTTCCCTTTGACATGAAGTCTAGCTCATGCCACCATAGCCACCGTCACCAGATAGTGTTTGAATGATTTAGAGAGATAAGTACATAAATACAGATTTGGAAAAATGTTTCTATAGATATATTGATAGGCCATAACGATAAAACACAAGAATCAAATTGTAAATCCTGATCGTTGTTGATAGAACCATTTTATAAGTGGTGCATTTGGATGTAATAGTAACTAAAAACGATGTTTTTGTTTTGACAAAGTCCACGCTAATTTAGGGGGGACACCAATGGCCTAATAAACGTACCACCCTTATCAAATTTTATGCCACAGCTATATTTAAAGTTGATCGCTCATCCCCCTACGTAATCATTTCCTTACTCACTTTTTATGACACTAACAAAAATCTTAGGGGTTGTTCCCCAAGCCAGAAATGTTACGATAGATTTACGATTAGATCGTTCATTAAATCAGGGGTCAGCGTGCAGAATTCTATTGTTGTTAATTTTGGGGTAAACCACCCTTCGTCAATTGTCGCGGATTTGTCAGTTTCAACAATCAATAGATCAAACAATTTGGAGTGCACATGTTGTTTTGGCAAGCTGGTCGAAGTTGAATATAAACCATGGAATTAATTCATTTGCCTAGTTTATTATTTTGTAGAACGCTATATTAACTTAAAATTGCCATAGTGGCTAAAGTATTATAACTGATAGGACCAAAAGTTTAGCCTAGTTTGAGGACACCATCATAGAGGAAAATGTAGCAGTTACTTGTCTACTACTGCTAAGACATAGTTTCGATTCAATTATCTGTTCCTGTACTCATCGTGTCGGTGGATCACATCCTATTTATACAAGTTATGCTGATGGTTCACGTACAGTTATGCCCAACACACAGGGAATATTGTACAACCCTACATAGTCTACCCTGGTACCCACTATGGTTGTGTGTCGGTGATGAGCGGACGGTATGGCGGTTCCAATGAGCCTCCGCGCACACACGTCATGATTTACTAACTATCTCTAGCCTGTTATGAGAGCCTGGTACTCCTACTCACCATGGTTGTGTGTGTCGGTGATGGGCGGTCGGTATGGCGGCTCCAGCGAGCCCTCGCGCACACACGACATGAGGCCCCCGCCGCCGCCGCCCGACATTCGAGCCCGCTCCTGTAACATACAAATAAATCAAATAAGGACAGCAATAAGGTAAGAAGACCCTCGAGCTCCTAGACAAAGACATTGTCGAATGTCGAAAAGTCAAAATGTAAGAGATAGACCACGTGATATTTGGGGAGCGCATATCAATACCATTCTGGACATTTTGACAAACATGTCCCGCTGACAGATTGTCCCTTTACCTTCTTTGAGATTCCCACTTACCAGGGAAGCAGAAAAGAGAGGGAGACCTATACACAATAGCAGTTGGCACAAGGCTGGCCCATGGCGATGGTGTTAAGAGGAAGGAACTAATGGGAAACTGTCAGTCTTGTCTTGGACTTCAGCAGTGAAATGTTGGTAGCGTAAGCAGTAGAATCTCATGACATAGCCCGTACCAACATACAATACTAGTATACTCTTGGCAAAAACGTATTTCATAAAAGGAATGGAAACTTAGCAGACCTACAAACAAAATAAAGTAAGGGGAAAGCAGGAATTAACATTGTAAGGGATTAAAACTTGAATCCTGTTCTCGTGCCTTCCTTAATCAACATGTTAATTAGGGGCGTCCCTAATTTGCTTATTTATGATGATTTAATTAACATAGGAAGTTATTTAGGACCCCACAAATTACCGCTAGTGTTTAATTAAAACGTTAAAATCTTAACCCCTGACTTGTAAATATTGGCTTTTCAAACTTAAAAACATAAAACATCATGTCTGTAGCCTGTATTTCCCAGAGAGGAAGACAGAGGTGAAAAGTACCTACACGGAAGCTTTTACAGGTATATGAATGTGAAGTCCCATGGAAATGTTGGAATTCTGCAGCCCGGCGAGCATGGCAAACCCAAGACGTTTGTGACAAGACATGATAAAATTTGTCCATGTCTTACAATTTGTCATTTATGCTAGCACGGGTCAACCATGTGACATATTTTAAAGGCGCGACATGTCTTTTTTGTTGCTTCCCGGCGAGCACGGCCTATTGTACCATGGCTTGAGTCACACATTTCATCGCAATTTGGGCGATAAAGTCATTTTGTCTTAAATACTAGTACCGGCGGCGTGAGAAAATTTCGTGACGTTTATTTGGGACTCATCGGGTCTTAATTGCTAATACGGGCGCACCCATTTTGTCACAAATGTCACATTTTGTCAGATGATTGAGAAAAATGTATCACTTTCGTTCGGAGGTGGTGATAAAATTGTACAGTTGAAAAAAAAAAAAAAATCCTTCTAATTACTGCACCAAATGGCAATAAATTTATTTTGTGTGTGGTGATCAATGCTTATTAATTAATTGAAATGTTATAGGATCTACAATTAATTTTATATTATTCTTATTTTTAATTATTATTTTTATTTTGATTATTTTTTTTTTATTATTATTTTCTTTTATTCCATATCCTTCTTACTTTCTACATTTTTAAATGTTTCTTAAATAAAATCCCCAAAAAACATTTAAAATATAAAAAATAGGGGCCTACCGGTATTGGTCCAAGCTATTATATTTTTTAGTAAATCTTTCTAACAAACACTTAATATGTTATCAAGCAAACAAAGAAAAATAAAAAAGTTGTTTGGCTGTATGAACGGCATACTTTTTTACGTATTATTTTATTTGGTCGTCTATTCAAATTATGTCGCACTATGAAGTCAACAACAAGAAAAGCAAGTCGCGACTGCACACTATGTCACATGGTTGTCCCGTGCTAGCATTTAAGACAAATTGTAAGACATGAAATATTCTATCATATCTTGTCATGACCGTAGTTCAAGTCGAAAACCAAACAATGTTAAAAAAAAAAAACGTATAATTCAAGTTGGGATGCTGCTAACATGGGGGTAGCAAAGGGGGGGCTACATTTTGGTTATTTTTTGCCTAGGACATACCGTTTTCGAGATATCATTTTAGAAATGTAGAGCGTTTTATGCAAAATAAAATAAGATACGGAGGCCCATAATTCGGAAACAGTGCGTCGTAGGGCTATGCTTCTCAGAACATAAATGGTTTTTATAGCCAAGGTTAAACCGAAACTGCAATAAAATTGGAAAATTTCCGAAAAAGAAAAAAATAAACGTCAAGAAGTTATGCCACAAGTCAAGAAAATATCTCACGCCGCCGTGCTAGCATTTATGACAAAATGAGTTTATCGCCCAAAGTGTGATTAAAAGTGTGACTTAAGCGATGTCACAGTAGGCCATGCTCGCCGGGCTGGTGAGCTTATTGCAACTAACTCTCATCTCTGGGACAGATCTGCCAAGTGCCAGCTGGATTCACTAGAGTCGATCGAAAAACGGGCCAACAGGCTCATCGGTAATAATATACTGATCGAATCTAGGCTCCAGAGCCTTAAACACCGGCACCAAGTTGCCAGTCTGTCGGTTTTTTATCGGTTACATTTCGGGGAGTGTGCGATGGAATTGCATGAACTAATTCCTCCTTGCCCGTTCCATTATCACAACTACAAGACTAGTACGTAAGTACTACGGCGATGCGTCATCGGTACATGGAGGACATCCCACCCATACGCACTAAACGTTTTGGGAATACTTTTGTTATGCGTACAACTAAGGAGTGGAATTCACTGCCGGACTTCCTGATAGCTACAACCTGGGAGTCTTTAAGTCAATAGTGAATAGGTTTCTCTAGGCAAGCATGCTACATCGTCGACCACATCATCGCTTACCATTAGGTGAGATAGTGGCCAAGCACGAGCATATATAAAATAATAAAAGTTTCTTGCGCCGACCCCAACATGGGACAAGGGCAGGAAGATGATGAATGTTCAATAGTCGTAGCTGCGACAAGGCGTAGCTTAGGGCTACTACTTAGGACCTAGAAAAGATGACATTCCACCAGTGGTAGGTAAAGACTGTCAAACAAAATGTTCGTCGTTCGTTTTTTTTATGCCTAGGCTCGCGCTTGACCACTATCTCACCTGATGGTAAGCGATGATGTGGTTGACGGAATTTCGAATTACCACGTAATTTCGGTAGTGTATGTCAATCCCGACAATATTAACATTTCGAAAACCTTATCGCTGTTAAAAACATCACTATAGAATATTCTCTCTTATTATTTTTCTTCTTAGAATTAAATAGATACTGAGCGAAAAGGAAACCTGATAAAGAATGAAGTAATTGATATGTCAGTCTTCGTTTTCACAAGATACGGGTCTAATAGGCTCTTGGAGCTTGTAAAGCGCTTTACTAAGGAAGTAAAGGGAGTCAAATAATTTATATCAATCAGACTTTTACAGGTAGATTTCGAAGGAGGATTGTCCGTAGAAAAATGAAGTTCTTGAAATAAAAAATGAAGGGGTGAGAAATATCGCGAAGTTACTGATGGAGTTCAATACCAATGCAAAGGAAAAAAATGTTGCATGTTTTCATGTAGCATGTAAGTATGACTAGAAACGAAAAACTTTACAATTCTGGGTTTTAAAGATACAAATCATGACGTGGATATGTGAACACAATGTGACAAAAAAAAGTTAGATTAAGTAGTATGGGGAGTATGGCAATATACCCCAAAAACTGTTTATTATAAAGGCTGAGCAAAAAATCGTAGATCAAACGAAACAAGGCGATAGATGGGCTGATATGCAAAAAAAAAAGTCGGTGCTTTAGGACCTACTGCAAATATGGCCTTGTTGCGATTGCTCCCCGATTTTTGCCCACCCCGTATAGTGTAGCTATATACATATATTTAACAGAAAGAAAACATACCTAGAGATTTGTTTATAATAAATAAATGACATGTTTTATTAAATAACTATCTAAACAGTACCACGGCTCAAAGTGACTGCCACTATGACTCACGAGATACCAATAATTAATTACCTGTACAGTGTATACATTCCCCATTAATAGACTATATATCAAAACCACATATACCTAATATGCCTAAATACAACATTACAATTACAAGATATTTAACAGCTTCGTGAATGTAGAACACAGGTTCACGAAATAATTATTATGTTTGAGCTTATCGATGTACAAACCACTTTAGGTTGTACCGGTAATTACTTTAAACCCTTGTGGAACTGTTTGTTTAATATTGTTGATTGTATATTAACCACAGATTAACTCTTGACCTTTTTTATGAAAGAAAGGGAGTCAGTGATAGCGTGATAGGGGACAGGACGGTATGGAAGAAAACGTGTTGCGCCGACCACAAGTAACATGGAATATGGGCAGGAAGATGGTGATGGTGACGGAATAGGATGATCATGAAAGATTGATCTTCGTGAATCATCATCATCTCAGCCAAAAGACGTCCACTGCTGGACATAGGCCTCCCCCAAGCGTCACCACACTGATAGGTCCTGTGCGTTTCGAATCACAATGAAATTCTTAGAATAATCAAAATTCTGGTCTTTATCCCAATATGAATTAATGTGTTTTCTTTCATGCTTCTCTTTTTGCCTTTATCTCAATTGTCAACTCCTTTCTCCCTCTCCTTTCTGGTGAAATCATCCTTCGTACAATCCTTCCATCATTTCTTTGGTCTTCCTCTACCCCAATAAACAACTTACATTCAAACTTCATATTTTCATCACGACATATTCACCACATACCTATACCTAATACTTATTTAACATAAGGAACCAAACCAGGATGACTTATGTAACGTATTGTATTAAAAACTAAAAAAGAGGTGGGCAGGACATATGATTAGGAGTAAAAAAGCCAAATGTTCTAGTTACAGAGTGGTGACCAAGACAACAAAAAAGCAAGAAAAGGAGACAGCGTCGTAGATGGCAGGACGACTTTAAAAGAATACCGGGTATTAATTGGAGAAAACAAGCACAGAACTGCACAGTGTGGCAAACTCTAGGGGAGGCTTTGCTGGAAAGCAAGACAATGTTCTCGTACCGGTGTCAGATAGTTAAACTTAAATTAATGATAACTGTATGTGCGATTGCTACATAAAAGGCTATTATGATTATACCTATAATAATAACTATACAACTTTTCGGTCACCGGAACCACTTTCAGGTACATCTAGTCAAAAAGATTCGAGGTGCCTAGTATTTAAAGCCTGATCCAATTCTAAAACGATGTCCAAATATAAATGTTTGCAATCACTATATACATCGTAAATAGTTCAGCGACGAACGGTACTCCTCATCCTCTTAAACATAAGATTTAGATCAACAAACCTTGCGAAATAAACGTAAATAGAATGTGCCGTGCGTCCATCTCGAGCAAATGTCTAATAAACCTCCATTACGACGTAGTAAATCGAGCGGGAAATATTGCCCGGTGTAGGCAAACACTCCCTGAAGTAACGTTACTTGGAACACACAATATTGCCCGGGTATACGCACCTATGTGTACCAAAGTCCAGATATGTAGGAAATTGTGTGTACTTTCCTACATATCTAGACATAAATACTAGGTACTAGTCTGAAGGCTTCGATTGACGCAATAGTAGTGTATTATTGGGCATTCTATGCCACTGTCGGCAAGTAGCTCGGCCAGTGCGCCTCGCTACGCGACAGTGGCATAGAATACCCAATAATAAACGATCGACTCGACTGTGTAGTATATTAGTGTACTCACCTGAAGATCTTGTAAGAAATACCACTGGCTACCAGTAGCTGGGCGAGTACGCATTACTACATAAAGTAACGCTGAATAATGTAAGTACGATCGCTTCTCAAACGATCACTCTATCGTGAAAAACATGACTGTGTAGTATATTAGTGTACTCACCTGAAGATCTTGTAAGAAATACCACTGGCTGCCAGTAGCTGGGTGAGTACACATTACTACATAAAGTAACGCTGAATAATGTAAGTACGATCGCTTCTCAAACGATCACTCTATCGCGAAAAACACAACTGTGTAGTATATTAGTGTACTTACCTGAATATCTTGTATGAAATACCACTGGCTGCCAGTAGCTGGGCCTAATACTTCATCGCAACAGAATGTTTGAAGTATGTAAGTAAAACAACAGTCTATTCATTAAACTTTAATTGTATCCAATAACGTTACAAGTTTTCTCATGTGTGTAACAACAGTCAGTTATCGTAAAATTTTGGTTGTTCTGGAAACAATGTGTCAGCCGAACGGACGAACTCTTGCAGTTTTCGCCACTGAGACGAATCCGCGTTGCTCTGGAACTTAACACGAACGAGCGCCTTCTTCCATAGCTCTTGAGAGTCGGTGAGGCGCGCGTCGCTAGCCTTGTAGACCTTGCAGTCTATGTAGTATTCACCGACCGTACTTGCTGTTCGACGCTCGCAACCGTTGGCCACACGGCTTACGAAGTACGATGGCAGACCAGATGAACCCGTGCTGTGCTCTGTGTCATTTTCATGGTTGCGACTGATACCAAATATATCAGTGCTGGTATTTGATAATTTGCTGAAAAATAAAACTGATGTTAATATGTTATCCTATTAAACAATTTATATATTTATCATTTATACTAATTAGGGTAATCTCTGGAACTACTGAATTGAAAATAGTTTCTCTACTAGAAAGCTACATTATATTTCCTGAGTGACAAAAACTGTATTTTGTTTAGAATTACACCTGTGCAAATCCAGAGCAGGGCGTTAGATTAGGATAGAATATTAAGAACACATAAAAAATACACAAAAATAACAAACGAATTATTTGTAAAATCTATAAGACATAAGACTTAATTAATAGAAAGCAGCATTAATAGAGTTAATTCAAAATAAAAAATCGTTTACCTTGTGCGAATTGCATGAGTCGATGGTGAATCCGACTTGCGTTTCCCACTGACTTTTGTTGGTTTGCGAGTTGGTTTAGTTTTCTGATCAAGTGTTAGAGCTGGTTGACTATATTCACACTCAGAATCAGACCTGAAACAAAGATATGAAATGTTTTGTTTAAATCATGGCATGCTATAAATATACAAACAGATCACGGGTCTCAGTAAACACTTAAAATATTTTTACCCGACTGCGCTAGAAGGAGGGTTATATTATACTTACATTTTGCCAATCTGCAGTTAGAATTTCACTGAATTGATTTGATGAATATTAATACTGGTATTGACAACAACTCGAGATTTACACTATCTAATTATAACTGATGGTACAGAACTTCTTATAGACGACTTCCACACTTGCAAACTGCAATTAGATTGTTTAATGTACTCCAAAAACACGTAGCTTATAAAATCGATAACGCATTATAATTAATTGTTTCAAAAATTACCTCATTCAATCAAATGTGATACTATAAATCGTCTTTTTTCCTCGGACGTATAATACCAGTTCAAAAATAAAGACTAAGCAGTTATTACTCGTATACCTAGTAGCGGATGACGATTTGGCGATGCAGCGAAATAACGTAGGGTTGACGAAACGAAACAGTACTTTAGTAACAAATCGGACGGTGAGCTATGGGCAGCTCGCTGTCCGACCGTTCAGAATCCGTCTGAATCGAGCCCAAGTCGTCAACAGCGCGCCCCTTTCGTCAATGCATGATTTTTTGTAGAGCATTAAAAAAAGAAAAAAAAAAAAAAAATAAAAAAAAAAAAAAAAACTTTTGTAACAAATAAAAAAGTAATCAAGTGACTTAAATATGACCTTTAGTTTATTGTAAAAATGCATAGCAACTAAGTTTATTAGTAAAAAAGAGTTTTTTCATATTTTTCATTCTCTGAAAGTAGGTCTAAAGTTGCCTATGGAGCAGGATGAAAGCTATACTTTTTATCCCTAGGAGTTCTATTTCAACTGAAAACTGTCAAATTATTAAAAAAAACCAAAGGAGCATAGATCGGGCGACTTAGCAATGAGATTCTTAGATATCCTTTGGTTGAACGGAACAATAACAACGTAATTATCTGAATAGGTAACATAATGTTGAATGCGTGTCAACCCTACCTAAAATAGATGATTGATGCAAACGACACAAAACGACTTAGTTGACCCAAAAAAAACAAATACTTGCGCAATAAGTATTATAATACAAAATATGATACTTATACATCTTTTAAATTTATTACCTAAAATCAACGACGGAAGCCTGCTCAAAAGACGTTACTTATGGTTAAATATTTTTGTATTAAATTAATTATTTACCTAAGAATTTGGGCAATTGACATCTGGATCATTCTTAGGTATAAACATTTTGCAGGTAATTTTATACACTTTTTTTGTATTTTTTTTATTCTACTATCTGAGGGACGAATTATTATTATTATTATTGTGCATTTCTCTTTCCAGAAACAATTATTTCAACAAGCTTCTCGAATATTTTATAAAGAAGAGATTATTAAACTAGAGGACTAGCAGCAAACTTTCTAATCTGGATGACTAGACTATCCATTTTATTGAAGGTAATTTTGTATACTATATTTACTATAATTATTTGAACTGGGCGCCTAATTAATAATATGCTTTTCTCTTTTCAGGACTATTTTGTCAAGCGACTCGAATCTCGCTAAATAAATAACTACAGCAAATTATTGACCTCTGGATCATGCCTAGGTATAAATATTTATATTTTGCAGATAATTTTATGCACTTTTTTGTATTTTTTTTTTTAATTCTTAAATCTGAGGGGCAAATTATAATTATTGTGCATTTCTCTTTCCAGAAACAATTAATTTGACAAGCTTCTCGAATATTTTATAAAGAAGAGATTATTAAACTAGAGGACTAACAGCAAACTTTCTAATCTGGATGACTTGACTATCCATTTTATTGAAGGTAATTTTGTATACTATATTTACTATAATTAATAATAATAATAACATTCCAAAACTTTCACACAACGCTTTCTAGTCCTAAACTAGCAGAGCTTGTGTTATGGGTACTAGACAACTAATAAACATACTTATATATTTCTAAATACATACATATTATAGATAAATTACACCTAGACACAGAACAAATGATCGTGCTCATCACACAAACATTTGTCCTGGGTGGGAATCGAACCCACGACCTCCGTCACTAATCACTAGACCAACAGGCCAGCCAATTGAACAATTATTTGAACTGTGCGCCTAATTAATATTATGCTTTTCTCTTTTCAGAACTTATTTTTATTTGGATGTCAATAATTAGGTAATCCTCCTAATACTTTCTTCAGTTACTGTATACTTTTACTTTTTCTCTTTATTTCTGTAGTTTTTTTTTTTTTCTACTTTTTTGTTTGATTACTTTCACAAGATCACTAATTTTAGTTCTTAGTATTATTCTTGTTATACATATTATACTTAGAAACTCTAATCTTTTAGTCAAACGTTAAGTACGTTATAGTAACGATAAGTTATATTAAATTAATCAATAATGCCCCATTGTTCAGTTTGTAATATATTGGTAGATAATAGTCGATGGTCTGGTCATTTACGTAGTAATAATCATAAAACCAATAGTGCGACCACTGTTTTTGACAATGTCGCAATTATTAATTCTGCATTTAAAAAACGAATCGTTAGTTACAAGATCACCGCAACTGGCGAACAAATAAATAATTTTCCTGAAATGTTTCTCATTAATATTAGTAGACAAGTTAAAACTTTAATAAATCAATCATTATTGAAACATACAGCTCTGAAAATAAATTTTGAACTTTTTTCTTTTTTTCTAATGTTTAAAAATGATCAAAAAGAAATAAAATCATTCGCCACAAAAAACATTATTGTTAATTTTAATTACGACTTTGATTCGATTTATAAAGCAGTGATTGATTTATTGTTAAAGAAAATTGAAGAGTTTCAGGAGAGAGATAGCGGTTGGACATTTTTAAGCAATTCCCATGTAGAAATAAATATTAATAAATATCAACCTCTCGGCGGATCTAAATTTATAACTTTACCGAAATGTATAAAAAATAAAAAAGCTTGCTTGAATATTCGTAACAATGATGAGTATTGCTTTTTATGGTGCGTAGTAGCGGCTCTGTACCCTACTAGCCAACATCCCGACAGAGTTTCATCTTATCCTTACTTTCAGGATGTTTTGAACGTTGATGGTTTGACATTTCCGATAACATTTTCAGACATAGCTGTCTTTGAGAAAAATAATCCGTTTTTGAATATTTACGTGTATGGTTTAAAAAATAATAAAACTATCGTTGGACCTTTGTATTCTACATCGAATCATAAATCTAAGAGCATCCATCTATTGTTCTTGGAAAATAATACTAATACTCATTATTGTCTTATCATTGATTTACCTCGTCTAGTCAGAAATCAGATAACCAAACACCATGGTAAACTGTACTTCTGCGAAACGTGCTTATTGTTTTTTCCAACGCGCACCCAAATTGATTCACACCTATGTGGAGGGATTGCCACGGTATTACCAGAAAAAGGAACATTTTTAAAGTTCAAAAATTACGATAGAAAACAAAATGTTCCTTACGTCATATATGCTGATTTCGAAACGATACTTGAACCGATTTCCGGCGAAGATTTCAACACCGCTAACACGTCATATTCTCACCGACACGTGCCGACTGCGTTCGCCTATAATATAGTGTCATCATTTAACGATACGGTTGGTGACTATAGAAGTTATCGCGGAAAAGATTGCGTTTCAAAATTTATACATTTACTGACTGAAGATGCTAAAGCAATACACAGAATTCTCACTCAAAACGAGCCTATGATATTCACAGATATAGATGCTCTTGATTTCAAACGCGCTGTTAAGTGCTACGTTTGTGAAAATTTACTGTTGAAAGATAGAGTTAGGGATCACTGTCATATGACAGGCCGGTACCGGGGTGCAGCACATCGACACTGCAACCTACAACTCAAAGTACCAAAATTCATCCCAATATTTTTTCATAACTTATCCGGATACGATTGTCATTTATTTATTAAAAAGTTAGGCGAAATACCTGGACAAATTAAAATAATACCCAAGACTAAAGAAAAATATATATCATTTACAAAGTTTATTCCTATTGCTGATAACGAGTTTATACAAATAAGGTTTTTAGATTCCTTCAACTTTCTAGGAACTAGTTTAGACAAACTTGCTAAAACATTGCAAACAGATGATTTTGTTAATCTTAAATCAAATTTTTCTGATGAAACACAATTTAGTTTGCTGATTCGTAAAGGTGTGTACCCGTATGACTATATTAAAGATTGGAAATGTTACGAACAAAAGTCGTTACCTTCTAAATATTATTTCCATAATTCTTTGACTAACGAAGGTATTAGCGATGAAGATTATAGTCATGCACAAAATGTTTGGGCTGAATTCAGTATTACTGATCTGGGCGAATATACAGATCTATACTTAAAAACAGACGTGCTTTTGTTGACAGACATATTTCAAAATTTTCGGAAAACATGTAAACATTATTACAAACTCGATCCCGCCTTTTACATAACTGCACCTAGTTTATCGTTCGATGCAATGTTGCTAAAAACAGGTGTTCAGTTAGAACTGATTTCGGATTTAGCTATCATCAGAATGATTCAAAGCGGTATACGAGGCGGCTTGTGCATGTGTTCCCATCGGTATGCAAAAGCAAATCACAAATACATGCCAGAATATGATGCATCACAGCCTCAGAGTTTCATAGTATATCTAGATTGTAATAATTTGTACGGTTTTAGCATGTGTCAGTATTTACCTTATTCTAATTTTAGATTCCTTGATGAAAGTGAATTAACTAATTTTTGTGTAGAAAATGTCGAGGATAACTCTGAGTGGGGATTTATATTAGAAGTCGATCTTTTTTATCCTGAACATTTACACAAATGCCATAATGATTTACCATTTTGTCCCGAAAAATGTATACCTCCAGGAGGTAAAACAAAGAAACTAGTTGCAAATTTACATAATAAGTACAACTACGTAATACATTATATTCATTTAAAAAAGTGTTTAGAACATGGCTTAACATTACGTAAAGTTCATAAAGCTATTACTTTTAGACAAAGTCCTTATTTAAAACAGTACATAGAATTAAACACTCGGTTAAGACAAAAGGCAAAAAGTTCTTTCGAACAAGACTTTTTTAAATTGTTAAACAACAGTGTTTTTGGCAAGACATTGGAAAATACTGAAAATAGAGTAACCGTACACTTAGTTAATCAATGGTGTGATCAATCTAATCGAACTAAGAAATTTATATCCTCCGAGAGACTTGTAGCCAACCCCTATTTCCATAGCGCTTCAATTCTAACTGAAAATTTAGTTGCTATACAAATGAAACCTGACCAAATTATTTTAGATAAGCCTATTTATATTGGATTCACTGTATTAGAACTTTCTAAGACACATATGTATGACTTTCATTATAACATTGTAAAACCTTTTTATGAAGATCGAGTGCAGCTGTGTTATACAGATACCGATTCGTTTGTCTATAAAATATTCACGTTTGATTTTTATAGTGACTTAAAGTATAATTTTTTACAATATTTCGACACCAGTAACTATGATGACAAAAATAATTTTAAAATACCAATTATTAACAAAAAAGTTCCAGGTTTGTTCAAAGACGAAATGGGAGGAAAATATATATCAGATTTTGTTGGTTTGAGATCGAAACTTTACTCAATAAAAACAGTCGATAAAGTCATTAAAAAAGCAAAAGGAGTAAAATCAAGTGTAATAAAAGACTTAAATATAACAGATTACGAAAATATTTTATTAAATGGGGGAATTATTCGTGGAAAAAATATTATGTTTCAATCTATAAAGCACGAAATATTTACTAAGAGTGTCAACAAAATTGCCTTATCTCGAAATGACGATAAACGCTTAATATCTGTAGATCGAATATCAACGCGAGCCTGGGGTCACTCGCTTATTTTAAAACGCTAAAATTAATTTGAATGTAATTAGTAATAGAGTTAGAATATGATTTATGTAACCTATGTAACATAGTTCTTGATCTTTAATGTATGATAAATATAATTCATAGTTTTAAAAAGCTAAGTTTATGTAAAGATATTAATTTAATAAAATGTGAATGATTATGACTACTTGTTTAATTTATATTTTAAGACATCATCCTCCTTTTTTGTAGTTGGTTAAATAAAATGAAACCCGACCAAGATTTAAGGGTGCCACACACGACTAAGGTACTATAATTATTATTTTATTTGATTTTTTTAATAAACTAGTGCGCCTCATCTTCAACGATTGCATTACTGCTTAACATGAGGTGGAATCGCAGTCAAGCACTGGTTTATAAAAAAATGTCTTAAGATACAATATCACTCGTCATACAATTCAATGCACCATTACACACGACGAAGATATTTATTTAATATTTTCGTTAATAGGTGAATTGTATGGCGAGCAACATTGTATCTTAAGATAAAATATTATAGTATCGTAGCCATGTGTAGCGCTCCTAATTTGCAACATGATATGCATGTTGAAACATGAATCGTTCATTTTACGTAAAATGTATTTTGTACGCTATACAATAAGACTGATTATACAAATTTCAAATAATGAATAGTTGCATCAATTGCATAACGCTGATCATGCAAAATAACTATTACAAAGACATAGCAGTGCATTACCCTCATAAAAGCTTAGTTAGCATTTTAATCTAAATTGGAACATGTTTCGCCATCGCAATATATATAATTTTTAGGGTTCCGTACCCAAAGGATAAAAACGGGAGCCTATTGCTGAGACTCCGCGGTCCGTCTGTCTGTCTGTCTGTCTGTCTGTCTGTCTGTCTGTCTGTCTGTCTGTCTGTCTGTCACCAGGCTGTATCTCATGAACCGTGATAGCTAGACAGTTGAAATTTTCACAGAAGATGTATTTCTGTTGCCGCTATAACAACAAATACTAAAAACAGAATAAAATAAATATTTGAGTGTGGCTCTCATACAACAAACGTGATTTTTTTGGCGTTTTTTATGATAATGGTACGGAACCCTTCGTGCGCGAGTCAGACTCGCACTTGGCCGGTTTTTTCAATTTACGAAATAAAATTCGTCTTGAGTACTTGTATCACGCACACAGTGTCTTGCGATCATGTCATCGGTAAGTTTCTCAATTTTTTTTTATATTATTTATAAACTAGCGATTTATGTAGTGTGAATAGTGTAATCTGCTGACAATTCGTGTATGCATCACTATTTTTAACCGACTTTACAAAAAGGAGGAGGTTCTCAATTCGGATGTTTGTGTTAAATAACGAAGAGAAAAAAAAAAAAAACTTTAATAGAAACACCGACTGCCGAAATTAAAGTTATTTTGCACTTTTTGGTGAAGTCGGTTGTATTTTTTTTGTAAAAAAAAGTTTTCAAAGTTTTCTTTTTAGTTTAAATTTCATAGGTGTCTATTTTTGTTCCAGATTACGGAATCAGAGGTTATGTTTAGCCAGTACGCTCAAAATCCTTATGAAGGATTCTCCGAAATGCTTCATGACGAACCCGGGCCCAGCAAACAAGTGACGAAAGAAAAAAAATCAAAACAACGAAGCAGGGAAAAGTCGAAGAAGCACAATCCAACTAAATCCTTTGTGATGAGCCGATTACAGCGACGAGGCATCAAATTAATTAAAATATCGGTCCTAGATCTATGCAATAACAATCCGCAAACCAGTGAAAGTGACAGTGACAGTGAAAACGTTATTATAAGTGCTCAATATATCGTTAAAGACGCTATCGACAATGTTATGGACGAAACTGAATCTTTAGTTAAAAAAATATCTAAATCTTTGATAGATAGTGATTTTTAGTACTTGTTTGTCTAAGAAGTTGAGTACTTATTTGTGTTGTTTTGTTTAATTTTAAAGAAGATTGTTTTATTTGTAGAAGTTTAGGTGTTTGAAATAAAAGCAGTTTTACAATACATATAGTTTTTTATTTATGAAACCAATAAACTTTAACCAGGTACACATTTATAACTCTAAATACTTTCTAATACATAACACATTTTTAAGAGCACAATGTTTTAAATGTTTTACACAATTTAAATTAGTTCTTCCTTCACAGTATTTTTTATGTAAAATTAAGAAATTAGGACATCCTTCAGTACCAAGGTCTGATACTTTACAATTCTCACAAAGTTCCTTTATCCACTTTACTTTCTCCAAACCATTAACAACGATTTCCTTATTTTCTAGATAGGGAACAATTATACGACGAAATTCTTTATAGTCGATATACCCTTCATTCCAATAAATACCTCTGTTTCTTTCCAGCCACTTAACTTGCCTCTTTTCTTCACTTGTTAAGTATTTAAACAAGTATGGTGGTTTTATCAAAAATGTTTGCGTATAATCACGGGTAGCAAAAGCCAACTCTTTTATTATAAAATTATTGTACAGGTCTTTAAACCCTTGAACATCTAATATAACAATATTAGGATTCATGATATTTTCCTGACTGTATTACTTAAAGGTTTATATTCAATAATACAATCGTTCAATATAAGACAATACGCAGAAGTTTGATCTGGTATTTCCGTATCACTCTCAATTTCCAGTCTTACGTCTACAACGGGCCCAGTCTTTAAATTGTCAGCTTGCCTAGAGCAATCGATAACAAATAGTGGCGCTAAATCTTTAAATTGTTTTTCGCTTAGTAAGGGCTGCGGTCGACGCCCGTAATAAGACTGCTGAAATCTAACGTATTGCTCATATAATAAAGCGATTCTGTTATTCGCGAAACTCACATTTAGGTTTTCATACGGGAAATAAGTAGAGTTGAGGTACACTTTTACATCACGAACATGACAATGATCGAACTGAGACATATCAGAACTGGCATTGTTTTTTCTATTTGTCTGTAGTCCCATAATAATGTATCTTGGTTTCTCTATTTGCGAGGATGTTTTGATTGACCAGGTATGTTTTGTAGTTTTAGGTAAAGCCGGATATTCGTACAGATCCCAATTTCTGAATACCATCTGCAGTGGTCGATCTTTTTCTAATAGTTTCAATAAACTTATTTTCTCTTTGTCAGACACTTTAACGTGCGGTACGCGCCAAATGATTTTATTTATCTGAACGTCTTCCGCAATTTCACCGGTGTTTAGTTTTACAGCATTCAGGTTAGTGTTACTTCGTAGCAATATCAATTCATGCTTACAATTTATCACGACTTTCTTGAAATCCTCTGCGAAACCAATGATATTACAGAGGGGTATAGAAGCAGAAAAATTACCTCCGTGAATGTTTTTTGTGCCATCGATATTCCAGCCCCATGAATTCGATGTCTTTGATTCGTTCTCATTCATTGATATTAAAGATTTCATGGTGGTAGTAACGCCAGCATTTTTTATTTTATCAATCTCTACTCCATTCAACTCATACCTTATATCTTGGAACAAGTAAAGGAGAGCATTATTCGTAAAATGAACGCTAGAAGCCTTGTCTTTTGAGTCCTTTTTGCTAACAATTACAGTTCCTTCCAAATAAAGAGTGCTAGCTGATGGTAGTACATATAGGTCCTGTTGGTTGATGGGTATGCGAATTTCATCATTTCTATTAAAACTTGTAACGTAGGGCTTGTAGGAATGAAATTCGATTCCTTCAACTGTATTGTCGTAAGTCGGAGCGGATAAAACGTCTAAAATATTCATTTTAACAAACCGATAGCTTTCAGGAATGCCTTATTATTATTGGTTAATTTTATTTTTTTATTAGAGCGCGCTCTTATTTTCTTGGTTGCTAAATTAGCACTGATATTTTTGACCTGGGGCTGCTCATATTTATTATAGTCAATCATTTTTTCGTCTGAGATGTAAATATAGTTGTACTTCTTCACCACGTAAATTTATTAGACGATTGTTAATATCTAACAGTCTGATATGTATACAGCTTATGTTGTTTTGATTGATTGGAAAGTATATTGCGTTCTTCGGGATTTCTATGATCCTATATCCAGGCGGCACATTGAGTGCAAATTCGTGGATAATGTGACTCGGATCTCCGTTTATGTAGGATCCGCTTATAATATCACATTCAATCCTGATCACGGTCGTAGGTAAAATGTTGACGGGAAACTGTGATACATGCCATTTATTACCTTTTAATATCTGCTTATCAAACCCTAGCAGACGTCTAAAGGTGTTTTCTTTTTCAAAATTGATGTCTTTCGTACAGTGTATAGTAGTTTTTAAAGTATTGTTATTGCAACCTAGTTTTATTGATGCTCCTTTTATCTCCGATTTTAAATAATCACTGATATCTTGCAATTCATAGGTTCCATCCGGTATTTCAATGATTTCGGAACCATAGTAAAACTTGTTATTCGTTTCATCAATGTTTGGAATAGAATTAAATGTTGAGAAATGCAATAATGCACACTCATACTGTCCATTTAGTTGTAACGTATTAGGATAGTACGTGGATAAGGTAGACGAGTTTCCGGTTATCGATAAAGTGAGTGACATTTTGCAAATGATTGAAATGAAAGACACACATTAATTTTATACATCTTTATTCCAAAATTGCCACAGATATTCTAAACATAGGTGACCACAATTTACTGTGTTAAACTTTTGATATCTTGTGTAGTTGTAATAAACAGTACAATTCTTAAAATATCGCATTAATTCCATTGGAGGTTTCAAGTCTCCATAACTATCAAAGTATTCACAATAGTCGGCTACTTTAACATAAGCTACCCAATGCGTTCCTTCATTTTTAGATTCGTCCAAGTTAACAATACCACATTCAATCTGTTTTGGCTTTCTTGGCAATAGATCCTTCATGTACACTCCTCGAAAGTGTGGGATGTCTCGTGCATGTTCTTGGATGTCGATATTAGTCAGTGGGCGATTAGGTAGCTTCTTCATCAGTTTTTTGGATGTTCAATAAATAACCCTTTACCATTTTTATGCGGTTTAATGTATAAACCCTTACCCAACGCTAAAGCCTCCATAGTCTTATTATGACGTTCTGTTTCTCGCAAATTTTGTTGAGCTGATTTGTAATCATTAACGGTTTTTGCAATACCCGCTGCACCACCAGCCAAAGTGCCTAAAGCTGATAAGCCAGCAAAAATTGGAATTAAAGGCAAAATACCTCCAGTCTTTGGTATTGGTATGATTCGAGGTACCCGAATTTTCTGAATTTTTGGAAATATCTTTTTTGCTGCTAAGTAAGCAGCATTAATTAAAGCTTTACTATCTTTATGTTTAATTTTCTTAATTTTTGATTTTATCTTTGATACAAAATTTTGAAACGTTTTAATTCCGGCACCAGACTTTAATTTGGCTTTCATAACTTTGCTCACTAGCCATGAGCTAAATTTTTCACCTTTAGCAGCATCTTTTGATTTAAGTCTTTGTTTTGCCATATTCATTAATTGTAAATCAGCTTTGTGACGATGTGATAAGTCTGTGTGGTTAGCGTATGCAATGTCGTGGTGCATACAAGCTTCATCCAACTTATTAATACCTCGGTCACCACGTAATAAACGTTTCTGGAGTTTTGTTCCTGGTCCGCAATAATTATATCCAGGCAAATGAAGCTCGAATGGTAGATTTTCTATTATACTATTAACTAGTCCACCACCTTGCATTGTACAAAGCGCAATGGAAAAATATTTTAAAAAAAAATGACTATATACTTATTAACTCAATCCACTAATGCAGCTTTGTCAATCCAACTATTTTCGTTATTACTAAGACCCAACCATTTCAGGTAAATTTTAGTTCCTTTCTTTTTTAAAACTTTCTCTATCAAATAAACACCAGGATAGTTTGATTTTTGAAGTTCTTGTTCATAAAAGGTTCCTAATATAGTTTGTTTTCGTTGATCTTGTACATGGTATGTCACTGGTATTGTATTATTAATCTTCTTTACAGTAAAAATTTCTGTTGACCAATTTGGAGTATAACCTTTCTCAAAATTGTGTTTGTATTTACTGATACGAACATTATCGCCAATTTGAAACTTAGGTTTATATGGAATAGATACAGGTTTATGTACTTTTAAAATACTTTCTTTTATTACTTGCTCATTAGATTTGTTTACATCGATTGGTTTTAATTTAATAGTTCGATGTTTTGTGTTGTTATACGATTCCAGTGTAACTTCTAATGGTTTACCTAGCCACTTATAGTTTCCATTAAGGCTAAAATATTTGTACAATTTATTTTTTATGGTTTTTATTAGTCGTTCAACAATTGATGCTTTTTTGGTAGAAAACGATGAGTAATGGTTAATTTTGTATGTTTTCATAAGCGCTTGAAATGTGTTATTATAAAACTCTGTTCCCATATCCGTTTGTAAATTATCAGGTTTTCGATTACTGTCAAGTAATATTCGTTCAAATGCATGAGTGACATCAAGTTTATTTTTTGATTTTAACGGCTGCGTCCAAGCATATTTTGAGAAGCAATCGATCACTATTAAAATGTAATTGTAGCCTTTGTTATATTTCCTTAGATTTTGCATATCCATCAGATCAGCTTGCCACAAGTCATCGATTCCCTTTAGAATGACATGACGTCTAAGGAAATTTCTTCGTGCTGCACTGTGTATTTCATTAACAATTTGCTGTTTTGCCATTACTGATTTTTTGAATTAATTTATCAACCTCTTCTTTAGTATAAAACTTATCTTGCAAATGACTTACAATTGCAGGCATCTCGGCTTTTAAAGAAACCTGAAATGTTTCCCGTGCGTCTATAATACTTTGTGAACGCAATGTCCCTATAAGTGTATTAAATTCTTTTATCATATTAGCAGTCATTCGATCTACATAATCCTTGTTCACTGCATCGTCAGCTTCTACTGGATTTTTGATTCCTCTCAGTCTTGATGTTTTTAAATCAAAATCTCCGTTTTTTGATTTTAATAATGTATTTTCATTAATCTCAAATAACTCTGATAATCGCATTCTTTTATGAATATGATGTCCGAATTTATCTACGTTCATGTTTAAGGTGTATTGTGTTGTGAGGTTTATAATAAAATGAACACACCTTTTAGAAAACGTAGATGTATTATTTATTTATAATTTTACTTTCACGTAATTCTTCAATGATAGATATAATTTCATTATCTAATCCTGTGTTACCAGCATCTCGAGATGCGATTAATAATTTTAACCTATCCACCAGTTCATTTGGATCATTCCAATATACAAAATCAACCTTTTTCTTCCACATTTTGGTTAAGGGTAGTCCTTTTCCCTTCGATTGAGGAGTCTGAACAGTGTTTTGTATTTTGAAAATAGGCTTGATAACTTGCATATACTTTTGACCTTTATTGCTTTTTATTGGTTTATCCGGCTCATAGTCTCGTCGATGTGCGTTTGTATCAAGTAGCATTGACTTATAATGCTGCATATCACTTTCTGTAACCATGTTTAAATCTACGTTCTTTTTCAGTAACAACTGTTTCAAACCAGACGTATTTCTATAATTGTGTCCAGCTACTGTGATAAATTCATCGCCGATCGTTATACGAGCAGAACCTAACATCAATCTCCCATTTTCTACTCTGACACCGAATGGAACATCTGAAAGAGCTTCTGAGGATACTGACCAGGATGACGTGTCACGAGCGGGGTTGTTTTCAACTAATGATTTATATGAAGAGTCACTTTCGATATCAGATTCATATTCATTTGAATTTTCTTTTCTAACATTGACTTCTTCGTTCTGCAAAGCTTTATCAATAAACGGAAGTTCTTCTTTTTTTGTAGGACACAGGTAAGAAGTCTGCTTACTGGCATTAGCAATCTGGTTGAGTGGTTCTGTTACAGGCTTGAAAACTGATTCCAGTGTTTGCTGATTGTTATTCTCGACATCTCTCATTTTTCTTACTTTTTTCTTAACAGCTTCAGCTGCAACTACTATTTGTCTTTTTAAAGATTTTTCCATTGCGAAAAAAAAATGAGCTGATAGTGATTGATGAAACGATGTCTGAAGAATAATAATAATATCACGAAGGTAACGGACTTAAATAACCCTATTCTTAATCAAAGACTACAAAGGTGTCAAATTTGTTTCTGTAACATCCTTTATTTTTTAAACAATCTTTATTAATTACTACATAACTGAAGGGCTCGTTCCATATTTTTGAACACATTTCACGAAATTCATTCCATGTCATATCAGTGTTGACATGTTCTTCATAAATATGACGCAAATTAATGTCATCTTGTTTGAAAAGTATGATTAAGTTCGCGTTGTCTCTTACTAACTGCTTAGGGATTTTACTATAAGTTTGATTTAGATAAAAACAATCGATGAACTTGTGTCTTCCCATTGCAAAATAATCACGCATGCTATCTTGATTTTCGCAAGCCACATCATCAAATATTATCACAGAGTTAGGTTTTGCGTCTTGAACTCTTATCACTTCCTCATTTCCATTATATTTCTGGAGTAAAGTACCTGGCACTCGTTGTAAAACTTTTTCTAAAAACATGTATTTGGGTTGATACAGAGTTTTCGAATAAACATAAACATTTTTAAATCTTAATCCATTTTCGTGTATGAGAAGACCAATCAATAAATTGGTTTTTCCACAGTTAGACGGTCCGCATATGATACATCGAACTGAGTCAGGTAACAATTCTCCGTGACGAAAACTAGTCTTACTAACATCCTCGCAGATTGTTGTAACATGCAGTGATTGTGGCTGCTTTACAAACTTCATGATTATACTTGGAAACAATCTGATTGGTAATGAGTAAAATGTATCTGATACATTAATATTTATAAATTGAAATAGTAGTGCAACCTTTTTCGCGATAGAGTGATCGTTTGAGAAGCGATCGTACTTACATTATTCAGCGTTACTTTATGTAGTAATGCGTACTCGCCTAGCTACTGGTAGCCAGTGGTATTTCTTACAAGATCTTCAGGTGAGTACACTAATATACTACACAGTCGAGTCGATCGTTTATTATTGGGTATTCTATGCCACTGTCGCGTAGCGAGGCGCACTGGCCGAGCTACTTGCCGACAGTGGCATAGAATGCCCAATAATACACTACTCGCAATATCGTTCGCTGTGTTACGGGTTTTTGTTATTTTAGTCTAGAGGGCAGAGGCCTTTCGGCCTTCCGCTTTTTATATCTGTAGCCAATCTTAATCGTATATGAATCTTCGATTTGCAAACTCCTTCTGGGCTTGCCCCGAAATAATCCTATTCTTTTTGGAATTTAGTTTTTGGGGGGTTTCGAGTTGCAGAATATTTTGATTTGTCACCCATATTTCCGGGTTTAGCATACACATGCGCGAAGATTGGAAAACTTAGCGTGGGCTAGGTTTGCATATTGCTTTTATAAGCTACTTTTATTTATCTGCTTAGCCTTTTCCCAGCTCAGTTTGAATCGGCTTCCATTCTAACAGGATATATCTTCATTTTGAATGTTAAACTAGAAACATACGTCATGAGAAGTGTTTCTTCATATCCCCTAGGACCTAGGTAGTAAACCAAAGGGTCGTTTATCAGTTGTCCAATAAGCACAAAGGGTCGTTTGACCCTTTGTGCTTATTGGCCTTGTTTGTTCTGTCTCCTGCTTGATATGGAGGGAAGTGGAAATTTGTAGTTTTTCCTACTCCACCATTTTTCTTTTCTGATTCATTTCGTTGCGAGATCCAAGACAGTTAAATTCATTCGCCAGGACTTCGTCTAGCTTCATTGCCTCTGCTTTTTTTTGGTGGTTGCCTACTATTGATTCTGGCTTTCAGGAGTTCCAGTGGTTTAAAGAAAAGAAAGAAAAATATTTATTTGTGACCCGCACAGGAGACACGAGAAATAAGCAAGAAAAATAAATTAATAATAATTAATAATTAATTATTATTATAATTGGGAATAGTGCGGTGGGTTTGTCTCTAAAAACATTCCCTAGGTAGCGATCAAAATTAACACTAAATCGGTATTGTCATAATTATTACTGTATTTGCTTGTATTTTACGACAAGTTGTCAAGCGTCAACAAGCCATGTGTTATGTTGTTGTATACCATGTGCCATGTGTCCATAACTGGCATTAATTCTATAAATATACTCGTAATAATAATCGTATTGTATTGCTTTAAAGAAACCTAACAATCGTTTGTACGCAAATTCGCGAAAATCGGTATTAGCCTACCCTGCCTTAAACTTCAGTGTGAATCTTAAGCACAGTGTGTACCTAACACACTGAATTGAATGTCAGAGTATATGATACGAGTATATTATATTTATTTTATAAATCAAATCAATCAAATCAAATATGTTTATTTGTTCGAATATGGTAAAATAGATGTTACAATATTGGTTCCAGCATATCCTGCCATAATATGACGTACAAATATTTATTAATAATTATGAATTATAGTATATAATTTGAATCTGTTATAGTTCATTAATAAAGATTGAAAATGTATAGCAGTAATAATAATGAAGAAAAAATTTTTTTTTTAAATTAAATTAGTATCTTCTAAATATTCTTGAACACTGAAATAATTTTTCGCCAATAACGGTCTGAACAATACCCTTTTGAACAACGACGAACAAAAAAAGAACTGGCTGGTTTGTTGCCAATATATTAACATCATCATTTTATGTGGAGGACCTCTACAGCTAGAAATGATGTATAAAGGCCCACCCAAGAAAGGCCACAACGACCTATGTCCTATGCTGCAAGCATCAGTCGCATCCAGAGGATTCCCGCAATCTTCACCAGATTGTCGGCATTTTCCACTTATGCTTGTAATTTTTTTGTCCAACAGAGATCTAAACGACAGTTAAATAATCAATTTAGTTACATAAGTCAGCCTTAAAATGGCCACGAATCAAATTACTTCTGCTCTAATTACTCAACACAGTTACGAACTTCATTGAAATCCCTCTAAACACTATTAAAATTAACTTAATCCCAAACTCGGATGAATAGGTAAAGGACTCAAAGTTTCTTGAACTCAATCCTATAATAATCTTACACTTTACAGATAGATATAAAGTTTATTTACACAGTTAGAAGATTAGTTTGGCCTATTTTGTATTGAGTCCTTTCAAATAAACCTGAATTGCTCAATTGGGAGGATTCCCTTATACACACAATCATTATGTACCCGTTGAGCAAAAGTGGTATGGAAAATGGAAACGGTGAAAGGTAGTGTCAAAGCACATTACGTAAATATATCGATTAGTGAATGTGGATATATAAAAAAAAAATATATATCTATATAATGGCCAAGTGCGAGTAGGACTCGCGCACGAAAGGTTCCGTACAATAATCGCGAAAAACGGCAAAAAAAAAAACACGATTGTTGTATGGGAGCCCCACTTAAATATTAATTTTATTCAGTTTTAAGTATTTGTTGTTATAGAGGCAACAGAAATACATCATCTGAGAAAATTTCATCTGTCTAGCTATCACGGTTCATGAGATACAGCCTGGTGACAGACAGTCAGACAGACGGACCGCGGAGTCTTAGTAATAGGGTCCCGTTTTTACCCTTTGGGTACGGAACCCTAAAAAGCATGTAATAAAATACGACGGGGTTTTTAAAAATAAAAATTGCCGACATATTTTCTTGTTTCGGGATAAAAATTTGCCTTTGACACTCAGAGACTAACTCTCTAGCAGTAAAAGATTTTTTAAACCGAATGAGTTGTTTCGAAAATTATCTCCTACATCTAAACTTCCTCTTTATGATAATTATTATTTAATAGATTGATACAACAGTCAACTGACTAGGTAGAGGAGTTAACTGCATAAGACAGACAAACAATGCTATCATTTCACACCCGCAGGCTTATTTCGTATCTTTTGCAAGAGCAAAACGATAGCGATTACACGCTTTATGTCATAAAAGTCGGAATAACCTACAGTGTAGGTATGGTAGGTCCTACACAATTGATTGCTAATCGCTCGCTGTTTGTCAAATCCACTTATTTTAAACCGCCAACAACTCTAAAACTTCTGTATGGAAGAGCAATTATTGCGCAAAAATCGCGATACGTAGTAAGCCTGCGGGGTCCACTAATTGAACAAACTGTACTGTTCCTTACACACCCCAGATAACCTAAGTAAACAACGGAGACTATTTTCTTCGTGAAAGCCCTTACACGTGCTTTGGGTGCCCGATAGCTCTCTGTGAACCGGGTGTATCGAGAGCGGTAGGATAGTGCTCGCCAAACTTCTAGGCCGCCCTGAAGTTATTATTATTATGAGCGTGTTATGTCCCACTGCAGGGCAAAGGCCTCCCTTCCGTCTTTCCATTTTTCCCTATCTCTAGCTATATCTGGCCAGAAGTTGGCTTTCCAAATTTTCCGATGCGCAAGGCACGAAGCGGTGCTGTTTTTGTATGAGATTTACTACTGCGCAGCCATAGTAGCCAACTTCAGGGTGGCCAAGAAGTTTGGCGAGAACTATACCTTTATCTGCATAAACTTTCATTAAAATCCTTTTCCCAAGTGTTGGGGTCGACTTCCAGTCTAACCGGATTCTGCTGAGTACCAGTGTTTTACATGAAGCGACTGCCTATCTGACCTCCACAACCCAGTAACTGGGTAACACGGTACCCCTTGGCTAGACTGGTGTCAGATTTCAAGCTTCTGACTACTCGTAACGACTGTCAAAGTTCTTCAAATGACAGCCGGGACCAACGGCTTAGTGTGCTTTCCGAGGCACGGAGGAAACTCGGTATGTTGAAATGGTCACCCATCCACGGACCGACCTCGGCAAGCGTTGCTTAACCTTGGAGATCGACCAGTGCGGCTGTTATTATTTAGCCACGAGCTCCTGAGTAAACTTTCATAATCCTATTTCATTTCATTAAGTGAACGTTTATATGGATGGATCGATGTAAGTTCCTCATTACGCTAAAACGGCTGAACGGATCTGGATGAAATTTGCACAGAGATAGATTATTATCGCAATGTTTCCTTGGGATAAGAAAATACTTCAAGCGGGCGGAGCCGCTGGCTGAAGCTATTTATCGATAAAAATCTTCACTGGGTACCCGGGTACCCGGGCATCGCCTAACCGGGCCCTTAAAACGGCTGCAAACAAGATCTAAGTTAGTTTAAGCTTAGCACACATAGCTGCACTCATTTATTTCACATACTTATGTAGACCCCAAAATAAGCTATTTAAGTATAAAAAACGGGCAGGTACATGTCTTGCTAGCACTAGAAGACTTTCGTACAATACAGCAAAACATTCATGTGAAATATGATTTTATTAATAGCAAGAAGAAGCCTGTGACAGACACAGACGGACGGCGAAGGCTTGGTACTAGGGACCCGGTTTTCATCCAACGGGCCCGGAACCCTACAAATTTACGCTATGCGAAATAAACTAACATACCTTAGATTTTTATCTGCAACTGGGTTGAGCGTGTGAAAACTCCCCGTAATATTCCCAACCTTCAATACACCCTGTTAATATTGTAGGACTCAACTGAAAACACAATCCAAGAGACATCGCTGAACAATAGCATAATTACAATCATCACCCTTTTATCACGATCACGCCGGTACCAAGACGTCCTTGCGACAACCATTATCGTGGCGCGCGGCCACGCTCTTCCACCCCCAGTTTCATAGTACAAGGTCGGGTACACGGGACATTGTATGCCCCTCTAGCAAGGTCAAGGTTGCCAGCCCGATCGATACGGATGCTGTGAGGAACAAGGATGGAGGGATACGTAAAGCGTAAGTGTGAAAGAGTAGGCGCATTAGAGTAAGAGATATGAGGATAGGGTTTTCCTATTAAGACACGGTGTAAGGATGTCCTTGGGTGGAAATTTTAATTGGTTAAAGGTCATTGAATGACTAAAGAATAATGGCGAGAAGATAAATGGTTTTGTTGAAGAAAGAATGAGTTGGTATTCTACAGAGATAGTCCTAGAATTTATTATCAGTAGCTTGGGAAATGAAAAGAAATGTTTACTTACTGAATTATTAAGTTACGTAAATGAGTTGTTTTTCTTTTATTCAATTCAATTCAATTCAATTCATTTATTTGTTCTCTCTTTACAATAATAGGTTACCTAAAAAATAACAATATTTTTGGATAATGCTATATTCCATCATTGTAAGAGACTGGTGCCTGAAGTAGGTTTTTGAAAAAGCCTGTGTTATGTGTGTTGTGTGTGTCTGTGCGTTTTATTTTTGTACTTTGAAGGCCAAGTGTTTACGATGTCTTAATACACTTCAGCAAGAGTTTTTCCACTTGTCTCTTGAGATAACTTATAAATACATGAACAAAGATATAGTACATAGGCATTAGGCAGGGTTAATCTTTATTCTGTTGACTTTGTGAGATCTCAAAGTAAATCCGATCTATCAAGAATATACTTGCGAGAGAAATGTACCTAGCTATTGAAAAAACGCTTTTCCCGAGTACATGTGGCGTTTTGTTCTTAGAATTATGTTTGTCTTAAGTGCCTTTTTAGGGTTCCGTAGCCAAATGGCAAAAAACAGAACCCTTATAGATTCGTCATGTCTGTCTGTCTGTCTGTCTGTCCGTCCGTATGTCACAGCCACTTTTTTCCGAAACTATAAGAACTATGCTGTTGAAACTTGGTAATTAGATGTATTCTGTGAACCGCATTAAGATTTTTACTTAAAAATAGAAAAAAAACTTGAAACTGAAACTATTTTTTTTTTTTATCAAACCCATATGTGTGGGGTATCTATGGATAGGTCTTCAAAAATGATAGTGAGGTTTCAAGTATCATTTTTTTCTAAACTGAATAGTTGTAACTTCTAAAATAAGAGAATGATAAAACTAAAAAAAATATATGATGTACATTACCATGTAAACTACCACCGAAAATTGGTTTGAACGAGATCTAGTAAGTAGTTTTTTTTTAATACGTCGTAAATCGTAAACCGCAATTTACCAAGTACGGAACCCTTCGTGCGCGAGTCCGACTCGCACTTGGCCGGTTTTTTATTTCATCTGTATATCTAGGTAAGGACAAAATTCAAATAAAGAACATGAAATATTTTTTATATCGCACAAACAAAAAAGGCCAAAATAGCTCTGTATTAAGTAAATATTATAAGAATTAAAAATAGTAATAACATATCTAGAAAATAACACTTTGAAGGGTATTTATACCACTATCAGCTGAAAACATGAAGAGGAATTAAGGTCACAGACCGCTGTACAAGATTATAATAGGATTATAATGCCACGACCCTAACCTCTGGCACACATAAATTAATGTACAGAATATTTTTAGGTTAATACAATCCGTCAGGATGAAGTTCATAAACTCGTAAATATCAACTGCACAGAATCCCAACGATTACAAAGATGAAGTCCATAGAAGAACTCTTGAAGAAGTGAACAAAAAGTTTGAAAGAAGACAGAAGAACGACGCGGCATCCATGAAAACGCACTAGGTTAGTGTGATGGATTACAGCCCATGCCTTCTCACAAAGAGAAGGTCTGTGTCCCAGCTGTGGGAACATACAAAGGGCTGTTAAAGCAGATTTGATATCTTTAAGGTAACACAAAACTTTGCAGGAACCACAACTTAACAACGAATATTAGGTAGATGTATTTTTTGTAATCTTTATAGATATATATATATATAAAAGAAAAAGTATGTATATATGTTCCTTATAGACTCCGAAATGACTAAACCGATTTCAAAAATACTTTTACCGTTGGGAAGCTACACTATCCCCGGGTGACTTATGCTACTTTTTATCCCTGTATTCCCACGTGAACGGGAACTACGCGGGTGAAACTGCGAGGTGCCCGCTAGTATTCAATAAGAATATTATATTGTTAATTAAGACTATAACCCAATTCAATAGAATACATCTACCATACTACGAACTCTCCATTCAAGTTCAAAAAATCGACACACGTGTTTTTCCGTGTTGCTTCCCAACTCCCACAGTTAAACACGGTGTATCTCTGTGTCTTCAGTTGAAACACCCCGCGTTCAAGGGAATGTCGTCAAGCGGTCATTTATTAGGGCAGGATCATGGCAGGCTTAACCATATGATGTGCGAGAAAAACCGAGTGATTGATTACAGTGATATTGTGTGTTAGCGCTGTTTTTGTGAACGGGGTGGATGTCAGTATTTGTACTTGTATAGATCTCATAATAATTCTGTTGTCTTGTTGACTGTAGATAGGGATTTAGTTAGGGTATTTATCTACCTCATCATCTGCCTGGCCTTTTCCCAACTATGTTGGGGTCGGCTTCCAGTCTAACCGGATTCAGTTGAGTACAAGTGTTTTACATGGAGTGACTGCCTATCTGACCTCCACAACCCAGTAACTGGGTAACAGCGGTACCCCTTGGCTGGACTGGTGTCAGATCTCAAGCTTCGGACTACTCGTAACGACTGTCAAAGATCTTCAAATTACAGCCGGGACCAACGGCTTAACGTGCTTTCCGAAGCACGGAGGAAATTCGGTATGATGAAAATGGTCACCCATCCACGGACCGACCTCGTCAAGCGTTGCTTAACCTTGAAGATCGCCCCGTGCGGCTGTTTTTATTTAGCCACGAGCTCCTCCGGTATTTATCTACCTACAAAGTGTAATTAAATAACTGAATATATGTCACTGTAGTATGAAGTCTCTTAATATGAAATGAACCGTGAAATCGCACTTAATATCAGCTGTTGCCAATATTTTTTCGGGTTATGCGAACATAAATGTTGTTGTTTTTACTTATTTTTTTTTAAATTATTTGTTAGTGAGACAAGCGGAAGCAAAAGCGTATATAAAAGTGATCACTGAAATATTGAGGAACTACGGCAAGTTAGCAAAATGCAAAACGTTAAAGAAAATACAAATTGAAGTATTTCTTATGCGGAAATGAAACGGAAAACTGTGAAAATGCTCAAGTTTATTCTTTGTCTCGTGGTTTGTAACATCTACTATCATAAACAAGAACATCGTATTGAAGACAGAACTGGAAACGCTAACATGCTCATTCCCGACAATTATTCTAAATACTCAGTTACTCTTACCACCAAAAGGCTTTTCACAGGTTTCCGCAACCCTCTTGAAAAATCCCTTTAGCCAACCATATTACGACGCACTCGGCCATAAAACTCAAAACTACCCACATTAAAAACCACGTGTCACCACATGTTGGGAATTCTACCCAATACTTCGGGCGGCCGGAGCGCGCCGTCTACGCTGCACACACATCTGCGTGACCCACACGGCATCGGTGTGTGGGTGCACAGCGCGGCGGCGACGCGGCGCGGCTCGGCGAACACTCGCTACTACGGACTCCACCGCGACAGTCGACACCTCTCTCTAAAAACCACAATCTTGTTTGACCGGGACAGTAATTTGTAATTAACGGCAATAAACCATTACGCCTAAAAATACAGTCCACTCATTTCCATCCACGAGCTAACATTGGTCCTTCGAGCCGGATGCTAATGCTACGCCTTAACTGTTTTGCGATTCATATTCATCTGTGAGTTTGCTACAGTTATTACAATCGCAATGGCTGAAGAAAAAGTCCAAAGACTCTTTAAAAAACGCAGCTGTTTGATAACCAAACTCAAAATTTTTAGCAACTACCTTCAGACACTGATAAGTTGCACAGAACTTAGCAGCTTACAGCTGTTGGATTTAGAAACCAGGTTTGATAAATTTGATTTCTTATATGTGGATTACGATAAATTACAGAGTGACATCGAGGAATTGGTGGACAACGCCAATGACGAGAGCGAGGAGCGTGAGAATTTCGAGAACCAGTACTATAAGCTGGTGGCGACGGCGCGGAGTATGCTCGGCGCTCGTCCTCCCCAGGCTTGCGGTCTTCGAGATGGTGCCGTGACAGGTGACGGCAATGTACAGGCCGGTGGCTTTAAGTACAGTTGTGTAAGGCTGCCAAAAATTGATTTACCTGTTTTTCACGGTCACTATCAACACTGGCTCGAATTTAGAGATACATACATCTCCTTAATTCACTCACGGACGGACATAGACGACGTCAACAAATTACACTACCTACGTGCTTCGTTAAAGGGTAGTGCGTTATTAATCATTGACAATTTAGATTTTAAAGCAAAGAATTACGAGTCTGCTTGGAGTTTGTTATGTAATAGGTACGACAACAAAAGATTGCTCGTAAACAACCATGTTCATGCGTTATTCAATGTGACACAGATGGAAAGTGAATCTTGTTCTTCCATTCGAAATTTAATAGATGTCACAAATAAAAACCTGCGTGCCTTATCAACTTTAGGACAGCCAACTGAACACGGCGGTCTAGGAGAAACCCTTATCATACACATGATGGCAGAAAAACTTGACAGTGTTACACGCAGAAAATGGGAGGAATATAGAAACACACTTATTAATCCACCCTCACTTGACATTTTTATAAATTTTCTTAGTAACAGAGCTGACCTATTAGAAACCTTGCAAGAACATAAAACACATGGTTATAATACACAAAAAACAGCCACTTTCAAACATTATTCGTATCATAACAGTTTTAAAACATCAAATGAAAACACAATTGATAGTAACCATACAAATAGAAAAAATATTAATAACCACAGAAAACTATTCATATGTCCAATGTGCAATCAGCCACATTTCTTATTTTATTGTGAAGCATTTAGAGCCCTGTCCATTGAAGCTCGTATTCAAACGGCCACACAAGCAAAGGTCTGCCTTAATTGTTTGCGACCAGGACACACAGATTGTAGGTGCAATCTTGGTTGTTGTAAACATTGCAAGAAAAAACACAACACTCTGCTTCACTTACATGAGGCAGAGGCAACACCTATTTCAGAACCAGCACTTCACGTTAGTCATTTCTTAAACGTGGAAGCTAATCCTGCCTTTGTATCTTATTCCCTGGTATCAGATACCGTGGCAGCCAAGCATTCTCGGTTCCTTGAGAAACGTAGCCGTAAGCAGATCTGTAGGATACGCTGCGCTCAGGACAACAGACACTTTGTGGTACCCATGCCGCTGAAGAACAACCCTTCAATCTTGGGCGATTCACTCAACGCTAAGTGTCAGTTCATGTCATCTGAGCAGTGTCTTAAAGCCTCAGGTTACAAACACAGGTACAAGGACAGGGAGCCTTCGCCTAGCTGTATTCGTTTAAATTAGTATTTTTTATTTAACATACCACTCCATTATTTGTGGGTACCTACCCTCTTTTACAAAACTTTTTTAACTTTACTTATTTATTTACTTATTAATTTTTAGAAATGGCTAGCTGCCTCACTAATAAAGCTAGTTTAAACTTCCATACTCTTATTTTTGTTCCTCTAATCCCCACAACTCTTCTACTCCTATTCCTTCTGTTTCCATTGGACGGCCACTTAATTCTACTCTCATCCACAGGTTTCTAATGGCGACGAGAAGCCTTATTTTGAAGAGCTCTATAGTGACGGGAGTCACCAAGGTGACAAAAGAGGAGCGTCACTTTGAGGGGCATGATCTCATATGTGCCCCCTTCCAGATTTCTTGAAGCCATCGCTTCAACCCGGGCAGCATGTTGGGAATTCTACCCAATACTTCGGGCGGCCGGAGCGCGCCGTCTACGCTGCACACACATCTGCGTGACCCACACGGCATCGGTGTGTGGGTGCACAGCGCGGCGGCGACGCGGCGCGGCTCGGCGAACACTCGCTACTACGGACTCCACCGCGACAGTCGACACCTCTCTCTAAAAACCACAATCTTGTTTGACCGGGACAGTAATTTGTAATTAACGGCAATAAACCATTACGCCTAAAAATACAGTCCACTCATTTCCATCCACGAGCTAACACTGACTACATGGTCTAACCCGAAACTTTCGCGGTCCGCAATTACAACGCTGCCAGTTGCCTCATACCCTGAGAACTGGGTTGACGACCATAATGTAATGTTACAACATTATTGTTGTGGTCATACTGTATGAGTGTGTATTATGCTTTATATTGTCAATTTGGGACCGGTGAATTTGGAGAAGAAAGACGAAGCAAGTGTGTGTGGGATTAGCATTGTAGAGGGTTCCGTAGTCGGGATGAGTAGATATTTATGCATTCATGTTATTGACGTGACATGGTTAAATTTTATCGACACTTAAAACGTTTTTAGGTATGTCATAATGACAACCAAACCAACCAACGCAAACTCGCCAGTTTCGCATAACCATGAAAAACAAAAATAAGTTATTAAAGTTGAAATATTACAACATTTTTAGTTAGATCTTGGAGAGCTGTGCCGTAGGTCATGGGTTCGAACCCAGGAAGGCGCTTTACTTTGTGTAAACTATTTCATCACCACTGCTCTAAAAACGGTGAAGGAAAACATCGTTAGGAAACCAGCATGTTTTAGAACCAAAAATTTGAAGACATGTGACATCCACCAACCCGAACTGGGCCCGCGTGGTGGATTAAAGCCCATTCTCTCTCTTACAGAGAGGTGGCCTGTGTCCCAGCAGTGGGAACATTAAAAGCCTGATTATGATGACATGATTTAATGATACACGCTTATGCGTACCTATTGAGTTTTATTTAATCGTTATGGTCTTAATTTCACTGCACCATTGTTTAGCGGTGCACAGTATAGACACCCCTTCTAAATATTGATAGTCTCCGAGTCAAATAAAGAAAGAAAGAATTATTTGTGACCCTCGCAGGAGACACGAGAAATAAGCATGCAAATGGCTGTCAATCATCTGGACAGACGTACCTACTAGATGAAATTACAAAGCTTTAGTTTTTGCCCTGTAGCTACGGAACCCTAAAAGTGGAGAAAGGGCTTGAAATTGGCGTTCTTTGTCTGATTTAAATGTAGATTTGAAAGGGTTTCTATTGTTATACGGGCTGAATTAAATTTGGTTTTGGGTCCATCATCATTGCATCACTTTTTTGATTACTTTTCGTATTATTCTGCTGTTACTGATCATAAGAGAAATCAAATCCCACTAATATGATAAAGGCGAAATTTTGAGTGTGTGTGTGTGTTTGTATGTTTGTTACTTCTTCACGCTCAATCAGCTGGATGAAATTTGGCACAGAGATAGATTATAGTCTGGAATAGCACATATGATACTTTTTATCCCGGGAATATGTTCCTTCGGGATAATTTTCGACATTCAATTCACGTTTCTGCTCTTCGGGAAATACAGGTGTCATCTTAATGTTTAAGTTGTAACACGGCAGAGCTGGATAACTTCGTTAAAGGAAACTAATAAAGATGAAGTGAGCTCAATCTCTTGTATCAATGGATGATGACTCACTTCAACGTAACTTCACCTACCTTTTCACAGTGAGATTTTAACAGAGCAGATCAGCTTTTACATCCAATGACATAATTATCCGAAATTATATTTACATCCAAAACGACAGTAATGACGAGACTCCTAAAAGACGACAGAAGATATTAATCCTCTTAAAATATTAATCAAATGTCTGTTTAGAAGCTTTAAATTGTACCAACTACAAAAACCTTCTAAAATAATCCAAATTAAAATCAATATAATACGTCAGATTGACCTTCAAAAATTACAAGGTTGTCCCAGTTTAATTATTCCGTCTTTAAAGGCTCAGGTGGTCTCATGTCTTTGCCGCTAAACTGAATAATTTATTGGTTCTCCGTGGCGACCCATTAAAAATCTTATAAGTTTGGTAAATTGCTTTCTGTCAAACGCTTTATTTAACGGGTAATTTATTTTAGACTAGCCCCAGCCTGCGGCTTTGCCCGCGGAAGCGACATTTTTGATGGCCCGACGCGATTCGAAGGGGATGGCGAGGTACACGAGACGTAACGCACCGTATCAACTCGGGATGGATGAAATGGCGACAGGTCACTGAAACAACTTGCGACCCACAGATGCCTCAAGTTAAAAGGGAAAATTACAAGTTCGTGATTAGACCTGTCTTACTGTATGGATCAGAATGTTGGGCTGTGAAAAAGATGAATGAAAAGAGATTGCATGTAGCAGAGATGAGAATGTTGAGATGGATGTGCGGAGTGACGAGAATGGATAAAGTGAGAAATGAGTATATCAGAGGAAGTTTGAACTTGGCGCCAGTGACAGAAAAGTTGAAAGGAAACCGTTTACCGTTAACCCTACCGTTAACCGTTGAATGGTAATGTGATGAGGAGGGATGAAACGCATGTTACTAAAATAGTTATGAAAATAAATGTGGACGGATGGAGAGGCAGGGGATGGCCAGAGAAGAGATGGATGGACTTTGTGAGGAGTAATATATGAAAGAAACGGGAGTTATTGATGCGCTTTGTCGAAGTCAATTTATATATGTTAGAGAAAGAAAACATACATGTCCAATATTATTTGATAATCTCACTGACGGACTAAATAGAATTATCATTTTTCTACCCAGGAAACATCCATATTAGAATTCGCTAGGCAAACATTTACTGCGCAAAACATTAGAAATCAAACCTCTGAATAAAATTCCTTTTAATTTATTTGTTGTTAAGATCCAAGTGGGGGTTAAGATCAAAATGAGGGTTTGGGAATGGTAATGATACGAATTAGATTTTGATCTTCAAATATTATACTTTTTGCTCCTTCAACTTCTATTTTATTAATATATACTAGCTGTCCCACGCGGATTCGCTCCCGTCTACGGCTACCTACCTACCCTACATACATGAATGTTGCGTAACTTTAACCGCGTACGCAGCGCACGCAACGGAAGCTCCCAAAAAGGAAGATTTTTCCCGTTTTTGCAACATTTTTCATTTCTGGAGTAGCGACCGCAAACCGGAAGACGTTGCGTTGGATGGCCTCCCACTAGATAGACTGTTGACCTGGTGAAGGTTGAAGGAATTCAATGGATGCGAGACGCACGGGACCAGTCAATGACACTGGGGAAGATCTATGTTCAGCAGCGTCTTTCAGCTGCAATGATGATGATGAATTTGTTTACAGTTACTTTGAGCTGATAAAATGTAAATTCATGGTAATACCCATAGTACTTTTAATAGGAGATGATAACATTTTGCTCAAGACTTGAAGTTTGTACAGTATCCTGCAATATTATACTTCTTTGAGAACGTTTATAAAATTTAAAAGACATTTTTGAAAAAAATATTTGCTCAGTTGTATGAACGGCATTGCTAGGACGCGGCCCAATTTCAGTTATATGTGTGTGTGTGCAAATATTATCTGTGGTCTGTTGGCACAAGTGTCAGTAGTCGGTCAATGGTATGTATCTAGAATGTGGTTGAGGAACGACGTGGGGCAGGAGTTTTACTGTATTAAATTGACGTGTTAATATTTGTGCCAGTTTGAAGTTTTTCAGGTTATAATGTTGGTTCTTTGCGTGCGTAGGAAACCAGTTACCCGGTCAACGGTTGTCAGTGGTAGCTTCGAGGAAGCTGGCGGTGTAAAACACAAGGCACGGGCCTTGGAAAGCACAGTCTGCGCCTGACCCCTCTCCGGACGTGTCGGGTTGCCGTCCGATCGGTTTATGAGAGTGCATCTGAGTACACACACCTGTACACTATAATATTTCCCGCGCTGATGGCTCTAGTCTCCGATGAGATTGGCCGCAGTAGGCAAAATTCTGTCTGGAGGGCTATTATTATGGTCGTCCTCTGTGCATTATCATCATCATCAGCCTTGTTCCACTCACTGCTGAGTACAATAGGACTTTTACCTTATTTGCTATGCTTGCCTTGTCTTTACTAGATCTCACTTCCCTTCACATGATACTTAAACATTAGTACCTGGGTGACAGAGCTCTGCTCGGGTGAAAATAGAGAAAACTATGTTTTCTAAAAATTTAACCTAGCTACATCGATTTATCACCCCCGAAACCCCCAGAAAATCGTTGGAGCCGTTTCCGAGATTCAGATTATATATAATCTACAAAAAATATACAAGAATTGCTCGTTTAAAGGTATTAGATTAGCCAGATATGGATGCATTACATGCCCAGAGAATACCAGCGTGGTGTTATGTAATAAAAGCGAATCATACTGCTTAAAGGGTATTCATTGCTGAAAAGAATTTTAGGAACTTTTAGAGACTCATATTAGTGAGGGACTAATAGGAGATATTAGAAATTTTAAATGTGTCCTGGGTTGCTTTTGCCGAAAATAAGATAAGCAAAGCATATGTAGGGTTTGGGCCAGTTAGATATAGATCTGTCTATCCAGCAGGCTAGCTGCTAAATGGTTGCTTACAGTTAAGTACCTACAAAACCACTGAAGATCATAATCATTTTTGAAGAGCAAGACATTTTCTTGTTACACACTCCTCTATCAACCGTCGCGCTATAGTTCAGTCGCTTTTCTTTCGTATCTTGCCTCTAACAATTTCTCTTTTCTTTTCTTTCGCATCTCTCTCCATTTGCATGACAGGTCATTAAAGTTCATCATCATCATGATCCACAGCCCAACTTCGCCCACTGTTGAGCATACGCCATTCTTTTCTTGTGCCGATCTCCACGCTCTTGCGCACAATCTCATCCAGGTTTTGCCCGCGATGACAACGATGTCGTCTTCCCATCTCGCCGCTGGCCGACCAACATTTCTGCCGCGTCTGCCAGACGTCTTTGGACGCCACTCGGTCACTGCCTTACTCCACCTATCAGCACGTCGCCTTGCCATTTGTCCTGCCCAACTCCATTTGAGTTTCTACGACAGTATACCCCAAAAAAACTCAAAGGTATCAAAAGCAGAAAATATTGTTCCATAGCGATAACATTAAACAGTTCACAACTCAATATAGTATCAATTTGCGTAATCCTTCACATTGACAGTCATCATTTACATTTTAAATTTCAAATCGCTTACGAAATTATTCGGTTCCGCTCGCTCTAGAAAACTCTTGAATTAATGATGTTCGAATAAAATTGTTTAAGAATACATTACGGGAGGCACGATAAGTGTTCTCCAGCGTAATTTGCGAGAAAAATGAGATGAAGACATTTGAATTATTGAGATCGATTGGTTGAAACTGAATGTAGCAAAAATTTGACAGCTTAAATATTTAAAACCAATTTCTTAAGTCCTTGCGTATCTTGAGAAACAAATCTAAAGTGCATTGAAAATATTGAGATGCAGTTTAGCAATTTCTTTGACGGGTGTGTGGGTGTCAAAGATAAAGTAGAATGTATTTTGATTCCATTACAAGATAAACAACCCACACTGCTTCTAAAAGTCAATTGAGAGTAGTGGTTTTTCGTGTCTACAAGTTTTGTTCAGTATCGTATCGACATGAGGTTAAAGCTCATGAAGTAAACAAAAATATTGTCTTTTGTTTAGTTGTACAACGACGCAACTAGATGGCGTTGTCGTCGAAATAGAAGTCGCAAGTGAGATTTTTTGCCGATTTGGTATAGGATCTTGTGAATTTTAGCAAATATAGATCACTTATAGCTTTGATACAGTATAATTGTTTTATTTATTTACACCATCAACCGGCTCGGCAACTCGGCTGGGCAGCGTTCGGGAAATTGTACGGTGTCTTCTCGTCCAACTTACCACAGTGTCTCAAGACGAAGGTCTATGACCAGTGTGTGTTGCCAGTGATGACCTATGGCTCTGAGACGTGGTCGCTCACAATGGGCCTCATCAGAAAGCTTACAGTCACGCAAAGGGCAATGGAGAGGGCTATGCTCGGAGTATCCTTACGTGATCGAATCAGAAATGTAGAAATCCGCAAGAGAACCAGGGTTACCGACATAGCCCGAAGAATTGCCAAACTTAAGTGGCAGTGGGCAGGGCACATTGCTCGCAGAACGGATGGCCGATGGGGCAGAAAAGTTCTGGAGTGGCGACCGCGCACCGGAAGACGATGCGTTGGAAGGCCTCCCATCAGGTGGACCGATGACCTGGTGAAGGTTGCGGGGATTCGCTGGATGCGGGACGCACGGGATCGGTCAATGTGGCGACGCTTGGGGGAGGCCTATGTCCAGCAGTGGACGTCTTTCGGCTGATATGATGATGATGATGATGACCGTCAACCCTGCTATACACATTAGGTATTTAGTCCAAATCTTTAAGTATTGACTATTGAGTGTTCGGTACTTAACAGGTATGTGTATCTACCAATCGGTTATTCTAATTACATTATTTAGGCCAGTTTGTCTCTCTTCAAAGGCATAGGTCCCGCTCATGCATGTATAAAGAAATAAGGTTAAATTGAAAAAAAAAAAGAAAACTTGACTCTAGTCTAGGTCAGAGGTGACAGAGACAGAGTCTACGATGGAGTGAGCTTACCCAGAAGAAGCCTGTTCACTCTAACTTTGAAGAGATTCGGGTTGAATGCGTTCGGAAAAACAGACGCAGGTAGTGAGTTCCATTCATTCGCTGTGCGCATTATGAAGGTGTTTGGAATCGCTTGGTGCGAATTGGTGGAATGGCAACAAGGTAAGTATGGTGAGAAGAACTTGCATTGCGTCTAGATGTCCGATGGTAGAAGGGGGCTGGTGGGATGAGGTCGTGGAGCTCTTGAGCACACTCACCGAAGTACAGTCTGTAGAAGACCGACAGGCAGGCAACCTTGCGGCGATGAGCCAAGCTATTAAGCTTGGCATCCAGCCAAGCTATTAAGCTTGGCATCCACCAGTTCAACATCGCCGATGAGCCTCTTGGCTCTGCGTTCCACCGAGTCAAGCGCGACAAGTTGATACTTTGCTGAGCCATCCCAAACGTGGCTGCAATACTCCATGCAGGATCGGACTTGCGCTTTGTATAGGGTTAAAATTTGTCCAGGCGTGAAGTATCGCTTCACTCTATTTAGGATGCCCAGTTTTTGGCCGCAATTTGGGCTTTGTACTCAATGGACGCGCCGAAGTTGAGACTGAATGTCAACTCCAGATTACGGCCCATTCTCTCTCACTAAGAATAGCCCTGCACGCGGAATTGACCAAGAGCGCAAAAGAGGACCCCCTTCTACTATCCTAGTCTTGAAAATTTTCTTTAAAAAATTATATCCACGAAACGATGAAGGAAACCATCATGAGGAAATCGACTTCCCGCACTAGACCCGTATATCCAGTCCCTCTCACAAAGAGGAAGCCTTTGTCCTTGCAATATGAACATTTCAGGATGCCTATTATTATACAAACATCATTTAATTTAGCATAGATCATAATCCTCCTGCCTTTGTCCTAACCCAGCAATTATTTGTAGTCGATGGCTCACAATCTTCTTCTTCCATACATCTCCATTAATCATCTAACACATAACCTATCCTTCATCTCCTTAGTCTTCCTTTACTCTATACAACCGCATAGAACTTAACCATAGAGTGCTTCCAGCAATCATCCATCACTAGACGATTAAAACTTCTCTCTCAAACCTCTAGCGCTACTTCCGCTTGATTCACCTTCACCTATACGGCTATACCCTTTACATATGTAGGTTAGGTCGTGAACTTACCCGTTGGTTTCAGGGGTTTGTTTCAGTAACTGTTGCCATGGTTACTGATCGCCCCGACAAGACCTGTAAAAAAGAGAGGTACGTAATTAGCTTTGCGTTTGTGTAGCTTTTTTTTACGGCAATTTGTGGGAATTATAGTTACGTGTGTTGTTTCGATAAAGTTTTGTGAAGGTTGTTAGATTGTGGTCTATGAATAATAAACATGGTTTTTGTGTAGTGATATTGAAACAGTATTGGGGCACATAATTTTGAATTCGAACAATATAGTCGCGATTGATATTTATGACAGCAATATTAATGATTAAAATATTAATGACACCTAGATTTGATGATGACATCCATAGTTGAGACCACTATCTTAAGGTTTGTAACGACCCTCTATGAATGACAATAACAGGATGATGCTTATATGCTGCTTTCTGAATTGAGTATTTGGAGTTAATAATTATATATAAGAAAAAAGAAGTTTTTCTTCCTTTCTTTCTTTTACTTCAGTCTCAAATTTTCATTGGTTTTCTGACAAAAATAGAGCTTAAGAAAATCAAATTTGAATGTTGAAATCAGAAATCGGCGTTTACTCTAGAACACCACTATATATACTGTTTAACTACAAATACAAGATAACACAACACCTGGTTGTAACATAAACATGGAGCATAAAAGAGAATCTTTTGAGGTCTCTAGGTTCGTTTTTGGTGATAGCAGATTCTTTAAGTCAAGATTGAATAGGTAAAGGTAAGCACTAAAGCACTCTTGCCTAACTCTAAGCAAGAGTGCTTCACCGTCGACTATATCATCACTTACCATCACCTTAAATAGGAGACTGAAAAAGTGGAAGGTCCTTCCTCATCAGTAAAATATCCCAAAACAAAGAAAAATATAAAACCATTCCTAAACACGAGTGGTCCTTTTAAAAGTCAAGTTAGACCCTTACGTTGTACATAATCGGATACAGTCATAATTGCTGCTTGAATTTTTTATATAACCTAAACACTCATGCATTGTTTATAACCGGCTTCTAAAAGGAGGTTTCATAAATATATGTATATTAGTCTATAGCTATAATTTCGACAAAAAATAATGGCATAACTGTATTCCTCAACTATAGCAACATAATTCCCTTTCCTTTGAAGCCTTTTTGAAGACGCTCGACGCGATTCGATTTAGGCTTAGCACGCACAGCGATTTTATTCGCGCGATTTTTTACGGACCTATGGAATTGTATGAAGCTTTGCGGTAAAAAAATCGCGCGGAAATAATACTACAAAAACGAGTATTCGCGCGAATAAAAATCGCAATGCTTGATGAGCCTTATCACACCGTTTTGCGATTATTAATTAATAAGCGAAATTGCAGGTGCGTTCAAATGGACGCTATGCAATGCAATGAGTTGAAGACTACCGTGTTTGAATTTGCCGCTAAGGGCGCTAGGGTAGAGTGAGGTCTTCAAAATGTCAAATGTCATAGATTTTTTGGCTTTTAGTGCGAATTTATTTACTACTTTTTTAATGTTGTGAATATTTTCTAAATAGTGCAGATTATGATAGGCACGGGTTTTACCAACCACTGCTTTAATACAGTTCTATTTTTCGAAAAATGTTATCCTCCTTTTTTTCGAAAAACGTGGTTGCGCGAAATTGCAGCATACTCGATTTTGTATTTAATCGCACTTCTACGGCATTACCAATTATTTTGATTTAAACTTTGCTTTCGTGAGCGTAATGACAACGTTTAACAGCTATATTGAAGTACCTTATTCGCCAGTGGCGCCAACTGGTGAGCTCAAAAACGGAAGCCTTCATCCGACCGATTTGCACTTGAAATTTTCTTAGAAAATACTTGTGCGATATTGCATATCGACGGATTCAAACGAAGATTTAAACTGCGCCACTCCATCTGCAAGGTCCCTTAGAGTGGCTAGTGATTGCGGAGATTAGCCAATAACCTTAGACCTATGGAAGGGCCATAAATCTAGACAGAAGCCACAAGCAGGAAACATTGGGCAATTTGTATATATTATATTGGGCAATAATATAATGTATAATATGTTTCCTGATAGGTATAACCTGGGGGTTTTGAGTTCAAGTCTTGATGCGGGCGTGATGGGGCAGAAAAGTTCTGTAGTGGCGACCTCAAACCGAAAGTCGTTGCGTTGGAAGGCCTCCCACCAGGTGGACCGATGACCTGGTGAAGGTTGCGGGGATCCGCTGGATGCGGGACGCACGGGACCGAACAATGTGGCGACGCTTGGGGGAGGTCTATGTCCAGCAGTCAACGTCTTTCGGCTGATATGTTGAAGCGTGCTTCGACCACATCATCGCCTACCAGAGATAGTGATCCAACGCAACACTATCAGGAATAAAAAATCTGGACATCCTCCCTACGCACGCATAGCAGTCTGGCTCTAACGACCACTTGACCAACGAGTCATTCAGGCATTTTTAATGAAAGCAGTTTAAAAAGTATCATTACGCTTGCTCCCCTAGTGGGTAAAGATATTGTTAATTGAGATGCTGAAGTGGTTTTAGTCTCAGACGTTTCCGTTTTAAGACCAATTCTCTTTGATTTATATACCCCCCGTTTGTGAGCTTAATTGGTTTTGCGATCTGTTGCTAAGTCAATCTCAGAATGGTCTAAAACTGGTTTGACAGTTTTTTGTCTTCGATGTATCTGTTATTTTATTACACCTGCATTCCTTTGTCACCGTCATCATCTTTAACGTTCTCACTGCTGGGACACGGGCCCAGTGATGGTTGGTATTTTTTATTCAAAGATATTACAGAAAAAAAATTAATGAGAATGTACGGGGCCCTAATCCACTACGCGGGCCCAGTGCTGGTTGGTATTTGTTTTCAAAGATACACACATATTACCGAAAAATAAAATAGAATTTTCGGCTAGGAGTTTGTACATATAGGACTTTCTGCATCCGAACTAGGCGGCAGCCTGTGTGGGTACATGGTTGATAATGTTATAAGCATGGCGGGTAGGTTGAGAGAATAAATGATTCAGTCTAAATCCTACTACGTAGTTTGATTAACGCATCCCTTAACGTTTACAGCCTGTATCTCGGATTGCAGTTTATACCCTTCTTTAAATAGTCGTCCCTTAGTAGCCTTCCATTATAAAATAATCCTGTCATGTGTAGGTGTGTATGTGTGTGTGTTGTGTGTGTAGGGTGTGTGTTCTGTGTGTGTGGTGTGTGTGTATTTGAATTAATATGAGCGATATTATGAATGATTAAAGAAAGTGTTTATGTAGCTTAGGTATCTATTTGGGAATGTTCATAAGCGCTTCTGTTTCATCATAAGAGAGTCATTGTAGATAGTCCTGAATGTTTATTTTACTGTGGATCTTATTAAATGGATATATGTTAATAATTGCGTTGACTTTGTCATACAGGTAAGGATCAAGAAAATAAAGACCCTTGATGAAAGATGTTTTGGCAGCATGTGTGCGTTTACGAACTACGTTTGTATGTAGCCTTTTCTGTCCCAATCGTTTCACCTTTCGTGATCCTACGCTTCTTCTTTCTAATATTGGCGAGGTATATTAAGTTAGGTCCACCATCTCTTTCGTAGTCAGCCACAACCCCGTCTCACTGTTTCAGGACACCAGCTCTATGCTACTTTACCCCACAATTGGTCTAGCATGCGGTGGGGCCAAATCTTGGTTGATTTAGCTTCCCTTGAAAAGTTCCTACGAACTTTTCGCTGTGGTAGTTTTTCTATTATTTTTAGTAATCAAGACGTACGGAATCTGACATTGTACGTACAGCTGCTGTAGTATTATTTTGATATGTGGTACAGCTAATTAGTGGAACAGCTTGCCGGAATCTGTGTTTCTTTATACCTAAAATCTAGGTGTCTTAAATTAAGAGTGAATAGGTTTCCTAAGCAAACGTGGTCCATCGTGGGCCACATCATCGCTTACCATCAGGTGAGATAGTGGTCAAAGGCAAGCGTATCATCATTAAAGAAGTCGACTACAAACAAAATGCCAAATGCCTATATTTCCCACGACAAAACAATATCTTCAAAAAACACACAAAGTTATCTATAGACTTACTTAAGTTATCTTCCAAGAATTTCTAAACAAACTAACAAACAGATTCACGCACAAAAACTGAACTAGAAGTAGAACTAAATCGCTAACAATAAATTGTAAAAAATAAACATATCGAAACAATACCAGTTGCAATAAGTTGCGTGACGGAACCCACGGTATGGCATACTACTTTTTTACTCAAGCCATTGAACTATTTACCACAACACAAACGCAGTTGTCATCACTCTTATCGCCGAGACAATAAGTCATATTTTATCTTGATTGAAACGCATTTGTTGGATTGCCGATCTATAATATAAGTTGTCTTGGCTATACAGTTGTTATAACTCTTATCACAATTGACTAAGGTTGATTTTTCTTTAATTAAAGTTTAAGTATAAAGTGGTTAAGTTGGTATAATCTTGTCTTGCTGTAAGTTCAAGGTTTTGCAGCGTTTCCGGATGATTACTATTGGCGGTTGGCTGTGGGGATAATTCACTTTTAATTGGTCGTGTTTAGTCTATGATGAGTGGTAGAAAGTAAGGGTCATTTGTTTTTGTCCAGTTTTTGACAGTATTCCTAATTATTGTAACGCCTTTGGCTGACAAGAAGCAATAAAGATGTCGCTAATCGCACGATTTTCGTTATCGTGTCGCTAATCGCAGGATATTAGCCGAGAAGATCTATCAGGTGGTAAATGTTCAGTGGCCCTGTCGACTTTCAACAAAATCTTTATAACAAAACTGTTCACAGAGTGCCTTGCATGTTCTTCTCAATAGAGATCTACCTACACTTTTACCTACTCCTTGATAATTCAAGAGCCAGTAAATGTTTTTATTTAAAGGAATACTTCGAGTTTTAGTTTGATCATCAAATCATTGATATTCTGTCTGCCACACATAGGGTATGTCACAGTAAGACAAGATGCCACACATTCCCCAACACGCATAGTGCAAGAACCTCACTAAACAGCAGTAAAACATAGATTGCTACAAAATCTCAGCGAGACCAAATCTATCATGTTTTAAAATAGAACTGTCCAAGTTTAATATTTCTCGTGGAAAGATCGTGATAAAAATAACATGTTCCACTAGGGATGTGCAATGGTCCGGACTTTGGATCGCGGGATCCGATGCGCTCCTTCGTGGCTGATACGAAAATAGAAATTCTCACATTAGGTATTTCATATTGAAGCGGCATGAATTTTATAGTGATTTTACAAGGTTTTAAAAGGCAAAATGTTGCAGATTTTCCATTAATGTAACGCATAACACATATTTCGACTCAACATTATTATTTTTAGTATTAATCGTGAGTCTACTCTAAAGCATCAGATTAGGAACCAATGGTACAAAACTCAAATCAAATGTTACTCAAAATCTAAATCCACATCCCCTACCCTAGTGTTCCAGAATTGCCTTTTGAATTAAACTTCTTAAAAAAAATACCCTATTCATACAGATATTTGTAGCCATAAAATGGAGCCACTATACTTAAAGGGTAGAAATTAAGAATAGTTTTCCTTTTATTGTAATAATAACAGACAATTTTAGCTAAACTATTCTGCTGAAAACTAATATATGTAAGCTACAAGTCCAAAGATAACAGACTCAATTTTAAACATGTCCTATACCAAGAATTGTGGTCCAACCACTTCGACACAGGTCCACATGGTGTACTAACGGTCCAATGCTATTCGCATCTCTGCTCTCAGGAGGCTGCAAGACGATTTCCTTGCTCAAATAAGACTCGGCCCGTTCCCAGGAGATATGATTTACAGAACAGCCACAAATGGAAAACCGCTGTTTTCCCAGATGGTTATGGTTTAATAATGCACCATGTGGCTCATATAAGTGGCAAATTAATGTTGGATTATCTTATTATTGTTTCTTTTCGTATTTCTGTGTTTGTTCAGGAATGGAGGGCAAATGGCGGTTGTAGGATTTGGTAAATGTGTTACAAATGGGATCTGAGAATAAACAGCTTAACTTGTTTTTCTACAAAGATTACTGGATGTTAGGAAACAGGAAACTCTTTGAGTAAAGAAAGGTGCAAAACCAATTTCCATTAAGCTTTCACTCGTTCCAGACTAGAATGCAACAGTAAAAATAAGGCATATTAGGTTAATATTTATCGATATTTCAAAAAGGGTTCTTTGAGAAAATGTATCATGAATATCACATGAATTATAGAGCTTGTGTCCTGGTCTCAGAACATTGTATTCCTCACAAAATAACTCACCACAAAGTTAACGCCTGCTAGATCCTTGGTTAACCACAACTTAATCAAATGCTTGCGTAAAATCAACTACAGGAACATCATACTATTTTACTCCAGTTTACGAGTATTTGGTGTCGGCGCAGCATGGCGTCTTCCATCCCTTGTTCTCCAATCGGTTCCTCATTACTGAGCATCGTGGTCACTGGACCCATTTAAGCGGACAATCTGTCTACAACTCTTCATCGATTTCGGTCCAAAGTTGCCATCACCACCTGATGAAATTTGGTTGCGACGTAGATTCTTTTACTTGATCAGACTATCGTGATGGCGACCGGTCTAGTGCTCTCTTGCCTTCGGTATTGTCAACAATGATCAGCTTTTCGAGACTGCTATCTCCCCTTTGCATTATGTGGCCAAAATAGGTTAGGTTACGCTGTAGGCATACTGTAGACAATCGGATCTTGACATCCATTTGGGAAAGGACATACCCATTTCGAATGCGTCTATCCTCTACCTTGCTCTTGCTTTTATTATCCACCTCTCAACTCCATAGAGGAGAATCGAAAATCTAGTGCTCTGAACAATCATACTTCCTTCCATACTTCTTTATTAGTCCTCATCTCAGTAGCCACCCCCTTTCTAGAGTTTTCCCTTTCAACTAGTGCCTGCAGTAATGTAGATGTCTCTTAACACGGGCGAATAATTATTCTTCGCCCATTTTTTTACCAACTCATCATCATTGTGAAAGTGACCTTACAAATTCGTGAGTGAGCGTACCTCCAAGTGCTCTGAGGTCACGACGCTACAATTATATTCCACAATGGATTACGACATCACTATTATGAGTTTTTGTAATTTTGGGAACTCGCCTGGGAATTAGAACGATGTATAAATACTAATTGATTTTGAGATTACTATCAGGAGTGCGATAAGAAATGATTCATTTCGAGAATACAATCGTGGATTAAAAATTTGAATGTATTGCCATGATTTATTTTGTTATGTGATGCCATATGCATATGCCTTTATCGTACGATAAAGGCATATAATTATTCTAATTATTTTAATAAAAAGGCCTGATTCTTTCACAGCATTTGCTCAATTTGGGCCAAGAGAGAATCCTTTTCCACGGCTAGAAGTAAGGAAGATATACTTGCTAAGTGTTAACGTCGGCGAGCTTTCACGTGGTAATTTTAGAAATGGACACTTCCCACGCTAAATTCCTTAATTGCCTGTTTTTATGGCTGCACATTTTTGGGTCTTAGCGGGTCTATGAATAGCGGCAATATAGATATTCTGTCGGCCTTTTTCAATGTTATAAAATGTTATTTAAAATCAATGCTTAATGTTCCGGGCCCGACTAATATTCCTCGACCGTAATTAAAATTTGTATGAAAGTATGGCCATATGCCGCGAAGCGGCGTGAGAAAATAAGACGAACTCCGTCCCTTGTAATGTCCCATTGTGTGGCCTGATAGGGCCGGACACAATGTACCGTAAGCATTGTCTCTTAGCTTTCTTGTAACTTAGAAATTAACACGTGAATATTTAAAGTAGGATTGACGTAGGTGCCATGTGAGTAAAGCTATCTACACTTGTAATGTGTATAAGAACTAGAGAAAAGGTAGATAGTTAGTTGGGATTGTCTCGCAGTTTTCTTCTTTGTTACAAAAATAAATGAACATGTTATGTCCACGTGTTTGACCACGTGTGTAAAATGACACATGTATGTGCCATGTGAATTTTAGAGTAGTAGTAGTAGTATAATAAAACTTGAAATATACATAAGATTTAGAGAAAAGGTAGCTAATTAGATAAGATTATGTATATTGTCATAGTTTAATACTTGAAGTAAGGAGGAATCTAGATTAAGATTTTTGTGTTGACCTTTGTACACTTTTATATTTTTCCTATGTAGAATTAAGTATGTAGATTAAGGAAATGTATAACTTGTGTATATTTAAGTAAGATAAGTTTTATAAAATCGGCATTTCTGTGGTGCCATGCTTGAATACAGTTGCAAAGTAGGGGCGCCATTGTTCTCGCCGAGCGGTTTTTGTATAAAAGCCGGCCCGCTTGTAGGCAGAGACACAGTCGGTCTTCCACTCTACAAGGAGTAACAAGTAAGGAATAAATTGAAGATACGAATCACGATAGTATTTTCATTTCCTCAACGAGTCTCCAACCGAACAACCAATACAGTCCACTTCAGTCTGGTCCTTCGAAAGCCGGATACAAGATCCAAGAACCTGCGGCAACCAGTCCACTTCAGTCTGGTTCTACGAGCAACGGATACAAGAAGAATCCGCGGCAACCAGTCCACTTCAGCCTGGTCCAGCGAGCTACGGTTTCAAGAACGAAGAACCCGTGGCAACCAGGCCCAATACAGTCTGGTCCATCAAGCAGCGGATACAAGAACAAAGAACCCGCTGCAACCAGAACAACCGAGCTGCAGACCAAGTAAGAAGATCTGCGGCAAGAGTGAAGAAAGGAACCCGGCTGTCACCGAGCTGCAGACGAAGTAAGAAGATCTGCGGTAAGAACAAAGCTGTACGGAACAGGACCGGTTTCGAACCTAACCGGTCTTGAACCTGACCAGCTTAATCCCAACCGGACCCGACCGGCTCACCGAACCGAGCCGACCGGTTTCACCCGTAGTACCGAACCGAAGAGGTACTAACCCGCCGTGCTAAACCGAACGTGCTGAACGACTCAAGATGGTGTTCACAAGGAGCCAGGGAGACGCAACCGAGATGGAAGAACAGCTACACATCCAAGAACAGGAAGCGCGACGCGTCCAAGAACAGGAGGCGCGCCGCCAGGAAGCGGAGCTGATCGAACGGGAGCGAAGAAGAAGACTCTCACCGGACCCACCAGCATCACCAGTCTCGAGAACAGCACACAACAGCGCAGCGGGGCCTTCCAGTGCACAGACGACAAACACAGCGATCCGACAGCGAATGACGTCACCGACCAGGACAATGAGGTCGCAACGGTCAACGACAAGCGTCACAACAAGGCTACGGATGGCGGAACTGGAGGCTGCAGAGAAGCTAGCAGCCATCCGGACCCAGCAACTGGCACTGGAAGAAGAGCTAGTCAAGAAGAGACTAGCAGTGGAGGTGTCAGCGATCAACGATGAAGAAAGCGTACAAGAAGAACAAGAGCCCTCTCGTCCACGCGAAGAGCCTCATCGAATGGTGGATGAATGGCTAAGGACGAATCCCCTCAACTCACGGGGGGAGGAGGGACCAAGAGAATCCAAACGGCTACGCTTCGCGTCTAGAACGAGATCGCCGACCCCCACAAGAGCGAAGGACAGCATCGAGCACTTGGCAGCAACGCTAGAGAAGATGGCGCGACCTAGGCCTAGGCATACGGAGCTACCTACATTCTCCGGAGCAGCCAACGAGTGGCTGCCATTCAAGGCGGCTGTACGAGATTCGACAGACATGTACCAGGTTACAGCAGCCGAGAACGTACAAAGGCTAAGAAGCTGCCTCAAAGGAGAAGCAAGAGACGCCGTGGCCGCCCTCCTACATACGGCCACTGATCCAGGCGTCATTATGAAGACCCTTGAGCAGTGCTTCGGACGACCGGAAGTCATCATCGACCGGGCACTGGATGACCTCAAGAAGCTTCCGAAACCTGGTACATCGGCCACAGAACTCAACAGTTTCGCTGTCAAGCTACAAAACATCATTTGCGTGCTGCAAACAATCGATCGAAGAGGTTACTTGTTCAACCCTTTTATGACCCGGGAAGTTCTGGACAAGCTCAGCCCGCATCTCCGATCCCGCTGGTGTGACTACGCCTACGATCAAGAAGGGACAGCGGATCCGGAAATCGTCGTGATGTCACGGTTTCTAATGCGAGAGGCGGACCGAGCGTTACGATATACGTACGCTCCGTCTACAAGCGCCGCCGCACCGAGAAAGGAAACTCGACCCATCGTGACACTCAAGAAGAAGGCGAGCGTGTTCACTACTACCGAAGGAAGGGAAGAAGAAAAGGACAAGTGCCCCAAGTGCGAGCAAGCTCACGTGTTGACGCGGTGTCCGCGGTACAAGGCGCTTACGGTAGAGCAGCGATGGAGCTTCCTGAAATCCAATAGGATTTGCTTCAAATGCGCCCAGAAGCAACACAGGCGCATAAGCTGCAAGGCGCAGCTGTGCGGCGTGGATCAATGTCGCCGCCCGCATCATGCGACACTCCATCAAGCGGTACGCGAAGCGCAGACCGAAGACACGGTGAAGGCTGAACCACCAAAGGAGGAAGCGGTCCTGTCCGTGGCTGTCCGACCTGCTACTGGGCCACGGGCAGTCTGGCTCAAGATGTGCCCTGTCATCGTGTCCGGACCACGGGGGGAGGTCAAGACCTACGCGCTCCTAGACGAAGGGGCCACGATCACGCTAGTGGACGAAGAACTGGCGGCGAGCATCGGGGCAGAAGGGCCATCACGGCCGCTCCACCTGAGCGGGGTCAACATGTCGCTGCGAGATATGGGCAGCCAAACAGTAAACATCAAAGTGAAGGGACTGAAGAGTGACGAGAGCTACAAGGTCAGAGCGAGGACCATGAAGGATCTCCGGCTGCACCAGCAGTCAATTCCCGACACGTTGCTGGACTACGAGCACCTGAGGGACCTGACACCAGAAGAGGTGTGCTACGAACTGGCGCGCCCCGGGCTTCTAGTGGGTACAGACCACTGGGAGTGCATAGTGTCCCGCGAGCTCCGAATCGGTGGCCCTAACCAACCGGCAGCATCAAGAACGCAACTAGGATGGGTAGTGCACGGAACCGCACCACGCAAGACCATCGTCAAAGAAGGGAACGTGCTGCATGTGTACGAGCCCGACCGAACAAAGGGTACATGCAGCCAGGAACTCCACGACCTAGTCGAAGGCCACTTCAGGATCGACGCGCTCGGCATACAAGGCAAGCCGAGAGTCAAGGCGAGCGATCAACGGGCTATCGACATAGTCGGGAGGACAATCAGGAAGATTGACACCGGGTACGAGGTTGGGCTGCCATGGCGACGAGACGAGGTCACTATGCCGCCTAGCTACAATCAAGCGTTCCGCCGGCTGAAGAAGATCGAGCAGAAGATGGACGCCGACCCACAGTTCGCGGCCGAGTACTCCAAGCAGGTTAACAACCTATTGGACAAGGGGTACGCGATGCCATGCGATGGGTCGGAGCGAGCGAGTGCCATCTGTTGGTATCTGCCACATTTCGCCGTGCAGAACCCGAACAAGCCCGGCAAACATAGGCTAGTGTTCGACGCAGCAGCGAAGAGCAACGGTGTCTGCCTAAACGACGAACTGTTGGAAGGACCCGACCTACTGCTGTCGCTACCAGGAATCCTGTTTAGATTCCGAGAAAAGGCGGTAGCGATTACAGCAGACGTGCAGGAGATGTTCCTGAGGATCAGGATAAGGCCGGAGGACCAACCAGCGCAACAGTTCCTGTGGAGAGGTGACGACCGACAAGAGCCTCCGAGGAAATACAAGATGACCAGTATGATATTCGGCGCCGCGAGCTCCCCGTACATGGCCCATTACGTACGCAACTACAACGCAGACGTACATGGGCAGGAGTACCCGCGGGCGCTGGAGGCCATCAAAGGAAGTCACTATATGGACGATTTGGTGACCAGCTATGAAGACGCCGAAGAAGCACGGCGAGCAGTCGAGGAAACGAGGGCAGTGCACGCGCACGCAGGGTTCACGCTGCGAGGTTGGAGCTCCAGCGACGAGACGGTGCTATGCGACGTGCCCACCGAGCTATACGCCACCTCTCCTACACAATTGGGAGGTGAGCAGCCTGAGAGCAAGATTCTGGGGCTGCATTGGGACGCGGAGCGCGATGAGCTGGGGTTCAACACATCCATGAACCGAGTCCCGGCTGAAGTAAGAACGAGAACGCGCGCCCCGACTAAGCGTGAAGCCCTCAGCGCCGTGATGTCAATATACGACCCGCTTGGGTTGCTGAGCCACTACACAATACGATCGAAGATCATACTGCAGAGCTTGTGGCGCCTTCAGACGACGTGGGACGAGCAAATCCCCGAGGAAGAGAACGAGCTCTTCGCCTCCTGGCTCGCTCGCCTGACAGAACTCGCTCAGCTGCGACTACCGCGCTGTTACGTGACGCAAAAGTATGAACGCGTCGACTTACACGTACTTTGCGACGCCAGCGAGCAAGCCTACGCAGCCGTGGCCTATTGGCGAATAAGAAACGTCGATGGGAGCCTGAACGTAGTGTTGGTGGCCGCCAAAGCTAAGGTGGCGCCTCGTCGGGCGCAAACTATACCACGCCTGGAGCTACAAGCCGCAGTGATCGGGGCAAGACTCGCCGAGACGATAAGGAGGGAGCACCGCGTCGATATCGGCCAGACGACCTACTGGACCGATTCATCTACCGTGGTGCACTGGATCCATAACGACGTACGACGCTACACACCATTCGTCGCGCATCGGCTGGGAGAGATCGCAGAGTTGACCCAGAAAGAAGAGTGGCGTTGGCTGCCTACTGCGTGCAACGTAGCGGATGACGCCACTCGACTCGTCGACACGCCCATCTGCGCCACGGATAGATGGTTTCGGGGGCCGGACTTCTTGCTCCTGCCAGAAGAGCAGTGGCCCACGCCGTCGACGGAGGAACCAGAGAACGAGGAGGTCCTTCACACAAGGAACGAAACGGAGCGAGACAGCTGGCTACCGAACCCAGCCCGCTTCTCGAAGTATGAGGACGTGCGAGCCATGCAAGCTGGCGACGGTGGCTACGCAATTATCTGCCCACACGGGTACCTTGCGGCGAGCCACGGAACACATGGCCGATGGGAATCGTCGAGCGCACGCATCGCGGACCGGATGGCGGCATCAGAGTCGTCGAGGTGCGCACCAGGACCGGCACCTTTCGACGCTCCGTGAGCAAGCTCGTCGTCGTGTCAACGAAGGAGGCTACGCGAGCTGCGCCGGGGGGAGAACTGTTAACGTCGGCGAGCTTTCACGTGGTAATTTTAGAAATGGACACTTCCCACGCTAAATTCCTTAATTGCCTGTTTTTATGACTGCACATTTTTGGGTCTTAGCGGGTCTATGAATAGCGGCAATATAGATATTCTGTCGGCCTTTTTCAATGTTATAAAATGTTATTTAAAATCAATGCTTAATGTTCCGGGCCCGACTAATATTCCTCGACCGTAATTAAAATTTGTATGAAAGTATGGCCATATGCCGCGAAGCGGCGTGAGAAAATAAGACGAACTCCGTCCCTTGTAATGTCCCATTGTGTGGCCTGATAGGGCCGGACACAATGTACCGTAAGCATTGTCTCTTAGCTTTCTTGTAACTTAGAAATGAACACGTGAATATTTAAAGTAGGATTGACGTAGGTGCCATGTGAGTAAAGCTATCTACACTTGTAATGTGTATAAGAACTAGAGAAAAGGTAGATAGTTAGTTGGGATTGTCTCGCAGTTTTCTTCTTTGTTACAAAAATAAATGAACATGTTATGTCCACGTGTTTGACCACGTGTGTAAAATGACACATGTATGTGCCATGTGAATTTTAGAGTAGTAGTAGTAGTAGTATAATACAACTTGAAATATACATAAGATTTAGAGAAAAGGTAGCTAATTAGATAAGATTATGTATATTGTCATAGTTTAATACTTGAAGTAAGGAGGAATCTAGATTAAGATTTTTGTGTTGACCTTTGTACACTTTTATATTTTTCCTATGTAGAATTAAGTATGTAGATTAAGGAAATGTATAACTTGTGTATATTTAAGTAAGATAAGTTTTATAAAATCGGCATTTCTGTGGTGCCATGCTTGAATACAGTTGCAAAGTAGGGGCGCCATTGTTCTCGCCGAGCGGTTTTTGTATAAAAGCCGGCCCGCTTGTAGGCAGAGACACAGTCGGTCTTCCACTCTACAAGGAGTAACAAGTAAGGAATAAATTGAAGATACGAATCACGATAGTATTTTCATTTCCTCAACGAGTCTCCAACCGAACAACCAATACAGTCCACTTCACTAAGCTATCCAGATTTATCTGTGATCATGCATAGATAGGTGAAGAAAAAGTGTAGAATACCAGGACCTGGATGTCCATCATAAACAACAAAGAGTCAAGAACTTAAATGTTCGAGACATTTAAGTTTTTGCCGCACAGACACAACTGACGAAGAATGTCAAGGACAGCCCCGAAATAATGGGATAAAGCTGAAAAATATAGAGAGCAATCCTCCTCACACAATATAAATACAAGATCACAACAAATAATTATGAGTTCCATAGCAATCAGTTTAAGTTTTCCCAACGACCATGATTATCCGCAATTCTCCATGCAAATCAGCTCGAATCCCATCACGATCACAAATAATTGTGCGCGTATAATTCCAAGTCAGTACCGTTCAAGAGAAATCAGGGCGAAGAAATAATTCAATGTATTTTAAAATTGCGAACCGGTCGTGTGCGGCAAAGTGTAGTTATGTGATCTTTATCGTTGTTCGATGATGTCAGTCTGTCTGTTGGAAATCTGTTGTTACTTGGAATTATTTCAGTGATAATTTTACTTTAAGGTTGATTTTGAATTTTAAAGATTGCCGGATAAAGACTCCTAGTAAGACTGTTAGTATGATTCACTAGCTAAAGATTCATTTAAACTAACGGTTTTGAGACTATTTTTGTCCAAGAGGGACTAAACTTCACAAGTGGACCAAAGGCATGCAGCCCGTGATCCATTTAAGTCCAGAATATATAATCCCAACACTTATGACTTTAAAACTCAAATCTTAATTGAAAGAGCACTGTCTCATCCTTGAGCACCCAAAACAATATTGCTAAACAGTTTCACATTATCCCAATCACTTTACAGGCAACACATCATGTAACATCAAAAATAAATCCACTTTCAGAAACACCTTGATCTACATCCTAGATATCTGCTCACCCTATAGAGATCCAATCCAATCAGCCGCCGAGGCAGATATTCGGGAAATAGCGACGATCCCCGCCAATTCAATTTCCTTATTGTGATGCCATCCGAATATGAATATATTACACAAAGCATGTCAGGTCTTCAGACATCAATTTAGGATATATCTTACGGCTGAGATGGAGAGGACCATATTTTTGGATGAGAGATCAACCGGGTTTCTTTTTCTATCCTTATTTACGATCATCGATCTCTATACAGTAGAATATTAAGTAACTTTTTCGACGTGTTCAGATAGATGTCTTGTCCGGTATGCGTCCTCTGTCTGATACATCTAATTAATTAATTAAATAGCATTTTCAATTAGGTGAGTCAGACTAAACGAGAACAATAAAAATAAAAAGTAAAGCTTATTGTAAACGGTTTCTCTTCAGACAAAGTAAACGCCGTTTATCTTAAATATTGTAAGTCTTTGTTGGCTTTAGCAAATTCAATTTAGCACAAAATTATAAAACCTAGAACTTTTGACATTTTCCGGAGGCTTCACTAAGTTGTTTGGCTAAATGTATCTAATTTCCGGATCTGCCTGTTTTAGGCGTATTTTATGAAAATGTTTTATTATAAATATGAATACAGACTTTAGCATTCACAGCCTCGTTGGAATCTTCTAGAGTTTCCTCGAGTTTCATATTTCGTTTATGTAATTTTTTACTATTTAATCAATACGTAACTTTAAAATATTTCTCAAACCTACGTTTAATTTTTTTATATGTTACTCATACATTTTAAATAGTGCGTAATGTACGACAGTTTTGTTTGTTTCAACTCAGATTTTGATCTTCTTTTGTTTCATCAATTTGTATTTTCTCTTCCCTAATCAAGACAAGTTCGTTTATATCTTCTTCCAAACCGATTTCTTTGCTCGTTAAATATTTTATTACCTCCTTTACGCTCACTAAGAATTCTTGCCCACAATTTATCGAATCGTACGACCTAATGTTGTGTTTAGACATTGTCTAGTCTATAATGTTTTGCTCTAATGTCTACAATTTCCTTTCTTGTGACATTCTGGTAAATTTATTGTCTGTAAGTTCTCTTATTATTTCAGTTTAGTGTGTAACTTTAGGACAATTTATAGTTTCCTTTAGTTCTTGTGTGGTCGCAAATAAAATGTCATAAAGGGTATATTTATTTTTAAGTTTAAGAAGAATGGTGATATTGTTCTGAAGTGTCGTGGTAAATGAAAGACATCCACTCTGGATAACGTCTCGATTTATTCTGAGTCACATCGAATCATCGTACATCATAACATATATTATAAGGTATGGTTACACACACATGCTTAATAATACTAGCGTTAACCTACATACACTACACCTCCGGGGGTTATAGAAAAAAAAAAAAAATTTTGGAGCTCTTATTTTTTTTTTTTTTGTTTTTACAATATGTTATTACGAATACAAAATTCGTTTTTTTTTTTTTTTTTATTTTTTTTTTTTTTATTACATCTATTTGCTATTAACTATGGTACGATTTAGTTCTGTCCTTATGAATTATTTCGATTTTATTTTGTTTTTGAATTTTGACATTAGGGCCCATATCCTCTAATACAATATAAGGGCCTTCAAAAATATTATCTAATTTCTTTGTTCCTTCACTTAAAACTAAATCGTCTTTCTTATAAGTAACTGGATTACATTTCTTATCATATGCTAATTTTCTATTTTCCTTACTAGTTTCTAAATTATGTTTTGCTTCTTTTAGCGCTACCTGTAGCCTATATCTTAAATCTAAAGAATAGTCATTGGGGTTATATAATGGATCTATTCTATTACAATTCTTAATATTATTAGGAATATTACACGGCCTACCGAAAATTAGCTCGAAGGGCGTGTACTTCGTCTCTGAGTGGACGGTATTATTATAACTAAAACACCAGAACGGTATCCAGTGTGACCAGTCATAGCCGTTATTGCCTGAATAAGTCCTTAGAAAAGCGCCCAAATGCTTGTGAGCATTTTCGAGAGAACCGATTGATTGATGGTGGTATGCTGTGGATATTAATTTTTCTATTTTTAATAATTTGCAAACTTCAACCATAGTGCTTGAAATAAATTCTGAACCCCTATCAGTAGCTATAACTTTAGGTATACCAAAACGTAAAACAAAATTTTGTATAATTGATTTTGCTACAGTTTCGGTTTCTTTATTTTTTATTGGATATGCTTCAATAAACTTAGTTAGTTCACATTGAATCGTTACAAGGTAACAATTTTCATTCTCGTCTTTATCTAAAGGGCCTACCAGGTCTAAAAATATTTTTTCAAAACCTGATGACGCAGTCGTTGTGATTGTCATCGGCTGTTTTGTGTATCTACTATATTTTGTCTTTTGACATGTAGAACACTTTTTTACATAATCAAGAACATCTTTATCGATACCTGGCCAGAAATATCGTCTCTTGATGTTGTTAGTCATTCTGCGCACACCAGCATGTCCACTGGTGGGCAGTAAATGAAAGTCATTTAAAATATATTGTTTCTCATTATCATTTTCTATTCTTTCTATTCCTCTTAGTATGCATACTCTTGGACCGGTCCAATTTTTTAATGTTTGTATTTCACTACACAAACCTTTTATAAACTCTTTATTGTCATTATTTTTAACTATGCATACTTCTTTTACTTTTATATTATTGCTAAACTTCTCTAACTTAGTCACAAATTCGGCTCGCGAGAAATGTGCCCTAAAGTTGAGGTTTACACATAACAACATTTTACTAGAGATGTAAGAGAGACACTCGTCTTCAGCACTTATCAAATTATCTCTTCTATATTTATCCACTTTATCTTTCTCTAACAAAATAATCTCCACGACATCACTCGGCTTCCTCAGTAACTCCACGACTCTAGGCTGATCAGACCCTTCGTCGGTGGGTTTACTAATTGGCGGTGATATTTTTTTACTTTCCTCATCCTTTCTCCTTTTCTGTGCTCTAGTCATGACATTAACTTCTGAAATTTTCTCATTCATACTCTTTAATTCACTGGAAGTCACATTTATTCTGGATAATGCGTCTGCGACTACATTATCCTTTCCTTGCACATACACTATTTTAAAATCATACTCCTCAAGAACTAAACGAAACTTCAACAGCCTGCTAGATGGATCTTTCATGCTAAACAAATAAATAAGCGGTTTATGATCCGTCATTATAGTGAAATGCCTACCGAACAAATACGGTCTAAAATACTTAACTGCCCAGACTATAGCTGTTAGTTCTTTTTGTATTGTGGGGTAGTTTAATTCTGCCTTATTTAATGGTCGACTAGTATATGCCACGGGTCTTAGGTCATTGTTACACAAAACTGCACCTATAGCTACGCCTGATGCGTCTGTCTGTATAATAAATTCGTTAGATTCTGAGAAATCTGGGTACTGAAGTATGGGTGGGCTAATTAACTTTTGTTTTAAGATTTCGAATGAGTGTTGACATTCTGCTGTCCAAAGGAAAACTACATTTTTTCTGCACAATCGGTTTAAAGGTAATGTAATTTCAGCAAACGATGGTACAAATTTACGATAGTAATTGCAGAATGCTACAAATCGTTTCACCTCATCTACATTTTTGGGTACAGGGTAATTTTGTAAAACTATTGTTTTTTCCGGATCTGGTAACACTCCATCAGCAGAAACTAAATGTCCAAGATACAATATTTCCTTTTTTAAAAATTGGCATTTGTCTGGATTTAGTTTTAAGTTTACTTTTCTTAGCCTTTCGAGTACATCTATCAAATTTTTATTATGTGAATTTAGATTTCGCCCAAAAATTATTAAATCGTCGAGATAGATAAAACATTTGTCATATGTCAGACCAGACATAGCTATAGACATTACTCTACTAAAATTACTACAGGAAGTTTTAAGTCCCATAGGAAGACGCTTTAATTGATACTGACCCGTGCTAGTAGAAAAAGCAGTATATTTACGACTTTCAGGGCATAAACTAACTTGATAATAACCTTGATTTAAGTCTAAATGAGTGAAATACATTGATCCTGGCAAGGTCGCCATGAAGTGTCGTGGTAAATGAAAGACATCCACTCTGGATAACGTCTCGATTTATTCTGAGTCACATCGAATCATCGTACATCATAACATATATTATAAGGTATGGTTACACACACATGCTTAATAATACTAGCGTTAACCTACATACACTACAGTTCTTTATAAGGACTTCTTTGTCTTTGTTAAAGTTAGTTACATGCCAGCTATATCTAAGTACAATATCACCCACCAGTCGTTAGAATGTTATAGGTCTACCAGAATCTCATGGCATTTTTTTTAAATTGTGATTTTCATATGGCAATGTCAATTGTCACCTGTCAAATCAAAGTACTTGATGTGTCTACCGCTGCTGAAATTTTTTGATATTATCTTGAAAATTTGTTATTTTTGTGAAAAAGTCGAAAAACCCACTTTCGATCTCAAGCGAGACATATTGTTTTCAATGTGTATCATAAAATAAGGGAAGAAGAAGGCGTAAATCAAACTCAATCTTTGATTTTAAAGTGTGTCGTAGAGTGGACCGGTAAGTTGGACTGACTTGTTTTGATACTTTTAGTTTATTTTATATTTTTATTTCCATTACTATTATATGGTAAATCGTAGGTCAGGGCACATCGAATGACGGCCGGAAGGAAATGGCAACAGTAATGTAACTGTTACTAATTCTTCGACAAGATATTGATTTTAACGGAGATTGAGAATCTTTGACGTAAGAAAAATATTAAGTAATAATCTGCGCCCTGCAGTGGGACGTGTGTAGAGACGGGAGTTTTTGTCGAGTGAAGTTCAGTGGCTGTTAATATTTTTTGCAAATTGATTCCTAGTGGATATTGTGATATATTATTGGTGTAGTTTTGTGTCTTAACTGTCTACGCAACTGGACAATTTGTGAAATCATTGACAGCAGCGATCGGAAGACTGACTTGCTGCCAAATACTCCAAAAAACATTAGAATCTGTTACATCCGCATTCTAATGCATACTAAAGAATAAATATAAGATCCAAAACTCTTTCCAAAGACGTGGCTAAAAGGTCCTAGCAACCAGGCCATAAAACTCACATAAAAAAGTATATATAGACTGATGATGATGAATGACTATAAGTTACATGATATATTTTATTATTTTTTACAGACTTTATACATAAAGAGATTGGTTTTGAATATGTTAAATGCCAATGAAAAAGAACCATTTTGATGCAGGGAGATGACATAAATTTACAAAGATACAAGTTTTTGAAATGCCGGTGGAGTTCATGAAATCGTATTCTGGTTTTCTAGTTCTGAATGAGGTTTTAAGTTATTAGTATGATTTAAATGATATATAATAAATTAGTAATAAATGAATATTCAATTGATTTATTTTTCCTATGTTAAGAACCCGATGTATAATAACATTATTCATACACATACCTATAATACTCACAGTGGATCTTTGTGTCTCTGAATTGGTTGCAAGACCCCGCGCAGTAGCTATTATCGTATCAATGTTGAAGGTGAAGATAGCATTGTATAACTGTCTCTTTCACTCGCTTACGTATGTCACATCGTCCTATCTCGCTTACTCTATGCAGTATACTCGATGACAAACTGTTTCTTACGCAATGGTTGGCAGGACCAAGTTCAAAGACACAAAGATCCGCTGTGACTACAATAATATAGGTACCTCATGTTCATTAATACTAAAGACATAAATAAAAATTAAACAGTATCAAGATCGTTTAATCCAATTTCCCCAGTATTGCACACAACAAATTTTTATTTCCACATTTGCCATGAGATTCCGGTAGACCTATAATTCTATACAAATTTACAGCTGCTCTAGTGTGACTAAGTTAGGTTTAAGTAATATCATGATATTAATCGGTCTAGTTAAGTCACGATTGGTTTACTTTAACATGGAATAAGTTTTCACTTATCCTAAATACCTACATGGTCCACTAATCTCTAATTAATGAGAAACGTAGTAAAAACACAATTCCTAAAAGTAAAAAAATAATAACATGCCAGATTAGTCAAACAGTGAATTGCAAGAAAATCATATTATCGGTTTCCAAAGGGAAGTACAGATGCAAAAATACCCGTACTGCAAATAACATTAACAGGTCCCAGGTGGCAGGAAACAAGCCTATAATCATATAATTCTACTTTCTCCAGCGTGCAAACTGTCAATGTTTCTAAACATCGTGTTTCCTCTCCTAAGTATAGAATCCACTGCACGCATTCCTAAGCGAGCTACAAATAGATAGAACCCTCCTTACTGCGTTCTCACGCAACTTCATCACCATCGATCGAAACGATGTGTGTTCTATACATGGCTGACTTTGCATCAACTCTTCAAGTAGCGGGCTCTGTTTGTACGGGTAATGTATTGCAGATTGAATTAGGTCGGAGCTGTGCAGTTTTGAACGATGACGCAGCTAAAACTTAGATAGGATTTTGTGCTAGCTGTTCTTTGAGTTTTCTGTGTAATTTAGTTGGGAAGTTTTGAAGCGATATGAGATTATGTATGTCTTTCGATTCAAAGATTTTTATATTGTGCAGCTTCTTCGCATCTTGCAATATTCAGGATAAGTCAGTTTTTTGGGCTTCAGGGTACCTGCTGAATGTTATAAGAAGCCGTAAAAAATCAATCAAAATTTTTTTATTCAATTAGGCCATCAAGCGGCACTTTTCAAGGTCAAATATGTATTTGATTCTACCGTCCACTCAGAAATGTAGCTTGTTATGCAGAAGAACGGAAAAAAAACTCCACACTTACTCTTTAAAAAAAACGTGTTTTACAAGTATTTGGTTATCTCATTCTTGTGGGAAAAATACATATATGTGCGAACCATATAAAAAGACGTGCACGTAAAAACGTCTAGAGTAAAACAAACAATAAAAAAATACAATAAATAGGTAATTAAAAACAGGCCGAGGCAGCTAAGTTATGACAAATCCCAACTGATGGCACCCTTTCACAAACATGACTCATGGATCGGCACCACTCAACTCAACCATTATGAAGGGAACCGAATGATCCAACACACGTGCCACCATCAGAGAGACATTAGAGAGAGCATGACACACTATCAACTGCCAGGGCATCATTCATAGAGTTTCACTTCTCAAGAGCCTCTGGACAAAGTGACATTCTATATATTCATCGATTGACAAAAAGTAAAAAGCGTAGGTACGAGTAGGTATGCGAGTGACATGCGCTACCGTAAAGTCGCGTGTTAGTCCTAAATATTTAGTATTTTTGTCAATCGTCGTCACTTTTAAAATACTACTTTGTGTCTAGACCAAGATAGGTGCTCTAATGACCATTCATACTGTCCAAACAGTAATTGAAAATGTTGATCTAAAAACAATATGGTTATTTTCAGTATTAAGTCAATCGTGCAGTTATTTAAAGTGGCTGTATACTATCTCGGTCAGCATAATAAATCCTCCTTTTGTTGCTTACACATTAAGCCCATCAAAATTCTAAACCAAAAGCACTTGAAAGCATGCATCATTCTTGCACACTCGCATTCCAAAGCATTTAGTTTATGATCTAGTCCATCATCTGGATCTGACTGCGTTACATCTTTATCTTCAACACTATCCAGTTCGCGATCAAGGTTTATTTATAAAGGTTCTGTCTGTTTCAACTAAAGTTGTATTAACATCTGCAGTGTGGCTCAGACCAGTATTGGAAATATATTTGATATTATTGTTTAGGTGATATTGATGTTTATTGCAGCTGCTACTGTTGATCTTAAATGGTCGTTTATATTTGGCACGTGGGTTCTATGACTGTGTGGTTGCGTTTGGTAGCGTTTAGGTGTTGATAAGTAATTCTGTTGTTTTCTAGCACTCAATCATTGCTATCTTCATCGAGAGCCGAAGGAAGTCCACTGCTAAACATAATCCTTCCTCAAGTATCGTCAGATCGAACAGTCCAGCCTTAACAAGATCACCGATCAAGTTGCGTCCAAATTTACAACAGCCACTTCTCTATTACCGCAACTTTTACTTAAAAAGTTGTAATTGAAGAACATTTATTGTTTAAACCTGCAGTCTTCTTCTTCTTGCCTTTATCCCAAGTTACTTATGGTCGGCGCAACACGTTTTCTTCTTCCATACCGTCCTGCCCCTCGGCACGCTATCACTGACTCCCTTTTCTTTCATGTCACTCCTCACAGTCAATACATCTTTTCTTTGGCCTTCCCCTCCCATTCCATCCATCCATATTCGTAACTCTTTTAGTGACATGCGTTTCATCTCTCATCATCACATGGCCATACAAGGACAAACGGCTGCCTTTCAACTTTTCTGTCACTGACGCCACATTGAAACTTCCCATTAGCAGTATCTTCGTGATATTATATTTCCATGTAATCAAATGAGGAAAAGCCAGATACTATATGTCTCAGCTTGTAAACATATATTACTACCACCACTTAACTTGTTAGTGGTTCTTACAAGTATCAAGGAAAATTCTTCCGCAAAACATATTGTATCATGTCTTAGTGGTGTGAAATTCACCAGTTCATGAAAGTTCTTCATATTAAAATTACCTGTCACTCAATTTACAAAATCGTCTTTTATGCACTAAAGGTAAATTGATAAATTAATTCAGGAAATACTAATATCCTTAATGGCATTTCCAGTAATAAAATGATATTGAGCATCATTAAAATGGGAATAAAAAAGAGATTTCCAGAGAGCGCCTGAAACGTCCGGTAATAGGAATTCTTAAGCCAAGGTAGGAATTCCTAGGAACTTATATTTGCGGGCTTTTATAACGAAGTCTGCAAGCGGAGTTTTATATTTATTGTCTTCATTTCTTAGGGTATTTGTAGGTTTCCAAGAGATATGGTTATTGTTATACATGACTAGTGTATGGGTGGTTGAATAAGGTTCGTTTTGGTGGATATGATGATGGACATTATAATGAAAAAGATTTTATTTTAAAGTTGGCCCACACTAGGAATGAATAATGACTCTCGATTGAGCAGACTCACACGAACCTCAACACCTTCTGGAAAAATTTCTTCAGGCTATGATAGTTACCTTGATTCTCTAGCGGATCCTACCATTCCTGCTTCAATCACGGTGGGAAACTAATACTGATTCGGTCATCACTTTATACTTTGCACATGAGTACTTTTTACAAATTTGCCTTGTGACAAGAAAATTTGCTGCTTTTATGTCGTTGAAGCAATTCACCACGGTCATTGTTTACTACGGAACAGAGCATACACGTAACCAAACGGTTCACCTCCACGTGGTAAGTCGACGCACTACCTATTAAAACGAGCCAGTTTTCACTCGGTCATCACACCGCCAACTCATTACTAGGCCTGCTAGCGTGACGAATGTCAACGGCGACATTATGCTGGCGTGACAAATTATGATTAAGTTCTTATTAATAAAACTGTTGATTAGTAGAGGTCTTAGGAAGAATTCCTCCGAAGAGTATACGAACATGTTGCCAAGCAGCATTGCCTTACTCTGGTTAGAAGGGAGAGCTGAGCAGTTCAAATTCAATGTACATACAGGTGGTAAATATTAGTTTGAGAAAAATTCATGGACCCTGTCGGGCACAGCAACATTCTAGATTCAGTCAGTGTCTAGGAGAGAGGAGAATAGCGCTCAATATTCAGAGCATGCTAGTGCAAGTAAAAGAAACAGTACATGAGGTTGGATCTGATGAACGTCTGGCTAATGGGCAGAACATGATGCAAAGACGCCGAAGACCTAAGTGAATTTTACCTAGGAGATTTTTCAAAGGAAATATAATAATTACAATTACAAAAGTGACTCCAACAGTTTACATTTGTCAGATCTATTATTCACAGGATAGTTCGATTTTTGCTAAGGAGAAAACGCTCATCTCTTGACCATTACGACATTTTACACTCATAGCTTCAGAAAGTTATATTTGCTTGGCATCATGAGTTTCAAAAAACATAGATTCATCAAGGAAAAGTGGATTCTTAGATTTCGAAACTCGAGAAAATTTACCGAACGCATAAAGATTTACTACTCAACTTTTGATGTCTGGATTCCCCGAAGAGTTAAGCAGAGGGGTAGCAAACCAAAACTCAAAATCATTTATTTCAATTCAACCATTTAAAACGTACTTTTGAATTGTCAAGCAAAAGATGAAGCTACTTGCACATTCGCAAGACTGACTCTTGCGAATGTGCAGGTCTAGGAGTAGGAGGAGGAGGAGTAGTAGGTCTCTATGGAGAAGAACGTGCAAGAAACTCCACGGGAACTCAGTAAAATATAATTACAAACTATTTAGTTACATCATTCTTGTTAGAAAATTTGCTTATGTGTGAGAACGATGCAAAAAGACGTGCACGTAAAAACGTCTTGCTTGTCACTATTATCAGACCACGAGGCTTGGAAAAATGGTTTTGCCAAAATGTACCCGCGTCTTACTAAAAAAAACTTCTCAGCCTGAGTATAACCTAAAAATAATTATAGGGACAATAACGGACCACACCCTTCTTAACAAACATCTTTTCAACATAGGCGACTTGTAATATACTAGTGACTGAATAATTTACAAATGTCATATAATTTCTCTTGAGTATCACCTTGCTACAATTATTCCGTCTTAACTCCGTGACGCGTACTCCGCGACAAATCATGCGCAAGTTTTTGTCTTGTCGCATGTAATCTATTGTCATTTTCGTAATGGCTCATTACTATTTGTTACTATTATGGTTTTTGTTGTAATTTATAACGATGCGCATTAAAGTTCGTTGTTTCGGACCTATTAGCAATTGTTATGTGACTGCAGTTATTGGAAACGGGTAATGAGTCGTACACGCCGTGTTGTCTATGTATGGATATTTTTTTAGTTAATTTGTTTTCAGTTTGTAAATGATTTGCTAACAGTTGACCAAATCAAGAAGCAGATCGCCTAGTGAAATGGAAACTCTTGGGTTACCCAATTAGTTATTATTATTAACAGGCTCGCATGTGACCACAATCTCACCTGATGGTAAGCGATGATGTTGTCGACGATGGAGCACGATTAGAAGTAAGTAACTCTTGATTTAAAGACCCCCAGACAGCTATCAGGAAACACAGTAAATGAAAACATAGACAAGGAACCTAAATACAAACAGGGGTTTATGACTAACAAAGGATAGGAAATTGGAATTTCTTACAAGGTTCTTCAATAAAATCCTATCATGTAAGCTTTTCCAATTTCACAAGGAAATGGCCCAAAAATCTTGATCACTTTGCTGAAAACAAGGTTATGTAAAACACGTTCGCTGTAGCGATATATTGTGTTCATGTACCTATGTAACATCGTTCAGATTCACGCACCGCCAACCGTGGATATTGGCGGCTGGTAACCCTGAACCGATGTGGCTGGGACTTTCATTAACCTAGTTTTCTGGCTGATTCTGTGTTGCCACTGTTGCCAGGGATTAGTTTGTTATAGAAAATCTGGTTGTGAGCTTAGTAATGTAGGCATACCTGTACATTATTATTACGTATACGATACGTAGTGTATCCTTATAACCAGCATAAACTGTTAAGTCTGACAATGATGACATGAGAAAATCTTAAAAATGTCGGAGCCAAGTCAGTCTGTCTGAGTGATCGAAATAGGGCCGAGGCCTTATTCCCCATAGGTGTTATTTCTGCATAACTTTGGAGCTCTTGCTATCCTTGAAAAATGTAACTAAGCACACTGTATCCAATAAAGATTGCCGTGCCAGCGACACGAAGTACACCTTGGGAGTATTTTTACAAGTTTTTAATTTTAACTTGCAATGTATTATATGTATTAAGTGTGTTCGGGTCAAATCTTGCAACTGAATTTTAAACCAGCTAACCTCCACCGATTAAGATGAAATCTTGCATACACGTTTAGTTTGGATGACAATGCATGTTTAGCTAAGTGACGTCATTTTAAATCCAATATGGCGAAAAACCCAAGAAGATGGCGGACTATTTATTTTTTGTGCACTGCAATGATATAGGTATTAAATGAAAGGGTTTGCTGAGAAGAATACGAAAAAAGCTTGTTTAAAAATGTTTTATAATGAATAATTTTATTCCTTTGACACCACATTTTTTTTCTCGCATCGAATGATAAGAATTCTGTCAAAATACAACCACCAACATACCGACATTGACATACCTACTTAAACCGTTTATTGCAACTTGCTTCTATAATATTTATCTAATAAAAATACACCCATCACCATCCCTCAAAAACCCAGTACACCAACAATATAACCCACAACCCAGCTACTCTGTGACATTACGTGGCATGTACTAGGCAAAAAAATATGACCAGCAGTACCATCTCTCAAACACCCAGTGCACCACTACTCTGCTACTGGTAAACGCGAGGAAAACAGACTAATAAAAACCAGCAGTACCATCTCTCAAACACCCAGTACACCAACCACACTACCTATAACCCAGCTACTCTGTGGCACCGCATCGAATGCTCGCTTTCTCGCACGCTCGGCTGGCAGAGGAGATGTCACAGTCGAGCGAACATCGCACTACGCTTAGACAGGCTCTCGGATTTTAAATAACACGCCTGTTATAGCTAAGGTCAAGTTTAATACCGATTTCAGTTGGTTTTTTGTTAGTTTTAAGTGTAATTAAGAGGCTGGGCATATTATGATTTCAAAGTGCTTTTGCTTGTTGATTTTTAAAGCGGTCTACTTAAAAAGAGAGACTCTCCAAAACACACTGGTGTTTAGACCTTTGGAGTCCATGTATGGCTAGGTATTTGAGTTTGGAGGAATTTTGCTTGTTGGGATCTATCGTGATTTTCAAACAGTACCACCGGAATCACCCTCCACATAAAAGTTATCTGTGAATGGAACACCCATTGTAGGTTTTGTGTTGAGCAATAAAGTCTCTTGCATATTCGAATACCTAAGTTAGACGAGGTCTTGGCAGACACCGGAGAAGAAGTCGTGCCGCCTTGGATGGCGTCCTCCAGAATAAGACCGATGAAGCACAACACCGAGAGAAATGGAAGGAATGGCGAGGACTTTGCCCAGGCGTGGGACAATTCAGGCTTACCAAAATAAAATAAGTGTCAGACTGGAGACAAGTTACATTCTATCAACAATAGCTTCGCGATAACGATTGGTAAAACACATAAATATATGGCATTGCAAGTGCTATCGAATTACCACGTGTTCCCTTACATTTTTGCATATCGAGAATGAGTTTGAGCATCCGGAATACGGGCCACACTCAAACTCAAAATTGGCGACACCGACCAATCAACTGCTAACCAATCACAACTCTCGAGTTTGGCATATCATTCTTCAGCTTGACATAGTATGTGTAATCAATAGAGCAAGAGCCCAGACGCAATAGACGTTACTGAATTCTTTCTTCACAAAATATATGTAGAATGAAAATGAAAGTCCAGTATGCAAGTACGAGTACGTTAAAAGTACATGCTAACACTACTCAATTCCAATGATTTTGTGTTATAAGATTTCGGTACCGTTTGGTGCGTCTAAGATCTTGGACTTGAGCACGAGGTAACCAATCACATCTGTCCATTGCCAGTTTGAGTTGAGTTGAGCATGAGCATGTGGAATACCAGCCTCGTTTAGAGTCTCTGAACTGACTTGTCATCACGCTCCGAATACGCACGAGAACATAGCTTTTGTTGAGATTGCAAATAGATTGACCAATATACAAGGTGACTACAGATAATATAGTTACGACTGCTTAGGTGAACAATCTGTGAATAGTCTGGTTCTAATTAAAATACAATTATTTGCATATAATTTCGAAATCAAAGCTTCAAAGTTTTCTCTCTGAGCAAGGTTTTCTTGATAAACAACAACAGAAATTATTATTTCAGAAAAGCTAAAGTATTTGCTTTTATGCCTGTGTTTGTCCAGGACAAACCAAGATCTGAATAAATTGCATTCAGTTTAAGTATCTTGTTCACTATCAGAGGAATTCAGACGTCGATAAAATTCCTTGCAAGGAATTCCAATATCTGCATAGCAGACACAAGATCTTAAGGTCAATACCCTTTGAATTGCTATCTTCTAATGATGCAAGGAAAAACAATAAAAACAGGTCTAAATTGCACTTATTATTTGCATGCAATCCTAGACAATCTCGCGTGCAACTTACGTAACATAATTACACAAAGAAAACTGAAATTCCTACTAAATGGCAAAGGCCCCATGTCATAGTCGTACAGAAAGAAAAAGATATAGGAGCAATGGTCAATCCTTGACTTGTCCAGGAGGGCAACAATAACAATGGCATTGTGTTTTGTCAATTAAACAACATTCATAGTGTTATATCCGATGTATATCAGAAAAAAATTACAAACACAAAAAGCAACGGATTCGCAAAATCAAAAACCCGACTACGGTACCTCTGGTTTTAGACAGCCAGCTCGCGAATATGTATCCTCCGCCTGCACAGCATGATTTTCTCATTGTTTACGTCTTTTTAGTTCGCTACTTTAGCAGTCGGGTTTTTGATTTTGTTAATAAACTTTTATAATTGAAATCAGCTCAAAAAAATTGGGAAGCCATTTTTCTATTTTTTAAGAATCATCAAAATCGGCCAAAGCGTTTGGTCTCTAGAACGCCACATAGGAACAAACATACATACATAGACTGATAAACACTTTACCTACCCTCCTTCGGTGAACAACTAGGATGCACCGTGCAGGATTCTTCACTATGTTTTATTTTACCGCTGTACATCATCGATGATCGATAGTATGGAAACTTGTAATGCCAGTAAGCAGTAAACTTGCTGGGGTAATTAGCCAGCTTAAGGCGGTACCCCGAGCAAAACGCCGCGCATGCCGTTTTTTGTGCTGTTTTTAGGAGCTATCTACTCGTTATGTAAAAAGAAATATCAATTAATAAAAATACATTAAATTTCTACATAATAGTGATTCTAAAATGGTAGATTTAGTTTTTTTTTAAATGTTGTATATATTTCACTAATCTCCTTCCAAAAAAACATAAAAATGAGAAATAATTATTGATATTATGCATCTCCTCGTAAAGTGTTAATTAATTGTTTTTTGTACTAACACTAATGGATAGACAATTTAATAACGAACATTTTTGTAGATTTTTTTTTTCAAAAGCTTAAATTTCGATTTTATAAAGATTTTATTCTAAAATCTGGGCGTATTCACTACTGTAATTCATGCGCCACCAGTGCCGCTAGACCAATAGGAATGCTCATATCTCATGCCGATTTTTTGGTCAGGGTACCGTCTTAACCAGGTTTAAGCAACCAGGTAACAGGACCGTCACAAAATTTCAGATATGTAGTTCAGCGAAAAAAATAACAATAAAATATCACATCGAGAATCACAGTGATGCATGTGCACGATTCCTTGCTACTTAGTTATTTTGTTCCAAGAATTTGACAGCATTGTCTTCTCTTATCACTGTATGTATAGCTTATGTCTGTGCATATTTACATAAGGTACTATCACAGTATGCTGTGTTACTTTGTAGCTTGCGTATGTATTTAGTGGCGATCGAAGGTCAACATTGTAGGACGAGATAAGGAGCCAGTGAATATTGTTTAAGATAATGGAGGAGTTTATCTTTCGAGGACGAAGTATATTAGGAGTAGATTTGTAAGCTAACGTGATTTTAATTATTATCTCTGTTTTTTTTAAAGTTATTCAAGCAGTTAAGGGCCTACATACCCTTTAGTGCCGTAAAACAGTAGTAGGCAAGGTTAAAAGGTTTGAAAAAAATATATGTATTATTGATTCATGTACATAATTTTGAACACAAGGTTTTTTCGGTTAACAAAAAGTTTTGCTTTAAAAAAATAATCAACAGCACGATATATTTTCGCAACTTTTGGAAACTCCTCCAAAACGACTTGGATGTTTAAACATATTTTTACACAGGAAAATTGATGGTTGGAATTTCTTCATAACTAACATAGCATATGTAAATCATGTTTTGCAAACAAAAATGTTCAAATGGAGGTTCAATATTGATATTTTGGCATCGAACGGGCGCACGGCCAGTACTGCGTTAACATTGGGGCGTATATAGCGCCTTAAATTAGTGACAGTAGTGTGATTAAGGGGCTAGTGTCCCTGGCCAAGCTTTGGCATTGATTAACAAACACACTATCCACTCCAAGTCCCCAAACATACTAGAAATTATTATTAATGACCAATTAGTATTTCCTCAAAAATACCACAGTTTATACCTCGAACAGCAAAGGGTAGCACCTAGTTAAAGAGCAAATAATCATAAAATAAAACACTGAAAATCAAAACGATAAACATCTACTTAAGAGAATCGAAGTTCTTCTAATCCCTAGGATACAGTTATGCTAGAAATAAGTGGATAACAACAAACTACCACATCACCTAAAATACCAGTCTGATAGCACAGTGAATCATCCTTAGACTCCTGCGCATACAGTGCGCTCTGTTCTGAGAAACTACACTAATTGCATTCACTTATCGCTGTTCAAACGTGCTGAGCTTACGTCACGACCAGTGATGTCACGAGGCAGATGTTGTGTGGAGACAACAAAGGTTGTGATGGTGGCATAATTTGTGTTCAAAACACGATATTATATCATCCCTGCATTCCCCGAAAGGTAAGGAGAGTTGCACCTATAATTCACCCACAAAATATAATGAAAAATAAAATCCTTGTGTTTTTTGTGATTGTATTAAGTCTCCACACCCGATGAACAAGTCGTCAAAAAGTGCCTTTTCAATACGTCACTAAAGAGAGTGAGAGGTAGACCGCTGACATCTTGAGTGACGAATGTTCAGAAGGAGATGAAGAAGTTCAGTTCGATTGACGATGCTTATCAGCGGAACAAATGGCACCTCAAGCAAGCCGACCCAAAGTAACGAGAAGAGGTGGAAGAGTGGCCAGTATTTCATGGCCCCAAATTTTCAAATCTATTCGTCGATTGTCACTTGTTATTTTATCATACCCTCCAATAAATACAATGGAACAACTTGTGACCCACGGATGCCCCTCAAGTTAAAGGGGAAAATTTACAAGTCCGTGATTAGACCTGTCGTACTGTATGGATCAGAATGTTGGGCTGTGAAAAAGATGGATGAAAAGAGATTGCATGTAGCAGAAATGAGAATGTTGAGATGGATGTGAGGAGTGACGAGAATGGATAAAGTGAGAAATGAGTATATTAGAGGTAGTTTGAAAGTGGCGCCAGTAACAGAAAAGTTAAAAGGAAACCGTTTGTCCTGATATGGTCATGTGATGAGGAAGGATGAAACGCATGCTACTAAAAGAGTTATGAATATAGATGTGAATGGATGGAGAGGGAGGGGACGGCCAAAGAAAAGATGGATGGACTGTGTGAGGAGTGATATGAAAGAAAAGGGCGTCAGTGATGGAGTGACGGGGGACAGGGTGGTATGGAAGAAGAAAACGTGTTGCGCCGACCCCAAGTAACATGGGATAAGGGCAGGAAGATGATGATAACAATACTCTTTTTACAATATTGATCATTTACCCAACATTAGTCGCTAAGCGACAAAACAATTTAGTTAGAGAAAACAACAATCATTATTCTTGTCCTAGTTTACTGGAAGAAGTAGTCATTTATACAATCCCGAAAAGTACAGCATAGTGTATCGATAAATTCCAGACATTTTTGTAAAGACAGCTGAGATTATCAAAGCAAGAAATTCTTAGCAAGATTTCCGTGAAAGGACGCTTTTCTTAGAATATCGTTATTTTAGCATAATTTAATAGTCTGATGATCGTTACACGAGCTTTTGTTTTCAGATTTAGAGCTGTTTTCATTCAATTGAGTTACGAGAACAGATTATTATGCTTAAACGTTTCTTTGTGCAAAAAAGGCTCGTAAATTCATTTGATATTACCTATTAGAAAAAAAAAATATTATGAGCAATCGTTTTAGTAGTAAGAGACACAAGAATAAATATTTCATATACAAACATTCCATGTCTACGAAAATATTTTTATCTAAACTCACAACGTAAAGTTCCAAGTATGAATTAAAAATAATAATTGTATAAACAAGTACTCTTTATTCGTCGATAGGAATTTAAAAAAAAAAATACTTATCTGCAACAGCATAAATATAAATATGAGAGCAATCACAATAATTTCATCGTGCGTGAGCAGATGCTGAGTGCATTTGGGCAAATGCACACATTTACTTTGTGCATAAAACTTAAAAAAAGAACATCAAGAATATCCCTAGCGCCATTGTGTTCATTCAGCCTTAGAAATGACGTCATCTAAAAATAAAGCGTGCTTCTAACAATGCACAGTTGCACACAGTTCAAATGCAATAAAGATTCCCATGCACCGTGCGTTCGAGGACAAACCAGTCGTACGCAAGTAATTGTCTTGAAATGCACAGATAACGAACTTCCTCGTACATAATGGCGTGGCACATATTTTGTGCGTTTATCTGCACATTTTATCTGTGTAAGCGAAGTTTCACAGTGTTTACTTTTCTACTATGTTTATCAATTATTTTAGTGAGAGTTGCGGGTTTTGTACAATGAAGACAATGCAAAGTAATTGCATAAAACAAAATGATAATTGAATTGTCTTTATTATCGGAATGGAATAATTTAATGGCTAAAGTAAAAACTGATTCTTAATGATAAGGAACTCTAGACAAAAAGACAGTACTTATATCAGCGATAACAATCGTTAAAAATTCCAATGTTTGAGATTTTTACGCTAATTAAATATCACTTTAGCAATCCCTTACAGTTTAGCGTATTCGAAATTTGCCCTTCAAACGACCTGTGTACAAAACTTCAAGACCTTCTTTCATATAAAACTTACCACTATCTAAAAGAACCTTATCTAAGCTCCATTACACTAAATTCAAGACAAACACATCGTCCAGTACTCCAGTCGTATGATGAATGAGACGCCTTACAAGTGCGGATGACTCACTCAATGAACTTGTCTTGTGTGTGGTGGACAAGTTCAACGATTGTCGCAGGGGAGGTCGCTCTATCGATTGTTTGTACGTGCTGTGAATAGACGCCTTTAATTACTACTTCTTGCGATTCTTATGTAATGTTTTAATATGTAGTTTTATTGAAAATGATGATTACTATACTTGTATCTAAGGAGCAATAGTTTATACTGTAAATAGATATACAAACTACAAACTTGCGTAAGATTTATCGTGATTTGAAATCTTGCCAGTTGCACTATGAAATGAATACACTCTTAGTAAAATGCGAAATGTGGGTGAATTTCTAGAGGACCTCTGCCTGACTCATTGTGGGATACAGGCGTGATGCTATGTTAATAAATATGTATTTTTACCCTACTGCCGAAGGAGGGTAATGTGTTTATCAGTCTATGAATGTATATATGTTTGTTCCTATGTTGGCCTGTAAACGCGTTGGCCTGTTTCTTACGTCAGTCGATTCGTCTTAACCTTGCTAGTGTCACTGGCTATATTAAAATTGGAAAACAGAAAAATGGCAGATTGTGGGGGCCCAATTATTTCAATCCCATCGTGTGGGGTATCAAAATAAAGGATTTGAAGAGATGATTTCAAAAATATATAACACTTATAAGTTTAAATGTACCTTATTCGAAGAAAAAATTTATAACCAAAAAGTTAAAATAAAAACAATAAATCAAAAAACCCGACTGCTTAAGAAGCGAACTAGAAAGGCGTAAACAAGAAGAAAATCATGCTGTGCAGTCGGCGGATACAACTGGTTTTGGTTAGCCAGCTCGCGAATATGTTTTTCAGTATTTCATATTAAGATTGAAAATTAAAACGTTTGTGTCAAACTACTTTAAAATGATGTTTGAAAATAATCAGAAATTGTTATACAAACATATGCCTCAGCTTAGGTGGTCTTCAGCCAAGAAGAATCCACTTCATAAGCTATTCTCGAGAGTATCATGAGGGGCCACTTAAGATAAAAACTCTCGCCTAAGAAGTGGCTATATCGTGGCCTTTTGGGGCCTATAGAGAGAAACTTGAGGGGTAGCAACGTGTATCTACGAAACTTTAATATTAGCTTCTGAGAAAGAAATAAAGTTTGTAAAACCAAACCCAGCATAAAAATATTTTTAGTAAAAATGTTGACTAGCTAAAAAAGACGCTTTATCTGACGCTAGAGATTACTTCATACCAATAATATCACATCATAAAATTATTGTCCAAAAGAAAAGTAAGCCCATTGCCACTAAACGAAGCCTCGAGACTGGTTGAGGTGGACTGAGAATTCTCTAACAAAAAACTCAATTCAAATATTTTCATCAACCCAGGCATCGGCACAGGGTCGTCACGGCGTGCAATGTGTTCTGGTGCGCCGATGAAGGGGGTAAACTCCAGAGGAGGGTCCGGTGAAGGACAGTCGCGGCGGGTCGCAGTGAGTGCTACGCTTGCCCGTATTCCCGCCATAAGCGGCACAGTTGGACACCGTGGCGTTTTAGTGAGTTGGAGTCCCACATAACTGCGCTATCTCCCCGTGGTAGCGCGCAGTATGCATCAGAATTCCGAAAGCTAAAAAAAAGGCTTCGAACTCAAAAACCTCTCGCGCAACAGTTACCCTTGCACTTACGATTTTATAAACCTAATCAGTTTTCTTCATCCAGCTCTCTTTTACCTCAGAAACAATAAACAAGCTAAGAGCTACTAATTAAAAGCCACAATAAATCAACCTCGTGTCAGTCAAAAGTTCACCACGCTGTTTACTTTTTCTACAGCTAACTGTAAACATAAACCTACTGTAAACAGTTCCCATCATTAAAGCAAACTACCATGACACAGGCGACTTGTTGCCACAGAGCTCTCGATATGGTGGGGGCATGGAGTAGGAAAGAATATGGAATGCTAGGTTTGGATCTTCGGGTGATGCGTATAGCGTTATTCTATTAAATATGTGAAGATATGGGTGTTTGTTTTGTTTAAAAGTTGAATGTAAGACAGACAGAGTAAGATTGAGGTCTTCACTCTATGTAACTATAGTACTGGTATCACACACTGATGGCGGTGGCGTATAGAACAAAATTTTAGAAGCGGTTCTTCTGACTGTGCAAAAAAATAATAGTCTTTGAAACTGTAGATTGTAGATAGATAAAGCCAATAAAAAGAAAAGAAATACCTTTCTTAAAAAAATAAAAGCGTAGAGAACAGAAGGCTTTAAAATGACATGAAAATATACTCAGACACTTGACGAGCCCGCCACACTGTTCCCAATCAACTGCAACTCCTGAAAGCTAGAATCAACAACGTTCACCACCAGAAAAGCGTTAAGGCAATGAAGCCAAAGATAATAGGAACTCTAGAGAGTTGACTTCAATCATGTTAACACTAACAGTCTGCACTTAACATTCCATGTGCCCACTACTCCATGTCACAGCCCGATACGGCCCGTTCTAGCTTGTCTTGTTCCACCCACAGAACAACTTGTTTGATGGACGTGCGTCCTAGAATTCGTTATTAAGTTTCGAGTGGTCTATGTAAATTGTAAAGTTTGCAGCAGCTTTGTGAGCACGATTATTCCTGTTAGCTTTTGAGGGTTTCTTGATAAATTGTGTCTCTAAAGACTAGACGCTTTTGCCTGATTTTCAATTAAAATTTGTTTGACAGTGTGGTAAGGTCGTGTTTAGCTGTATGGAGTTGAGGAGTCGGCTATGGACGTATTTGGGCTGTTATGAGTCGTGATGTGTCTGGAGGTGGAGGCTGACCCTTTGCCCAGCAGTAGCTCAGTAGGTCAGTAACAGACTAGTTTCTTTTTAGTTACGTTTGTTGACAAGAGTTGCTGACAGGGTAAACCAAGACGACATTTTCTTCATATTACGTCATCAATATATTAATCCCAACGTATTAGCTAAAGTTCATTGCCTCATTTGGTTACCTTTCAGAAAAACATTAATATTCATGAACCTCTCAAACCGAATAACGTTGTATCAGCGAAATATGATATTCGCCTTCCGTTTAGAGTGAAATTGTTGTACAATGTTCTGTGTTCTAATATTACAATTAGATTTATTAGTAATCGCTTCTTAAAGGCGATGTTTTTGCGATGGCAGTCAGAATTTCAAGCTGATCGTGGGTGTGATTAATAAATGTTGTTATTTAGTTTAATTCGGGAATAATAACGAAAATTGGAGCGCCATTTAAATTGACATTTTCGACAGCTTAATTGAGAATATTGAACATTGGAATTGGGTTATTTATAGAAAGCTGCAAGATTCAAATAAAATCTAGATTCTAAAACGCTAATTAGGTACAACTAGGCTATTCTGCTAAAGTGTCAACGAGAAAACTTTGATGGTGTGAGCGTAATTTGAACTGTCATTTATGATGTCGTTTTGCTGAAACCATGGGTAGATTCACATCTCGCTTCAAGCTCAGACCCCGTACCATGATGTGTCAAAACTACCATAGTTCGACTGTGAAAAAGGGACAGAAGAGTATACTGTACAAGTCATAGTATGCACACTGGAAATAACCTTACTCTAAGAGTTTTTGGTTACCCTCCAGTGGCCTTAGTGCGAGTTTTTACTCACGCGTGACTCACGCTCACTCGTGTTACGTAAACGATCTCTTATGTCAAAATGTATACAAAAAAAGAGGCTTCTCCTTACCGTCCCCAGACGGCGCTTATCCAGTTTCCATACAAATTGACGTTTACGTTAACGCGATTGATCGTGAGTAAAAACTCGCACTAAGGCCTCAGGTCACCTAAGTTTTCACGGTGAGATGTTGACAGAATAGAACTACAATTTTAATGTGTTCCATTGGTCGTCCATTCTACTAGCGAAAATCACTGTCAAAATTCATTCAAATTTCTTATACTCTTGACATTGATTCTTGATAGACTTTTACTTTATCTAGAATCCCGGGTGAGCGAAGCTCTGGGCTGTCTTGGGACATTATCAACATTTTATCCAGTAGTCCAGTGTAGCTGTGTATTTTTAGGTTGTTTTATTTGTTTTTTCATCAATCACGCCCACCGGAAAGCCTTTACGGTCAACACACTAACTAAATTACTTCTCATCCCGGAAAACTAAATTCTTCCCGGCTAGTTTTACAAATTGTACGAACAATGAATTAAAAATATTCCCCGAAATTCGTTATACCTAACATCGAAAAACACGGATCTAATTCCGAACAGCCGGTAACATTTCGACATGTGTCACCATCGGCGGATAACCGGGTTTCTGAGGCTGGCATGCTGCCAACCGTTCGACTGTGCACGTTGCATCAAATGTAGTGTTGTTATGTTGGTACGACCGGCTACCGCGTGACGTAAGCTAATGTTGTGATTTTTGAGAACACGGAGTTTAATTTTTAGTTTGTTGTTTTGAATATTTAATGATACCTATATGGTTTAATGGTGTCGAAGATAGTTTCCACAACGGTTATAAATAGGTAATCTAGTGGCAAACAAAACGACTGCAAAGTGTGGATATTGGGTTTGATTTCTGGGTTGGAGTGTTATTGGATTTCCAGGATTAGAAATATTAATAGTCCGAGATACTATGTCAGTGACCGAACAGATGCTTAACTGTAAACAATTTGCACCTCCTATCATAATAATTTATATTACACGGTATTATATTTGTCGATCAAACTTATTTTTAACCGACTTACCAAAAAGGAGGAGGTTTTATGTTCGCCTTCTTGTATGTTATATTTTTTTTTTTATGTATGTTCACCGATATCTCCGCCAATTGTGGACCGATTTTGAAAATTCTTGATGAAGAACTTCGGAGATATACAACAGAACTCTTCAATAAATAACGGCAAATCATTCGGGATTGCTACAATCGCATGTCTGTATATTGTTTATACCATTTCATAACATAACATCACGCCAGTATACTGAAAGGGGTACGCAGAACTCTAATTTCACCGGTTATGTTCAAGTTTCATGTTTGTCGGGTAATCTGTTCTGGCGTAATAGGTACATACTAAACAACTTGCCTATTAGGTAGGTAAAACTAAAAAGGGAAAAATAAAAAACTTTTTTGCAAAAAAATACTACCGACTTCCAAATGAAAAACTACAAAGTGAAAAATAACTTTATTTTAGGAAGTCGGTGTCCATATCGCAAATAATTGGTAACTACGAAAGACACCGACTTCCAAAAATAAAGTTATTTTTCACTTTGTAGTTTTTCATTTGGGAGTCGGTACAACTTTCAAAAAAGTTTTTTTTATTAATGATTCTTGATAGCAGAATAGATTGCTGCAGGGTTGCCTGAAAATATCTAGCCGCAATCAGTTTTGTTTTTTTTTTAACTCTGGGATCTTGTACTTTGATGGCCACATAAGAAAATAGACTAAATCGAATACAAAACGAGTAACAAACGAACATACAACATGTTTACATCTACTTATCTAGGTTCAGGCAGGTCAGGGTGTACGGCTATCTGAGCACACAACTTAACATAGATACAGGAACACGTGGTTACAGAGTACAGACGCCATTTACTTATGGAGTATATTGGTCACTTGTTGGACGGTTTGACTGCTTTTAGAAATGTCTAGCAGGAAAGGAAATCGGAGTCAAGCTTTGAGTAGACGAAGAGTTATCAAGACTATAGAGACAAGATGAGAGAGAGAAAAAATAGAAGATAAGAGGAATAAAATCTTAAGGGGCATATTATTTATCCAGAATCTCTAGCTTAACAGAATCAAAGATAACCGTGAAAGGGTCAGAGTGAAATTTATAAGATATTATCCAAATAATGCTTATCATGCTTATAGCATGTCAGGTCAAACATTTCCTTTTGTTATCCCACTTAGTAAAGAAGAAGAGAACTTTCAAACGCACCTGGTTCTAGTTTACTTGTAAGTTTGAACATAAACTGAAAACTTTGACATTAACGAAAAACTCGCTCGAAGACTTGTAATCTACATAAAATCGAAGCTTCTCTTGAGAAACCTGCTAAAATAAGAACAGCTACAACATTCGCCACAGTTATCTAATAATCTTCGTTACCTAATTCCTTATGCCACTTATTAGCATAGCTACCTGATACCCCAACCCAGGAAGACTTAGCACATACCCACTTGTATAACCGAAACCCTATTTTGCTGAAATACGCAAAATTTTGCCGGTATTACAGAGCACGGAACTTTAGCAGAGGCTAGAGTTACCATTGGTAAATATTCGTGACCCCGCAATCGCGCTAAGCACAAGTTTCGGCTGTCATAACCATAGTCAGAACTGTCACTGGCCGTCAATTTTTATGAGTAAACGGTAGCATTCACTGACACATGTTTGTGTGGAAAGTTTTAAAAATATTCTCTTGGCTAGACAGGATGTCTCAAGCAGAAGCTCGTGGCAAATTAAATCAGCCATGTGGGTCGATCTTCAAGAATAAGCAAAACGCGGACCATCCTTCACATACAAATATTCCTACGTACCTCGAAAAGCACGTTTTAATTTAATTTGAAAATCGTTACGAGTAGTCAGATTCCTGAAAATCTGGCAGCAATCATTCCAAAGGGTACCGTGTTACCTAGAGTTATGAAGGTCAGATAAGCAGTCGCTCTATATGAAATACCTGATTCAGCAACAGAAGCCAACCACAACACAGTTAGGATCCGTTTCCATCTTCCGTGCCAATCACTGACACGCTTAGTTTGTGTGGTCAGTTTTGACAATGCCGTCTCTAACCCTGCCCACTGAGACGGCTCTGTGCTCTGTGGCCATCATAATTGAATTTAGTGCGATCAGTTTAATGAGCCAAACATTGGATTATGTTTATATTAGCGTTACAAGGACTTTATGACGCCATGATGGTTCATTTACATTGAAGATTGTTGGGGGAATTATGGGGATCACTGTTGGATTTGTCGCAATGGTAAATTAAGGTGAGGTTCTTGTTTTTTTTTTGATGTTAAAACAGGCATTCCTGTTGAAAGGTGGTTTTCTGCGGGGTTTGGACATTTGCCATCCTCAGAAAATAAACAAGTTATATTCTACCAACAAAAACATTGCGATATTGGTAAAATGTCGAAAATTTATGGGATTGCTATCGTAATGTCATGATATTTTATTGAATAAATCACACACAGACACACACAAAACACACACACACAATCACACACATTCATTCACATACAATTTTGTTATGCTAATACTTTTGTGTATTTTAAGTTTAGTTTAAGCATTACTTGTGAATAATGTACAAATTCTATGAATATAGATTACTATTTCTGCAAACGCCATCAACGACAGAACGACATTACGTTTTCGGTCAGCGGTAACGATTGTCGAAAAATTATTGTGTGGTTATAATGAATAACAGAAAGATAACAATGCTGATTGGTGGCAGAAATAGGTTAGGAAAACTTGCTTGTTTACCCTATCGTATATCTATAACATATAAGCGTATTTCCTAGTTTTATAGGCCTGTCTGCAATGTGTTACAATAACAGATGCTCTTTATTATAGACTCGTGAGTCTTATCACTTGTGGATTATAAATAAACAAATACATTTGCAACAAGATGCTAATCATGGAGGAAAACAACATTTGCACAAGTAGGTAAAATAAAATTGTGTGAAGTAAACACACTCATTACTCGTATGCCGACTATGATTCCTTACGTTTGAAATGGTAGAAATAAAATGCAGGGAATATGTCCAGCTATCATGGTTCGACTGTGAATGTAAAAGGGAAAGATGTACACAAGTCATTTATATCTGTCCTTTACGCGCAATAGAAATAACGTTGTTCTAAAAGGTTATGGTTACATCCCAAATCAACATAATAGCATCCCGTTTTCTATGATATTTTGTAAGAGATTTTTGCCATAGATTATACAGCTCTGGTGGTAAAACCGCATAGGCTTTATGCTTTCTTTATAGAATGTCTTTTCTGTTTTTTTTTTTATCGCGTTAGACCACTATCTCGTCTGTGTGCTTATGATGAGTTTTTTAACGTACTCACTCGTGATAACGTAAACGATCTCGTATCCCCTGGTCAGTCGACAACTCTAATTTAGAGTACAAAATTTTTTTTGTCCGTTTTTCATGTAATGCCACGAAGACTATTATACTCATGTACATTGAGGTAATAATGTACGCGCCAAAACAATCTAATTTAGATTGCACGCAATCTAAATTAGATTCGAATCCGACAAAAATTTTGACTGACCAGGGGTTATGTCAAAATATATACAAAAAAAGAGGTTTCGCCTTACCGTCCCCAGACGGTTCAATACAAATTGATGTTTACGGTAACGCAATTGAGCGTGAGTTAAAACTCGCACTAAAGCCTCCGATGATGTAGTCGACGGTGAAGCACGCTGGCCTAGAATCAGTCTTAAGAGGAAATGCAGTCGCAGACATCCAATTGAATATCCTGAGTAAAAAAACATAATTCGAGGTATGACTCTCGCCTTTTTGCTCCTTCTTTATTCGACCAATGTAAAAGATATTACATAAACTGTAAAATAAATATATATACTGTGCCCTTAAATTTTCCTTTTTGATGATACATTATCTTTAGAAGTACTAGAAGCCTCAAAAAGTGCTCAAAATTGCGCTGTTCACTTGTTATCTTGATGGCCAACATGGGATCATTCTTTTTCAGAATTTTTCGTCGTCAAACGGTTCGTCAACTTATGTATTATTGTATCTACTATTTCTTGTTAATTCTTTCAAAAACTAGGTAGCCGTTTTCTTTTTACTTCTTCTATGACAACACATCGTAGCGAAAGGCTTATCTCGTTCCAAGTGAGTTGTCACAGAGTAAAAACAATTGCTTATCATGCAGCCTAGCAATATTTGTGCTCTGTGGTTACTTGGGGAAGTGTTTCCGACCGACACGCTTTCTTCAGAAGCATAGCTAAATTATGTGTGCACTTATGTAAACATAATCGTATGTGTTTGTTTGAAAGTGTTATAGGGTTTTCCCAAATCTGGAGTCATGTTCAGTTAGTGCAATTGTTTGCCCCATTTTATTTTTATCAGAATAAGTAGGACCAAAATCATGATGGGTTGGTATTTTCTCAGCGGTCTCAACCAATCAGAACGCTGTATTTGTATAAACTGAGTTTGGTCTAACTAATCTCGTTTAATTTCATTGGTGAAATCAGTCATTAGTGTTTTTGGAAGAAAAAACGGTTCTCTTTTGCATTTATGAAAATAAGCGTCCTTTAAAATCCATTCAGATGAGTTACCATAAGCTCTTAGTGTCTTAGAGCAATATTATTTCCATTGCGCGTTACACAGTTACACCGTGACAGTTTTGACAAGTCATTGTAAGGCCCCTGATCCCATCACATGTCCAACAATTTCGCCATTTATCACTTCATATTGTATTGTATACCTTTGTAAGATACAAACGTAGGTAGCAGTCACCCTGGTATTATATCTTTAAGTCGTTTTCAAGTTGAAAATATATTAGTAAGTATCTGAAGTTGTCATGCCTCTACGGTTGACATTTTTGTCCGTAGTTCATTATGCACATCCAGAAAGTACGTGGCACATACTTGCACAATTATGAATAGTATATAGTAACTTATAGGTGAGCTAGTTAATGCTACACATGCTCTACAACTCTACAGTACAAATGTAACAAACCAATCACCGTCCCCCACAGCTCCACAACAAAGCGATCAGATGAATTCAGATGATTCACTACAACTGCGCGGGCGCTTCCTGCCGACCTTGACTTATCGTCTGCATGTCACGTTCGTGCGTGATTGGCTGATACGAGTTAGTTTATTGTTCGATGAGTTTGAATTAAGAACATCGTTACATTGCAAGGTAAAGATACTTCTGTATGGTGAGGAAAAGCAGTATATTCGAAATTTTTGAATTAACATTCTCTGGTCGTGTCAAATTGTCGTCTCATTGGACTATAAGAGTAAGGGAACAGAGAGTGCAACTGCGTTTGCGCACACCATTTTGCAATATAATATCTCCCACGCCAACTCTGTTGAGATTGACCGACGTGGCAGAAATTCGGTACACAAGGATTTTTTTGGCGCATGGGCAAAATTGGAATTACAATTTCTTAAACTTAATTAAATTCAAGCGTGAAATGAAAAGTACTTGTAGCATCTGAAGATCTGACATCTACTAGATGATAATGATGTCCCATCCTGTCAATTTACGTTCGAATAAAGGCATTTCCTTTTTCAGCTGTCAATACAACGTCTATATTATCTAGAAGCACCAAAAATTCAAGGTCACCTATTTAACGCAACCTTTACTAAGCCATCAGAGACGTCACACCACTCATACCACTGAACCTCAGACCGAGCGACGCGTAAAATTAAAATAGACATACAATACGCAATCATATCAGGTAACATACAATTTCCTGAAAGGTGACTTCGAAATAGATTCTCCTGAACATTATGAAATATAATAGTAATAAGTAGAAAGCTACACGGGGTATTAAGGCTTCTCTATCAGGAACCAAAGCCGCTGTAAGCCGGCTGGCGATGTCACTTCGTAAGCCGCTTCCATTTTTATTTTGGGGCTATGAGAACCGCGGGAATAATATGAGACAGCTTATGTTTAGGAAGTGAGATATTTCCATTTGCCTGCATTTTCGTGTGTTATTTGAGGCAGGTGCAATCAATTTTAAGAATGAAATTTGCCGATCTTAATGAAATCTTAATCTCAATTCGATTCTGCCAGCAGCTTCACGTCAAAGTCGGAAATCATCAAAGTCGGAAATCATCAGAATGGACCGTAATCACGGGATAAAAAGTAGCCAGTATTCTATTCTAGTGCATGGTGTACCAATGTGAAAAGTTTCATCTAAAACCGATCAGACGTTTAGACGTGAAAATATAACAGACATACAAGAGTTACTTTTGCATTTATAATATTTGTATGGATGGAAGTATGTATTTTATTCTGGCAGAATATAATTTGTAAACGAACCGTTGTCAATCCAGAACTTATTCAAAAAAAGTCGCTTTACAAAATAAAAACAGGGAAATCCAATTCTGTTTTCCTAATTTTGTCATGTTGAATATGTTATGTATGTCCCCGCAAAGTTTTCATAAGGCCAACAAATGATATAATAACATTTTCAGTACATTAGGTGCTACATGTCATCATCTGCCTAGCCTGTTGTTGGGGTCGGCTTCCAGTCTTACCGGATTCAGCTGAGTACCAGCGTTTTACATGGAGCGACTGCCTATTTGACCTCTACAACCCAGTAACTGGATAGCACGATACCCCTTGGCAAGACTGGTGTCACATCTCAAGCTTCTGACTACTCGTAACGACTGTCAAAGATCTTCAAATGACAGTCGGGACCAGCGGCATTAGGTGCTACATGTTTTCGGAACGAAATGTCACAGTTGCCTAAATTCTAATTTAGTTAGTTGTAATTAAGTTTAAATTGGATGCTGACTAGTAAACACGCGGTGAGAGCAAATTGAGTGACCTGAGCGTGATTGTTTCATTAGTTTGTGTAACACCACATTGAGAAGAATTGAGTTTTCAGGGCTTTAATTACATACAACATAGGTCCTTCTCAGGGGCAGCTGCGCTGAACTGCCAGATTTTAACAGGTTTAGAAAAAAAATATAAATGTTTAATAATATCTGATTAACGATCTTTTCAATATTAACCAAAAATTATGACGAACCAATTGCTAAATTAATAAGACTTATTCCCCGTGCGATAGACTTAAAGCGCACGGCGAGTGCTCATACAACTTCTACGAGATACGAGCGAAAACGCCTGGCGCGTGAGACAGAGACAGTTCAATCCAATTTTAGTCGAAATATTTAGTCTCAATAAAAAGTCGTAAAGGAAAATACTTAACACAATTTACATTCTACCAGCGTTTTATTTATTTTGGATCAGATTTAACGTCTATCAAAAATAAATAAAATGGTACATGGTCATAATGCTTCCAACACACGTCGCTAAACGATTGTCACTTTGCTACTTACATTTCAATTGCCTTACCAAAATAATCAAGCAAGACCCCGTAACTCTCATTTCCATTATCGCTCCGAATAACCAAAACTACCGATAATCGCGGTTTTTCTAACCTCACTTGTCAGACGCCTTGACACCCAGTTGATCTCGGTTTAATTGCATCCGAGTCACCGATAAAGATCAAGGGGACAATGCTTCACGACGAATATTAATTTAGAGACTGGCTGGCAAAGTTTTTAAAAGGATTCCCCTGTTCGTTTGCTTGATATTTTGTTTTGAATTCTGTGATTGTGATCGCTTTTTGTTTATTTCCGGGATTTCATTGGGGAAGTTTTTATTTTTGATAACGTATATGGAGACAGATACGTTAAGGTTCTTACTAACCTGGAGCATTCGCCTGTAATGTAACATTACAGATTCGAGCATCACATTGGGGAGGGAAGAGAACCGAGCATTATAGTGCGCAACTTGATGATCCATGCAATGTGTAATATTTTGATACAGCTTGTAACATCAATGCGCACCACTTGTAAACATTGTGGAATCAACTAAATGCTCAAAATCGAATTTACTACATTACAGGCGAATGCTCGTCAAGTCAGGCAGGCAGTACTGTAATGTAATGCTCAAAATCCAATCAGAAGTGTTACATTATAGGCGAATGCTCCAGGTGAGGAGCGTTCACCTTTAGGCTCTAGAAAAGTGATATTCTCGTCGCGAAGGCGATTGGAAAAAGTCAAAAATTTATGGGAACTACATTTTGGCATTTCAACCATCTCCTTGGATCATAGAATTACATTTTGTCTTGACTTTAGAGACTCTTGTTTCATCATCTGTCTAGCATTTGCAACTATACGGAGATTAGCTGCCAATCTAACCGATGCTGCTGACTACCAGTATTAGGAAAAACTTTGTTTTACATGTGGAAAGAAAATAATAATATTCTCTGACTCTATTTCGATTACAGAGGCTATCTGAGCATCTGTAACCTTAGAGAATACCAACGGAGACTATCCAATACGCAGATAATTTAACGTTCGCAAAACGTTTTTTTTTTATAGTCGATAATCTCGCGTTTGATCACTATCTCGCCTGATGGTAAGTGATGATGTGGTCTAAGGTGGTGAAGCACGCTTGCATAGAAGTAACCTATTCACTCTTGACTTAAAAGCCCCAAGGTTGTAGCTATCAGGGAACAAAGACCCCGGCAGGGAATTCCACTCCTTAGCTCTGCGCACAATGAAAGTATTAGCAAAATGCTTTGTGCGTATGGGTGGCATGTCCACCATATACCGATGGCGCATGGCCGTACGTCCTGTAGTTCGATGATGGAAAGGGCTAGGCGGAATCAAATTGTGCAGTTCCGTCGCACATTCCCCGAAATGTAACTGACAAAAAACCGACAGGCTGGCCCCTCGGCGTCGATGTTCGAGGTGTTGGTACAACACCAATTTAGTAAGAAATTGATTATCTGTATTTATGGTCCGGACATCTCTTAAGTCTTTCCGGACACAGACAACTGCTAATCAAGAGTTCCTTCCGGTGGTCTTTGTCTCTGCTTTGTATCGCTCTCAAGTTGTCGACAGAATTTATATTGAGATCTGATCGAAATAAATCTATATGATTGTCAAGTCAAGGAGTCTTATTTCATGTACAACATATCATAACATGGTGTCAGAAGTAAAGAACACACAAGATTTTAATAAAACATTGCAAAAATGCGGAGCGATGCTGAAGAAATCAAGGAGGTACGTGATGTGTACTCTCAAAATTATGCCAATTTTAGCAAGATACCCATGTTGCAAATAGGCATCAATCAAAATAATGGTTTAGAGTGGAAAAAATGGTGGCAAAGTTTTGAAGTATTCCTGTTAGCTACCAACTACGAAGCCGCCTCCGAAAAACGAAAGATCGCCATTTTGTTACATTCGATTGGGGAGAAAGGCGTAGAAATATACAACTCTTTCAACATGGACATGGATAAAGTCACGATAGAACAAGTAAAAAACAAGTTTCAAAACTACTTTGAACCGATGAAGAACTTAACCATGATTCGACATTCATTCTTCACACGTGCTCAAAAGGCTGATGAAAATATTGATACTTTCTTGACTGATCTTACTAATATAAGCAACAAGTGCGAGTTTGGAACCTTAAGGGAGTCGCTCATTCGTGATGTTTTCATAGCAAATTTAAGCTCAAAACTAATCCATGTACGTCAAAGATTATTACAAGAAATAGACCCAACATTGGAAAGAACAATATCTCTAGCAAAAACCGTCGTCATGGCACAAGAAAATGCGCAGAAAATAGATATGCAGAACTCAGAAAATATACTTCAAATTCAAAAGTATAACTCAAAGTTACAGTCAACGGGCACAAGAAGAAGTACTTCAAGTCAAAACAAACAAGCGTTCGTCAGGCAGCGCAGTCAGAGCCCACATGGTCAACGTAAGGACAGCAACAAATCTTGTGGTCGGTGTGGTCAACATCATAGATTCAAGTGTCCAGCGTCCGGAGTAAAGTGTAATCTATGTAAGCGTATTGGTCATTTTGCAAAATATTGTTTTACTGCTAAAAATAATGTTAGAAATATAGAGTCAGGACAGAACCCCAAAGAACAGGCAAATGTCAGCACAGAAAACTTTTTTATTGGTATGGCAAATATTCAGAATAATATAGCTCATTCTGATAAGTCATGGTACCTAAGTGTATTTGTCAATAATGTAGAAATAAAATGCATATTAGACTCAGGAGCAGATACAAATATTATGTCATTAACAACTTTCAACAGCTTATTATTGCCAAAATCAAAAATTATAAAGTCAGAAGCCAATGTCAAAGGGTTTGACGGCTCAACAGTACCTATATTGGGTCAATGTCACTTAAATTGTTACTTTAATAACAGCAAACAAGTCATAACATTTTTGATAGCAAATATTAATTGTGTGACAGTCATAGGTTTACCTACATGCAAGCAGATAGGTGTGTTAAAAAGAGTATTTGCACTTAATAGTGAAAACATAACTGATGACAAAATATTTACCATTTATAATGATGTATTTCAGGGTCTTGGCTGTCTACCACCTGTCTGTCACCTTAAACTACAAAAGGATGCAATTCCATGCATTGATCCTCCAAGAAAAGTTCCATTTGGATTGTATAACAAACTGAAGGAAGAATTGGATCGCATGTCAAAAATGGAAGTCATAGAAAAAGTTACAAAACCAACTGAGTGGGTAAATTCTGTTGTCATAACAATGAAAAAGTCAGGTCAGTTAAGAATTTGTCTAGATCCGCGAAATCTTAACAAGTATATAATAAGGGAACACTATCCACTCAAAACAATTGATGAAATAAGGTCAATTTTAAAAGGAGCTTCTTATTTTTCCCATCTGGATGCATATTCTGGATTTTGGATGATTAAACTTGATAATGCTAGTTCAGATCTGTGTACTTTTCAAACACCATTTGGTCGTTATCGTTACTTAAGGTTACCTTATGGTATAAATGCATCGTCAGAAATATTTCAAAGAATAATGACTGATATGTTTGCAGACTTAGAAGGTGTCTTAGTATTTGTCGATGACATTTTAGTGTATGGAGAAACCAAAGAAATACATAATCAACGTTTACATAAAGTCCTTCTAAGAGCTAGAGAGTCGAATTTAAAACTAAATAAGTCTAAATGCATATTTTCTGTCCAGGAAGTCTGTTTTCTAGGTTATGTATTTAATAAAGATGGTGCAAAGGTAGATCAGGAAAAAGTTAAAGCCATAGTCAGCATGCCTACACCTAATAATGTCAAGGACTTGCAAAGAATCTTAGGCATGATTAACTATTTATCACCTTTTATTGAAAACTTGTCTGAAAAAACCAAACCATTGAGAAATTTGTTAAAAAAAAGCTCAACATGGGTATGGGATGAAAATTGTAATAAATGTCTTGATAACCTAAAAGCAGAGATAACAAAAGCACCAGTCTTAGCTCATTATAACCCTAATGTTCAACTAGTTTTATCAGTAGACTCATCTAAGTCCGCACTAGGTGCAGTACTTATGCAAAATAAGCAACCTATAGCATATAGTTCCAAAACTTTAACTTGTACACAAGAAAGGTATGCACAAATAGAAAAAGAACTACTGGCTATTCAATTTGGTTGTGAAAAATTTCACCAGTATGTCTATGGTAACACAGTCACAGTGCATACTGATCATAAACCATTAGTCTACTTGTTTAAGAAACCTCTTCATGGTGTACCTGCACGTTTGCAAAGAATGATGCTTGCACTACAAGCATATGATTTAAATGTTATTCATGTTCCTGGTAAAGAAATGTACATATCTGATACATTGTCTAGGGCTGCTTTAAAAGAAAACTATATTCCAAAGTATGAGTCTGATCTTGTATGTCATGTCAATTCTTTATATTCTAATTTAGCAATTACCCAAGAATACAAAGACAAGATTAGTCAAGCAACTGACAAGGACAGTCAGTTACAATTATTAAAAGAATATTGTTTAGGGGGTTGGCCTAATAATAAAGATAGGGTTAATCAATGGCTAAAACCTTATTGGAATATCCAAGGTGAAATTCATGTCATCAATGACTTATTATTTAAAGGCGATAAGCTGATAATTCCAAAGTCCATGCAAAGTGAAATGTTACACAAAGTGCATGAAGGGCATCAGGGTATAAATAAATGTCTAAGTCTAGCTAGAAATATTCTCTTTTGGCCTAATATGAGTGCAGATATTAAGAATATAGTTGATCAATGTCTCATTTGTGCAAAATACAAAACAAATAATCAACATGAACCTCTCCAAAGTTACAGTATTACTAAATACCCATGGCAACAAGTTGGGATAGACTTAATGCATTTTAATAACAAAAATTATTTAGTAGTTACAGATTATTATTCCAAATTTATAGAGCTTGCAATAATCAATAATCAACATACAGCAAGTAACATAATAATTTTATTAAAATCCATTTTTGCTCGTCATGGTATTCCAATGTCATTAGTGTCAGATGGAGGTCCGCCATTTAATTCAGTAGAATTCAAGTCATTCTTATACAACTGGGATATTGAACATGTCATGACAAGTCCATATCACCCAAAGTCGAATGGTCAGGCTGAAAGTTCAGTTAAAATTATGAAAAATTTATTAAAGAAATGTCTAGAGTCAAATTCAGATCCTTATATGGCACTATTACAATATAGAAACACACCAAAAGCAAACTTTGCGTCTCCAGCACAATTGTTAATGTCTAGGAATTTAAGAATGCATATACCGGTTAGTAGTGAGAAACTTAAACCAAAGGTAATTACTTTCAGTAAATATAAAACTGGCTTTGAAAAAGACCGTGCTCAAACTAAATATTATTATGATAGGAACAAAAAACCATTATCAATTTTACAACCAGGAGATCATGTGAACTTTAAGAAAAAACCAGATTCAGATTGGCTACCAGCCATTGTATTAGAAAAATTGAAATGTCAAAGATCATACATAATTCAAGACAACAAAGGTAATAAGTATAGAAGAAACAGAATACAATTAAGATTCAGCAGCAATGAAAGTTGCCACAAGTATGACTACAATGACATGCAATCCAAAGATTCTTTATCAGAAAACATAAAGGAAAGGGAAGAGAAGATGGGTGATAGACAGATGGTAGCAGACAGTGCCTCTAACATTAACTACAAAACTAGGTCAGGAAGAGAAGTAAGAAAACCCAAGAAGTTTTGCCAAAATTAGTTTGGTCTATTATGTTTTGTTATTATAGATAATACTAATGTTTGTATAAACTTAGGATTATTAATTGTATACATATGTCAATGACACAAGTTGATTGTTTATTATATAATACTAATGTTTGTATAAACTTAGGATTGTTAGATTACATATGTCCATGACACAAGCTGATTGTTTATTGTGTGGGACACACTCAATAATTATAATTGTGTTAACTTTAAGTTAAATTTAGATATGTTTATTTTTTAATTAATAAATACTCAAAAGGGGAGATGTTGGTACAACACCAATTTAGTAAGAAATTGATTATCTGTATTTATGGTCCAGACATCTCTTAAGTCTTTCCGGACACAGACAACTGCTAATCAAGAGTTCCTTCCGGTGGTCTTTGTCTCTGCTTTGTATCGCTCTCAAGTTGTCGACAGAATTTATATTGAGATCTGATCGAAATAAATCTATATGATTGTCAAGTCAAGGAGTCTTATTTCATGTACAACATATCATAACACGAGGCTCTGGAGCTTTGATGCGACCAACGCATCGTTGACACTGTGGTCTAAAGGTCTACTCTCTTCTCTTACTCTCATACTAACTAACGTACGAGAATATAAGTAGCTCGAAAGTACTTTATGATGAAAATATTAACGGGAGGGAATGTATTGTACACCGTTCCAGCCTCGTGCATTTCCAATTTCCTGATATTCAAAGCTTATGTCATCTGCCCGAAGTTACAGCTGCCAACGAAATGTTTCGACTATTGGAAAATGTACCGAAACGATAGTTCACAATGCAATATACAAATAGCCTGTCGTTGTTCGATTTTCATCTCTATAAGAGTACTACCTGGATTCTATGATGGATTTTATGTGAATATTGCATTTGCAAACTCTCTCAGGGAACAAACGCTTTGGTTTATGACAAATAACCGAATAGTTGCAAATAGGGATGTTTACTGGGTAGAAAAATAATAATTATATTTAATCTGTCAGTGAGATTATTAAATAATGTTGGACCCGTGATTTTTGCTTTATTTAATAAATAAAAATTGACAAAGATAAAGCGCACCAAAGTTCAGGATTGGGAGCTTGTGACGTCAATTTGTCAGTATAAAATGTAGCACACCGTGACGTCACACGATATTTCAACGCAGTGTATCGTTGTAATTTTTTGTTTACGTAACTAAAGTAAAAATACATGTCCAATATTTTTAGGTTATCTATCTGGTGAGATATACTTATGACGTTCCAAAAAAACAATAGTTTGTTTGTTTGTAGGAGGTAATATCTGTAAGTATTCATCCGATTACGAAAACTTTTATATATATATATAAAGCCAGAAAATCTCAATGTCTACTATTTAAAAGAAATAAAAAAGCAGTTACTTTGTGCTCTTCAATCTGTATTTTTTCTTTTCTCTGTAAGTTGTGCGTATACAAATAAACTAGCTTCTGCCAGTGGCTTCACCCGAGTCAAAAGTGTTTTCTTATCCAAAGGAAATATTACATCGGGATGAAAAGTAGCTTATGTGCTATTCCGGACTATAATCTAAGTCTGTGCCAATCCGTTCAGATCACACATCCATCCAAACCCTCGCACTTATAATATTAGTAAGATAAATAAATACTTCTACTACAGGCAATCGGTAATCCCGACAAATGAATGATTTTGCAGTATAGACCCCAGGAGCGAAGGTGCGAGCTACTAGGATTCGGTAAATTACTAACTCCTTATTACTTACTCATTGAACTAGACTTAAGAACTGGAGGGTCAAGCTTCAAAAATCAACCCATCAAAGGCCTAACTAAGTACATTTTTTACCAAAATGTTCGTGATTGTGACATACCAACTACACATAGCTATAAGCGATACGGCGCTTAATCAACCAATCATGATCGAAGGCCGTCCGTCCCTCGCCGGCCTATTCCGACAGCTTATTAACGTTGGCGGGAATCTATTTGGGCATAATCGACGCTGTGATGCCTGTATTTACGCGAAAATTGTAATGAAAATCGAAAATAAGGTTCGGTGTTTTTATTTTTTAAATTGATTGGTGTTATAGGTTGGTAAATGACGTAAATAAACCGGTAAACAGTAGTGTTATTCTGCAAAAATCTTACTAAGAAAACTTAGGTGAAGTGAGCTGTCAATCCGTCCAATCAAGATGAAATGACAGTTTCCTTCAAGCGCATTTCACCCAAGTTAATGGCAACAAGCTTAATGTTGCCAGCATAACTGATCATTTTCCTTCATTTAATGAATAGTAATTTTTCATTACTCGAAACTTAAAGTAATTTAAGTTAGGCATAATTAATTACTAGATGTTTCTACTTGCAAAAAGCATCATGTAATTATTGTAAATCTTTTATTGAATACTTAGTAGTACTACATACTGTTAAAGTTGGTCTAACAATGGTCCTGCAGTGGCTAATACCTTCAATTTAATTTCTTTTTCATTTTATTCTTCAACAACTTTTGAAGAAGCTGCTGCCACATAAACCCTCTTGAGTTATTTGGGAAACGGTGCATTCAGAAACGCTTAAAACAAAATTACTATGATGCATTATATTACATAATGCCGGTCCTTTCCCGCTGGTATATGTATGTACCACCCAAAAACCAATACTGTCGGGCACCGGTAGTACGAAAATTTTAGTATTGTGGTATCCCTAAAAGTTACCTGTCAAATAAGCAACGCGGGCTCTATCTTTGTAAAACGGTACCGTAGGCCCCGTTATTGTCTTGTTTACTTCAAGAAAACATCCCTGCCATCACATTAAATTACTTTTAGCATAATGATGGCGATTATTTACTTCGGAAACGAATAAAAACACGGAATACAACACACTCTCTTGACACCTGACATAAATGACAAACGATTAGTTCAGATTTTGGCCGCGCGCAGACTTATCTTGCGCGCACTCTTAGATGACTATAGAATATACCGGCTGAACAGCCAGTAATACTGACTTTGGGACAAACATAAAATATGCCTGTAATTTCACCTATACCAGTATTCAAATTGAAATATAATAAAGCCTACCTAGCATCATTTTATTTAGCTCGCAGAAATGTTTTTGTTGACTTCTTTCTATCATGAAGGTTTTAGGAATTCATTATTATCTACTATAAAAAATAACGTTAACTACGTAAAAGAAGAGGCGTCATATAAATCTTCTTTGACTGAAGCATCTCAGGCATGAAAGTCAGAAAGAGTTACCTTATAGTTCTGCTACACAATCATAGTTTAAGCCTTGTAGTTTAATTTCAATTCGTGGCCATCTTACAGCTTAGTTTCAAAATATAATTACCTGAAACAAAAATACGCTTTAATTAGTACAGAACACATTTTTAATTCAACAGATAATAAGGAAAGTGGCCGTCTTAGTACTCCAACTGGAAATCTTAAGGCGATTAAAGGATTATGTAGGATGGCCAGCTGCCACCATTTATTTTATTCGTTACGTCACTTGGTGGACTAGACGTGTTGATTATGGTCTCTTAGGATAGGTTGTCGTATGAGCTATATTACGTAGATTTAGGTTAAACCCCATGAGTGCCTGAAACTAGTATCTATGCGAGATACATTGGCTTTTTAATTGTTTCGGTAATTCGGCATTCAACCTGTAAATAAGCCTTGTGATACCTATCTATATAAAGATACTAGCTAGTAGTAGTCTAGAAATCTACGTATCACTACAAATCAGGTCTCTTTATGTGCAGTGCTATTGACGTCAACATAATGAGGGTTCAAGTCTTTTTTTAATTCTCATATTGATATGCTTGCGTTTAACCACAATCTCATCTGATAGACGGACAGAGCACGCTTGCCTAGAAGTAACCTATTCACTCTTGACTTAAAGAGTCCCAGGTTAAAGCTATCAGGAAACAAACTCCGGCAGGAAATGCCGCTCCTTAGCTGTATACTACACCGTGTAATCCTTTCGAGGATCACACGCTTTAGTGATCCGTCCCATTGTGAATTTAACAATTAGCGATCTTCATTCTTAAGCATATGTACTGCAATATTTTTCTACTGAATATATGGCAGATCTTTTTGCTAGCTTGCTCATTCTGTATGCAAAATATGCCTCAACAAAATAAACAAACATAACTTGTCGTAGAACTGCAGTTTCGGCGTGCACGCTAATGGGAAAGTTTCGCGGCACGTTAGTGTAAGTGGCGCAGTTGGAGCCGCGCTAATGACAGCCCACACTGACAGTGTTCAGTTTTAATGGCAAGGTGCTGTAATCGCTGCTTTTACGGGTTTTCGTCTGGTTCCTTCAACAAGTTGTGTTAGAGTTTGGCAGAAACGCGTTGATTTTTATAGGTCAAGTTGAAGATGCAGGAACACATTCTCATTGTTAAAAACATTCCTCAACCAAGTTACTCGATATAACTGTAGTTAGTGTAAGTGGCGTAGTTAAAGCCGCGGTAGTGACAGTCTACACTGAAACGGTGTTCAGTTATAATGGCAAGATGGTGTAACGCTGCTTTTAGGGGTTTTGGTCCTTCAGGTTCCTTCAAGCGTATAGTTAAAGAGTTTGGCAGAAACGTAACAATTTTGATTGGTCAAGTTGAAGATGCCAACTTCGAGCACGGAATACCACAAGAGGATCGACCCCGGGATCACGCATGTGGAGATTTCGATATACTCTGAAACCCGTGATTATCAGATGACTATCAAGAAATCCCGGGATAATAAACATTTTCAGGGATCGATATCTCTAGGTATCATGCCTGCAATTCATGTTAGAAAAGCAGTATAATATTGACTCCTAATCATGTCCATCTGGATAGACAGGAACTCAACCGATTCGACTAATAAAGTTGGTATAACTTATGTAAAGCAGCCCATAGCAGTCTTTTCCATTGGCATTCCATAAGGCCTTCTAAACGTTCCAATTTTCCACCTTCCATCTATATATATAAAAGAAAGTCGTGTTAGTTACTTCACTTATAACTCAAGAACGGCTGAATCGATTTAGCTGAAAATTGGCAGGGAGGTAGCTTAGAACCAGGAGAAGGACATAGGGTAGGGTAGGGTAGGGTAGGGTAGGGTAGGGTAGTGTAGGGTAGTGTAGTGTAGTGTAGGGTAGTGTAGTGTAGGGTAGTGTAGTGTAGGGTAGGGTAGTGTAGGGTAGGGTAGTGTAGGGTAGTGTAGGGTCGGGTAGGGTAGGGTAGTGTAGGGTAGGGTAGTGTAGGGTAGCGTAGGGTAGTGTAGGGTAGCGTAGGGTAGTGTAGGGTCGGGTAGGTTAGGGTAGGGTAGGGTAGGGTAGTGTAGGGTAGGGTAGGGTAGAGTAGGGTAGGGTAGTGTAGGGTAGGGTAGGGTAGGGTAGGGTAGGGTAGGGTAGTGTAGGGTCGGGTAGGGTAGTGTAGGGTAGGGTAGGGTAGTGTAGGGTAGGGTAGGGTAGTGTAGGGTCGGGTAGGGTAGGGTAGTGTAGGGTCGGGTAGGTAGGGTAGATAAATGTTTGGTCTTTTTATGGCAAAACAAAGTTTGCTGGGTCAGCTAGTGTCCAATATAAGTAATTTTAGGTAAAGAGACATTGTTTGATGCCCTTTCTTAGTCCCTATGATCTAACAACCAACTTTCATATTCCCTTTTAATTTCAGTTTACTATTAACAACGATAACTGCACAAGTGCGCTATCCTATTTCACACCTACAGAAGTCAAGTCGTGCGGTATCGTGACTCGCTAAGTGCTTCGCATCATGTGCATTGACACTTACATTTTAGCACTTAGTAATGCATAGCCGTAATAGGTAGGATGCTTGTTTTGTGCAGTTATTAGTAGTACCTAGAAGACTTGGAAAATTATACAATAGTTTGGTGTTCGTATCATCGTTTTGAATGGAGTTTCTGGGAATCATTTGGAGATCGAACTTAGGTATTGTTACAAAAGTATATATCAGTAATCATTGTTATCAATCCATTAAAGTCCACAATAGAATGCAGAATAATAATTATTGCAAGGGAGAATGCATTAAACTAAAGCTTTGATTGCATAATAAACCCAACATCATAGAGTTGAAAACTCCGTTAGATATTATAACCATAATGATATGGACTGCTTCCCAAATATGTAACCACATAAAATATTGATACTGATACATACATACATACATAAACTCACGCCTTTTTCCCATGGGGGTAGGCAGAAACTACAGAACGCCACCTGCTACGATCCTTACATACTTCTTTTGCTTCACACACATTCATACATCTAGTCATACACACACGCCGGTTATGGGTACTGCGCACTTGGCCTTTCTGAAGAACATTACCTATAAGGTCTATATATGTCTTTCTAGGGCGTCCCCTCCCGGCGTTTCCATTCACGTCTGCCTTGTAAATACCTTTCGTTAGTCGCCTTTCACTCATCCTCTCAACATGGCCAAACCATCTTAACATACTCTTTTCAATTTTAGTCACTACATCTTCTTTTAAACCACAACGTTGTCTTATTACCTCATTCCTCAATCTATCAGTTAAAGTTACACCACACATACTCCGCAAGGAGCGCATTTCTACTGCATTAATCCTACTTACATGACTTTTTAGCCATACCCAACCTTCACTTCCATACATAAGTGTAAGCACCAGCATATACTGATATAACTAAATAACTTCATTTTCAATATTTGAATGTCAAAAACTTATTGAAATTGAAGTTTAGTAGAATTTTAAAGTATTTTACAGTAATGCTTGAGAATTCCCAGGAAACATACGAAGAGTGGTTTATTAATACCAACACGGATTTTGAACTGTAACTTGCAAAATAACCGAGGATTTCACACTAGCCACCCGGAAACAGAGAACAGGGGGGTGACCACAAGCTCTTAGAGTAAGGTTATTTTGAGATCGAGTAAGGGACAGATGTATCTGACTTGTATACATCTGTCACTTACTCGATCTCAAAATAACCTTACTCTAAGAGCTTGTGGTTACCCCCCAGACATATTCTTGGAACATTGTGTAGGTATTATTTGTGTATAACGTTGGTATTTACTTAGCATTTTGTGCAATGCGTGTGTTCTTATGTAAATTAGTTTATGGTACGAGTATTATGTCTGCATTCCTAGACAGAGGTAGGTTGAATTTGAAAATTATGTAGCTAAAGTACGAATGGTACATTTACGTGGTACGAAGTGTATTTTACAGGCTTTTTATGTCACCAGTTGCGAATAACTAATGTAATTTATGTAATTTTGTATGTTTGTAAATGCACCCACGATACAGAAGGAATGCCTAGTGTGGGCAACGCTTTTTTTAAATAATAATTTAAACAATTCGTTGTGATTGGTGCTGATCCACGCGTCATTTTCGTGAATGGGCGCCGTCAGTTGTGATGAGTTATTTTTTTTCTAGTCTTTTGAATGATTAACTAGCTTCATCTTTCTGACTGACCGAGTTCTTGACAATTTTAAAATTGTATCTTAATCGCTTTTTAAGCATGACTTTAAACATAGGTATCAAATGCTAAAGCGCATACATTTTCGTTTAGGTACTGACATTTTGAAACGGACGGCCGGCATTTCTTCCACATTCAACAGTTTATGTGTACATTAATTTTAAGTTTTATTGAAAATACACCCATAAATATGGCGCCAGAAGCAATTTTACAACGCAATCCCGATTTATGACAGTAAATAAGTCGATGGTCGATTTATGTGAAACGTAGAGCCTTTTGCGGCGAAATAAATTTACAAGGAAATTATAGGGGAGTATTACCTATTGTAATTAATAATATTATGAGGTACACAGGTGTATAGTTAGTTAATTGCATTCGGCATTATCACAGAATATATAATATTGGCAGTATTATTCAATGTCTCATTGGTTTTGTAGTCCCAATAACGACCTGAGTTCGTTCTTTGGTTTCGGTTCCCGTCTGGTTATAAATGTTTTTGTGTGTTCTGACAGTTTCAAAGTTTTCAGAACATGATTCATTCATGTGGTGTGTCTATCTATTGAAATGTAGTTCACCTTTCTTCTGCCTTCTTTCCCTTTTTTTTCTGTTTTCACAATCGGGCAATACATGCTTGTGTTTGATATTAATTTAATGAATCCTTTCAATTAATTGATGGCTTAGAAGTGACAGGAGCCATATTTCACTCAAACGCTAAATTATTGCGTGGATCATTAAGATCTATCAAATAGTTTTTACCGCCTTGTCACTAACACAATTACCGAGAAATCGGTAATTATTTATATTTTCATGTGTCCGATTATCGTCACACTTTTTGTTATTTTTTCGAGAGACTAGAAAGTGAATTTGTCACTAAATTTCTCAAAAAACCTAAATTGGGAAGTAAAAAAAATCATTAATGTGAGTACAATTTCGATAAATGATAGTGATATTTATTTTGATGTAGTGGACGTAGTTTTCATTTAAAACAATTGGTAACACTATTTATTACACGCAATTTTTTTCGTCAATTCATTTAGCTTTGTAAATTTGTAAGATAAGGCCGGTATTTTTTAGCTGACTACCTACATTGAGTACAAATACCTAAACAAACTGAGAAGTGATAGTGATAGTAGTCAAATACCCTAGGTTTTTTATTTTTTATTAGGGATAGCCTTGCGTTTGACCAGTATCTTATCTGATGGTAAGCGATGACATGGTTGACGGTGGAGCACGCTTGACTAGAAGTAACCTATGCACTCTTGACTTAAAGATCCCCAGCCGGGCGAGCACGGCTTACTAAGACAGGTTTAAGTCACACATTTTTATCACAGTTTGGGAGCAACAACAGTGATAATGCGTGACTCAAGCCTATCAGATAGGCCGTGCTCGCCCGGCTGGTTGTAGCTATCAGGAAACAAAGACTCAGATTCAGATACAAATTGTTGCAAGAATGATATCTAATAATCAGTGTCTTCTTTTCCGTCATTTTTAGGTACCTATCATTTAATACTAATATGTTAAATTATCTTCATTATCTTTACCATAACGGTAAATTATAGTCCCATTTATTCTCCCCAACTGTTTTTCCAAAGAAATATACTTGAAGAATTGTCAGCGTTCTCATTTTAACAGACGGCACTTCAGCGCACTGGGAATTTCAAAAGTAATAGAAAAAAAAAATGCATACATAAAGGAATTAATTGTTTATCATCCTAAGGTCAGTCACATGCACGACAGACAACGTCTATTTGTCTATGAAACAAGGTCTATTTGTCTATGAAACCAAATAGTTTCAACCATAATAAAGTTTAAATTGGGAATTGTTGCCAAATTATATTTTTTTACCAATAACGCCGATTTAATAATAATATATAAAATAAGTCATCCAAGATTTGTTTGCACTTATCTGCTTCTAGGATCCTATATCTGTATCATTCGATTAAATGAATTTTTTTCTATAATTAGGGTCCGTCTGAAAAATCTATCGATCTACCCTAAAATAATACACGTCAAAACATAGATAATAATAATAAAAAAAACAAACACAGAAGTCACAAGTCTCTTTCTAAGTCCTGAAATTATTGGCCACGGCCATAATTAAGAAGATATTTTTGAAATAAAAAATAAACGAAACGTTACTCATATTTAATACTTATGCCGAATAACAGGGGTAAAACTGGAAACAAATTATCGGACGCGGCTTACGGACGCGACTGACAGCCGCGACTTATAGAGTATCTAAGTAATGAATGTACATTACATTGTGCGAACTATAGGACGTATGTCGCGGACGTGACCTTGAGCGTTCGGACGTCTGATAGAGATCTGTCCGGAGCCGCGTCCCATACGACTGTGCACACATATCAGTCGCGGCTGTAAGTCGCGTCCGTCAGCCGCGTCCGATAATTTGTTCCCAGCTTAACAGTCGTAAATGTTATATATCAAATGACAGCTGTCATGCGGGTGTTCGATTACACGCAAAATGTGAAATGAACAGTTTTGTTTATTGTATATAGGCTCGCGCTTGACCATTATCTCACCTGATGGTAAGCGATGATGTGGTCGACGGTGAAGCACGCTTGTCTAGAAGAAACCTATTCATTCTTGACTTAAAGACCCCTATATATTGTAGCTATCGGGCAAAACAGAGTCCGGCGGGGGATTCCTCTCCTTAGCTGTACGCACAATAAGTGTTACTAAATCATTTAGTGCGTAAAGTTCCATAATGTGAACTTACTAGCCATATCCCGCGACTTCATATATTTACGTGAACTATATTTTATCAGAAACTGCAACTTGAAGTGAAGTGTTTTACAATTCTAAGGAATCACAATCACAATGTGCAAAAAGTTAACAGACGGAGTTTCACATCTATAATAATTGTATGGACCAGTTGTGCCCGCGGCTTTGCTCCCGTCAACTGCCCACAGTGCCTACCTTATATACATATACCTTTCTTCTAGTTCCTACCTGTACCTACCTTGCCTACCTATCAATTTTTTTTTCTATTCTTTCGCGGCGAATCGTAACACAAGAAAATTACGTCAAATGCACAACGCCATCTATCGAATATGCAGTTCAACTGTCCGAGTATCTGAATTGCGTGTGTTGTGATATTTTAAATCTTGAACACTTTAAATTCATCTAACTTTTGATAGAGTGAACCGATTGCGATGAAACAAAAACTAAGTAATACTTCAAGTTACGCACAATTTTTTTATGCATTAAAGTTATTTACATTGGATTGGAACATTTTACGTGTTGCGTGCACAACTAAACAGATAAACAGACAGATAAACCGACAAACAGACAAAAATGCTGGCAATGGATTTATGTTGGTATATATATATCCTTAAACACCCTGGCAATTTTTCCGATGTAAAAAATCGACTTCTATAAAATGTATTATTTGTATTGAGAATATTAGCATGAATTCTGATTATTCGAGATGAAATTAATGTAATGCCGTAGGCATTTATACAGTATTGGTTCGTCTAATTTTAGCCGCTTTTACCTATTATTATGAACTCTTGTGTTTGAAATAAAGTTAACGATTTTCAAAGTTCCAAATGTTTGAGATAGAACACAACATTTCAGTAGCTCAAGGAATTTCATAAATTTTGGGGTTTTTGACAATCACTACCTGACAAACGCTGATGTCACTTCGTCTACGCCTTCTTGTGCAATTTTTCCCTAAATATTAATTCTTGTCTAGGCATTTCAAACCTGCATGAAAGTGAAATGAAACAAGTAAATCATGTTTGATGTCAACCACTAATGCCACCAATTAATTGTTCAATTAGTATTAAAGCTGATTTCATTAAAGCAAATGACAATGAATAAATCATCATTAGGCACTTGTCCCACCGCCAATGAAGACGCGATCAGCTATCTACTATTTTCTCGCTGAAGAAACGGACAAAAGATATAAATCCCGTGTCAATAAAAGAGACACATATATTAATAGTTGATCGCTGATTGTTCATACTGCCGGCGAAAACTCTCTCACCACTAGTTTATCAAACAAGAGCTATCAAAGATAATACTTGCTCAGCGATAGTCGCTCAGCGATGCTAGCTTGACGGTCCGAACATACTCCTAGTACAGGGTTGGCCGCCCCGAGCGAGTGGTGCCAGTAATAGCCCGCACAAGAACAGTCGTTTATAGCCGAACGACAAAACTATCGGAACTACACACTCGCTGTTCGCCTGCCCGTATCTAGTTTCTAGCTCTACTCGCTTCTCGCTGATCGTCGGCGGTGGGACAAGAGCCTTACCAACATGAGCGATTGAAAAGATTAATTATCAATTATTTTGCTAACTGCATAATTCATTAGTGAATCAAGATCGTCGCTAAGTAATAATAGCCATACGCGACGATCTTCAAGGTTAAGCAACACTTGCCGAGGTTGGTCCGTGGATGGGTGACCAATATCCATTACATAACAAAACTTCTCCGTGACTCGGAAAGCTCGTTAAGCCGGTGCTGTGGTCAAAATCTGACACCAAACTTGCCAAAATGTACTGTGTTACCCAGTTAGTGCTGTGTAGGTCGGATAGTCAGTGACTCCATGTAAAATTCAGGTGGTCAAAATGCCACAATAACTGAAGACCCGCCTCTATAACCAGTGTGATCTGCCCACCATGACTTACGGTGCAGAGAAGTGGACGCTCACGCAGGAGACTGTGTATCTACAGTACAGCTTCGAGTTGCACAGAGAGCAATGGAGCGTTCCATGCTTGGCATACGACAAATATACCGAGTTCCAAACGTCGAGATCCGAAGACATACAAAGGTCTTCAACGTCGTCAAAACGAATCTTAGAAATCAAATGGTGCTGGGCAGGACACCTGGCAAGGCCCGGTGATAATAGATGGAGTAAGATGATGAACTGATGACCAAGTGGCATCCGAGAAATGGAAAAAGAAGGTGTGCAGCAGCATCCGGTTAGACTGCAAGCCGATCACAACTCAGTTGGTGACCTCGACGTCTGCTGATGGAAAGTTTTGGATGAGGTCTACTACGGAATTAACAAGCCCAGAAGATGTCTGATCACTCTTGTTTTATATGACGGGTTGTAGGTTATTAGGTTTATTCTTTGGATTAATCTTGTAAAATGTGGTATCCCTGACTCATCTCAAACATGGTGCCAGTGTGGAGCCCCTTCACAAGATATGCACCACCTCCTTTCCTGCTCGGCACAATCATCTGCACCTTCCACGATTTGAACGAGACCATCGACAGAGCTGTCCAAGTATCCTCATTCTGGTCGGACAACATTGGAGTCTAAACGACACGCAAGACAAAAGAGGAGGAGAAGAAGGGTTATTCTTTAGCGAGTGATATGCGCCCCCGCCCCCCCCAGGCACCCCCTCGCCTCGTTTCTCCGGGCGAGTTATTTTTCTTTATAATTACAAAGCCTTGGGACAGAGCTCTGAAGGACGGGAGTAGACTTCTTATAGTTATTATTACTGTTACTTACTCTTTATTTTTAAATAAATTATAACAGTCATCCTATTGGGTGTGAATGTGAATGGCTATAAGAATAGGAGTAGACCAAAGAAATTACTTCTTTTTAAAATGGTGAAGGAAACCGCGAAAAATGCAAAGACGTGTGACATCCACCAACCCGCACTGGGCTCGCGTGGTGCCGGTTTTCTCACGATGTTTTGCTTCACCTTTTTTGTTTTGTTAGATGTTGGGTACCAAATCTCTTGGAATTTTTAGTTCTGGGATAATGCTGGTTTCCTCACATTGATTTCATTTACCGGGTTTTAGTTAAGAGTTAGGGAGCAGTGTAAATATTATTATTATGTCGTCCCGGACTTGTGTATAGCACTGATTAATTTAAGTTACGATGTGTGACTTAATTAAGTATTATTGTTGTAATTAATAATGGCGAGCCGCTAAGTGATAATGTTATCATTGCAGTAAAAAGTGTTGACCTTTCAACCTCGCAAATGATAAGATAACATTACAGGAAATTAAGTAAAGTTATAAACTGTTATAATATCTGACTTTTTTCGTTATTTTACAATACAATCCAAATTGTCTTCAGAGTGATGAATCTACAGTAATTCTAAACTAATATTATACACAGAGACCTTACGTACACAGAGTAGTAGCTATTTTTGAGTCAAGTTGATGCTGAAGATAGCATTGTATAACTGTCTCTTTCACTCGCTAACGTTTATCGCATGTTCCTATCTCGCTTACTCTATGCAGTAGAGTATACTGCTCGATGACAAACTGTTTCTTGCGCAATGGTTGGCAGAGCCAACTTCTGAGACACAAAGATCCGCTGTGACTACTATACATACATCCAAACACAGATACCTGTAAATTTGGTTTAGTTGAAATAAATTATTTTGATTTGATTTGAGAGAATCTCTGGAATTACAGATCTCGATTACGAGAAATCTTACACTGATAAGAAGGCTATGACTGATTGTCATACACTTGTAATCCCGCCAATGTGGTATCCCTCAGGAAACGTGCATCGGTTCCTGAGGGATACCACATGCCACACGAATCCACGGGAAAAGCAACACATAGATACATACACAAACTCATGCCCAAGGCAGAAACTACTGAACGCCACCTGCTACGACCCCTACATTCTTTTGCTTCACTCACATTCATACATCCATACATAAGTGTAGGCACCAGCACGCTGTTGTGAACGGCGAGTCGAGCCTCCGAAAACATCGACTGGCTGGTCACAACCGCATGTATAACACCATTCACTTTATGCCCTATATTCACTCTCCATTCCACATCCTCTTCAATATTTCCATCCCTTGTGAACATACAAACTCGTTCACTTGCTCCACACTCTTATCATTTATTTTCACTTTACACTCAGATACATCGTCTTCTCAAAAAAAAAGCAAGTTTTCAGTGAAAGGCGAATAAAAAATCATTGCTCAAAAAGCTTAGGTAGATTCATTCATCTCTTCGTCTTAAAGTCATTGCTTGTTAACGGATTGAGAAGATTATAAGGAAGTTCCTTTCTGCATTTCCTCTCCATTATCGAATCCTTCAAGTGTAAATAATCTCCAAAGTACCATAAGCTAGCAGAAACATGGAAACTACAAAAATTACGTCACTATTCCAGTTGCATTTCATTCCAACTGAGAAGATGTCTTCAAACTTCAAACGCATTTCAAAAGATCTCTGCTTTGCATACTTCTTCAATGTAATTTTAACCTTAGATTTAGAGCGACAAGGTTTAATCTCCCTTAGCAGGATTAACAAACGCATTTCGAAAAATCTTTGCTTCTCATTCTTCATCAAGGGAACTTTATCCTTAATTTTATAGAGTTTAGGTTTAATCTTCCTTGGCGGGGGTTAAATGAGTGGATGGAGGGTAGGTAACAAAATCAGGTTAAGTGTACTTGGCTACAGGTGGCATGGCCTTTTTACATTTTGCAGCTTGTTATTTGATGGGGCTTAACGTGGGGTAAAAACTGAAGTCCTAGATCTAGGTCCCTTTGCGCGGAGAATTCTGAGCACTATCTGTAAAGCACTCGGACTTTATTGAGAAAAAGCGGTATTTGTTTAAAAAAGATTTTTAGTTTTAATTTAATTAGAATTAAAGTTGGTAAAGAAGTGAATGGAGATATTGAGGTTGGGTGTTGGGTAGATAAATTTCGAAAATATGAAAAGATTTTGAGATTTGACTTGATGTAGTATTATATTAACTTTGAAGCAATCTGTGTCAATGGTTTGCCGTTAAGTGTGTGGTTGGGTGTGTTATAAAAACCGGCCAAGTGCGTGACGGACACGCGCACGAAGTGTTCCGTACCATTATCGCAAAAAACGGCAAAAAAATCACGTTTGTTGTATGGGAGCCCCACTTAAATATTTATTTTATTCTGTTTTTAGTAGTTTTTAGTATTTGTTGTTATAACGGCAAGTAAAGAAAAAATAAATATATCATCTGTGAAAATGTCAACTGTCTAGCTACCACGGTTCATGAGATACAGCCTGGTGACAGTCAGACGGACCACGGAGTCTTAGTAATAGGGTCCCGTTTTTACCCTTTGGGTACGGAACCCTAAAAACGTGTTCTCAGTTGAAGGTTTAATGAACGACTGAAGTTGTAACTGAGCTCGAGAGGGCTTAGAATTAACTTACGAGCTACGCCACTCATGGCCTAATTTAAAGATATTTAATATACGCTACAATCCTCCATCCATCTAAAAATTAAAAACTTCATTGTTCCCCCTTTTTACCCGACTGCCGGAGGTGGGTAATGTGTTTATCAGTCTATGTATGTATGTATGTATGTTTGTTCCTATATGGCGTTCCAGAGACCAAACGCTTTGGCCGATTTTGATGATTCATACGTCAATCGATTCGTCTTAACCCTGCGAGTGTCATAGGCTACATTAAAATTGGACAATAAAAAATGGCGGCTTTTGGGTGCCATATTGTGGGGCCCAAATTTTTTTTTCTTCCGCACCCATATCTAATTCGAATAAAACTTAACTAAAGAGTTATAAATAAAAAAAGTTAAATCAAAAAATCAAAAAACCCGACTGCTTCAAAAGCGAACTAAAAAGTCGTAAACAAGGAAAAAATCATGCTGTGCAGGAGGAGGATACATCTGAGAGGTTTTGGACAGCCAGCTCGCGCGTATGATTGTATCCTCCGACTGCACAGCATGATTTTTTCCTTGTTTGCGACTTTTTAGTTCGCTTTTGAAGCAGTCGGGTTTTTTGATTTTTTGAAATAACTTTTTTTATTCATTTAATCCCTGTCAACAAACTCATAGACGATCCCTGTTTATATACAGGTGTAATGGAAGGGTGTGATATTTTAAAAATTGCTTCATCTCATTTAAATGAACAACTGTACAAGGAAGTAAAGGTAATTCGCAAAAAAAAGAATTTTCCATACCATGTAGTCGTCAGCTGACTTGTATCAGAGATACTTTTTTTGGGCAGCAGTCGCCAGTGACGGCCGTTATTAGCCTTTGGATATTTTGGTAAATTTAACAATGCTGAGTGACTGCTAATCAGTGGTCAAATCAAAAAACAACCCTATATTGGGTTACTGTGTCCAGTTTTTTTGCAAGGCAGACGGAACCCATTTTTTTTGTTACCGCACTGTGTATTCAGCTATCTCTACAAACTGTACCCCTTCCTCCATATTCGTGACTCCTTCCTTAGAACTCTGCCTGTTCCAAAAAGGACCACATAGCTAGCTAGTACCTACACATGCTCTCCAAGAGCTGACGTAAGCGACTGGCAATGCAGCCTTGTGACGTCACCCATAGTATGTGCAGCGCATCATCTGGTTTACAATGAAATTCTTGCATTGCGGAAGATATGAAAGACATTCCTAGGTATAGTATTAAATGAATATTCTTTTATTTTTGCCTATACTATCTCGAAACATGAATTCTTTCAAAGCATTATGATCTTTACAATAGTAGCTTTTATCTGTTCTGCCCATAATTGACCTTATAATAATTTGTTAAATGAAAAAAGGGCATACTCGACTGAAAGTAATTCTTAAGGTTACACTAGTTGAAAATTCTTCCATACAAACGTAGTCTAGAGATTACTCCACTGTTTGACGATGTACGTTCAAAATTAAAAATGATTTCAATTTGTCTCATCATTATCTATTCTTGTATGGAAACAAAAATGTAAAAAATTATATAATTGAAAGTTATGAGCGTCGAAAGTTCCACATTTCAACACTATTTTTAACGCATCTTTGAGCGGAAATAAATACCATAATAAACACATTACCCTCCTTCGGCAGTCGGGTAAAAAGAAGGAAAATTGCAAAACGGCCTCCATACAGGGATAGATAAGTAATTCAACAATGCAAACAATTTTATTTAGAAAATATACATTTAGTAGTTTTTAATGATATCTAGACTCCCAAAGGTCGCTCGTTTTCGTCCTAAATCAACATTCATTTCGCTACAAACTTGCAAAAGTGCTAATTCGTACACGAACTAGCTTCTCACTGCTCATCACAGCATCTATTTCTTTCGCACGTGTTGTCGGATAAGATAGCATGCATTTTAACCCCGCACACAAAATAGTTCGTGCCGTCGACTAGTTCAACCTTAAGGTACGTTTTCACGGGCTATTAATTGCGCAATTATTGGTAATATTGGTAAAATCCCGGCAACACCTAGCAACGTATGGCAAGACAAAGATTGTAAAGAAATTGTTAAGAATTTCCTAATTTCAGTTGCCCCGTTGCACATTTAGAGAGAAAATTTAAAACCTTTTCACAAAAAATTAACCGAATTCTAAATAAAAACAACTACAAACATACACTTATAATATTTGGTAGTCGTTTAGAAACCCGTATAGAGTAACATATGTGAATATTGTGTAATTCCAACAATATTACATACAAACGTGTCGAATTCATTACCTCCTTTTTTTTGATGTCGGTAAAAATAACAATAATCCTATGATGGTTGTTATTTTTTTATTGCTGACTATCAGCAATTATACCTGTCGTTGGCACTTCAGGTAACTGGAAACAAATAAATGTCAAGAAAAAAAGGAGGCAGTCATGGGATGGGGACTGCTGAAAGAAGTTAAAACTGAAACTTTTGGCTAATCTGTGTTTTTAACACGCTTTTATTCTGAGACAGTCGGGCGACGCTAACGTCACATTGGCATGTCGATGAAAGAAAGAAAGAAAGAAAGAAAAATATTTATTTGTGACCCGCACAGGAGACACGAGAAAATAAGCACACACTTAAACAATAATAATAAAATAAAAAACCCTGTGCGAGACCAAAAAGGCTCCTATCTCAGCATGTGCAGCGATATCCAAAAAGGTAATAACGCTGCGCTGATATTCTGATAGGGCCTACTGTTGATGCCACGGACGCACTTACGGAAACGATGACGCTGTCATCTTATTATATCGCCTGTCAGCAATACCCATAAGTTTTGCAACTACCAAAAATCACACATTTTATCAGTAAATTCCAAAAAAAAATATCGACTACCGTACGGAAATGCAAATCGTCTTTTAAAAGGAACTGAAGAAACAAATCATTACGACTTAACCTTGAACCCAAAAACGGACGTAACATCAACCATATTTTGAAATACCCTACAAAAACGAAAATAATTGAATTCACTCAAACATTCCAACCGTCCCAGTGATATAATAACGTTTTTTTGCTATCATAACAATATCTCGGCCGTCAAGCTTTCTGAGACAGTTTTTCTGCTGAAGATAAGGATCAAAAAACTATATAATCAATGAAGTGTTACATCGCGTGTAGGAATCTTTACGTCTCGCTTCGCATCACAAAATGTTGAGAGTTCAAGGCAATGGAGGGGGATGGAGATAGAGAAATACCTGAATGAGAGGGAGATGGATAGTGATGTCGCAGAAGGTAAACATTTTATGAAAGTGTACTTAATTAAGTTCTGAATGTTGATCGAGTCTGAATGTTCAGATTATGAGTGCGATATTATTAGTGCCATTGTTTTACTTGAGAAGAGGACAGTTCGGATCAATGTTTACAATTTGGAAGATGTCGGCGATGTATACCTATTGTTTTCTTTAATATTGACAGGCCAGCGGACTACCAGACGTACAGTGATGCGTCATCGGTACATCCCACACATACGCACAAAACGTTTTGGGGACACTTTTATTCTTATGCGTACAGCTAAGGAGTGGAATTCCCTGCCCTGTCTGTGTTTCCCGATAGCTACAATCTAGGAGTCTGTAAGAGAGTGAATAGGTTTCTTCTAGGCAAGCGTGCTTCAGCGTCGACCACATCATCGCTTACCATCAGGTGAGATAGTGGTCAAGCGCGAGCCTATAGATAAAAAAAAGAAAGAAAAAATGGTTCACGTTTGACCACCATCTTAACTAATGGTAAGTTTTGATGCGGTCGGCGATCGAGAAGTAACCTTTGACTTAAGGCAGAAACAGCACCATGCCGCGCCTTGCGCACCGGAAAGCTAACTTCAGGGCGGCCAAGAAGTTTGGCGAGACCTGTACATTTTGACAAAAACTCAATCTGATTTTCCTTATTGAGAAATCGGGGTTAAAGACCTTCAGGTTGCAGCTATCAGGAAATTCAGACTCCGGCAGAGTATCTTCTTAGCTCTACGCGGCGCGCAGGCTTACATACTTTGTGGCTCTACGCACAATGAAAGTATTTCCTCAATGTTTGGTCGTACGGATTACAGGAGAGAATTTTATTCGATTTGGTTGATGGAAGAACCCTTAACCCGCTTCAACATTCTATTCATATAAAGTTATTCTTAAACAACGATTTCTTGAAAGCAAAATATTCGTTTTGGTAGACTTGTTATGTAGGAAGTCCTATTTACGGATATTCTCTTATCCTTCCCAGAAATATATAAGTATTATGTGGAAATAGAATGGAATATTTCTGGTTCTATTTAATTAATCAAGAGGTAAAGTTGTTTCGTGGAGGTAATTTCTGTATGTACTGATGCGATTCCAAAAAATCTTGTATCTAGGAAAAAGCTAGACTAATGTATAGCTGAAGATAACAACAAAAGCAGAAATCTGTGGGCTTGATGCGAGTTTTGTCTCACGCTGGAACGAGTTTGTTTTGAAACTTGATAAGCGCCGTCTGGTGTCAGTAAACAGAAACCTCTTTTTTTGTATAGAAATTGACATAAGAGATCGTTGACGTTATCACGATCGACTACGTCACGTTTTAAAACTCGGAAAAAGCACTATGAAAACAACAGTTGTATAAAGTACAAACACACTAATAACAACAAAAGCTTACCTGAATTATTCATAACTCACTATCTTCTGTCCGCGGCTTCACCCGCATAAAACAATGTTTTATCACACACACGGGAACACACTACCGGGATAAAAACTATCCTATGTCCTTCCCAGGGTCTCAAACTATGTCCATACCAAATTACATCTCAATTTGTTCATAGTCGTGAAAAGGTAATAGAGTTGCTTTTGCATTTATAATTTTCTTGTGTGGGTATGGCCACCTCTGCAGCCTAATTGTGTAAGTGAATTCGGCAAAGGAAACAATCTGTTTTTCTTCCCAAAACGACTTTGCGCAACACAAAAAGTCGATTTTGGGAAAGAAACAGATTGTTTCCTTTGCCGAATTCACTTACACAATTAGGCTGCTGGTGTTAGAGATAATTAAGCCGCCTCTAGGAACCTCACAGGTCACTGACTATTAGAAAGTACATATTAATTTGAAAAGTCACATTGGTATTTGCCAGGTTTTAAACACACGACAAGCACGAGAGGCGAGGTCTTAGCCACTGGGCCACCACTATTAAGTATGAATTCATCCTTCGTCACAAAGAATGTGCAAAAACTCCGTTTCGTCCATAAATCTCCTTTACATTTTCGTCTCAAAATAAAAGAGGTTCGCATCTCATTTAACGGTACTTGCTGAGGTTTCCGTCTGACGTCATGAGAGGTGTGAAGTGGGGGGACGGAGGGGGGTCAAGGGTCGACGCTTACGAAGTTAGGAGCAATTAAAATTGAGTTTGGAGATGGGACAGATGTAGTGGCAGAGAGAATGGTGACAGGAGTTGATGTAGTGCGATTTAATGAGGTTAAGAATTACGTAAGAAAATAACCTAAACGAAACTATAGGTTGTAATGTTTAGCTCAATATTTAGGCCATTTCGATTAGTGCTACACTAAAAAAATACGAAACCCGTGAATGTTTAGGTGAACGGTAAAATGTTTAAAGAATAGACCGACTGTTACTGATAAAATTTCAGTCAAAGGTGAAACATTAAGAAAATGCCATTGGCTTTAATTTGAAGTTGGACAATTTTCGGTTCAGCTGTAAGCTAAATCATGGTCATAGATTTCCCGTATTAAAAATACATGAAAGGATAAAAATAATTTAAAGTTTCATTAACAATAACAAAGAAGAAAAGGATTACATCAAAACCGAAGTAATCAACATCGAAATGGAGAAAAGACGAGACGAAATGAAAACGTTCCGGACGGCGAAGATTGAAATTGAAAGATCTCGACAAATTGTGTACTTAGCTGTTTTGTGGAACAAGGGATTATTTGTTGGTCTCTGAAAGTATCTTGAGTTTTAATAATTAAATATCGGTATTATTAAGTTCGGTAGCGTTTTCTAATGAGTTTGATTTCTTGTGGTTCTGTTGCTTGTTGTTAAGTCGTTAAATGATATATGGGATTTAATGGACACCATCCTTGCCTAAGATTTACAGGTAGGTATCAACATCATCATCATCTTTGAAATTTGATTCCTCTATAGATTATAATTGGTATTATTATAATTGGGATTGTAGACCTAAGTATTATGTATTTAAGGAATCTTAGGTTTTTTATTTATTTTTTATAATCTATAAGCTCGCTTTTGACCACTATCTCGCCTGATGTTAAGCGATGATGTGGTCGACAGTGAAGCACACTTGCCTAGAACCTAGAAGTAACTTATTCACTCTTGACTTAAAGACCCCACGGTTGAAGCTATCAGGGAACAAAGACCCCGGATCCCGGTTCGTAACCTTCATAGCTCTGCTGGATATTTCTCCAAATTCTTTGTTCTTGGAATAAAACTAGATACTGAAAGTCCCGGGGAAACTGGAAACTACTTAGTATTACTGAAAACCCTTTGCTCACCTCGTTGAAAGATTAACTCCAAAGTTTTTCGTACCTTTATCAGATGTTCCTATTTCACTTGACTTGTCTTTCTTAAGGATCATGCTTAGAAACATGCTGGTCCTGCTCCATAGGGCAATCTTTAGTGTGGACAAAATTAAATTTGTTAATTTATATTCCCATTCGTAGTTATTGTATTCAATGTTTTATTATTTTTTTAGAAATTAACTCACACACTGTTCCGTTATTGTTGAATTAGGTATTTTACCTATGTTTGCAATATTTGTAAGTATGTGAGAACCATGTCCCTACTTATCAAATTAATTAATTTTCCTGTTAATGCTTTTTAATACTTTATACCTGTACGTAGTATAGTGTGTAGAGCTATTCTGGGTGCATCGTCCTAACATAAATTAATTTATCAATGTATGTACTTATGTAAATATTGTAAAACACCTATTTTTTTTTAAAAAGAGTAAGTATGTAGTTTCTTGTGCGTTCTTCTCCATAACAATCTACTTTCCGAATGCACGGTAGAATAAATTTTTATTACTTTTAAATTTTAATTTATTTGACGTTCAAAAGTGCCGTTTATTGTCCTAGTTGAATAAATATATTTGACTTTGACTTTGATCCATCCCAAAAAGGTATTCTTATGAAATGTTCCTGTCCTTCAAGATTCATCTTCAAACAAGCAAGCATCACCGCAAAACAATACGACATTTTCGCAACCGAAGCTCAGAGTCGCAAGTCATTAACGGTTGTGCATCAGTGACTCAATAACCTAAAAACTGGCAACATTAATGTGCAGACAAAGGAAGATCGTTAGTGTGTGACACCGAAATGTGGCAATACTCAGTTGCGACATCAACATTGTGGTAGGGTTAGCAAGCTTGTTTATATCCTTTCTTTAAATGAGGTAATGTTTCGTGACTGCCAGATTAATGGACCTGTTTCTTGAAATAGCAGGATGTAAATTTAATGTGACCAGTATGAAAGTTGCTTTGAAAGTGACATGATGAAGAAAATCATCTCGAATCTGATTTTAATGGAATGAACGTATTGAGCTCGCATTTCAGAAATTTGCCAAGTAGAAGATTTTTTTTTACCTGTAGTTTGCCTCCTATTTTTTTTAGGCAATGGTCTACCGCAAGAAGAGGTGAGGTGACTTTAGTTTAATTGATAATTACGAGGACAGAGACGAGTGAAACAACCACTTGCTAGTAACGCACTGACGTTTATTGTCGTTTAAACATACTGGTGCGTAGGCACACGCGAACATACTTAACATTAATAAAATAAAAGCCAACACTCAAAAAGTAGGGAGAAAGGAGACAGGAGCGAACGATAATTCAATGAAGATGCCTATAAAATATAGTGTACCAGCTCATGCCAGTGATTTCGCCCGCATGAATGTGGGCGCACGGTTGGCGCAATGGTTCAGCGATTGACTGCTGCGCTGCGTGTCGCGGGTTCGATTCCCGCACGGAACAAATATTTGTATGACCTACAGATAGTTGTTCCGGCTCTGGGTGTTGTGTTTGGGAGTTTATATGTTTGTAAACGCGCCCACGATACAGGAAGAAATTCTTAAGGTGTGGCAAAGAGTTAAAAAAAAGTCATTTCAAGGGAACATACTCCAGGAATAAAAAGTATCCTATAACCTATTCCAGGACATGGTCTGCCAGTGTGTTTCATTCAAATCAGTACAGCCATTAAGACATGAAAGCATAACAAAAAAACTCACATTCACATTTATACTAATATTATAAAGAGGTAAAGGTTGTAGGGGGTAACCTCTGGATCTACTGAACCGATTTAGATTGAAATTTGGCATGGAGATAGTTTGAGACCCTGGGAAGGATATAGAAGTTTGTATTCCATTGGGATGATAAAACAGTTTTTAGACACAGAAACTAGTTTATAATAATCTTATTAAAACACAGCACCAAGAACAAAACCTAGTAATACCAAGCCTGTTGCTACATGGTGTCATGGCGACCCTACACACAGGTGACACGTATCCGGGTGGCTGATGCTCTGACCTACTCCACTTGGCCACAATGACCAATTTATTGACCATAACAATCGATGGAACTAATTCGTGTAGTCTATTATGTGAATGAGCATTATATTCGAGTGTCGTTGACGTGCTGTTTGACTGGTTTAGTTTAGGCTTTATTTTGGTACAAATAATTCGAAGACTGTGTTCTGATTAAGATCTTAACAGTACTAAGAAGTTCCTTTTGCGAAAAGCATCGTGATCTATCTTAGCTTTTTCATCTTTCTGATTTACCTATAATGATTGTTGATTATGGTGTTCTGGGTAAGTTAAGAGGAAATGCAGCCGCAGACATCTGACTGAATTTCCTAAGTAAAAGGTTTTCGTTTTTCCGGGCCCTTCGAAGAAAAGAAGATGGTCGTAAACCCATATACCCAATATCACACACTGGGATGCATGTATGATCTGCAGACTAAAATTTTCGTTTAAACTTATTAAACGTTCAAATCCAAGTCACAAATCTCGGCGAAAATCATTCGAGGTTTGGCTCTCGCCTATTGCCTCAAAAGTTTTTTTTTATTTTTCTCTTTTTTGTTTTACCTACCTAATAGGAAAGTTGTTTAGTAAGGTCCCTATAACGCCAGAATAGATTACCCGAATAACATGAAACTTGAATATAACCGGTGAAATGAGAGATCTGCGTACCCCTTTAAATCGTACTGGCGTGATGTTATGTGCTGAAATGGTATAAACAATAAACAGACATGCGATTGCAGCAATCCCGAGAGGTTTGCTTTTATTTATTGAAGAGTTCTGTTGTATATCTCCGAAGTTCTTCATCAGACCTTCGCCAAATTAAAATAGGACTAATTTTGGAACGCACTCTTTCAATCAAAAAAAGGAATTTTCAAAATCGGTTCACAATTGACGGAGATATCGGTGAACAAAAACAAATAAAAAACAAAGTCGAACATAGTAAGTCGGTTAAAAATAAAGATATATACTGTGGCCATAAGTTTTCCTTTTTTCATTTATAGTTGTCAAATTTGTACACTAGGCCTGTGTTGATACTTGACAGTACAATTTTGAACATCTCTTGAGGGTTTTAGTGCTTCTAAAGATAATTTTAAGTATGTAGTTTCTACTTGTAAATCCTGTAACCGTAGAGACTAGAAGAACTACTAGTAGAACAACGTCTTCTTCCCATACAGTGAAGTTATTGCCTACTGCGTTGGTAATTTGGTAGTTTTAAAAAAAATTGCCCAGCCTCTCCTCACGATGTCATTTACTTATCATAAACATTACACGTCACATTATAAACATCCAAAAGCATAAAACAAGCCTTATAATAAACCGATATACTTCAAATAAATACCAATTTCAGCAATAAATTTTACTTTGTAATCTTTTTTTTTTATAATCTATAGGCTCGCGTTTGACCACTATCTCGCCTAATGTTAAGCGATGATGTGGTCTACGGTGAAGCACGCTTGCCTAAAAGAAATCTATTCACTCTTGTCTTAAAGACCCCAAGACCCAAATCATATTTAAATTTACTATAAATAGACATAGGTATCTTTGGGTCATATTGCACAATTAAATATCCCCCGGAGACATGAATCGATGCTGCTGATCAGTATTCACGGCGTGTGCGCCAAGTCGATGGATATTTCATACATAGTATTAGTTACTTGTTGGAGAACAAGGTATGAAATGTAGCGATTTTACGCTGTTACGCTGACCCCAAGTAACATGGGACAAAGGCAGATGATATTTTTTCAGATAAATTCTAATATTTGCCGGTGCCGCGTTCGCGCTTCGTACCTACCTATTGTTATGCTTTTAGTGCCCTCTTAATAGATTTTTATGTATTAAGTTCCAAAATGTTATTAACCTCACGTTTAGTAACTAGAATTTGTTTTGTAAACACCCCAAGTCTCTTACAATATAAGAGACATGGGGTGTTTATAAGTGTCAGTTCCACACTTGCAACCTCGTCTAGTTTCTCCACTACAAATGCAAAAGCAGCAAGCACTCCATCAGCAAGTTTCGCATATATTTAGAAGTACGGAAATGCTTACCAGATCATTCGTATTATTTATTATTATGAGCCTGTGGTGTCCCACGGAAGGGCAAAGGTTTCCACTTTTCTCGATCTTTTGCTACGAGTACAACTGACCCATCCTTTAGATAGAAGTCTAAGTCCTCGTTTACGGAGACGTGGGACGTCGCGCGTCGCGTGCAGCGTGGCGTCTCGTGGCACGTCGCTTCTATGAAAAGCGCTACTCCGTAAACACTCATACAACGCCATATGTTTGAATTTAGTGCGGTCCGCACCTCCAACACGAATCGCGACGCCCCGCGTCTCCTGAAACGAGGCCTAACTCGTAGAGCCATCTCTTTCTGGGCCTTATTTTTTTGGGACAATCCCACAGCATTATTCCCAAACCACTACAACTCCTGATAGCCAGAATCAACAGTGGCGACCACCAGAAAAGCACCAAGGCAATAAAGCTCGACGAAGTCCCTGAGAATGAATTTAACTGTCTAGGATCTCTCCTCTTTCTGGGCCTACCGTGTCACCGTTACCATTTTCACCCAATTATAACGCAACATACGGCAAATGTGGCCTGCCTAGTTCCACTATAGTTTAGCCTACGTCTGAGATTTATGTTTTGGATCGAAGTATACTTTTCCGTATGCGGTCTGTCATTTCCTATACCATATCTATTAACCTTGAGGCTTCTACTGGAAATACTGGTCTTAGAGTAATTAATTAGCAAACCGGTTTTATATGAAGCAGTTCATTTACATGTAAGTATGGATGGTTCGTGGGAACTTGGGCTTAAAGTAGATGGTGTTTGTGAATGAATTATAGCAGTTGGTATTGTGCGTTTGCTTATTGTTTTATTTTTTTTATTGATTATGAGGGTTGAACAGACTGTTTTGTTCCACTCATATAGACTAGAATTTGTTTGTTCTGCCATAATATAAGTATCATTGGCATTGTTTCAATAGCAATGTTGGGTTCAGGTACAAATTAAAGTTTAAGAATTTGAAACAAGCCTAAAATGGTACCCTTCATCAGTCTGGTTAAACAAAAAACACAGCCGAAACGAGATATGACGACTCTTTCGAGAGGTATATGTCCAGCAGTAAACGTTTTTCGGCTGCAATATTGATCATAGTGGCTGGTGCATATGATCTTAAGGACATAACTTCGCTTTAGTTATATACCAAAATAGTGCGTAAAAGGTGTTAAATATCATAACCAATATCATATCAGTTAATACGAGCTTAAGCGACCATATTGCTATGAATAAAGCTTAGAGATAAGCTTTTCACCCTGACGTGGCGGTAAAAGCCTATGCCGTTAGATTTGAGCCAGCGAACTGACAGTGTTGCATTGTGCTGACGGCTTATGGCAGGATTTATATCAAGCCAGCGCTGGCCGCCAGTTAAACTAACTACGGCCAGTGCCAGTACACGGGACCAATAGTAAGCTCGCACCGGTTACTTGCGCTAGCTTAGTATTGGCGTGGTGTTAACAATCTTTCATTTGAGCACCCTGCGTACATAAAAACATGCCTAAACTCTGGCCTAGTGTAAAAAACATTGAACATTAAGATCAGACTGTCCACGATCTGCCTTCATACAATTTTAGAATTCTTTGGTACATTGCCAGAAAAGATGGCCACAGCCTAGAACAGCTAATGGTTACTGGCAAGATCGAAGGGAAATGTCCTAGAGGCTCCAATCAGATCAAGACCAGACCAAGTCCGCGTATCGTTGAACACCAAACTGCATGATGCTGACTACGATGCAAAAGGCAGGCATAGACGGCGCAAAGTGGTGAAAGAAAAGTTGATTCCATGATAACGGGGGAATCATGAAGAAGGAGATAAACAACATCTGCAAGGCAAGCGCTGGCAAGTCTGTAGGACTAGAGCTAGCACGCTGGCATCGTATAAAACTGCCCTTACTTGTGGTTTTATTCGCCAGACGGGCACGGAGGCTTTACAGCCGGTCTGGGCTGATAGCCTGGCTATTATTTGGAGATCCGGACTGCGAAGCCGAATAAACTGCAGAGCGCAGTTTCTACGTGTGTTAGGGTTATTAATAAAACATAAAGTTCCATAAATTATTCGAACCGAAAACGTAACTTTTTCTGAAACTTTTAGTAAGTTTAGTGCTAAATGAATTTAGTTTCTGTCTTTGGTTTAAAGATGGCGAAGACAGAATAGTGTTTTAAACAATGTTTAGGATTGATTCATGTTATAGTGATTTGCGATTCCACCGGGCAAGTGACCTAAAAACTGGCCAAGTGCGAGTTGGACTCGTGCACGAAGGGTTCCGTACCATTTTCGTAAAAAACGGCAAAAAAAAACACGTTTGTTGTATGGAAACCCCCCTTAAATATTTATTTTATTTTGTTTTTATTTGTTGTTGTAGCGGCAACATATATACATCACCTGTGATAATTTCAACTCTCTAGCTATCACGGTTCATGAGATACAGCCTGGTGACAGACAGACAGACAGACAGACGGACCGCGAAGTCTCAGTAATAGGGTCCCGTTTTTACCCTTTGGGTACGGAACCCTAAAAATGATTGTTACAATAATCAAACTTTACGCGCACAAAATAAGATGGTTTTCAATCATTTGAGGCTTAGCGCATAGCACTTTTGGTTTTGAAAATAATATGCCATCAGAACGACTTTCAAATTTATAGGCCAAGAGGAATTTATCAAAAACAATTTTGTAAGCATAATTATCAAAAATGGCTATTAACTTAAAACTCTAATAATGAACGGTTCAAATAAACAAAATCAAAATGAAGTATAGTGCTGTGAAGTCCAAAGACACGAACCAACATCTAGAGAGTAGATCATGAACCAAGATCAGACATTCCATCAACAAAAAGCCCAAACTATAAATAAACCCGATCACTAATAAATTCTAAAACAAACTGACGATGACGGTCCTGAACAGAAGCTGTATTAATGAATAGCTGTCATCCCTTCAGTTCTTCAGCAGCGGGTGAACGACCCCGGCTATATCGGGATTGTCTCGGACTGCAGTTAAATCTTGGAATAGTGTCGCCACGATCTTGTAGGACAGGTTGAGAAGTGTGAAGAAAGCTGTGGTGATGATTGTTGAAGATCGCAGGTGCGTAAAAGATGATGTACCAGGCCCCTCAGAAAGTATTGCGAAAAAAAGTTTTTATATATGGGAGACTGGCCAGTTATAATGTTTTTCGAAAATATGATTATTTATAAGTAAAAATAAGTAAGTTCCAATTTCAAAATTTCCCTCCACATTTTTTGCGAGTTAATTCAAAGTATTGTGTCTCACTGAAATATGGATCTGCGCCGGGAACATTTTAGAGCTATGATTTTATACGATTTCAAGTGTCGCCTGAAACCGGATGAATCGTACGATAGACTTCAAATGGCATTCATGGATGAAGGCCCTTCCAAGGCAACCGTGTATCGTTGGTATAACGAATTCAAGCGCGGTCGACCAACTTTGGGGGATGACGAAAGAAGCGGTCGCCCTTTGACGGCTGTTACCGAAGAAAACGTGCTAGCAGTGAAAAATTTAATCCAAGACAATAGGCGAATTACATATCAGGAGATTCAACACATATTGAAGATTGGATCGGGAAGCGTTCACGAGATTCTACAAAGCCATCTTCGCGTGAGGAGGATAGTATCACGCTGGGTGCCGCACAACCTCACCGATGCTCAGAAGCAGGCCCGGGTGGAATGGTGCCGTGATATGCTTAACAAATTTGAAGCAGGCTCGTCTCGGCGTGTTTACGACATCGTTACAGGTGATGAGTCCTGGATTTATCAATACGACCCAGAAACCAAGCGCCAGTCGACTGTTTGGGTGTTTCAAAATGAGCCAACGCCTACCAAAGTGAAGCGATCTAGAAGCGGGGGTAAGATTTTGATCGCTAGCTTTTTTAATTTGACTGGCCACTTGGTATCAATTCCCTTACGGGATCAAAGAAGCATTAATGCCGAATGGTATACTACCAAATGTTTGCCAGAAGTTTTCTCTGTTATAAGCAACAAGCGACCAAACACAGGGCTCCGCGGGCTACTGCTCCACCACGACAATGCACCTGCGCACACCGCACTCAAAACGAGGGACTTCCTGGACAGCACGCCAGTCAAACTCCTGGGTCACCCTCCTTACAGCCCTGATCTAGCACCGTGTGACTTCTTTTTATTCCCAAAAATAAAAAATCAGCTCAAAGGGATACAATTTTCGTCGCCGGAAGATGCGCTGGCTGCGTTCGAGCAGGCTGTAAACGAGGTGTCTGCGGCGGACTGGAAAAAGTGTTTTGAAAACTGGTTTAGGCGCATGAATCTTTGTATAGAGGCTGGTGGAAAGTACTTTGAAAAGATTTAATAAAAATATATGTACGTATAGAACAATTTTTTTTAGTTTCGCAAAACTTTCTGAGTGTCCCACGTATTCAGATGATCGTTGGGTGCAGCAGAATACAGGAGCATATTAGGCGTGTGTTACTTGCATTTTCAAATACAAGTTTCCACGGTTTTCGAAAAGCACATCTATCTAATAATTAATAGCTAATAACACGCCATATCATGGAAATGCCCTTTTTGGCTGATAACCACCAGTTTAGTTTATCTGGGGGCACTGTAGTGACCTCGCCAAGACGAGCCAAACGAAGCGCATGGGCACTCTTTTGTCGAAGCGCTTCGTCGTTTTTTTGTACCATCATAACTTGGATTTCGATTATACCATATTAAAAAAAACTCGGGTTATGATGTCAATAGTGAACTTATTAAATATATAAAGTTTCAATTGCATAGCTCTTATACTTTAGATTTTATTGATATCTAAATAAAACTCGAATTTGTCACTGACTCACTCACTGATTATCATCAACATTCTTAGAGTACTTCCTGAAGTCCTTGAAAGCTGAAATTTGGTATGTAAGCTAGTAGTAGTACACAACCAACAAAAAAAAAATACAAAAACTTGTAACTTTTACCCCTAACCCCTTAAACTAGGGGATGTTTATATGAGACTGCCGCAAAATTGATGCTATATAGACTCTACAGTGAACAAAATTTTCACCTTACGTCCATGTGACGGTAGTGAAACGGCCAAGCCACATATTTTGCTAAAGTGTAGAGTTTGGAAAGTTAAAGCTTTTAGAGTTAGGGCGTGTAGAGTTAGAAGCTTGGCTCTCTCTACATGAGATCTGATAACTTTATGACAGTGCGAGCCATATGGTCTCGTCTTGGCAACATTTTACATGAAACTTTTTTTGGTGGGTTAAGATTAAGATGTCTTCAAAGTAAGATATCCAATCAGCCGACAAATTGTAGTTACTTCTGAGTAAAACTGTATTTAACCGAAGGATTTACGGTGGCTAAGCTCCATTTCAGTTACAGCATTTTTCAACGCAATTCGATCATTACTACGTTGAAAGATGTTGTGACAAAAATATCTTCCCAAAGAAACCCATGCTGCCACATGAACCAGTTATTTATTTATTTTAACCCTTTAAACAACCCCAGAGCGTTCATGGCTACCACATTACATTTGACAGTGATCCGGGGGATAGACAGATAAATCCTGCTCTAAACAATTTACGACAGCATTCCGTCGTATCGTGTCGTAGAGTCGTATCCGATTCGTCGTAAGGTTTTATAATGTCGTCTTTATTACTTGTGTAGACTCGTGCTGGGTTTAAAGGGACTTCGGGGAGTATCGGTTTGTATTGATTAGGGTTAGAAAGATACATGGTTGGGTTCCAGGTAAGACAGTGTTTTGAGAGAGACATTGATTCTGATTTGGTCAGGAAGTGGGATAGATCTTTAAGGGATTTAGCGTAGTGTTATTTTAGACGACAACTTTGAACCAACAAATATTTTATAACACGAAATAAAGGTCTAACCTCACATATCAAGGCCGTGCCCAGACGTGCGTGAACGAGTTCATATAAAATGTACACTCCGATCTTTTTTTGAGCCAGTGACGGGACACGGTCCGTCCACGTCCCGGGCACGGCCCTGATATGTGTGGATAGACCTTAAATGTTTTCGTGATTTGTCCTCGTTTCATATATCTACAGAGCTGTTTGATTATGAAATATAATGGTTTCAATTGAGTGGCCGTGGGCCTAGCCAAGTTACAAACGTTTCGTTTCGAATCTCTATCTAAAATCGTTACCGCCTTCTATTTGTATGGTCTGACCACGTGACTTAACGTTCAGGTGTGTCATTCCCATACATTGATTCGTTTTCTACTAACGTTATCGATTGTAGATTGTCAACTTAGCTAAAGGTGTTTTGCGGCTAAAATGTTTCTACTTGATCGGTCTGAAATAGAGGCGAGTTTGATAAGTCTTAATAGTACCATAACATAGTAAAGTCTATGAATCCTTTTCTGGTGTTTATGAAAACTACTTTCTCAAGAACAAGGGAAAGTCAAACCCCTTATAGTTACCCTTATCCATAAAAGTATAACAACAATAAATCTCATCTCTCCAAACGAGACAATAAAAACCCTTCACAGTCAACTTATATCTAAGTAGGGTGACAAGCCACTAAACATTTAACAACTTTCAACAACAGTACAAATCAAACACTGAAGTTTACAGCCTTCTAAACTTAGCTCCAGTTCAAGACACTGCTCTGAAATAGTCAGACAAAGCAACCAAGTGCAGTTAGACTGAAAACTGAAATAAGACAAGTAACGTTCTGAAGGTACTTCGAACTTGTGTCTGTAAGTTCTGTAAAAGGATTCAGGTAAGTTTGCCGATAACTACCCCTCCCGCAAACCCGCGCGGCGCCCCGCGTTCGCCGAACGTCAGTGATGTCATGATGTCATCGGCAAACTTTCTGCGCCCGGCTTATACATATATATATGAGGCCGGTTTTCTTCGAATAAACCTAGCTTGTGAGGAAGGAGCGAGTTTCTTCTGAGTGGGGTTGAAATCAATGTATATTCTGCAGCTGAAGGATTCGGGCTAGGCTTATTTTTATATGAGGCTGTACTAAAGATGGCAGCTTTTCTTGGAAAAATCTATCTTGCATAGGAAGAAGGAGCGAGCTTAATTTGGCTAGGGCTTTTTCTTACTCTGGGCTGTCTAGGGCATGATTGCTAATCTAGGCGAGATGACTATTTTAGAATAAAAAAGGAACACTTTATAGAATAAATTTAGGGGTATAGCACCCCAAAATTTCAACTAAATCAAAATATATGTAATGTGGTAAGAATTTCAAGTTTACTATACTGTCCTCATTTAATCAAAAATCTCTATGACACTGAGGTTTGCTTTAAGAGAACCCAATTATGGGTTAAGCTCGCCTTTGTACATAAGCTGTCCTACTGTATTTGTATATGTTTTGTGTACAATAAAGAATATGAACTGTGAAAATATAAAGAAATAATATTTTAGTTAAGTATGCAGCAAGTTGCAATATGCAATATTTTCCTCTTGCATGTGAATCCTAACTATGTAATACTGTATTTACTCTAAGAGTTTGCAAACCCAGCGAATTTTTGCTGACACTTAAGATGATCAGTAAGATTATCCTGCCATCTGGCACTTGCTAGTGGTACCTAGACAAACCAGATGCATCTGTTATGCAATTAATTCCCGGATCGGGCAGATAATATTGGTGTGCTTAGGTTCTTCGCTCTGATGGTGATCACCGGAGTGGTTTTAATGAACAAAAATCCCACACTCCCTGGTCTTTTCCCCAAAAGTCCAGAGGCCTTTTGAAGATTTTGTCCGTTAACAAACAAAAAAAGGTAGTGTACCTCTCTCTCTCTCTGCCTAACTCTTCGGGAATTCAGGCGTGATGTTTATATATTTTAATAAAAAATTAAAAAAAATCAATAACTCGAAATTGATGATCAATTAATTTGTTGAATATAATTGTGTGACATTTAACAATTAATTAATCGTTTATTAATAAGCAATCAGCTTTGAACGCTTGTTTTAATACTCGTACCTACTGATGGATGATTTATTAATGAAATAGATTTTGAATTCAATGATTAATAGAAGGTTGAGCTTCATCAATGCTTAATTAATATAAAACAACGGGACATAAATTAACACAAGTGGATGGAGTTTTTTGCACCTTCTTCTCTATAAAGATAAGAACGTGTAAACAGCTTCAACTTTCTGAATAAGATATCGCCTCCTTGAAAATTCAGCTGTCTGTAAATGGTCTAATTCATACAAATGCTTAAGAGGAAATGCGGTCGCAGACATCAGACTGAATATCCTAAGTAAAAAGACATACTTCGAGGTTTGGCTCTCGCCTATTGCCTCCTCCAATATCAGTATATAAAGGTATATACTGAGCCCATTTGTTTTCAGTTTGATGATACATTATCTTTAGAAGCACTAGAACTCTTGAAAAATGCTCAAAATTGCGCTGTCAACAGAGGCCTAGTGTACAAACTTGACAACTATAAATGAAAAAACAAAAACATAGAAGTACAACATATATTTTTTTATTCAATTTATGAAATAACTTTTAAAATTTGCCAATGCTTGAGGAGAAAATAGGCAAGCCCCAAACCTCGAATTATGACTTTTTGCTAGGAAAATTCAGTCGGCGCTCTCTGCCCGCATTTCAACATAAGGTTTGAGAAGTAATAGGATATTTATCATCAAAATCGTTTATAATCTGTCCTACATTCATGATAATCTTCTTCCACTCTTAATACCTAAGCCGACTTTTAGCACCTACCATTTTAACCTACTCAGTGTTCACCAGGGCGTTAAATTGGTCCCATTTATCAGTTCAGTAAACACGGCTAGCCTAGATCCGCGATCTGTTTGCTACTGTATCAATGTAAACAATGTAATGGTCGTGTACTTGTAATAATGTGTTTACTGAGTGTGTGTGCTGGGTATTGTAATATCTGATTCATCTAACATGACTATGTTAACCTAGAACCTAGTTTTAATCTAGAATTACGCAATACCCATACTACTTCTAAACTACTTGAACGTAAGAGAGGTAGAAAACGACCTCCAGCTAGTTGGTCGACTAGCATGGTGGGAAGCTCCAATAGGAGATTTCCTATTGGAAGAAGAACGACCCTCAACTCAGGACAGACTGTCCTGGGGCTTTAAAATTTGGAGAGCTGACCCCACCTAAAGTGGGATAGAGCTAGGAAAAAGATGACATACCACTTCTCAACTAGTGCCTTCATGAATTTTGATGCGGTTTTTACCATTAAATATTGAGACAAACCTTGAAGGAAAGTAAGTACAATTACGTAGAACGTAAGCAAATACATTGCGAATGAAGGCCTGTATGAAGTAGACTAAAAACAGAACATTTTGGTGAGCCTATGTGTGTGAATGGCGGATAGAAAAAAATATAAATGCATGAAATTTCAAAAAAAAAGTTGAATGTAGGATAGAGGAATAGAAAGGATTTTCTAAAACTTCACACATAAAGGGGGTGATTTCAACACAGTCTCCAAACGATATTTTAAAAAATATGAAATGTGTGAATTTAAAACAAGTAAACATCAAGTTTCAGATATATTCCCTCGGGGGAGTCTTGAGAGCGACAAACACTCTAGGGGTGCGAAAAGTATAAAACTTGCAAAAGTTTTGAAGTTAAAATACAAGTTGTCTATACTTTGTGTCCCTCAAGAAATATAACTTGGAAGTCAAGAGAATATATGAATAAGTTAGTTTTAAGTTTATAATAAACTAACCGTATCAAGTTTTAACTTTTAAGTTTAGTTTCATAATAGAGGTAAATAAGAAGAGACATGTAAACAGCAGAATCTGGAAAGACAAAAATATTACTAATCGGACAAAAAAACACCTGTTCCGCCATCTTTCTCTATGTGGCAGAGACTTGGGCGATCAAATCTGCCGACAGGAAAAGAATTGTCGCTTTCGAAATGTGGTGCTGGTGCCGTGTATTAAAAATACCATGGACAGCCCACCGTACAATTGTCTCGATCCTCAAACAACTTAAATTAGAGAAAGCGTACAACTGTCTTCAACCTGCTTGCCCGGAGAGGAACCAATAATAAATATGGAACGTCTTATGGTGATTGGAAAAATAGAGGGTAAAAGACCTAGGTTCGTAGGCACTAAAAAGTTGAAAAAAAACGGAACTGATTCATCCTGTTTCCCGTACTAGTTTAAATTGTACTACGGGTCCAAGATAGAACAGTTTGCCTCGATCACCACACAGGTACCTTTAGGTTTACTTAAGTGATAAAAATATATTATTTTAGAAAAAAACGTTTCGAAGACCAATCAAAGTACAGCAGATGTAAAATTTAGGGGAAATGTAAAAAAAAACATGGAATTTACTATTTCTGTCTTTATAGGTAATTCATAAAATTGACTATTTATTAATTCTTAAAAACGGAGTCACGATTCTCAGCAGTGAGAGAGCGATTAAGAAGACCGAGAGAAGTTTTAATAGACTCCCACTGGCCAGTAGTGCTATTCTGTAAAATATCACAATGAAGACTACAGAATCGACCGGCTAGAAAGCTTGCTTATAGGGGAAGAATACGCTTAGAAATCAATGGATCAAGGTTACCATAATTATAATGATTGACTCGATGGTTTTAAATATTCTTTTATTTTTACCTGTAATACTCGTAACGGTTATATTTCAAATACCATGGTCGACTGTTCATCATGAACTAGATATCTACCCAAATGTGGCGCCTTTAATAAATAAACATGTAACGGAAGACATTTCCGATAGCCCTGGCATTCGCTAAATGTTACTTTTAAATGCTAATTACTGTATTAAATGTAGATATATAGCTAAATGGTAAGTTACGGGTGAGTTGCAATACTTCTTAATTTTTGGCTCAGTTTTTTGGACAATAAATCAGCTTGGATATCATAGGTAAAAGGGGAATGCCCATTTTGTAAGGAAACTTGGGCCCCCTATGAAAAAATAGTTGTATCTTGATGAATTTGGTTGTATATTGTAGAAAAAACATTTATATTCATAATTAGAAAACATTTTTTATTTATTCTGCGGGGTTCACGAGATATAACGATGTTTCTGTTCTTGAAATGAACCCTTATTACAATGCAATAAGGTTCATACAAATGTCCAAGTGAAGGAACCTGATCTGTTGTTGTCTGTACATATAAAGTAAAGGACACAGATGGAAAATAACACAAAATATAAATCCTATTTTATGTATAATATTGAAATCGCAGACACGATACCTCATAAGGGGCCTGTGTATGGGCAATCTCCTTTTAAGGTTTGTTCAAATTTTTGATCTCTAAAAGTGACTGATTCGATTACGAACTCTCCAATAGAAAGCTAGATTATAACTGAGTTTCAAAGAATATTATATCCTGAAATAATAAGGGATCATGGAAGCCACGTGATCCCAAGCCGCGGCATACGGCTAATGCGTAATAAAATAATTAAGATAATGTCATTGTCACAAAAAAATGCAACATTAAACATTGCCAGAACAACAAACAATTTCAAAATCACTAAAACAGAAATGTCAAAAAATACGTGTACAATAAATATTTATACAATAGGTAACGCGAGTGATAAAATGCATCATCTATGCATTAAGCATGACAGCAGTAAAAGATGGAAGGCTATCAATTTAGAAATTTGAGAAATCGTTAATATTCGGTTGTAAAATAAATATAGGTACGTAAGTCTTGGTTCAGATGGACACGCGTCGTCGCGTGTGTTGAGGACTGAGATGAATTAGCGCGCGGCAAACCGTGTAACGGGTATGTCAAGTCGTATTAACGCAGGCTTAGGCGCCTTTTGTGGCTTAATACTCATTTTCATTAACTCCATGCGACACATAATTGAATAACTTAATTTTTTGGCAGTTTGATTTTCGATTCTCAGAGCAGAGTCTAGCGTTCACATTGCGTTGCAGTAGAATGCGTTTATTCAGGCTATCATTTAGGTGTCGTTTACTAAGTGATTATACCACTTCTAAAATGGCGTAGTCTCTTAGGTAAGATTGTTAGATTTAATCAAGCTGCTATTTTTCTGATATCGTTTTCGTAAACCGACATCACGTTGACAAAAAAGATAAACTTAAGATAGGCTTCACAAAATTATCCACTCATAGATCACTACAAAACTGCTATGCTAATATAAAAAGAAAACCATCATAAACTTAATACAATAATATTAAGCACTGCCAATAACCGAAAAATGTCTACCTAAAACGCGCATAACACGCGTCATTTGAACAATGTCTTAGTTGCATTTAGTCAAGATGCAAAAACCAAGTGTCTATCTGTAATGCGTCGCCTGACCTTAATGATGCACGGACATTGCTTCATACGTTGAATATAGTTAAAACTACGTGTTTAATACTGCCTCGTTGCTCGAATGACGACAAGCTTGGTGCAGTGATTGAGGGATCGGCTGCTGAACTGCGTGTCGCTGGTTCGATTCCCGCACGGAGCAAATATTTGTATAGCCTACAGATAATGTTCCGGTCTGGTTGTTTGTGAGTTCATATGTTTGTAAATGCACCCACGATACAGGAGGAGAGTGGGCAAAGTGTATAAAAAAAATTGTCGCAAGGATTCTCGGGTCGGGTAGTGGCATAATAATAATTATAGTATCGCTTTACTTTTTTTTCTCTTTTTGTTTAAGAAATTGACTCGCATAGTGTTCCGTTGTTGTTGAATTAGATAATTTAACTACCTATTTTTGCAATATTTGTAAGTATGTGACAATCATGATCCTATTTATCAAATGAAGGAATTTACCTGTTAGTGCTTGTAATACTTTATACCTATATAGTTGTGCTGGGTGCATCGTCCTCACCTACATGAATTTATGTATGTATGTAAATGTTATTAAACACTTTTTTTCTAAGATTAAGTGTGGAGTGTTATTCGTTCTTCTCCATAAAAAGCTAATTTTCCGAATGGACGGTAGAATCAATTAATATTAATTTCAAACTTATATTTTTGACGTTCCGCTAAATGGCCTAGTTGAAATAAAGAATTGATGTCTTTATCTTTGTCATAGGCTTGTTCCATTTGAAATTTCTCCCGGAATCTAGATTAGTGCCAGGTTGATGACTATAAACACGTCCTTTATTACATGGGAATTGAACATAACTGAATGCTTTTGGATGTACGATCGGTACTCTGCCTAACCTTTGGCAGATTACAGGCGTGATGTTGTTACGTGTTTCAATACTTGTTTAATTTGGCATGCATGACATTTGCTTGCATCTACGACACTTTGCAAGAGGAAGGAAGTCTTTAAATGAAGCTGATGGGTAATAAAATATCAATTAAGCTGATGTTAGTGTCGTAAGTGGTGATTTACATACGTTTAAAGAAGACAAGAGGTATATGATAGGTGTAATGTACCATAGCCGTAACTGTATGGTCTCCAAGAGAGACGGTTGAAGAAGTGTTGGCAGCCTAATGGGTGGATACCGTGAATAAGACGTACAGGGAAATTGCATTACACAATCAATGACAATGGCTTTCATTAGATAATTCAATGACGTGTATAAGTATGTAGAAGAGCGGATGAATTTAAAAAAATGATGACGTAATGAATCGTACTGACGTAATGAAGAATAGACTCGTAATGACTTTACAGCAGTGGTGGCCCAGTGGTATCAGCCGCGACTTACAAAGTTGAAGGTCGTGGATTTAAACCCAGGCAGGCGATTTGTGTAAATTATTTCATCACCACTGCTCTCAAAACGGTGAAGGAAAACATCATGAGGAAACCGGCATGTCCTAGAACCAAGAAAAAACCGGCCAAGTGCGAGTCGTACTCGCGCACGAAGGGTTCCGTATCCAGGGTGGCGTCAACTATGTGTGTATGGACCCCCTTTAATTTTTTTATTTTTTGAAATTTTCCCTTAATTTGTGCTGTAAGACCTTACTTTTTGCCAAATTTCGTGATTCTAGGTCAACGGGAACTACCATAGAGGTTTTCAACCCAAAACCTATAGGGTACTGGTACTAGGGTGGTGTGTCACGGACAGACGGACAAGAAAGTGATCTTATAAGGGTTCCTTTTTGAACCGTAAAAATCGACGACATGTGATATTCACCAACCCGCACTAGGCCCGCGTGGTGTATTACTGCCCATTCCCTATCTCACAGAGAGGACGCCTGTGTCCCAGCTGTGGGAACATTAACAGGCTGATGATGATGATGATCGCAAAAGGGAGGAGGCCTTGATTCAGCAGTGGATAGAACAAGGTTGTTAATACTGTTGGTTGGGGAAAGTATTTAGGTAAGTACCACAGTGTAATGTTTTTTGAACCACTTATATTGTTAGCTAGCCAAATTAGCCTAATAACCAGATGTAATATCCTAAGTAATAACTACAATAATTTTACAAAATTGACAGAGTTCAAACGTTCACTAATTCGTGAAGTTAATTAAGAAGGTCTATAACGAGCATTAATTAATTTTAGCGTCTCCCATTTGAAGAGGATTTCAGTATTGGAAAGATGACAGGCATCTCGTTAACTTAAGGCTTCCATTAACTTTCATCGAAGAACTTAAACAGAATGATGAGTGATGGCTGTGATAGGAGCTTTAGATAAAATTAGACATTTTGTGGACTTCTCAATAATTTTCAGGATAATGGAATGTTGTTCCTGACAAAGAATCTAAACTAATATTATAAATAAGTAATTGGTGTTTTGTTGTCGGAGCATATCTCTATAAAAAAAAACTGATCACATTTTAGTAATAGATATCTCACTAAAAACATTTTCATGTAAAATGTTGCCAATACTAGACATATGGCTCGCACTGTCAAAAAGTTACAAGATCTCATGTAGAACCAAGCTTCTTACTCTACAAGCCCTAACTTCACAATATACTCCCAACGGATCTTTGTGTCTCTGAAGTTGGCTCTGTCAACTATTGCGCACGAAACAGATAAACTGCATAGAGTAAACGAGATAGGATGATGCGACAAACGTATGCGAGTGAAAGAGACAGTTATACAATGCTACTTTCACTTTCAATATTGACACAAAAATAGCTAGTGCGCAGCCTCTTGCAATTCAGAGCCACAAAGATCCGTTGGGAGTATTATACACCTTGGTCAAAATATGTGGCTTGGCCCTTCCCTACCCCTGATGAAGATTATAAAGTACTATCCCTGTTGAATGCCAATCTTTATAACCCGAAAAAATTACACATCGGTCCAGGCGATGACACACTGGTCTGACTCTCCCACTAACACCAAATATTCTTATAATATTACATATACCAGGACTAATGTACATTAGCATCCAATTGCGAAGTAACTGCACGATCCTTACCTGGAAACAAATAAAAACAAACATTAGTTATATTGCAATTAAAAACATATTAATGCACATCAATTACTTAAGTTATGTAATCAAATTACTAGATAGCGCAATATCTAATGACTAGAAGGTAAACGTACGCCTACTGACAGCCTTGGCAGGATTAGTGAATGCAGTTATATTGCTGTATGATGTTAAAGGTGTACAGTAAGAAAGAACAATTTATTTTTAGGGTTCCGTAGCCAAATGGCAAAATACGGAACCCTTTTAGATTCGTCATGTCTATCTGTCTGTCTGTCTCTCCGTCCGTATGTCACAGCCACTTTTCTCCGAAACTATAAGAACTATGCTGTTGAAACTTGGTAAGTAGATGTATTCTGTGAACCGCAATAAGATTTTCACACAAAAATAGGAAAAAACAATAAATTTTGGGGGTTCCCATACTTGAAACTGAAACTATTTTTTTTTTTTTGCATCAAACCCATACGTGTGAGGTATCTATGAATAGGTCTTCAAAAATGATATTGAGGTTTCTAATATTTTTTTTTTCTAAACTGAATAGTTTGCGCGAGAGACCCTTCCAAAGTGGTAAAATGTGTCTCCCCCCCCCCCCCCTCCTGTAACTTCTAAAATAAGAGAATGATAAAACTAAAAAAAATATATTAGGTACATTACCATGTAAACTTCCAACGAAAATTGGTTTGAACGAGATCTAGTAAGTAGTTTTTTTTAATACGTCATAAATCGTAAACCGCAATTTACCAAGTACGGAACCCTTCGTGCGCGAGTCCGACTCGCACTTTGCCGGTTTTTTTTACTAGCGGACGCCTCGCGGTTTCACCCGCGTAGTTCTCGTTCCCGTAATCGGTTCAGCCGTTCAAAAGTTCTGGGCGTTTTACTGTTTGAATCGGGGTGTTTTCGCAAGATATCGTGTCATAATTACGTGTTCAATAGATTGCCGATCGAAGCGTATCTAGTATGTACTAGATAAATTATGTGTAGCATGAAATAAAAATGTGTCGAAGGTTTTTTAAATTTTTAAATTTTACTTGTACAAACAAATACACAGGATTTTACCTCTTAATAATATTTGTTTAGATGTTATAAACAATAGACCACTTGTCCTATTTTGCAATCACTAACCTATGAAATGAATTAATTTTCAGGGACTTTACAGGATATAAGCTTAGCCAAGTGTCTCTGATTCTTCAAAGACAACGACGAAATCCGGGGAAGCCCTGATAAATTAAAGGTATAGTTCTCGCCAAACTTCTTGGCTGCCCTGAAGTTTGCTACAATGGCTGCGCAGTAGGAAATCTCAGACAAAAACAATACATAGCTTAGCTTGATTAATTTATACACGATAACACGATGTGTCTTGCGATATGAAAAACGGTGGGGGCATCAACAACCATACAGGGGACATTAATGACCAGCAGTGGACGTCTTTCGGCTGTGATAAGGAAGCTAACCCCCGGTTTATCAAAACTCGATCGGGCTGTTAACGTAATCGACGAATAATCGCCAGTTATCTGCTGTGGTTGGCTGTTGAAACCAACCAATCACAGCAGATAACGCGTGCTGGAATTTTTTTCACATTCATTTTGCGATAATTTTGCGTTGAAAAACTCAACCTAAATGATTTACATTTGAATTAACTGACGAATTTTATCTTTAATTCGTATAAGTTATGATAAAACCTTGGGTCACCTTAGTATTCTTCAAAAGACAGTCTAACGAATAGACACAACTTACTCGTAGTTAGACACAGAGAATAAAAATATCATCGAAGTTCATTTGTCTGGACCGTTTCAATAGTCTCCCCAGCGTCTGGACCCCTAGGTCTAGCCAATCAATGCGACCTTGCATCAATTGCTCATAGTGGCCCACATATCAAACTTGATAGCAATAAGTGGGCAAGATGACTATGGATTCCTAATAGATGACTCTTAAGTTCTTGGATCACAATTTGTGACTCAACAATTGCTATTGCTATTGTGAGCAATTGTGACCCAAAAGCTCATGTTGATTCTCAATCATGAAATATTGATTGTTGTTGAACACAGTATGCTTGATGATCCTAGTCTAAAAGCGAAATAAGAAAGTGAAGAATTGAAATAGGCTTTAGGGAGTCCAGGTTTGCATTAGGTTAAGCTTTAGTCGCTTGTATTATGGGTTTGATTGAGCTTAATAATAAATATCTTATAGCAGATTCTGTAGCATCATCTACTGAATTTATCCTATCTATACCAATATTATAAAGATGAAATATTTTTTTGTTGTTTGTTTGTACCGAATAAGCTCCGAAACTGCTGGACCGATTTTAAAAATTCTTTCACCTATGGAAAGCTACATTATTGCCGAGTAACATAGGCTAAAATTTTGACGGGAGCGAAGCCGCGGGGGTCAGCTAGTTAATCATAATAATAAATGTGAGAGTTTGAATGTTTGTGTTGTGTGTCCAATCTCGCAAAAACGGCTGAAACGATTTGTATAATATTTGCACAAAGATAGTTTATATTCTGGATTAACTCAAAGGATACTTTTGATCATAGTATAATGTTTCACGCGGGGAAGGGAGCAGAAGCTAGTCCGCAATATTAGTCATTACGTTATGATCAAATAAAAACCGGCTAAGTACGAGTCGGACTCGCGCACGAAGGGTTCCGTAGCATTATAAGCAAAAACCGGCTAAGTGCGAGTCGGACTCGCAAACGAAGGGTTCCGTAGCATTATAAGCAAAAACCGGCTAAGTGCGAGTCGGACTCGCGCACGAAGGGTTCCGTACCTTTACCGCAAAAAAACGGCAAAAAAATCACGTTCGTTGTATGGGAGCCCCACTCAAATATTTATATTATTCTGTTTTTAGTATTTGTTGTTATAGCGGCAACAGAAATACATCATCTGTGAAAATTTCAACTGTCTAGCTGTCACGGTTCACGAGATACAGCCTGGTGACAGACAGATAGACAGACAGACGGACCGCGGAGTCTTAGTAATAGGGTCCCGTTTTTACCCTTTGGGTACGGAACCCTAAAAACGAAATTAAAGAAGGAAACTAATTAAAATTCCTATCTCAGGCATTGGCAGTATGAACGTAACTTGACTGCACTCGACAAATTCTTCTGTTCTGGATATTTTCATCAACAGCTGTAAAGCAAAATACTTTCAAATTATTAGTGCGAAACTATTCTTATCAGAACTTAAAATACTTCTAAGGATGGTTTACCAGCAGATTCTTCTGCTTTATCTTTAATTAACACAATAATTCAATTCAGATGCAGCTTTTGCTTATTCAAATAATCTTATCTTTATAATTATGCTGCACTTCAATTTTTATTCTTGTGTTTGTGCTAACAACTATAAACTATATCTGTTTGGCTCTTTAGGGAAAACAGGTGTCATGTATTATGTTAATTATTATCTTCTTCAGTCTTTGTTCCCGTTTCTACTCTAAGTTCGGTTTCTACAAGTTTCAAGCTAAAATCCGCATTACCCAAAGGACAAATTTTCAATCAACTCTGACCCTGCTTTTCTCACAATATTTAAACTTTGTATTATAATTATATTTTAAATACCATTCCTATTTCTTCACCAAGATCCACCAACTCCTGACACTCTTCATAATAAACTACATCTAACACTGTTAACAACTAATCAACAACAACACTAACATAATAATCTCAGACGTGCTTTGCATACAACAGCACACGTGTCGAACATTGATACTACAGACACGTACGAAGCCCTTACTAAGCATGTGTTATATAATAAAGGCACAGATATAGATGCTAAGCTTAGATGGAATGTAAATAATAAGGTGTAAGGAGAATACGATAACGAATTGCAAGATGCATGTACTGATAATGATAGATTAGCAAACCAACATACAGAATAAGGTACGAAAGTTGGCATAGGGTAAACGTTCAAAGCCCTAATTAAGCATGTGTCAGATAATGTAGGTGGTAAGCTTAAGTGGAATGTAAGTAATCAGGATTAAGAAGAATATGATGATTTGTTGGCAGATGCAGGTATTGATAATGAAAGATTGGCAAAGCAGAATGCAGAAAAAGGTGTGAATGTAGAAGAAGGAAAAAAGAAGACGGCAGTCGATCAAGTAAATGCACTTTATCATCACAAAAGAGAACGTAAGACCGTGGCTTTTAATGACTTTAGTCGAGCACAATTTGTATTTCTACGAAAATATCGTCATTTAAAATACACACGTTAGCAAGGCCTTTCATATGAACTTCAAACACATAACAGCAATACAACTAAAACATTACAAAGACAGAAAAAAATGACACAACACATAACATTAGTCATTCAAAAATAGTCAACGTTTATTATCACATGTTTCCTTTACAACAGAGCAAGGTTAAAAACGCAATAACTCGTACGAACGAAGGACATTTTAAACGTGGTAAATTCGTCACTACTTGTGCAGATATACAGAGGAAGTCATGAGCAATTCCCAAAAAAATATTGGATTTGCCATACAAAGTTGTCGGTGCTGCTGACCAACGTTTTTATGGAAGATGCAATCTTTGAGAATTCACTCTCTTGATTTTTTCTTGGAGAAAGTTATTCGTTTACACCCTGTATATTATTGTTCGTAAACAAATTGTATCAGTTTGAAAAGCGTGCTCAAAACAAAGGAGATTGTAACAATGAAGGGGATTACAATGGTACTGTACTGATCTCTGAGTTTTCTTAGAACAATACTGCCAATTCAGTTCGGAATTACATAATGTAGGCGATTTTCTGTTTATCTGATGTTTCAGCTTTGTAGGATAAGGTGGTTCCTGATCGGACAAGTACAACAAAGATCTGTTTAATTTTGAAGTGAGGAAACTCAGTCAAGCCATTCAAGTTTTGCTGCCAATCTAAACTAAGACTATAGAGGGGTAATAGGTATTGTTTGCTTGTTTGTAGAAATTGTCATGGGCTATTTTATATCTCGGCAAAATGCATGTTTCTTATGCAGTAGAGCACGCAACCGGATCCGTTGTAAAGAATATGTTGATTTAAATAATCCTCATTCATATTGACAAAGGTTTACTGTAAAATATATTTTTACGAAATTGTTTCTCACTAGTTTTCAGAACGTAATAGAGACTGTAACAGCTAACAAACATAACACCTGTGTAAAACTATACAAGTATTTAAAACTAATATATACAATCAAAGTGACCCACGACATTCCACTTACAAAAGCACTAAGTAAAACTCTTTACATTATAAAAGAAAAACGTCAACTTGAATAAATAATCATTTTGAAAAGCCTTTAAAAACTTCAAGTCCCTTGTTTTAAAATGCTCTTAAAAGCGTTAAGGAGCCCGTCAACTATAATATCGAAGAACAAGCTGAAGTAGGTGCTTTTAAAATTTTCTAAAGGAAACAGGCAAGTGACGTTTATTTCCTACGACATTTTAAGCGAGTTTTATATGGAAGATTGTAATTGAAACGTACTTATTTTTGATATAAATCAGACAGGAATTAGATAGAAAGGCAGAAATGGTAACTGATTATCATGGGGATCTAGTTACTTTTATTACCACGTGTCCGTAAAAAGTTGGCGGTTTTTAAGGCTTCTACAGTTAATAAGAAAAATTATAGCATTCTGGAACAATAATAATTCAAAAAGACCAATTTCTTAGTGGTTTAGGAGACAAATTCGTACATTTGGTGACTTCTGAAGTTCTAAATATCTAGACAAGTGCAATATGGAGGATATAACATAACGAGGATAATACCTTATGCTATTTAATTAAAATAATCTTCCTTGACTCCAAGTAACACAACCATAAAGAAAGTTAAACACTGTGAGATGTTTAATTTTCCTTATGGTTGAGCACATGCTTGTCTCATACATCTTCCTACCCTTGTCCAATGTAACTTGGGGTCGGCGCAACACGTTTATTTTCTTCCATACCATTCACCGTCACGTTATCAAAGACTCCTTTTTATTTCATATCACTCCTCATACAGTCCATCCTATGTTTTCTTTGGCCTCTCCATCCATCCACATTCATATTCATAACTCTTATATTGATGTATGACTCATACTAATAAATACAAACTAACCAGTGATTCCGTCCCCACTAAAAAGACAGTAGCAAACGATATCAATGATTTACAGCCCAAGCTAATATATGCCGTGACTGATGATCGTGTCGTGAGTGACATAAGAACGTCGTAACTCACGGAACAGACTGGCCAGTTGCAACGCGGAACTGTTGGGGTAATGTCGTTTCAATATTAGGTAGGATCGTTTCACTATCAGAGTAATTTATTGAAACTGAAGATGATGAGGTAAGCGATTGGTAATGATATTTTGGTTTCGCGATTGGGCAAACGGCGATTGCTTGATGTACATGTAGTAATGGGTATGTACATGTAACAAGGAAAAGATTAAAGCTCAAATAAAAAATTTACTTTTGTTAGAATGACAATTCAAAAGCAAAAGGTATATTGGTTATCAATGTACAACGGAGAGATTGATGAATTGTATAAAAGATGATATGTCAATGAAGGAAGTCAACACTGAAATGGCGGGTGCCTATAAAACACTATGCAGTAATCCTGAACATAATATTAAGATACATAAAGGCAAGAGAATACTTGGCGGTACCGTTGGCGCTGTGGCTGAGCGATCCATACATCTTACAGATAGTTGTTCCGGGTCTGGTTGTTGTAACCGTACCCAGGAGTTATTCTAAGTGTGGGTCAAAATTTTATAAAAAACATAGTGACGAGAAGTACAAGATATTTGTTAAAGAAAAATACACATGGAAATCATACAGCCAATCTCAAATTCATTGTAAAACATGTACTAGAATTGCCCATAAATAAGGCACGATAACCCGTTACTCTTGGTACTGTCACCGCAATCAGTACTTTTATAGCAGATCGTTAGCGATATATACGACGTTTTTTATGTTTCAATGCCGATATGCGGTAGTTTGTTGAAGCTTGTAAATCTTGTAGTCGTTTGTACTTGTAAAATATTGTGTTTGAGGTGATTTGGTGGCGCAGTAGTTAAGTTCTTATTGTAGGTTTTTGTAGCGTTTAGTTGAAGGACGTTGAAGGTTTGATGTTCTACTTGTTTTTGTTTTCTATTTGTAATGTATTGTGTGCGACAATTTCGTATAGCTAAGAATAATAATGTTGATGCCTGCTTTCAAATCATGTTCTACTTCTTCGTTCTACTTGTTTTTGGGTAAGCCCTCCTTGACCTTATTTTTCACTGAGCATGGTTTTGTCAGTTGTCATCCTAGGATCTAGGAACTCTACAGTTGATCATTTTCCAGGAGGTTTTTCACGAACACATTTCTCCTTCGGGACTACTACTGTCCAATATGTTATCAGTATATATTATATTCTGGACGGTATAAAGTAATCTGTAGAAATGATATATTGTACTCGTATATTACATCCACAGATTATTTTATATCTGTTTCGCAAACTACAAACCCGAAAACATTCAATTCATATATTCAAACAACAAACTGTTTAAGCTTACACAACAGTCCTCAAGTTATATCATCTCCATCCCAGTCTCCACTCAATTTGTTGCACAAATAAACGTTTATCCGCGCAGAATGCATTCGTTTAATCCACTATATAATTAAAATCATGTATAGAACAAACGACTGTGACGTAATGTGTACATAGTCGGGCGAATGCACTCGCCTTAACGAGAGTTCACGTCACTGTTGGATAGGGTTGGTGAATTGACAGATAATAGTGAAATCCCTTTTGATGAACTGGAATCTGACTTCCGCTATATATCTGCGTGAATATAGAAAGGGTAGTGTTTAAAGCCAAAAATATGCACTTTTCTTAACGTTTGTAACATTGGAACTTTTATTCTTTGAAATTCCCTTACTTGACAGCCCTGTCATAGGGAGAGATCGTTGCACCACAGCGTTGCACTATCCTCAGTGAAACGGATCTTAAGTGGACCGTACCAGATATTTATTGCAAATTGTTCTACGTACACAATATGTTATAGGCCAGGTTGTAACACTTCAAATTCAATAGGAATTTGTTTGAGGATTTACGTGAAGAGATCGAGAGATTTGGCAGGTTCTAGAATTATGTTGAAGGGATTTCAGTCGCTGAACCTGTTATTATAAGTAATAGCAAACTTGTTGTGGTACTCGAATTTAAACAAAAGAAAAAAGAAAAGCAAATTATTAAGGTCGAAAATCTTTAGTAATATCTTGGTGGTATAGATTATATAATAGATTGGCCAAATCTTGATAAAATGGAGAGCGGAACTTAAATTTCTTACTACATTTTGTTTTGTACTTGATAGTTTGTCGAAGATTGAAAATAATGGTTTCGTTTTTAAGTTACTGGTGGCACGTGTAGATAGATTAGGCACTTGGAGAGGGCCTACTTCCCCAAGATTAGAACAAACTAAAAAAAAAGGGCCAAGTGCGAGTCGGACTCGCGCACGAAGGGTTCCGTACCATTATCGCAAAAAACGGCATTAAAATAACGTTTATTGTATGAAGCGCCACATAAATATTTTATTATGTTTTTAGCAATACATCATCTATGCAAATTTCAAATGTCTAGCTATCACGGTGCATGAGATACAGCCTGGTTACAGACATACAGACGGATCGTGGAGTCTTAGTAATAGGGTCCCGTTTTTACCCTCTGGGTACGGAACCCTAAAAAATGGATTCCAGAGCAACCTAAAACGCGTCAACGCATCAGTTATTCTAAATGCTCTTGCATGTGATCTCCTGAATAAGGACTGTGATAAGAAAGTACGCTTTTTAGACAGGTTTGAACGAAGAACAACACCCATGCCTCTTTTCCCTATTGTTAAACCTCAAACCACAGAGCCCCTAACTCTCTCCAGCTCCACACGAACCCATCAGCCGTGACGTCATCGATCATTATCAATAAATCTAGCAATTGCAACAGATAGCGATGCGGCGAGTTGCGCAAGCGCTTCTTTACGACGCATTGTCTACAGAATTGGTAATTGCTCGCGTGAAATTGACCGATCGAATATCTCGTGGTAAGTGGCTTATGTCATGTTTGAAAAGTAGAATGGCTTTGGACTAGCAAATTGTATCCGAGTAAAAATGATTGAACCATGACTACAATTAGTTTAAGTTCAAAAAGCACCACTGCTGATTCAAGATTCGAATCATATTTATTTATTGTTTCATATGTTTAAAAAATCGTCTACTCGGCTGCGTAAAACACGCTATGAATACTGTTGAGTTGTCAAGAGGAAAGGGAGCGTGCGTGCTGTCAAAACAGTTGGTACTGTTCAACTTATTTCCCAATAATTCCTAGAAGGTAGAAAGACTAAATTGGTTTTTTAGTCAGTCCCTAGGGTTTTGTAACATGTCAAATTCACTCTGGAAGGAACCGCGCTTATCTTTGGGGTCCGATGACAGAAAAAAATTCGGCTCCTTCAAATTTTTAGGGTTCCGTACCCAAAGGGTAAAAACGGGACCCTATTACTAAGACTCTGTGGTCCGTCTGTCTGTCTGTCACCAGGCTGTATCTCATGAACCGTGATAGCTAGACAGTTGAAATTTTCACAGATTATATATTTCTGTTGCCGCTATAACAACAAATACTAAAAACAGAATAAAATAAATATTGAATTATAAGTGGGGCGCCCATACAACAAGCGTTATTTTTGTGCCGTTTTTTGCTATAATGGTACGGAACCCTTCGTGCGCGAGTCCGACTGGCACTTTGCTAGATTTTTTACACATTTTAATCGATGTTTTCTATGTTAATAACAGACATAATATCTATCATCAATCACGTTAGTCGTGTCTGTCTGTATTTAAATTGCATCGGTAGTCACTGCCCTTTACGACGATGCCCTTTGAAGGTGAGCTCACCCCTTCATTACCAAAGAGCACTATGTATATTATATATACCTGTGTGTGTGTGTGTGTGTGTGTGTGTGTTGTTGTTGTTGTTGGTGTTATATTATGAATCATACATAAAAATCAAAAATAGGTGCTGGTCATTTTGATAGTGTGTCCTTTGCTTGCATCAAATTATCCTTCATTGAGGCAAAAGCTCAGCTGGCTGCCAAAAAGTTGGGGGTTCTTGCGAAGGTGAGACGGTACTTCACCCCAGAGCAGTTGCTTAACTTGTATCAAGCGCAAGTCAGATCATGCATGGAGTACTGTTCTCATCTCTGGGACGGATCTGCCAAATACCAGCTGGATGCACTCGAGTCGATCGAAAAACGAGCCAAGAGGCTTATCGGCAATGAGATACTGGTCGAGTCTAGGCTCCAGAGCCTTGAACATCGGCGCCGAGTTGCCAGCCTGTCGGTTTTTTATCGGTTACATTTCGGGGAGTGTGCGTTGGAATTGCATGAACTGATTCCTCCTAGCCCGTTCCATCATCGGACTACAAGACGTACGGCGATGCGTCATCGATACATGGTGGACATCCCACCCATACGCACCAAACGTTTTGGGAACACTTTTATTATACGAACAGCAAAAGAGTGGAATTCCCTGCCTGAGTCTGTGTTTCCCGATAGCTACAACCTGGGAGTCTTTAAGTCAAGAGTGAATAGGTTACTTCTAGGCAAGCGTGCTCCATCGTCGACCACATCATCGCTTACCATCAGGTGAGATAGTGGTCAAACGCAAGCCTATTACATATAAAAAAAAAAAAAAAAAAAAAAAAAAAAAAAATATCTACTCTTTTAGGGTTCCGTACCTACCCAAAGGGTAAAAACGGGACCCTATTACTAAGACTCTGCGGTCCGTCTGTCTGTCTGTCTGTCTGTCACCAGGCTGTATCTCATGAACCGTAATAGCTAGACAGTTGAAATTTTCACAGATGATGTATTTCTGTTGCCGCTATAACAACAAATGAAAACAGAATAAAATTAATATTTAAGGGGGGCTCCCATACAACAAACGTGATTTATTTGCCGTTTTTTGCGATAATGGTACGGAACCCTTCGTGCGCGAGTCCGACTCGCACTTGGCCGGTTTTTTAAATTTGATATTTATTTGCTCTTGACTCTAGTCTAGGTCAGAGGTGACTGAGACAGAGTCTACGAAGGAGTGAGCTTACCCAGAAGAAGCCTGTTCACTCTAACTTTGAAGAGATTCGGTTTGAATGCGTTCGGAAACATAGAAGCAGGTAGTGAGTTCCACTCATTCACTGTGCGCCTTATGAAGGATATTTGAATGTGCTTGATGCGAATTGGTAGAATGGCAACCAGGTAAGGATGATAACTTGCAGTGCGTCTAGATGTCCGCGGGTAGAAGGGGGCCGGTGGGATGATCTATCATTGGAAAGACGTCTTCCAGTGGGTGTCCTTCATCTTTAGCTTGTTTTCTCTTCCAAGCTTCTCTAGGTACTTTTAATTATGCTGGTAGTCAATTCATATAGCACTCTTTTATGACATATCATTCCAAGCGTATCTTATAGACATCAGTGAATGTATATTCTTAGCAGAACGGATCGTCGCTGGGCCGATGGGTTCTGGAAAGGTGACCGCGTACCGGAAAACGTAACTTTGAAAGGTTTCCACAAGGTGAGCCAATAACCAACATAATGCTCTGGAACTCTCACTCACACTCTCTACGCGACGGCCCTTCTCTAGAGGTCTTCAAGAGGAAGATTAAGGTCTATCCACACATATCAGGACCGTGCCTGGGACGTGGCAGGAGCGTGCCTCGTCAGGGGCTCAAAAAATATCGGTGTGTACATTTTATATGAACTCGTTCACACAGGTCCGTGCACGGGCCAGTGAAGAAGCTTCAATGCCTGGGCCCGGCACCGTTTCGTCCCAGGCACGGTCCTGATATGTGTGGATAGACCTTAATCTTCCTCTTGAAGACCTCTAGAGAAGGGCCGTCGCGTAGAGAGTGTGAGTGAGAGTTCCAGAGCATTATGTTGGTTATTGGCTCACCTTGTGGAAACCTTTCAAAGTTACGTTTTCCGGTACGCGGTCACCTTTCCAGAACCCATCGGCCCAGCGACGATCCGTTCTGCTAAGAATATACATTCACTGATGTCTATAAGATACGCTTGGAATGATATGTCATAAAAGAGTGCTATATGAATTGACTACCAGCATAATTAAAAGTACCTAGAGAAGCTTGGAAGAGAAAACAAGCTAAAGATGAAGGACACCCACTGGAAGACGTCTTTCCAATGATAGATCATCCCACCGGCCCCCTTCTACCCGCGGACATCTAGACGCACTGCAAGTTATCATCCTTACCTGGTTGCCATTCTACCAATTCGCATCAAGCACATTCAAATATCCTTCATAAGGCGCACAGTGAATGAGTGGAACTCACTACCTGCTTCTATGTTTCCGAACGCATTCAAACCGAATCTCTTCAAAGTTAGAGTGAACAGGCTTCTTCTGGGTAAGCTCACTCCTTCGTAGACTCTGTCTCAGTCACCTCTGACCTAGACTAGAGTCAAGAGCAAATAAATATCAAATTTAAAAAACCGGCCAAGTGCGAGTCGGACTCGCGCACGAAGGGTTCCGTACCATTATCGCAAAAAACGGCAAATAAATCACGTTTGTTGTATGGGAGCCCCCCTTAAATATTAATTTTATTCTGTTTTCATTTGTTGTTATAGCGGCAACAGAAATACATCATCTGTGAAAATTTCAACTGTCTAGCTATTACGGTTCATGAGATACAGCCTGGTGACAGACAGACAGACAGACAGACGGACCGCAGAGTCTTAGTAATAGGGTCCCGTTTTTACCCTTTGGGTAGGTACGGAACCCTAAAAGAGTAGATAATTTTTTTATTTTTTTTTTTTTTTTATATTTAATAGGCTTGCGTTTGACCACTATCTCACCTGATGGTAAGCGATGATGTGGTCGACGATGGAGCACGCTTGCCTAGAAGTAACCTATTCACTCTTGACTTAAAGACTCCCAGGTTGTAGCTATCGGGAAACACAGACTCAGGCAGGGAATTCCACTCTTTTGCTGTTCGTATAATAAAAGTGTTCCCAAAACGTTTGGTGCGTATGGGTGGGATGTCCACCATGTATCGATGACGCATCGCCGTACGTCTTGTAGTCCGATGATGGAACGGGCTAGGAGGAATCAGTTCATGCAATTCCAACGCACACTCCCCGAAATGTAACCGATAAAAAACCGACAGGCTGGCAACTCGGCGCCGATGTTCAAGGCTCTGGAGCCTAGACTCGACCAGTATCTCATTGCCGATAAGCCTCTTGGCTCGTTTTTCGATCGACTCGAGTGCATCCAGCTGGTATTTGGCAGATCCGTCCCAGAGATGAGAACAGTACTCCATGCATGATCTGACTTGCGCTTGATACAAGTTAAGCAACTGCTCTGGGGTGAAGTACCGTCTCACCTTCGCAAGAACCCCCAACTTTTTGGCAGCCAGCTGAGCTTTTGCCTCAATGAAGGATAATTTGATGCAAGCAAAGGACACACTATCAAAATGACCAGCACCTATTTTTGATTTTTATGTATGATTCATAATATAACACCAACAACAACAACAACACACACACACACACACACACACACACAGGTATATATAATATACATAGTGCTCTTTGGTAATGAAGGGGTGAGCTCACCTTCAAAGGGCATCGTCGTAAAGGGCAGTGACTACCGATGCAATTTAAATACAGACAGACACGACTAACGTGATTGATGATAGATATTATGTCTGTTATTAACATAGAAAACATCGATTAAAATGTGTAAAAAATCTAGCAAAGTGCCAGTCGGACTCGCGCACGAAGGGTTCCGTACCATTATAGCAAAAAACGGCACAAAAATAACGCTTGTTGTATGGGCGCCCCACTTATAATTCAATATTTATTTTATTCTGTTTTTAGTATTTGTTGTTATAGCGGCAACAGAAATATATAATCTGTGAAAATTTCAACTGTCTAGCTATCACGGTTCATGAGATACAGCCTGGTGACAGACAGACAGACGGACCACAGAGTCTTAGTAATAGGGTCCCGTTTTTACCCTTTGGGTACGGAACCCTAAAAATTTGAAGGAGCCGATTTTTTTTCTGTCATCGGACCCCAAAGATAAGCGCGGTTCCTTCCAGAGTGAATTTGACATGTTACAAAACCCTAGGGACTGACTAAAAAACCAATTTAGTCTTTCTACCTTCTAGGAATTATTGGGAAATAAGTTGAACAGTACCAACTGTTTTGACAGCACGCACGCTCCCTTTCCTCTTGACAACTCAACAGTATTCATAGCGTGTTTTACGCAGCCGAGTAGACGATTTTTTAAACATATGAAACAATAAATAAATATGATTCGAATCTTGAATCAGCAGTGGTGCTTTTTGAACTTAAACTAATTGTAGTCATGGTTCAATCATTTTTACTCGGATACAATTTGCTAGTCCAAAGCCATTCTACTTTTCAAACATGACATAAGCCACTTACCACGAGATATTCGATCGGTCAATTTCACGCGAGCAATTACCAATTCTGTAGACAATGCGTCGTAAAGAAGCGCTTGCGCAACTCGCCGCATCGCTATCTGTTGCAATTGCTAGATTTATTGATAATGATCGATGACGTCACGGCTGATGGGTTCGTGTGGAGCTGGAGAGAGTTAGGGGCTCTGTGGTTTGAGGTTTAACAATAGGGAAAAGAGGCATGGGTGTTGTTCTTCGTTCAAACCTGTCTAAAAAGCGTACTTTCTTATCACAGTCCTTATTCAGGAGATCACATGCAAGAGCATTTAGAATAACTGATGCGTTGACGCGTTTTAGGTTGCTCTGGAATCCATTTTTTAGGGTTCCGTACCCAGAGGGTAAAAACGGGACCCTATTACTAAGACTCCACGATCCGTCTGTATGTCTGTAACCAGGCTGTATCTCATGCACCGTGATAGCTAGACATTTGAAATTTGCATAGATGATGTATTGCTAAAAACATAATAAAATATTTATGTGGAGCTTCATACAATAAACGTTATTTTAATGCCGTTTTTTGCGATAATGGTACGGAACCCTTCGTGCGCGAGTCCGACTCGCACTTGGCCCTTTTTTTTTAGTTTGTTCTAATCTTGGGGAAGTAGGCCCTCTCCAAGTGCCTAATCTATCTACACGTGCCACCAGTAACTTAAAAACGAAACCATTATTTTCAATCTTCGACAAACTATCAAGTACAAAACAAAATGTAGTAAGAAATTTAAGTTCCGCTCTCCATTTTATCAAGATTTGGCCAATCTATTATATAATCTATACCACCAAGATATTACTAAAGATTTTCGACCTTAATAATTTGCTTTTCTTTTTTCTTTTGTTTAAATTCGAGTACCACAACAAGTTTGCTATTACTTATAATAACAGGTTCAGCGACTGAAATCCCTTCAACATAATTCTAGAACCTGCCAAATCTCTCGATCTCTTCACGTAAATCCTCAAACAAATTCCTATTGAATTTGAAGTGTTACAACCTGGCCTATAACATATTGTGTACGTAGAACAATTTGCAATAAATATCTGGTACGGTCCACTTAAGATCCGTTTCACAGGTCCGTGCACGGGCCAGTGAAGAAGCTTCAATGCCTGGGCCCGGCACTGTTTCGTCCCGGTCACGGCCCTGATATGTGTGGATAGAAGATAATTTCTTTGCGCAATGACATAATATCAGTATGTATATTGTATATGTATGTAAGTATATTTTATTCAATTAGTCTTATGTTATTATAAAATTGTACACTGGATCCTGCCCTCAATATTGTCTTCTTCCTCTGTCACCCTAGGGTTTGCTGTAAGAGAACTCAACATTGAGTTAAGCTCGCCTTTGTACATGTACTTTATTATCACACTGTATGTAATGTTGTTTTTGCTGTACAATAAATAATTAAGAATAAGACCGCGGGAATCCGTTGGATCCTATATCCAGCAATGGCCGTCTTTAGGCTTTACTGATGATGATGTTTAGATCTTATCCTGAATCCAACGGTATCTCAAGCCTCGCATCGTTAGGCCCAACTTATGCAACGTCCAACTAAAGAGTATATAAAATAGTTTGCAATCTATTGTAACGTGGATTATCACTGCATCTGCCTGGCGTACCGTAAAGGGGCTACATTATTGCATCCGTGGTTCAGACGCGTTACCACACTATTGTTAAAGACGCACTTCACGTGTTGCGATAGATTAGAGTAATCTTTTTGGATATGAAGAAAGAGCCTTTCCTAAATATAGCATTCAATGAGTAGAGCAGTGGTAGCCCAGTACATGTCGCAGCTCGTGAGTTGGATACCAGGCAAGCGCTTTACTTTGCGTAAATTATTTCATCTCCACTGCTCTTAAAACGGTGAACAAAAACATCGTGAGGAATCCGGCATGTCTTAGAAACAGAAATTCGACGCACTGGACAGAGAGGATGCCTGTGTCCCAGAACTGGGCACATTATAAGGCTGATTACGAGTAGAGCAAAAACCACTCGTTTTACCGAGGAATAGGTTATTTCTAGGCAAGCGTGCTCTATTGTCGACTACATCATCGCTTCCTATCAGGAGAGATATCGTCAAAAGCGAGCCTATCAAACAGCAACGAAAAATTTACAGCTTCTATGGACCACGGGAGCGAAATCAAGTCAAAAAAAAAACAGGTCAGAACTAGAAGGCAAAACCGGCCAAGTGCGAGTCTGACTCGCGCACAGAAGGTTCTGTATAAACAGCTACATTCGCCAAAATAAATAGGTAACATTACTTAAGTTCTTATACAATGAAAGCACCGAACATTGCTCTAACGAAGGCAAAAAATTAACTTTGCCGTTCGAAAACTGTTGTCCCCATACATGAATATACAAAATTTTTACTTTTCCAAGTATATTTTATGTTTGTCGACTCGTAAACTTGTAAAGCCTACTTAGCTGTGATAGGTTTCCTTTTAATATTGTTATATATTCTACTGCCGTGAATTTTATCACATATCCAAAAGCAACCATTTAGCTGGCAGGAGGCGGGACACTTGATTAACTAAAATTTGCAATATAAAGCTTAATTTTACGCAAACGGATCCCTGAATCGCAAAATAGTTTGCACAGACCTGTTGTTTTTGAATGACCTATCCAAGGATACCTCACGATGGACCCCATGGAACCCAAGTTACCCAATGGGATAGACGAGAAGAAAAATCATCCCTAATTTACGTGTGGGTATATTTTTACCACTTTGTCGGCGTGATTAATATGTATATCCATGCCAATTTATAACTTTCTAGTACTCAGAGTGTCTGAAAGCTGCGGACAGACGGACATGGTGAAACTATAAGGGTTGATGTTGACTACGGAACCCTAAAACGATCTCAGACTTAGCCAGATGGAATTTTTCCATCAGGGCTCGTTCCCTGTAGAAGTCCTTCGATGATATGCAGAAGAATATGATCGGATAACATCTTACAAGAGGCCTGTACAAGTAAATAAGAATACCAGTTGATTCTAATATAAATAAAACAATCTGCAAGCATTTTTACTGCTTTGCGTTTACCCATTGATCGCCACGCTTTTTCCTCGTACTGAATGAAAGAAATTCCAAGATAAGTATGTGTATTACGACTGGATCTTTATAGCCGTTTATAGCCTTTATATTACAGTTGGTTGGTTCTCGGTCTATTGATTCTATAAGCGAAATGTAGCTGCTGGAACATCGGTTTCTAGGTTTATCATATTCAAGGAATTATCTTCATCCTTAAGTCTTCAATCTCAAGGTTTTTGTATTACTTCCAAATCAGAAAAACTAGCCAAGTGCGAGTCGGACTCGCGCACGAAGGGTTCCGTACCACTGCCGCAAAAAGCGGCAAAAAAGTCACGTTTGTTGTATGGCTGCCCCACATAAATATTAATTTTATTGTTTTTAGTATTTGTTGTTATAGCGGCAACAGAAATATATGATCTGTGAAAAAAAAAACAACTGCCGAGCTATCACGGTTCATGAGATGCAGCCTGGTGACAGACGGACCTTAATAATAGAGTCCTGTTTTTACCCTTTGGGTACGGAACCCTAAAATTAACCGTTTGCACTGATCTTATAATAATTAAGACAAACTCAAGCTACACACGTCGATCTTAGATAATATTTAAATACGATGGCGGATCATTGGTTACTAACGCACCCACGTGGAACCATAACAAAATAACGACACAGTGTCAACAAATACTATTTGTTTGACAACTTTCCATTAAACTAGCTTTAATTCAATCGAGTTTACTACTCCATAAACAATCACAGTTCACACCCAGCAAGCATAACTCAATTGTCGTCAAAATTTAATGCAAATCTGACCTTATTTCCTCACCAAACCATACCCAACCGTACATCTACAACATAAGGTTGAATTTCCCATAGTCGAAGTCTGGACTGAATTCAGAGTAACCGAATCATGAGTATCAGCAATTTAATTCACCAGTTACGAAACGCATGCGACTCCATTCGTTTGAATAGGGATTTATTTGTACTTAACCAGTGCCACTTGACCTGTGGCGAAATCGGGAACTAGCGTGAATGCGCTGGATTTTAGAATAGTCTATGCAAGTACTGCCATCATGATGTGTCAGGTTATACTGGAAGGTTGTGTTGAAATATGTGTGGGTAGGTTGATGGCACTTTGTTTGTGGTTGTAGAATAAAAGGTAAACATAATTTATGTCAGCTGATTATATGCCCACGCGTGTTTTCTTAGCGATATGGAGTGTTGTGAGACAACCAAGGATTAGTGCCTTTTGAAAGAGCTTGCAAACAAATAATGAACATATGACAGATCAAATAATAGAAGATCTGTCACCTACCACCGAACCGATTCCTCAAGGAGAACTGGAGAAGTGTTGAAACTCATTGGGTTGGCAGGTTTTGACTATCAAAAGATATCAAAAACTAGATTTTTTTTTATTCACTTTTTATACGCTACTAGCTAACCGCGGTTTCGCTTCCGTTAACTGGCTACCTACCTAACTACCACCTATCTATCTACCCTAAAGCTACCTTACCCTTTTTTTTTTTTTTTTGATTGGGAAATCATCCAATGACTTCTCCCGCTCTGGGTGAAGCGGGAGGGCGTGTCAGACTTTTACTGACTAAAACCCACCCGTGTTCCTTCAGTTGCTTGCGCCAGGGCCGCGGTAACTCTTTTTCAAATTTATCCGCGACCTAGACAGGCATCGGTCCTATCAGGCCCCGTCACTTTTGCTGACATCACTTTGAGGCGCGCGTGGAACACTACGCGCCGTAAACTCGGGCTTGGTCCTTATCGGACGGTAAGCTACCCATAACTTGCCGTCCGCAAGCCCGTGCCTACGGTGGCCGGGAATCGGCTACACTACCTACCCTAAAAACCAATTTGTTAAACTATTTCATCGTCTGCCTAGCCTTTTTCCCAATTATTGTTGGGTCGGCTTCCAGTCTTACCGGATTCAGCTAAGTATCAGTGTTTTACATGGAGTGACTGCCTATCTGACCATCACATCCCAGTAACTGGGTAACACGATACCTCTTGGCAAGACTGGTGTCAGATCTCAGGCTTCTGACTACCCGTAACGACTGTCAAATATCTTCAAATGACAGCCGGGACCAACGGCTTAACGTGCTTTCCGAGGCACGGAGGAAACTCGGTATGTTGAAATGGTCACCCATCCACGGCCCGACCTCGTCAAGCGCACTTAACCTTGAAGATCGACCAGTGCGGCTGTTATTATTTAGCCACGAGCTCCTCGAATTTGTTAAACTATTTATTTGAATGAATTAATACTACAATACGAATGTAACCGACATTTGTTTCTACCGGCGCGGCGGCGATCTAATTAAATTTTAGAACACAAAAGCTGCTATTGTGACTTAACTATGATAGTGAGATATATTCTCTCGTAGTATTTTTGTAGGTAATAATGAGTACATAATTTTTATGTATCATCAATAGTTTTCTCAGCGCACGCCAAATAATGAATTTTATAGGCACAATTTTGCTACTTTGGGTTACATTATTGCAATTTTCCTAAGGATCTGTAATGTTTACAAGAAAATAAATTATAGCCTATGTTACTAAGTAGTAATGTACCTTTCCATAGATGAAATATTTTTTTAAATCGATCCAGCAGTTTCGGAGCATATTCGGTATCGGTACAAACAAACAAAAAAATATTACCTTTTTAATATTGGTATAGATAGGTCAAAAGCGAGCCTATAAGCGATAATAGCGCTAATATATGGTGATATGGTATGCGAAGATGTGGTCGACAATGGAGCAATTTTGCATAGAAATGCTGTATGCAGAATGAAATCTATGCTTAAAAACCTTCATAATTTGAATTCTTACATTCAGTTTAATTATCTACTCGTACATGATCAATGCAAAGAGATTCTGGCGAACTTCAAAACAACCTCATGCTTCACACTTCACCCGTAACATACAAAAACAAACAGTGGAACTTTATTCCGGCTCTGATTGTGAACAAACAAAGTTTCACATGATCCGACACATATGGAGGATTGGAAGGATTGCAATTACTCGGAATTCTCAGAGCAATCAGAGCGGATGAATTGGGATTGTGACTACACATGTAACTGCATAATATGTAGGTTAAGGTAGGTATGGTATATTGTTATTATTTTGGAGGAGGCTTTTACCGCCTCAGGCGGTCCTTACACTGAGATAGAGACAGAAAACGTATATACTAACACACAACACTAACAAATTCTAAGCTAAGTTTTTTTTATTACTTTTTACTAACACAATAATGTAATTTAAGCAATTTTTTTTTTTTTTTTTATTCTTTTGTCTAATAGTGATGCAATTTAAACCTATGTACTTCGTAAGGAATTAATAAAAGCTTTTTTTTTAATATTGTTATTAGGTAATAGGTATACATATCTATAGTTTAATAAGACAACGTTGTGGTTTAAAAGATGTAGTGACTAAAATTGAAAAGAGTATGTTAAGATCGTTTGGCCATGTTGACATGCAGACGTGAGTGGAAACGCCGGAAGGGGACGCCCTAGAACACACATAGACCTTATAGGTGATGTTCTTCAGAAAGGCCAGGTGCGCAGTACTCATAACCGGCGTGCGAGTATGGCTAGATGTATGAATGTGAGTGAAGCAATTGAAGTATGTAAGGTACGTAGCAGGTGGCGTTCAGTAGTTTCTGCCTACCCCCATTGGGAAAAGGCGTGATTTTATGTATGTATGTATATCTATAGCATACTTAGGGCATTCACATAACCGGCGGGCGTGTATGACTAGAAGTAAGCAAATTGAGAATGTAAGGATGGAGGTGGCGTTCTGTAGTTTCTGTCTACCCCCATGTGAACAAGGCCTAAGTTTATGTAAATGTGCGTGTGCGTGAGCAAACCTCATCAAGTTTCTGGAGTTTTTTTTTATAATGCAATAGAGCACTTTTTGTATTTTGTTTAATGTCTTAATGTCTTTAATGTTTTAATGTCTAATGTCGGTTTATTTTTTTTTATGAAAAAGTTTTTATTTATTCCTTTTTAATTTTAGTACACTAAAACTAAAAAGTGAGCAAGATATATAGTAAGGAGTTGCTTAAAGGACTGACCAAATAAAAATAAAAACTCAATTTACACATTCGTGCTGTTTGTGGCTAAGGAGTTTATTATGTTCTATATCTTGAAAACTGCTAAACCGATTTTGATGAAACTTGCACTATTCCCTAAGTTGAGAGATACCTAATCCAATAAAAAAAGAATGGTTACGATCCGATAAGTAGTATCCGAGAAATGCGTGGACAAACACACATAAATACAAATGATGAAATTTTGCACACGTGTTTAAAAGTCCACATAGAGTAACATAATGTGAATATTGTGCAATTCCAACAATATTACATACATACGTGTCGAATTGATTACCTCCTTTTTTTGAGGAAGGAAGAAAAATGGAAGAAGGAAGTAAGAATAGTTCACAGATTTTGGGAATTTTCCAAGTGATTTTATCGTATTTAATCAAAAGGTGTGCAGTATCCCGGGATAAAAGAGGACATCAATAACAGTCGTTACTTATGTTGACTATATTGAGCCTGCAGAAAAGCTCCCTGCGGGCCACCAACTGCCTTGGCCCACCTGGAAATCTCTAAACCGACTACGAAGCCAGGTGGGTCGCTGCAGGCACAACCTAGTTAGATGGGGGTACTCCAATGACCCACAGTGCGATTGCGGAGCCACGTCCCAAACAATGCCTCACCTTTTGTCGTGCTCTCTGTGCAACAACACCTGCACCTTAAAAGACCTTTGTGAGGCAAATGACAACGCTGCTGGCGTGGCTGAATTCTTGTCAAAATATATTTAACTTTGGAATCATCGATACGACGAAGAAGACTTATGTTTAGTTAAAATTATGGAAAGTTGCCCATGGACTGGCTTTGAAGTTTTACACTCACTAAACGTGAAGTTTTCAAGGATAGATAATAACTTGGAAATTGTTTACTGAAGGCTAGGTCATTTTTTTTGCAATTAGTGCGAAACTAAAAGGAAAAGCCAAGTTCACCAGTTTTAATGACCTCCATAAAAAGTGATATCCATATTGTCCACCATCCCAGGTGTGAACTCAGTTCATATTTTTAATAAAAACAAACACTTTCACTCCTTTAAAATACAAGTTCCAAAGGAGTGAAACTTGAATGTATTTTGCATACAAATTAGTATCAAAAGCATTGATACGCAAATCCGAATTTTGGCTTGCGGTTTACGAGCGTTTCCCCGTGAGTTGATCTGCATAGTTCAGGTAAAGGTAGCCATTTTTAAAACGACGCCTTTTGAAAACAGCTAGCTACTTTTGCTTTTAAAAGCGAAGCTGCTATGCTTTTAAAACCAAAGGCAAATTTAACAGTGTTAAAAGTAAGTTTCAATTGAAAAAAAAAAAAATAACGGCTGGTGCGACGCCACTATGCGACTACAAGAAATAATACAATTTGCTGTCTTATTGTCGTGCTGTGCCTGTCTACGGTAACCTTAATATAATCACGGAGGCAATAAAAAAAGTTAATATAAAAAAAACAAAAAATTCGACTGCTTCAGAAGCGAACTAAAAAGACGTAAACAAGAAGAAAAGCATGCTGTACAGTCAGAGGATACACCTGGTTTTGGCCAACCAGCTCACGAATATGTATTCTCTTTTTGATTTATAATTTTTTAGTCAATACTTTGTTTTCTAATTTGGAACATTCAAACATATAAGTGTAATATATTTATGAAATGGCCTTTTAAACCCCTTTATTCTGATACCCCCCCCCCACGAAAGGGATCGTAAGAAAAATAAAATTGGAAAAAAAGGAGGGGGGGGGGGGTAAATTGGGTCCCCACAATATGGCGCCCAAAAGCCGCCATTTTTCTATTTTCCAATTTTAATGTCAAATCGATTGTAAGTAATCAAAATCCGCCAACGCTTTTGGTCTGTAGAACGCCACATGGGAACAAACATACATAGACTGATAAACAGATTACCCTCCTTCGTCAGTCGGCTAAAAACAGGCAGTTGGCTGGATCAACGAGAGTTCGGAAATAGCACAGTCCTTGAACGGCTTTACATGATTTCTTCGGTAAAGGGTGATAATTGTAACCTTGGTCAGTATGAAGACTCCTTCTAAAAATACTTCTGTTTTTCATGCGAGTAAATCCGCAACCGTGGCTTGTACATTTACTAACGAGAATTGAACTACAGCTCAAAAATCACCTAATTATATTGAATGCAATTAATTTTATAAATATTCATGTCAGCACCAATTAATTTAATATGTACTGTGCTGTTGAATATTTTCATTAATAGTCTGAGGAGCTCGTGGCTAAATAATAACAGCCGCACTGGTCGATCATCAAGGGTAAGCAACGCTTGACGAGGTCAGCCGTGGATGGGTGACCATTTCAACATACCGAGTTTCCTCCGTGCCTCGGAAGTCGAAACCGAATTTGATGAAACTTACACTATTCCCTAAGTTGAAAGATACCTAATCCAATAAAAAAAGAATGGTTACGATCCGATAAGTAGTATCTGAGAAATTCGTGGACAAACACACATAAATACAAATTATGTCCCCCCGGACACACATTTTACCACTTTGGAAGTGTCTCTCGCGCAAACTATTCAGTTTAAAAAAAAACATATTAGAAACCTCAATATCATTTTTGAAGACCTATCCATAGATACCCCACGCGTATGGGTTAAAAAAATAATTATTTCAGTTTCAAGTATGGGGACCTCCAAAATTTATTGGTTTTTATCTATTTTAGAGTGAAAATCTTAATGCGGTTCACAGAATACATCTTCTTACCATGTTTCAACAGCATAGTTCTTATAGTTTCGGAAAAAAGTGGCTGTGACATACGGACGGACAGACAGACATGACGAATCTATAATGGTTCCGTTTTTTGCCATTTGGCTACGGAACCCTAAAAAATACTCAAGACTAAACGTGAAGTTTTCAAGGATAGATAATAACTTGAAATTGTTTACTGAAGGCCAGGTCAATTTTCTAGTGCAAAACTAAAAAGAAAAGCCAAGTTCACCAGTTTTAATGACCTCCATAAAAAGTGATATCCATATTGTCCACCATCCCAGGTGTGAACTCAGTTCATATTTTTAATAAAAACAAACACTTTCACTCCTTTAAATTCAAGTTCCAAAGGAGTGAAACTTGAATGTATTTTGCATACAAATTAGTATCAAAAGCATTGATACGCAAATCCGAATTTTGGCTTGCCGTTTGCGAGCGTTTCCCCGTGAGTTGATCTGCATAGTTCAGGTAAAGGCAGCCATTTTTAAAATGACGCCTTTTGAAAACAGCTAGCTACTTTTGCTTTTAAAAGCGAAGCTGCCATGCTTTTAAAACCAAAGGCAAATTTAACAGTGTTAAAAGTAAGTTTCAATTGAAAAAAAAAAAAAAAAACGGCTGGTGCGACGCCACTATGCGACTACGCGAAATAATACAATTTGCTGTCTTATTGTCGTGCTGTGCCTGTCTAAGGTAACCTTAATATAATCACGGAGGCAATAAAAAAAGTTAATTTAAAAAATCAAAAAACCCGACTGCATAAGAAGCGAACTAAAAAGACGTAAACAAGAAGAAAATCATGTTGTACAGTCAGAGGATACACCTGGTTTTGGTCAACCAGCTCACGAATATGTATTCTCGTTTTGATTTATAATTTTTTGGTCAATATATATTTTGTTTTATAATTTGGAACATTTAAACATATAAGTGTAATATATTTATGAAATCGCTTCTTAAACCCCTTTATTCTGATACCCCCACGAAAGGGATCGGAAGAAAAAATAAAATTGGAAAAAAAAAAGGGGGGGGGGTAAATTGGGTCCCCACAATATGGCGCCCAAAAGCCACCATTTTTCTATTTTCCAATTTTAATGTCAAATCGATTGTAAGTAATCAAAATCCGCCAACGCTTTTGGTCTCTAGAACGCCACATAGGAACAAACATACATACATACATAGACTGATAAACAGATTACCCTCCTTCGTCAGTCGGCTAAAAACAGGCAGTTGGCTGGATCAACGAGAGTTCGGAAATAGCACAGTCCTTGAACGGCTTTACATGATTTCTTCGGTAAAGGGTGATAATTGTAACCTTGGTCAGTATGAAGACTCCTTCTAAAAATACTTCTGTTTTTCATGCGAGTAAATCCGCAAGCGTGGCTTGTTCATTTACTAACGAGAATTGAACTACAGCTCAAAAATCACCTAATTATATTGAATGCAATTAATTTTATAAATATTCACGTCAGCACCAATTAATTTAATATGTATCTAGCGTGCTGTTGAATATTTTCATTAATAGTCTGAGGAGCTCGTGGCTAAATAATAACAGCCGAACTGGTCGATCATCAAGGTTAAGCAACGCTTGACGAGGTCGGCCCGTGGATGGGTGACCATTTCAACATACCGAGTTTCCTCCGTGCCTCGGAAGTCGTCCCGGCTGTCATTTGAAGATCTTTGACAGTCGTTACGAGTAGTCAGAAGCTTGAGATCTGACACCAGTCTAGCCAAGGTATGGTGTTTTCCAGTTACTGGGTTGTGGAGGTCAGATAGGCAGTCACTCCATGTAAAACACTAGTACTCAGCTGAATCCGGTAAGACTGGCAGCCGACCCCAACAACAATTGGGAAAAGGCTAGGCAGATGATGAGTCTAGTGAAGTAAATAGGTACTATATTTCATTTGAAATATCATTAGAAATGTTTACAACCCTTTTTTACAGTCCGTTCAACCAATTTTGAGTACTATCCCGTGTGTATAGGGATGCCATAAAGCATAAACCTGTTACCAAACCAATTTTTTTTAATACAGCTGCCATTTGTCATATCACCAACGCAATATAAGTCAAAATCGGTTGAACTGGCTGTAAAATGGGATTATTTCAATGTCTAATATTATCCCAAATGGAGTATAGGTGGCTGGTGAACTCTCTGAGATCGAACTCAGTAAATAAACGTAGATATTAGCGCTAGAGGAGGAATTTATTCCTATACCTACCTAAAGACTTACTTTCGCAATCTATACTATAGCTTGGCAAATTCGGACGTGACACTCCAATGGTCCGCGGGCGCGGGGGACGTACGGCAGCGGGGTGGTAGAACGTGCGCGCGGAACGGGGGTCACCTGTCAGACGAGTAGTCGTGTCATCGCGCCGTCACGTCATTGGGTAGTAATAGTAACGTCCCCCGCCACCCGCGCGGACTATGAGAGTGTCACGTACGAATTTGCCAAACTATACTAAAATATCAGCCACCAAAAATAACAGTGAGTGCAGTGGTGGCTTAGTGGTATCGGCCGCGACTTATAAGTTGTAGGTCGTGGGTTCAAACCCAGGCAGGCGCTTTACTCGTGTGTAAATTATTTCATCACCACTGTTCTCAAAACGGTGAAGGAAAACATCGTGAGGAAGCCAGCATTTGCTAAAAATAAAATTCCACGTAGCCCGCGTGGTGGATTACGGCCCATGCCCTCTCACAGAGAGAGGCGTGTGTCCCAGCAGTGGGAACAACAAAAAAACATAATAAAGGCCTTCCCAAGGTCTCAACGTATCTCCATGCCAAATGAGATTGTCCACACACAGGCCCCATATGAGGTATCGTGTCGGCAATTTCAATATTATCCAAAAATAGGATTTATATTTTGTGTTTTTTTCCATCCGTGTCCTTTACTATGTACAGACAACAACAGATCAGGTGCCTTCACTTGGACATTTGTATGCACCTTATTGCATTGTAATAAGGGTTCATTTCAAGAATTGAAACATCGTTATATCTCGTGAACGCCGAAAAATAAACAAAAAATGTTTTCTCATTATGAATATAACATGTTTTTTCTAGAATATACAACCAAATTCATCAAACTAAAACTATTTTTTCAAAGAGGCCCAAGTTCCCTTACAAAATGGGCATTCTCCTTTTATCGACCTCCTACAACCTCACAAACTTTACCTCTTTATAATATTAGTAAGTATAGATTATTGTGGAATACAACGTCTATTATTCCTATCCAATTACGCTTATTAGTCTTGTCTGGAGAATAGACGAGTCAGCTGAGTCTTCCATGGCATAATAAATTTTCAATTGAAATGAATCATTTAACTAAATATAGTTCTGCTCATTGAAACAGAGGTCTTTATAGTCTCTACTCTAGTGTCAATTGAAATACCAATTAGTTGCCATATAAATAAATGGTATTGAATCTTTATTCTTCAAAATAAGTACAGTTCGATTCAAACTGAGAACACGAGGCGAGTCGCTGCGCAGTTGCTATTTTATGTAAAGCGGGGGTGAGGGGTGGGTTACTGAACAGCGAGTAGCACAATTCAAAGTCACCACAAAGTTTGAATCGACCTGTTTCTAGATCTATCATCTATACTAGTAGTATTATAAAGAGGAAAGATTTGTATTTTTGTATGTAACGAATAAACTTAAAATTTACTGGACCGATTTCAAAAATTCTTTCACCGTTGGGAAGCTACACTATCCCCGGGTGACATAGGCTACTATTTATCCCTGTATTCCCACGGGAACGGGAACTACGCGGGTGAAACCGCGAGACTTCCGCTAGTTACCTATATTCGAAGTCTGCCATTGGAAAATACCTTGAATAGAAGTCAAATATAAGATTTTATATAGTCAATGTTTCTTGGAAAATATAAGTAAATCACCTTGAATAGATTTGAAGGTATATTGTACTTATCGGCGACTTCAAACAAAAAATATTTACTGTAACATTTTTTCAACTGGTCCAAATCGTCACTTCTTGTTACAGCATTGGTTTAGGGTTTCGGTTTGTATCAGAATCCTTGTTGAAAGCTTAAATTTGGTTTTAGCTTTGTTATTTTCTTTGTTTATTATTCAGTGGTATGTAATGATGTACGCTGATAATTGATACAATTTGATAGTTTTATTAATTATTTACTACTTATAACTCACATGATGAATTCGTGTTGGTCATTGACCACAGGAAAAAAGAAGGGACGTATGTCAGTTTACTTTGTGTTGCCATCAACAATCCTAATCCTATGATGTCCAAACGCTGGACAAAGCCTATCCCAAGTCCTGCCCGGATTTCTTTTCATGCGCCAACTTGGCATACAATTAATTAAGCTTGCCCACGCATGGCCACCTACCTTATACAGACACATCACCTAAATCCTCTTTCATTTTCCCTTAAACATCGATTGAAGGCTCGTCTCTTAAAGTTCAGAGTTCACGCCAGGGCCGGCCTCCTATATTTGTATGCCATGAATAAAACACAGCGAGTCCTTTCACGGACCCTGACGAATTTAGCGGCCGTTCGTATTATTTATATCGTTTTATCGGTGAAATGTCAGGAGGTTATCGTTGAGTGGTCTTGGCGATATTTTCAGCTGCGGCAGAAGTAATTTTGAAAATATTCCATGCGTTATGTCAGTAACAATTTAAAAAAAGAGTAAAGGAAGTTAAAGAATCAACAGTTTTATCCTCGATTCTAGTTGCAATCAGCTAGTCACTCATCTGAAAAGTAGCTTGTTATGAAGAAGAAACGCCACACTACCTCTTTAAAAAAAAGTGTTTTACAATATTTACATACATAATACATTGTTTCATATAAGTGCGCAAGATGCACCCTGACTAACACTACTAAACTACGTATAGATATAAAGTATTACAAGTACTAACTATAATTCATTTGATAATAGGACCATGGTTCTCACATAGTTACAAATATTACAAACATAGGTAAATTACCTAATTCAACAACAACGGAACAGTGTGTAAGTAAATTTCTTAAAAGAGAAGAAAACAAAATTGTTGGGAACTCATCAGGAGGCTAATAACAGTTAATTACTTGGACCCGTTCCCTAGCAAAGAGTGGAGGCATAGTCGTGTGAATATTAAATATAGACTTATCAAGTTGATAAGCTATTATTTATATTAATGTCTTTCCAACATGAAAAAATATACCTAAGTTATATTTTGTACCAGAATCTCGTTGAACCAAAGAATATAATACAATAGGACCATAATAGTACTAGAATGCACAATTTCCGTGAGAACCTCTACCGTTCAAAAACAAACTTTTCACTTTATAATTATTTACTTCCACTATGATTTATCTCGTGATATTACGGTAAACACCCGTTAATCATTTTCACGCTTAGGTAAATTACCTTTTAAAATAAACAGAGGTTTATCAAACCTGATGATGATGGATTCATCTGTTGGGGCCGGTTTCCAGTCCTAAATGCAACTAAATACCAGTATTTTACATGGGCATGGCATTTTTTTCTGGGCTCTGGAGGTCAGACTGCCTATCAGACCTCAACAACCTTACCATTTGGGTAACGATATCCCTGGCAAGTCAGGTTGTCAGAATTTTGGTTTTCTGGTTACCAGTAACGACAGACAAACATCTAAAAATGACAGCCGGAACAGGTTGCTTTCCTAGACACGGAGGGGTATCGGCAAATGTATGATCACCCATCTACAAACTGAGCTTGGCAAGCATTGCTTAACCTTGAAGATCTACCCGTGCGGCTGTTATCTATTGCCACGAGCCCTCGATAAGCATCCTACATAAATTGTCCAAAAATATCATCTGCGTTCTAATTACGTTTAGGTTCACACATGCAGTGACATGTTTGAATAAAGCATGATTTACGTGATCATAAAAATGCTTACATACCATAAAACAATCTCCCATTGTCCCCTCACAAACTGTGAAGCGTGTATTAAAACTATTAAAATTGTTTACGACGCAATGTCAAGGGCGAACGAGAATGCGATAAGGGGCTACAGTTTAAGCCAATATTAGCCCCTTATCTCTTGTACCCACACAAAGATTAATATGCCTCTTTGTGAGATGAATATGAGGTAACTAGATCATGGTTAAATTTATGCTTAATTGTTTTATTAGGAGTTAATAATATGTAGAAGGGCGTTGTTTCATATTTTTGATAGTTTTGAGCGAGTTCTTCGTTTACGTGGTTAACGTATATAAGCCACTAGCTGACCCCCGGGGCTTCGCTCGCGTCATCTGGCTACCCAGCCTACTCTGCCTACCCTACCCTTCCTACCTACCTAATAATTTGTATGTATCATCAATAGTTTTCTCAGCGCACGCCAAAGAATGAATTTTACAGGCAACATTTTGCTACTTTGGGGCACATTATTACAATTTCCATAACGATCTCTAACATTTTTTAAATATATTATAACTTATGACACTCAAGGATAATGTAGCTTTCTACTGGTGAAAGAACTTTTAAAATCGGTTCAGTAGATCCAGAGATTACCCCCTACAACGTCACAAACACACAAACTCACAAACTTTACCTCTTTATAATATTAGTACAGATTCACAAGTTCATTCATGCTTAAATCCTCGTATCTTCTAGGCAACATTTGAAACGCGACATGGTGCAACAAACAACATGCTGCTCATCATGTAGAAAGGCAACGAGAAAATTTTGTTTAGTAACGTTATCTTGTCGCGTCATGTTGCGTGCCAACCTGGCAACTGCAACGGTGAGTATGTTGAGCGTCACATGTTGCGCGTCAAATGTTGCCTTGTAGATACGAGGCTTTAGGAAATTTTTACATGTTAAGTTTAAGATGCTTTGAATCATCAATCAATCAAGGTTTAAACACCAGGCCTGTCAGTGTCAATCTGAAGACCCTTGCCTTCCTAGTTGGGTATATTGATCCTTTTTTAAGCGACAAATAAGTCCAATTTTACTTCCTGCGAATCTCTATCTTTCATAAGAATTTTGAAGACACTGAAGTAATCACATCAGCACAAAACTGCACAAAATGAAACCCAGTATTACAAGCTTTTATTAAACTTGCAATGTATATACACAGAACAGATAAAAGAGGTTCTCTTCTCTTCAATCTGATCTCTTATAACTGTTCTGTGTGTATATATGACTAGCTGACCCCCGCGGCTTCGGCCCCATCAATTATAGCCAATGTTACTCGAGAATAATGTAGCTTTCCATAGGTGAAAGAATTTTTAAAATCGGTCCAGTAGTTTCGGAGCCTATTCGGTACAAACAAACAAACAAAACAATCTTTCCTCTTTATAATATTGGTATAGATGTGACCCGAACACCCTTACACATGTGTAAGGGTGTTTGGTTCAAATCTTGCAACTGAATTTTAAAGCAGTTATCCTCCACCGATTAAGATGAAACTTTGGATACACGTTTAGTTTGAATGACAATGCATGGTTAGCTAACTGACGACATTCCGAATCCAATATGGCAGACGGCCTAAGATGGCAGACTAGTTTTTTTGTCCACTGCCATGATATGGGTATCAAATGAAAAGGTTTGCTGAGAAGAATACGAAAAAAAAAATGTTTAAAAAAAATTTTTTTTTCACCAATATGTCACTAGCACCACAAAATCCAATCAGACATCACAAACGAACCACATTGAGCCTTGAACTGCTATTGGCCATAACTTGCTCGTAAAAACGAATGACTCACACCACGGGATATATTCTCGGAACCGTTGGAAGCCATAGTATGACGCACAGACTTCCCGGGAAAGCCTTGGATAAAGCACCGGGATTGTGGCGGGAATCAAGCGCTGTTGTTCTATATTTGAAAGTGTGATTCATTTTGCCTGTTGCTGGGGAGAATGGTGTGGGTGTTTCCCGGTAGGAGTTAGGAGAGATGTTTTCGGGATATTTGCAAAAATAAGGACACTGAATAAGTTGGTTCATCTCAGTTAAAGAAAATGATGAACATAGTTTTAGGTCAAAACTTAGCACGAGTTTAAATCAACTTGCCTTTTCAACCAACTTCAAAAAGGAGAAGGTTCTCAATTTGACTGTATGTGTTTTCTACTGTATGCTTGTAACGCGATTGCTCCGCCAATTGTGGACCGATAATGAATATTATTTTTGTGTTTGAAATGGTTCCCATGCGAATAGGGAACTCCTCAAATCTATATACATATAGCGATTTTAGTATTTCCATCAACAATGCAATTATTTGCACTCAGAATGTATTATTTTATGAAGTGGAACTGATGAAGAAGACCGCATATTATGGACCCGTTAAAGTAATTAAGTATGTCACGGGTATTAGATATCTCGATGAAAATGTAAGGCACTGGAATTCCGAAATAAAACATTGTATCCTAGTCGTGTTTGGGCTTATTGGAATTTTCATGCGATGTAGGTAATTTGGCTATAAATTATTTTCAAGTTAATTTGAGTTACCTTTTTTATATATATTTATGATGGGTTTGATCTTGACTCTAGTCTAGGTCAGAGGTGACAGAGTCTATGATGAAGTGAGCTTACCCAGAAGAAGCCTGTTCACTCTAACTTTGAAGAGATTCGGATTGAATGCGTTTGGAAACACAGACGCAGGCAGTGAATTCCACTCTTTTGCTGTGCGCATTATTAGTTAGTTACCAAAACCAAAAAGAGAAAATAAAAAGATTTAACGAAAAAAATAAAGCGACTTCCTAAACAAACGCGAAGACGGTGTTGAAAAACGAAAAATAATGGGTACCTACCTACCAAAGCACCGACTTCGGAAAAGAAAATAATTTTTCGCTTAGTAGTGCTTTTCTTGGAAGTCGTTTTTTTTTTTTTTTTGTTAAAAAGTGTTTTTAAGTATTTTGGAATTGTTTCGGTTTCCAGTCTAACCGGATGCAACTGAGTACCAGTATTTTACATGGAGCGCACAACGACTGCTCGGCAATACAAACACAAGCTGACCAGCTTGAGTGAACTCAGGCCGTCCTGCGTATGGCCGCGACTCGAACATACATTTGAACAGTATGATAGCTCTTCCTGACAACGGGGTCCAATTTATATCTCTGTGATCTGTGAACCTACTCAGCTATAGAAATAAAGTCCCAAAATCAAATCAAAAATATATATTTCAACTAGGCCATTCAGCGGCACTTTTGAACGTCTACAATTAAAATTTACGAGTATGACGTCTCTATTGGTAAAATCTCATGGCTCTACAAGTACGTGGGACACTCAGAAAGTTTTGCGAAACTAAAAAAAATTGTTCTATACGTACATATATTTTTATTAAATCTTTTCAAAGTACTTTCCACCAGCCTCTATACAAAGATTCATGCGCCTAAACCAGTTTTCAAAACACTTTTTCCAGTCCGCCGCAGACACCTCGTTTACAGCCTGCTCGAACGCTGCCAGCGCATCTTCCGGCGACAAAAATTGTATCCCTTTGAGCTGATTTTTTATTTTTGGGAATAAAAAGAAGTCACACGGTGCTAGATCAGGGCTGTAAGGAGGGTGACCCAGGAGTTTGACTGGCGTGCTGTCCAGGAAGTCCCTCGTTTTGAGTGCGGTGTGCGCAGGTGCATTGTCGTGGTGGAGCAGTAGCCCGCGGAGCCCTGTGTTTGGTCGCTTGTTGCTTATAACAGAGAAAACTTCTGGCAAACATTTGGTAGTATACCATTCGGCATTAATGCTTCTTTGATCCCGTAAGGGAATTGATACCAAGTGGCCAGTCAAATTAAAAAAGCTAGCGATCAAAATCTTACCCCCGCTTCTAGATCGCTTCACTTTGGTAGGCGTTGGCTCATTTTGAAACACAAAAACAGTCGACTGGCGCTTGGTTTCTGGGTCGTATTGATAAATCCAGGACTCATCACCTGTAACGATGTCGTAAACACGCCGAGACGAGCCTGCTTCAAATTTGTTAAGCATATCACGGCACCATTCCACCCGGGCCTGCTTCTGAGCATCGGTGAGGTTGTGCGGCACCCAGCGTGATACTATCCTCCTCACGCGAAGATGGCTGTGTAGAATCTCGTGAACGCTTCCCGATCCAATCTTCAATATGTGTTGAATCTCCTGATATGTAATTCGCCTATTGTCTTGGATTAAATTTTTCACTGCTAGCACGTTTTCTTCGGTAACAGCCGTCAAAGGGCGACCGCTTCTTTCGTCATCCCCCAAAGTTGGTCGACCGCGCTTGAATTCGTTATACCAACGATACACGGTTGCCTTGGAAGGGCCTTCATCCATGAATGCCATTTGAAGTCTATCGTACGATTCATCCGGTTTCAGGCGACACTTGAAATCGTATAAAATCATAGCTCTAAAATGTTCCCGGCGCAGATCCATATTTCAGTGAGACACAATACTTTGAATTAACTCGCAAAAAATGTGGAGGGAAATTTTGAAATTGGAACTTACTTATTTTTACTTATAAATAATCATATTTTCGAAAAACATTATAACTGGCCAGTCTCCCATATATAAAAACTTTTTTTCGCAATACTTTCTGAGGGGCAAGTCATTAATGTACTTGTCATACTTTAGAAAGTAAAATTGCTAATTCATAGCAATCCTCACACAATTCCTTCAAAGTAGACATTACTTACATCTGTCAAGGTGACAGCTAGCAAACAGATGCTCAGCTGTTTTTATCTTGTATCTAGAAAAGGAAATAAATTCCAAGCTACATGAGGTTTATAGCAAGTCTTGCAATAGCGTGACATTGCAATATGGCGGCAGAATATCTTTTACATTACTGCGTGTAGACGTGTGTTCATTTGTTTAGATGTCGGAAGGAAAGAAATTATGATTTGAGTACCTAATTATCAAGGAGTTGGTTTGAGATAAAGAACGGTGTGGCTTATTTCTTACTTTTAAAGAAAGATACATATTTTTTTGCGCCATGTATGATGCATGCCATAAAAAAGTAAAAAAATAATAGCTACACAAATTGGGTAAATATGCGTCACTTTCGCATCCAATTTTGTTGTTTGTTGTTACGATAAGGATTTAAGGGCCTTACTCCCGATTAGACCCGTAAAACGGTTACTTACAGGAGACTATTCCTCATTAACGGCTTGATAAAAAAAAATATTTATTAAAGACTCATGTACGTCATTTGGTAAACAGGACATTTTCGTTTATCTAATACTTTTCTTTAAAAAAATAACTACATTTAAGAGGAAAAGTGATAATTCGAGGTTTGGCTTCATTGATAAATAAAAACCCGGTTTTTTATATATCAATGTTTGGCTCTCGTCTTTTTTCTCCTCCAATATTGAACCAATTTAAAAGATATTCCATAAATTGAAAATGAAAGATATTCTATGTCCCTATGTTTTCTTTTTTGATGATACATTATTTATAAGCACTTGAACCCTCAAAAATGCTCAAAATTGCGCTGTCAACAGAGGCTTAGTGTACAAATTTGACAAATATAAATGAAAAAGGAAAATATAGCGACAAAGTATATATCTTACTTTACCAGTTTATTGAATATCTTTTAAATTGGTCCAATATTGGAAGAGGAAATAGACGAGAGCCAAACGTCGAATTATGACTTATTACTTAGGAAATTCAGTCGGCGCTCTCTGCCCATATTTCCTCTTAAGGCGCCGATTCCCTTGAGTAGCTGATTTTAAAATGAGAATCACGTCTAAACGGCTAGTCGTAATTTATTGGAAAAATATATGTTATATTAGACCATTTTCTTAATAATTTCATCTGAGTAAATTTTGAGTTTTATTCGTATAACATAGTGTAATCAATTTGTAAAGTTATGTCTAAAACGGACAAAAACACGACAATCACAACAAAACCGCTGGGCGTATTTTAATGAAATCGACACCATATCAAACACAATTTAATTATCTACATTTTGATCGGAAGCTTTTTTTTTTAAAGTCATAGAATAATAAGAAAAGTACAAAAAACTACTAAATTTCGAGTCGCGCGGGTGAGAAACGAGGGCGCGTTTTGTTCCCTCAAGGTCGTTGGCGTTAGTCGTCGTCTTAATAGGTAACATTTGACGTCTGTCAGTTTAATGTTTAGAATGGTTTATTAGTGAAAACAAATCGTATAATTACTCGTATCGGTCATTATTACAATAAATATGTAATCGTAATTGAAAAAGTTAAGCAATTGTGCAGTTCTTATTTTATGCCCGCCGTTACAAGGTTACGTTGTTGAATTTTGATGAATTGTCAAATGTTACATATTAAAATGGCCTGACTGTAAGTAACAACACGATATTTTTCGCTACTTCTCCAAAAAGACTTGGATATATACAAATATTTTGAGAATTTCTTCATAACCGACATAGCTTATGTAAATCAAAAAATATTTTGCAAACAAAACTGTCCAAAAGGAGGCCCAATATGATATTCTGGCTATGAGCGGGCGCACCGACAGTACCGCGTTAGCATTGGCGATGGCGAAAATACAAGATGGCTTTGTTTGTTAACAGGATGGTAGCAGTTTGTTGATAGCTGATTATATGCGATTTCAAATATTTTTTTACTATTTATTTTGTTTGGTTTGTTCAGAAAAATAAAATGATTATTCTTCTTTCTTTCATTCACAAGTAACCAGTAACATTAATTTGACTGGTGAACAAGTAAAATTTCAAAATTTAAAAAAACCCCGACACATTTATCTTGCGGAAACACCCCGATTCAAACAGTAAAACGCCCATAACTTTTGAACGGCTTAACCGATGTTATTCAAACATAGCTAAGAACACTCTCGACAAAATTACCTTTCAAACAAAAAAAACTAAATCAAAATCGGTTCATCCGTTGAGGCGCTATGGTGCCACAGACAGACACACAGATACACAAATACACAGCAACACACGTTAAACTTATAACACCCCTCTTTTTCCGGCGGGGGTTAAAAATATTTCGTCACGTTCCAATTTTGAAAACGGTATATAAAAGGCTTTAGTGAAGACATACGTCTCTTAAATATGGAGATGAAGATACCGTTATCAAGGGTACAACTTTCTCAACACTTTAAAATTGGCGTTGAGTTTTCAGGGCACATACCGGGGATGAGTTATTCCTAGAAGGTACAGGCAGGGCTCCTTTATTACCTGGAACAATGGAGGTTTACCATTAAATAAAAAATATAGAAATCAAACGCTATAAAAAGCCAGAGGCTGTCGATAAAGTGTCATTCAATCGATGGCGATGGACGAAATGCCAACATGGTATTGATCACTTGACATTTCGATAGCGCTTGGCCCGTACAGTTTTGACATTTAACCAATCGCTGTCGCATCGCTTTCATTGGTGGAATGTCGCTTGACTAAAGCCGTAATAAGTATGTTGTGTCTTGTTTATGTTAGTTACAATTTGTACATCAAAACAATACATTTACACAAAGTGAAATCAATATTCATGTACAAAGTCGAGCTTCAAAATGGAGTTTTCTTCCAGCAAACCTTTGAGTGATAGAGATCATAATAATTGAGGGCAGTAATCCAGTGTACAAATTTAAAGTAAGATACTAATCAAATATATAATAATACATACATTAAAGAACTAATAAATATTATTTATTGCGTTGAAAGAAAATGCTCTTTAATTTTCCTCTTGAAATCATCGAGAGAAAGGGCTATCGCGTAGGGAGTGTGGGAGAGAGTTCCAGAGTTACAGAGAAGGAGCCATCATAGCGGCTGGAAGTTTGATATTCCTTCCGTTTTTTCGCATTCACCGGCCAATCTCCCGTAAACGCTTCTAAGTCCAACACCAGCGTTTCCTAGGCCTCCCTCGGCGACAACGCCCGTCTTCCGGCTCCCACTGCTCGAGCATTTGCATTGCAGATTAGGGCTTTGGAAAAATTTCTCCCAATTTTGCCCAGAAGTGGGTAAATATCATAATTTCAGCCGAAAAACGTCCACTGCTTGACATAAGCCTCCCCCAGGCGTCGCCACATTGAACGATCCCGTGCGTCTCACATCCAGCGTCTTCCCGCAACCTTAACCAGGTCATCGGTCCACCTACTGGGAGGCCTTCCAACGTATCGTCTTCCAGTTCGCGGTCGCCATTCCAGGGTAAATATAGTTGATTAAAAAATTAAAGTTACAAATGGTCCATCTATCAACTCTCGTTTGTCTTGGCCCAGTGATGCGACGAAATATTAATCTGAGTCAGCTATCACCGACAATTATGATAATAAACAGTGGAGCTAGTGGACCACGACCGAACCGATGACCGTGTTAGCGGGGAAACTCGACTAATTTCTAATGGCAGTGTAGTAAGGTATACCTTTGGACGATAATAAGTGACAGTATTATGTCATTGAGTGGTGTCATTAGTTGATTGATCGGGCTTGTCGAAAGTTTTTCTGAATAATTGTTAGCGATATTATTGTAGTGCAATAATTAATGGCAATGTAAACATTTGATTCTTTCGTTTTACGTTTGTTTCTGATTCGATTTTACTAAACTCGTAGCTGTGAATGCTGTAAGATTTTTGGATAATAATTCTGTAGGCAAGAAAATTCTTATTAGTTTTGTACTAAATTCCTAATCAATGATATTTCATTTTTACAAGCTCCAACATAAATATATCCATTTATATTTTAGAAGTAATTAATTTTTTATCTACCAAAAAGATTAGCCTAGCTAACATGAGATAGAACATTTAAATACAGAAATATATCACAATATATATATTATCCACAACGATCTTGAAAAGTTTTCATAACATTTTCAAATCGCGTTCGAAACCACTTCAAACATGACATACCCACTATACGCAAAATCACTTAATATTCCCCAAAGTGATAACTCCGTGAGTTGCTCCACTCCTAGTACCGTCTAGTTAGCGTGTTGGCTCTTCTCGAAACTATCAGCAAAGTTATCGAGTTTCAGACAGAAGATATATCAGGCTAGGTGAAAATTAGCTCAGTTTTATGTGATACGAGGAATCTTTATTAGATTTTGTATGTAGTCAGTGTGAAGTGGATTCATGACGTTCTTGCTCTAGTTACCGACACGTATTGGTAACGTTTAATTGTAACGCGTGGTTTGAATTATGCTGTAAACTTGAAAGTGTGTTTGCATGAAGTGTTTGTGGTTATTCTGCAAGTAAAATAGGACTAAAACATCAGAGGTTCTGGATTTACCGGACTTTTTTGCAAAAGCATACTCGGCGAGTGTAGTTCTGTGAAACAATTTAAGTAGTGGTGTTAGTGCTTCCATAGATTACCTCATACGAACAGTAATTTTACCTGTTGCATAAGGTTCGTTTGTATAACGCCATGAAAGTAGAAGATTATGGGTTCATAAAAAAAACCGGCCAAGTGCGAGTCGGACTCTATTATCGCAAAAACGTACCCCTTAAATATTAATTTCTTTCTGTTTTTAGTATTTGTTGTTATAGCGGCAACAGAAATACATCATCTGTGAAAATTTCAACTGTCTAGCTATCACGGTTCATGCGATACAGCCTGGTGATAGACAGACAGACGGACCGCGGAGTCTTAGTAATAGGGTCCCGTTTTTACCCTTTGGATACGGAACCCTAAAAACCAACAATATCTTTAGGTACATTGACACGAAGAAGGAAAAACAATATTTTGAATTGTCAAAGTCTAACAAATAATCTGAAGTTTACTATGAGCCAAAGCGTTAAGGAAGACGTGTTCCTTTGCTAATGTTATTCGCATTGTGTACTCCCAACTAATTTTGATAACCAAAGATATAAACATTGAGTACTTACTCAGACGGATATGCGTACAAAGGAAGCATATTAATACGTTTATCTTGAGTATGTTTCCGATACTTCTCTCTAAATAAGGACTCTGCGTCGTCATGGGCTTTGACTGATCAGATTAATCTCAAAGTCAAGGTCAAGCGCGAGCCTATCAATTATAAAACAAAAGTTTATGAAGATTCGGAACGCTCAATGAAGCCCTAACTAGCCAAGAGTCATTCACTTAGAACTAAGAAATAATAGATCGTAAGATCCATTCAAAATCAAGTACCAACTAGCTGGCTGTCAACATTTCTAATAAGCTACAACACAACAAAACAAAAGAAAACAGATACATGCCACATAAACCCAAATTTGCCCACCCATATTTTACAAATCAAAGAGAAACGGATGAAACTTCAAATAACCCTGATCCGACATTACAGAAAGATTTGCGGTCCTTCCGACCCGGATCTGATAAACAAGACCCGGATAACCGGATGAGTAACACAATGTGGAACCATGACGTCCATTATGGTTTGGCACGAATCTTTGAGCTGCAGGATTGAGAGATTTCAAGAGGTGTTGGTAAACAGGCCCCTGGTAATGCTCATGTATTGGCAAACAATATTGAAATGTTTTACGGTGGAGATGTAAAAGGAGTGGATGTCTTCTTGTAGACTTCATAAACAGCTACGGGTAAGTAGTGAATAGGTTACTAATTTATGTATTAAGGTTACACTAGTCGAAAATTCTTTCATACAAACGTAGTCTACTCCATTGTTTGAAGATGTACGTTCAAAATTAAAATTGATATCAATTTGTCTCATCGTTATCTAGCCCTATATGGAGCAAAAATGTAAAAAAAGATATATATTTGAAAGTTATGAGCATCGAAAGTTCCATATTTCAACACAAGTTTTAACGCATGTTAGGGCAGAAGTAAATACATTAAGAAAAAGGAAAATTGCAAAACGGCCTCCATACAGGGATAGATTAGTAATTCAACTAATTTTATTTTGAAAATATACATTTAGTCGTTTTTTTAATGACATCTAGACTCCCAAAGGTCGGTTTAAAAATTTCGCGCGCTCGTTTTCGTCCTAAATCATCATCGCTTTCGATATAAATTTGCAAAAGTGCTAACTCGCACGCGAACTAGCTTCTTTCTGCTCATCACAGCATCTATTTCTTTCGCACGTGTTGTCGGATGAGATAGCATGCATTTTAACCTCGCGCACAAAATAGTTCGTGCCGTCGACTAGGGGAACCTTAAGGTGTTCTTACTTCTAGAAACCTAAGCTTGCGCTATTATTGACCGTGGCTATCAGTTGATATTGATAGAATTATCGTCAATCCCGAAGAAAAACAAAAGTAAATAAATAGTTCTTCTTTGACTTTTACAATTATGGGTATACTAAGTATACCATCACCCCCACAGATAAGCCAGCCAAAAAGCCATTGGACATTGTGTCTAGAAGTCCAGGTTATAAAAACGTAAACAAGCAACAAGTCGTTGTTCTTGATCGTGGTAGGCTGCCGGTTACAAGAACGAGGGAAAAGAAGCAATAAACTATGAAATACTTACCTTATATGCTACTTATTACTACATAAAAGATTATCATTGAGAGTACCAATAGGGATTGAAAGAACAGGTTGTAGGAAAAACCTGTTCCCTCAATCCCACTTGTATGTAGCAAAGAGGGAATTTAGTTTGGCGGTAACAAATATCTCACGATTTTAGCACCGCTAATACTTCTTCATGATTCTGGCCTCCTGGTAGTTTGGGTATAAATAAATGCTTATAATGCTCAACATCTAACTAAAAAAGCAAAAAAAGGAAGCTATATTTTTATCATGTTATTAAACCCTCGACTGATTTTAATCGTCCCAATACTAGTACCTACTGATCCGTAGGTGCCAAATGAGGAATACAATTTTAAATAATACATTATTCCACTAATACTCCTGTGAAAAATATCGATAGGTTCCGTATGTGGAATACATAAGCTAAGGTGCCATTAACTCAGGTGCCTAATGTAGAATACGTCGATATTAGGTCAAAAATCAAAATCAAAATCAATAATTTTTATTTCACATAGGCCTACATGGGCACTTATAAAACGTCGACAATGTGCACGGTTCGGGTTGGTCGATTCCTATGGAGAAGAACCGGCAAGAAACTCCATGGTTACTCTTTTAAAAAATTGTTTGGTTTTTCAATATTTCCATGTTACAGCAGTACTTAGATGGGGGGACAACGCAGGCCAGATAATAAGTCGTAAGAAACTAAAACAAGAAATGATTATATAATAAATAAACAAAAGATTAAAAAAAGTAAAACGAGATAAAATGTTAACAATCTAGAAGGCCTACAATGTTCACACATTTACAAACCAATCGGTAAAATAATCTATACAAGGTAGAGTTATTGTATAGGGTCAGAAGACACAAAGAAAAGAAGATAATTAAAACATAAGAGACAAAGAAAGAATAAGAAATAGAAGAAACAGGCATCAGGTACGACTTTGTACCTTCAAAGTTGCTACAATTGTATTTAAACAAATAAATAAAGATAAATAATAGAAGAAAGAACTAAAGCTGCTTCTTCATTATATGTAAACAAATCCTATATAGTATCAGATTATATCCAGAATAATTCTAGACCAAAATCCGCCTTAATCTCGAAAAGAAATACCTTCTAAACAATACGATCCATAAGTTAAATAACACATCGTCACGGAATCCATAAACAAACCGAAATAAATTCGAAACAATCCGTCTGACAGTTATATAAAAACAATACTAATAAAAAAATATAACTTTTTCATTGATTGTGTTTAACGAACTGTGAAGGATTGTTTGATAGACAATCTATTAACGATTACGAAACTGATTAAAATAAAGATTTGGATGACAAAACCCCAATGACTATTACAGTCATTGTTCAGAAGAAAATTGCATCAATAGAATTTACAGCGTTGCATTTACCAACAAGACGTTGACAGTAGTAGACATATTCTTGCAGTTAAGGACTGGAATATTTTCCGACTTAATTTTCCTGCCCTTGTCCTTGCTTGGGGTCGGCGCAACACGTTTCGTTCTTCCAAAAAAACGGACAATTCTACATACATAATTTAATCATTAGAACAAAAAAAGTTTTCAAGAACACTACGTGTCATCTGCCTTCACTTTATCTAAAGAAGAACAAAGACGACGCAACTGTGCCCACATTAGCATAGTGAACACAATATTCACGTCTCGGTATGAATATGTGCATGTCTGAGGACACTCTGACTCACACACTGAATATTTAAATACTATGTGGTAACTAAATGGGTGATCGATGCGATTCGATTAAAATAACACCTTTAAGCGATTTTTACTAGGCGAAATTCCAAGTACGCACACAGACGCAATGCTATTCGACCGATTTTCACTGGCAAATCTTAGTAAACACGTGCAAATATCGCCTATCGACAATTTTTTTTATTAATTTCCCTAAGGCACGGGGTCCCAGCGCTAAGAAAGAAAATTTGGTTCAAATAAATCTCACTAGATGGCGCTATAGGCATCGTTTTATGGTGGTGCGCAATTACTTGTATTTTATTGTGTACAATTAACATTTTCTGGAATTTAACATTAAAAATTCTATGTTCTTGTTTAATCAACTCTCCTAGGCACAAAAATATAGAATATTGGGCTCTTAATTCACATTTCAAAGATTATTTGAACGGATCATCATTTAAATTTTATGCCAATAGATGGCGAGGTTTTAAATTTCTGAGGCATTCCACTCGATTGTTTAAATTTGTATTGCAAGACACTTTGGTGCAATGAAACTGTAAAAACAAGCAAAAAATACTATAAAACAAATCGTCACTATATTTTTAGAAAAAAATATTCACGAACCGAGTAAACCCTTTTACTTGTAAGTCGCTGCTTACACCATCTACATCGATTTACAAAAAATAATCAGTTTAATCAGACGTAAAACGCAAGTTATGTTGGCGCGATTTCTTTGTATGGGATGAGGCATCTGTATGCTAGTATTATATTATCTGTGCCTAAGGTTATAGCCGGCAAATAGGCATTTCTTAGAACAAAAATTTCGAAAACAGGTGACATCTACCAATCTAGACCAGGCCCGCATGGTTGATGCACTGGTCAACATCCTCACAGAGAGAGGGGTCTGTGTAACGGAAACAAAGCTGATTATGCATATGCTAAGGATATTATCATGTCTTGCTTTGAAATGTAGTAAAAAATCACCATGTTCTAATTGCTTAGTGCGATTTTTGTCTCACGCTGGATCGCGTAAACGTAAACGTATTGAAACTGGATAACCGCCGTCTAGTGACAGTAAGGAGAAACCTCTTTTTTGTATACAAAGATCCAAATTGACATCGATCGTTAACATTACCACGATCAAGTACTTTTAAAAAGCTCGGCTAAGCACACTGGTATAGTTTCTGTTAAATAAACAGTTACTGTGTCACGAGTGCGATGTCGAAGTTTTTTGTTTACAACAGATATAAAATTTTGCAAAACTTTTTGATGACTATATTATTCTTCTTCCACAACTTTTTCTTTTTAGGGTTCCGTACCCAAAGGGTAAAAACGGGACCCTATACTAAGACTTCGCGGTCCGTCTGTCTGTCACCAGGCTGTATCTCATGAACCGTGATAGCTAGACAGTTGGAATTTTCACAAATTATGTATTTCTGTTGCCGCTATAACAAAAAATACTAAAAATAGATAAATACTATAATCCCCTCTTAAATAAATATTTAAGTGGGGCTCCAATACAAAAAACGTGATTTTTTTGCGCTTCGTGCGCGATTCCGACTCGTACTTGGCCGGTTTTTTATTACGATTTAAGAAGTCCCCAATTGCTAAAAACTTTTAAACTTGGTTGACTGGTAGAGAATGCCTAAGGCATTAAGGCCGCCATTGTACCTTTGTGCAATAATAAAAATTAAAAAAATGCCTACCTGCCAAGATTTAATTACTGGAAATCTTTGGAAAATTGAACTTACAGATTCTGTGTTATTGTGATGTCAATAGGTTACAAAGGCAAAAGTAGTAGAAAAAAAGCTAATACAAAAAATCAAAAAACCAGACTGCTTAAGAAGACACAAAAAAAAGACACAAAAAAGAAAACAAGAAAATCATGCTGTGCAGTCGGAGGATACACAGGTACTCGCGAGCTGGCTGACCATACCAGATGTATCCTTTTTGATTTTTAGGGTACCGTACCCAAAGGGTAAAAACGGGACCCTATTACTGAGACTCCACGATCCGTCCGTCTATCACCAGGCTGTATCTTATGAACCGTGATAGCCAGACAGTTGAAATTTTCACCTTAGAGGTAGGTATTTCTGTTGCCGATATAACAACAAATACTAAAAGCAGAATACCTAAAATAATATTTAAGTGGGGCCAAGAAACAAGATGATGAAATAAACGATAATAACGATACAAGAAACGTGATTTTTTTGCCGTTAATGTACGGATCAAGGGATCCGTACCTCATTCTATTTCTAATTATCCATTATCCGTGCGCAAGTCCGACTCGCACTTGGCCAGTTTTTTTTTATTTTTTTATAAATTTTCATTTAACGTTTTTTTCGAATTAGGTACATTTAAACATGTAAGTGTCATATATTTTTGAAATCACTCTTAAAACCCTTTATTTTGATACCCCAAACGATGGGATTAGTAGGATACAAAAATTGGTCCCCCACAATATGGCGCCCAAAATCCGCCATTTTACAATTCTAATGTAGCCAGTGACATTCGCAAGTTTAAGACGAATCGATTGACGTAAGAATCATCAAAATTGGTCAACGCGTTTAGGCTCTAGAACGTCACATAGGAAAAAAAAGGAGGTGCCTGATATAGTCATATTCTAACATTTTGCAACAGGTTCTTAAGATGCGGAAATGTAACACAGGTATGTTTTCAAATACAAAACGGAAGTTCTACGACATTACCAAAAACACATCACACATTATGGAACCGCTTTCAACTATCGAAAAAAACATGTCCGCCAAATAGGACAACAAAACGCTGGTTAAGAAAAGATTATCAGTAGACCATTAGTGCCGTAAACGGTAGTCGTTACCGAACTGTAGTTTAAACTAATTGACGACACAATCGGACACGGCTCGGGTTTAGGAGGGTTCACATCTGCGGATATTCTACGATTTTGAAGCGCGCTTAGTTTTAGAGTGTACTGTTTTCCAGCAGTAGCAATTAAAGGTGTAAACAAAATCTCATGAAAGGTTGATCCAGAATAGTCATTTTTTAAAGAACATAAAGACCCCATCTGATAGTAGAAGAGCCTTGAACTTCTAAATACTAGCGGATTCAATTATGGTTGGCTCTAATTCTCAACGGACACCTAATACACTTTGTCCTACTACAAAGTCTTCTCCAAAGTCTTTAATCAAATTCAAAGACTGTCAACCGTCCATTCCTTGGCAGTCCAAAAGTCGTCACAATCTAAGAAGTCCGTTGACGTTTCTTATTTTACATGCCGCAATAATTTTCTAAGTAGAAATTGAAAAATCGAATTCATAATCGTAATTAATTCCTTCCTTCCACTATTACAACGAGTATCATTCGCAAGCATCAAGTTTAATTATTATTAAGTATTTTTATGGAGTTTTGGCGGGAACGTGATGGCGTCTATGTTGCTTCTCTGTTTTATTTTCCTAAAATTGTGTTTAACTGAATATTAATAGTGTAAAAATGGTGGTGTTTTGTTCTAATAATATTAGTGAACGTGCACGAGTGTGGGAAAGTGAAACACAGCGGTAGAACATGAGTTTGTTCATGTTCGCGACAAAACTCCGTGGAGGCTTCCAATAAAGTTACCGCCATTTTAATGGGGCCTAACTATTATCTATTAGTCTATGACTAGGATATTGGACTAAAAACTAAAGAAACTAGAACTTCTAAACTTGACACAGGCTAAATGCATAAAACGTGCGAAGCCAAAACAAAAAAAAAAGCTATTTTTATAACTGTCAAAACGGGCCTTTTATTTTTTGACAACTATAGTACTTAGCGCAATGATCAATTTAGGGCGAATTTTACCGATAAAATTCGCTCCCAGCACATCTAAACCGCGTTTAAAAGTTGTCAGTGTCACAATGATGTAACTGACAGCTGACAGCTCAATCCCAGCTTACACTATGTAATAGTTAAATATGCTGATCCTTACAAAGAGAAACACAACTAAACCACACCAATACCCCATAAATGTGCAACCACCTTTAACAAAACACCGACCGATTGGAACGACAATTTGGTTACACTATCGATGGACAATGGCGTACAATGGTTATCTGACTACCCACACAAGTAATTCATGTTAGTTTAAAGTAATGGCGACGTTAGCCATTAGTGTGTTGCTTGCTTTACAAAATGGTGTCTGGTCTATGGTTGTGAAGTAAATGAAGTCTGTAGTTTTGTGGTGCTGGGTTCTGTTACAACTGTTACAAGTATGTTGTAATGTTTTTCGTTTATCGTATCCTGTTGTTTTTTTTTTCTTTTTCGGACTATCGACAATGGGCTCTCGTTCAAGTAACATTCTTCACGTGACATTTCGGTAGCGAATGTCAATCCGATCCATGACGTTTTGACATGAGTTTTCGCTGAATTAATGTCACTTTGTCTATGCCAAGAGCAACAAAGGCAAAAGTTGTTGCTTATAATCAAATATCAGTCCCTGTCGTCCATGTTTCCAAATGCCTACCCTAAATTAAATTCAAATTTCGAACAGTTTCTTTCATTTGTTTTTATGACCGAATAATACGTTCGTTTTCCAGTCTTTTTACAGCTATTCAATCTTTGAAATCAACCTTATATCTATGAGAATAAAGGTCACTGTGATAGATATTTGGAGATAAAATTACTATGATAGCCTGTGTTACCCAAAGGACTGTATATCTGACCACTATTACTTATTATATATCTATGTCCAAATTGAACCTCTACTAAGCACTTGTTTACTTACCTTTTTTCGCAGAAACTAGCCCACATATCAACGAAAATGGCGCCTGAGTAGACTATTTATTCGCAAGTAAATGTGAATACTGAACTGAATACGAAGAGCACTTTCGAAGGGACCGCAAATAAATTGTGGTGGGTCTAGTACATGTCTGGAGCTAGATTGATTCTGAAAAGGGTCTCAATTTGCTTAGTATTTTCGTGAAAACATGAGAATGTTTGAAGGGTCCATCTATTTCAATCCCTGACATTTATTTCATAGGTTTTTTTAAATTTTTATCCACCAAGTTAATGGGCTAACAAAGTGCTTTCGAACTATTAGGCAGATTAGAATTTTCTGACTTCTAAAACTACCAAATAATTTTGTGTGTTCTCTTCACATTCAGATTTCTCATTCATCATCTGCCTAGCCTTTTTTCCAATTATTGTTGGGGTCGGCTTCCAGTCTTACCGGATTTAGCTGAGTACCAGTGAGCGACTGCCTATCTGACCTCCACAACCCAGTAACTGGGTAACCCGATACCTCTTCGCAAGACTGGTGTCAGATCTCAGGCTTCTGACTACCCGTAACGACTGTCAAAGATCTTTAAATGACAGCCACGGAGGAAACTCGTTATGTTGAAATGGTCACCCATCCACGGACCGACCTCGTCAAGCGTTGCTTAACCTTGAAGATCGACCCTTGCGGCTGTTATTATTTACCCACGAGCTCCCAGATTTCTCATTGTTCCGAATTATTCATTGTAGCTTACGGTCTCCATTTATAAACTTACCGTAGGTACAATCAAATTAAAATAAAAAATGCAAATTTTACTTTAAAACGTTTCCATGATAGGTGGAACCTTCAAAATTAAATACGAAAAATCTGTGTAACTCTTCAAAATGGCAGACAGTACGACCTTCACGTTGAAAAGTTAATTAATTCTAATGAACATGGTAACTGGGTCATTTCATAATATATTACAAGTTTTGAACAACAATACGTACTTTGTTACCACATTGAGAACATGAATAACATGGCTAATAGAAGCATCTTGAACAAAGAAGTCTAAAGGAGCGGATTCAATGGCACAAGATAACAAATAAACATATCATCTAGAGTCTATAGCTCGCAGAACGAATGGTCGATTATAGGGTCGAAAAGTTCTGGAGTGGCAACCGCATACCGGCAGAGTACCGTTGGAAGATCTAGTTGGACCGATGTCCTGATTAAGGCTGCGGGAATCCGAGACGCACAGAACCATTCGGTATGGAGGCCTATGTTTAGCAGTGGACGTCTTTCGACTGAAATGGCGATGATGATATTGAGAAGTCCTGCCTAATGGCACAAACAGAGGAAGAAATGGTGTAAGGAGGAGGTTTATGTCCTGCAGACGGCAGAAATACTGCTGAATATTCATTAATGTTGTAAAAATATACCTAGCTATGATAAAACTGGCAAGCAGTAGTTTACTGAGGAATGTTGCACTGGAGAAAGAGTTCCTATTCGTATTTCGACTACCTATACGGGTAAAAATCGAAGATATAAAAGTATCTAAGCACAAAATACCGGTTAGTATTGGCATCGAACCTGTGTGTTCTATTGGCAGAATGTTAGACGACCAATCGACCTAAATAGCCTATTGTGAGAATCTCGAACTAGTGTTCCAAACTCAGATACCTACCTACAATAGTAGAAACCCTCTGAGACAAAAGTGTTTCGATTTTGCAGAAAAACCAACGCTAATTATCACCGGAATTATTGGACAGATTTTAACAGTAGTTTGTCTACTTCAAGATCATAATCAACCACAATCAGTAGATCATCTTGTATGATTGTATCAGTAGGTCTTCCTTTGGTAGGTACCTACACTTATTATTTAGGTCTTAGGTGGTAACCTATGATGAATTGAAAAATAGAATACAATATTCATACAGTGTAGAGTATTGAAGTAATAAACAGTTAATTCGGTTATCTGCTTCCTAAATTGAATTGAATTATGGAAAACAATAATTATACAGTGTAGAGTATTGAAGTAATAAGCAGTAAATACGGTTCTCTGCTTCCTAAATTGAATTGAATTATGAAACACAATAATTATACAGTGTAGAGTATTGAAGTAATAAGCAGTAAATACGGTTATCTGCTTCCTAAATTGAATTAAATTATGGAATACAATAATTATACAGTGTAGAGTATTGAAGTAATAAGCAGTAAATACGGTTCTCTGCTTCCTAAATTGAATTGAATTATGGAATACAATATTTATACAGTGTAAAGTATTGAAGTCATAAGCAGTAAATACGGTTCTCTGCTTCCTAAATTGAATTGAATTATGTAATACAATTATTATACAGTGTAGAGTATTGAAAGTAATATTAAATAAAGTAAAATTCTTACTCCAAAGATATATTTGCATAAAGATTTGTCTAACAAAGACAATGCTGACAAGTGACACATACAGCACACGCTTAAATTTTATCAACATTTACTTTGCAATTACAATGTCTAGTCCACTTCCACTCATTCAAAAACAATAACAACACATAAGCCAAGGGTCTACTCGTACTCCTTGCCCGTCGTGGACAAAGCGCGGAACAATTGCATCGTCGCCAGCGTCGGTGTATATAACTTTGCATACCACTTGGCCAATGTAAATATGAATCAGTATTAGCACTAAAACAATAGGTTTCAATCATAACAGCAGATGTTAGCACGATGTTGTTATAACACTATTGTATGACATTTGTTGTAAGTTTAGTTGCGTAAATGATGATTTATGTCATTAGGACTTTTAACACTGTCGCCAACCCAGCTTTAGCTAGCGTACTGGGAATACTCGAATCGTGCCTTCTCTGAATGAGAAGAGGCCTTTGCCCTTCAATGGGGCAGTTACGGCATGGCATATAATATGATTATGATTTTGACAATCTCGGGACCCTGTGGTCCCGGACTCCCGGTCCTTTGAAAAGCGTGCGAGGGGCCGAAGCCAACTCGCAGAGGCCTTCTTAGGCATTTATCAGTAAATGTGACACCAACCGACGATTACCCCTGTGTGCACTGCGCAGGTGCATCCAAGGACAATCCCCGATTGGTGCAGGACTATTGCAAAATATGGAGAGAAATGCATTGGGCTATGGGTTTGGTAGGTTTAGTGGATCGATTGCCTAAAACTATAGAAGGACTACTGGCGCTTGCCTGACCAATGTTGAACTACACGGCTATAAAATGGCAGGGGGTGACTGGTACAATCAATTAATGCTCCCCCCTAAAGGGTCGTTCGCACTTTAGTGACGGAGGCAACATATCCGGAGGTGTTTGAGGAGTGGAGAAGTATTCCACGGCTAACAGGACAATCCCGGAAGTACGGTCAAGATCCTTACCAGCATCTTACTGTGTTAACTTCCTTCCTCCGAGAACGTCTGCTCTTGCGAATCTCCACTCAAACCAGCCAATTAAGGCAAGATAAAGGAGCTCTGTTCCCCATTAGAGTTCACTCCGACCGGCCAATAAGGGCAAGCCAGAGATGAGGGACAAGACTTATCCCTGGAGATGAGGTTCGTGGAGTCCCCACTGCCCACCAGCTCACCACAAAGCTGCACGCGGATTGTATCTCTCTTAGTCTGGCCCCTCACCTTAGGCATGTTGCGGCAAAGTAAAATGTACCAGCACAAACATAGGGATATATGATTTTTATTATTAGCACGTTTAACCTTAGATACTGCTAGTTCATCAAGTCCTAATTAGCTTAGGTGCCCAATGAAGCCCGTGAACAATCCCACTGCACTATTCCTAAAAGCCAGAACCAACAGTGGCGACCACCAGAAAAGTGCCGAGGCAATAAAGCTCGACGAAGTCCCGGCGAATTAATTTAACTGTCTTGGATCCCGCAACGAAATTAATCAGAAAAGAATAACGGATGAGTAGAAAAATAAACATATTTCTAAGCCCGTGAAGTGGAGTTCCGAACTGTACTTATGGGCTAAAGACGTTTAATACTGTATGTGCTAGAAAGTTGTAGTGTCTGAAGATAGCACTTTTCCTGGCCTTAAGGCGCCGATTCCCTTGAGTAGCTGATTTAAAAATGAGAATCACGTCTAAACGGCTAGTTGTAATTTATTGAAAAAAATATATGTTATATTAGACCATTTTCTTAATAATTTCATCTGAGCAAATTTTGAGTTTTATTCGTATATCATAGTGTAATTAATTTGTAAAATTATGTCTAAAACGGACAAAACACGACAATCGCATCAAAACCGCTGGGCGTATTTTAATGAAATCGACACCATCTCAAAGACAATTTAATTATCTACATTTTAATCTGAATCTTTTTTTTGAAAGTCATAAATAATAAGGCAAGTACAACAAACTACTAAATTATGGGTCGCGCGGGTGTGAAACGAGTGCGGGTTTTGTAACCTCAAGTTCGTTGGCGTTAGTCGTCGTCTTAAGAAATAATATGTATTGTTCAAAGTGTTTCTGCTTCCTACTACCGTTTCAGAGAACCTTTGAGGAGTTCCTTATAAACCCAAAAAGGGCTCAGTCGACTCAGGCCAGCACATTTGTCTTAAAACTGATCATGCTAAGAAAACACTCATCAGGGCTTGGCCTTTCATCTACGGGCAAACCAAGTAGATATCTAGACAATATATTTGCGATGTATTTCAGACAGTACAATTCATTAGCATTACTGACCTATCTTCGGCTTAGCAAACCACAAGAAATCTGAAATACCGTTGGCGTTGCACATAAAATACACATCTCACACAGCGAAGACTTCGAGAAAAACACGAGATGATAAGACAAACGACTTCGATAAATCTAGACACGTTACTTTTCAAGCTAATTGACTTTTTATTCACTAACACATTAGACTAGTTGAATTAATTATTCATTAACATACTAACGCATTTAAAATGGTAATTTTTCTGTATAAACAGTATGAAGAGATGGCCATTATGAACACGGGTGCTATACATTGCTGCAATCTTGTTTATGATCTTGAAGAAGAGATATTGTCTGTTTGCATACTTGCAAGGCAGATTGGTCATCAAACGTGCCTTTAATATTTTAAGAGAACGTTTTCAGAAGATCCTTCCACATTTCAGTTATCTCCTTAAGAAAATGTTTTCTAGAACAATTTATTTTAGACTAGCTACCACCCGTGGTCCCGCCCAAGAGGAATTAGTACTTCTATCTTTATAAATTGTATGTCTGATGTTATTCTGATGTCTATGCTATTACTGTAAAATTTCATCATAATTGATAATATTAGTAGGATAGTAGTAGGACTTTCCAGGCAATCGTCTCATACATATGAACCAACGTATATATAAAGAAGCAAATAATATTCCTACCCTTTTATTAAACCCATTTCTCGCTTTCTACAAAACAAATAAAGTGAAAATTCTCATCCTGGTATTACTTACATCATACAAAGGCGTACTACCCACATATTACTTAGAAAAAAAACTTTCTACTACCCACCAAATATCGATATGAAAACATACCGATAGTTCGGAGTTTATCCTGAAACTTTTATCGAAAGAACACCATGATTTATTCTCAGACCTTTTTGTAATATCGATATACAAAAGGGCTATATTTCAAAACTACTTTATGAATACTGTTAATAACTATTGGGTATATAAATTGTTTGTAGAAGGGGAATAAAATGGAGGGTGCAAGGCGGAAAGAGGGTTGAGCCCAGACTTGAGTACTAGCGTTTTTATGTAAATGTTTAGTTCAGTTAGGTCTCAAGTCGAGAAATATTACGCTCGTGATTTTTATCTAGGTAAGTGCTACGCTCTTGGTTCTGTGAAGGTAGATTTAAAGGGTCGTTGAACAAGGGTCATCAGCCCAAGTTTTTAGGTTTGCGGTATTATCCGTTTTTGTAAAAAAAAAATTGGACTGGCAGGTTTGCTAATTCAGTTCAAATCAGGAATAAGGGAGGATGATGAGATCGACTCTTGCTTAGAAGTAAACTATACACTCTTGACTAAAATAACCTCAGGTTGTAGCTATCTAGAAACACAGACTGGTGGCAAATTCCTTATCATCTGTGAAGATGATGATTGAAGATGATTCATAACATCAGACAATAGAAAGTGTCAATTAATTTTCCTCGGTCCACCTGTACCCATTCTGCTAGGAAGTGAACTTCTAATGGATTGAAGGAAGGACCACCCAAAGGAAGTGCTGAAGACTACCTACATACCCACAGCTACAAACTTCCATGACTCTAATTAAACATTAATCAACGCTACGTTAAGCTAATTACAACCATGAAATCAACACGTTCATACCGGAAGACGGCGTAAAATAAACTGACTGCGGATATTAGGACTATGTGCTAACTGTAAACTTGAGTGTGTTCGGAGGAAATTGGTGCCTTGAACTGGCTGTACTTGGAGTTGGTAGTTAGACCTTGCGGGAGGCCGAGAAATGCTGGCAGGTTGAATTAAAAGGCATGCAGTGACGTGGTCCGCGATAAAAGATGTGGGGACTTTGCCACAAAAGAGTAACGGGTGCCTAAAGAGAAAATCAATGAAGCTATAATAACAGACTTTTTAAAAGAGACTCGTTTGCCTGACGCACCTTGGATCTTCGGCACTGGTATCAAACTGCTGACTATTTGGCTAATCTTTTTCCAGCATGAGATGGTGTTCTCGCATAACAGGGTTGCCTGGAAGAGATCGCAGATCGCGATAAGGCCGCCTGTTGTATGTTGTTGTTATTTTAAGGTTTCCGTATGTAATGTTTTTATCTTGGTGTACAATAAAGTATATAATTAATAAATAATAAACCTATGCTGGCTCGGGACTGCTATGAAAATGATAAAGAATTGCTAGAGACATAAAAGGTGTTCAAGAACTTTGAAATGTTTGAATTTCTTAGCTGACAAGTTGGTTTTAAAGCTACGCAGGTGTTACGTGCATTCCAGCCGATTTTTGCTCAATTTCCTACAACCGATATATCAGAGTTCGCCGTATTTACTCGATTTTCGACAATGCGATCGACAGAAATCGAGCTTGAAGGCACGTATAGCCGTTATCGCGACAGTCATATTTCAGGCGCTGTAGTTAAATTCGCCTGAAGGGAATTTGCCTTAGTGTTTAGAAAGACCAAGCATATAGAATTGAAAAGAGATTTAAATAAAAGTTTGAGATAAGAATTGAACTTTTCGACATATTAAAGCTACCATATTGTTTTAAATCAATTGTCCTTATCCCGAATTATTTGGGGTGACTCGTCATCTCAGTGGTCACTCCCTTCTTAGGCCTTATTATATCATCGTCCATTCATCGTCTTTTTGGTCTTCCTCTACTGTTCAAAACTTTTCTCACTACATTTGTGTCTTTTTCAATGTCATCTCCAGTTCATAGATTTTGTTGGTATTTAGAATAAGCTTTACTCCCCTTGGGTTACTTAAGTACAACCCTATTCTAGGCCAGTCCTATTCTTGTTATATTCACTATATAAACAACACTAATAAATCAATCGATGTACAGCAGCACCTAACTACCTAGTTCTGCATGATTCAATCCAAACACTAGCATGTGAAGATCGGTATCAAACCAAATAATACAGTACGCACACTCGGTACAAACGCGACGCAACAGCACGACACGTTTAGAATCGATAACCACCTATTTGTACGTCATTTCACTTTACTTTCTAAAATGTACGTAGAATGTATTTAAAGGAACGTTTGGTGTGTGGAAGATAGATTGAAATGTCACTTGCAAAGCTTGGTGTTTGCTTTTGGCAAATTTTTTGGAATGTTGCCTTGAACGCTCACGGCAAGTCTTTATCAAGTCTAACTACAACATAACACTGCTTACCAACAGGTGAGATAGTGCAAATCTAAAAAAAAAACAACTCAGTAACTGGGTAACACAATAGCCCTTTGCAAGAATGGTGCCAAATTTTCTGACTTCTATATTACCAATTCGACATACGTCTATTCTATTCACACTATTGGCAAACAAAAGACACGAGGCACGAGGGGCAGATGGGCAAAAAAATCAACAATAACTGTTAGAAATAAACTTGAAGTATCATTCTTCAAGTTTTTTTCTACAAGTTCAAGTATGTATAAGAAGGTTTATGAAAGACAATAGTTTCAATAATGTTCTTTCTGTTATTTTATTTATAACTTTTTATCTGTTAATTTGATTTGCTTCTAAGTATGTACTGTGATGGAATCTCCCCCCCCCCCCCCCCCCCCCCACCCCTCAAAACCGCCCTTGGTTAGTCAACACAATTATGTGCCTAAGTACCTACAGCAAATACAGAGTGTTTCGCAAAAGGATCTTTGTTTGATCAAGCAGTCTGGAATGCCATGCTCGTGACGTACCTCCGCAGTTTATGAATCGAAACCATTGTTCTGAACTACCATCTGTTGTAATACGTAAATACATCGCCAACTTCTACACACATTGGAAATAGTTGGTATATGAGGCAGGCGGAGAATATATGTATAACGTAGTTTTATTTTCTCTGTGAATATATGTGACAAATATTTTGTACCGACTTAGTGTTGGGGTTAATAAGGTGGAAACTAAAGAATATACCTAACGGTTTTTTTTTTTAATAATAACAGTTTAAATACCCTTTGTTTTAAATATCGGAAAGGTGTGTGTAGCACATGTGGCTCCTACTAAGGTTGACGGAATATAGTATCGACTACCGTGATCAGCTAGCATTTCAGTTTCAAGTGTTGACAAGGGCTCAAATAATAAATTAATAAAAATTAATTGATCATTAATGGTAAGAGAGAAAAGGCTATAGTGTTGAATAGTATTGATTTATTTTTGATAAACTCCAACACTTATACTGCATTTGAAATAACATTAAGACATATCTACAACTCTTTTTACAGTCCGTTCAACCGATTTTGAGTTCTATCCCGTCAACATAAGGATGCCATAAAAAGCATAAACCTGTTACCAAAAACAACTGTTTACTACAGCTACCATTTGTCGTATCACCAACGCAATAGAAATCAAAATCGGTTGAACGGGCTGTAGAATGGGCTTATTTAAATGTCTAATGTTTTCTCAAATGGTGTTTAGGTAGGTAACACTTACACAACATAGAACACAAGTCACACAAGCATTTTCTTTGTAAGTGGACTAGGCCGTAGGTATCATACCATAACCCATCACGAGAGATCGGTCCGGGTTGGTGGAGGTCACATGTCTTTGGATTTATGGTAGGTACTAGGACGAAAAATGTTTTCCTAGGTACATCGTTCTGATAGCAGTAGTAAATGCATACTGGTTTTACATATTAGTTACATAGTGAAACAGAAAACCTACAGGCAAATGAGTAGGTAACCTTTAAGTTATGTTTAATGATTGAAACCCATTGAATATCTAAATTTAACAATCAACTATATTTTTTTGTCGAGAGACTGGATCCTGCGACACAGGGTATCCTAGTGCAGGATCCAGTGTCACATCTTAATATTGTAGGCACGTTTGAAGAAGCTTTTTTTTACATTTTAACAAAGTACAGGGCCCCATTTCTGCTGTTTACTTTCTCTGTAACTATTCTTCTCCTTTCTCTGTTCTTTATTTGATAGTTATTAGTATATTAATTTATTTGTATGTATGTATTTTATGTTATATCTAAGTAATATTATTTAATATAGTTTTTGTACACTGACAGCCCCAATGTATATCTCCTCTCGTTCAGTCCATCCAAAGGTTGCCTGTAAGAGATTGCCCTATGCGATAAGACCGCCCATTGTACACATATCTATAAAAATGTTTTGTCCTGTAATTAATTAAGTGGTGTACAATAAAGTATTAAATAAATAAATAAATAATTAATAAATTGCCGATCGCCGACATAGCTTCTTTTAATCACACAGCTGAAGTGGAACTGTTACGTCTGCCGTATTGAGCAGCTCCAAGGCGAAAATAACTACTGGATTATTGAAGGACACAGAGGCAGTCGCGGCAGACCACGAAGAATATTTAGCTAAATAATACACTATTAGTGTTTGATGTCTCGAAGTCTGCCCGAAGTTTATAACAATGAAAAACATAATCGAGCTAAGAATTGATGCAATAATAGTGCCTAAAACGTTAAACTTTTGTTTCAAAATAATAAAACATTTAAGAACACACCATCAATCTTTATTGTTAAGTCTTCTTTGTACGTGTTTACGAGTAGTTTAAGCTCAAATATACAATGGTAAACAAAATAAAACATTCGCTCTTTCTGAGAAACTATCTAGCCACGGTTATCTAGGTCTGGTGTAAAGCTTACTTTTTCTTAGTAGGTCTGTAGGCAAAGGTGGGAACAGGGAAAACAAGTGCAAGTAGGAAGTGCTAATATTTTTTTAGCACATAAAGAAATGATGTTATTGAAGAGAGAAATAAAGAATCGTCGAAGGAGACTAAAAAGTGTTGGATGTTTTCAAGATGTATTTATGAAACCGTACTCAACTTACAGTTATTTAAGGATCCACAATATTGAAGCAACTACTTACTTCTTGAAAGGTTGTGCTTAAAACACCAACCTGAATTATGGAAAATGTAGATACTTATCACCAGTTTCCCAGCTCAAAATTATCGGAGAATTAATGTGACAAATTGTCAAGCACGCGTTAGCTGCTGTGAATGGTTGAATGAATTTTCAACAGCCAATCACAGCAGATAACGCGTTCTTGACAATTTGTCACATTAATTCTCCGATAATCTTGAGCTGGGAAACTGGGGGTTAACTTTGTATTTTACGGATTACTTTTTAATTTATTTATTTTTTTAATTTGGTTCGACATTCGATATCATAATAACAATTATTATTATTAATTTCCTCCAAGTTCAATATTAATTTTAAATTGATTTGACATTAGATGAAATAAAACGGGGAGGGCGCTAACTTCTGTCATACAGGTCCGCCTAGTTCGGGAGTCAAGAAGGCAAACTAAATATGGTGTTATTTGCTGATGACACATCTTTAGTTTTTAAAGTAAATAGACGTACTTGTCAGGTTGACGACGTAAATAACGCGCTACGGCAGGTTCAGGATTGGTTCACTGCCAATAATTTAGTATTAAATGGTAAAAAAACCAAATGCGTAAAATTTTCGTTGCCAAATGTCAAAAGTACTGATTGTGACATTATATTAAACAAGGAGAAGCTCGAATTCGTCGATAAAACGGTTTTCCTGGGGATCACGCTAGACTCAAGGTTACAATGGGGTCCTCATTTAGTATCACTTGCGGGGCGGCTGAGTTCGGCAGCTTATGCTGTCAGAAAGATTCGTCAATTTACTGATGTGGATACCGCTAGGCTAGTCTATTTTAGTTACTTTCATAATATAATGTCTTACGGTATCTTACTATGGGGAAGGGCTGCAGACATTGAGTCTATTTTTATTCTGCAAAAACGAGCCATCAGAGCGATTTACAATCTTCGCCGCCGTGATTCTCTAAGGGAACTGTTTAAGGACATTAACATCATGACGGTTTCTTGTCAATATATGTATGAAAACATCATGTACGTGAGAAAGAATTTACATCTTTTTAGTAAAAACGGAGACAGACATAATTACATTACTAGAAATAGGGACCAATTAGTTCAACCAGGTTTCAGACTGGCAAAAGTGGCCTCATCTTTCATGGGGTACTGTACAAAATGTTACAATAAAATTCCTCCCCATATTCTAGAACTGAATGAGACGAAATTTAAAAATTGTATAAAACGCACACTATGCAGGCAGGCATATTATAAGTTGGGGGATTATATCACTGATAAAAATGCTTGGCTCAATGCTAGTCCTGCTCCACAACCACTAGGGCGCAAAAACAAATGAAATGTTTATGTTTGTGTTGTATAGACTCGATTTCTTTTAGTATTGTATAGCTGCACAGCACGTGTGTGGGTACTATGTACCCAACTGTAAATCTACCATTTGCTATACCTATGTGTCGTTCGTTGACTTGTGTGTGCCCTGGCAGTTGAGTGTGTCATGCTCTCTCAAATGTCTCTCTGATGGTGGCGCGTGTGTTGGATCATTCGGTTCCCTTCATGATGGTTGAGCTGGGTGGTGCCGATTCATGCGTCATGTTCGTGAACGGGCGCCGTCAGTTGGGATTGGTCATAACTCAACTGCTTCGGATGTTGATGTTTTCCTAGTACCTATTGTATAACTGCACAGTACATGTGTGAGTACTTTTAATACTTTATACCTTTACATAGTATAGTGTGTAGTGATATTCTGGGTGCATTGTCCACACATATGTGAATTTATTAATGTATAATGTATGTACTCATGTACCTAAATATTGTAAAAATCTTTTTTTTTTTTAAAGAGTAAGTGTGGAGTTTCTTGTGCATTCTTCTCCATAACAAGCTACTATCCGAATGCACGGTAGAATCATTTTTTTTATAAAGAGTAAGTATGGAGTTTCTTGTGCATTCTTCTCCATAACAAGCTACTTTCCGAATGCACGGTAGAATCAACTTTTATTCCATGTAAATTTAAAAAGTATGGAGTTTCTTGTGCATTCTTCTCCATAACTAGCTACTTTCCGAATGCACGGTAGAATCAACTTGTATTCCATTTAAATTTAAATTGTGACATTCAAAAGTGCCGCTTGGTGGCCCAGTTGAAATAAATATCTTTTGTCTTTTTGTCTTGTCTTTAAGAGGCTAAAAATTGCTGTAACCAATTATTATGTAAATAATGATTATTGGATTTGATTTGAACTTCCGAAGCGTGAAATACCTACACGTTTAGTTCACCCGTCTTGTAATAGGGGGGACAAGCTTGTTGTCAATCTATTGCTATGATCAATATGTTTTAATCCCCGTCGGAAAAAGAGGGGTGTAACTGTGTGTGTCTGTCTGTGGCATCATGGCTCCAAAACGGATGAATCTATTTTGATTTAGTTTTTTTTTTGTTTGAAATGTGACTGTCGAGAGTGTTTTAGCTATGTTTGATTAAAATTGGTTCAACCGTTCAAGAGCAATTGGCATTTTATCTTTGAATCTGGTTTTTTTCGCAAGATATCATGTCATAATTACGTGTTTCGATAGATTGTCGATTGAAGCGTGTCTACTACTAGGTATATTATTATATATAGTTTAAAAAGGAAAAAAATGAAATAAAATATAAATTTAAAAATCCAATTCAATTTAAAAATAAACTGCTGTAAACGTTGGCAGTCCCCGACGCGAGTAGGTACTTACGAGGCTTATTTTTTGCTTTATAGTGTATAATGTATATTCTGTCCCTATCAAAGAGAAGTGCTTAGCGGTTAAACCGTAACCGTCTAACAAATAAACGCGGAATAAAGTTATACCAGGTATAATTAAGGTATACCCATACATTTTCATAGGTTTATACCTGGTATAACTTTATTCTGCGTTTATTTGTAAGAGGGTAAGTCTTTTACATAAAGACTTACGTATAAAAACTTACCGAGTCCAAACCGGTTTCAAAACAAAAGTGACAAATCACCCGTTACAAACATAACAACACGTAACAATAAAATAAAACTTTCAAGTGGCGTCGAAACGCTTGCTTGAAATTCTGCTCACTCAGTTAGCGAAAATACTCCTAAGAATTAATCTTGCACAGGTATTTTGTATCATACCAGGCCCCTCAGAAAGTATTGCGAAAAAAAGTTTTTATATATGGGAGACTGGCCAGTTATAATGTTTTTCGAAAATATGATTATTTATAAGTAAAAATAAGTAAGTTCCAATTTCAAAATTTCCCTCCACATTTTTTGCGAGTTAATTCAAAGTATTGTGTCTCACTGAAATATGGATCTGCGCCGGGAACATTTTAGAGCTATGATTTTATACGATTTCAAGTGTCGCCTGAAACCGGATGAATCGTACGATAGACTTCAAATGGCATTCATGGATGAAGGCCCTTCCAAGGCAACCGTGTATCGTTGGTATAACGAATTCAAGCGCGGTCGACCAACTTTGGGGGATGACGAAAGAAGCGGTCGCCCTTTGACGGCTGTTACCGAAGAAAACGTGCTAGCAGTGAAAAATTTAATCCAAGACAATAGGCGAATTACATATCAGGAGATTCAACACATATTGAAGATTGGATCGGGAAGCGTTCACGGGATTCTACACAGCCATCTTCGCGTGAGGAGGATAGTATCACGCTGGGTGCCGCACAACCTCACCGATGCTCAGAAGCAGGCCCGGGTGGAATGGTGCCGTGATATGCTTAACAAATTTGAAGCAGGCTCGTCTCGGCGTGTTTACGACATCGTTACAGGTGATGAGTCCTGGATTTATCAATACGACCCAGAAACCAAGCGCCAGTCGACTGTTTGGGTGTTTCAAAATGAGCCAACGCCTACCAAAGTGAAGCGATCTAGAAGCGGGGGTAAGATTTTGATCGCTAGCTTTTTTAATTTGACTGGCCACTTGGTATCAATTCCCTTACGGGATCAAAGAAGCATTAATGCCGAATGGTATACTACCAAATGTTTGCCAGAAGTTTTCTCTGTTATAAGCAACAAGCGACCAAACACAGGGCTCCGCGGGCTACTGCTCCACCACGACAATGCACCTGCGCACACCGCACTCAAAACGAGGGACTTCCTGGACAGCACGCCAGTCAAACTCCTGGGTCACCCTCCTTACAGCCCTGATCTAGCACCGTGTGACTTCTTTTTATTCCCAAAAATAAAAAATCAGCTCAAAGGGATACAATTTTCGTCGCCGGAAAATGCGCTGGCTGCGTTCGAGCAGGCTGTAAACGAGGTGTCTGCGGCGGACTGGAAAAAGTGTTTTGAAAACTGGTTTAGGCGCATGAATCTTTGTATAGAGGCTGGTGGAAAGTACTTTGAAAAGATTTAATAAAAATATATGTACGTATAGAACAATTTTTTTTAGTTTCGCAAAACTTTCTGAGTGTCCCACGTATATGGCGGTCCTATAACTATAGAAAATAACACGTTACGATGCTTCGTACGTGATCATACGATTAAAAGAATAGGTACATCAGCTTGTCGATAAGTATTGAAAGGAGTTGACTGGGTTAACTTTCTCCGCACCAGTTACCAAGTGCTACAAGTATCCTCATACGATATCAAAGACACTATCATATTACAAAAAAAGAACTCTGCCCGCATCCTGTTCTTAAAATAAACCCTCTATTGAAGACTATTAAAAAAAAAACCGTCCATTTTGTACTAGGCAATATTTTCTTTTCGTTCGAAAATAGAACGTGTTAAAGAGTTCGAACCTTTTTGTTTGAACTGTTAGAACAACATTGAGTCGAAAACTAAACAAATGAACCTACGAGATGGGCCAAGGCCGAAACAAATAAATATTTGGACTTTTGGAGTAAAACGAAGGCTGAATTCTGTAATGAGCTTCAGGAAAGGGAGACTTAACTTAGGTACTGAACCAATTTTAATGTGATAACAAAAATAAAGAAGTAATACGGGTTTGTTTATTACAAATTGGGACTCCTCAAATTCCGAATGACAGATTGTTTAATAAATCCTTCTATAACCAAGAGGAATTGATAAGATTAGTTCAGGGCAGAAGTAAGTAGATCTTAATCGTAAATAGATCTTAGTGTATAAAGGAAAAAACCCGTAATCAACGTAACATTAAATAAATCAGAAAATATTCTAAATAAATATCCCACCAGATGTATGAAAAAGAGGATTTAAAAAACAAAGCCAGGTTGCCGAGTATGAATAATAAGCCTATTAAAAGTTAGAGTTTCGTGCCAAATTGTAGAATTCATTCAACCGCAAGTTTTAGAACGTGTGTTGTGTTCTGTGTAGTATTTGACATATGTTCTGAAAGCTGAGTTCCTAAATATCAAATAGAAAGTTTAAATTGAATTGTCACTCACATTGAAATGAGTGGTTCGCCAGTTCACCTTTAAATAAGGTCCAGCAATACCTAGTATTCCGATAGGTTTGGCACCTGCCGTAGAATTTATGTTCGTTTTCGGATCAAAACTTATATTTTCTGAAGTTCGATTCGAACTTTAAGTCATAAATTATGCACGTTGTGCTCTGTCATTTGTTCGTTCAAAGCTGTTCTTACGATCTGATTGGAAAGTTTTAGCGTTTGATTAAAGGCAGGCATAGTTCTGGTTCTGTAATCTTATTTCTATTTAATGCACGGTTGATTCTGTCGCGCCCCATTAGCACTATTATCGTTTGGTTAGAAACGGCTTGGAAGGAATTTAATACATGTGTTGGGATAAGAAATATGCGTCGCTCCAACACTTAGCGAGTCTCGCGGGTGGCTTGTATCAACAAAAGCTGTATTAAGTCGAATAATTTTTTGGTGCTCCCTAAATTTGTAACTACGCTTAATGTAGTCAGCACTCTTTAAAAGCATACATTTGTGCTGTATTTTATAAAAACAATTAAGTTTACAAAGTTCCGAAATTTATAAAATAAAAGTTTAAAGGATCCAATCGTACCTATAAAACTTATTGAATGACATATTCTTACTGTGGCGCAAAGATCGTCGTGTGTCGTTTTCTAATTAGGTATCACTTGGATAGCAAAAATCGAATGATCATTAATAATTGCTGACCAATAAAGATGCTATTAAAAAGCAATTACCCATCTTATTGTATCATTCGATAGCATCTGGCCATCACAATGTATAAAACTCAGTTGGTGGTAATGTTTTCGGTTCGGAATGGTTCGGAACCTCGAACTAATTACTCACCAACCGGTCATGCAAGTGTGAAAATAACTGTGCTATTGCTAAACTACTAAAGAAATTTACATAATACAATATCTATGATATGTGTTTACTATTCTTATGGCATAAAACGATCGTATCTTTTGTAATTTCCTGTTTTGTTACCACTAATTGCTCAAGTGTTCAAAATCGGTAGCCATCTTTGCGAACCAAAAGATCTAAGAGATGTTTATCCAATTTCTTTTTGCTTGTGCCAGTAATGGCTTCAATAATAAAGGGTGCCAATTTCGTTTGCTTATCTATCGGTAAGAGAAAGTCGCTAACCTTGTTCGCAAGATTATAATTTTCGGAATTGTTGAACCGATTTAGATCACTGTTACGTTTCGCTATCTTTTCATTTTACAAAAGAATAAGTTCTTAATAATAAGTTAATTTAACGCAGAGGTTTAGTGGCAAAAAAGAAGAGAAAGAGTCAATTAGGTGAGTTTTATGAGTAAGTTATTTCAATTAAAAGCAGGCTTCTTCTAAAGTTGTTCCCTCTTTTCTGTTTTTTGCACGCGAGTCATCTGTTACTCGACATGTTTTTCTATCGAAACCATCGATTTATTATTCAATGTCAGTTGAAACCTGACGTTTTTTCAGTGAGCCGTTGGTGTAGGAGAACCGGCTCGACGGGAGTGCGAGTCAACAGGTAGGGTATAGGGCACTGACCTACAGTCGCGCTGCATGAATGGCACCGAAGTCGTTCAGCTGGCTGCCAGTCTTAATGAACTATCGATTTTTGAAAACAGAAGCAATACATTATCTAAAACCTACTTAATTCTACCACTGCATATATACCATGGAAATTGTGACAGGCAGAATGGGCGACGTTCCATTGCTTTTCGAAAAAAACTTTTGGAGTTGTGTTTACGAAGTCGTCGTTACGTTCAAGATTTTTAATCACTGCATGCATTGTGATGTTTAAGAATAATAACTACGTTCATTAGCAGCATGTCGACTAAGTAAACCAACTGATAGCAAGTCAAATAACGGCACTTATCTAGCTAATTCCAAAGTGAAAGAAATACTATTTTGATGCAACGATAAAAAAAAAATCTCGTTGTAAAGATAACTGTAGTTTGAAGAGTAACTAAGTAGGTAATTCATGCCGCTCACCTCGCAAACTGCAGGCGAAACGTGTCGTTTCGAGCCAGTTGCACGCCAGTGTCCTTTTGAACTTAACAAAGGTCTACTTTCACCGAAGCCAGCCCCCAAGATTCAACTATACCATATACGGCCCTCTCGACGAATATTGCAACTTTGCTTACGCGCTTTTTATCGAACTAAACAGTAAAGTACAATTGAAACGGTAAATAGCGATCGCAATAAAAAACCGTAGACGCACTTCACAAACACTCGTCAAGATTGACCACTTTTATTTCACCGCACTGCTGATTCTGGAGAAAAAAGCGTTGTATCATGGGCCCGTTTAAAAAAGTTGGGAAACTTTTCGACTGTTTTCGTTGATCGAACGTAGTCGCACGTCCGTCGTGGGCGATGCCGCCGCGCGAATGGCGGCCCGCGGCCGGCCCGGGTTCGGCGACGAGAACAAAACGAGTCGAGACTTGAGAGAAGCGGACCGCGATGGAAGATACACCGAGACCACGTGAGCAAAAGAGATATCCACTCAGAACCGTTTGCCAACCCCCCTAACCCCGCACGCAAAATTTAAGGGGAAGTAAAACACCTGTCTGTAAAACATTATTTTATTGAACATTATCGACCCAGATGTTTTGCAAAGTTTGTTTATTACAAAGAATTTTATTGACTTAATTGGAAGTTATCTGAGTCAATGTGACGTCACAAGGACTACTGTACTTACAAAGTTATTGTTTGCAGGTGTGTCATACTTCAGTCTTATAAAATTTGTATGGAAGAAAAATGGATATAACAAACAATAAAATTGTAAATAATGTATTCACATAGAGAGAATATTACATGATGAATTATATACAAAAACACACAACAATACATGTAAAAATATTACTTATAATATTTATATTCCGATCTCAATAGGAAAATTTAATATAAATAATATTCAGGAAACTTTATGTAAAATAAATAATTCTCAGTAAATATAAAATTGTATAAAAAGTGTCTACTTAACTTATCAGTTATCACCAATCTTAGTTAATAGTGGAGGAAAATAATTGAAGTCAATAAAAGTAGAAAGTACAATAAAATTAAGATTCAAATAAGATTTCAGTGGAATACAAGACTCGTAAAAATCTCTATATACAATAAAAATTAGGTAAATAATTCTTATTACTAATATTCATTTGCTATCATGGTCTTACTAGTTCTACGGGAACACTTAAATCTGGTGTGACTAACAACGGATTCATCTGCGGACGAACCTTAGCATCATAAGCATGTTTTTGTGCAACCACAACAGGTGCTACTTTCTTAAAAAAGTTTGTTCTTACAGCTAAAACTATTGTACTCATAAACCCTAACACAACGTAAATGCCACCAATGATTGAGAACAATCTCAACATGAACTGAAGTAAATTCTCTCTCTCTTGGTATACTTTGACTTTTAAAGCAGCCATATCATACTTGAAGAAAACACCAGGGACTCCGTGAGATCCTTTAGCATGACTGATTGGTCTTTCAAGCTCTTTGACGGAGTACTGAAAAGTTTTTATTGTTTCAAATGTGGTATCCACATCAGTTGGTACAACTTCAATAAAATATTGGTACAACACGTTTTCTTCATTTGTGATTTTAAGGTCACCTTCCAGTGGGTATATTATTCCATTGGCTGGACTACCGAAGCTGAGACGGTGTATTCTGTGACTGAAGTTTTGGGGTGTGTCATCAAACAGCATGTTCAAGTGTATGTGTCCTCTTGGCAAGTGTAAACTTTTTCCTGCTGTTACGTGGAAGTTTCCAGCAACTTTGTTTAGTGTTAGGACACCATGAAGTCTGCATGCGTCTGGACGACGGTTAGGCTTTGTTTTCCGAGCTGGTATTGTAGCACGAACAGACCCATGCCCCTTTTTCCACATCAACTGCCAAACAGAATGGTACTCTTCTCTCAAATAAGAATTTAGGTATTTTACAGCATCAAAGGCGTCTTGTTGCTCCTGTGTGAGCTCAAACCATGTGTCCTCCTCTTGTAACTCACCGAAACCAAACACGCTTTGTGAAGTGGAATCAAGAATATCAGCCCCAATGTTGGAACAGGGCATAGCAACAGTCATATCTATGTTTATTCGGAGCTTTTCATCCATATCAATGTCTGGCATAAATTTGAACACTAAATTACTGTCTAGATAGTAAGTAACTTCGCTGTATATAAGCCACATAATTATAAAAAATGCGATAATGGAAAAAGTGCCGCCTACCGGTGTACTATCCACGTACTCTTCCGGCACTTTCGGAAAGGCGTCCAGCTCTTTCACTCTGTCAAGTACTTTCTTTTTTCCTCTATATCTTAACATTTTTAATTAAAAAATTATCTGTATCTAACGGAAACTCCGCAGTCGACGTGTTTTTGACTTTTTGTGATTTATAAATAATTTGCTTGCACTTGACAAATGACAACTTGACACCTAAGTTGAGTTTGACAGCAAAGCACTGAATCACAGGGATGCGTTCGATTATTTTATTCAATACACCACTTGCTACTTATACTGCAGAGTCAAAAATCAATCTGGTTAGCATTTTTCCAACTTAATTAGGGTCAAATTCCAGGCTTTTATCTGGATGAAGCTGAGTTTTAGTATTTTACATTATGGTTTACATTTCAGGGTCAATAACATTTAAAAAATCGGCTAAAGAACGATCCGTGGGTCGTTGACGAGTGACATAATTGATCGCACCTCTGATAATTTTATATTGTACGTGGAGCCAATGATCGTGGCGCGAAGTTTTTGGCGGGATTTTTCGAGTGTAGTTCAGCAGCTGTTAATATTATTTGCAAATTAAAATTAATTCCTAGTGGATATTGTGATATAAAATTGGTGTTGTTTTGTGTCTCAACTGTCTACGCGACTGGACAATATGTGAAATCATTGACAGAAGCGATCTTGGGATAGTGGAGCGGAGAATTTTATTGTAGTATTGACTACCTCCGCAAAGCTTACTGGGAAGGCTGCTACAATTTGCTGCCGAAAACTCAAAAAAAACATTAGAATCTGTTACATCCGCATTCTAATGCGTACTAAAATCTGTGACCTTAGCCTGCTCGAGTAGAGTAGAGTGAAGGAAAAACCAAAATATACGTGCAACGTTAGAAAGCCGTTCACACCAACACAGATTATAATCACAGTTAGCCATATTATTTTAAACACTTTTTTAAATTAATTATAGTAAACCAAAAGTGATCACGGAGCCAACAGAAAAATCTTCGTCTTTCGGTTAACAAGAAAGTCAAGATTAAATGATCCCCGATCAATTTTTGAACGAAGCTTTGTTTGTCATTTGACTATGACATTTCATGTTTTTTTGTGTGTCATATTATCTGTCATTTTTGCTTGCCGAGTTTCGCCCGCTGCGAAATACGGAATTTTCTATTTTTATCGCATCGGGAGACAATAAATACAAACATTTATGCAGTCCGACGACGAAGACACTTCGTTGCATTCATGCTTCGACTCGCTAAAAACCGCCGTCATGGGGTGCTGCTATAGTATTTGCCACAAAGACACGGATCCACAGGTAATTTTTATGCTATTTTTGCGTGTTAATTGGGAAAATAACGTGTGTGCCTTTAACATGTTTCTGACGTGAAATATGGGTGGTTTAAGGAACTGCTGTTTCATATCCCGTTTCCTTACTTTGACACTGACATACTCTGGTTATCTTTATCGTCTGATTTCCAGTTGACTGACATTTTATCTAATTAAATACATAAACAGGATGGTTTAGTCGTTAATATATACTTTCTAGATAGCGACAGTTTATAACTACCTCATTGTCTTAGGAAGTTATTTGGAGGGCTTTGTCTTATTGTTTATGTATCGAGTCCATTGTGCACCATCACTATACCTACAATACAATAGGCTAGAATCCTTGTTTATGATAATAATTAGAAAATCAATATGGTAGTACCTAGATTTAAATCCAATAAGACTCTAGTTCCATGTAACCTCTTTGTTGTTTAATAGTACAAACAAGTTTACATAAATACCCAATTAACCTTGTTTTGCAACCAGTTTTTGCATTTAAAAAACTCTTTCTTATGGTTCATTGGACAGACATAAACTGACTACTTATTTGTTTCCTTCACTAATGGAATTATATGAAACTAGTTTCTGCCTGCGGCTTCGCCCGCGTGGATGTCGGCAATTTGCCCACAGGAACATGCTACCAGGATAAAAAGTAGCCTATGTCCTTCCCCAGGGTGCTTTGTTTTTTGCCAAACATTGAAATCTGTTCAGTGGTTTAGATGTGAAAAGGTAACATATAGACAGACAGAGTTATACCTGAGACAAACAATCTAGTTGTGTAGGGCCAACTTCAAGAAAGAGGTCAACCATCGAATCTCAGCTGGGCAGCATTTGGGAAGTTGTGCGGTATCTTTTTGTCCAACTTACCACAGTGTCTCAAGACCATTGTGTGTGCCAGTGATGACCTATGGCTCAGAGACGTGGTCACTCACAATGGGCCTCATCAGAAAGCTTACAGTCTGTATGTAGAGATAAGTAAGAGAACCAGGAATTAAAAATATGCCAAACTTAAGAGGCAGTGGGCAGAAAAGTTCTGGAGTGGCGACCATGAACAGGAAGACTTTGCGTTGGAAGGCCTCCCACCAGGTGGAATGATGACCTGGTGAAGGTTGGAGGGATACGCTGGATGCGGGACGTACGGGACCGGTTAATGTCGCAACGCTTGGGGGAGGCCTATGACCAGCAGTTCTTTCGGCTGATATGATGATGAGTATGGATTAGAAAGAAAGAATGCATTAGGGCCTAATGCTGAGTTTTTTTTGGCGCAAGTATGACTTAGGGATGATCTCCGTAGTTGAAGTGAAGTAAACAAAGAACCTTTATCACTTTTATAATCCTCCTTAGTTTATTGTAGTTACTATTAAAAACATTGTTGTCATATGTAGGTATGACAACAATGTTTAAATACCTGTATCTTGTTTATTTTTTTTTAGGCCAAAATATAAAAATTTCTGTCCTTGATCAGTATCAAGTTAACCTGGGTAAATCAGATTGGTCTATGAACAGCAGTTTGTCCTCTTTCACAAAGAAAAATGTGGTTGGTAGTTCCGGAATAAAACATATTATGATAAGAGTTTTCAATAGCTATTCAATAAACAGGAAATTGATATTCTGATAACATGCTAAACGTTTATAATGGCCAAATAAAGTTGGTTACAACAGTATAGTATTCTGAATATTAATACTGACGTCCACAAGCTACAACGTTACTAACTGATAAAATCATATTTTGAGTGTATAATGAAAAACATCAAAATAAATGAATCGTTTATCAACTATTAATCTTATGCGAGTGTTTCGAATATCAAAAATAGATCTATAATTGTATTTTGCGAATAGGCACATTGTTCAAAAAAAAAACAAAAATCAAAATTCATTTATTTGCATAAATAAGGTACAGAAGGTTGGTAAAATGTACAAAATTTAAGAGAACAATTTTTTACAATTATAGATCTATTTGATAAGCCCATTAAAATTTATTATTGATTTAAGTAAATATCAATATAATATGAAAAAAGATATAAAGATGTGTCAATAATAATAATGTCAGTAATGGGAGAGATTCACCACAAAATAATAATAAGCAAACACAAAACAATCATAATTAAAAAAAATATAAAATAAAGATAATAATCACAAGTGTCAATAATAATCATGTCGTTAATGGGCGAAATTCGCCACACAATAATAAAACCAATGACAAGATAATAACAATCATAATTTAAAATCACCGTGCAATTTACAAAAAAAACTTACAATTTATAATCCAGAAACTCATGCACACTATAAAAGCATTTTTCAATTAGAAACCTCGTCAAATTATTTTTAAATCTAGAAAATGGTAGCGTTTTTATAGAATTAGGTATTTTGTTATACAATTTTATGCACATAATGTAGCTGTTATTACTTGTTAATGTGAGATTTAACCTCGGTTGAAATAACTTATTAGTATACATAGATCGAGGGGCATAGTAGTTCGTCGCCTGCTGAAAAAGTCTCTTATGTTTGAAAATAAATATACAGTATTCTTATATATAAATACATGGAAGAGTTTGTATTTTATATTTCCTAAAGAATGGACGACATGAATCTATTTGCTTCAACCCAAATATAGCTCTCAGACACTTTTTTTGCATTACGAATGCTTGATCAATCTCCACACAACGACCCCACAGGATAATACCATACCTTAGAGTGGAGGTTATATAGCCATAGAAAGCCGTTATTGCGGCACTTCTAGATACCTCGCAGCTAATACGCCTCAAAGGGTATATGAATTTATTTATTTTAGCACAAATGTCATTTATATGATTTTTCCCCGAGAAAATTTATCTAAATGTTACTGTTAGTTTATATCAATAACTTAATACCTACTGTTGTGTATGATTGTGTGGGTCACTGTAAAATTAATATACATGTGGGTACTTCCAAATAACTTATAATACTGATTGTCATTATGTTCTAGAAATAAATAGTTTGCGTCTAATCTCGAAACTGCGTGTATCTTTTAATGGCGACTTCGGAAAATTAGGATATTATCAGTACCTATCAAAATGGCGTGAAATTTAACTAATATTGTGTTTCCCGGTCAGTTTAACCCTAACACTGATAAGTGGTATGAATATAAGGAATGATTATTGTGTTCTTTGGATGTGGCTGGTGTGAACAATGATAACCTTGAAAAAGCTCGATCAGTATTTTTATCTCACTGTGGAAAAGTGACATATTCATTGATTGTATCACTGTAAGTGCCAAAACGACCAATTGAGGTTTCATTTAAAGACATTCTTGCAGTGTTGGACCAATACTATGAACCAGAACGGCATGAAATACTTCAAGCCGGGAAATTTCATACACGTTAACAAACTGATAGTGAGAGCGTGCAGGACTTTGTGGCGGCCATTGGTTTGTGAGGTGCCAAGTGCAACTTTGTGGACCTGAAGTGTCAGTTGGGGGACCGTTTAGTGCTGGGTGTGCGCGATCAGCGCTTGCGTCGAGAGCGATTCAAAACTAAGAAAATAACATATGAAACAGCTGTACAGCTATGTCTTAATCATCAGACGATTCTACAGGATATATACCCAGACACTAAACTCAGTATGAAGCAAACTCATATTGATGTTACTGAGCGTATGGAAATTGATAGGATTAGTCCTGGAGATTGTCGACATTGTGCGCGACGTCACAGAGTAGGCGAACGATGCCCCTTTGTGAAGGCTAGGTGTTTTTATTGTAAATGCCAGGGGCATATCGCATCGGCCTGTGATAGAAAAAGTAAGAAGCAACACCAGGTGGCAGATTTAACGGTAGAGGTCAAGACGAAAAATGAGGAAGTGATGATGGGTGTCTATGTTTGTTCAGAAAGTCAGTCACCTCCAATAAATGCAGATGTAACAATTAATGGTGCTGTAATTGCAATGGAGGTGGATTCTGGAGCCTCTCGAACAATAATCTCGACAGCTACTTATCGACGCCTATGGATCAAACCTCCACCTCTACGGCTTACCAATGTTAAATTAGTGACATATTCGCGTGAAGCCTTGCAAGTCCTTGGCGTCACATACGTACATGTCACGTTGGGCAACAAAGAGGCTCAATGTGAGCTGTATCGGGTGAGGGCCTTCAGCCTTCTTGGTCGAAGTTGGTTTAAAGCTTTAGACCTGCAAGTAACTGGAATCTGTTGGACACTTGCGGATGTTAATATTGATTTGCTGAAACAGTTTCCCGAGTTATTTAAGGAAAGTCTTGGAGAGTAAAAGGGGCCAGAGGTCTCACTCACTACATGTGCGAGCGAACGCCTCGCTGCGTTTTATGAAAGCTCGCCCGGTGCCATTTCCTTTGAAGAAACAACTAGAAGAGCAATTGACTCAGATGGTCAATGTGCGAATATTAACTCCTGTGAGATATTCCAAGTGGGCTACACCCCTAAGGATAGTGAAGAAGGATGATGGTTCTCTTCGGATTTGTGGCGATTATCGATCCACAGTGAACATGGCGATTGATGTTGATACATACCCCCTACCTGCAGCTACGGAAAGTTTTGTTAAGCTCAGTGGGGGACGAATCTTTAGTAAACTGGACTTAAAACAAGCCTACATGCAATTGAAGGTGGATGACGACACAGCTATGCTGCTGACATTAAATACACCTCTTGGACTCATGAGGATGAATATACTAGCATTTGGAGTGAATGCAGCACCTGGAATTTGCCAGAGAATGTGATGAGAATGTTGTCGGCACTGACAGGAATCGAAGGCGTGGCATGTTTACTGGATGACATTGCCGTGTCTGGAAGGACGACTGAGGAGCACGATAGAAGGTTACATGCAGATCTGCAGAAATTAAATGAAATGGGTCTCAGATAGAGATTAGAAAAATGTGTGTTTGCTTCCAACAGCATTAATTTCTTGGGACATATGATAGACGCTGAGGGGCTTCATCCATCCCCTAATAAAGTCACAGAAATTAAGGAAAAGCCAGCCCCAACGAACAAGCAGGCTCAACGTGCGTTCCTAGGCTTGTACAATTTCTATGAAAAAATTTACCTGATAAAGCAACTTTGCTGGAACCTCTGTACCGTCTTTTGGAGACGAAGAAGCCTTGGTATTGGGGTGAGGTTGAACAAACTACATTTGATAAGTCAAAAGATCTCCTGGCTTCTGATTTGACCTTAATTGGTTATGAGGTCGAACGCGAGTTATAGCTTATCTGTGATTCATCAGACTATGGACTAGGAGCAGTAATAGCACATATAATGGATGACGGATCCGATAAACCTGTCATGATGGCTTCGCGAACTTTGCAGCCTCATGAAAGAAGGTATGGACAAATTGATAAGGAGGCTCTAGCGATCATTTTCGAGTTTGGGTTGAAGAAATTTCACGAATTGTTAGCAGGTCGCAAATTTTCTATTGTTACGGATCACAAGCCTTTGGTGGATCTATTGAACCCAAGCAAACAAATTCCTTATCAAATCTCCTCCAGAATGTTGCGATGGTCTCTTAAACTAGCTTGTTACAACTATCAGATCAAGTATAGAGCTTATAGAGCTGGAAGATTGATTGGCAATGCAGATGCGCTTAGTAGGTGGATTGAGCCTGAGACTTCTGAAATATCTGTGAAGCAGCTTAGAGATGTGTTGTTATTGGAGGAGGAACCTGCCGGCTGGAACTTAGACATATTTAAACTAGCCACCGAAACAGGCAGAGATCAGGTGTTGAAGCGGGTTTTATTCCACATTCTTCATGGTTGGCCAAATAAAGCTCCGGACACCACTCTGCAGCCATTTTGGACACGACGAGAGGCTCTTTCACACAATAAAGGATGTTTATTGTGGTGCAATAGAGTCGTTATTCCTTCTAGTTTACAACAGGAGGTACTGAGATTATTGCATGCACCGCATGCTGATGTAGTCCAGACAAAAGCTTATGCAAGAGGATATGTGTGGTGGTCAAGAATGGACACACAAATTGAGAGAATGGTGGGAAGCTGTGAGGCATGCCAAGCAGTTAGAAATAATCCACCGAGAGATCCACAAGCTTGGATTGTTACTGAAAAGTCATGGAGTCGGGTGCATGTGGATTTTGCAGGCCCATTCCAAGGCAAGACCTTTCTGGTAATGATTGACAGTTACAGTAAATGGTTTGAAGCAGAAATTGTTTCTTCCATGTCTAGTGAGGCAGTGATAACAGTATGCAGGAAAATATTTGCATCACAGGGCCTACCTAATATACTTGTGTCAGACAATGGCAGGGCATTCACTTCGAATGAATTTAATATATTTTTGCAAAATAATCGCATAAAGCATTGTAAGTAGTTAAAAGCACTCGCCGCCCTATCATCCAGCTACAAACGGACAAATCGAACGTGCAATACAAACCTTTAAAAATAAGTTAAAGAAAATGTCCCTGGCCCACCTACCGTGGAGTGAAAAGCTTCCTAGCGCTTTATTCACTCAGAATAGTACCAAATAGTTCTACTAATAAAACTTCTGCAGAGATGCTGAATGGACGTAAATATAGAACAGCTGTATCAAGCTTAATAATGCGCCAAGTCCACAGGAACAACAGCTAGATAATAGAGCTTAACAACAGTCCGCAAGGAGCTTTATAGTGGATGTAAAATATGCACATTTATCAATATTAATAATTGACTCGCCAACGCACTACCGCACAGGCCGACAGTCTGATAATGACTGATCGCCCCACCACTCGGACCGGTATTTATAACTGAGCGACATTTGCGCACGAGGCATCGCTACAATACTGTTACCGGCTTTTAGCGCGATCTATTGATATCTACATACACTACAGTGGACCAGCCAGTTTTGGTGCGCAACTATAGGAGAGAAATGGATGAGAGCTACTGTAGAAATGGTAAAGGACCTAGCTCATATATGGTGAGGACGGAGGATGGTGAGCTACACCGACGTCATGCTGACCAAATGCTGACTCGCGGATCAACGCAATTAAGTGATAGACCGTTGCTCACTGATCAGAGAAGGCAATCACGGTCAAGCTCATGTTCATCAGAGCCACCCATAGAGATACCTCCTCCTGAGTTATGGTGGTTCCGGGACCGATTGTGGTTCCGGGACCGATTGTGGTTCCGGGACCGATTGTGTTTCCGGGACCGATTGTGGCTCCGGGACCGATTGTGATCAATGGCGGTGTTCTCAAAGTTGTTCGAGAATACGTTTACCTCGGGCAAACTCTGCAGTTTGGTAAGAACAACTTTGAGAAGGAGGCTAATAGAAGAATACAGCTGGGCTGGGCGGCTTTTGGAAAACTTCGTCGAGTCTTTTCGTCACGGATCCCACAGAGCCTGAAGACCAAAGTCTTCAACCAGTGCGTCCTACCTGTTATGACCTACGGCGCCGAGACGTGGACACTCACAATACGGCTGGTTCATCGGTTCAAAGTTGCTCAGCGAGCTATGGAAAGGGCTAAGCTCGGAGTCTCTCTAAGGGATCGAATCCGAAACGAGGTGATCCGGCAGAGAACCAAAGTTGTCGACATAGCTCGCTGAAGTGGCAATGGGCCGGCCATATAAGCGCAGGGCGGCTGGTAGCAGCTGGATAAGAGTTGCCGAAAATCGAAGCAAATGGCGTGCAATTGGAGAGGCCTATGTCCAGCAGTGGACTGCTATAGGCTGATGATGATGATGATGAGTTATGGCCAGACATCATTGGTATACCTAATACAGCTGAATGATAAATTCTAGAATTTGTATTGGCTATGTTAAACACTCTCAGTTCATTGACATATGTTAATTATTTAGTTTGTTACTTATAGATTATGATGGGAAGATGTTGTGTATTGATTGTGTGGGTTACTGTAAAAATAATATACATGTGGGTACTTCCAAATAACTTATAATACTGATTGTCATTATGTTCTAGAAATAAATAGTTTGCTTCTAATCTCGAAACTGCGTGTATCTTTTACCTACTATAAATATAAGTTTGTAAACAGCAATTTGGGCAACTTAACGCTGTTTTTATGCAAACTTTATTGATAGTAGAAAATACTTTGTCAGATAGTGGCATTTTATCTTAAGGACGGTTGAATAATACAACATATTTAGCTCTCTTTTCTTGAGTTTCAATTTTACAAACAAACTGAAATAAAAATAGAGGAATAAAATTATTTATTAAAAAATATTTTTTTAAACTTTTCTTCTCAGCAAACCCTTTCATTTGATATCCATATCATGGCAGTGCACAAAAAATAACTAGGCCGCCATCTTAGGCTGTCCGCCATGTTGGATTTAGAATGACGTCACTTAGCTAACCATGCATTGTCATCCAAACTAAATGTGTATCCAAAATTTCATCTTAATCGGTGGAGGATAACTGCTTTAAAATTCAGCTGCAAGATTTGACCTGAACATACTAACATACATACATTGCAAGTTAAATAAAAGCTTGTAAAAAGCAGTCGATTGTAATAAACAGCTATTGACAGCATTCAACATGATACCTACTACAGTTGCAACATACATTTGGTTTAGAATTACACATCTGGACTATGACTTGTTTGGCTCATTTGTGTTGTTTGTTGAACTTAATATAGATTGATAGTTTATTGTATTGGGAATGTCAAGTTCTGGATACCTACAGGCTATGTTAGCATACATTTTGGTAATACAGCAATTTTATGATATTACTGCATTTTACCAAGTATGTCGGGCCTGCCTTTTTTTTTGCTAGCCTGTTCTGTCTTAAGGTTCCCCTAGTCGACGGCACGAACTATTTTGTGCGCAGGGTTAAAATGCATGGTATCTCATCCGACAACACGTGCGAAAGACATAGAGGCTATTATGAGCAGTAAGAAGCTAGTTCGCGTACGAATACTCACTTTTGCAAAATGGATGTTGATTTAGGACGAAAACGAACTCGCGAAATTTTATATCTTTATGGATATCATGAAAAAACGACTATATGTATCTGTTCAAAATACATTTATTTGTTTTGTTGAACTACTATGCTATGTCTGTATGGTGACTGTTTTGCAATTTTCCTTCTTGTTATGGTATTTATTTGCGCCCAAAGATGCGTTAAAATAGATGTTGAAACTCATAACTTTCAAATATATATTTTATTTACTTTTTAGGGTTCCGTACCCAAAGGGTAAAAACGGGACCCTATTACTAAGACTTCGCGGTCCGTCTGTCTGTCACCAGGCTGTATCTCATGAACCGTGATAGCTATTAGACAGTTGAATTTTTTCTCAGATGATGTATTTCTGATGCCGCTATAACAACAAATACTAAAAACATAAATATTTTTATGTGGGGCTCCCAAACAACAAACGCGATTTATTTGCCGTTTTTTGCGATTATGGTACGGAACACTTCGCGCGCGAGTCCGACTCGCACTTGGCCGGTTTTTGGCCCTTATACGTAAACAAGAAGAAAATCATGCTTTGCAGTCGGAGGATACATGTTGGCGAGCTGGCTGACCAAGTATTTGTTGTTATAGTGGCAACAGAAATACATCATCTGTGATAATTTCAACTGTCTAGCTATCACGGTTCATGAGATACAGCCTGGTGACAGACAGACAGACGGACACTGGGGTCTATGTAATAGGATCCCGTTTTGACCCTTTGGGTACAGAATCCTAAAAATTAAGATGTATCGCAAATGGAATTGACTAACCATAACAATTACAATACAATATGACTTACAGCAGTCTGGCACGGAAAGGAGACATGTGTGGTTTCCTGCAGAAGCTAAAGGCTGATATCGGTATAGGTAAGAACAGAGCACATATGATATTCTTCTGTACTGTCCTTCCAGGAGAACACCGTCAACGAGCGGACACACCTCCTCGAAGTGACGGAACAGCAGCAGGAGACGCCGGTGCCGGCAGCATCGGCGTCCACCCCGCCCCGCAAGCCTGACGAGCAGAGCGCGCTCAACAGGATACTGCACGAGACTGCCACGTGAGTAGCCCATGACTGGCCTGGTAGACTTTATAATTCTAAAGGTGATACAGTGGTCAAACGCGACCCTCATCATCATCTGCCTAGCCTTTGCCCAACTATGTTGGGGTCGGCTTCCAGTCTAACCGGATTTAGCTGAGTACCAGTGTTTTACATGGAGTGACTGCCTATCTGACCTCCACAACCCAGTAACTGGGTAACACGGTACACCTTGGCTAGACTGGTGTCAGATCTCAAGCGTCTGACAATTCGTAACGACTGTCAAAGATCTTCAAATGACAGCCGGGACCAACGGCTTAACGTGCTTTCCGAGGCACGGAGGAAACTCGTTGTGTTGAAATGGTCACCCATCCACGGACCGACCTCGTCAAGCGTTGCTTAACCTTAAAGATCGACCCGTGCGGCTGTTATTATTTAGCCACGAGCTCCTCCTAAACGTCTCGGTCAAACGCGACCCTATCAATAAAAATTAAAAAAAAAAACCTATAGGTATCTATCGTATCAAATTTTGCAGGTGACAGCAACAGCAAAGTCTTTTCTCATTCCATTCTTTCACTTTAAGGTTTCTTTAAGCGGTCCTTGCTTTGCCGTTCCGGCTCGAAAGTTCACCGTTATTCAGATTCAGATAACTTTATTTGCTCAAACATGTGTGTACATACAATTATAAGAAACAAAACTGCATGCAAGGTGATATAAGTGCATGGAGTGCATTGGCATTGGCAGCCTTATTCCAACCACTGTAGTCAGTCAGTCCTTCTTGAACCAAGCCATCCTGGTGTGAGCGAGTCTCATCCAAGTTCATACTAAACCATAAATCATCTGGATTACCGAAGATCTTAGATCTCTAGCAGGCAGTTAAGAGTGTCAATGACAAAAATTGTTCCTGGAATAAAAGATGATTTTACGATGTATTAAGAACATTTCGAAGTCGGATGAAAGGAGTAAATCGGAGCGTTTTTATACACACCATCCACAAAATAGAGCAGTAGTAGCCCAGTGATAACGGCCCCGACTTACGTATCGTAGGTCATGGGTTCGAACCCAGGCAGGCGCGCATTAATTTGTGTAAATTATTTCATCACCACTGCTCTAAAACCGGTGAAGGGAAACATCGTGCGGAATCCGGCATGTTCTAGAACCAAAAGTCCGAAGACATGTGACATCCACCAACACGCACTGGGCTTGCGTGGTGGATTATTAACCATTCCCTCTCTCACAGAGAGGAGGCTTGTGTCCCAGCAGTGGGCCACTACATTAAAAGGCTGATGATGATCCATAAAATAGCTTAGTTATCTTATTTTCGCCTTTATTGTATCAATGCTAAGGCTTCTTGTCCACCCATTCCAGGCGGAGACTACTTATTTTCTCAACATTAAAGCCTCTTTTCCCCTCTTCCAGCAATGTCATAGACGTAGGCGCTCTAGGCCCGTACGCGCTCGAAGCAGGTGCCTACTCCGAGCGCGTACGCGTCTACAGTGCACGAGTAGCTGGGTTGGGCGCGGCGGGTGCGCCGGCGCCGCGTCTGCTGGCTGACCTGCCACATTCGGAGCGGGCCGCCTTGCTGGCGAGGCCGGCGTTGGCGGCTGAAGATAAGGACTTTGTGAGTTGATCTTAATTCTCCAACTACAGGCTGCTGCAGGTACAACTTAGAGAGACGGGGCTACTTATCCATTGTGGAACAAAACCTCCACTCTTGACAGTTTTTGCCGAGGTAAATGCTAACGCAGTCGACGTGGCTGAATTCTGGATATAACTAATTTTATTTGGAATCGTCGGTACGACGAAGATTAATTCGAGGAATCATTTTAAATTGAAATATCAATTTATTTTATTTTAGGGATAAAATACTTCTTCGTTGAGAAAATCTACCCTTAGTCTTAGTGTGCGTCACAATCTGCTAAAACGATGTATTGCTGGAAATTTCTCAGTAGCAGTAAGTAGTCGAATTTGTGGCCGGTTTTAAGCAAAATACTCCTTATAACATGAGATTTAAACCTTTTGGAATAGATTACCATTACCAATGGAAAATACGCAGTAAATCGGACAATATTTTAGGGCCTAAACGAAATTAATTCATTTCAAAATTATTTCAAACCTATGTACGCAACCCTTTTTAAATAGGTCTGAAACATTTCGTGCCAATACAATACATATGTAATACAATGTATAAAGATTCGCGACTCATGCAACCTTTGTCACTGTACACGGTATCTTGAAGTTATGTTTACAGTACCTAGATCAGGGATTGTGAACCTTTATTAGAAAACGTGCCATTTAAAATATATATTTTTTATGTGACAATGAAGTACCACCAAATTTTTTTGACTTTGTCTTAATTGACAACAAGTAAAATTTCAAAAACCCCCGACACGTTTATCTTGTGAAAACACCCCGATTCAAACAGTAAAACGTCCATAACTTTTGAACGGCTGAACCGATTTTATTCAAACATAGCTAAGAACACTCGACAAAATCACCTTTGAATAAAAAAAAACTAAATCAAAATCGGTTCATCCGTTTAGGCGTTATGATGCCACAGACAGATACACAGCAACACACGTGAAACTTATAACACCCCTCTTTTTCCGGCGGGGGTTAAAAAATAAAACCTGAATGCTATGAATTAATCAATTCTTAATTTGCACCCAGAAATTCTTACAGCAACCCTAATATTTATTTACAGTTTTATGTTGTATTTAAATAAAAGTAGGAGTTGGTGTCATTTCTGCTGTTGAAAATTACCTGGATTCTAAATAACCTCATTGTAGCGTCCCCAAAATATTTTGCCTGCACGCGTGCTTGTCCCTGCTCTATATGATCTGAACACTCAGGAATTTAAAGAAGAATGCGATAATTACTCACAACTCAATGAGTACTGTATTATTGTCTGCAACCGTTACAATTACTAGTCACCACAATGACGATAGGACCATGTTTTTGTAGCTACCAGTTTATGTAAACATATGTGACCTTCAATGTATACAATAAGTATATGATGTATGTTAGCGAAGCCATAATGTCAATTGGGAAGCCCTTCTTTTAGTCTATATTGAGTGCCTAGTATTTAATACAGGTTTACTGAAATAGTGTTAATTCATAGCTCTTATCAGAATTTTGTGCGATTCATTTTTTACATATAAAAGCCGGCAACTGATCGATATTTAAAAGAATTTTCACACCACCTGCTCGACAATGTCCAATTGCTTGAAATGAGATCAACGTAAAGTAAAGCATTACCTGCCAAAGGAGGTAAAGTTGTATGAAACTCCCAAGGGAGTAAAGTGACTTGAATTTGGAACGTCAAATTCGTGTGAAACTCGTGGAAAACTCTAAGTAAAAAAATGCCCAAACGGCATTGTAAAGAAGATTGTTTAAAAATCGAACTTGCCACCATAAGCAAAAGTAGGAGTCAAGACTGTATTGGAATCCGTCCTTTTAGTTCCAACATTTAACAGAAACTCGAAAGTCAGCCTGTGGTGCATTTATTGAATTCTCCGATCTACAAAAAGCATCAAACACAATACTCAAATAAATACATACAGCAGCTTTTTGTCTCGCAGAATGTGTGGAAGTTATGCTCCTCTGGGATAAAGCCGTCTGTCTTCGTCTTGGGCGACTTGAACCCCTCGCTTCATTTAGGACACTACATAACTCCCTCGCTTCATTCAGGGCTTTATCCCCTTGGTGCATAATCTACTATTAAAGGCCTTAAGAATTTCAACGGCTAAAATCTTTTATTCTAATCTTGGTTTTTGAAACACGATTCTCCTTGGTGATACTGGTTGTCAGAATTTAAAGGCTTCTGAATACCCATAACTCGTGTCGAAGACCTAGGTTGATAGCGGTGCATGTGCTCTCCGACGCACGAAAGTGTCTGTCGATCTCATTAAGGAAAGCTTAACCTTAAATCAACTCATGCGGCTCCGGGATCACAAAGGACAAATATACAAAAACTGTCCTCGAGCATTAAGGGTGCCCTAGTCGGTCATCATTCTACCATAAAAATGTAGTATAGCGATTATTCCACTGTTTGACGGTGTATGTTCAACATAAAAAATATCAATTTGTCTCATCATTATCTATTAAGGAAACAAAAAAAAATATGTTTGAAAGTTATGAGCGTCGAAAATTCCATATTTAACACTACATCTTTGGGCGTAAAAAAATAGCTTAAGAAGAAGGAAAATTGCAAAACAGTCACCATACAAGGATAGATTAGTAGTTCAAAAGAGGAAATAATTTTATTTTGAACAGAAATATTCAGTAGTTTTTTAATGATATCCATATTCCCAAAGGTCTGTTTATAAAATTTCGCGCGCTCGTTTAACTTCCAAGTCATCATCCATTTCGCTACAAATTTGCAAAAGTGTGTATTCGTACGCGCACTAGCTTCTTTCTGCTCATCACAGCGTCTATCCCTTTGGCACGTGTTGTCGGATGAGATAGCATGCATTTTAACCCCGCCCACAAAATAGTTCGTGCCGCCGACTGGTACCCTTAAGAGAGTGTTAAATCTTTCTATTAGTAAAAACCGTATAAATAATAGAAGTAAGCGGAGAAATAGACAGAGGCAGATGGTGACTTTGTTTTATACAATGTTGTGAAGAGATAGTCCCAATAAACCTAAAATTTCCCATTTCAGATCACGAACGCAGTAAAGAAAGCCGCGGCCGCAATTTCAGAGCTCCGCGTGGAACACCACGAGGACTTGGTGGTGCCGTTCAGGGTGCCATAGCAACGGCGAACCGCGTCGTACTGCGAGGACGAGCGGCCCTACTGACGCGACACATGGCCGGGACCTAACAGTAAGGCTTAATGTAGTAAGGACGAATGAAATGAGAACAAAAATCCCATCAAAATGTCACATAACTGGCGAAATCTTCGAAATTGTGTGACAAAAATCAAAGCAACAAAAATCATGCAGTTGTCGCGCGTTAGTTGCTCAACAGTCGCGTTTTTTGATGTGGATTTTTATTCAGTCTGAAGTGAGGCGGCCTTTAAATTAAATTGGAATGACTATTCAATGTGGTCTTTAAACTTTTGTAAATTGGTTGGTTTAAACGTATATTGCCGGTTGCAAAATTATGTTATTGGAAGAAAAAGTTAGATAGACTAAGAGAGGTTCGATATGCCGTTCCCTATTCATCTAAGCTTTTCAAAGATAAGGGAAGAGCCATAATACGTGCGGATGCAAACTAAAATCAGGAACAAAGTGAGATTTTACCTGTCTGCCTTTTTCTTCCCGAAATTTACTATCAATCAATTGTTGTCTATAAAATAAATAAATAAATATTGTTTTTATTTGGGACAACATAGGAACCATTTTTGTTAGTAAACACCTTAGATACTACGACTTACACACTAGGATTAGTAACAAATTTAATAACAACAGACAACTTAGTGAGTCATATACTTGCGAGGCATCTCATGCGGACAATGATTCCGAATGAGATGCCTCAGCACAGGAGCTGTCGGGTCCTCAGCTACGACTTTCAGTAAGCTATTGTCACTCCCCCGAGTCCTCCTCAGAAGCGATGCCACCTTTCCTTTCTATGGTAAAGCTACAAAAATAAAGTCAGTGTGTTAGAATCTTGCAAGAAAGAACTAGTCCCGCCATTTTTTATTGCAGTCAAGTAACTGCCAGACTTTCATATACTACTAAGATATAACTTATACTTGCAGCTTACTTGCAATTAAAACTGCAAGTTCTAATTGCAAGTCACTGCAATATAGAACTGCTAATTAATATAGGAGTAAAAATATCATCATTTAACATTTTCTATAATATTTTCCATCATTTTTGTGTGCCATGGCTATAGTGTTTACGCCAGGGTCTGCTTGTAATTTTTGTGGCAATCCTTTTCCATGACTGTAAAATTTTCATCGAAATTGTAAATATTTTGCAGAATATTATATTATTTTCGTTGTTGCGTTGTATATTGGCTTATTAGAGAAAAATGTTATTAATTTTACAACAATTTTATTATTCAATTCTAAATCGAAATATTTCTATGTAGGTTTATTACTTTTTTATTAAAAAAAAACAAGTATCTTAAAATAGGGCCCGTGACCGCTGTCCCGGGCTAGAGGCATGCATGTACATTCTAAAACTCAACACCAACATTAATTTAAACGGAATAGGACCATTATCATATCATTTATTGAAAAATATTCAATAGATTTAAGTTGTATGATAACCAGTATTCATTCTGTGTGATAATTTCATTATTCGTGTTTCACTGTTTCTAAAAACTTTAGGAATAACTACTGAAACTGATTAATGTAACCTCGAATATATTTGCTGATCGTTATGTGAAAGCAAAGTGTTCAGTTTAAGCGTCAGATTGCGATTGTTGCGCGACAACCGCAAAACTGTTGCGCTACAAACGCGCAACTTAAAAAAATATGTTGACATCTGGTGGAAAGGAACAAAAAGATGTTTACTATAAACATTAAGGAATGGACTGAGCGTTTCCTATCCGGCTGTGAAGTGAACGCAGTCATACAATGTGAGGGAGTCAAAACGATCGTGCAAAAAGTAGTTGCACGACTAATTTGTATTTCTCAATTCCTCTATGTTTATGGTTTTAATCAAATTTAATTTAATTTATTATGATTTTATACCGCCCGGCACTCTTACTGACGGTTAACATCTGTCAAAAAATGTGATGTTTCCCAAAGTTTTTAAAGATGGTAAAACATTGTCAGTCAGTATAGCACAATTATAATATCTTACAATAGTATTTAATCAAACAAAAACCTTAAATCTAGACTAATTCCATGATATTATACCAAGACCTTGATTTTATTTGAAAGATAATATGAATAATTGCTATTGAATGTAATAATACTAAGAAAATAATAACGATATCGACAATTATATAAAATTAATTTTAATTGTATTGGGAGTTGCTACAGTCATTTTTCAGTTTATTTCAACGTGTAAACTAAAATTTTGACTAACATCCTAAATTAGAACCAAAAAATATCTTATTGTAATAAAATGTAGACAAATTGTAAGAACTGTACCTACCTTATTCACAAAAATAAATCGACTTGAAAAATATCAAATGTCGTTAGTGACATACAATGTGCTTTTGTATTTTCAACTATCGGGTAAGCGCTGACAGTTGAAAATCCAACAATGTACTATATGTCATTCACGACCGACATTTGTTTACACCGTCGGAATGCTAAGAAACACCAGGCAACATAAGGCAGTTTACAAAACCTGCGACTAATCTTGCATATTTGCGATGAATCGCTAATTTGTGGCGTCTATTTATTATTAATGTGTTGTAAATAATGAGGTTTTGCCTAAAATAATCTGTGATGCAGATTTTTTATATAATGTAATAATATAGAAGGCTTAATATGTGTCTGATAGATATTATAGACTGCTTTGATCTTAGGGCTTGTCCCCATCACCACGTCACGACATAGACAACATTAATGTGTGCGGTGTCGATGAGCGGTACTTTGACGTAACGTGACTAATGCATTGTACGTCAACGTCACCGCGGAACGACGCGTCGTACGTCGTCGAAAGCGGTACTCTCTCAGTTGATGTTTAAATGTCTTAGCGATTAGTTGTGCACAAAAGATGTCAGAAATGCTGTAACTATCAGAAACTACAAGAAACGAAACTACACGTTGTTTTGTTCTGTCAGAAATGCTGAAATATGTAGAGGATTTTTTTAAGGTACGACAACGTGTTACGTTGCTGCAACGTGACGTGTATTTTCACAACACGGTAACGTAAATTTGCACGTCGTTTCAACGTGCCGCACCGGTCCATGTTGACGACGTCGTGACGTGGTGGTGGGGACGAGCCCTTACCAGTTTTTAATGGAATTTCTTAGACCAGAGATGGGAACACTGTATAGACAGATTTCTTGTTAATTGGTAAATTCTTAGGGGGTGAAAGTACTCGTAAATATTTTAATCACAGTTGCAGTGCAAACTACAATTTTTACCTTCTGCATACTCATGTTGTACAAATAAACTATATAATTTGTCTTTAAATGTACTGAACAGCAGTCATTTTTTTCAAGAATTAATCGCGTATTAAATGTTATTTTAATACTTTCTTTCTCTGAAAGCCGGCCAATTTTTTCCAAAATCACCCTACTTTTTACCATTATATTCAAGTCGTTAATATCGCAGAAAACCCTTGGCTCAGATCAAAGCAGTCTAACCCATGTGTAGATAATTATGAAAACCTATCAATTTGAAACTAAAACAAGACGACTGACTGAACGTAGTTAGTTTTATTGTAATGTATAGAAAAACCTGTTGCGTGCTGGAATATCTACAGGTATTTTAAAACCCAATTAAACAAAGGCGAATATTAACAAAATCTGTTAAGGGTCCATTTTTCAATCCCCCGATACCTTTACCCCCTTTCCTTTTGTCTGAAGATTAAAAATGGAGGTTTGTCAGCTTTTAATAGAAAATTTTAAGTGTCTTATTTATTCTTCAGATAAAAGTTACCTAGTGATTGAAAAAGCAGCGTTTAAGGGCCAATTTCACCAATGAAACTAATCGCGATTTGTTCAACTAAAGTCAGCGTTCTGATTGGTAGTTTCTCACCGCTCTCAACCAATCAGAACGCTGTATTTGCTTAAACTGAGTTTAAATGAATAATCGCGATTAGTATAATTGGTGAAATCGACCCTCTAAGGGTATCGACACAGATGGATATGAAATAAAATTAAAAACCTACAGACATCAATTTATCATCATCAAGCCGACCCCTTATATACCTAGTTGGGAATAAGAGCATTTTACCAACTATATTGGGCTTTCAGACGGATATATACATTATACCAGTATTCTACGAACGATTTTCTATCTGACGTCCACGGCCAAGTAACTGAGTTATTAAATACCTAAAAATATTCCAACACGCGAATATTTGTGTATAGAATTTTGCTACATATTAAAAGAGCTTAAACTTGATTTAAACGTTAACATCGATGCCATTTTTACATGTATTTAAAAAGGACGCGACTTGTAAGCGTTATGCGATTTTTTACTTGTAGCGATCTTTTGCTAGTTTGGAACCACCCTAAGGAGTTATTTTAAGTTTTGAGTGATATAGGGTGAAAATACACATGCCTGTAATAAAAGCGATATTCACCAAACAGTGTGTATTATGTTACATTGGCAAGCCAGCTACTGGCACACGCATGTGTATTTTCGCCCATAAAGATGTTTGTGGACAGTGCGATTTTTAGTCGAGAATAGCATACGACTATTTTCGGTCTATGTAGATTGTTTTCCAAATGAAAGAATGTTTAAAAGCTTAATGTGTGTTAGGCAAGTCGCGCGATACTGTTTTTGTTTGTTTGCGGATAATAATCGCCAATCTGTAAAGATTATCAATATATTAGAGACCGCGCACTGTGGTAAGAAAACGCTATATTGTATAAAAGTTTGCGATTTAATTTCATCATCATAAATAAATTATACAAATTAAATGCTTAATGTTCTAAGTTCTTTATTAAATTTTTAATCGTTAAGTCGCTATTGCGACTAAATATCGCACTGTTTGTTCACAAGAGTGTTGCGTTCTCGTCGCGTTGACAACGACGCGTTGAATGAATTGAACTAAGAAATGCAGGATTATTATAATTTTATCATAGAATACCAGTTATTTTGTTATGCACACCATTAATGTTTAGTAATAAAGTGATTATAAAATTCTATTTAAACATTTGTGTTTTTATTTCATTGACGCAGTTTAATTGGGCCTTTATCTTCCTAGCGATATCCCACTTTAGGTGGGGTCAGTTCTCCTAATTTTATGGCGCCAGGACAATATGTCCTGAGTTGTCTGGGAAGCTTACTAATGTTAAAAAATATCTACAAAATATTTAAGGATTGTAGGTAAATAAAAAAACGTGAAGCGGTTATAATCCGAGTAATTTTAAAATACAACCTTACAACGCAAAATTATGCAGCACTCTTTCAACTTTTGTAGCACTCTTTAATTTATTATCATAATAGTTCCGAACGCCAGGCTTTTGAGATGCTTTTAAATGTCGCATATTGGTCTTGGTTTTAATAGGGTATAGTGGCGTTCTGAAGTTTCTGCCTAACCCCATGGGGAAATGGCGTAGGTATGTACGAATATCTATAAACAGAGCCATTTCATTGAAGGACATACACGGATCTCGTTGGTGATGTTCTTCAGAAAGGCTAGGTGCGTAGTACTCATAACCGGCGTGTTTGTATTGCCATATTTATGAACATACTATCTTCTGCCAGCCATTCAGGAGTTTGAGCGTAACAAATATACAAACACACACTCACAAACTTTTGCCTTTATTATATATTAGTATGAAACGAAGCAGGAGAAGTATGTAAGGATCGTTTCAGGTGGCGTTTAGTTGTTTCTGCATACCCTCCATGAGAAAAAGCGTGAGATTATTTATGTATGGGATAAGGTATCTCAAAAGGGAGTATTTTCGTTTATGAAGATTCTGAAAGGCAAACGCTGCATTCAGTAAAGATTAATTAATAAAGTAAGAGGGGGTGACCATAATCAGTCTATGTATGTATGTTTGTTCCTATATGGCGTTCCATAGACCAAACGCGTAGGCCGATTATGATTATTCGTACGTCAATCGATTTGTCTTAACCCTGCGAGTGTCACTGGCTACATTAAAATTGGACAATAGAAAAATGGCGGATTTTGGGCGCCATATAGTTGGGACCCAAATTTTTTTATTGTTCCAACCCCATCGTGTGGGGTATTACAAATAAAGGGTTTTAAGAGGTGATTTCAAAAATACATAAAACTTATATGTTTAAATGTACATAACAAAAAAAACTAACTAAAAAGTTATAAATAAAAAAAGTTAAATCAAATAACCCGACTGCTTCAAAAGCGAACTAAAAAGACGTAAACAAGGAGAAAATCATGCTGTGCAGGCGGAGGATACACTAGATTTTGGTCAGCCAACCCGCGAATATGTCGCTTTTGAAGCAGTCGGGTTTTCTGATTTTTTGATTTAACTTTTTTTTTTACAGTTGAACTATGATGTTTACCCGTACCCTGACGTGTCTATGTTTTGACACGTCAGGGTACGGGTAAACCTATTTAATAAAATACAAAAAAAATAAATAAAAGAAAACGTCAATTCCTGAACAGGAAGAACAACTGTCACAAGCTAACCAAAATCGAATTAACAAGCAAATCAAAACGGATTATTTTTATTACTTAAGTTTTTTACAATAAAATTTACAAAATGTCGGTCTTCGACGGCGAAATAGAATACCGGTCGGTATATATGGTAGATTTTGAGAGAAAGATCAAACCGTAAGTACTCATCAAGTTATCATCTTTCCATACAAATTGTAGCAACTTAGCAACTTTTATTGTATGGGTGGACGACATTGTTGTTATCGCGACTAGTGATCAGAACATGGCTGATGTTGGCACAGGAGCGTGGGGATCACTTCGGGACAAAGCCTGTGAAAGACGGGCTAGTCTGGGGCAGAGAGCGGAAGAGACACATGCACCCGCAGAACCCGATGCAAGTGTGCAAGGGAACACCGGGATGGGTTTAGTCAGTAATATCCTGATAGACCCCTCCGCCCACCCCAGGGCGGAGGACATCCATGAGAATTTCTACCACGAAAACGAGGAGGATTGGTGCAATAAAAACGAGACTGAAGCTGTAGGCGAAGTCGGACTGTAAATTTTGATATTCTCGTACACACTCATTCAATCTAAAAACGTGGGTAGAAATTGCACCGTTTATTTTCACCAAGCCCATTCCATCATCGGACAACAAGACGTACGGTGATACGCCGCCGTTATATTGTTATATATCGGGCTGGTGTCCTGGTGACAGCAACTCCACGTCTTAGCATGTATGTTGCGTTCGTTACAAGGCGGACATCCCTCCCATCCAAGTAGTAGTAGGGACTCCCGTTTCCGCACTTAAGACTCTCATTCGGTCGTCTTGGGGGTACTGGCTAACATAGCCACTAACCAGCCTAGCTCCGTCCAAAAGCACAGAAGTTTCCTGGGGACTTTGCACACTTCACAGAGCGACCTCACCTTTCCAAGGATTTCTTCGCGTTGAGATGCCACGGCCTCGCATTTCAGGATTAGTGGGCTGTTTGTGGCGCCTATGTTGAAAAGATGTTTGTTAAAGAGGGTGTGGCCTGTTATTTTGCCTATGATTATTTTTAGGTTTATACTTAGGCAGAGAAGTTTTTTAGTTAGACGCGGGTTTACATTTGGCAAAGCCTTGTTGCCCGTGACAATCTTTTATTATGGAGTTATGTTGATCTCTGGCGAATCCACGCACGAAATTGTGAGAATGGCTCCCATCCAAGCGCAGCAACGCATGGCGTTTTAGAAATACTTTCATTGTACGTGCCTACAGCTAAAGAGTGGAAATACCTGTCGGAGTCTGTGTTTCATGATAGTTATAGTCTGGAATTCTGTACCAAAGTCGAGAGTGAATGGGTTACTTTTAGACAAGCATGCTCCATCGTCTACTACATCGTCGTTTAAAAATTTCGCGTGCAGCACCGTATAATTAAAGAGAGATGTATAATGTGAGACCAGCAGCCTAATTGCTGTGAATTCGGCAAGGCAAAGGGTTTGACTCAATAAAAGAGTATGAAAAATTCTCTTTAAATAATTAGGTACCAACCATCTCCATTTCCCGACCATCTCCAAGACATTTTCTGCTATGTTCGCAGCAAGAGTCCTCGTCGCAAGATGATTGACGATGACTGCCTCATAGTAGGACTGAGCCGGGATATGCTGAAGGCTAAAGATGTACCGAGGAAGCACCCCGACATGCTCTGTCCATTGACTCATGAATACTACAAGAATGCTGTTAAAAGGGTAAATAGGTTTTAGGATTTTTATTACCAACTAGTATTTTAGTACGAGATCCCATCGCAAAAATCTACAGGTACCTATTTGTTTTGATTATCATGAATGATACGTAATTATCAATAGAATAGATTAGGTAAAGCAGACCTTGCCTGGCATTATCTAGCGGCAATTACCCTAATTAATGTTAATGTAAGATCTACGAATTAGTTAGCTACTGTCAAAATAGTGTTTAAAGGGAGTTTGATGCTCAGAAGTGTGACACCTTGTTTCACCAAAGTGTAGCTTATTATCCAGTTACTGGATTGTGATGGTCAGATTGCATTATACATTATGTTATTTTTTATATAATTATGAAACTCAATTTTATAAGGTGCTATCTGTAACCCCCGCTAGCGAATCAGCGCCGACCGAACAACTCTTGGCACTCCGAGCTTAGAAAGCTGGATAATATCGTCGAAGGTGTCCCCAGCAGTATTTATAGTAAATCGAAATTCACTTTGTCTAAATATAAAAAAAAAAACCACTTAGTTAATAACTATCCAGACTACAAATTTTACACATTTAGTTTAGTTTAAGTGTTACTCTCATTTGCCATTATATTTATAGCCTCAGTTTCGAAATTTCGAAACTGAGGCGTCCAATTTCGTGAGCTAATTTCGAAATTGAAAATGTACGAAAGTTGCATCCGGTTAGACTGGAGGTTGATCGTAACATAGGTGAGGAAAGGCTAAGCAGATTATGAACTGGTAGTTGGGCAAACTTAATTGACCTGCGAATCGCCGGCTGAGGCCTATGTCCAGCAGTCAAAGTCTTTCGACTGAAATGACGATGATGAGTTCTTAACGCACTTTCGATAGTTTGAAGAAGACTATCCGAAGCTGACCAAGATGTACATGTCGAAAGACATCGACCCGGTCCCTATTGAGAACGAGATCAAGGATCTGAAGAGGACGGAGTATCTCACTAAGTACTGTTCTAGAGGTAACGTTAGTAGAATATTTTTTGTTTTGTTTTTAATATATTACTAGCTTTTGCTTGCGATTTTGCTATCATGGTCTTTCCCACAGAAATCTTACATTTTCCTGAGATAAAAATCTAGTCTTCGACACTCAACGATAATGAAACTACACTCTGGCAGACATGACTTGACGACAGGGTTGGCGTAGTGGTTGAGCGATCGGCTGCTGCGCTGCGTGTCGCAGGTTCGATTCCCGCACAGAACAAATATTTGTATGGCCTACATATAGTTGTTCCGAATCTGGGTGTCTTGTTTATGTGAGTTAATATGTTTGTCAACGCACCCACGACACAGGAAGAAATTCCTAGTGAAAGGAAAAGTAAAAAAAAAAGTCTATTCCTTATGACCTTTCATATTCTATGTTCTCAAACTATCTTTCATCTGTAGGTACTAACTCAGTTAAATCGATGTACAACAGATACAACATTCTATATCGAATTCGTCATATTTTTGTTGTTGAGTTGAGGGTAGCCCTAAAAAATGCTGTTTTACTTTGTTAATGAACATTTTATCTTCAAAATGGCTGGAGGATATAGGTCTACCAGAATCTCATGGCAAATGTGAAAATAAAAATTTGTTGTGTGCAATACTGGGGAATTTGGATTCAACGATCTTGATACTGTTTAATTTTTATTTATGTATTTAGTATTAATGAACATGAGGTACCTTTTTTTATAGTAGTCACAGCGGATCTTTGTGTCTCTGAAGTAGGCCCTGCCAATTAATGCGTAAGAACTAGTCTGTCATCGAGTATACTGCATAGAGTAAGCGAGATAGGATGATGCGACATACATAAGCGAGTGAAAGAGACAGTTATACAATGCTATCTTCACCTTCAACATTGACACAAACTGCGCAGGGTCTTGCAACCAATTCTGAGACACAAAGATCCGCTGTGAGTGAGAATTATAAGTATGTGTATGAAGAATGTTGTTCTACATATCTGGTTTCATCGGGTTCTTAACATAGGAAAATAAATCAATTAAATATTAATTTAAGGACTAATTTATTATATATCATTTAAATCATACTAATAACTTAAAACCTCATTCAGAACTAGAAAACTAGAATACGATTCCATGAACTCCACTGGCATTTCAAAAACTTGTATCTTTGTAGTTTTATGTCATCTCTCTCCATCAAAATGGTTCTTTTTCATTGGCATTTAACATATTCAAAACCAATCTCTTTATGTATAAAGTCTGTAAACAATAATAAAATGTATCATGTTACTTATAGTCATTCATCATCATCAGTCTATATATACTTTTTTTTATGTAAGTGTTATGGCCTGGTTGCTAGGACCTAGGCTGGTTGTTAGCCACGTCTTTGGAAAGAGTTTTGGATCTTATATTTATTCTTTAGTATGCATTAGAATGCGGATGTAATAGATTCTAATGTTTTTTGGAGTATTTGGCAGCAAATTGTATCGAGTCAGTCTTTCCAGTAAGCTTTGCAGAGGCAGTCAATACTACAATAAAATACTCCGCTCCACTATTCCGAGATCGCTTCTGTCAATGATTTTACAAAATGTCCAGTTGCGTAGACAGTTGAGTCACAAAACTACACCAATAATATATCACAATATCCACTAGGAATCAATTTGCAAATAATATTAACAGCCGCTGTACTTCACTCGACAAAATCCTGGCAAAAACGCCCGTCTTATACACGTCCCACTGCAGGGCGCAGATTATTACTTAATATTTTTCTTACGTCAAAGATACTCCATCTCCGTTAAAATCAATATCTTGTCGAAGAATTAGGAACAGTTACATTACTGTTGCCATTTCTTCATTTTTAGTAATGAAAAGATATAAAAATTAAGTAAGAAAAATATAAAATAAACTAAAAGTATCAAAACAAGTCAGTCCAACTTACCGGTCCACTCTACGACGCACTTTAAAATCAAAGATTGAGTTTGATTTACGCCTTCTTCTTCCCTTATTTTATGATACACATTGAAAACAATATGTCTCGCTTGAGATCGAAGTGGGTTTTTCGACATTTTCACAAAAATAACAAATTTTCAAGATAATATCAAAAAATTTCAGCAGCGGTTGACACATCAAGTACTTTGATTTGACAGGTGACAATTTACATTGCCATATGAAAATCACAATTTAAAAAAAATAAAAAATGCCATGAGATTCTGGTAGACCTATAGTAGATGAAATACGAGTAACTACCGGAGATTACCTTCTACAATCAAGTTTACCTCTGTACCTATTTATATTAGATACGACTATTGGCCTACATGAGTATTTTTTTTTTATATCTTTATTTGTTATAAGGGGTTTTATCACGTAGTGATAATGTCACCCCAATAAAAGAAAACATAGCAACTTAAAACTAAACAATGGATAATGAACAATTAATCTTTACTTATAACACTACTACAATATTAAAATTAAGCGGGCACGTCCGCTAGACATGTCGTAACATATTCATTTCATTCTTTATATGAGTATTAAGAGCCTATAATTCAGTCTACTCCTTAACAATTATCAGGCGCGAATTTTGTCGTACAAAATGGTATCCTTAGAGCTTTATCTTTAAAGCACTAATAAAATCGGTAGAAATCCTCTAAAATTCGATTCGGACTTCCCTGTATATTTTCTTTAGATATTAGTACTATTCTTGCTTGTCCGCAGACCTGCCCTTCATGTCGGTGAACCTAGCCCGCCGTGCGCGCGCGCTGCAGACCCTGCGACTGCCGGATGACGTCATTATTCCGGACACCACTCAGACCAGCGCCTTCCGCCCTCCCAAGCCAGAGAAATATGCGGACCCGCCGTCATCCATGTCTATGAGGCCGAAATTTGATGATTCTTTGACGAGTTGGTATTTTACAAACTTAAATTTAGTTTCACCTGACCCACTTCCCAGTGTCTGATTGAGCTGAAATATTCTCGTAACAATGCAATTAACGTAAAAAAACTATTGTTTTAATAAGAAAGTTTTTTATAAAGGTATACTCTTGCCATCGACCTAGAGATTGAAGAAACCATTTTTTTTTTGTAGAATTACTAGTTTTTACTTTTTTTAGGGTTGCCATGTAAAAAAAAATATAGTTATTAACTACTTTGAGTAGATTCTTGATAAGATATCATGCCTGCATTTCCTTACACCGCTTAAAGCTCGGATGAGGCCTAAGGACGGCTGAACACCACTGACGCCGCTATTGTCGTGGGCTGCCTACTGGTCCCAAAATATCCAATGAGCTTTCCATCCTCGAAAAGAAGAATAAGTCAAGAATGTCTAAAGACTCCGAGAATGTAGTCTCCCGTCAACGATGTTTCAGATCTCTAAGCTTTAGATCAGAATCAACAACAGATTTTCTTAGTTAAACAATTCTATCTCACTTGCCTTCCCAGTACCTGTCCATTTCCTGTTATTTCCAGTCGCGCCAGTATTTTATTGAAGCATATCTCGCTGAAGATGCCAATATTCAGTCACCAATTGCGTAACGATCCTGATCCATCTGTCCTGGTAGCAACATATTATAGATTAACAGGTCATATAAACTGTTGTTAAACGGGCTGGTGTCCGGAACTCCATGTCCAAGCGCGTATATTGCGTGTTATAGAACCTAGATCACAGTCCATTATTCTTTTTCACAGAGGAGCTCCGCCGCATTCTGCGCGTGAACACAGGAGACACAACTTATGGTGCGGTTCACGGCCTGCTAGCCAAGGTCGTGTTGGAGAAGAATCCCTTCGGCAAGCCACGTAAGGAGCCGAGATACGGACGCTGGAAGAACCCTTACATGTTTACCTATAGAATCTGATAGGTGTTGTTAATGATTAAAATTGTTTGTTGAAGTAATGAGCTGGTTTTATTGAATAATTTAAAGTAAAATATTTTTTAAACAATCTTGTAATGGAATTAAAAGAACGAAATGTAATATCGCTTGTCCAATACACATCTAACGAGCCTAAACACGATAGTGCTATCTTCTCTGGTTGAGGAGTTGCTACGGCCAGCTTCCAACTCCTTCATGAGACTAGTTCTATAGTACCGTGTACGACGTACCGCACATCATAACTATAATAAATATCCAAATCATCACTATACGCGTTTACGTCAAGCGACCCAAATAATAACTTCAGAGGCCCTAGCACGAGTTTCTGCGTAATTGGATCGACTACGTTAACGTATCGATTGCTGACTCGTAGTCACACCAGATTATCACACCAGTGTGACAAACAGGAATTTTTTTCTCGTTTGTCACACCACTGATTTTTCCACACCATTTATTTCTAACTAGTGCTGTCCTAGTTATACTAAAGGGTTTTTCAACCTTACCGACTAGTAGTCACACCAGATTTTATCACACCAGTATGACAAACAGGATTGTTTTTCTCGTTTCGTTTTTTAAATGAAACGAGATGTAGATGGTGTTGATGTTGAAATGAAATAAAAGAAGCTGTGTGTAAGGTATTAACAAAATTATTTTTATTTGAAAGGCCCACTTGTGCCAATCAATGTGTAATATGATATGACATCTTCCAAATGCCTGCCTCGGCTATTTACAGTGGGACGGATCCGAGTGGTCCAATTTTCAATGACTCTTCTGCATAAATCCGGCTGCATTTGAGCAATGGCCATGGCATCGGTCGATTGTGTTTGTTTCCATAGACCTGCGACTTCAAAAACGAGAAAAGGCCTAGCGGCGTCAAATCGCATGACCTTGGTGGCCAATTCACATCACCCCTGCGAGAGATAACCATACGCTCAAATCCCTCATGAAGATTTTTTATCATTTGAACGTGCTGTTCAATCGTGTAACTTGCCATGGTGATTTGGCATAAGTAACTGAATAATAAATTATTAACAGTATTATTCAATCAAAAGGAAATTTATATAAAAAAAGAAGGGTCGACCATTTCCTTGAAAAAACCCACGCCCCCCAAAAATCTACCCGCGCCAATCGAAAAACTCTTTACTTAGTTATAAAGTGTTTTTCAAACGGCGCGGGTAGATTTTTGGGGGGCGCGGGCGAATTAAAAACATTCAAATTACGTTTTTAACGCAATGTTTCAAGGAAATGTCCCAATGATATTTCACCATTTAAAAGTTTCAGTTGGCAGTAAATGATAAAATTATCTTTATCGGTTTGGTCGACCCTTCTTTTTTTTTCGATTTCAATTTCCTTTTGATTGGATAATACCGTTAATAATTTTAGTATGGTTACGTAGTTTTTATTTATATTTTTATTTAATTCGGAGTACCAACTTTCACAAACATTGTTGGTTCTGTGCCTTTGACCAACAATGTTCCAGTCGGCGATATACTGTGCATCATTTCCTTTGTTCGCATAAGGACAGATTCTCACAAAGACAGATTAGCAAAAGGACAGATTCTCATAAGGACAGTTTCGCATAAAGACAAAGTACAGTTATGTTGAAAATAATATTTATTATATATTTATTTTCTTTTTTACTTTATAAACTAATTCAAAACAAAATGATTTTAATGTACTTTCAATTCATAAAAGTTCACATTTTGCAAATCTCAGTATTGCGAGGTGTTGTAAGAAAATAATGATTTTACTGTCAACGGAAATATCAGATTTCCTTCTTCGTTTTTCCTGCTTAACAGTAACCACCACGGACTATTTTTTAGATCAGACAGTTTTGCTTCCTTTTTCAAGAGCGTGATGAAATAAAATAAAGGTGTTCTTTTGTTTTTTGTAATAATCTTAAATTAATCAATTAATTAATCTTGAATTAATCCTTTTGTGCCTCCCTAAATAGATATTTTGCTTATATTCATGCCAAAGTCAATCAATCTGCCTAGCCTTTTCCCAACTATATTGAGGTTGGCTTCCAGTCTTACTAAATTCAGCTGAGTACCAGTGTTTTACATGACGCGACTGCCTATCAGACCTCCACAACCCAGTAACTGGGTAACGCGATACCAATTGGCAAGACTGGTGTCAGATCGCAGGCTTCTGACCACCAGTAACAACTGTCAAAGATCTTCAAATGACATCCGGGACTAACGGCTTAACGTGCTTGCCGATGCACGGAGGAAATTCGGTATGTTGAAATGGTCACCCACCCACGGACCGACCTCGTCAAGCGCATATTCATGCCAAAGCGTTCTTTTAAAATTTAAAAAAGTCTCTCGGCTCGTCTCATAACTTTAAAATAAAAAACTTTTTTGCAAAAAAATACAACCGACTTCCAAATAAAAAACTACAAAGTGAAAAATAATTTAATTTTGTGGAAGTCGGTGTCTTTCTTTATTCCCATTTTTTTTGCGATATGGACACCGACTTCCAAAAATTAAATTATTTTTCACTTTGTAGTTTTTTATTTGGAAGTCGGTTGTATTTTTTTGAAAAAAAGTTTTTTATTTTTCCCTTTTTAGTTGTACCTACCTAAAATAGGCAAGTTGTTTAGTAAGGTACTCTATAACGCCAGAATAGATCACCCGAATAACATGAAACCTGAAAATAACGAGTGAAATGAGAGACCTGTGTACCCCTTTAGTGCGTACTGGCGTGATGTTATGTTATGAAATGGTATATACAATAAACAGACATGCGATTGCAGCAATTCCGAATGATTTGCCGTTATTTATTGAAGAGTCCTGTTGTATATCTCCGAAGTTCTTCATCAGATCTTCACCAAATTATAATGGGACCAATTTCGAAACATACTCTTTCAAACAAAAAAAGAATTTTCAAAATCGGTCCACAATTGACGGAGATATCGGTGAACATACATAAAAAAAAAAAAAAAAAAAAAAAAACATACAAGAAGTCGAACATAGAACCTCCTCCTTTTTGGTAAGTCGGTTAATAAAATTAGAAATGTTCCCAAGATGACAATGTCAAATCAATGACAAGTAAATTACTTTTTATCTAATCTCAAACTAAACAAATTGCATATCCAGAGGAGTACCTACTATTGAATATATTTATGTATGCCTACTACCACCATGTACGTACGCGGCGTGCTACTGCCTACGTCTTATGCAAAAAAATAATCTCATTTACATAAATGGGCAAGTAAAAACTTGTCTACAACATTCACAGTAGCTACAACATTCTTATTAACACTCGTACCGCCTGACCACATGTCCTGCTGCTTTGGAAAAGTGTATATACGCGTGGCGGTGAGAGTGATAGTGTGCGGAACTGTACCTTTTCTGTCTTTATCCGAAACTGTCCTTATGAGAATCTGTCCTTTTGCTAATCTGTCTTTTTGAGAATCTGTCCTTGTGCGAACAAAGGCATCATTTAGCCATTGTCGGGCCATGTATGCTATGAACTGTTTCATCATTTTTCCGCTAAATTCATTAGATTCCGTTTTAATGTACTCCCATCCGTTTTTAACAAGTTCTAATGGAGTTAGCGGCAATGCCGTACACAGTCCCACAACACTTTGTACCTTATTATGAAAAAGTTTGGCAGAAATATAACAAAAAGCAGAAAATCTAAATAGTCGGCAAACGCTGATCAGCAGATCGACTTTACTAGAATATAGGTACATATAGGTACTGCACTAGCAATTATTGTATACATGGTGTGGAAAAATCAGTGGTGTGACAAACGAGAAAAAAATCCTGTTTGTCACACTGGTGTGATAATCTGGTGTGACTACGAGTCAGCAACGAACGTATCGCCTCCGACGATTTTTGTATGCAAAATGAATCAGCGCCATGTGTCCGTATTTGGAACTAACAAATCGGTAGCACAAGTTTTTGACAATTGCCTTCGTATCGAGTTTACGTATTTACGTTGCGTTAACGCTCCAAATGTATGGGAATCGGTAGCACAAGTTTTCATTTTGACATGTAGTATCGAGTTAGTAGCAAGGTGTGACGAAAGCACGTCGAAAACTATCTCACTGACATTTTCTTGGTGAGACATTTCACGTCAAATAATTTTCCGTATTTATTTCGGTATTTTTACAATATTATGCCTGATTATGCCATTTAATCATGAAGAAAAGGGGAATGCATGCTGTCTATTGATTATCTTACGTCCTTTTTTAATAAATAGGCTAGGAGAAGATGTTAAACGAGGTAGGTAACATTTTCATTTTCTTTGTGAACAAACAGTAATAGTTTCTTATAATAAACCATTTCTATAAGTTATTGATGCTAACCACACATAGAGCGGCCTTCCTGCCGTGGTGGAGTATGATCTCTAGCGCGTTATTCGCCACAACTCTACGTTTTTCTTGCGGTGCTCAATAATTATCATGACTCATTTGAAGATTCATGAATTGAAGAAAACGGCGATATGCTTTATAAATCAGAGATTATCCCTTATATAATACTAGTATGCACGTATGCCTATATATTATGCAACCGGTTTATACCGGTATAAAAAGATAATTTGGGAATATGGATTAGAATTTGGGATATACAACATTGACGGCTAAAATGTTCTTGACTTCTCTATTAACAACAATACTAACCTAAAATGTATTAATATAACATCTTCTTCAGCAGATCTTGTGGCAATGGTTGCAGTTTGCAGTATTTTATGTAGCAAAAACCGTAATGCGTTCTACAAGTCTAGCTAGTCTGTCGATGATAAACACAGACAGATGTACAACGAAAGAGAAAACTAGGACAAAAATGAAATAGAATCCCTTCGCAGCGTGACGAACGGTCTAGTATAAATACCTTTCATCGTAATTGCCACCTGCCAGCCAATGTTCCAGAATCCAGAGTAATCCTTATGGACGAGAAATCGATGCAGAGAATGGACTGTAATAGGACTCTCTTTCAAAACAATATAATATAACCCTAAGTCATATAACGATATGACTAGCCAACTAGGCTTTCCATTGTACGCATACGGAACGCCGTATGCGTACAATGGAAAGCCTAGTTGGCTCACTCAGCCTGTTTTTATTAAAAAATCCTACTTCTTGTTGATATTAATTGAATTTATTATATTTCTAACATGTATATAAGTAGCCGTGAATTGACTAGGTAACTAACTAAGCTATAAATGTGATAATAAATACCTGTATAAACAGAAACTATATGTTTTTCCTAATTTTCCTAATCCAAACATACATAAACTAACGCTTTTTTCGGATAGGGGTAAGTAGGCAGAAACTACAGAATGTCACATGCTACGTAATATACACGTTCATACAGCTGCACGCACGCTGGTTATTACATGCACGCGCTGGCCTTTCTGAAGAACATCACAAAAAGATCTGATGCGGACGGTGTAAGTACCCGCGGTTGCCGTGGGATAGTATCCCACTGTAGTTTGACGTGCTTTCCATGCTCTGAGTCCGGCGACTCTGCTTGTGGCACACGCCACCACGCACCCCTGAATGAGTGGTAGGTATTACGAGGACGACACACATACAAGAGCCACGTTTTGACTAAAGAAACAAAATGCGGGCTTTTTCTTGAAAAATCTTGTTGCATGTGTTTTAGGCCATTTTTTTGCATTCGTCTTTACTTAGCTGAAATCTTTAGAGCCTTATTTAATAAACCTTTTAAACATACATTATTTAATACCTTTGAATTGATTGTTTACTTAGTATACACAACCCTTATTGACATCGACAATAATAATTACACATTTTATAACAATTAAAAAGTTCGTAGAATAATAACATCAACAAGTAAAATTTAAAACACCCCCGACACATTTATCTTGCGTAAACACCCCGATTCAAGCAGTGAAACGACCATAACTTGTAAACGGCTGAACCGATTTTATTCAAACATCACTTATTCGACAAAATCACCTTTCAAACGAAAAAAACAAAATCCGTTCATCAGTTTAGGCGCTATGATGCCACAGACAGACACACAGACACACAGGTACACAGATATACAGATACACACCAACACAGCAACACACGTGAAACTTATAACCCTCTTTTTCCGGCGGGGGTTAAAAATTCCGGTTTGATACACTTTCATTACATTGAATGATCGAATATGGCGTAAACCTGTGGACCGATTTACATTATTCAAACGGATAAAATGGTTCTACGTCTAGACCTTTCATTTCACACCAAAATTGTTGAAATATCCCTATAAACAAAAATCATGTTTTCAAGTTACGTAATTATACGACACTGCACTCATCACAAAATTTATTTAAAATCTGGCCAAGTGCGAGTCGGACTCGCGCACGAAGGTTTCCGTACCATTATCGCAAAAAATAGCAAAAATGTCACGTTTGTTGTACGGGAGCCCTACTTAAATATTTATTTTATTCTGTTTTTAGTATGTGTTGGTATAGCGGCAACAGAAATACATCATCTGTAAAAATTTCAGCTGTCTAGCTATCACGGTTCATGAGATACAGCCTGGTGACAGACAGACACGGATCGTGAAGTCTTAGTAATAGGGTCCCGTTTTTACCCTTTGGGTACGAAACTCTAAATACTATCTTTATCTCTATCTATTTCTCTCTATTTATCTTCTCAAGATGGTCAAACCATCTCAGCATACCTACGATTTTCAGTTAATACATCTTTGTTTAAACCACAACGTTGTCTTATTACATCTTTCTCTATCTCATCTTCGTTCTTCAATCTATCATTCAAAATTACATAACACATAGGCACTTCCTATTCTAAACATTTTGTTTGCTATATTTGTACAAGATAATCTCTGAAAGGAAACGCCTGCCGTTCCTACCGCTAGGTGTAGCAGTAAAAACTTTATGGCCTGATCATGAATTTACATAATGCATTGATTAAATAAAATACAGATTTAATTAACAAAACTTTGTATCTTATAATGTTCTTGTAACTTTGTATTCATCATAATGAATTGGTAGAGTATGTAAGATTCCAACCATAGCTCATGGCTGCTCCAAACGCTTGAAATAGCATGAAGAGCATTTGTACTAAAACGGTTGTAAATATGTAGATACTATTTAACGTCGTAAGTTATAAAATAATCCCCCAATTCCTTCGTTGGATGTAACTATTGCACAAAGAGACGTATAGCTTGCAGGCTTTGAAGACATCACGGCTGCAGTCTTGTAGACGGTGGTGCAAGCGATCGGCATGGCTTGTCTTCTCTTAGTGGCAATGCTGGCTTATATTGTTGCGGTTTCGAGAAAGGCTTTTGGCTAGTACCAGGAATATTTTACTCGTCATCTCCTGTTGGTAAAAGAAGTTGATATAGAACAAAATACAAAGATTCTGAAACTAAATACAACATTGTTGGTCGTGCAGTATTATTGGACCTTTCCATTAGGAATTTCTTAGTGGCAACCCGGAGTCTCACTCTGTGTGCTGTGCACGGCAATAGGCCCGCCTCTTACTACATGAGACCTCATGGGATTGAGCGGATGAAGCGCATTTTGCATAATTGTATAAATCTGTGCAATAAACTTACTTTTTTGCTTCTTTATGAAGTTCACCATGATGATGAATTGAGTGAAGCAAGTTCTTTTGGGATTTGTTAATTCTAAAATCACAGAACCGTCGTACGTAACAGATTTAATCTAAATCTGGTAAATTAAAATAATTATTTGAAATGACAATAAACAACAATAGACGTTTACACCTTAGGGTCTGCTCACACCGAGAAGCAATGCGTACTTATAAACTTCGCGGCAATAAAAATTTCATAAAAAGTGATGGATGAGATCCTCCAACCGATGAATACATTTTTGTAATTTATTTATTCATATATTAATTTAATTATATTATTATACATGACGGGGGACGGGCCCCCTGGTTATTTTTAAAAAGAGTGACGTCAGCAATGCTGACGTCACTATCTCCATTATCATCATGGTGTTGGTGCTGGTGATGGTTACTCATGTTTGAAAATTAAAGACTTGTCTTCAAGAGTATCAACTTATATTCTTGCTGGCAGAAAGCACACAATAATGACACACAATGGCACACAGTAAATAGTTATTGACAATAAAGAATTACTCACAATATTCCGGAGCTCCGTACCGTCCGACGACTCGACTTAGAATGATTTGTGAGCTTTTTTTTTTTTTTTTTTTTTTTTTTTTTCTACGTGGCGTCTCGCAAACGGTCAGAGTGACCGACATATGCTTAACCGGGCTTCCCTGTGGAGACTAATCTCTTAGCCTCCGGCCAGGCTTTATTTGTGAGCGGTCGGGCGGTCGTATTTATACGGAACTTCGGTTAGAGTCGTTAATAGACTGTCTTTGTTTGTTGTCTGTTTTTAAATTCTAGTTTTTATTTTACAAATCACAAAATGGATTATGAAGTAAAGATTAATTAGTTTTTAATAATTTTGAGTAATAAAATGAGTAAAGATAAACAAATAGTCATTTGAGAGATTTTTATCAACTTAAATATTCAAATAAGCAATCACACGTTATTTGAACTTAAAATAAACAATCATAATTTATTCGACGCTCGATTACGCCCTCACGTCGGTAGTGATGTTGACTTTGCGCCGATATACATAATATTATTATGCGTAAAGTGTGAACTATTAAGTGGGCAATCATGGTGAACAATAAGTAAGGTAGGTATATTTATTATATCTAGCATTCTGCGCATGATTGCTGACAGGCTGTGTTGTATTGAATTCAGCTGGAATACTGAAGCAAAGATGGTTGCCTGTGTGTAATCGTTAAATGTTTGTTTGTTTAAATGTTTTTATTGTGTTACTAACATAGGTATAAGTTTTTTTACATCGTTCTCACATATCTATGTATTTTTCCTGTAACCAAATACCTACTTATAATTTAACTTTATTGAAGACAAAGAGTGTCTGTGGAGTATCTTGCACGTTCTTCTCCATAGAGACTTACTGAGGCTTGCGAATGTGCAACTAGATTCATCTTTTGTTTGATTATTAAAAATGTCTTTAAATGGTTTAGTTGAAATAAAGTATTTTGATTTTGTTAAGTTTATATTGTTTGTAATACTATGAATATAATATGTATTTTGGTTAAGTTATTCTTTGGGCCTTGTTGCCTTAGTAAATGAATTTAACATTTCGTATAATTAGGTATTGAAAGTTTCGGTGTAAACGTGCAAAATACCTAATTTTACCAACCACTGAGTTCGCTCGTCATGAATTTTGCAACTAGACGCGTTTGCATCAGTGTGCTAACGGTTTAATATTTTTGTAATTTGAAGGAAACCGTCAAACATTAAGTGACAATTGTCATACGTCATGTACGGGACCGTTCAAAACCGAACAATTTATCATAAATAAATACCCCAATAAACTGAAATTTTCAATGACTTATTAAAAAAAAGAATTAATGAAAATGTTAAATATGTTTTAACATGTGTTTATCACAAACATTTTTTCAGTTTTAGTCTCTAAATTATTTAAAACAAAGTTACTCGTTTTTTTTTCTATTTTCAAAACGCACCATTTACTACAAACCAATCCAAACGCTATTGGATTCTCGGCCTTAAGGCGGTACCCCGAGCAAAACGCTGCGCTAGCCGTTTTTTGTGCTGTTTTTAGGAGCTATCTACTCGTTATTTAAAAAGAAATATCAACTAATAAAAATACATTAAATTTCTACATAATATTGATTCTAAAATGGTAGATTTAGTTTTTTTTTAAATGTTGTATATATTTCACTAAACTACTTCCAAAAAAACATGAAAATGAGAAATAATTATTGATATTATGCATCTCCTCGTAAAGTGTTCATTGATTATTTTTTGTACTAACACTAATGGATAGACAATTTAATAACAAACATTTTTGTAGAATTATTTTTTTCAAAAGACCAAAATTCGATTTTATACAGATTTTATTCTAAAATCTGGGCGTATTCACTACTGTGATTCACCAATACCTAGACCAATAAGAACGCTCATATCTCATGCCGATTTTTTGGTCAGGGTACCGTCTTAATAAACCATAGTCAATTACTACTTCCGAGTTGTCGCAAGACGTTTTTTTGAACTCGTGCTGCCAAAATAACTTGTCGCAGCATCGAGTACGTTTTCGTCTGGTAAAATGTCACGATGACGATACGAAAACGTCAGAAACTTGTGCTAGGGGCTCAGTACGTGATCGAGTAGCATTAAGTGCCGTCGCGCGTGCTCCCTCGCTCTATTAACGAACATTGTAACCTTTTCATAACAATACCCAGTTTTCAGTGAACATTTCAATCTCTCATTCAACATCCCAACAAACAACCTTTACAACCCTATTATTTCAATGTTTCTAAAGTTACATAAATATGCTTAATCTGATGCCAGAAGAAGTGCTTGTTAAATCGAATATCTACTAGTTGCCGGAGAAGTTTTGTCCTTCATCTCCAGCTTGCCTTTATTGACCGGTCGGAGTAAACACTGACGGGCAACAGAGCTACCACCTCTCTCTTGCCTTAATTGGTTGGCTTGAGTGGAGAATCGCAAGAGCAAACGTGCTCGGATGATGGCAGTTAAGCCTTGCCTTTCAGAGTACCGAGAATGTTACCGACGTAAAAATTAGGGAATATGTGGTGGTCTGCTACCTATAAAAGCACAAAGTACACTCTGACAAAGACGTAGCAAAGGGACACGTCCGTCTAAAAACGCACAATACCCCAATCTCCACCACATACTGGACACATACCTATGAAGATAATAACTGATCGAAATCGGCAAGCATCTCCGCGCCCGGGAGCCGTCAGGACATCGCGGTGTGCTCTCTGCTCTGCCGTGGTCTACTATTGCAGATACCAACGCCACAATTGATTAGCGTATTTTACATGTATCTAAACTAATCGACAGGAACAAGCATAAAGAGGGGCCCCGCACGTGATTGTCTATAAGTACACGTCGCGTATAAAGCAAGATCCCAGACGCCCCAGATGTTACCAAACAAAATGTGCGAGCTTGAGTTCAGTTTCTGTCTTCCCTTGCAAGGCCAGCTTGATCATCTCTTTTTTTCCAGAGACAATATATTTTCCAATAAAACCTCCACGCCTCTCGACTCCAACATTAAACAAAAAAAAACAAATCGAGTCAACTTCACCCAGTCAACCCGTCACTTTGGCAACAAGTCATTTGATAAATTCAAAATTCCTGTGTAGAAAAAATAAATAAATAAAAATAGGCACGCTCTTTAGGCCTGATCATAAAATTGCCGATGGGAACGAGATGAAATAACTCGGGTTATTCCAGCACTATGGATCACTACCTGACTACGTATCGGAAGGACTACTTATGGCCAAATTTGCCAGGGTCGGCTTCTGCATCATCAGCCGCTCCTGGTTTAGCTGGTGAAGGGGGACGCTATGCAGAGTGAGCATTTTTATTACTAGCTTCTGCTAGCCGCTTGGCCGGCGCGCCAAGTGTTATCAAAATTTGTTTTGCCGTTAAGAAGTAAAGATAACAAACAGATAAACAGAGTTACTTACGCATTTATAATGAGCTTTTTCGCGCGACTTCGTCTGCGTAGCATTAATAATTTGCAAACCTCAATATTGTGCAATAATATTGTAGGTTTGTGGGCCTTAAACAAGACCAAATTCCACCCACCTTTCCACCCCCTTAAGGATGATTACCGGGATAAACACTATCCTATGTCCTTCCCAGGATTTCAATCTCTATGCCAAAATTCATCTAAATCGGTTTAGTGATTTAAGCGTGAAAGGTTAACAGACAGAGTTACCTACTTTCAAATTTATAATATTAGTTAGTATTGAAGATTAATTATGGATTAGGGATTATCTTGGTAAGATGGTTGACAAACATTAAAAGGGATAAACTGGCACTAATCACTAAGGTTATTTCTAGGCAAGCGTGTTTCACCGTCAACCACATCATCGCTTACCATCTAGTGAGATTGTGGTCAAGCGCGAGCCTTTGCGAGGTTATAAAAAAATATCGAGCAGTGGTGGCCTAGTGGTAACAGCCGCTACTTATAAGTTGCAGGTCGTGGGTTCGAATCCAGGCAGGCGCTTTACTTTGTTACATGACCACTGCTCTCAAAACGGTGAAGGAAATACACGTGACATCCACCAACATGCACTGGGCCCGCGTGGTGGATTACGGCCTATTTCCTCTCACTGAGAGGAGGCCTGCACACACAACGTGTGACCGTGAATGTATTATTTAAAAAGCCTCGCCAGTTGTAGATGTCATCCTTCAAAGTTTTAAGACATCCATGAGCTGAATTGCTTGGTTTATTTGGCACTCTTAATAGGAACGCGCACCTAGACGCACCGTAGGAGCCGCACGCGACGCAATCATCGTAGTTTCCCATGGTCTCGCGCAATACTCATCGTACGCGCCGCACGCATCGTATCCACTTCTATACATCTTATTATAACAATATTTTATATACAGATACGGATGACGTCTCCGCGCCACCCGTCGTGCGGCGCGGATAGGTGCGCGACGTTGCAAACGATTTTATATAAAGATCTGAGTGATGCCGATGAATGCACATTTCAGAGACGATGTTGAAAGTTGTTATTCCTACAAGCTAGCTCTGTTACCAATACTCGTGACATCACCTTAGTCTTGGATGCACAAACTTTGTTTGACCAATAAGCAGACGTTATGTAGCTTAGCTATTAAAAAACAAATCGACGAAGTTGATCAGGCACTATTTCGAGAGCCTCTGGGTTCCTGGGAGCCTTGAGCTTATAGTGTCCATGTAGGCAATACACGCTTTCCGTTTCTTTAATTTAAACCGGGATTGTGCTATTGATCCAGTTTGTGACCACAAAATGCGCGAGGTCCCTTCATACTTGGCAGATAAGTATCATGTTGTTTTTTTTTAGCACCTACTGGTTTTCTTACTCATCAGCTGTTCTTTTATGTTTAAATTCGTTGCGGGATCCAAGAAAATTGGATATTTTCTTCTGGGACTCGTCGAGCTTCATTGACTGAGTGCTTTTCTGGTAGTCCCCTCAGTAGGTAATAGCTTTCAAGAATTACAGTGGCTGAGAATAGTGTGTCGGGCTATTCCCAAGAAAAAGTCCGAAGTAGCTAAACTATTTTAACCATAATTGTGACTATTCTCAAATCCGTAGTGTACCGAAACTCTCAGGCCAGGAGCTAGCCTTCTACCAAGCATGCATGCAGCACACCCGACCACCAGACTGCCGGTGTCCCCAGTATTCTGGCGGGGAGATGCCGCAGCTTCCTCCCGGGAAGGAAGGCGGATGGAGCCGAAATGAGGTAGATCTACGGCTTGCTTTTTAAATCGGTAAATATAGTGCAAACTCTTTATAACGAAACTCGAGGGATGATTAAATTATAACGTTAAGGACGCTGTTACATTTTCGACGAACTCAAATTTAGGTATCTAGTCGCACACAGCAACATTACGCGTACGCACACATTGAAACTACTGAGCGCTCGATTTTATACATCACGGAAATAATCTTGGTCCTTGATATTATTTTTTAATTTTATTGTTTATTAAGTTGATTCAGGAAGGTTAGTTGGCACTTTGAAAATGCATTTGATAACTGTTACAAACCGTCGTCGTCGTAAAAAGTAGGTTATTATTTTCAACCGACTTCAAAAAAAGGAGATGCTCTATCTATTCGGCCAAACTACTTATCCGATACTTATCGGGTTTTCATCGATAAATGGATGTGGTGGTATTTTCAGGGAAGGTTTTATTGTATAATATATTAGGGTCTGTTAAAGATCTTCGGAGATAGACAATGGAACTCTTTAATAACAAACAGCAAATGACCTGCGATTACTGTTATCGTATGTTTATGTTTTGTTTTAACCATACCATAATAAATCATCACGCTTGTACGGTTTTAGGGGGTAAACAGATGTATTTAGTATACCCAATATGGGGTACCTACAAAAATTTAAAAGAGAAAAATAATAGCTTTCCGGTGACGAAAAACAATAGGTACCGACACCGACTTCAGAAAAGAATTTTATTTTTCACTTTGTTGTAGTAAGTAGGTATTTTAAAAAAACCGGCCAAGTGCGAGTCGGACTCGCGCACGAAGGGTTCCGTACTTGGTAAATTGCTGTTAACGAATTATGACATATTAAAAAAAACTACTTACTAGATGTCGTTCAAACCAATTTTCTTTGGAAGTTTACATGGTAATGTACATAATATTTTTTTAGTTTTATCATTCTTTTATTTTAGAAGTGACAGGGGGGGGGGGGACATTTTACCACTTTGGAAGTGTCTCTCGCGCAAACTATTCCGTTTAGAAAAAAATGATATCAGAAACCTCAATATCATTTTCGAAGACCTATTCATAGATACCCCACACGTATGGGTATGATGAAAAAAATAAATTTTAGTTTCAGTTTCAAGTATGGGAACCCCCATAATTTATTGTTTTTTTCTATTTTTTTGTAAAAATCTTATTGCGGTTCACAGAATACATCTACTTACCAACTTTCAACAGCATAGTTCTTATGGTTTCGGAAAAAAGTGGCTGTGACATATGGACGGACAGACAGAGAGACATGACGAATCTATAAGGGTTCCGTATTTTGCCATTTGGCTACGGAACCCTAAAAACAACGCTACGTGAAATAAGTAGATACCTAAAACGAATTAATTTCCGGTCACAAGGATTAAAAAATAACTTGAACATTTTTCATTATATGGAATATATTAAATATTACTATCACATCATCAGTCACTATTAATGTTCCCACTGCTGGGACACAGGCCTCCTCTCTGTGAGAGGGAATGGGCTGTAACCAATAACGCGGGCCCACTGCGGGTTGGTGGATGCACATATCTTCGAATATTTGGTTCTAGGACATGCCGGTTTCCTCACGATGTTTTCCATCACCGTTTTGAGAGCAGTGGTGAAGAAATAATTTACACAAAGTAAAGCGCCTGCCTGGGCTCGAACCCACGACCTACAACTTATACGTCAAGCTAATGACATACTACCCAAAAACCATGGAAATGACACCCATGACGAAAAGATGTCAAATTTTCGTCGGCGCCAACTTGTATTTTGGTTTTGACCCCGTATTCGATATAAGCGTCCCCAAAATCCATAAAAATGACATCCATGACGAAAATTGGTCTAATTTTTGTCGGCGCCATCTTGTATTTTGGTTTTGATTCCATATTCGATATAAGTGAACCCAAAAACCATGAAAATGACACCCATGTCGAAAAGCAGGCAAAATTTACGTCGCCGCCATCTTGTATTTTGGTTTTGACTCCATATTCGATATAAGCGACCCCAAAAACTATGACAATGACACCCATGACGAAAAGATGACAAATTTTAGTCGGCGCCATCTTGTATTTTGGTTTTGATACCATATTCGATATAAGCGACCCCAAAAACCATGAAAATGACACCCATGTCGAAAAGTGGGCAAAATTTACGTCGGCGCCATCTTGTATTTTGGTTTTGACCCCGTAATCGATAAAAGCGACCCCAATAACCATGAAAATGACACCCATGTCGAAAAGCGGCCAAATTTTCGTCGGCGCCATTTTGTATTTTGGTTTTGGCCCCGTATTTGTCATACATACATGCATACAAACCGGTTAAAATCATAAATCTCCTCCCACCCATCCATTTCTAAACTTCCCCGTCGGCAGCTTAACCTTACCCATCTAAATCCTAACCTTAGTCAGAGCTGTTTAAACCCACCCATCCATTTCTCAACCTTGTCAACAACTGCTTAACACCAACTATTCAAATCCCGACCTTACCCAAAATAATTTCTAAATCACATTCTAATAATAATAGGAAACTCAAAAATACGGCATACGTCCGATAAAATATCAACTCCTTTCGATCACGACGAGGACGGTACTCACACGCATGCACACTACAATCTTTCTATTACTTTTATCGTATTTATTTCCTGCGAGAAAGCGATACGCCCGTCCTTCCACGAGCGCTTCTGAACGCGGATTGATGAGCGGCGGGTACAAAATGTATGAAGACGTCGGCAAGTGATTTTTTTTTAGCTAATAATTAAAAAATGTAATTATTTAGGTGAAAAATAATTAGCTGTACCTGTAAAGGACTATATATACCGCAATTTTTTATAATTTTGAAGATAAAATATGCTGTAAATTTACCTAAACTGGAACCTATTCGGACCCTACTTTTTTAATTTTTTGCGATTATTGTGATGGGCAAAACGTATTTGTGCGAAAATTTTGTATGACGTCATACAATTTTTCTGATGCATATCTGGACCTGAATATATTATCTTTAAATTAAGACCATGATATCTTCACATCGGTGATTGCTTATACATTAAAATGGTACCTCAAAAGTACTGTTATTTGTAGAAAAATGTAATAGCGTCCTTAAATAGAGTTATTATTATTGAAGAAAGAAAAACAATCTAATTGGGAGTTTTGGCGGGAACGTGATGGAGTCTATGTTGCTTCTCTGTTTTATTTTCCTAAAATTGTGTTTAACTGAATATTAATAGTGTAAAAATGGTGGTGTTTTGTTCTAATAATATTAGTGAACGTGCACGAGTGTGGGAAAGTGAAACACAGCGGTAGAACATGAGTTTGTTCATGTTGTCGACAAAACTCCGTGGAGGCTTCCAATAAAGTTACCGCCATTTTACTGGGGCCTAACTATTATATATTAGTCTTTGACTAGGACATTGGACTAAAAACTAAAGAAACTAGAACTTCTAAACTTGACACTGACTAAATGCACAAAACGTGCGAAAAAAAAACAAAAAAAAAACAATCTAATTGGCAATGTAAACAGCTTTAAAGTTGATTTACGACTTATAATACGACAGGTATGTAATGTGTTTAGTAACTGATACCATTATTACCTGGAGAGAATGCAATCAAAGAGTGTGACACACGAGTTCAAGAAAAAAAAAACGTAATCTGAAGGGCATTTCAGTATTTGATCTCAACGATGTTAAGAACAAGGGATACTCCAAGGTCTAGGCCAATTTAGTTTGTCATAACGTTTCAAATAAAGTAAATTTCAATACAAATCAATGAACTTTTACATAACGTTGATCTCCAGATCATTGACCTTGAATATAAGGACATAGACTTTGGTCTTAAAGCGCTGATAGACCTGAGCCTTCACTTGTAACGAAACATTAAGCTTTCGTCGCATAGTAGGTACGAACTTTGAATTCAACGGTTATTCTAGCAAACGGCCAAATACAGGATGTAACGGAAGATGTGACCATATATTAAAACTGCTTCTGCGCATGCAAATGAATAACTTTCTCCAAGGAAGTCATAGCAAATACTAAAAAATAATTGTTCAAAAAATCTTAACAACACACTTTAATAGAAAATCAAACTAAACAGATAATTTTCAATAATTTAAATTAAGAAAAGTGTGATGAACAAAAAAAAAATATTGTAAATAAGAGTGGGGTGCTTGCTGTAGATTGTTATAATATTTTATTGACAGATATGTATTGGTAGAAGTAGTCATTTTGAAAATATCTTAAAAAACACTGCACTCTTTTTTACAAAAAAGCAAAAAAATATTTTCTACTTTTTAGTTTGGTTTTCTTTTCGCGTATTTTTTTAACTATTTTTTTATTTTATTTTTTTAGTTCAATCGTTAATCCTGAAGATCCTGTTAAGGATAATAGGACAAACCATTTTTTTAAATCGGTTCTTGGTAAGTGTGCAAAGTTTCAAATTAAGCCGACGTTTTGAAGGAGTGAAAATCACGTTTAAAGATTCCGTTACATAGATGCATACATACCAAGCTAATAAAAAGGTGTTAAAAAAATTGTATCTCTCATACAAATTTTGATCTGCTGACGACAAGTTAGTAAGAAAAAATTGAATTGTCTATGACCTCCTTGCAGAAACTCGTTCATTTTGGCATGCGCAGAAGCAGTTTTAATATATATGATCACACTTTTCCGATACACCTGTAGATGCTGGGGTGGAGAGGGCTGGCAAGTGAGCTATTGCCTGTCAATGTAACATTCGCCAGAATGCTCATGTTTCAATCTACCTTGCCTTTTTCCAGTCTAACTGCTCTGAACTATCTGACCTCCACAACCCAGTAGTTGTGTAACACGGTACCTGTCAAGACTTGGTGTTCGATTTTTAGGCATAACTACTCGTAAAGACTGCTCATGTATGTTCGAAGTGAATGCTCAAGTTTATCATCGCCTTTAGGACGCTCTGCAATCGTGCGGGGCGAGCGGCCTTACTCGAAGCATGGGAGTGACAGGCGGCGGTGTGAGTGCCAGCTTCAAAGATGGCGCTAGCGTCAAAGACGACGTGATGGAGCTTTCACGAGGAATTGCCGCCGCTCGCATTTTGAGACTCCTTTGTTGTCGGCCGCGGATGCCGCTACCGCCTCTGCCGCCGCCGCCGCTCTACTTAGTCTGGTATTAGAGTTTACCTAATTTCATGGAAATATTTAGGCAGGTAGTAAAGTAAAGGCACTCTATTCACAAGAAATAAAGAAGGAACTGCTAATCCAATGCGTCATACTTATGTTTTAAAAATTCGTTTACTCGACAGCGTAAAAAATACAAGAATGTTTTTGGAGTCAAAATTAAGGATATTTGCATTGATAGTGTGTTACGCTATTACCCTGCAGGTCTTACAATTTCTGACCCAATTACCTTTTTTTTTTTTTTTTTTATTATTAATGTTCAAAATATATATCGCAGAGTTTCAATTATCTTATAAATTAAGAACCACAGAAGCCGTTTATGGCTTATATATGGCTAATGAGTTCGGAATAATTAAGTTCTGAAACAAACAATAAATACTACGAAACAATGATATCTGTGAGTGTTACATTCGAGCGATACAAAAAGAAAAAACAATATCTTCAAGTACTTGATAATACAGGAGGTAGGTATATCAAACTAAAGTACATACTCATGATGTTTCCCTATCTGACTAAATCATTAAAGTCTTCGATGTTTGACCAGCGAAGCCACAGACCACTGCTAAGTAGTCTCTCTAAAAGATCAAATGTTCTTCCTAATATTTCCTTTTTCAGATCATGGGACCGATGTTAGATCCAAAACTGTACCCGGTCCGGGTGGCAGCAGCACCAGAAACGCCTACATCTCGTTACGACCAGCCTAATGCTTTCTTGGACAAGGTAATTAAGCTTTTTTATCTTCCTCATTAGTTAGTTAAGTAATAGTAGATGGCTGAATTGAAACTTTTTGGATTACCAAAATGAAGATCAATTTTTGATTGGGTACTTTTTATTTACTACTAAATTCTTCCAGCGGCTTTGCCCGCGTGGAAAGTGTTTTATCATCCCAAGGGAATATACTGCCGGGATATAGAGAATTGAAATGAGTAGAAAGAAAGAGCAGCATTTGCCCTGCAATGGGCCAACCCTGACTAAAAATAAAATAAATTAAGTAATTAATAACTGAAGAGCACTGGTGGCCCAGTGGTAACAGCCCCGACTTACGTGTCGTAGATCGTGGGTTCGAACCAGCAAGCGCTTTACTTTGTGTAAATTATTTCATCACCACTGAAAACATCGTGAGTAAACCGTTATGTCCTATTCGAAGACATGTGACATCAACCCGCACTGGGACCGCGTGGTGTATTAAGGCCCATAACCTGTCTCACAGAGACTATGCCTGCGTCCCAGCAGTGGGAACATTATAAGGCATTAATCTATTCTTATCTATACTAATAATCTAAAGCTGAAGAGTTAGTTTGTTTGAACGCGCTAATCTCAGGAACTACTGGTTGGAATTGAAAAATTAGTTTTTGTGTTGGATAGTCCATTTATCGAGGATGGTTATATGCTATATAATATCACGCTACGACCAATAGGAGCGGAACAGAAATGAAAAATGTTGCAAAAACGGGCATTATTATTCCGTTTTGAGAGCTTCCGTTGCGTGCGCTGCGTAAACGGTTTAAGTTACGCAACAATCATGTATGTAGGTAGCCAGTTGACGGGAGCGAAGCCGCGTGGGACAGCTATTAATAATAAAATAAATCAAGGTGCCATAACTTATTAATCTAAATATAAATAAAGTTTGACCACAACTACCGATGGTACGAAATATTATGTGGAATAGCAGAAGATTTATCTGATCTTAGGTCCATATGGCATGAATGTGTGTAAGTGGCATGAATAACATATAATCTTCTAATTTAATTTATTCGGGGTTTTAATAGTAATTATTTTTACTCCCATATATCTAGAAGACCAAAATATAACTAGACGAGCCGTATCTATACGGAGCATTTTTCTTAGAACTTATATAGAGTAAAAAATATATTTAATTGTTCCTCTGTCCTGTTCATCTAGTTACAATCGAAATACCCGATGCTATACAGCATCCTACAGAACGAGGCGTCTCCGGAGCTGAAGCAGAGAATAGACAGGGACCGCAACAAGACCACGTACCAGGTCGATTACTGCGAAGCAGGTATATTTTAAATCGAATAGAAAACATTTATTCGACACAGACACAACAAAATAGCAATAATCACAAAGTAATAGAAGAATAGTAAAAAAGCACAAACAAGGTTCAAGAGCTGTGATTGTTTTTATGTTTCAAATCTGTCATCATCACAACTGTTTATCCCACACACAGTGCAACCACATTTTGGGACATGTTTGAAGACCTGTTTTACCACCAGCTTTCAAATAAAAAAAGAATCATCAAAATCGGTTCACCCAGTAACAAGTTCTGAGGTTACAAAAAAAAAAAAAAAAAACCTCCCCCTTTTTGAGAAGTCGGTTACATAAATCTGGATCGAAGCTGCTTCTGAGGAATCCCCGAAAGAAAATAAGTACTACTAAAACTTTGGCCAACTAAAAGAGCTAGTTCTAGACGAATGACAGTCAACCATCATCATCATATACTTAAATAAAGAACTTATGCTTGTATGCGTAACGTTTATCCTTCTCTATCATACCACCTAAGGATTCATTGAAGATTCTTTCTAATACTGGGACTGCCTAAGCAACTCTCAAAAGTTCTAATTACAATTGTCTTGGTGTTGTACAATAAAGAATAAGAATTCTATATAACTAGCGTTTGGGACAACACCGCCACACTATCTCAAACACTGCAACTCCTGAAAGCCAGAATCAACAGTGTTGACCACCAGATAAGCGCCACCGAATAAATAAAGCTCGACGAGTCGTATTTAACTTTTCAATGTTCTTTTTCCACCAGGTCCCGGCGCCAAGTTCGAAGGTCTCCAGCGCGCGGCAGACGAGAGTGGCACCGGTCCGTGCGCGCAGCCCATGCGGCTGCCCGGAGACCCCTGCCGTGTCGGCCCCAAGCCCGGCCAGAAGTCTGCGCCCAGGACCATCTCCAAGCAGGTGGGGGCCGGCGCCGCCAGCGACCCCAGGGCGAAGTGCGGTAAGACTGATGTCTTTGGCAAAAAATTTAAATTCACAGCGGTTTTATTTCACTGTCTATGTAGTATCGTGTTTCAAGTAAAGTATTTCAAATGTGTCTCCAGATTTAGTACAATCTTATGGAAATAAAATATGTGTAAATTTCAACGGTGATGGTATCATACTAACGAGCTAATGCTATAAGTTGTTATCACTCGTAAAATGATAATAGTGTAATTAGGTGAAAGCATTGTAGCTTACCTTAATTGATGTCGTCGCTACTTAAATAATTAAGAATACTGGTTAGAAAAAGCTAATATGAGGTTATAGGAAAAAAAAACTTTGGAAGGCTTAGCCGCTTCCAGCTCCCCCTTAATACTTCGCACCAAAACAACTTTAAGAGTACTGTGAGGACTTACCATTTGAGAAGGCAACCTACTTGCCTATTAAAACACTGGCAATATTTATTACTTGAAAGATGTATGAATTTCGAACAGAATAGCTGTAGATGTTTTTTGTTAATTTTCAATGTGTCAGAATTGGATTGAAGCCGCCCAAAGGCAGGCGTATTGTAATATCTTACTAAATATATATGTCACGTCGAAGTACCTATGAATCGTAGAATCGCCATCTTTAACCCCAATGTCTAGAGGCAATTCCTTTATTCTTGACTGGAGCGGGTTACTTCAATAACACACAACACTGGATTGAAACTCAAGAGTGTTTATTTGATTTAGTTACAGGCACTTTGAGTTTTCAAATGAACTTGAAGCTAAAACCACATCGTGTGGCTTGCTAGATCGCAAAGCCCTTGTCGATCGCTGGAGGAGATCTAGCAAGAAACTCCAGGACACTCTTTTTAAATGTTTTTATAGATTACACAATCACTTTATGACAATTAATTAGGTTTTCAAACATCTATTCGATTACATTTATTAATCAGTTCTTATTTTTCACACATAGTCCGCGCGATGCGCGTTCTAAGTGGGCGGAACTTCCATATTGTTTTTGTTTAGACACTAATTACTTGGATAGTTGAGTAAAGTTAGCAAACAATACTAAAATGCTGATCAGTTAATTATTTTAACATTAAACAACCTCAATACTCACAAATACAAAGTGGTTTGTAGTTTATTATTGAAATAGTCATCTAATAACAAAACTATTCAAGTTTCCGGTGATCTAACAATCTTACTAATTAGAAAGTTTCTCATTATTACATAGCTGTGTAAAATAGTCTTATGACTTCTTAGTATTTAATCATTTACTCAAATTTGTTTAGTTCTCGTATTAAATTATTAAATCTGGTTATTGGTCATAGAAATTATAACATCCGCCATTGTTTGACAACTTAATAAGAATAACATAATGAAACACATTTACATCGTCAAATGTGCAATAGTTAAAATGAGAACAAATCCAAAAGTCCTACAATAAGTGTTCCTGTTTAATTTAAACATCTCGTATTAATTAAACATTGAAATTAGCATATGAATTATGAATCAATACTGATTCCACAGTGAGCCAATAGATGGCGCTGAACTCAAAACCCAACTTAAATAGACATAGACACTTAAAACGATTAGTTAGGATAATAAATTAGCAAATTCACGCCTACGCGGCGACACGGCCATTGTGTTGTATAGTGTAGGTAGTGTAGGAGTATTGTGATCAGCTGTTTTTTGTTTAGTTTCATTCTCACGGGACGGTAATGCTCTGTGATAGACACAAAGTCTTTGATTTGACAGGATTTAAGGATAGGATCAGGAACACCGCTCTGTGATAGACACAAAGTCTTTGATTTGACAGGATTAAAGGTTAAGGAGTTTAGGATCATTGCTCCGTGACAGGCACGAAGTCTTTGATTTGACAGGATATAAGGAACCAGGCTCTGGGTGGTCTTGTACACCGTGGACCCAGCAGGATAACATGAGAGATTGTTCATTAGCGGCCTCCACGCCTAACCAATGGATATTAAATCTTTATTAGTTGCTTCCACAGCAAACCAATAGATTGTGTGTTGTATTATCACTATTAGTTTCCTCCACGGATTACTAACAGACAGCTTATTGTGTTATCATTATTAGTTGCTTCCACAGCATACCAACAGTATAGTTTATTGTGTTATCATTATTAGTTGCTTCCACAGCATACCAACAAGATAGTTGTGTTATCATTATTACTTGATTCCACAGCATACCAATAGGATAGTTTGTTGTGTTATCAATCTTAGTTGCTTCCACAGCATAATAAGATAGTTTATTGTGTTCTCATTATTACCTCAAATCCATCTCCATGGATGCTGATAGTTTGGTGTTGATATAACCTATTATTTTATTAAGTGCCTCCAGAGCTATAGGTTATTGGACATCTCAATAATTAGAGCTTGTTTTATTATTCATTTTTATAATTGACTAAATATGACAATAGAATAGCATAAACTGAAACGAGTTACAAAAACATAATAATAACAGTAGTCCTCCTGACTGTTGAGCCATCTGCATAAGGAGGTACTATGGTGCACAAGGCCAATGGCTCAACATGCTTTTTGAAGCATGGGGGTTCACCAATTTCAAAACTCTGGGCTGCTACAGAGGAATCCCTATTGGAAAAACCCCATAAACAAATTTTGCCCAACCTAGGAATTGAACCCAGGAATAATAATTTAAAAGTACTTTGTTGCATGGTAGTATCATGCACAAGCGTCATGTAGTTATTCGACATGGCTATTGTGTTGAGCCTTCTGATACAACAACACCGTATCAGTTAGCGAGGTGAGTAGAAGATAGTTTGAAAACTTCTCACCTTTTACTTTAGTTATGTTGGGCTGGAAGTCATTTTTCAGCTGACCTCTATTTGGTGGCTTGTATGTATGTTGGTAGCTTCTAAGGTCCTGACCCGGCGACACGGTCACTTGCAAACCAGGTATTTTTAGTTTTGTTTCCACATCCTTGATAATACTTGACTATGTAGGTAACCATTTTGATTTTTGATATGACACAGGAATCTGGAATGTGAGAAGGTATACAGATAAATAATAATAAAAGAAAAGATGATCCTATTAATATTTAAATAAGTAGGAGTTAGTACTGATAACAATTAAATTATGTTATTGTTTTGAAATAGTAAGTGAGTAATTCAAAGTTAACTAGAATCTGATGACACTGAAATGAATAACTATGAAGATTGCTGCATTACTTATGACGGTGTTTGCACTAGCTAAAGATTAATGTTAAAACATGTTGAAAACTACTTTTAATGATGCATGTTTGCATACCACACACGCAACAACCTATTTACACACCTATTACAAACCTATTTCATTACAAAACATTTATGTGTGAACAAGTTTGAATACAAGCTAGGTAAAAAGTTGCAAAAAGAAAAGAAAGTTATTGAATGCTAAAAGTGACAAATTATCAAAAAACAAACCTGTCTTTTGATTGTTTTTATTCTGTGCAAGTGCATCCAATAACAAGCTTTGAAATCTGTCAGAAATTACTAATCTATTTACACCCATGTACCATAACAAGTAAAATTCAACTAAACCCATTGTGAGATTTAATTCATTAGGAAGGTTCTCAAATATTGAATGATTAAATAAACTTTATTATAACAAACTTAACTTGAACAAGCATAAATCTTAGAGCTTATAAAAGGCCCCATCAGTATCCAACTGACAGTCTGAACCAAGAATGTAGGGTCAGACAATTTTTTAATTAGATTTAACTTATAGCGCTATCACTGTCAAGAACCCCATAGCCAAAACAAATCTACCAGATCATGTAGACAGATAAGATGGAACACAGTAATCACATTAGATTCACTCAAATATGTCTTACATACACAGGACCATTAATTTACCAAAAATCACAAGGTCCATACATAATAGGTTACTCACACATACTAAGCGTACCTACTTGTAAATTAAAAGTTACCAGGTGGCTATCAGCTTATGACTATTTATTATTATATTATGATTATGCATGAACTGAAGCTCTGCTGATACTTACCCTGATTATAAAGTTTGTAATGACTCACCCAGGTGTATCACAACCCTTTCACCCATTCATACAAATACATTTATATTAGATGCATACTCACTCTACAAAAACCTCTAGATAATATTTTAAATATTGTTTAGTCTTGTAACCAAACAATTATTCTCACCCCAGCTACTTAAATGCAAATCGTTGTAAGTATTTTCTTGAGCACACTATAATTTTATTTTTATTTGTTGTGCTTTTCATGTTTAAGGAATGTGTTAATACATTTTCTTATCTTACTTTACTTTAAAAAAAGTATGACATGCAACGGGTTCCACATTATTCAATAATAAACCCCGTTTGGTAGTCGGGTAAAACAATAAATTGCAAAAATGCCAATTAGTGCGTCAACATGAATATGTCATGGCACTTTCTGCCAAATGTTTACTACTTCTGTTGCACATACATTCTGTAACTTACTTAACTTATTTACCTACTAAACTTTTGTTTTAGCTACCTAAATGTAATGAATGCTATAAAAATAAGTTGTTACTTTTTGTCCGGTACAAAACTCAACGTAGGTACTTTGAATTGTTTAACATTCATACACTCACACCTTGTCCCCATGGGGATAGGCAGCAACCACAGATTGCCACTTGCTACGATCCTTACATACTCCTCAAATAAAATAAAATTTCTCAAATAACTGAGCCATTGCAATTCTTAAGACAAAATAACCATATTTAAACAATAACATTGAGTTCCTAGTCAGCTGTCTTATTTTATGGAGTAATTTAAGCCGTTTCATTCATTTTAATTCCACAAATTGCCACACAAACAACAGCAGGGACCACTCAGTCAGTAAGGGGTATTGTGTTACCCAGTTACTGGGTTTTGGTTGCTCCATGTAAAGCACTGGTACTCAGCTGAATCCAGTTAGAATGGAAGCTGTCCCGGACTTGGTTGGGAAAAGACTAGGCAGATTGATTAAAATTGTCACACAAAAGGTCACTGACCTTGCCTTGTATGATGAAAATAATTAAGAATGTTAAGTTACATAAATAAAAAAAACAGAATACTCCCCTCAACCATGATGGAATCTATCAATGGACAGATCAAGTTGTTCGCTTAGCTGCTTCGGTCATTCTGTGCTGTATAAAGTTTTGGCCACAATGGTGTAGGACAGCATCCATGCCACTAGTCAGTAGCTTCTTCTGTCGTTTCAATAGAGTTCAGATCGTTCACGTAAAAATATTCCAGTTATTTTCGCCTATGTCTGGGCATCGCTTACTCTTGGAAATTATCGTAGGAAAATCTTTTGCCATACCCTCGGCGCTGGCGATGTTGTACAAAATTCTTCGGATGGCTTTCATAGCATGGGCAGAAGGCGATAGTGGGAGCTGAGCCCAATTCTGATGTCACGTCGAAGTACCTATGAATCGTAGAATCGCCATCTTTAACCCCAATGTCTAGAGGCAATTCCTTTATTCTTGACTGGAGCGGGTTACTTCAATAACACACAACACTGGATTGAAACTCAAGAGTGTTTATTTGATTTAGTTACAGGCACTTTGAGTTTTCAAATGAACTTGAAGCTAAAACCACATCGTGTGGCTTGCTAGATCGCAAAGCCCTTGTCGATCGCTGGAGGAGATCTAGCAAGAAACTCCAGGACACTCTTTTTAAATGTTTTTATAGATTACACAATCACTTTATGACAATTAATTAGGTTTTCAAACATCTATTCGATTACATTTATTAATCAGTTCTTATTTTTCACACATAGTCCGCGCGATGCGCGTTCTAAGTGGGCGGAACTTCCATATTGTTTTTGTTTAGACACTAATTACTTGGATAGTTGAGTAAAGTAAGCAAACAATACTAAAATGCTGATCAGTTAATTATTTTAACATTAAACAACCTCAATACTCACAAATACAAAGTGGTTTGTAGTTTATTATTGAAATAGTCATCTAATAACAAAACTATTCAAGTTTCCGGTGATCTAACAATCTTACTAATTAGAAAGTTTCTCATTATTACATAGCTGTGTAAAATAGTCTTATGACTTCTTAGTATTTAATCATTTACTCAAATTTGTTTAGTTCTCGTATTAAATTATTAAATCTGGTTATTGGTCATAGAAATTATAACATCCGCCATTGTTTGACAACTTAATAAGAATAACATAATGAAACACATTTACTTCGTCAAATGTGCAATAGTTAAAATGAGAACAAATCCAAAAGTCCTACAATAAGTGTTCCTGTTTAATTTAAACATCTCGTATTAATTAAACATTGAAATTAGCATATGAATTATGAATCAATACTGATTCCACAGTGAGCCAATAGATGGCGATGAACTCAAAACCCAACTTAAATAGACATAGACACTTAAAACGATTAGTTAAGATAATAAATTAGCAAATTCACGCCTACGCGGCGACATATATAATATAAAGTTATTTTCCATGTTTAACTGCTGATCACCCTATCTACCCCCTTACATATTGGTGGAGGTGCGGGGTAGATAGGGTGATCAGCAGTTAAACATGGAAAATAATTTTATTATATGTATCGATAGTTTTCTTGTCGAAATTTTCAAATAGTATCGATATATATAATAAAATTATTTCTTTCCGTTGCATGAGCTGTTGATGTGTTGATGAGTAGAATTTAAATTCGATGCGATCCAGCCTTTCCTTCTCTGGCCTGATAAACGCACGAGATCGAAATATTGTATCATATCTGAATTTTTGAATTTAAACCCCATCCGGGTCGATGTGAGTTGACGCATCATTCTTATTAGTGTTAGGAGGACGCCTTGTACCTTTTTCAGAGGTTTTGGCCAAGGAGGTTCAAGCATGACTGCGTTGATTTGTTAGTGCGTATGTGCACGTCAGCTGAAGTTAAAAGCACATATCGGAGTATCCGGTAATTCGTTTGTCATGATTAAGCCTTCCCCTTTTAAGGGTCGTACCTCAATTGTACTTTGATTCCTCTGTTAGGTAAATGTTCGGGTTAGGATAAGGTAGGATTCATATATCCTTTCAAGACTTAGAATAGAAGCACCTCATATGATTCTGTGCGCCTATTCGTAGGGGCGTAGCTCATGTGAGGACTTACCATTTGAGAAGGCAACCTACTTGCCTATTAAAACACTGGCAATATTTATTACTTGAAAGATGTATGAATTTCGAACAGAATAGCTGTAGATGTTTTTTGTTAATTTTCAATGTGTCAGAATTGGATTGAAGCCGCCCAAAGGCAGGCGTATTGTAATATCTTACTAAATATATATAAAATAAAGTTATTTTCCATGTTTAACTGCTGATCACCCTATCTACCCCCTTACAGTACCTACTAAGCAGCACGTGATCAGAACATAGTTCTTTCGTAACTCACAATGGTCACTTTCCTATAAGAGTCCCCCTCAAAATATATACTTTTTCATCATTTTGAGCCTCCTCACTGTTTGAGGGAAAGGCCCGTAATCCAAAAAGCGGGCCCAGTGCGGGTTGGTGGATGTCACATGTTTTCGAATGTTTGGTTCTAAGACATGCCGGTTTCCTCACGATTTTTTCCTTTACCGTTTTGAGAGCAGTGTAAGTGACGAAATATTTTTAAACAAAGTAAAGCGCCTGCCTGGGTTCGAACTCACGACCCACGATACGTAAGTCCGACCAGCGGGCCACAACTGCTCTATTTCTTCATCAGGTTCACGTAATAGGGATGTTTCCTGGGTAGAAAAATTAAATTCTTTAAGTCCGTCAGTGAGATTATCAAATAATATTGCAATTTTTTTGCTTTAACAAAAATTTACAAAGATAAACCGCATCAAAGTTCAGGAGTGGGGCTTGTGATGTCACTTTGTTAGTAAAAAGTGTAGCACACCGTGACGACACACGATATTTCAACACACTGTATCGTTACTTGTACTATTATTTATTCTGTGGTATCGTCGTAAGATTTTGTTTACGTGACAAAAGAAAAAATACGTGTCCAATATTTTAAGGTTATCTAACTAACGGACTAAATAGATATTTTTTGTCAACTAGCCTATTTCATTGTAATAATTTTGATTATAATCTTAACAGAAACAACATCGGCGGTGCCACCTCTCGGCCGGACGGAATACCAGGACGGCGTCTCGAAGCTGGGAGCCATCATCATGCGAGACAAGCTGCACCGGAGGTAGACTACAGCGTTATACGGAACATTACACAATACAGGAGCAATCATGGAATAAACTATTTGGACGGCTTATTTCTTTGTGTTGTTATTTTCTTTGTACCTTTATTATCTATGTTGGGACCACTCTTGTTCCTAATAATGGTTAATGACCTTCCATCATTCATCCATCACGCTAAAAATCTACTGTATGCGGATGATTTGAATCTTTTTTCTGAAATCAAGTCTCATTGTTGTCTTGCGCTGCAGTGTGACTTAAACGCGATAGTAGAATGGAGTCTTAGGGACAAAATGGAATTTAACTCTACTAGTACGCAGTAAGCTGGAGTCTAGTGCAAGTGTCTGGAACCCTCGAGAAAAGAAATACACAATAGTTTTAGAAAGGTCCAGAAAGCTTTTCTGAGGTATCTGTATAAGCGTCTATATGTATATTATCCATTCTTATACCCTTCTAACTTCTTTAGGCTACAATTATCTCGAGGTTAAAAAAAAAATGAACAAATCATAAATATGTGCAAAAATCTTTCACGGGAAAACTGATGGTCCTGAACTATTCCATCTTTTTTCCCTGGTCAATTATAGACGTAGTAGGAGGCACAGATTGTTCGCCGTACCGGGGAGTCGAACCGTCGCTCGAGCCCAGTCTCCCATCCCTCGTACACTCTTGGATGCTAAGCACGATTGTGATGTGTTCGCGGACGAATTGAAGAAGATTTTGTCTGTATGTCTGGAGTATTGTGAGATGAGCGTATGACTGCCGAGTAGATGTTATCATTGTTGTTTGTTTTTTATTTTTTTAAACATGTATTTAACAAATGTAATTGGCCTTTGGCCGTGTTATGTTAAAGTAAATAAATAAAATAATAAATTACTTCTTCGGGTTAAAAATTATTGTTAAGATGTGGATAATTCAAGATATGGTTCAATTCTCGGCTCGGGCAAAGGGTAATTGGGTTTTTCTATTTGGAATTTTACAGTAGCAGCAGACTTAAACATATTTGGCGAATTGGGGATGGACTATAGGTGTTCCTACCTCTGCCTAACTTTGGGGAATACTGGCAAGATTTTATTTTCGCCTATTTGTCCGTCAATTGTGGACCGATTTTGAAGATTCTTTTTTTGTTTGAAACAGTATGTGCCCAAATTGGTCAACTGCGGACAATAGAACTCTTCAATAAATGACGGCAAATCTCTCGGGATTGCTGCAATCGTGTGTCTGTTTATTATTTATACCATTTCATAACATAATATCACGCCAGTATAGAGCGTAGTAGTAGTAGAAGAGGTACGCAGATGTTGGTACACTCTCATTTCACCTGTTATATTAAAGTTTCATGATATTCGGGTAATCTATTCTGGCATTATAAAGTTTAGTACATTATAGTACCTTACTAAAGAACTTGCCTAATCGGTACAAATAAAATATATATATATATATACGTGGGACACTCAGAAAGTTTTGCGAAACTAAAAAAAATTGTTCTATACGTACATATATTTTTATTAAATCTTTTCAAAGTACTTTCCACCAGCCTCTATACAAAGATTCATGCGCCTAAACCAGTTTTCAAAACACTTTTTCCAGTCCGCCGCAGACACCTCGTTTACAGCCTGCTCGAACGCAGCCAGCGCATCTTCCGGCGACGAAAATTGTATCCCTTTGAGCTGATTTTTTATTTTTGGGAATAAAAAGAAGTCACACGGTGCTAGATCAGGGCTGTAAGGAGGGTGACCCAGGAGTTTGACTGGCGTGCTGTCCAGGAAGTCCCTCGTTTTGAGTGCGGTGTGCGCAGGTGCATTGTCGTGGTGGAGCAGTAGCCCGCGGAGCCCTGTGTTTGGTCGCTTGTTGCTTATAACAGAGAAAACTTCTGGCAAACATTTGGTAGTATACCATTCGGCATTAATGCTTCTTTGATCCCGTAAGGGAATTGATACCAAGTGGCCAGTCAAATTAAAAAAGCTAGCGATCAAAATCTTACCCCCGCTTCTAGATCGCTTCACTTTGGTAGGCGTTGGCTCATTTTGAAACACCCAAACAGTCGACTGGCGCTTGGTTTCTGGGTCGTATTGATAAATCCAGGACTCATCACCTGTAACGATGTCGTAAACACGCCGAGACGAGCCTGCTTCAAATTTGTTAAGCATATCACGGCACCATTCCACCCGGGCCTGCTTCTGAGCATCGGTGAGGTTGTGCGGCACCCAGCGTGATACTATCCTCCTCACGCGAAGATGGCTGTGTAGAATCTCGTGAACGCTTCCCGATCCAATCTTCAATATGTGTTGAATCTCCTGATATGTAATTCGCCTATTGTCTTGGATTAAATTTTTCACTGCTAGCACGTTTTCTTCGGTAACAGCCGTCAAAAGGCGACCGCTTCTTTCGTCATCCCCCAAAGTTGGTCGACCGCGCTTGAATTCGTTATACCAACGATACACGGTTGCCTTGGAAGGGCCTTCATCCATGAATGCCATTTGAAGTCTATCGTACGATTCATCCGGTTTCAGGCGACACTTGAAATCGTATAAAATCATAGCTCTAAAATGTTCCCGGCGCAGATCCATATTTCAGTGAGACACAATACTTTGAATTAACTCGCAAAAAATGTGGAGGGAAATTTTGAAATTGGAACTTACTTATTTTTACTTATAAATAATCATATTTTCGAAAAACATTATAACTGGCCAGTCTCCCATATATAAAAACTTTTTTTCGCAATACTTTCTGAGGGGCCTGGTATATCTACTACCGAATTCCAAATAAAATCACGAAAAAAAACTTTTTTTTTGGATAACGAAAAAAAATGGGACGTACCAAAGACATTTTCAAGAGTTTTATTAAGTATCGTCCCGTAGTACATATACTTTTACCTCCTTATCATCATCATCATCATCGTTTCAGCCGAAAGACGTCCACTGCTGGACATAGGCCTACCCCAAGCGTCACCACACTGATCGGTCATGTGCTTTTCACTTCCACTGGAGTCCCGCAGCCTTGACCAAGTCGTCGCTCCATCAAGTGGGAGGCCTTTTACCTCCTGTCCTACAAATATTCTTATCTATAAAAGCTGCTGTTAATGACCGGACAGCGACCTAAATGTTTGTGTCTGCAACATTTGGGGTTTTGTCCGATGGAAGAACTTTGCGTCCATTATGGTGTGGCCGGCCTTACACACAACGACGACCACACTGATAATAAAACCTTATGATATGAATTTGTGAGAACACAAGAGTGGTTTTAAATAAACAGATATCTTCGTATCCTAATAAGTCCCTTTTGCTATAAACTCGCGTTCCAAGGACACCAACTTATACGATCAATCATTTCATCACAACTTATACTAAAGATATCCAACCAGGAAAACCATACCATTAAACCAGGGAAATACAAATTCCGTTTTACTGGCAAGCCGTTTATGGATGAAAATGTTCACACTTGGCTACAGTTTTGGACAGAAGAACTTGCTTCAAAGCAAGACAGTTGAACTTTTTAGACACGGACTCAAAATATGGCATTTTTTTGCTTAAAACTATGGTATTGCCACCGTCAAAGCACTAAAGGAACCAAGTAACGTCAAACTCCAAATAACACACTCGCCAAACTGATAAGTATTAATGTATGTGGTCACGTTTTGGGCCTGTTGCTGAAAATGAGCTCGCCGCGCTTGTACAGCGTGCCGGAGGGTACTGAGGACGTCGACGTGGCGGACGTCACTGATGCTGCTAACGTCACGGACGCGCCGGATTTCACACGCGAGCAGGAGGAGGCAAGAGTGTTCAATATAACCCTCATTATTATCTACTCCACTTTAGAAAAACCTGCAAATTGTCCATATTGCCATGGGAGGTGTATGGCTAGAAATATGCTTAGTGTCTACAGTAATCCACAATTTATTCACTCACAAATATCCATGGCTGTAAGTGTCTTAAACATTACATATCTAGCAAACCTATTGATTTAAGGTTTTGGACGGAAGTCCAGGAGTGTTAAAAATCTAATCCTCGCGTCTACTCCACTATTGACAAACCTAGTTATGTGAGTCCATATCCACCTGCAAATGTCCTTGGCTCGGAAAATGCTTACAATCTAGCTAACCTACTGTAATTCGGGCGAACTTGGTATATAAAATCGTTTTCGACAGAAGAATATGTTCAAGATATTTTTTGTCAAAAACATACAGCCTCCCAAAACACAAAAGGAATCAGGGAAAGTCAAATCCAATAAAACACGCGCCAAACTGATAAATATTAGTGTATGTATAAAGTCAAGTAGGTATGTGGTCACGTCGAGGGTCTGGCGCTGGAGATGAGCTCGCCGCGCTTGTACAGCGTGCCGGGCGTCGACGACGTCGACGTGGCTGACGCTGCTGACGTCACGGACGCGGCGGACTCCTTGCGCGAACTGCTCTCCTGTCGGGAGGAGGTGCGCGTGCGCGCGGACGTCTCGTCGTGCTGGCGCAGCATGACGGCGCGCGCGTCCGACGTGTTGCGCTCTCTGGGGGGAGAAATGGTGGTAGAAGTTTGTCAGAGATCGAGACTCGTCAAAAAGCTCTGGGGGCTCAGATTTTTGCTAACATTTTTCCTTTTGAAATATTTATAGAGCTTCTTTTGACCTGATGGAAAATACTTCTAACACTCATCCTCGTACAAATAGGTTGCAATGAATGCAGTCAAGTGTCAAGGAGATGTCAGCTAGCCTAGGCTGTCCCGAACTTGAGGACAGATAATCTTTTTATATACATTCATTAACTCACGCTCTTTTACCATAGGGATATGATGTCACGTATACCAGAGGTTCTTTTTATTTCTCCAAATACATTTAAACATGGAACCAACCTGCTAAGCGCCATAAGTCTGTCAAGATCAGGTGAGGGGCGCCTCAATTCCGCCGCTGACGTCAGCGTCACACGCAGAGGCGCAGGCGCAGGGGCGGAAGCCGAAGAGGGGGCGGTAGACGCGGGGGGCGGAGACGCCGGGGGTGACGACGTGGCCGACGCAGACGCCGGCGACGAAGAGCCCACGGCTGAATCCCGCTTGTTGGAGGACTTGTTGGACGATTTGTTGGAGGATTCGGAGCCTGACGTGGAGCGGCGCCGGGGGCCGGTGCGCGCGCGCCTGCCGCCGGCGCCGCGGCTGAAGGCGGCCGGGATGTGCAGCGACGCTGTGATCACGCAGCTGTCGTCGTCGGACCCGCCGAGCGTCTGTGGTAATAAATAAAATAAAAAAAGCCTTTATTTACTCTGACCTTTCTTTCTTTCTTTCTTTTAAACTAACTTAACATTTAATATCAGAATATAACGTGTTTTTTCTACAATATACAACCAAATTCATCAAGATACAATTCATCAGTTACCAGGTCAGGCTGTCTTGCGACATAGGCCTCCTCAAGTTCCCTCCAGCTTTGCCTGTCCGTTGCTGAAAAAAGACGTAGAGGAAGGCAGAAAAAAAGATGGCAAGATGATCTGCCTAAGGTTTGGACAAGGACAGTCTGTGGCAATACGGAAATGTAAATATTAATTTATTAGAAATAACAATTCAATTTGCCTAGCCTTTACCTAAGTACGAGTACCAGTATTTTACATGGAGCGACTGCCTCTCAGACCTCCACAACCCAGTAAATGGGTTACTGAGGACCAGACTGGTGTCACATCCCAGACTATCCGTAACGACAGTCAAAAATCTTCAAATTACAGCCGGGACCAACGAAAATCAATGTAAAGATGGTCACCCATCCGCAGATCGTCCTTGGCAAGCATTGCTTATTTATTAGCCACGAACTCCTTTAATTAGAAAGACCAAAACCACAAAATGTATGTTGGTTCCTTCGTCTTCACTACTTAAACTTTCGCAATTAAGCCTATAATAATCGAATAGAAAATTTTAGTTTTTTTTTAGCTTTTATAAGACGATATATATATAGGTGCGATAGTGGTCAAGCGTAAGCCTACCTATAGTAAAAAAATATTATACTGGATCCCAGCTGCTATCATTCAACTATCACTTCACACGGCGCAAATATAACAACCTTATCGGAAGTAATATGTTTGCGCCGTTTGGGATTTTTTTATGCACAATGAGCCATTTCCCCTATCGTCTTTGAATAAATAAATTATTAGTTACATTGAATAAAACTAACATACTGCCACCTTCTGACAGTTGAAATATAGAACCATTTGTGATCTGAATCCGATAGAACGGATAGAATGATGATTCAAACCGAAGATCCAAACTAAACATTTGTTTGAAAACAGAACATTTCCAAATCACATGGAACTCAGATATAGAATTCGGATGCAAATGCCATCTGATTTCAACAATGCAAATCATTTTGCATTGTTGAAATCAGATGCGTGATAAAGACGATGCAGTACACCACACACGCTCTAACGTTGACAAGTTCAGTGCATCGGTAAACGCACGAGACATGTACCTCATTGTAGTCGCTGGCGGAGTCGTTGGAGTCGTTGCTGTCGGTGCGCGCGGCGGGCGTGCTGCCGCCGCACACCACGCCGCTGCTGCCACACTCCTCACTGCTCCGAACCCTGGAAACAAATCATTGAATATTAAAAAACAAACTTCATTGTCCTATCCAGAAACAAACCCGTATCATAGGCCAGGTAACACAAATGCGAATCTGAACAAGTTTCCAATCATTTCTAGGTGCAATAAAGGAGCCTCAGCAATTGAAGATACTTAGTGTTTGTCCATCGCACCCACCAGGACTGACCCGCTTGTAACTTCTTGACAATCAAATTTTTTAGGGTTCCTTACCCGAAGGGTCTAAACGGAGCCCTATTGCTGTCACTCACGTGTCCGTTTGTCTGTCAGTCTGTCCGTCGTCTCTCATACGGGTTGGACAGCCAAACGGTTGGAGCTACAGTCTTCAAATTTTTTCAGTATAAGCATCTTGTTGACCAAAAGCCATGCAAATTGTTAAGAAATATGTTGTTTAATGTTTTTAGGACTCATACAGCAAAAGGGGGACGTAAAAAAAAATTGTCCCACATCCCAACCCCATCGAGTGGGGCTCGTTTCTTAGATAAATACTGTATTTCTTGTTTTAAAAAATATTGGAAAACAAAGGAATGAGAACCCACCAAAGTCAGCTTTTTTCACAAAATTTTGTTCCATGGAATTCTTCAACCTCCCATGAACTTGAAATTTGGTGATAATATTTATTATTACGTACATTTTACTAAGTAATACCAACATATTGGTAAATTCGATTTTCCCTTTGAAATTTCCTCATTTTCAACCAACTTTGCGGTTTGGTACGGAACCCTAAACGTGCGAAGTCCGACACGCACTTGTTTTGTTATTTCGTGTCACGAAGTAGAATCCATCTTCAATCGTCTTAATGTCACTCATCAAAAATCGCCAATGTTGGCCGACAATTGATAGGTTTTAATAGCATAAAAATAGGGTGGCTCAGGTTAAAAATATATGGGAGAATTTAGGAGCGGCCTTTGCCCAGTTGTGAGAGAAACTATGCTGTGTTGGTATTGTAAAAGAGTACTAGAAGATAGATAGATACAAGACTCCGTACCTGGTAACAATAGTCATGGCCGACGACAGGGATCCAGAAGACGTGTCGGAAGCAGCCGTCTGGTCTCTGGTGCGTCTGCTGCGCGAGTAGCTCTTCTCACTGCGCCTGCCGAGAGAACAGGCAGGAGGATTAACTGGGTGAAGTTCATTAATAGAAGGAAAGCACAAATGTTACTATACGGTTCCCCCCCCCCCTCCAGTACCCCTTAGGTTCTAGAGGTTACGATATCGGATGTCTTGAATTTCGAGTTTGGCAAGGCGTAAGATTTTCCTCTGATGAGACAAATGACAATGGTAGATGGTGACTTTTAAATTCATATTCACACAATTACAATCAAAACGAATAAAAAAACCACTTCAAATCTAATTGGAGCACTATTGAAATGAACCATAATCTTGGCTTAACCACTTTAACCTACAAGCCTCTCATAGCCAAAAAAATCCTTGTAGCAGCTTCGCGAAAATGGCAAAGACCTGCCGCTCCATATTTACGAAGCAAAGACTTCTTGCTTCGCAAATATGGACAACCTGAAAAGTGTTTACCTAGGCATATTGCCAGGTCCACCCGTAGCGGCAGCTCCATGCAAGAACTGTTCTCTCGACCACACTTGTCTCATGCTGTTCTCATTGTTCTCCGCGGTCGCTTCGGCAGCACATCTGGGGAAGGATAGGTGAGGTGAGGGAGGAAACACACACTCTCAATCAATATGTATTGTACAGATGGGCTTTGGATCCCACGGCAGCTGTGGTCTTTTGATCCGGTTATTCACAAATGATTTTGAATTTGTCAATGAAAACCAAAATTGGGAGGCTGTCGAGCAGTAATTCGTTTTCTTACGCATAGGTAGTGCTTGCATTGGCTTCATAATTGAAGTCAAATCGTGACACTGATTTAAACAATTATGATAATGTAAGTCACTTGGAAACATTCATAAATTAGTATTACACTACACTTTGTTAGAACAAGCTTCACCACACTGGTCTGGGCAACATATCTGCTGTTTCTTTTCACACGCACATCGACAACTTACCTTTCTGTTACGTTATATTCGGCCTTCTATACGCATTGGCCATCATGCATCAACTTTTGTCTGCCAATGTTGCAACATCCTAAAGAAATCTTCATGACTTCAAGCTTACTGACCTGAACACCTCCTGTTATAACTCAAATGAGTGTCCCAAGCAATAGTGTAATGGTTGGTACCACCGCCAACGCTACGCAGCTTCGCGTCAAATCCTGCCATGCTGGTTACATAGCATTGCTCTTATAACTTACTCAGCTCTCCTCAGCAGCAAGGAGTCGAGGTGTGCCGGCGCGGTGTGAGCCAGGTGTATGTAAGCCTCGTGCAGCAGCTCTGCGGGTAAGGTCCACAGTTCTGCCTGTTTCTCCACCAGCTGTCGGACCACGTTGATGACGTCAGCGCGCTCGGAGAGCTGTTCCACACTGGAAATTGAGAAGAAACAATTGAAATTCATGTATGGTTTTAAAAGCTGTTCACCATCCCATATCTTCCCGTGGGTGTCGTAAGAGGTAACTAAGGGACATACCCGAGAATGGGTAGGATTGCCTGATCCAGGCGGGGCAAGACCACCTTTTCACCTTTTCCCTAGATTTAAATACCTTATAAAGAGTAACTATTCAGCTCTGGCTCTCCTGTTCTTAAAACAAATCATTCCTTTCTCACACACCCACCTGGTCAGCTCATAAGGCTTGTTCCTGTGCAGTAATGGAGTTGCAAAGACGGTCGCCAGGTTGGCGGCGTCCATCTTGTTCGCCATCGTTTACATTTAATGACTCTTTTCTAGGAGACTCAGGTGGCTATTGGATGGACAAATTTTATTTGAAGTCGACACGACAGAATAAAAAGAACACCAAAACCTACCTGGCAGGCTCATTGGGCTTGTTCCGGTGCAGTATATTGGGTGCGAAGATGGTTGCCAGGTTGGCGGCGTCCATCTTGTTGCCGGGCTCGTGGCGGTCGTCCTCGGAGTGGGCTGCCAGCTGCGCCAGGAACGACAGTAGAGCGTTCAGCGTGTCGCGGTGAGCTGCCGGCAGCAGCTGCACTATCAGGCGTAAGGCTTCCCATTGGAAGCGCCGGTTGTGGATTTCTGGAATATTAAAAAAGTTTCCTAAAAATAATTCGTATTTTTGGGGAGAGCTTCAGTTTTATTCTAGCTAAATTTGTTCTATGCTGAGTTCTCTTATCGAATTAGTGAGGTATCATGGCAAGCTCACAACTAGCAAGTATCTCCTATGTCTTTGGCACTAGTATCGTTGTCTAACCGTGTTCTAGGAAATCCGTTCAGTCGTAAAGGCGGGCAAAGTTATCAGACAGACAGAGATACTTTCATACTTGCATTTTTGATATCTATTTGTAGGGATGTGAGCATGTTTTTGATAAAAAAAACACATGTTATTTCTTAGAATATGTAATTATAAGAACACGGATTGACGACTCACTTTGCGTGTGCAAAAATGCGTGGTACAGGTCCCGACAGAGCAGCGGGTCGGGCAGGTCGCGCAGGAACTCCTTGAGCAGCGTGGCCACGTCGTGAGGACACACGGCTGAGTCCAGCGCCGCCTCCTGGCTGCGCTCCCAGTCCTCGCGCAACTGGAAATAGTGGAGGAGGAATTTATTAGTGGAAATTGTAACATCAATCAGTTAGAAGTTTAGAAAGTTTCAAGCACTATCCGCACAAATCCCTGGTCAGAAACCCTTCACTGTTCCGTCAGGGGCAGGAAAAAATCATACATACATTTTGTATAGACTTTTCACCTAGTTCTGTGTCAGGTGCATACGGGTCATCAGTATTCCAAAGAATGCTGTACGAACTGACAACACCCTGATTTTAAAATGTGTGGATAGCGCCTAAGCTGGTATCATCTTTCTAGGAGTACATCACTAAATGGCAAATTTGGTATTTTATAGTAACACTTTCTTTGGACTGACAGAGATGACTTAATCTCAGACGGAATAATACCTACATCAAGTGACCTGACAAGAAAAGCTGTGTGGAAAATTTCACCTTTCGCGATGGTGAGCTATACTTCTTAGATAAAAAATAAAATACATAATTATGAGTATTATGAGTCCTAAAACTAAATATTAAAATAACCCACAACTACTCAAATAATTCGCCTTACAACAAAACAAGTCTATCTTCGTCCCCCAACAATGTATCAGCAATCAGCACGAAACATAATACTTTACCAATTCTAATACGATTCCGTAATAATTGTAGTAACTAGGGCACGGAACCACTCCACCAAAGCCAATACCTTTGGGAAAACATCTAATTCCGTCGATCAGTGTTATATTCTCACGAAGCATGTTGATTTTAGAGTGTAAACAAGGGACTCCGTTTGATTTAGTAGCGTTAATTCTGTCATAGCAGACTGCTTAGTTTGTGGGCTGATTGGTGAAGTAAGTGGGATTAACTTTTATAATAATCCCTGGGACATTCTATTAACTATTTATATCATTCATGTCATTGAAGACATCGTCAAAGTCCCAGGGAACTCCATCACGAGGAACGCACGGAACCGAGAAGTATGGTAGACGAAAAAGGAGGCTACATCCAGCAGTGCTTGATGCAGGCTGAACTGATGATAAAGATATCGTTGTACCGTATATATTGTAGGTGACAGACAATTCGGTAAAAGACGAACCAGGAATGATACTTCTGGATTACTGTACTAGATTGGCTAGACTCATGTTTTTAGGCCATGCTTGATCAGCAATGTAAAGTAACATTTTGTTATAATAAAACCCTAAATGTAGGTACCATGTTTCAACGCAAAAAAATATTCCAATTTTTAAATTCACTATCTTACTCTTGTTTGAGTCGTCAGCTCCAAATGAAGACGTTCTGAGGACAAACCATATGCCCAAAAATGACCATCACTGGATACTCAGTCACCTAAACTCACCGAATTAAATTGCATCCAATTTTAGAACCAAGACCAAAGCCAGAATATGGCGTTATCTTGCCAATCAAGGGTATGCAGTTTCCTTAATTAAGATCTTTAGCTGATTAGCCATCGGACGCATCATATGCTATTATTGAGGCATTCGAAATAGACCATGTTACTCTCTAAATGTGATAGCTCTATTATAGGCTTGGGCTATGTTTAGAAAACTGCAGAGTGAGTCTACTTATAGACATGCATCAGATTGATCAAATAGTTTTTTTAGTAATTATTTTCTCAAATTTTCTTGTTGTATTGTCGTTGTCTTCCATATCCATGTGTATTTTAGTGAACAGTATATTCAAATTTCCTTCTTTTACCTTACTCTCTGTGTCTTCATCTTTCTGCCATCAGAAAGTTAAACTATACAAACTATGGCAAAAAGGTCCCCCAAATCCAAGATGAACTCCCTCTCTTCCAATCTCTTACCTGTCTAACTCTTTTCTTGGAGGCGGATACCCTGAACAGGCCGAGGGTGTGTATGCCGTGCCTCCTCAGATGTGAGAGGCAGGCGGACACGATACCCGGCACCTTGGGTCCTCCCAAGCCGGCCTCCTCCAGTCCAGCCCAGCCCCATTCTCCTGAGTCACAGGATTCACTCTGGAATGGTGGATAAAGATTGATTAGTTTTGAAATTGCATCTTTTAATATATCTATCTCAGACACAATTGTATGAATACAAATACTCATAGGTTATATATAACTTGTAGCAGATGCAATAGTTTCTGCCTAACCCCATGGGAAAAAAATGATGTATGTGTATTATCTACATGCTAGTAGTCTGGTTAAACATTCCAAATATGGTCATAACCACTATTTCGCCCATTCTATGCTTTAGCCATTTCAAGGCTATTGTCCTGATTCTAATATTTTCTTTGATTTCATCATGGAATTAGTTGCCCCTGCCGCATCCCTCGAACCGCATCTCGCTCTGAACCATCTGTTGTAAAACTGTCTTGGTTCAGCTTTTCCAGATTTTCGATTCCAAATCTCTCTACCAAAACAACCAAATCAATAAACTCAATCACGCACCCAATCGCATTCTCTTCCTTTTGTAAGTCAGCACTCCGTTCCCACAAGGTAAGCAATTTCATCGTATTTATTATAGAGCTGGTTATTTTTGTTCAGGGTATATATATACCCGTTGCGTCGGCGAGTCATGCGATAATTTTATCGCGCCCATAATGATCAAGCTGTGAGGCCAGGTAACTGGATACTTATGACGACACATGACGTCATAAACGACCTATTGACACTGTAACACAAGGTTCCTTCTTAATTACAAGTTATTTTCAGACGGTTCTAAATAAACTAGGAAGCTGTTTCTGCAGAATTTATTTATATAGATTACGTGGAGAAATTACTGAATGTTACGCTGTACATTGTTGGGTTTCAGCGAGTTAGTGCGAATCTTAAATTAAAATATTTCTGTGTATTATTAACTGTTGACATTGATGATCATCATAACATGGTAACGCGTGTTACTTTTTGTTTACATTTGAGTTGAAATGTTACTATAATGTCGCTCAAAATGTTTGCTACATATTCTAGTTTGCAATTGTCAGCACTGGCTTGCCATGGTAATTGGAATTGTCTTCGTTTGCCTTGATTCTATGTCAATATAAAACTTTGAATTTGTTGGTTGAGTTAGTGCTAATAACTACACGATAAGGCAAACAATTGATTTCACACAAACTTTTCTTCACGGGGTTCCATATCGCCCCAACAAACTCCTACAAGACTGTCAGCAACATAAAAATAGTTAGGTCCCAGATTCGATGCAGGTTATATTAGAGACGCTGAAAGTTACGTCTACAGTATAGCAAGATCTGGCCATATATTAAGTTACAGCTCATAATCACCGCCATATCTAAACCATAACGCTACAAATGCTGGATCAAACATAACGCTGCTTAAATCTTGACGAATGAACATAACCCCACACCTTTCAAGCGAACAATCGAAGACTACGGTCCATTACAACAAAGCCTTACGAGTAATACTCGTAAATCCAACATCAAAGACTTTAAACAAATGCTACATAAATATAATATATGACGCGTTGTTTGTCACGATCAATATAAACTACTCTACTAATAGACGCATCGCGCATACTTCGCATGCCAAACACGGGTGTAATGACTGGCATCTGATTGAGTACTAAATCTTTATTGGTTGCGACTCAGTTAAGAAGAGTGTGTAGTTATCCATATATGTGATTAGGCTAAAAGTTAAAAGTCAAACTCTTGCCAATAGGAGTACCACTGACCTAAACACAGCGCGAGTGTAAAGTCCCGTCATAAGACCGTGTGTCCAATGACCTCCAGGTCCTCAATGAGGCTAACACAAAACCCTCCAGGTCGCTACTAACTACTAAGACCAAATGACAGACGACATCGACTTGACAGCAAGAAGATGTAAGAATTTCAATAATGACAATAAGAAATACATTCACATTGAGTCCACTGAAGGAGATACCAATGACTTGGAATCACAACTTAGTATAGAAAGTAACCTCAAGCAAGCGCAATGGCCAAAACTATCAACAACTCAATACAGAACAACATTGCAATTTATTATTGGGAAGGCAGAAGAAGAACTGAAAACTGAACAATCATAGTCAAAATAACCGATTAACACCAAAAATAACATTTGTAAACCAGCACAAACCGTAGCTGATATAGCAACTAAGCCGAAACTAGCTACTGTTAAAACCGCTATCATTAACCCATTACATAAACCGAACCTCAAACAGCAATAAATCGAAATTATCTCACAACAATGTTGCGAACTGCTCCATTACAAATGCCAAGATATTAAGACATACAACGGATGTCTATCATAAGGAATGTCTTCTGTGTTTAACACAAGAATCCAAGATGATCATGTTTATTCGTCAATTCGACATATATCTAGCAGACGGGAAGCTGTCGTTGCATGGTATATGATTGATATTACCTCTGTTATACAGATGCGATTTACCGGTTAATTTCTTCTTTGCACGGAATGCCTTGTTTTGATGTGGGATTTAATATAGCAGCTAGCCGTGCTCCAGCTTAGGCTTTCTCATCTTTCATTATAACTTATTTGCTATGAGCTACTTCAATTGCACTTATTAGGCGTACTATACCTATTTTGTACCACTGAACAAGCTTTCCCCCAATTTTTCCATTGTTTGTCATCCTAGTTCGTCGTCCTTTATTGCCTGCCTCTCTCAGAGTAGGTAATTTTACAAGTTTTTATTTATGTAATTTGCCGTGTTAGTTAGTATGTGTGGGTCAAATCTTGCAACTCTTGCAACAATTATACCCAACTGATTGAGCTGAAATTTTGCATATACGTTTGGTTTGGATGAAAATTACGGTAAGCTAAAAAGCTTGTTTTAAAAATGTTTTGTACTGGAAAAGAAATATTACTTTATCTCAACAAAGAAACTTCCGAGATTTGCTGATGATACTAACCATCAAGCTATACAAGGCCGTGAAGCCAAGGCAAAGCCAAGGGATCAACTCATAGGGGTCTTTAAGTCAAGAGTGAATAGGTTATTTCTAGGCAAGCGTGTTTCACCGTCGACCACTTCATCGCTTACCATCAGGTGAGATAGTGTTCAAGCGCGAGCCTACAGGTTATAAAAAAAAAAAAATTGCCCTAATTCCAATACTAAATTCTTTCTAAGTCCATACAATTTGAAACGTTGATCTCTGAACGCACCCACATGAACCAAACGGTATGTTTACCCGTCATACAGACGTAAATCTTAAACAAGACGATGCTCTGTCATTACAGGGATTTATTGACTCGTTAGCTGTGATCTGCGTTGTCATAGCAACGCCTACGTTATCGCCGTCTGCGCTGCTGTCTGGGCCCTATTTGTGAAGGATTAGTAGTTTACTAGGACAGTTTTTGAACAGTTAGAGTGAACTCGACATGAGTTGTGGATTCCATTTCGATTTCCGTGGTTTAGACTTTCTATATTGCAGGTTCAGTGTATTGTGCCTTTTTGTTCTTTATATCTCTGGCAGTTGTCATCTTTGTATTTAATTCCTTCCTAGTTACTTTATCTTCCAATTTAGTATAAGATCCAGTAAAGTAAGTCGTCGTCTTCTCGTCTTTATGCCAATTTACTTGGGGTCGGCGAGTGATATTTTACTTCGATATCTATATCTCTTTGAGGAATCATCTTAATATTCTCCTCATTCCAAGTTTTGTTATCAATTACAAGACCAGTAGGTACTACTACATTTTCAGAATCAAGTCCAATCGATACTGATGTCTTCATTAAATGCAACCACTTATTAGCACAATATTCGATGTCTTATTTAACGATGTTGTTCTAAATGCGGCACAGGTGTTTAAGAATTTCAGGTAAAATGTTGATTTAGGTAAATGCCGTTGCAATTATTGCGTTATTGGTTTCAGACTCGCGTCTATTGTTCTTTCATAAACAATTTATCTTTTACTAATGAATCTACTTTCGAATTCAGTAAATATTTTTGAGATTTTCTTTTTTTATCATCGGCGTACGTGACCACGGCTTTATTAGTCATCGCATACCTATCTGTTCATCTTTGTTATGATTATTTCATCTTTTGATAATAATTTGGTAATATACTGGCTATATTGGAAACGTTCTCATACGCGTTGTTAGCAGCAAGAGGTACTAACTTAGTCAGGTTTGAAATCTAGCAATTTGTATGTCAAGTTAATCTAAGACTTATAATTGCCGGCACGTAACTTGGCAACAGTCGTTAGATGCGCACAAGTCGTTTTTTAGGTCTCTTTGGTTAGCAAGTGGGGCGCGGGGAACGTTTAGCACCGTTCCGAGCGTGAGATTAGTTGGTCAGTTGACACAAAGATCGACTGACCAATCGCGTCGCGTCCACATTCCGTTCGCTCTGTATGGTGTTTGGTCGGTTCGCGCACTATGCGCAAACTCACCCCCACTAGGCTAAAAGCATGCCAAATTACATGCCGGGGATTATACTATAATGGTGAAAATGGACCTGGCCATGTTAATGAATGCGTTAGATTATTAACTTACAGAATCCTGGTGGTCTATTCTGTGAACATCTCACCTTGAAAACTAAGACTATGGAGAAATCTTGAAGTGAACGTCCAATCATGATGTTTTTCATGGTGTCTGGTGACAGCTCACTTCATGCTCACTTCTCCTAAGTTTTCACGGTGAGATTTTTACAGTATAGCACTACATATGGAGAGAGATCGTGAGGCGAGTTACAAAAACACCAGAGATGCACAAAATGCATACCACCACACCACGATTGCTCTGTGATGAGCGAATCCAAGAAGGGACAAAACAAAAACATGAAAAGAAAAGTGTTAATGGTGAGGAAGTGGCTGCTAATATTATTTCGGTTTGGAACTTGTCCCGCACCGAGACAGTTTGTGGGCTTGATATTAAAAATCAGATGAATACCTGAGAGAGACCGAGAAGTTGTGGCAAATTAAAACTTGTTTCCAACATTATGGATGAAACAAATGAAAGTTCCTTGATACAGCCATCATAGCCATAGATTATAAACCGAAACAGTACTAAAACTATTTGTCACATTTCTCATTAACAACAAAAGCGCTACAGTTCACTAGAAACATAACGTTGGGAACTAAAAGTGTAACAAACACAAAACATTAAAGCGTCGGTCACAAATATAATTAAACACAAAGTAATCGCCGTTTACCACATAGTTTCATGCCAGTTTTCTGCTAAACGTGGCAAATGCTGCTAATTTAGCGCGGAAAATTTTCTACTTCACACAAATATGATTTGAGTTTGGTATTTGCGTTGTTGTATATTTAAGTTCACGTAAAGGAATCTTTACCATTCTTTATTGGAGTAATGGATCCTGGCTAAGTCAGTGAACACATCTCATCATCATCATCATTTACTATACTGCCGAACATATGCCTTCCCCAAATGTCGCTACATTGACCGGTCTCGTGCCTCTCGCATCCAGCAGATTTCCTCAACCTCAACCAGGTCAAGTGCATCTAAAGCAAGATACCTATACACAAAAACCCCGTGGTTCAAAGACGTTTAGCATGCTCTTCTAGATACTGTCTTATATCCTCTTTATAAGAATGTATGACAAAAATAAGATCTTCCTTTTTCTCATACTGTCTTGTGAAGTTGTTGCAAGGAGATACTTTCAGCAGTGCCTTATTCGGTCATAATTGTTAGGGAAACTAAATCTTAATTATGAAGACTGTAGTGATTTCAGCAAAAACGTATTCCTTGTAGTTTGTCGTAAACAATATTGATTGTTCTCTATTTACTTAAAATCAACTAATTCTAAGCCCAGGGCTGAGATTATCCGGTCAAATGTGGACAAAATACGTCATTTAAAACATAAGCGATAACTCATCTGCTAATTTTAACCTGATCTCTTTTATTTATCCATTATAAAGGAAGTATTTAATTAATCTTATACAATTCTGGTATAACTCTTTCCTCTTTAATAGTGAGTAAACGGAGTTGCATGTCTGATAGGCCCAGGTGCAGGCCACGTCACACATTACGTGTCTTGGCGACCACTTCACAACTATTTCTGCGCGCTCAAATGGCGAATGACGAACGGTAGCATTTACATGACCAGTCTATCACGACCTTCCTGACCTCTCCGTACTCTACCAATACCTATTCTAAAGGGGATTTGTGCAGAGATGTTATAGGTCGATAAAAAGTGGCCGTTGGTCCGAGACTGGATTGCAGTAGAAAATAGATGTCAATTGTATTATAGATTGATCGATTGATGCATCTTTTAATTCATCGATCAATTCTATTGTTAGTTTCTGTTTTCTATTTTTGTAGCTAGTGTTTGGTTATCGAACTTTGTGGTTATGACTCATTGGAGCTGTAAAATTCTTACATCTGGATTTAGAGTTGCCGATAGACGGCCGAAATTGATGCTTTGAGCTACTCATCGTTTTAATTCGGTTACAATGCTCGTTAGTTATCGGTAGTTCATCTTTGATCTTGTAATACAGTCAAATAGATCATTGTTTCCCGACTGTTCTCACACACTTTGTATTATGAAAAGGGCCATTTTCTTAGTAAAATGTAATTGCCTCTTATGAGCAATGTTACTCAGCTAAATCACCCCTGTGCAAAACTTAGTAGTGAAACAGAGGACATAGTGACATTCCACCAGATATAATTAAAAACCCATGAAATTGCAATAGCGTAATTTTATACATTTTGGACTCTTCGACAATCAAAATCTCTGACTGAAAATTGTCTTCCTCTACTGCTGTCAACGGTCTTCAATAGGTATAGGTAAAGTTGAAAATTCAGTAGACTGTGTTCGATAAATGTTAGAAGAAGCTATACAAGATATATTGACTTACATCATCGCCCTTCTCTAGGGCTCCTAGAGAGGCGAGCGACGCGCGGGAGCCACCATGCTGTTGCCGCCGCAACGCTCGCTCACTCTCCACGCACTGCGCGAGAGGCACTCCGAACACACTGCCGCCCGTGGAATCTGTAGAGACAAGAGAAAGGTTTCATGAAACAAAAGAATATCACTATTGTCCTCAGAGGTGAGAAAAACATAAAGAAGTAAGTAACGTACCTAGAAATCATTTAGCGTAAACAAATGTATACTGTGATGGCAAGTCGACGGGCAGCCTACCGGTTGTAAAGTGGTCACCACCGACGAACCGCATCGATATTCATTTATTTGTATTAATTATGCAATAGCATAGGCATCGCAGATAACGCCATGTTTAACGCTACATTCCTGTACCGGGATGCCAGAACAAACAAAGCTGAAATATCAATAATTAAAATGTGGAAGCCTATTACCTATTTTCATTTTGAGATGAGTTGATCCAAAAATATGTAGTCACCACAGAAACAGGCTCACAGTCATATTACTTTATTTAGGGCCAATTCCTACACTGCAACCAGACTTCCGTATCGCCGGCATTTCGTAGAAACCTAAGCCGGGCTTCCCCGAAAGGGTAGGCGATAGTGCATTGTCCTCCACCCACCTATCTGTATGTGTTGACGGGATTCAGTTCCCGTGTTAGGGGGCGAGGCTATCGGTAAGACAACATGGCGCTAATTGATGTTTTTATTTAATTTACTTGTAGCCTGACTCATTATCTGAAACTATTAAAAGTAGCCACAGAATTTAAAAGCTGATTGTGGGTCATGAATAAATTATATTCAATGGGCGGACATTTGGATGTATCCTTAATAATTTTAATCAATCAACTCAGGGCAACGACATAGACCTCTCCCGAACACCTTCCGAATCCAACACAAATCTTTTTAAAGTCAACGGACAAATTTAATTATTTATTCAGGAAATCAACAAACATAACTCAAGCTACTCATAATAGGGAGTCTCTTAGGAGATAATGAGAAATACCAAGCTACCACAGGCAATTTGCTGCTGCTCTTGCCACGTACAACGGACAGAATGGAAGTCTTACCGTGGAAAATGGAGTCTTTATACCATACCTATACCCAAACAGAATCCTGTCACCACATTTCAGGACTCCAATCTATTCTTTGCGAGAAACTAAATGGCACGTTAATATTAGCCAGTCTATTTGCAACGGGGTATTAATATGAACGCAACGCTTCATAAAGCGGGTGCAGACGGGCGCGTAACAACTGCGACAAAGGTCGCGGCTATTCCGAGAGCCAGCGTTGTGCAGATTTGCGCGGCTCAGTACGTCGGTAATGCGGTAGCTATGCGTTTTTGGTGACGTCATCAACTTCATATTTTAGGTGGTTTTATTGACTTTCGTCTTTTGTCGTGTAGTTATTGGTATTTAACAAGAAAAACTTTTTGCTAACACTGTCAGCTATCTCGTATGCCAGTTCAAGTTTGCAGAAAGTCAGGCATTTACCTGTATTCCTCGAGGACATAAGGGGGCCCCAATCTCAAATGTATGGCATAGACGTGATCCATCCCAAATATTTTGGACATTTTACAACCGCTGATAGGTTGTCACTCTGTCTGGCGTCCAAGCAGAGGTTTACCTACAGTACACGTTTCGCCAGTTATGGTCAAGTTCTACATTCGAGGGACCCGACACGAATCCAGATTCTAATCAGCTACTGAGAATTTCCAGATGTTTGCCGTCTGTGTGAAATGCTGTTATAATCATTAACATTTGTGTGTCAAAGTTAAATACATTTCAATTTGAATCATTTTCATGAATAATTTCAGTACTTCCTACCTACAAATAGTATCCAACGCTAGTATAACTAACAGACCTTTCCGCTATTTAAACAAATGTATGGGACAGGGTATCAATAAGATCAGAAACTGACCTCAATATTATCAAGTATTACAAAGCTGTACCATTCTTTTCTCAGCCTCTAAACATTAATAAAGATTTGTACAAACATTTGTCAGCTGGAAACAGTCAGACTAGCCTAATTATAAAGCACAAACTAAAAAAAAAACCTAGACAATACCCACCCATGTGTTTTTCATCAGTCTTTAACTTTTAGCTCCGATGATAGATGCGCCAAAGAATGGGTCAGACTACATTTCCCATCATACTTTTGCGATGACTAACTTTTTCTATTTAAAACAAAACAATAATAGAGAACTTAGTCACTTTCCGTGGGTATAAGGAAACGAGTGTTTACACACACCAAAGTGTATGAGCCTCATACAAGTCATACAATTGCTATTTTGATGAAAAACATACAAAGTTATATTTTGAGTGGAGCGTTACCATGTTCCCTGAATTATAGACAAATATACATACATCAGATATGATTGATAAAGACGTGGGTTGATAGTTGAAAACAGTGCATGTGCTTTTTATTTGATACGTTGGCAAAAAGATTGACGGTACAAACCGTTGGAAGTGGTTACACCTGAACTACAAAGAGTATTGCCGATATATTGTCATTGTGCCATTCTTTTTACCTTCAGAAATGTCCCTGGACGATTTCTTGAATATTAGTGGTAATACTGAAGCAGGATATCTATCCATAAGACTAATAACGCGACCAACAACGCTATTTCTTAAAAATAGGACCAAATTTATTAAGTTATGAAGAACAGTTGGCTGCTAGCAATGGCACGAAGAGTGGAGACTCTTAAGCGATGTTCCAGCTTTACATTGTCCAGAAAAACTGTTTTTTTTTCTTACGTAGCTCAAGAGACTCTATAATATGCCTATGATGAATGATCGCCGCTAAAGCAACGACTGGGAACACAAGCAAACCCCAGTTTGAAAGCTTCTAGGCGTTTAAACTTAAATCAGGTTACAACTGAAAATGATAAAGACCACATACGATAAACCACTACTACACTTTCACACATCTGAACCAATTTTCCCATCATTCAAGGCCGAATTAACTAAACAAAACTATTTGCAGGTTCCCAAGAAAATAGCAATAAAAAAGCGCGGTAGGCCTATCAAAAATGTGTGTGTATGTGGCCAGTCAAACAATATAGGCGCGCGTTGACGGACACTTCTCAAAAGCGAGTCTGCTTCTATTTTTAAAACCGTACTACGGCAGAGTTGGCGCTTACGATATTTTAAAATTCATATTTCTTTTTTTTCTTCATGTTCGATTTTTGTATCATAGATGAGTCAGTTTGTGTTTTTTTTAATCGATTGGCGTTCTATTGTTTGTGCTTAGTGAAGATTGGGTTTGCAAGAAATTCTTTGGTATTCGAGTATCAGATAAGCAATTGCATAGTCATGTTAAACGTATATCTATTTTGCAGCTTGTATCCGTTTGCAATAAAATATAGCTAAGTACTGATCTACAGAAATATCTGCTATCTTTTTCATAAAAAAGGATGTGTTTATATTTGTGTGTTTTAGCATTACACATTTTCAGCATACTTTGTTTGTGTCCTCCAAACAATAATATGAACAAATCGACTTGTCTTGTCTTCTTTTACAATAGCAGATACGTGTATAGTACATTCATAGTATTTTCTTGTTAGTAGCAATAATTTATATATTTTTAATAAAATTAAAAGTCCCGTCTATTGACAAAAGTTAAAAATATTCTGAGCAACGATGATAGTTTACACAAACTCCCTATAAAAACTGGGGCGTGTCTGAACGTTGTGAACATTGTCCAGACACATCGCTCTCATGACGGTATTGTTACACCTTTATATACTAAGGCCGAGCTATCAACGTAGATTTTATCAAGGTCATCATATATTAGCGTTTTAAAAAGCTCGAAAAAGAAATTACAATCGCTTTCTTGTTGCAAGCGGACGAACTGAAGGTATTTTTAGAGAAAAGAAGGAATGGATTTTATTGTGTTTATAATTTGAATACTGTGATCAATATATAACATTCCCAGATGAAATGTTGTTTTGTTCATCATTATCATCATCAGTCTTTGAACGTTCCCACTGCTGAGACACAGGCCTCCTCTCTGTGTGAGAGGGAATGGGCCTTAATCCACTACGTGTGCTTAGTGCGGGTTGGTGGATGCCACGTCTTCGAATTTTTGGTTCTAAGTATTCATGAAGTCTAGGTAGAATATGCTCTGTTTCTTCATATGATATAGTTTTTTTATAAGAGTGTAGAAATAGGTTTTGTGCTAGTCATCATATCCGCTGAAATACGTCCACTGCTGAATATAGGCCTCTCCTAAGCGTCGCCACATTGACCAGTCGCGTTTATCCCGCATCCAGCGGATCGCTGCAACCTTCACCAGGTCATCGGTCCACTTGGTGGGAGGCCTTCCAACGCAAAGTCTCCCGGTTCGCCTCAGTTCATCAGCCATCCGTTCTGCGAGCAATATGCCCACTGCCACTTAAGTTTGGCAATTCTTCGGGCTGTGTCGGTGTCCCGGGTTTCCTTGCGGATCTCAACATTTCTGATTCGATCACGCAAGGAAACTCCGAGCATAGTCCTCTCTATTGCCTTTTGGTTGACTGTAAGCTTTCTGATGAGGCCCATTGTGAGCGACCACGTCTCAGAGCCATAGGTTGTCACTGGCAACATACACTTGTGCTAGTAACACTACATAATTAGGTAACTTTATTTATTTATTTATTAAAACTTCATGCAACGTACAGGTACATAGGCGGACTTAATGCCTGAGGCATTCTCTACCAGTCAACCAAGGGTGGTGGAGAGATAACATGGCAGGTGCATAAAAAATATAAATAATTAATAAAGGAAAAATTGTAGACTAAATATAAATATAGTTAAAATAAATATACATTTCCTATAATAAATACATATATACATATATATATATACATATAACAAGTAATAGAAAGGTGATTGAGACGACTCTGCTATTGCTTTATCTAAACATTACTCGTGTATTCAATAAGTATTCATTGAAATCGATCATGTCGTAAGAAAATAAAGGGCTTAGACCAAGTCTAGAAAAAAGCCGCAAAAAACACATAAGGAAAATAAATTCAATACACGTAACTGACTCAAAATTATTCTTTCTGTTTACACAATTACAAACACAGGTGAAGCTTGTTCCAACCTTGAAACAGAAGCCGACAAAGTTAAGAAACTGGCCCACAAAATATCGGTGTTTCGGTTTATTTTAGCGGTTAAATGTAAATATTAAACAGTCGGTAATAACGCTGTTTACATAACAGTAGTGACCCCTGCGAATTACTTGGAGTATCGTGTTATTTGTTTTTGCTATCGTACAATAATGTAGCTTTTCGAAGCTAATTTTGATAAGTATATGATTTTCGGGACTCTGTATTCGTATATTTTTACGAAATAACAATTGTAAACTGATTTATTTATTTATTATTTTTATTTATTATATACTTTATTGTACACCAAGATAATAACATTACATACGGAAACCTTAAAATAACAACAACATACAACAGGCGGCCTTATCGCGATCTGCGATCTCTTCCAGGCAACCCTGAATGGAGAGAGATAGCCTGGACACGACATGGGGTTGCACTTGGTGCAATATTAAAATTAAATATTATGATAAAACAGAAGCACTAAATATAAAATACCAAAATAGATACATAGATACATACATACATTTATAAATATACAGGCAAGAAAACAATACAGCTCCAACAAGAACATGATTACAGTGACAGGTAGTGCTCCCTTACCAGTCCTTTAAATATCGGTAGTGATTGCGCGCGTTTTATTGTCACAGGCAATGCATTCCATAGACAAGCGATTGATGATACACGTTATGATTAAGTTAAACAAATAACCCGGAAGTAGTTTACAAACTTTCTGTTTCAGCTCTAAATAGCGGGCTTATCACAATCTAGATCAGTCTGGAATTTATCAATTAATTATCTCTTCGATTATGAATAGTTTCAAGAAAAAAATCGTGCCAGAAAAAAAATATACGGATAATAATCTAAATAAATCTTAACAACTGACTCGTAAGTCTTTTGGTCACAAGGTGAGAAGATCTCTTGTCTTTTTGCATGGTTCTGAGTTCGATTCCCTGGGTGGGCAAATTATTAAAGGGATTTCTGAAACTGAATAGCATTCCGCTTTTTTATTTACTCTCATTGATATCGTAAGTAGGTCCTGTATAGTCCAGTCAGGATTTTTTTTTTCCTTCATCAACTCCTTCCATATTTACCAAGCATTTTCTTATCATCATCTGAATTATCACAATAATATTGCATAATAAGTATGCTATGTTTCCTTAAACATTAGAAAGCGTGCGTTATTTTTACCACGCTCAGATATTTGCTCAGTATTCGCGGAATTCGCTCCAACATAGCATAGGTAGGTAGGTACACGCTGTTTCTGTACCATGAACAAATTATTGTAGTTGCTAAGTAGTTGTACTGTAGTTGCTCAACAATATTGACAGAAGACAAGTTAGGTAAGAAACGCAAACTACTTTGAGATATTGTTTTAGGACACAATGTGCTTCATCTACACGACGAAATAGAATAAGAGCATAATAGTCTGTTTTTCATTCGAGTATTTTACAGACATTAGCAAAATTGGTTACACATACATACATACGTAAACTCACGCCTTTTTTCACGCCCAAGGATAAGAAGAAGTTCTGAACGCCACCTGCTACGATTCTTACATACTCCTTTTTTCTTTTGTTAGGAATGGCGGGGCACTGACCAGACCCGTCACAGGGGGACCAAGAGAGCCATAGACGGGGTCGACTGGCGTCCATACTTTGGTCGTCGGTGAGGGGGTACTCCGTAGAGTAAGGTCCGGTGACAGACAGCTGCAGCGGGTTCACGGATGATTGCCAATGTGTGCCCATGTTCCCGGTAAAAGCGGCACAGGAGGACACTGTGTTGTTTTAGTGGGTTGGAGTCCCACATAAGAGCGATATCTCCCCATGTTAGCATTGGTCCAAGCAAAAAAAGAACCCTGGCCTGGTGACTGGCTCATTCATTATTACAAAGCTTCTCAACTTCTGCCCAAACCAATAATTATTTCTGTCGATGACTACTTAAAGAAAAATCTTCAAGTAGTTTTTTAAGGGATTCCCCGAATTAAATGTCTCCGTATTTAGACGTTGACTAATCTAGACCGATGCCTATAGTATACCACTTCAATCAACGGTCGCTTCTTCCTCTGTGTCATATTATTTTTTGTAAGTCAGTTCGCAGTGAGTTCCTATGTTTCAAACTGAACTGTTTACTATTAGTAATTAGTTAACTCAACCAATGGTTAAATATGATATACAATGGTTTCAAATTTCGGTAAAACTCTCAAACAAATGACGGTCTAATAAATGGTCAAATAACTCTGCAACTTCTTTGACCATTTATGATGATAATTATTGATGTTTGAATCCGTTTTACCGCAATTTTAAACCATTGGTTACATATTTAACCATTGGTTGATATAACTACGGATACAAAAAACAGGGATTTTGAAATGAATATAATAACCTACATTATTATATTCATTTGACATAATTTCTATGAAACAGTACGTTTGCCAATCAGTTCTGTCATTAGTCAATACGCGAGGCTCTAGACAAGTGAAGTTGTTTTAATGAAAGCGTTTAAATAGCGATTGGATTAATGTCAAAAAAATATGGAATTGTCAAAGGTATCGAAAAGTCACGTGACCAATCCGTTACATTTTGACATTTCAACTATCGCCTTCGCTTATACAATGACACTTTGTCCTGAAGCTTTAATCATGTGATATTCCATCAACTAAAGCAAAGCGATAGCTATTGATAAAAGCTCAGGAATTTATGGGATTGTTGTGGATCCGCTGACAGAATCTAGGGACTCTGCTTCTTCCAAAAAGATATCAAAACTCAGTAGAATTCGATCGATAGCGCTCCGATAGCAGAGCGTTGTTAAGCCGACGTTTGAAAGCTGTGATTTAGTCCCGACCAACTCTTGGCAGCGCTTCAGATCGTCGGAATACTTCACTAGTCTCCCAGCCCCCGCACGAGCCATGTTTTATGGAACGTTTTTTTTTCGTTTTAATGCTATTCAAATTACTGGGTTTAGGGTTCCATTATAAAATCATAATTTAAATAATATGTATTGCAGTTGAGTGTAAAAAATTGGCTAATGCCAGTCCATTAGCCAATTTTTTACTAAAATTAAATTTTTATTTAAAATGCAAAATAACAGTGACAATCCTTGGACAACTCCTTCTCCTAATAGCACAATTTGTTTCGGATATTCGTAAAGATAAACTGAGCCAAATTGAAGCATTGCGTTCTTGTTTGGAACCGTTAAATAAACTCGTCAAAAAGAGGAAATCCTCCTTTTCTGAAATTTATTTACACAATCATTTCAATCTTTTAAATCTTAACCCAAAACTTTTCAGGACAAGTTTTGTATAGGGCCTGTTAAACTTCTGTAAAGGTCAATTATTCTAGCTAGTACGTAAAATTTTCCAGTTCTACATTTCTTAATGCATTCCAACAAACCTAACTACTACGGAATCCTACCTTGCCTGATCCAATATACCAATTGTTTTAAGATAAATTCGCTTGGCGCGTCTCTTGACATTCAAGGTAAACAATAGACAAAGAGTACTTACTCGTCTAGCCTAAAATATCAATAAGTCTAGTCTAGAAATATGCTTTAATTTGCCTAGTCATTCTACGAAAATATTCATTTGTGTAATTAAACAATTACTCGTACGTCTGTTTATTATCGTTAGATTTCATCATGGAACATTAGGTTCAAAGTAGCTCACATAATTGTTGTTTTTAATTGTTGTATATTGTTGTTGTTGTTATTGATATAATTTTTGCTGTGAGGAAAGTTTTGAGTATGAAAGTCCGAATAAGAAACGATGGATGGACCGAGTGAAAGGTATAGGATATATCTATATATCTATCTTTATAGATATACGAGTATCATAACTACTCACATGACGCCTAATAGAGAAATTTGGAACAAGTAGACATCGTGTTGCGCCAAATCCAAGATAGCAACATTAAACACATTTTTACAAACAAAATTAAAACGACTTCTAAACGAAGTGAAAAATAACTTTGTTTTCGGAAGTCGGTGTCTTTGGTACCAATTTATTTTTTCGTTTTCACACCGACTTAAAGAAATATATATTTCGTTTTGTAGTGTTTTGTTTTGGAAGTCGGTTTATTTATTGTATTTTTCTTTTCTCTTTTTAATTTTGGTACCTTATATTACCATGAAAATACGCATTATTAAGGATAACTCAAAAACGGGAAGTCACATCTTGATCAAATTTAAATGGGACGACCTAAGAAGAACTCGCCTTCAAATAAAAAAAGAATCATCAAAATCGGTTCACCGAGTAAAAGACACATAAAAATTACAGTCGAATTGAGAACCTCCTACTTTTTGAAGTCGGTTTCAAAAAACGAAGAAAAGAAAACAGGAACACCTACTTACGAAAAAGAAGTTATTTTTCACTTTGTAGTGTTTTATTTCGAAGTCGGTTGTATTTTTTGTAAAAAAGTTTTTTAGCTAAAATGAAACATCGAAACAAACTCACGAGATCAAGGTCCTGTCGTTTTTCTATTTCAAAAGTTGAAATGTTTGGAATGGGAAAAATTACATTTAACCATCAAGCATGGCAGTTGGAACGTGTAATAAGGCACGTAACACATTGTACACTCAACCGACCATCAGTGGTCGCTTTGACCTAGAGTTGATCTAGCGTAGGACGGAGTTTCAATAGAACACGAGGCCAGGTAATACTGGTGTTACCACGAACATGCGGGATACTGTACTAGCGTATTAAACAATCACAAGTGAACATTGCTGCCGTCCTAGAGCTAGAGTTCCTTTAACTGTCAAAATCATATTTTGAGTTATTGACGAAAAACAAAATTATAAAAATCGATGCTGTTTATTAATGCGAGAATGCATGCGAATGCATCATATGCGAGAGATTCCGGTATCAAAAAAAATATCTAATTGGGCACTTTTGGATAGGCACATTGTTATTTAAAAAAAACGACTTATTCTTATCAAGAACATTTTAAAACATAGCAATTTGGGGCGTTTTTATTAGGGTTCCGTACCCAAAGGGTAAACACGGGTCCCTATTATTAAGACTCCGCTGTTCATCTGTCTATCTGTCACCAAACTGTATCTCATGAACCGTGATAGCTAGATAGTTGAAATTTTCACAGATGATGTATTTCTGTTGCCGCTATAACAACAAATACTAAAAACAGAATAACATAAATATTTAAGTGGGGTTTTAATGGGAGCCCATTCAACCAACGCCATGTTATGCGATAATGGTACAGAATCCTTAGTGCGCGAGTCCGACTCGCACATGGCCGGTTTTTTTCCGGCTAACTAACTTAACTTATCTTAACTAACCTATCAATAGATTGATAGTTAAGTTAATTCTTTGCTTATTACTATGGCATCAAAAAAATAAAATCAGCCAATTGTGAGATAGTGGCACTGTCACTATAGGAAGGCAGTTTGAAATACCTTTCTTTTGCTAGCAAACGTTTCTGACTAGTTCTCGCTATAAACTTTTTTGGGTAAACAATGAACTGTTGAGTTGTAAATATTTGGAGTTGAGCCGTTTTTGAAGCAGAGATACGGGAGGAATTCTGATGTGCTGGTATGCTACACGTGCATTTGGTTGATGTAATAATTTGTCCTTGACATAGCATTTTGGCAATAGGTTAACGCTAATTTGAACATCGATGAAGTAGTACCGATTTTGGGAAACGATCAAAAAATTTTGACATCATGATTAAGTCTTAAGAAGCTCGATATGAAAGCATGTATGCTGACTTTGGTAACTAGTTTGTAGTTTTCGTGTCCAGATAGCATAATACGAACCTTTATTTATTAAATAAAAAAAATCATTGTAAATTGGCAAAAAAGATGCAAATACGGTCTTTCTTTCTAGAAATACAGAAAGCTTTATAGATCTTACAAAGATTTAAAATAATAAAGACTAGATTAAACAATCAATGGACAGTTATCAAAGGTTTTTATTCTCATGGTGCTGAAATTCAGCATCTTTTGAACAGCCTAGTTACATATAACGCAGATGAAGAACGGTAATCTCCAAATCACCCGCTCTTCTCCACTTTCTAGTGGCTTAGCTGGGAAAAAGTGCAATCTAGTGGTTGAACCCGAATACGATCAAAATAGTTCCCATCTTATCAGTATCAATCTACTATTTAATACACGGGGACGACAGTTTAGTAAACCTAAAAACCTACGTCATATATAAGGAAAATCCAGTTCTTATCGTCAGAACTAAAATGTACATCAATTTTCCTATAGCGGGCGTATCAAACATAAAACCCGTAGCGCCGGCCATAAAAACCGATATAAAATAAATTCTAGCATATTAAAATCATTTATACGGTTCATGATACCCACAGGATTAATACATTCATTGCCTTCTTGACTTTTACGACTCCGCGACTAATACATGGGTTTTCCCCGAGAAGAGATAAAACACGATCTGCTTTTCATAGAAATGCAATATAGTTTTTGAATTAGAAATGTGTTTTTTTCCTGTTTTGCACATGAGAAGAAGATTTTGCCTCGCTATGGGACACTTTAACCTTATTAAATAATTTAAACTAATATGCAGACTACATCTTAACACTGGAAGTACGGTGTACCATGAGCTCTTGGAGCAAGGTTATTTCCATTGTGTACTGATCCCATAACATGTATTATTACACTGAGGGAATACAACAAAAGTTGTAATAAAGAGCCATCGTTCACTATCATAATTTCAGACCAAAGACGCCACATTGACCGATCCAGTGCGTCTCGCATCCAGCGCATTTCCGCAACCTTAACCAGGTCATCGTCGGTCCACCTAGTGAGAGGCCTTCCAACGTATCGTCTTCCGGTTCGTGGTTTTTGGTCCCATCGGCTATCCGTTGCGAGCAATGTGCCCTGCCCACTGCCACTTAAGTTTGGCAATTCTTCGGGCTATGTCAGTAACTTTGGTTCTCCTGCGAATATCCTCATTTCTGATGTGATCACGCAAGGAAACCGCGAGCAATAGTTAGTAATATAGAGCAATTGTTTCATATCGGAAAATGCATGGTTCCGGTAGCAAAGCGCCCGAATACTGTAAAAGTCCTCATATTTCAATTTGGATCAACTAAAAACAAATGTTTTGTAGAAATCAAAATTATTTTTGCGGGTTCCTAGTTTAGCTGCTACTCCTTGGGCAATCTATTATTAGATACGAGAATTTTTTAGAGCCAAGCTACTGATTATTGGTTGTTGTAAATAATCTGTACGCATAAGAAAACCCCAGGAGTTCCCATATATAAACACCTCAATACTGCACAACAAAAGATTCGCTAACGACTTAATTATTGACTGACAGCCGTAAATCTTAAGCCTCGGAGTTAAATTAAGATCAAACCCCAGTTTTACGAGATTCTGGTTTACTTCTCAATTAAATAACTGAACATATCGTTTACGCGGGTATTTATTTATGGAATTTCATTGTTCTGAGAATTTCAGATTAAAAGAACCAGAGTAGTATTAAAATTCCTAACTATAGACTCGTTAGATCTAATTTTATACTTTGAACTATATTATTAACCCCCGCCGGAAAAAAGAGGGGTGTTATAAGTTTCACGTGTGTTGGTGTGTCTGTCTGTGGCATCATAGCGCCTAAACGGATGAACCGATTTTGATTTTTTTTTTGTTTGAAAGGCTATTTTGTCGAGAGTGTTCTTAGCTATGTTTGAATAAAATCGGTTCAGCCGTTCTAAAGTTATTGACATTTTACTGTTTCAATGGGGTGTTTTCGGAAGATAAATGTGTCGGGGGTTTTTTAAATTTTGAAATTTTACTTGTTTTATAATAAAATATTCACTGCTGAATACAGGTCATCTCCATACAGAGTGTGTTTTTTTTTCCAAAACCAACGGGTTCGATTCCTGGCTAGGAAAATTGTTTTTTCATAATATTATACATCCAAAGTTTTCATCAAAATCGGGCCCGAGATCCCTACTTTTTACTACGTTTCACCTACTTCGAAAACTCAATCTGTATATTATCTTTCAGCTACTCATATTATGGTCAATATACATGGGACATTTTATCTTAACTTTGGAAAAACTGGTCTTAAAAACCATAAGATAATTTTCATGAAAAAAATATTTTTACAAAAAAATACCACTGACTTCCAAATAAAAACACTACAATTTGAAAAATAACTTATATTTCGGAAGTCGGTGTTCCTGTTTTCGTTTCTTGGTTTTTTGACACCACCTTTAAAAAAGTGTTTAGTGGTACACAATGTACAAGTTCTATAGTAAGGTACCTATAAAGCCCACAGTGATGCCAGAATAGATGACCCGAATAACATGTCACTTGAACATAACCGATGGAATGAGAGTGTACCAGGGTGTATACATCTGCGTTCTCGTTTAGAGCACACTGGCGTGATGTTATGTTATGAAACGGTGTAAACAATAAACAGAAATGCGATTGCAGTAAACCCGAGAGATTTTCCGTCATTTATTGAAGAGTTTTGTTGTATATCTCCGAAGTTCTTCATCAGATCTTTATCAAATTTAAATGGAACGCGACGCAAAGGAACCAGTGTATGCAGGACTACACGCTTGACGCAGTGGTTGAGCAAAGATTCTCGCACAGAACAAATATTTGTATGGCCTACAGATCCGGCTCCGGGTGGTTTTCGTGTGTTTGTAAATGCACCCACGATACAGGAGAAATTCATAGTGTGGTAAAACTTAAAAAAAAACCGGCCAAGTGCGAGTCGGACTCGCGTCCGAAGGGTTCCATACCATTATCGCAAAAAACGGATTCACTTACTTTTTTTTTGTACTTGTTGTTATAGCGGCAACAGAAATACATCATCTGTGAAAATTTCAACTGTCTAGCTATTACGGTTCATGGGATATAGCCTGATGACAGACGGACAATGGGGTCTTAGTAATAAGGTCCCGTTTTCACCCTTTGGGTACGGAACCCTAAATATAAAGTTTATCTTAAATGAAAATAAGGAAGTATTGCCGTACTTTTATCCTGTGCTAACATTGGCTTTCATGAAACGAATACGCGGAGAGATTGCAGACACAGCTGATATCAAGTAGATAGCACCCACTTTCTTCACAGCCTCACAGTATCTCAATTAACACATCCAACTGATTTATCTCTGTTTACCGAAGCCGTGATTATAAAGAATTTAATACGCAATATTTTGCGGGATATTTACGAGCGGGATTCGAAGATATATCGAAACAGCTGCTCGTTACACACTATGTCGACAGATGAGAAAATTGGGCACAGAAGTTCGATTTTAGTTACATAATTTTCTAGTTTACATAAATAAAAAAACTGATGGACTGACTGACGAGAAAAAAAGAACAATTCATGGTGATAATAGGATTGACCTCTGCTCTGAGAAGAGCCGAAGATAAGCAGCTCGTCAGTGAATCCTTCAAAGATTTCAGGACAGGCAAGACCTTCAGCAATGAAGTACACGAATAAGAAGAAGTAGTTCTAGTTCTAGCATTATTTACTGGTATAGCCACGATTGTGGCTCGTGGTTACCGGTCAAGAATAGGTCACTCTCGGTCCACCCGAGTTATCTGTTTCTAAGGATTATTTTTCTAAAAATTTAAAACACCGAAAATTTTGACACTAGATACTAGTCGCCTTAAATTTTAAAGGTTATTAAATACTTACTAAATTGTTTTTTTTACAATTTTGTTGTTATCTAATGCCGTTTTTATTTAAAGCCACAGCCTTCATACCAACACAGAAAAACTGCTTGAAAAAGCTTGCCAAAATGAGATTATCGTTTTCCTGAACCACTTTCAACCCGCCCTTACGGTACGCATATTGGTAATTTATTTTTATTTTTTCTAGTTTTACAGGCGGTGGTTAATTTTCTAGTTAATTTGGCCCCAGAAACTTAAGTAAAAGATCTTAAACTTTGAACATACAACGGATTGACCTTAAAAGTATGACGCAAAATTTACCTTGCTACGGCGTAGGCGTCTACGGAACGCCTACGGGCTACAACACAGTTTCGTAGCCGCGTAGCTGTCAGTTTAAACAACCGACTTCTATATTTAACAGCATTTGTTTACAAAAATAGTTTACAGTTACTAACTCAGAAATATTGCAATGTTTGATGAATAAATGGGTTATTTAGTTGTCATTTTTTTGCAGTGTGATGTATGTTTTATACGTTTATCGGAGAGGTGTGATCATATTTTAAAAACTGGCCATGTGCCAGTCGGACTTGCGCACGAATGGTTCCGTACCATTTTCGCAAAAAAACGGCAAAAAATCACGTTTGTTGTAAGCCCCACTAAAATATTTATTTTATTCTGATTTTAGTATTTGTTGTTATAGCGGCAACTGAAATACATCATCTGTGAAAATTGCCTGGTGACAGACAGACAGACAGTGGAGTCTTAGTAATAGGGTCCCATTTTTACCCTTTGGGTATGGAACCCTAAAAACTACTTCTGCCCATATATATAAAACACTTTCTTCAAGGAAGTCGTAGGCAATTCCTAAAAAAAAATTGAAATTAAATTGTAGTCAGTTAACCAAAATTTTATGATCACACCGTTCAGATACACCCTGTATAGGATTAAGAATGATTAAAAAAGTGCGTGTCTATCAAGGCAATCATACTGTAGCTCTTTATTCCTCTAGTTGCTAAAACAGATGGGCTAAAGATGAGTTCAAGCCCTGTATTCGGATTTGAACCCGCTTGTTCACTTGTTGCTAATTACGTTTATCACTCCGCACAGTCCACTTGGCAACGAAAATAAGGCTGGTTTAAGTTATGGTTAGAGAAAGAGAACAGAAAAGAGAATATATACGGTCAAATTAAGCAAGCTACTAAAACTCCGCAGACATGACGGGTATCGATATCTCATGTCGATATATTAAAAATCAAACTTAACTTTTAATGTGAAATTTTCAAGCAACAGCAACACAACCAGTAGCCTATTGTTATTTTATATCTTTTACATTTTTGGCATTAAATTTTCACTGTTTTACTTTGTTTGTTTTGTTGACATTAATTGTGATAATTGTTTTTAGATTAATTTCATGTGTTATTTGTATCCATAATTTATTATTTTTATTGTATTAATTAATTAATTCAAGATTTGCACGCCGCAGAATGTGGCAAACATGTTTGAGCCATTTCTGTTATTGTTATCCTGCATGCACTTATTATTATTTGTTGTATATATACACATGTTTATGCAAATATATATATCTGAATCTATGAATATTATCATGTGAAAGGTTTGATGTATGTTGTTACTCAAACACGCCAGAACGGCTGAACGGATCTGGATGAAATTTGGCACAGAGATAGAATATAGTCTGGAATACTTTTTATCCCGGTATAATGTTCCCTTGGGATGATAAAACACTTTTCACGCGGGTGAAGCCGCTGGCAGAAGTTAAATATATAAATAAATAATAAATAAATGAGAGGATGAATGAAAGGCGACTAACGAAAGGTATTTACAAGGCAGACGTGAATGGAAACGCCGGGAGGGGACGCCCTAGAACGACATACATAGACCTTATAGGTGATGTTCTTCAGAAAGGCCAAGTGCGCAGTACCCATAACCGGCGTGTGTGTATGACTAGATGTATGAATGTGTGTGAAGCAAAAGAAGTATTTAAGGATCGCAGCAGGTGGCGTTCTGTAGTTTCTGCCTACCCCCATGGGAAAAAGGCGTGAGTTTATGTATGTATGTATAAATAAATACAGTTTAAACAATGACTAAAGATTAAAATACGTTGGTATTTGCCAAAACCTTTCTCAATACCTATTCCATTCTCCATTGTATTTTACGATTGAGGAAAAACAAAAATAGCGCAGGTTTCTATAAACATAGTTTTTATTATATCATCGGTATTCAGATCATTCGTTTTATATCATAAATGTCACTATTGCTATTTCTCTTGTGTTGGCACGTGTATGTTCTGATAAATAGATAGATCTGACTGTTAACAAGGTAAAGTCTAACAAGAAAGAAATATACGACATAATTAAAGAAATGCGTTCCTTGAGAAGAATGTGTGATGTAACTTTAAATGGTAGATTGAGGAATGATTTAATAAGACAACGTTCTGGTTTAAAAGAAGATGTAGTGACAATAATTGAAAATCGTATGCTTTGATGGTTTGGCCATGATGAGAGGATAACAAAAATTTCGGTTAGTTCCGCTATGGTCTAGTCCCGCTATGGTCGACTCGAAAAATACCTACTGCAAGGTGCCGCTATGCCCGAAATTCTTCGACTCGACTTTAACAATGGAAGCTTGAGTTGGAAAGAAAAGTTTTTGAAATAAAGTTAATAATTTTATAGCGCTGTTCATATATTATTATTATCCGTAAGCGTCTGTAAGATAAAATGTGTTTTGTCTCGTTCTGACAATCAAAAAGTCAAAATGACAGATAAGAACAACCGAATTTTGGAGCAATTCTAAGTTAAGAAATGTTTATAAATGGAGCTGTAAGTCAATACTGGACCCACAAGGGTCTTACTAATATTACATTTAAATGCGAAAGTTACGATGTTTGAATGTTTGTCGCGCAACGCACTCGTGCTTCAATGACTGGACGGATCGGGATGAAATTTGTAACATATCTGTGTTACAAATTTCATCCCGAATTAACATATAGGTGAAGTCGCGGGCAGAAAAGTAGCAAAAAGTAGCTAACAAGAGCGTAACTAACCGAAAATTTTATTTTTATAAATTTTAATTTTATCTACAAGAAAGACGTGAATGGAAACGCCGGGAGGGGACGCCCTAGAGAGACATACATAGACATTATTGGTGACGATATTCAGAAAGGCCAGATGTGCAGTACTCATAAAAAAAAGTAATCGTTTCATGAATTTGTTGCTAAATAAAGCTTGTGCAAGCTTTTTTTTTGTAATTTCTGCTTCATATGGGTGTAAGTATTATTGGGGCTTATGGTACAGTTGGATCAGGCCTATCACTCACCTTTATCCTTGTCGGCGTCCTTGGTGCGACTCTGGTCGAAGAAGCCGGTGGTGAGTGCCTTCCTCTTCAGTAGGTAGGCGCGCCTCTTGGGCTTTGTCGCTGCCACGGCATTCTCTGGAAAATAGGAAAGAATATTAGGATTTTGTTAAAGAGATTTTATGGCCCTCAATAAAGTGGCTGCAAGGTAAGTGAATATTTTCAAACAAAGTTAGTCAGGTTTTTGAAGTAAACCGTGTCCTGATCATAATAAATATTTGATGGAGATTTCCGCGTCAGTCAGATACACCACTTTCCCATGGTTGTAAAGCAGTGCTATTCTGTCAATATCTCACCTCAACTTAGGTTCAGCGAGCTTCTAATAAACTGTCGCTTCACTTGAAGTTACGGATTGCTATAATGTCAGCCACTTCTAGGTTACTTCACCTAAGTTTTTTTGGTGAGTGAATATAGACCACCGTAGGCGCGGGCTTGCGGACGGTGATTAGCTCGCCGTCCGATAAGAACCAGGCCGAGCCCGAGTCGACGCACGGCGCGTTGTGTTCCACGCGCGCCTCAAAGAGATGTCAGCAACACTGACGGGGTCCGCTAGGGCCGATACCTGTCTGGGACAACTTAATTTGTTGTGGTCCAGGAAAGGATACACAAGGGACCTGTATGATTTCAAAATCTCAGTGATGCAATGATCACAACGATAAAGATAAAGCGGGCGCACGGTTGGCGCAGTGGTTGAGCGATTGACTGCTGCGCTGCGTGTCGCGGGTTCGATTCCCGCACGGAACAAATATTTGTATGACCTACAGATAGTTGTTCCGGCTCTGGGTGTTGTGTATGTGAGTTTGTATGTTTGTAAACGCACCCACGATACAGGAAGAAATTCCTAGTGTGGGGCAACGTTTTTTATAAAAAAATAAAATAAAAAAAAAGCACCTCCATCAGCACAGGCTCAGTTTATTTAAATATTTATTTCACTACTAACTTCTACCAGCGGCTTCGTCCGCTTGAAAGTCGAAAATATAACCTAGGGAACATATTCGCGGGATAAACAATTATATATAATCTATCTCCGTGCCAAATTTCATCCAGATCCGTCGAACCGTTTGAGCGTGACGATGTAACAAACATACAAACACACACACACACACTCTCAAACTTTCGTTTTTATAATATTATAAGTGTGATTTATTTCAGTACTACAGAGGACACAAATGGGTTCTATATGAAAGAAAGAAAAATATTGATTTGTGACCCGCACAGGAGACACGAGAAATAAGCATACAATTAAACAATAATAAAATAAAAACCCCGTGCGAGACCAACAAGGCTCCTATCTCAGCATGTGCAGCGATATCCAGAAAAGTTAATAACGCTGCGTTGATATTCTGATAGGACCCACTGTTGATGCCACGGACACACTTACGGAAACGGGACTTATATAATAATAAAATAAATTAGAAGAATATATTAATCATCATCTGCCTAGCCTTTTCCCAATTGTTGTTGGGGTCGGCCTCCAGTCTTACTGGATTCAGCTGAGTACTAGTGTTTTACATGGAGTGACTGCCTATCTGACCTCCACAACCCAGTAACTGGATAACACCATTCCCTTTGGCTAGACTGGTGTCAGATCTCAAAAGCTTCTGACTACTCGTAACGACTGTCAAAGATCTTCAAATGACAGCCGGGACCAACGGCTTAACGTGCTTTCCGAGGCACGGAGGAAACTCGGTATGTTGAAATGGTCACCCATCCACGGACCGACCTCGTCAAGCGTTGCTTAACCTTGATGATCGACCAGTGCGGCTGTTATTATTTAGCCACGAGCTCCTCCGAGAAGAATATATTAATAACAAATAAAATAGAATAAAACACTGAAGGTGGGTCAAAGTATGTGTAAGTATAATACAAATATATAAATAAAGCATATTAAATGTAGGCAGAAAGAACTACAGGCTTTATTTATTGCATTAAGATAGTAAAGAATTTTCACGGCCAAATCGTCATAACATCACAGTGGTTGCATAAAGAAATTCATCTGGCATTAAGTAATCGACTTTTAATATCACAATGGCAACATTTCCACACAGCACTATGATTTATTTCGGCCACAATATCTCACGTCGTAAGCTCAATTATTTAAGATGATGGATAGTTGCAATAGTTCCAATTGTTTGCGACGCTATTGTGCCGCATTATTTACGGCTTGGCTGCCCACCCCACTCCGTAATAATAGCCTGATAATAATAGCCTAATCAGCTGATTCGTTTACGTCAATATTGATAAAATATTTTTGAATACTATGTGATAGTCTAGACTGGTTCTATCTTTATCTGTCTGTGTATTTGGACTTATCACAAAAACTGTAAGATAGGCTTGAACAGATTTTTGAGGAGTGTGTTTTAGAATCCATGGTCGTCCCATCATCGAACTACGCCACATAAGGTGTTTCGCCTTCAGTACATGCCGGATTCCCTCAGTGTCTGTGTCTAGGGATATTAAGTTGGTAACCCTTAGGTAAGGTATGGGCAAACCCAAGCGAAATGTTTAATTGTGTTTTTTTACTGTTCTACCGTGTTTCATTGTGATGAAGTCGTCGAATGGTGTCGAATAAATGTTTTCCATTCTATTTTATTTGAGTCAGGAGTAAATATATTATTCTAGGCAAGCCTTCTCCATCGACAATCACATCGTTGCTTATCATCAGGTGCAAACGCGAGCTTCTGCAAGTCAACTAAATATTTATTGTTAACGAATAAATGCAAAAAAAATGAATTGGCCTTATAGTTCCATGCAACTGAATTTTAAAATAATTATACCCATCCGATTGAGCTGGAATTTTGCATAGACGTTGGGTTTTGATGGCAATGCATGGTAAGCTAAAAAAGTTTATCTAAATTGGAAAATAATATTCAATGTTTGGCTAGTAAGTAAGTATCTAGTGGTATTTCTTTTCGGTATTGTTTATCGATAGCAATATTAAAAATCAAAATTTGTTTGTACCGAATAGGCTCCGAAACTACCAGAGTGATTTTAAAAATTCTTTCACCAATAGAAAACTACATTACCTGAGTGATATAGGCTATTTTTTTATCCCGAAAACGGGTCCTGTGGGGTGGCCAACGGGACGAAAGCCGCGGGGAACAGCTAGTAAATTATATTTAAGAGGTAAATAATAATGAGTATGATACTTATACAGCGATGTTTAACAATTTTAACTGGCACTCAGAAGCGCGAGAGTCTGCCAACTCGTCTATCAAAATATATTAAATAAAAGATAAAAATAATACCAAAGGGTGTTTCCCAATAATACATGAGCACGGATGGTGTTTACTAGTAGATATTTTAAATAAAAACTTATACAGATTCAGCTTCATAGGTGTTAGAACTGTAGGTAGAATTTACCTGCTTTTCATTGAAAACTAGCAAAACGAGTCCCTGTGAAACAATTCAACTGTCTTGGATACCGCAACGAAATCTATACTTATATTATCAAGAGACAGAGAGCGAACTTTGTGAGCTTGTGCATATGTGTAGGGTTATCTCCTGAACCAGTGCACCTATTTGAAAAAAATGTATAGGCTGTATATTAACAATATGTCATGGACCAAGTGCCTATCAGTGCACTATGTATAATGCCCGAACATTATGAATCATAAAGTTCTCTCTATTTAGCACTTTGTTTGGTCATTGTGAATATTGCTACATAACGGTTGGTCTATTCGATAATTATGGTCAATGGATTAGTCGAAGAGCGAGCGAAATTAACTCGGCAGCTTAGGGCACCCCGACACGGATAGGTTAGGTTCGAAGGGGATGCAGGTTAATCATCTCCTTCATGTTAGATTACTTTAGAACCTGCAGACAGAAATAGGAGCTGTTCCGTCGACTTTGTTGCTTAAATAGTAATCGTACGTACCTATGATATGTATTAATCAAAGTCAACCATAAAATAATTTAAAAACATACAAATTTTTATTACTAGGCCCAACAAGTGATGGGCTGAATATTTCAATAGTTGAAAATGTTTAAAATGCCCAATATGAGTAGGCTAAAAATATTATTGCCTACCTATATTGGGCATTTTTCAAATTGTCTGGGCATTATGAATAATGCCGTATTAATCACTTGGTCCATTACACATAAAAAAAAACCCGGGTAAAGCCGGAGCGAACCGCTAGTTAATCATAAAAGAACAGCGGAGGAGTAAGATAAACAGGAGATCAGATGGGGGGATCCGACCGGAACTAATCAATTTCACAGCTTCATCAAGCAGTAGACAAAATAGAAAGGAGAACTTATCTCATCACTTCTTTCTGATCTTATCTTATGCCAGCAATCTAACTCATCACCTGTTCATCCCAAAACACACCTCACAAAAAACTCAACAAAACTATGAAACAAACAAGATTGAAACTGCGTCATAAAAAATAATAACCAAACCAAATCGATCCGGCCGTTCTCAAGTGATGCGCTTAGCAAATAACTCAATGTCCTTTCTAATTATGCAGATTTTCAAAAGCACTGAATAATTTACCATTCTAAAAACAGCAAGCCTCTTAATCATTAGTCATCATCAGCCCATCCAAAAATACTCTTCACAAATACCTCAAGAAACTATGTAATAAACAAGTTTGCAACTCGAGTCGTGTACCCGACACTAGTGTAGCGTGTAAACCTGACACTTGTTGTGATAGAACTATAGGTCACAGCCCTCGCACTATGCCAATACCTAAACGTGCTAGTAGGAGTTGAAAACAAACCTAGATAGCTATTTGTAGTAGATGTAGGTATGTGTCTGAAAGGGATTTGTGTAAACAACCATATTGACAGAGCAAAATTTGCTGCTCAGAAAACAGGCTATCCGATGCGTATGGCATGACGCCCAGCTGTGTAAGAATCCCTCACACGAAGTTTGAGAGACGCGGTGCTAGATAAGACTGAATGAATTTTCTTGCGTGTCAGACTCTTTGTCAGTATGAGATTGACTTCAGCGCGATCAATTGTAGTCCACTACAGGGCGCCAAACTTACAAGATGCGAATGCGAACTGTTTGATAGTTTATCACACGGGGTCACAGCGCTAAGAACATTTGGTTCAAATAAATGCACCGATCTGTTATTGAATGTGTGTAAAGTTAACATTTTCTGGAATTGAACATAAAAATTGTATGTTCTTGTGTAATAAACTCTCCTAAGCACAAAATTATAGAATATTGGGCTCTTAATTCACATTTCAAAGATTATTTGAACGGATCATTTAAAATTGAAGCCAGTAGATGGCGTGGTTTTAAATTTAAATAAACCTTCACTGTAATTAAAGAGAAAAATATTCACGAACCGAGTAAACCCTTTTACTATTATATATATATACTACGATTTTTAGTTTTAAATAGTAGGTGATTTTTGGGTTCATCTAAGCCACTGCTGAGACCGGTTAAGTAAAACCTCATTAACACCTTGACTACCATTCGGGCCGCGGTGACCTCTGCAAACAATACATTTTCTATTGTGTCTAATGTCTGGCAGCCAGCGTGTTAACTGTGAACATGTTGATGTGAGCACGAGATTATTTGTCGCAATAAAATATTCTATGTCAGTCTATCGAAACTGTCGCCACAAACAAAGCTACTAGAGGAGTCATAAAATACCCACAACGGATATGAGGAATTCCAACAACGCCACGAATATACTCCATTGAAATATTACGCACTAGTGCTCGCCAGCGACCACGCTTATGTTATACACGATGCGCAAAATATTAAATAAGAATACAACCGACTCCCAAATAGAAACACTAAAATATTAAAAATAACTTCAATTTTGGAAGTCGGTGTTCCTGTTTTTGTTTCTTTGATTTTTGACACCGCCTTCCAAAATTGAAGTTATTTTTGTCTTTGCAATGTTTTTATTTGGAAGTCGGTTGTATTTTTTTGTAAAAAAGTTTTATATATGCTACGGACAAATGTCCAAGAAATCAAAAATTATATGATTGGTGTTACCATTTTTGTTAGTTGGACATAACAGATGACATAACATAGGCCAACAATATCGTGAATAATTAAACTCTATAACTGACTGGCTGTCTACTAGTTTTTAGGGTTCCGTAGCCAAATGGCAAAAAACGGAACCCTTATAGATTCGTCATGTCTGTCTGTCTGTTTGTCTGTCCGTCCGTATGTCACAGCCACTTTTTTCCGAAACTATAAGAACTATGCTGTTGAAACTTGGTGAGTAGATGTATTAAATTTTGGGGGTCCCCATACTTGAAACTGAAACAAAAATATTTTTTTTTCATCAAACCCATATGTGTGGGGTATCTGTGGATAGGTCTTCAAAAATGATATTGAGGTTTCTAATATAATTTTTTTCTAAACTGAATAGTTTGCGCGAGAGACACTTCAAAAGTGGTAAAATGTGTGTTCCCCCCCCTGTGACTTCTAAAATAAGAGAATGATAAAACTAAAAAAAATATATGATGTACATTACCAACTAAACTACCACCGAAAATTGGTTTGAACAAGATCTAGTAAGTAGTTTTTTTTAATACGTCATAAATCGTAAACCGCAATTTACCAAGTACGGAACCCTTAGTGCGCGAGTCCGACTCGCACTTGGCCGGTTTTTCTAAAACCCTTTCACAAATCCATTCGTGATTTGCAGAGTTAATTATTTCATCGAAAGCAATCTTACAAACAATTAGTTCCATCAGAATAAATGGTTAGTTATCAACTATGCTGCCCTTGTCCCATGTTACTTGGATCGACACCACACATCTTCTCCTATATTCCCTTGTCAATTCTCAAAATCATTAGCTATCACAACTATTTACAAACCTAAACTTATTTGCTCAATAAATAGATTGCTATCAAACACCACCAATAAATATGGATCACACCTAAGATTCTCCAGTTTATTGCAAACAAGAATAGAACTAGGTTAACAGTATAACCACTAACCACCCCAACTATAACCCTACATCCACAAATACCCTGATATTTCTGTGCACCACACTGCCGTCCTGAAGCTAGAGTGTCAATATCTGCCACTTGGCCGATTTTGAGTTTGAGTTTTTAATACCTCCGCAATCAGCAAAAAATCTCTATCGATCTCTCTACGCAGTATCCTTCTATTAACAATAGATTCCGAATAAAAAGTTAATAAAAAATCAAAAAAACCAAACTGCTTAAGAACCGAACTAAAAAGAAGTAAACAAGAAGAAAATCATGCTGTGCAGTCGGAGGATAGGTACATATTCGCGAGCTAGCTGACCAAAAGCAGATGTTTGTTTTTATTTATAACTTTATAATTAAAAAAATTCATCGAATTAGGTAAATTTAAACATATAAGTGTTACATATTTTTGAAATAACCTCTTAAAACCCTTTATTTTGATACCGATACAATGGGTTTGGAAGAGAATAAAATTGACCTAAATCCATAATAATAATAAATCATAAGACCTGGATTTTTGGCGCAATATTGTGGACAATATTGCGCCAAAAATCCGACATTTCTCTATTTTTCAATTTTAATGTGGCTACATTAAAATTGGAAAATAGAGAAATGTCGCCAGTGACACTCGCAAGATTATTACGAATTGATTGACGTAAGAATCATCAAAATCGGCCAACGCGTTTGGTCTCTAGCCACGCTACGTTACGCCACGTAGGAAAAAAACATACATAGACTGATAAACACATCACCCTTCTTCGGCAGTCGGGTAAAAACGCCCCAAATTGCTATGTTTACAAACTAAATTAGATTAAGTTATTTATTTGAACTACCAATTTGCCTATTCGAAATTGCGCAATTAGATGTATTTTTTGACACCGGCAGGCGGCAACATTCGTATTTGATTTGTAGTTGATAAACCGCATCGATTTTTATTATGTCGCGTTTTTTTTGATTTTCAGCTATAAGTAAAAAATTAATTTATATAGCTATAGGACGGCAGCATAGCATGCACTACAAATGATTCACGAAAGAGTAGGGACTGTCTAAGTGTCAGACAATGCAGTTTGCTCCGTTTCTCGCATACCGGGGATATTTGCGGCTATTTATAATAATCTATTAGCTGGACATCATGTGATCACCTGTAGCACGTGGTTACTTTGTTTGTGTTTACTTCAGAGACATGCAGATAATAGGTGTTTAAATTCCTATAAGTATGTATGGTGCTACGATGTGTTTTTGTTTTTGTTGGTCGAGGTGTGTCTCTCTGTTTGAATTTTAAAGTATGTTGGTTTTTGGTTCCATTTGAATTACTCCCCATCTTTCTACCCTTGTACAGTTAAGGGTCGAAAGTGCAGTCACACTCTACCAAACCAGAAGAATTTCAACTGTTCACGGTTAGTTGGTACCTATAATCGATATTTTAATTTCTATACAGTTGTTGATAATTTAACTTCTTTTGCAAAACCCAGTCACTTGAGTTTTGAGTTCAAAACTCAAATGGCTGGTTTTTGTAGAAGAGCAGTGGTGGTCCAGTGGTAAAGGCCCCGACTTACGTGTCGTAGGTCGTGGGTTCGAACCCAGGCAGGCGCTTTGCTTTATGAAAATTATTACATCACCACTGCTCTAAAAACGGTGAAGGAAAACATCGTGAGGAAACCGCCATTTCCTAGAACCAAAAATTCGAAGGCAAGTGACATCTACCAAACCGCACTGAGCCCACGTGGAGGATTAAAGCCTGTGTCCCAGCAGTGGGAACATTAATAGGCTCATGATGATGATGACTTTTGAACCTTCATGTAACTCTAAGTCAGCGCAACACGTTTCTTAAGCTTTAATACCATTCCGTCAACCGTCACGCCGCTATCATTGACGCCCTTTTTCTTTCATATCACTCCTCACATAGCCCTTTTATTTTTCTTTGGCCGTCCCCTCCCTTTTCCTCCATCCACATTTATGTTCTTAACTCTTTTACTAACATGCATTTCATGCCTCCTCATCACATGACCGTACTAGCTCTATATTATTTATTATCCCCTAGAAAATCAACAATAGTATTCAACGACGGGTTAGGAAATCGTGTATCTATAGTGCACCCAAATTTTTATTTTATGTGCCACTAGTTGCTTCCCGCGACCTTGCGTCAGCTACTCCTTATTACATCAACTATCTGCCAAAGTGAATTTCCTGTCAAATCGGTCCAGCCGTTTTGGAGATTAACCGGAACAAAAATGAAATAGAAAAAAACATCAGTACGGTATATACTTTCGTATCTATATTGTAAAATGCTGATATTTGGACATTACAAACAGACACTTCAGTTTTATTTATTTGTATCGATTAGAAATTAGTTAAGTCAACGTATTTTTCTGAACCCACACTATTTTCATTGTAGAAATTTTGTGCCTACATTAAGTCCCAGCTAATCTCTCAGCATACCCACGTATAATAACATGCTTATCTGCCTAGCCTTGAAGACATTCGCGGACATAGCGTATCGTGTGAAACTGACAAGGTAGGCAGGGAACTAAATAACCGGAACGGCTGGCGCCCCGCGCTAGACGATGCCTAGGGTTGGACCAAATATGAAATTAATATTTGTCTGAATGTTTTTGTTTTTTATTGGTAGGCTCGCGCTTGACTATGTTATTGGAATTCGCCGCCACCTCGATCCAGTGGTCACTAGCGAGACTGTTGAGTATTGGGTCCTGAGTTCCATCACCAAGTAGAATAGAGTTATGGCTTGCACAGACAGTTGAGACGCGAGAGCGTTTTTTACAGATTGTTTAGAATCTTAAAAGGTTCCTAGACAAAATTGCAGCAGCAATAAGCAATACTAATAGGTACATGAGGCTTAATAATTATGGGTGTACCCAATCTTAGCCCTTTGGTGAAACCCAGATACTGTTACTTAAGAGATGGACAGAGTTGTCTGTTAACTTTGTATGGTATCGATCAAAAAGATTGAGATACACATAATACAGAAATAAAAACCAGTTCACAGCAGCCGTCGCACCGTACAAAGTTGAGAAGTAGAGTAGGTGTATTTTAGCACTAAAATTAATGTAAATAATTAAGAACTTGGCAGCCCTAACCCGCCAGCGCGGCCGCGGCCCGCACGTATGAAGTAATACTCTTATTAAAGATTTATTTGACAACAAAGCGAAGACGACACTAAAACACCCTGAGTAATATTTAAAGCTGAACACTTCAAACTGATCGTAAACACTTTACTTTCAAATGCAAATTGTTTTACCACTAGTTATAAACTGGGTTTATAATAAATAGACTTCAACACCGAATTTCAGAAATGTAAGGCAATCTCAGCGGATACTAGTCATCAGCGTGCGAGATCACACAATACACGTCATGCAGAATTATGCGAGCTAAGACATTTACACTCTCTATTCATTTACTGTCAACCAATCTGCCTAGCCTTTTCCTGACTATGTTGGGTCGACTTCCAGCCTAACCGGATGCAGCTAGACCAGTGTTTTACATGGAGCGAATGCCTATGTGACCTTCACACCCAGTAACTGGGTAACATGAAAGAAAGACTGGCAAGACTGGTGTCAGATCTCAGGCTTCTGACTACCCGTAACGACTGTCAAAGATTTTCAAATGACAGCCGGGACCAACGGCTTAACGTGTTTGCCGAGGCACGGAGGAAACTCGCTATGTAAAGATACCACGCACCACGGAGCTTCTCCCTGACATAGTACTATATTTATTCATAGTTATTCCATTCCAATTTTATTTTTGTTTATGAAATTGTCTCACACACTGTTCCGTTGTTGTTGAATTAGGTATTTTAACCATGTTTGCAATATTTGTAAGTATGTGAGAACCATGTTCCTATTTATCAAATGAATGAATTTACCTGTTAATCCTTTTTTAACCGACTTACCAAAAAGGAGGAGGTTATCAATTCGAATGCATATTTTTTTTTTATGTTTACCTCAGAACTTGTTTCAAGGTGAACCGATTTTGATGATTCTTTTTTTATTTGAAAGCTGGCTTGTTATGTGGCCCCATTTAGTTTCCATCAAGATCTAATGAAGAACTTCGGAGATATACATCAGAACTTTTCAATAAATGATGGCAAATCACTCGGGATAGCTGCAATCGCATTTCTGTTTATTGGATACACCATTTCATAACATAACATCACAATAGTACGCTCTAAAGGGGTACGCAGGTGTAAACAGTCCACCTTGATATACTCTTATTCCACCGGTTTTGTTTAAGTTTCATGTTATTGGGTTAATCATTTCTGGCTTCACTTTGGGCATTATTGGTATCAAGCCTATGTAATGCACCACAAATACATCAGAAAACTTTTTACAAAAAATACAACCGACTTCCAAATAAAAACACTACAAAGTGAAAAATAACTTCAATTTCGGAAGTCGGTGTCAAAAAACGAAGAAACGAAAACAAGGACACCGACTTCCGAAATTGAAGTTATTTTTCACTTTGTAGTGTTTTTATTTGGAAGTCGGTTGTATTTTTTGTAAAAAGTTTTTTTTATACTTTATACCTATACGTAGTATACTATGTTGTGCTCTTCTGGATGTATCGTCCTCACACATATCAATTTATTAATAGTACTTATGTAAATATTGTAAATCATTGTTTTTTTAAAAGAGTAATCATGGAGTTTCTTGTCCGTTCTTCTCCATAACAAGCTATTTTTCCGAATGGACGGTAGAATCAATTATTATTACTTGTAAATTTTAATTGTTGACGTTCAAAAGTGCCGCTTAATGGCCTAGTTGAATTAAATATTTTTGATTTCTATAGAACGCCGGACCGAGGATAGATCAGGCGCAGTACCAACGGCTTAACGTGATTTACGAGGCACTTAGGTATAGACCGTGACATTTTAATCCTCTTAAAAAAGCAGCACACTTCTTCTGTCCATGTATATGATCAACTTTCTCCATGGTTAGGCAATTACCAAAAAACAATTGGATTTTCAATACAAAGTTGTTGCCACCTGATCAAAATATGTATGGAAGATGCATTTTTTTTTGACAGTCGACCATAAAAAGTCAGGGAACTGAGGACTTCAGAAGCCCAATTAGTCACCAGGTTGTCCAGATCAAGTTGGCAGTCGCTCCTTGTATAATACTGATATTCAGCTTCATCTAATGAGACTGGAACTTACTCCAACACAGTTGGTAGATGGCTAGGCAGATGGTGTTGTAGGGCAATCTATAGTTTTCCCAATTATTGAAGGTTTTAAACATATACGTTTTATTTATTAAATTGTCTTTGCATACCATATACAATACAACACAGGACAAACATATACAAAATTATTGGTTGACTGAAAGCGTATGTCTCTGACCTAAGGCACTAGGGTACGTTTCTACAAAATTTAAATAAATAAATAACTCTCCTACATTTCATACAAATAAAATATTTTAGTAATATGAGCTCTATTTTAACGTAATATTTAGTTGGTCTATAAATTATGCGTAGTCATATTCAGTATTCATCAAAATGTCTAGTAAAAAGATGAAAAAAACCTCGAAGCGTTTTCGCAGAACTCGCTCAATGTATGTAAATTCGCAGAAGCTTTCTAAGCTTCAAGGAGAGCCAATGCAATATGTTAAATCAGGTGTTGGTTAATGGAAACACAGTATTTTTTGCGAATGTTATAAAAAAACGTGTGTAATGTGACTCACACATACGTTTTTTTTTTCATAGCATTTGCAAATTTATAACTGTGCAACCAATGACAAAAATGGCCATTCTTAAACTGTTTTACCCAACTGTGCGATGCAAAGGAGGGTAATGGGTTTATCAGTATATGTATGTATGTTTGTTTCTATATGGCGTTCTAGAGACCAAACGCGTAGTCCAATTTTAATGATTTTACGTCAATCGAGTCTTAAACTTGTGAGTGTCTAAAGTGATCAAAATCAAAATTCACCCCAGCGATCATTGTGCGCCATATTGTCAAACTAAAAAAACGACGAACTATGTCAAGTTTATTCTCGCTAATCATATCTTTCGAACCGCTAGACGGATTTATATTATTTATTTATTATTTATTTTATTTTATTTTTTAAATAAAACGTTGCCCCACACTAGGAATTTCTTCCTGTATCGTGGGTGCGTTTACAAACATATAAACTCACATACACAAACACCCAGAGCCGGAACAACTACCTGTAGGTCATACAAATATTTGTTCCGTGCGGGAATCGAACCCGCGACACGCAACACAGCAGTCAATCGCTCAACCACTGCGCCAACCGTGCGCCCATTATATGTATAATTAAGACATCGATCAATATTCGCGTGCTGGCTGACCAAAACCATATGTATCCTCCGACTGCACAGCATGATTTTCTTCTTGTTTACGTCTTTTTAATGCAGTCTCGTTTTGATTATTTTAATTTTTATAATGATATAACGTGGGCATATAAATAATATACTGTGGGCTGTGGGCAATAGTTTTAGTACGTATAGTATAGGTAGGCTGAATTGAGGATGAATTATGCTAGACCGTAGCGGGCGCGAGCCATGCTTATGTCGTCGGGGACTCGGGGCACGTCCGAGCCTCCGGGACGCGGACGCCGCACGGTGCAGCTTATACCCCATCATATGTAAATGTTCGTGAAGTTTTGAATCCGTGCCTCGCACGTGCTAGCCGGTCTAGCATAATTCATCCTTTAGCCTAGCATTTTAGAGTTATGTTTGAGTTAACTTCAGTCTAATGTGATGTTTCCTCCAGTTCAGAGCTTACTTTTCATGGAGCGGCTGCCTGTTGTCAGAGTTGCGGCCCCTAACTACACTTGTTAACTGCCTGGTTTAACGTGCTGTCTGCACGGAGCGGTTTCGATATTGTGGAGTAAGATTACCATAATTTAAGATGCCGCAAATCACGAGCTTTACAACAAAAAAACTGTCGCACAGTTCACCTTTGGTTAGTGTTTTTAAATCACAAGTCAGTCCTCTGAACGACTCATACATAAAAAATAACTTTTTACAAAAATTACAACCGACTTCCAAATAAAAACACTACAAAATTTCGGTTGGTTGTAATTTTTTATATTAGTTTTTTTATTTTTACTTTTTAGTTGTGGTACATATAATGCACCAGTTCTATAGGCTAGGTTCCTATAATGCCCAAAGTGAATCCAGAAAAGATTAACCCAATAACATGAAACTTAAACAAAACCGGTGGAATGAGTGTGATGTTATGTTATGAAATGGTGTAAACAATAAACACACATCCGATTGCAGCTATCCCGAGGGATTTGCCGTCATTTATTGAAGATTTCTGATGTATTTCTCCGCAGTTCTTACAAGCATCAGCTTTCAAATAAAAAAATAATCATCAAAATCGGTTCACACAGTAAAAAGTTCTGAGGTAACAAACCTCCTCCTTTTTGCGAAGTCGGTTAAAAAATACAAAAACACGCCCACTCGCCCAGGTACCGTTCAGTGATGTAACACACAAAATTAATTAAAATTATATTAACTAAAGATATTTTTGTAACCGCCTCGCGTAAGTAATAATTAATAGAGCTGGAAATTATTTACAACATTCATATTTCGATACTAATATTACAAATGCGAAAGTAACTCTGTATTTATGTTCGTCTGTTACGCTTTCACGCCTTAACGGCTTTATATGAAACTTGGCATATATATAGACCAGAACCTGTAATAGAACAAAGGATAATGTTTGTCGCGGTATAATATTCTGTTGGGAAATTATAAAACTTATTGAACAAATTTTAGTACGGAGATAGATTGATCATTGAAGAAAGATGTATTTTCTCGCGAGCGCGTTCCCTTGGGATAATTTCCGACTAGCTCCCGGGCGAAGCCGCTGGCAGCAACTCGTTGTATATAAAATAGTGTTTATCTGCCCACTGAATGGCATCAAAACTAATTATGAACGAGCACGGTCTTTTGATGCGACCGCTAATAAATATTGTGGTGACAATTTGCAGTTTACAACGATAATTAGTTACTTTTATTATTTACTGGCTTTGACTGCGTGAATGTCATAAATTATCCCACGGGCAACGTAATTCAGGGTAAAAAGTTGAAGATCTGGCCTAATGCAGGCCATGGTTGACGGTCTACTTGCATTCCACATTCAAATTCGTTCGGTTGTTGATCAACTAATACCTGTCCGTTCTTAGAGTTTCTTGTCCGTTCTTAGAGTTTCTTGTCCGTTCTTGGAGTTTCTTGTCCGTTCTTGTCCATACTTGAAATTTCTTGTGCGTTCTTCTCCATAATAAACTACTTTTCCGAATGGCTACCGTCCATTCGGAATAGTCAATTATTATTAAGTTTATATTTTTTCGTTCAAAAGTGCCCCTTAATGGCCAAGTTGAAATAAAGAATTTATGTCTTTGTCTTTGTCCTGAACAAGAATAGTAGGATTAATATATTATGTTTATGGGTAGTTTAATGTACTAAATAATCTATCTTGTTATAAAGATTTTTTTGAAGAGCCTCATTAAGAAAAGGTATGCCAGGTGAAAAATTTCAGTCTGTTATTAATTTTTGTAGTTGTTGATTTATATTAATTACATCGTAGCGTAATATATTAAGATTATGTAAATAAAAAGCAAAACCTTTGATCTCTATGAATAACAGTCGCTTACGTGGGTAACGCCCACTTTATGGTCTTCTTCTAATGTTAGGCGCAACCATAGAATATTCAGTTGTCATGGCAATATTTTATTTGTAAGTTTACGTATAGTCTATACCAATTTAATGTATAATTATAAAATATATATTAATATTATAAAGAGGAAATATTTTTTTGTTTGTTTGTTTGTACCGAATAGGCTCCGAAACTACTGGATCGATTTAAAAAAATCTTTCTTTTACGGATAGCTACATTATTCCCGAGTAACATAGGCTATAATTTTGACGAGAGTGAAGCCGCGGGGGTCAGCTAGTCTATACCAATATTATAAAGAGGAAAGATTTTTTTGTTTGTTTGTTTGTACCGAATAGGCTCCAAAACTACTGGACCGATTTAAAAAAGTCTTTCACTAATAGAAAGCTACATTATTCCTGAGTGACATAGGCTATTTTTTAATCACGAAAACGGGTCCTGTGGGGTGGCCCACGGGAGCGAAGCCGTGGGGAACAGCTAGTATTTTATATAGCTATGTATTTTCTATGTATTAATATTTTTAATGTATCAGAACACCATAGGCTACCCCCTGTTTTATTTTAAGTTCTGTAAGTCCATCCAAAGGTTGTCTGGTAGATATCGCTGTCAGCGATAAGACCGCCTTTGTACCCATGTATTAAGTTGTTGTAAAATATTTGTGTAATTTATTTTTTTGTTGTACAATAAAGTATATTCTATAATTATTTATTATGCATATTTAAAATAACCAAAATATCACGTATACATGAATGAAACGCATTTATAGCCATTCATAAGAGTTACTGTTGGTGTTACGTGTTGTGTTATGATTGCTGTGGAATATGTTTGAATCTTGTGTTTTTTTACCAGCGACTACTTATCTAATTTACCCTAAAATAAGTCCACAAGTGAAGTTATCAATCTATCCATCTTATTTTTAAGTTCATCCCTAGTTTTCACCCATTACCAAACCAAAAGTTTATTTTCAAGGTTATTCCCAACCGCATAACAAAACTAATACACCTCATTCCCAGATCAAAAATACCACATTTTCTCTCACTAACCACCGCGGCAATTAATATTACTAAATGTATTCAGATCTTTGTTTACAAACGCCTTTGAAGTGGACCTTGAAGGTTACTCGATTTAACTGTCAACACTACCGGCCCATTATTTAGAGCTGGTCACACCTAAACGACAGAGCAAGATAACGCTATGCAAAAAGCGTAAGTAAGAAAGCGAGGGAGCGTATCTGAGCTGTCAAAATTGTCACTAAATAATCTACCCGCATAATAAAGTGATCGTAGCTGTCGAAAGACATCGTTTGTCTGTCTGTCAGAGGGTTGTAACTCGCGACCGATCGAAGGCAGATGTCAAATGTGCCTAAACCAAATAGTGTTATTTGCAAACTGCTCGTTTTTTAATGGGTTAGTTGGTGATTTGTTCGTGATTGGTTTAGTTTTACTGGTATGTGGTGTCTAGTATGTGATGAGACAGGTATATGGCTATTAGATCTGTCAAAGGGTTCATCAGACGAAAGACGAACTGCCGAACAAAATATACTATTCTTGAAATCATTATGTTTGTCGCGCCAATTTAACAACTTTGATACACAGAAAATAACATGCTTAATTCAAAAACTTTTTAACAAAAAAAATAAACAGACTTCTCAAGCAGAACACTACAAAGCAAAAAATAACTATGTTTTCCGAAGTCCGCACGGTGTCTTGTTGTAACTACCTATTGTTTTCGTTTATCGACACCGACTTCGGAAAACAAAGTTATTTTTTGTTTTGTAGTGTTTTGCTTTAGAAGTATGTTAATTTTGCTTGCCATTATATTGAAAATACCAAAATCGGTATATGTCTGTAGCGGCACAAATCCTGCATCGCGCAAGAAAAGTTTTCGGCACGATTTGAACACATACAACATTCCGACAATAACCGTTGGGCAGTTCACCCGTCTGGTCGGAGGATCCTCCCATTTCTTTGGAGGTTTGTGGTACTTTACACCCTGTTCCGCATATACCCAAATGTCTGCCTACAATATTTGAGGAGTTCCATCCATTTCCATGGGATGCCATCATCAGATTCTGATTTGAATACAATGGGACCATTTCAATAGTATACCCTCAAACAAAAAAAGCATTTTGCAAATCCAACATATGTCGGAGTTACGCCCGAACATACATTAAACAAAATATAAATCTTTATTTCATCGAAACGTCTTTTGGGATGTCGGTTAAAAAATGAAATGATTTGTGAGACAGAATATTTCAGGCTTCTGATTTGACATAGGATGCCGTCGATAAGAAATGGATATCAAGTCTAGCCGTACAACCATGCCAAAAACACTTATCACTATCAGCGTAGTGGTACAATTCCAACCACAAGAAAAGGCTTTACAGCTGAAAATCTGTATCAACAAACTTCTGCACTGCGTGTGGTACACATAAAAATAGATCAATCACATATCTCTACGCACCATTTAAACATTATTGTTTAAATTATTCGCAGACGCTGTGGCCCATTTGCAACCTTTGAGTGTAAGACTATATAACTCTTACGTAAATAAATACACATAAATAACGCTAAATTGTCCAGAAAGACGTTTTCACAGAAATAGAAAGTAAATTGTGAACGTTTATATCCGAAGATTATGTGTTTTCTATATTCCTGAAAATGTTTTTCAACTAGTAATAATAATAATAATAAATACGTTCCACAAAATGTTCTAGAAAACACCACACATAAACTCTACTACGATCGCGCAATTCTAACCGACAGAACAGTTCACTTCAATAGGCCAGATATTACTCTCCAAGACAAGGTAAACAAAATCACTTACCTTATAGATATCGCAGTCCCCAACACGCATAATTTGCAAAAGACGATAGGAGAGAAAATAAGCTAATATGCGGAACTAAAGGAAGAGGTGACTAGAATCTGGAGGCAAGAAAAAGTTTACGTTGTACCCATAGTTGTCTCCACTACAGGTGTTATACCTAATCATCTCCACCATAGCCTCAAACTAATAGACGTAAAAGATTCAATTTACATTACACTTCAAAAAGCCGTAATTTTGAACAACTGCAGAATAGTGAGGCGGCTCATGCAAATTGAAGAAAATGAAACAGTTCACAACACTTCTCCTTCATGATAAAAATTCACCACACGCTACATTGACTTAGCTTTGTCCCGTTGATGTAGCTTAAACTAGCCAAAGAGCTAAGAAACCGTCCATGTTTACCAAAAATAATAAAAATGTTTATTATTATCTCCACAAATTACATCAAGTACCTACAGACATTTTACGCTGAACATTGCTTTTCTGGCTACCCAAATTATTGGTCAATGATTTGAAAAGAACTAGTAAGCTTACTGTCAATCTTACAGTCGTTTGTAATTCCAACAAAAAATAATACCTACAAATTAATTTTAAAACAGTATGTAATAAGTAATAACACTTCTGACTTTTCTACACTTTTAGTTTATCACAGAATCCTGAAATACCTATCTATCTAATACCTTTAAGCGAGCAATTCTTGTATAATCTCGGCAATTGCTGCAACGATTTTCATGAAATTTATTTAGGTTTCGGGGGCGGCAAATCGATCTAGCTAGGTTTCATTTTTAGAAAACGTCGTTTTCTCTATTTTCACCCAAGCAGAGCTCGGTCGCCCTGGTACTGATAAAGTAAACAATAGATAATCACACCGTTGTATAATTTCCACGGAGTCGGCCAAAGAAGAAGCTGTTGCACGTTCTAAACCGTAGATCTCTACAACAACGTGCAAGCACTTTCTAATGTATATCTTAATTGAGAAAAAAAAACAATTAGTCTAGTCCGTCCTGGGTATAGAACTCAGAACCCAATCTAAACCTAACAACTAGACTAAGAAGACTCAAGTATTGTCCACCAAAATTGCTAAACCAATGTAATTCATCATAATCACAACGTCTACAGAATCCACGACAACAACACACAGCGCTACTCCGATCTGTCGGTTGTATTGAAAGTTTGATATATTCCTGACGTCATGTGGCCATCTTATTTATAGACTTATCGACTGCTTATCATTCTCTGCGGGCGAGACATTCGCGTTGCTATGGCAACGGCTCTTGGTCTTACACTTGCTTTTCTGGGTGGACGTATGTATAGTTAATAAATAAAATTATTAATTAAAAATTCTATAAACAAGCTTCTTTCGTATTAATTCTTCTCAACAATCCCTTTCCTTTGATATCCTTATCAAGGCAGTGTAAAAAAAATAACTAGTCCGCCATCTTGGGCCGTCTGCCATATTGGATTTAGAATGACGTCACTTAGCTGACCATGCATTATCATCCAAACTAAACGTGTACGCAAAATTTCATCTTGATCGGTGGAGGATAACTGCTTTAAAATTCAGTTGCAAAATTTGACCCGAACAAACATACATACATTGCAAGATAAATAAAAGCTTGTAAACACAAACTCTCTTTGTGAGTTCATAAGTGCAATGGGAACTCGTAATCCACTTATTCGATCAACGTGATGTTTTTTTTCAGTTCTTATTCCCTTTAGTATTAAAAGTTATTCACTGAAGCGTCTCTGGGTGCTATGGTACCCGAAACAAAAGACACTCAAACGCTACGCCACCGCGCCAGATTTGTTACAAGAAATAAGGAAGACAGTGAAGAAAATAACTAATACAAAGAGGTAAGGTAGTTGTAAAAGATATCTCTAGAAGAAGGTACCTAGATCTGACTACAAAAGTTAAAATGGTTGAAAAAGACACCAGAGGGACAATCCCTTTACGTTTTGGTGGATGTCTTAAAATTTCCGATTTTAGGACAAGACGGTGATTCAAAACGGTGAAAACCTCCTTAAGTTACCATCATTGTTTTGCCTCTATCCCATTATCCATAAGCACTTATCCCCAGATTACACACTCATGAAGAGACTTTTATCGCATCGTAACGCCACAAATACCACATCGCCCCACATTCCCCAGCAAAACTTACTCACATACACTTAAATGCACCGCAACCCACATTGCTAAGTTGAGGTGAACATTCCTTCAGTGACACACGGACGTACAGATAATGCGCGCAAGATTCCTGGACCTAAATATAGCTTAACCTGGTTGTAAGTGATCTCGGATTGGCAGCCATACGTGTGCATACGTAAGCTGCGTTAGCGCAGTGACGATGGATTGGAGGTATGTTCTGTGAGGGAACGGATGGGAGTGTCCGATTGGTCGATGGTGATATGTGTGATACTGAATGATGTGTTATGAATTTGTAATGGGGTTGTATGTAACTGTATTGTAATTGATTGGAATTTGCGATATTGTTTTGATTTTACTGCTCGTTTATAATCAATATACTCGTATTATGACGTAATAGGGGGCCTGCATGGAGGTCTAAAATACAGGCCTAGGCTTAATTTAGACTCCAGATCGGCTACCAATTACTAATTTTTTTGTAAAATACCTGTCAACTAAAATAGTTTAAACTTATTAGTAATATGTGTAAATAAATAGACATTATCATCATTTTTTTTATTAATAACCTAGAAGTAAGGGCTTGTTTTTCTATCACTACAAACATTATGGATCTCACTGTAATTATTAGCCGCAATAAAGATTTTATTTATTTTAAAATTAAATTGTGATTTTATTAGAAAAGAAGACTAAGTAAGGAAATTGAATTGGAAAATGGTTGTAATATCTCTCTTCTAAAAAGATTACCAGATATATTATATACCTATTTTCGTTTCAGGAAAATCATGATTGACGAACGGCCTAGTCATCAGTAAAATTAAAGTAAAATAAAAATTTAAAGTTAAAAGTTCCTTGTAGCAAAGTAATTCTACCACTCTAATTCAAAAATACCACTGAGACAGAAAGCATCCAGGTAATTAATCTAAAGATAAAACATATCAAAATAGAATCACAAGATACGAGTTGTATACGAAACAGTAGACGGCCAAGAATATTTCGAAACAGCAATTATACAGAATAATTTATATTGTGCACGTACGAACAATGAAACCCCATAAATACTAGATAGATAATAATAGAAACCAATTATTTTTGGATTACCAAGCCACCTATCAAAAACTCTTCATAATATTTTCTTCTAATGTCTGTGAATATGAGAGACAATTGCACACATTTCATGAAAAAGAAACAATCAGACAGACGTTTATTGCCTTGTGACGATAGTGAAGTAAAAACGACATTAGACGATAGAGCTAAGAAACAAATAGAAAGAAAACAAGTTTATTTGGCACACACAGTTTCACACAATGTAGGTACAAATAAAAGGAAGCTAATTAATTTTAAGAATTATATAGTGTGCCTCGCGGGTGCGCCAATTCAGCAAAATGCCACACAACTATGAGTCGCCTGACGCTGGTTTTTAACTGAACCTTACGCAAATCTAGAAGATTTATTGAAAGAAAGAAAAAGTATTGAATTGCCACAAAAGGACATAGAAAAATAAGAAAATTACAAGAATAATAACAGTGGTGGTGGTGATGATGACGATGATTATGTGGTTGATATACGATGCAAGCAACTGGATACAAGCAATGCACATTCCAAATTGAGCGCCTATGAAGCGTAGCGTGAGATGCAAAGGGTTGCACCTGCGTCCACTGGAGATTCACTGAAAAAGTTTTTGGAGTTTTCGGTGTAAGCCAGAAGCAGGTAACTCAATAAAAGTATTATTTTGTATATCTTAATTATCTTTATGATTTACCACTCCTTATCTATTTTTACTGACGGTATCGCTTGTCGGTTACAAAACTGTCTCCAACCACAGACCACCTAACTCTTACCATGACAATGCTCGCGACAGTGATTTAAGTCCCGCCCACACCGACATTCCTAATCAAAAATAATCTAACAAAGAGAACATGTGATTACTTGTAAGAGGTAATTTTTCCGAGCTGCCAAGTACTGTTGAGAACACAAGTTTCAGAGAGTTAAAGGAATAATGGATTGAGCTTTCCTTATCCAGAAGGCTCAACTCACGTACTTAAAAAAAGTTCAAATTCAAATCGACAATCAATGTTGTAAGTATAGAGAAATAAGAAATGTTTTTGACAGATTGCGAAAACGAAGCGAATGCAAAGGTACCCTAAATATATTGTTCAATTAAGAAGTTTTTAAAGCAAACTTTTAGCTGACCATGCCAATTCATCTAAACCAAAACATGTATGCAAAATTTCAACTAAATCGGTCGAGGGTAACTGTTCAAATTCAGTTGCAAGATTTGACCAACTAACTAATAAGTTAAGTTAAATAAAAGTTCAGTAAAGTCAACCTCATAAGTAACGTTTACAAACTGTACCTCTTGCCATAGTGGCGCCGACTGGTGGCGTAAATTTAGCTGAATACCATATTTTTTAAGGTTATTGCTCAGGTCATTCTCTACGTCTACGGTTAAAGGAATAATATAGGGTTTTCTTAATGATCAGGAAAGGCATTTTAATTGTCATCTTTGGTAGTCTGCCAAATGATGATGACGGGTCAAGGTCACGCTTAATTGAAGTTCTCTTACTGTGCACAGGAAAAATGAGCTGTTTTCTTGTTTTTAACTATATTTATTTGCACAACAAGCTGAATGGTTCAGTTGGCTCAAGAGTTAAATAGACTCAAATGTTTTCTGTTTTTTTTATCGCGAAAATGTTGCTTTTTCATTTGTTTGTTCTCGTTGGTAACCGAAGAGATTTTAGCTGTTAGTGGGATAATACTATTATTAAAGTTATTTTCAACCACAAAATAAATCCGTTATCGACTACCAAACGATCCCAAGAATATCCAAACAAATTGTGAAAAATCGTCGCCCGTCACAACAACTTAAAATATAATTTCTCCCTCCGAATATCAAATACTTACCACTTCATTATAATTATCGTGATTCTCGATTGTGATCTTCAAAACGACAAGATGGCGCATAAATAAAGCTATTTAATTTCGATGTAAGCGTACACATGTATGTCAACGCGCTGTATAATGTCGCGCGTGACGTCACAGCGCGTCACGTTTGCGTAATGGCGCCCGCGCATGCGGCTAACACGTATTTGTAGACTACAGATAGATAGAGAAGTACCATTTTGAAGAATTTTCAATGAAAAGTATTTTAAATGCAGACAAAAAAAAATGCAGGAAATGTTCTTTAAAAAATACCATTGCTTTCACCTAATTTAACCTACCAACGCTAAATAATAAAATAATGCAGTATTGTCTGCATTGCATGTGACATGATTTTATAAACATCTTGGTTAATACTTTTCCAATAAACACTAGTTTAATAAAATCTTCCTGTTAGCTACAGTAAGATTCCTGTTTTACTGGTGCAAATCAGTGAAGTTATTCGTACCAAATACATTTTCTGTTGTGTCAAATTAGACTGTAATTTCAAGTATTGACAGTTTTTATTCCGTTGAGAAAAAAACATGCTGCTATTCACCCTGTATAGCTCTACTCTCTCTCTCTTGCTTTGGAACATATCGAGAACCCCAGCAGTACAAATTCGTACGTCATAGCCCTTCGTAGCGTGCGTAGCCGCTACATTAAACTTCTGTCCCTTTCCTACCCGCTAAACGTATTTGTTAGCCGGCCATTTTGAGAATAGCACATGTCTTGTATGTGTCAGTTATTAATAGTCGGGACTAGGTCACCTGTGGCTCTTCAATATTTACAGGTGCTGTGCTCGTCATACTTACACGGAGGGCTGTACATTGTTGTGTACAGGATGGGTATACAGACTTTTTAAAGATTGGCGAAAGGTTCTTGCGAGTGTCACTGGATACATTACATTTGGAAAATAGAAAAATGGCGAATTTTGAGCGCCATAATGTGGGGAACCAAATTTTTTTTGTTGCCATACCCATGATGTGGGGTATCAAAATAAAGGGTTTTATTAAGTTGTAATTTCAAAAATATAAAACACTTATAAATTTAAATGTACCTAATTCAAGTAAACAAATTATTATAAACAAGAAGAAAATCATGCTTTGCAGTCGGCGGATACATCTAGTTTTGGTCAGCCAGCTACCGACTGCACAGCATGATTTTCTTCTGGTTTACGCCTTGATAGTTCGCTACTTAAGCAGTGGGTTTTTTGATTTTATTAATTAACTTTTTTTTGAGAGTTTTGGTCTTTATATTTTTTATTTTAATATTTTTAGTACAAATGTCTTCGGAATACGAATGAATGCACTTGCTGAGCTGGAGCACGCAGTTCGCTTCACATTGCAAGCTGTTTTGAAGCCAGGTGGAATGCCGGAAAACAGTGACATAGCACCAGAAATATAAATGTTTAATGTGGGTGTTATCATTTATGCTTATATGTAGATAGTAAATATTAACGTCAACACATGAATCTAACAATTATTTATTTATGAATTACTGTAGAAGAAGGAACTACTTAGTCAAGCTACCGTTACAATAAAATTAAACTGACGACTTCCTAAACAAAACACTATAAAGCGAAAAATAACTTTCTTTTCGGCAGTTGGTGTTTTTGGTACCTTTTTTTTTCGTTTTGGCACCGACTTCCGAAAAGAAAACTATTTTATTTTTATTTTTCTCTTGTTAGTTTTGGTACCTTATAAATAATTACCATGAAAATACGCATTTTTAAGCATAATTTAAAAACTGCTTGTCAGATCTTGATCAAATGGGACAAACATACAGTAGAATTGAGAACCCCTCCTTTTTGAAGGCGGTTAAAATTTGTATTATTTGATTGGAAATTTGAATATCGTAAGCTTTGGCTGGTCAGCAATCAAATTATAAGCTCAAGTAGCAATAAAAAAGGTCAGAAATCGTAAGGTTTTATATCCAGACGCGGTATGAAGTAAAACTAGACTATGTTTTTATCAGTTCAACAGTTAGGAAAAACTAATTTCCTAAGGGTTAAGGCATATTGATCTCCATCTCTATGCTTTCGTTAAGGATGTGAAGGTCGATGTCGCAAATGTCTGACGTTACACGGTATTTGCTTATCTCGAATCCCTTTCCCACTTTCCACTAATCTATAACACTTATAATAATCGGTGCGATCCGTGTAGACACTCGCACGGTCAACAAACAAAACGACTGGCATCCGACCAAGTTTCACAACCGTCGCCACGGTACACTCCCCACACTCGCAGAACAGTTAATCTTAACTCATATCCCGGAATATTAGGAGGAGAATACAATATCAGAACGAGGAATTATTTGAAACCATAGACATTGAGAATTATGTGGATGGAGAGGGCCGAAGCCGAAGAGAGAGAGAGAGGGAAAGCCGAAGAAAATATGGATGGACTGTGTTAAGTGATATGAAAGAAAAGGTAGTCAATGATAGCATGACGGTGGACAGGACGATATGGGAAAATAAAACGTGATGCGCCACCCCAAGTTACATGGGATAAGGGCAGGAAGAAGTAGAACATATCTCTAAGTCAATGTAAGGATGATCCCTTATATTGACTCAGAGATATGTTCATATATCGGTCCATCATCACTGACAGGACTATTGTAGCCAATAAACCTGATGTTGTGGTGGACTAAGTCGAGAGGTGTGAATGTCAACAACATTACCGGCCCGAATGATGGGAACCTCGTGAAAGCCGAGAAAGATAAGCAAATCTTTGATTAATTGACTTGGCTCGCGAGTTTGTCGACATGTGGGATGTGGACTCAGATATCATTGTACCGATAGTCGCATCAGCCAATAGCTTAATAGCCACGAGCTTCGACCAACACCTTAGGAGGCTCTCGTTAGGCGGTTAGGTCAAGGACTTGATTCAGAAAGCAGTATGTCTGGACACGGTATTTTTAGGAGGCTCCTCTCTCTGGAGGATTCTGTGGCATGACACAGATTTGTTGCGGCTTTTTTACCGCGCGTTTTTGTACCGCAAGAGCGTGCCAGCTTCATACAATTTCAAATGTCGCAGAATCGGCGGCAAAAGTTCATTCGTCCAAAAACCGCAGTGCATGCTAAGCCTAACACTTAACTCAAATCCACGTAGCCTCTTAACAGCCATCTCGAGACTATTACTCAACTCCTAAACACCTCAGAAACTCATTTATCACCTGATAAACACAGGTGTAAAGGGATTTACTGAAAAATCACTTTCTAACGACGCTTTGAAATTCAGCTATGTTTTGAAGATCGCCCAATTAATAAATAAGATTTTATATGACAGGTAAGAATTAGTTACAGTTGGCTTCGGTGTGGTTTCATAACCATTCTTTATGATGTGTTTAATGTACGAGATTATTTTAATAAAAATAATGTTGTGATTTTATAAAAATATTAGTGATAGTTATTAAAGTTCAAACGTGATTAGTACGTTACGTATTGGTTTGAGGGTGAACCGCTGCAAATGGTCATTGACACAGTAGTAGACTGAATACAGAAACTCTTATCTGTAATAAACACATCAACACGGTCTAGGGATATTTCATACTCAATTAAATAACTCGAAAAGTACTGGCCGCATAAAAATGTCTTGATGTGTAGGAGAGGGAATTTTCATTTGTGCGAAATTTAGAAATAAAAGTTAAAATTGAGGTATTGTAGCCATGAAACGCCAACATTTGACGAGGGCGGAGATGTTATACGAGCTGTGGGAATGCTGGAAGCTGGGTCTGTTCAGCGTAATGTTGCTGAGGCCATAGGGACCCACCAAAATGTAATTACAAGATTGTGGACACGCTATCGTGCCACAGGTGAAGTAGCGGAGAGGCACCGGGGGCCAAGTCGCATCACTACCCCCAGACAAGACCGATTTTTGCAAATTACTGCGCGTGCTCAACCAAATGCAACGGCGACTCAATTGGTCCAAAGGCTGCGAGTGGAAAACCAAGTGCTTGTGAGTGACCAAACTGTAAGAAGGCGACTGCATGAAAGCAATCTACGCTCTCGTAGACCACTCCGGGTCCCACCTTTACGGAGAGGCAATCGTGGACGACGATTAGAATGGGTTCGGAACCACGTGGGCTGGGGCCGTGAGCAATCGTCCAATGTGCTGTTCACGGATGAATCCAGGTTCGGCTTCCATCCAGATTCACGAAGGACGCGTGTTTGACGAGTTCCTGGACGATGGAACCGTCTTCAGAACCCTCAGGAAGTTCATCCATACCAAGGAGGAACAATTATGGTTTGGGCAAGAATTCGTCTTGGAGGACGGACGGATCTCGTTTGGGTGCGGGGCAATATGACGGCAGAACGATACGTCCAACAGGTGCTGGGGCCCGTAATCTTGCCCCACAGAACACAAATGGGGCAAGATTTCCTGCTCATGCACGACAATGCCCGGGCACACACGGCGAGAACGGTAGCAGCTTGGTTACATACACACAATGTTAGGGCCTTAGACTGGCCTGCTCAATCGCCAGATCTAAATCCCATTGAGCATGCGTGGGATATGCTGCAAAGAAGAGCTCTGAAGGAAGTTCCTGAAAATCTCGCTACAGAAGATCAACTTTTTGCGCACCTCAGAAGGACATGGGACAATATTCCGCAGCAAGACATTGACAACTTTGTTCTGAGCATGCCGAATCGTTGCCGATGTGTTATGAACATCATGGGCGCTTTCTCAGACAGCTAACATCAAGTTTATTAACACAAATTAAATGATTTTTCAATTTTTTTCAGTTTTTACTCATAAATTAAAACTTAATTCATATACGGTTTCCGTCTATGCTTCATTTTTTTCCATAAAATCCTGAAATTTTAATCGAAGTACCTTAACCATTATTAAAAAATGGTAGAATATTAAATAACGTATCTTTTAAATATATACATGTCATATAAATAATTAACACATTGATAGTAATTCGCTTTTTTAAAATATCCCTAGACCGTGTTGATGTGTGTATTAACTATAGTAGTGAAATAGCACCACTTTTACTTTTTTTACTACCGATGGTTTTAATTTAAGGAAAAATCAAAAATTGTATGTCGTTTTTGTGGCGAATAAACACTTTTTCTTTCTTTCTTTCTTTCTTTTGAAGTCATCATAAACGATGTAGAGGGAAGGTAGTAGAGCAATAGCAGGAATGAGGGAAGTTTCATATTAGAAAAGACTTAGAATATGGGCTTAAACTTGCCCAAGCCCGTGTCATGTAGTCGAGTCGAGGGCGCAAAAATTGCCCCGCGAGATAAGAAACATTGTTTAAACCTGCCCGCTGAGCCTCATGTGCGATTATCTCCCTTAGCGATTACCACGGAGACTAAATTTAACATCTACAACTTACCCTCGGGTATCTTGATTGCAGTTCCAAGGTTGATCTGCTGCAGGCGAGCGAGGGCAGCCTGCTGCAGCGCGCGCCGCTCCACCTCGCTCAGGGTAAGCAGCGAGGTGTCCGTCAGACGCACGCAGCGGCCGCTGCCGTCTGCCCAGCAACAGCTGCCCTGCACATAACGCGTGACGTCATCATACCACACACATGTTACCTTGCTGCATTCGGAGCAGCGAGAGAGAAAGATGCAATGCAAGCACATAGACAATGAGAAAAATGCATTGCAAGCACAAAGACAATGAAAAAGATGTAAAGTAAGCACAGAGACCAAATAGAAAGATGCAAAACAAGCACATTGATATTGAGAAAGATGTAACGTACGCACAGATATAGAGAAAGATGCAACGCAAGCACAGAGATAAAGAGAAATATGCAAAACAAACACAGAGGCAAAGAGAAAGATGCAACACAAGCACAGAGACATATAGAAAGATGCAACACAAGCACAGAGACATAGAGTAAGATGCAACGTAAGCACAGAGGCAAAGATTATGGAACAAGCAAAAAAGCTTGCAGCAAGCAGGAGGAAAATCATTAATAGTAGTTCCACATATTATGGTTAGATATTCAGAAGATGATTTCAAATAAAGAGAGTAAAGAAAGGAAACAAAGTCAAGATTTAACTTCTCCGGCATGTGGCACTAGTATTTAAGATGGGAGTGAGATAGTGAGTGATGGGAGTGAGTGAGGGAATGTGTTTGATAATCTTCAAACAGTTTGACAGCGAAAGCATTGCACATAACATAACATTTTGTAAATGATTATTACTGAAAATGATCTATCAATGAATAGTCAAAGCAAAAATTGCCACTATACTTAAACTGCTCGGTGTTTTTAGGCAAGACTTACAAGCATCCTCGAGAAATCTTGATATAAAAAATACAAAGACATACCGAAAAAGTCTCAAGGTCAAACCCAGCTTCCTACTATCAAAATTCTACCAAAATAAACATAAAAAGTAACAAATAGGAGTAAAGAACCCGTAAAGTGTTATCTCAATGAATATACTGCGTTAATGTCGCAGATATACGCAGTAAATTACCAACAGGTGTCCATACGGCCGTAGACATGACGTTTTTATTGATACCCACGCCTTTATATCAAGAAGTGTTTACGATATCTGAATAGTTTTTAAGACGGACTGTGGCGGGGTAAATGTCCAACTTGGCAGTTTATACTAAGATAGTAGTAGACTGCGATATGCTGTGGAAAACATGTAAAGAAATCACTCATGCACCTGAAAAATGCAAAATATGTACGATGTCGACATCTTACGACAAAAATACACTATCCCCTGATTTCAGAATGAAGAATTTTAAGTTATTTTTTGTTAAATCATTCTTTAGCCTAAAACCTGTTAACACTTCACACGTTCATAACTCCAAATATTCAAATCAGAAATCGGCCCGAAGACACGATTAAAATAAACTTCTGGATACGCAGACAAACGGTACTTATAAGGATATTTTTATGTGCATATTACGTTAATATTAAAGCTGAAGTAAATTATGATTTAGCATCAAAACCAGAGAAAACACAAAATAAGTATAATCAAAGCACAGACAGAAAGCAGAATTCGTTTTCCAGAAATGAAAAGAAAAACTAACCAATCATACGTATAAACAATGTTAAATGACTCACTCTCTATGGCACAATGGAACAAATTATTTTAGCAGCAGGTACAATTTCACACAAGGAAGTTGACAAATAGAAGCGTATTTTTCTCAGCCTTGTTGGAGTTCATTAAAATGAATACAAAATAAAAACAAACAACATATTCAATGCAGCAGATGTTAAAAACAGTCCAAAGTGGGTCACTAGTCAAAATTAGCAACACAATCGGAATAACAACAGGAAAAGCAAATAAATAGCAGAAAAAAAGTCACACGTTTTCAAGGTAAAACAGAGAAATGTTTTGACAAAGAGATTCTAGTATTAATATTCCACTTTAAAACCAAGGTGACAATTAGGAGGAAACATAAAAATACTATAAACACAAGAAAACAAGCGTATAAATATTTTTTTAGTTTATGCTGTACATCTAAGAAATTAAAGTTATGAGCTCATAATCTAGATTAATAATTATGAAAATGAGACGACTTTTCACATTCAAAATGAAATTAATATAACCAGCTTATACCTACACGTAATGTGTAGGTATAAGCATGTATGTATAGGTTAATGTTTCCAACCTTGCTTGAGTTTCGATTTTGATTTTATAACGTCAAAAATAAGAAAGCTTCAAACGCAAAAGAAAATTCATGGGAATAACTCAAGGTCGAATATTGTGAAAATTCATAAAGGTTGGATAGATGATAGTATTGATAAAATAGTGATATAAAAAAGAACAAAAGTAATCCAAATAGAATAATAATAAAAGAAGAAAGAAAACACATTAAATAAACACTAGAAGCTTGCAGGCAAGAGGCTTGTATTTACTATTTTAATGATAGCGACACATAGTTCATGAATGACCAAAGAAAGTGCGGATAGCCAATATGAAAGATGATACAGCAATAAAGGGCATGTATGAGATGATAGGTGGGAAAGTTTAAACAAACAAAGAAAAAAAATAAAGGTGAAAAGAAGAAAAGCCTGTGTAGGCCACAAACAAATATAAAAAATTAAAAAGTTGAAGAAGTAGGATTAGATAGACATACAAAATATGGATTTACTGTGTAACAGATGATAACGGCGGAAAAGGGAGTAAATAATAGCGTGACATTGGATGGAGCATTTGCACCGACCACAACTAACGTAGAACAAGGACATGCAAAAAAGAATACCACCAAAAAATTACCTCTTCACACACAACCCAATATTACAGTGATAAACGACAAGTTTATCCGTTCGTCTGTCACTGGCTCAATATTACAGAAGCTGATAGTGAGTCAGGCAGCGTTAATAAATGTGTTGTGTCTCATATACGCCTACGGTACTCTTTGATAGTCCGCTTTTAAACGAGCAGCGGACTTGGACGCGGCATCTGTATATATTTTTTGTTATATTATGTAATTTGAACGTTGAGATGGGTGTGAAAGACGGACTGTATATCAAGATTGTAGTGCATCTAGATTTTAGAGCAGAAGTGTTGATGGATGGAGTACGTCTGGCTTGCAACGAAAATGCAGAGTTGGAATTAGAATTTGGTTTTTATGCAGACAGTATTGACGTTTCAGGAAAACTACAGCAATGTTTTTTTTAATAATGTTCCTGCTACTACTAGTAGTGTCATTCAACTAATTATAAGAATTAGTAGATAATTGTCAAATACCATGTTTTTCTATGAAATTAAGTTTTTTAGGGACCTACTTTATTTTATAGAATAATAAGGGATTCGTGATGATTGTTGAAATAATAGATTGAGGTGGTGGAAAATGTAATCATGCAAATAAAAATTAACATGACTTTTCATCTGGGCAGTGTGACTGAGGCTACTACTGACGCACAAAATCAACTAATGAATTATCTTGATCATTTTTATTTTATTTTAATCAACTACACACATTAGTTGGACGAACTAGATGAAGGTCAATGTTCTGTAATGATCATTTCACTGCTAATAGTTTACACAGATCAGTAACCGCAGGCTGTGCTTGATTAAACGTCAAACGACGTAGACAAAATAAGTGCTACAGAAATATGACTGATTGATGACAAAAATAACTCAAATGACTAACAGAAATTCAGAAATAAATAGTAAAACTAATGCACCATGTGATTCAGTACTAGAGAAGCATAAAAAACTGACAGGTGGGTTTTTTAACTTGCCTGGCATCGGATCTACGATGACTTAGCCTGTATTAAATTCGCTCAGCCAAAGCATATAAATAGTGAAGCAAAAGGTTTTCAGTATAAATATATGTATTGGGATAAATATAAAAGGTTATTTCTGTATGTATAAATTTATTCGGGTATATTTAGAATGACACGAGTTATCTGAATTGCAAGCGTTTCAACACAGGTGCATCGGCACCTCTCATCGGTTCATCGGTTTGTAACCCCAATATAAACGTGCGAATTTATATGAAAGCATGAACGAAAATAACGAGCATGTACAAAACAACATCAAAACTAAAAATAATATAAGTAGAGATTGAAAATATTCTATAACTGGAAGCAAATATACAATTATTTAATTAGAAAGAGCTCATGAGCAAAACTGGAAACAAACCGAAAGAACAATAACAACAAAAAACACAACAACAGCGACGAAAGTGATGACTACCCAAAAAGATAGTGAGACATGGATAGCAACCAACCTGATGAAGGACCAACCTATATAGTGATTTAATAAGAAGAAGACACAGTGTCTTCTGCCAGCACTGGACTACATTCGGATTATAAGATTTGAGAAGAAAATATACAGGAGTCACTGGACAGTGAAATTCATTCAGAAAATAAATTACCAATGCAATTTCAAACATAACATCTTCGTAGAAGATCACATTCAAACGGATCCTCATGAAAAATCAAAAGCCACTCATACTTACGGAGCATACAACAACACACTTGAAGAACTCAAGCCTACGCGTCTCGATGAAACGGCGCGTCGTCGGGACTGGAGAGTGCATTACAGCCACAATTTATGATCCTCCAAGAATTATTAGTGTTGTATGTGGAATGCGGCTTTGCGAATCATGTGATACTACGAAGATAGGATGATATGGATTGATTGGAAGTGGTGTGGAAAGAAGAATTTGGCTATTAGGTAAAGTATCTTAGGAAGTAGTAAGGACCAGTGGCACGTGCTATTTTACAACATATTTGGCATATCTGTTAGATAATCTTAATAAACAGTATCGTGTTACCCAGTAACTCGGTTACTGCATCCGAACTGGAAGCCAACCACCACAAAGTAGGGAAAACGCTAGGCATATGACAACTAGTTGGACAAGTAGCTAATTTAGATTTAAAATTTACAAAACATTTAGGTTGACTAGACCAAAAGAAGGATCTTTGAGCTTTCTTTGATCCGTCTTTACATTAAGAATTAGTTACATCGTAATTATTATATATGGAGTGTAATGAAACACATGTGTTTGAGAGTACACATGTTTTCCTATGATAATCACCAAATTGTAAATCGTTTAAGGAAAGTTTGAATAAAAATTTCAGACACAATATTACAAAATCTATATGGTCTTAGATGCATTAACAACTTATAGGCGCCAGGAATACCACAACAATTTGAAAATACTGCAGGAAAGCCGGAAGCGATAAATCGAGAGATTCAACACCTAACTCGTATGTACCTGTAATTCGGTACTAATTCACTCGTGCATAATTGCAGAGAACACAGTGTTTTGATTTACAACACTGGGAATAATACGTAAATGGGGACTGGAGATATTTTCTAATGACAGGTACTGTTAATTGGCGCTGATAAGGATCGCTAGAATGAACTGTGTTTCAACTAATTGAATGGTTGTTTAAGTGATTTCAAAACTGAGTCATAAATCATAATCATTTTCTATAAGAAGCACAAAATAAAAGTACCTCTGTCTTTCTCTATTATGAATGATAGGCTCGCGTTTGACCACTATCTCACCTGAAGACGATATCGATTCGGTGGAAACGACATCAACAACAATATCAGTATCATCTTTTATTGTTGTTTAATTTATTTGGGATCGTCAAAAATGACTTCTTCTTCCGTACTTCTCTATTGGTCGTCCTCTGAGTAATCACCTTTCATCACCATATCATCTTTCATACAGTCCATCCATTGGTCTTATCCAATTGACACAAGTAATGACGATCGTTCCTGTACCACTACTGCTGCCTCATGCTGTACCTACAATTTAGAAATATTCTTACAGAAATGACAAAGATTCATTAGTCGGTGGAGTGCACATTTATTCTAATTAGTAACATTGCATTCACTATCTCACTCTTTTTTTCAAACTTTCTTAGAAGTGAAATCAAATATTGGAAAATCTGCAAAAACCCAAATCTCAAATACACATTAATTACATACTCGTACACAGTAATTGCTAAACAGGTGAAGTGTTATTAAAAAAATAATGGAAAATCCCAGCCATTTATTCGGGAGTTCCCGGAATAATGCAAAGATTAAACAATGTACAGGTGCACAAACATCTAAACACCAAAAATATACAGAATGAGTTTTTTAAGTGGGCGTGGATGGCCTAAACCGAAATTGTTCTTGTCAGCTTTTTACCCTTATTGGCGACACTAACGGATTGCGTAATAATACAGCGTGTGTTTCTTTTTTTATATCAACGGGTTCGGTTCCTGTTCACAATCATTTTTCAAAAATCCAATGATTCAGTTTTAGTTTTCATCAAAATCGGCCTAGTGACTCCTTTGAATGTTTTTCGCTATGCCTCATAGTTTCGGATTTGACCATGTATAGTATAGTACTACTACTACTAGACTTTCCTTTTCTGTAATGGACATGAACTGATTTTGATTACTGTCAATTTTTTTTTTATTATTTAAATTTGATTCGTATGTACTTTAACCATTTGTATTTTCGTCTGATCTACTTTGATACTGATTTTAGCCTATAATTAAAAGTTTACCTTATTTATTTATTGATTTTGTGATTTGAATTGTATAACTTCTAATGGGGCAATGTTGCAATGAGTGCTGTGTACGTCGTACTTTTCAATGTCATGTGCATTTGCACCTTATGGGCACCTTATGTGTCAGGTCTAATAGTTGTTTAGATTTTTTTGTAAATTTTTAATGAAACGGTTTACCAACAATCGATTGGTCCATGAACCGTTGGTCAACATTATCTTTAAACCATTAAATTTTCATCCAAAGGACTTTTCACCCACGAACGTTTCGCCAACATAACTCTACGTCAGTGAATGCTGAATCAACAGAATCTTTTGACCAATTACTTTTCACCCACCGAACCATTGGCCCAAAGTGTATTGTGTTATATTTTAATGTCGACGTTGGTTTTAATATAGAATAGATAAGTACGTTTACTATTTAAGCAACAAAGTCGACGGTAGTCAAGAAAGCTGAGTTCGCTCGCTTTGCTCGCTTACTTCAGCTCCCGTCATCTCCTTCAAACCTAACTTATCCGTGTCGGGGTGACCTAAGCTCCCGAGCTCACGTCGCTCGCACTTGGGCTAACTCATTGACCATACTTATCAAATTGCCCAACCATTACGTAGCAATATTCATAATGACAACAATTTATGAAACTGTAACTTTATTTACTTTCACCTGTGCGGTGTCTTTTGGCCAATTGTTCGTTGGGTGAAAAGTAATTGGCCAAAACATTCTGTTGGTTAAGCATTCACTGACGTAGAGTTATGTTGGTGAAAAGTCCTTTGGATGAAAAGTTAATGGTTTAAACATAATTTTGACCAAAGGTTCATGGACCAATTGACTGTTGGTAAACCGTTTGAGTTCCATTTTTAATGCATGCGATGTGGATGTACTTATATTTCCAAAAAAATAAATAAAATTTTATCAGAAAATCGTTTGTGTTCATTGGAATGTTGGAGAAGACTAATGATTTGTAGAGGAAGATAATGCGGATGAAAAAGAATTTACAATTAATGGTAATTCACAGCACGTTCATAATCAATATGAAAAAAAAAAAAACAGCATTCTCTTTTAGGGTAGAGCTAAGACTGTTGACAGACATGAAATAACACACGCACTTCTCTTGATTTAAGTATGACATTGTTTACTATTTGTTTGTATATAGTACACAAACACGATGACGTCGGCATCAACATACTCATAAGCCGGACAACACAGATAGCAATGTGACACTCAACAGAGATTATAAGGAAACACATAACACTGAATAAAGTGCCATTCACAACATAGATTATAATGAAGTACACAAAGCAGAATGTAATGTGATATACAACACAGATTTGATTATTCTGCGTAATACAGACTAGAAAACAACACACGGCATAGACTATAATGTCAAGTCACGTCAATCCAACATAGTCAAGAATGTTACACATAAAAAAATTTATAATGCTACAAATAACACAGACGATAGTGTATTAAACGAAACAGATTTTAATAAGCTATAGAACACAGACTAAATTAAGATACAAACCATAGAGTATAATGCAACACACACCATAGACAATATTACGATAGACTCGCTTAAGAACACAGGCAAAATTGCGATACAAACCACATGAAATAATGCAACACAGAACATAGACAATATTACCTGATGATTACTAATTATGATGCCACAGAATATAAAGCTCGACACGGACTATAATGCGACTGACCTGAGGCGTCCATGTGGCGGCGACGCGCGACGAGCTCCGGCTCCTCGTGCGCCACAGCTTCTTGCTGACACTCTGCACCACGCTGCTCGAAGACCGCGACTTCTGCATGCCACCTGCAGGAGGAGCCACGGTCGGAGCACTTCTACCAAGCAACGTCGACAAGAACGAATGCGACTGCGTAGGGGACACAGGCGATGGCGGCGACGACGGCGTCGACGCAACCGACGCAAAACGCAACTCCCGATACGTCAAAATCCATCCTTCTTCTGTCTGACAGCCTTTGTGAGGACCATCATCATCCACGTCACTCGGCATCCGTGGTTTAATGTTTCGTAAATTCTTATCGTAATTGATACGCTTGAAGCGGTCTGCCTTGTCGGCGTCCACGCTCTTCTTGCGCGCCATCCTCAGGTACCGCTTGATGGTGTCGCTGACGGACTGTGACACGTCATCGTGGTCGACGCTGGATCGGCGGCGCGCCGGCTTGAGCCCCGGGGGCGCTGGGCCCGTCGGGCTCGTCGGCGCCGTCGCCAGATCCAGCTTCTCCTGGTACTCACGCTCCAGTGCCAGCAACACTTCCTCAGGTATAGCATGTGTCTGCGTTCCACAATCCACGTACTTATCCTCCAGCGACTCGTTAAACACCTCAATAAGTGGGGGTGGTGACAACGGTGGCGATCTATAACCGTCCTCTTCATCTTTAAAACGCGTAACACCAACAGTTCGACACCGCGGAACACTTCTAGAGTTAGAGCTAAGCGCACTGACGAACCCACTAGGTCCATAGCTTCCGGAGCCACTTCCACCGCTACCACCACTACCGCCACTCCTACCGCCTCTGTAGGGTTTGGTCTTACGAAGGTCATGATACAGTCTTTTCAATAAATTCCTATCGCTTAACAGGTCCTGCACTATATTTTCCCTGTTAGGGGATCGTACATAGTACCTGCCGAGGTTCTCCAGCAGTGTCCTCTCCCGAGAGGGGTTAGAGTCGGCATCAGAAGGGATCCGCTCCGACTGCTGCTTAAGATAATTCCTTAAAGAGCGAACTAGTTCTTCCGTGTCCGAGTGCCTTGTCGGACCGGAACCATCTTCTACTTTCAGGTACGTGCGCAATAAATCAACTAGACAGCTCTCTTCCTCCTCGGGCACGGTGCGGCTCACGTCGCCGAACGCGGCCGAGCGCGTCTGAGCGGCGCGCCCCAACGCAGCGCCGGGGAACTTGGAGGTGGAGGCGGCCGGGCTCGGCGAGGCGAAGAAGTCACGCCGGAGCTTGGCGATGTCGAAGCGGCCGCCTGAGGTGTGGCCGATGTAGAGGTCGGTAGGCCGGGCCGGCGGCTGCGGCACGTCGTCCACGGGAGAGCGCGCACGCACCGAACCGCCGCGCGCGCGCTTCTTGCGGCGCGGGCGGGGCAGCGCGCCCGGGTACGAGCTCTTGCGCCACAGCAGGAAGCGCGGCTCCTTGGCGCAGACCTCCTGGAAGTAGGCCTCCAGGCGTGGTACATCCTCGGGCCGGTTCTGCGCGCCGTCGGGGATGAGCCGGCGGCCGGCGTCTGACATGTACTTCCATGTCTTGCGCGTGAGGAGCCAGCGCTCGCGCGGCTTGTCGCGGCGGCGCGCCACCTTCGTCATGGGGTCAGGCGCGGGCTCGAGGCGGGCGCGGCGGCGGCGCTCCATGGCATTGGCCGCTCGGGGCGCTGGGGGCGCATGGGGCAGCCGTCAGGCGGGCTCGCGCGGCATAGCGACCTCGGCCCGCGCACCTGCGCACCGCGAAACTGAACACTGCTCCGCACGGTGCGGTATATTATGCGCCGAAATAGCCGTCCGGTTATAGAGCGGCCGTGAACTGGATAGGGTGCGCTCGCGCAAGACGGACCGGGCGGGCGGCGGCTCGGCACGGGACTGCCGCCCGCCCGTAAACAAACCTCGCCCGCCCACGGCCCCCGCCGCCCGCCCCGCGCGCCTTGACCGCCGTGGTGACATGCCCTAGCATCCGTGATTGACGATGGTCATGGCTCGCAGTTCCGATGCGCTTCATTCATGGATGCACTCGGGGACGTCCCAGGAACCATAAATTCCGAATTACGAATTCAGTTGGTTGCAGTCAGGTGGTTGAATTTTCCAATGCAAAATCTTCTAAATATAGTATATATGTAGTATTTCCTTTCGATTTTATTTTTTTAAGAAAACTTCCATCTAGCTTTCTAGATCAGTACATCAAAGTGTAAAAGCTGTGGCATCAGTATTTTCTTATTTATTTGTTAACACCTGTGAGCTTCTCCCACCTGTTCTTGTTTTTGTTACAGTCGGTGAGTGCTTTCATTTTTTACTGTAGTATTTAAATAGTGCTTGTCTTGAACTGATAGAAATATAGGCCAGAAGATTAGGTTATTAAGGTAAGAGATTCGCTTCTTACAATAAATGGCAAACATATTTTTGAAATAAATATGATAAGTGTTTATGCCAAGTTTTAATAATAACTATCTAGAAACAATCGTTTAGCCAAAATACGAACGGAAGAGATGAAAACAATTGGTCTACGAGAAAAATTATATGGAGAAGAAGGAGGCAAATAAATATTGTAGAACCAAAGGCTTGATGATCTGATAAATCTGATGGATGAAGAACAATCTATCTTTATAACAGCAAGACAAAACGAAGTCGACTATAAAATAGAAATGATGAATATCAAAATTAAAAAGCAAGATTTTGTAAGTGAAGGTCACATTTTTATATTTCTGGAATTAGCTAGGAGTAATATACAAATAAATTTAGTCTCTCAAATGAGCCAAACAAGATATTCATGGCAGCTAATTAAGGTGACGAGGCAGTGACCGCGATAATTAGAATTAATTTCAGTGTGGTCATTAAATCATTTGGGATATTAGCACAAATGTGCAAATTATAGTTGGTGCTGGTTTGGTAGTTTTGGACGACACAGCAAAAAATAGGAAATTTAAACTGTTTATCATATAAGCCTCTAAACTGTTATACGAAAATCAGCAGGCTTCTCGAAGAGCTTAGTGAATACAGTTAGGTCTGATTAGTCAAAAGGAGCCGCTGTTCCTCCACTTGTCTTTAACTCTTAGCGACAACAATGGATGAGTAACTTGTGGCTGCCTTTACAAATAACGTCTGGTAATAAAACTGTTTTTTTTACGAAGGAAAGGTATCTATAGAAAACAATAGTGTCACTAAGAGACCTACATTCGCTTAAGATGGAGACCATCTAGATCAGAGATGATTATTTGTATAAGGTTATACAAACTAAAACAAGAGGAAAGCTAGGTAAAATTTATGGCTCAGCGTTGGGACACGAAGGACTTTCGAAATTAATAAAACTGGTAAGTCAGTCAACAAACACAAATCTGACCAATCAAAATCTGTTCTCCACCTGCTAGTCGACGAATCTATTTAAATGATAGCATAGTAAATATATTGGATACTAGCGGACGCCTCGCGGTTTCACCCGCGTAGTTCCCGTTCCCGTGGGAGTACAGGGATAAAAAGTAGCCTATGTCACCCGGAGATAGTGTAGCTTCCCAACAGTGAAATAATTTTTGAAATCGGCTCAGTAGTTTTTAATTTTATTCGTTACATACAAAAATACAAATCTTTCCTCTTTATAATATTAGTATAGACGAGACGCACAGGAACCATGTGGCGACATTTGGGGGAGGCCTATGTCCAGAAGTGGACATCTTTCGACTGAGATGATGATGATGATGGAAATTATAAAATAATCTACATAGACTTTTCAGCAACAAGGAAGATATGATTGCTTCTGGAACATACATTATTATGTTAAAGAACTTTGATGATGGGCTAAAGACCACCGAGGAAAATTCTGGAAAGAACCACTGCAGACAAAATATGTTAAGATCCAAGTCATTACAGGTCGTCAGCCCGTCTGGCTATAAAGTCTAGGTACATCACAATTATTACCCAATTCATTGAGCATTCTTAAGCCTACACTCTAAAACAAATTCTTCAGTATCAGTGGCCTACAATTCTAAATTCTTTCGCCGTTGCAGCACCGACGCTGCCAACAAAATGACTTTTCTGTTATAAAAACTATACGCCTACCAGACTATCTAATCCCAAAACAACAGCGGACTCAAAACTTTCCCACCGTTGAGCGTCAAAACAGATTGAAAAAAGTTTTATTGCCTCGGTGAAATCAATAAAAATTCAACGTAAAGTGATGTTAGCGTAGAATCGTCTCGGCACTGCATCACCAGCGCCACATTCTGCACAGCCGTGGTATACATAACTTCCTAGGCCACTTATAAAACGCTCCGATTTAAAAATAAACCCACGACATAACATAAACAAAATAATTTGGAAGCTCTTCGCGACTACTAGTAGCGCCATCTAGAGAACCCGGAGTAAACGAGGAAAATTGAAAGCTTGCCAAATTACACCGGAATAAATCCGGGTTCGAATCAGGATTTTCTTATGCTTCGAGTTCATGCATTGATCGCTAGATGTCGGTACTACGAAATCAATTTTCAATGAGAAAATATATATTTAAACATGCACGTATTTATATATGAATTAGAAGCTACAAATATATCTTACGCAATAAAATGTATTTTAGTAAGTTCGCTACGTTCCAAGAAAATTAATGTTCTTATTATGACAGTGAAATTCAGATGACGTAGTAATCGATACTTTTGTGACTGTAAAGCTGCATTTGTGCTACAAATTCGTGCACACGTAATACCGATCGTTAGGTGAGTTAACGAAGCGATAACAATTGGTTTGTAATGAAGTTTTGGCATGCTCTTGTGCATTGTATCACGCGTTCCAATTTTTGCGATTCCATAATTGATATTGCATTGTGATGGTCTACAATGGCAATGATGACCTGCCAACATACCGGTGTACATTTTGAGGAACAGTTTGCGTCAATAGTAAGAAACAATAGAAGAATACGCAAACGATTATCAAAGACTTGCGGTCAAATCTATATATGATTGAAAACGTATAGCAACGGACACTAAAATAAAACTCAAACATCGCTTTCTCAACGTAAACATTTCTAGAAGTCTATAATTAGCTAAATTGACAGCAATTGAAGAAAACAGAGACGTTGATATAATTAACATAAAGTATGCCACTGATAATGAAGAAAGCTAAACATAGAAAAGAAAACATTGGAATAATGTCAAAAAACTAAATCACAACGAAGAAATTTTTAATCTTTTGAGTCCATAGTTTATTAGACATAAACGAAAATAGGCCAGAGATAATAACGTTGATTAGAGAAAAGACATCCAAGATTTATTTGCAATCAGTTTGTCAAATGCCATTGGACAGACCAAAAAACAGATAGTGACTAAGAGATGCCTTGGACTCAATAAAATTAAGGAGACACAGGGGAGCCATTTCTTAAAATAAAAGCAGTTGACGACGTAAACACTGAAAAGCATATATTTATACTTGTTGAGGAAAACAGACAAACAGTTGTTGATACGATCAACGCAAAATAGGCCACTGATGATGACGGTAGCCGTTTTACTCGGAAAAGTCTATAAATCAAGCCGCGTTTCTGTTTCAGACTAGGCTACAATATTTGTGTATCGTTTCGAATTATGCCACATGCTGGCAACACTGGCATTGAAATATTATTTAATCTATTAAATCACACAACATCATAATGATGTGGAAGCGGATAAATGAATATAAATGTTTTCATACAGAATTTTGTTGGTAATTGGGAAGCCATTAATGTATGTTAAATTGTAGATTTTATAGGACTTATTTAATAAAGATGATGATAAAAATATTTCACCGTTTGACTTCGCAAAATTAAAGCCCAAATTTGCCAACCAGAAAATTAGGAATTATTTGTTTATTACGAGTATGCTTTTATTAAACCCCATAAAATACGTACAGTACAATCGTTTACATAAGCAGGTAAGTATACAATGGGTGGTCTTTTCGCACTAAGCAACATCTTACAGACAATTAAACCTAAATAGTGACGAAGAGATGACCTACCACCTAGTTTTTTCTTTTAGACGTTACTTAGTTCTCAAGTGGACTATGTCTGCGTCAAGCGATGATCTCCAATAGATGTCACATAAATTACACGCATCATGGACGAAACTTTTATTACCCACATATTTAAGAATTCTTAATCTCCTCCAATGAACACCAAAGCAAAAGGGCTTCAAATCTCAGACAGTACAAAAAACAACACTAAATTTCACTTTTTCAATTCGGACACGGACCATTAAGAATAATCAACTGAAATAAAACCCTTCAAAGATACTGAAATTAAAATGTATATTTAGAAAGAGAGAGATATATTTGCAAACGAAAAGATAAATGATTCTGGCGCAATTATTTTGTCGGGAAGAAATATTTTTTTTAGTGAATTTCGTCTTGCGGTAGACGACCTGGCAAGATCTAATGAACTTTTGGATTCATCTTCTCTTGGGCATCCATTCCTTAATATTGATAATTTTACGATGAAAAATTAAAATCAAAAGTTAGTGTACTAGTATAATAAAGTAAAAAAAAATAAAAAAATAACGATGTTTTTCTCTTCGGTTAATGTAGCGATTAAAAGCTCCGATTTGGTCGTGAACAGTTCTAGACTGAATGTAAAGATGGTATAGTTTAAACTAAAAGTGTTAATAAAAGGACTTTACGTTTATATAGACTATATAAATAGACTTCATGTTAATGACGAATTATTTGCAGGTATCACTAACTTAAAACCTCTGTTTTACAACTGAACAAGTACTCATAATGAAGAAACCATCAAAATGCCTAAAACGGGTTCCTTTTTGGCAAATAACTATAATATATGCAAGCAAATACGACTATATAAACTGTATCTTACAACAATTCTTCCTGCACAGAATAATATGATTTTCAACATGTCGAGAGGAAACTTTTCAGTAATAAAATGGCAGGGATGATAATAGGGTAGAGGAAGACCACATAAAATATGAATGGCTTGTATGAAAAGATATAGCTATAACGAAGGCGATTATGGGATACGGGCAGGAAAATTAATCAAATTATCTTCTACCTTTTTGGCATTAACTCAAGGAACCAGATCGATCGTCGTCTTAGTAATGAGGATCGGAGCGAATGAATGGCGGAAACACTTCAAAATCATGGTAAACGGATCCGTAAATCTTGCATCACTTAACTAATCATAAGTATCTTCATTTTACTTCTTCATTATTTTGTATTATTTCTGTTCAAGTTAGTCACTTTCCTCGAGAGAGTATGTTTGCGTCAGTTCATGTTCTTTTTTCAAATATTTGTGTTTTTTTTCTCCTTTTTTTAGCAGCTGCGTTGCTTTGAGCTTTCTTATAGTTGTCTTTTTCATATTTATACATTGCAATACTTTCTTAGTAACAGTTTTCTGCTATCTTTTGCTTTTTCTGAAGTTCGTAATTTGATCGGCTTATTAGCTTCTGTTTACAATGTATCTTTGGTATATGTAACAATTAGCCTCAGCCTTACACAGTTGCCAATTACCTACAGGTTAACAAGCATTCACAGAAAGGAAGGCTGATAGAAGTTGGAATGTCTGTGTTAGCAACTTCCCTTACTTAATCCCTTGCTATTTATATCACTAAATTGTCTCTTATCTTATCACCATTTTTCTAGTAATTGTTTTGTTCAACCATTGCAAAAACTCTGACTCATGCAAATAGAACTTCCAAAATGTAGAACAAAATAGTTATTTCTAATTTGTCATAATTTTTAACTTCAATTAATGTCGGAGCACTCACAATATTTCTACTATTTTGACATCAAGGTTTGATCCATCACGGATTGAGGTCATCGATGATGCGAGATTGTAGGTTGCGCCCAAAACGCCCGTATTAATGTGTCTGTCATATCATATCGACAGATTACCGTTGTATTTTGACGTTTGTTAACGTTATAGCGAAAATAGTACGCCGGCGCCGAAGTACAACCGACATTCCAAATACAAAATTGAAAAGATCGAGAGTATTTCTGAGTTAGTCGCATTCGTTCGTTCTAGGCCGTACGTTTGACATTGAACTTAAACTAAAATTATATATTAAAACATTTGAAGGCACTGAGAATAGAAATCATTACTTTTTAGAGGACAAGGATGAATGTTTCCTGTATATTTGCTTCGATAGCAGATTTAATGTGTTCTAAATTCGTCTGTGCAAATAAACGTATCCAATGCAAGACTTTCTCGCAAAAAAGGGTTATTTATGAGTTCTTTAAGATGTCCTGAAGTGAAACCTGGTTGAAAACGTGTCTTGTTATATTTTTAAAACTGCTACGTTTTTCTTTAATGTATTCTCGCTAGTCTCAATAGATGTGTCACAGCGCAATAAATATGAACACAGATAGTATGACATAATCAAATTTTGCTCAATATATATTTTGCTATTGGTTAGGGAAACACATAAACGATTTATGCGTTTGACATGATTTTGTTTTTATTATTTTATCTTTTTCTTTACTAAAGCGTTTTGCTGACCTGTTTTACTTTTGAACTTTTTTTTAATGCTGTTGTTATTTAAATGCTCAACCACAAAACTTTTGTTAAAAGTGTTTTAAGAAATGTTTCATAAACAAACAATTTTGACTGTTTGATATTTGTTATCCTGCTAAGTAACACTTTAGAGGAAACAATAAATTATTTCAATTCTAAAATACAAATGTATGGAAGCATTTAGTGTGACTGTTATAATACAATTTTACTAATTTGCAGTGTACTTATATTTATTGAATTTATGATATGAGCACCTGTTGTTATCTTCTTCTGTTTTATTTTATGTTATGTCATAACTATTCGTTTTAGATATTAAGTAATAAAGCTAACCACATCTGGTGGTGGTTTAAATTGTTTCATGCACTTTTGTTAGGCGATGTGAATTCAGTATCGAAGGACCAAAACATTTTAGTAAAGGTCGCAGCAGTGAGGCAGATAAAAAAAAAACTATCACATTAAAAGAACTAATGGGGCCATTGGAAACAATATTTAGGTTTCAAAATAGAATGGATTGAATTAATAGCAAACTCAACCTCCTGAAAATTCATCTGCAAGATAAGATTACTGAATCTAAGAAGCAATAAAAATATTTGACTAAAATTCAGTAACTGATTTCAATTTATCTACCTACTAGATTACTCTTCAATAATAAAGTTATAATGATAATAATTATATTGTTGAAAATCTATGTTGCTAAAGCCCGTTTTCTAGCTTCAGCTACATTGCTTACGTTTACCAATAACTTTTGCAGGTGATAAAGTTATTGTTTCATGTAACTTAATTAAGGAACATTCAACCTTTCCTAGTACTTTCTTTCGTTTCGTCCAAAATGCTTTAAAACGACACATTAAAATCACTATTCGACCATGATGTGTTTTACAGTGCAATGGACGACTGTCTCTAATAATAAATCATTAAACCAAGTTGTTTACGTTTTGGCAAAATGAAAGAAAGTATTAAACGCTATAATATCATTATTTTCTACAATATTATATTTTAAAACTATCTTCATCATTGAAGATACACCAGGAACCGTATGTTTCTGAAAATGTTTTGATGCATAATCCAAAAAAGCATGAGTTTATCAATGCTGACTTTGAAATTAGCACTATGTGAGTACTTTCCACATATGAATCAAACAGCTTCACAAACATTTTATTAATATATGTCGACGGTTTTACTAACCTGACATAAATGAGTTAAGTGACCACTTACATGAGCTACTATTATAGTTCACAGAATTCTCCACTTGTATGCCCATGGTGTCGCTCACACCATGCTTCCACAGAAACCACGATGCACTTCATCCAATCACTTGGCACTTTACATCTTACACTTTTCTAGCACTTTTTACACTTTCACTTCACTTTTTGGGAACGTTTCATTGTATAGCATTCACATTGACCTTTAACTGAGGAAAAAGTATAGGTTTTAGTCATGATCTTTTAAAATAGTCTTTGGTTTTGTCAAAATTTGAACTTTGTTTTAATTTGAACTTTCGGTACGAATTTTCTTACGAAAAAAAGAACGTTCTGTCAAATTTGAAATTGGAAAAACGGAAAAATCAACATGAATGCAAGATTAAAGGCGCACATGAAAAACTGGAATGTTTAGTACGTCGCTGCGATGCGAGAGAGGTGCGCGCGCGCACGGCCGACGCTGGCATGTCACTGCGCCGGACTCTGAAACCAACACAAAAATCCCTTTATTTTCGTTGTGCGCGGAAACGGAATGCGGAAACTAATGGCTGATTTTCTTTTGACAACCATTTTGTTTTTTGATCTTTTTGGGGAAAGAAAACACGACGAACTCTTTTTTTTTCAGGTATTGGCTTATGTTATTAATATTGCGAACGGTGAAGGAAACCATCGTGAGGAAACCGACATGTCCTGGAAGCAAAAATTCAAAGATATGTGACATCCACCACCCCGCACTGGGCCCGCGTGGTGGATTAAGGCTGCTAAATGTGCTAAAGAGATTTCAATGAAGAAAGTACACTTTTCTTTTTCTCTGAATCGCATGAAAATGCTTTTCAAATCCTACTGTAGTCTTAGTAGTTTCTCAAATAATTAACCGTCAGGTAAATCACACACTCACAGAAAATAAGCATAATGACAGTATCTTTCTTTTTAAGTGGGTTAACAATAAATGGCCGAAATGTAAACAATATTTTTATGTGTCGCCTTCCTAATGCTTTGACAAAGGTGTTGAAATATCTGTGTCGTATACCAATAAATCTTGCCAGAAAACTCCTCACAATGTTTTTAGTACAAACTTAATTAGAAAATAAATGGGGAGCTACTTAGTATATTGATTGGTCGGCGTCCATTCTTACCGGATACTGCTATCAACAAACAACTTACTGGGGGTACCATGATAAAGCATTCAATTCAGCATTCAATCAGGAGCCCGAAAGTTTGACAATCATTATTTTCTTATTCTGACTATTCATAACAGATGACAGCCGAGACCAACGGTTTTTCGCGGACGAGACGGCTAATGCGCGCCCGTGTTCCCGCCATAAGCGGCACAGGAGGACACCCTGGAGTTTTAGTGGTTAGAGTCGGACTTGCGCAACTTGGGTTCCGTATCATTATCGCAAAAAACGGCGAAAAAATCAGGTTTGTTGTTCCCATACAACCCACTTAAATATTTATTTTATTCTGTTTTTAGTATTTGTTGTTATAGCGGCAGACATACACTATCTGTGAAAATTTCAACTGTCTAGCTATCACGGTTCGTGAGATACAACCTGGTGACAGACAGACAGACAGTGGAGTTTTAATAATCGGGTCCCGTTTTACCCTTTGGGTACGGAACCCTAAAAAAAGTGACCAACGGCTTAACATGTTTTCTGAGACATGGAGGAGTCTCGGTAATGGATGCTACCCATCTACGGTCCGACCGCGGTAAGAGTTGCTTAACCTTGATAATGACGACCCGTGTGGCAGTTATGAGTTAAGGTCGTAACAATTTATGAAGTCGAATTGGACAGTCATAAAAATAGGATAGGATAGGATAGATGGACCCCCTTTTCCGCACTTAAGACCCCCATTTGGTCCGTTGTGCGTGCAGGCCTCCTCTCTGTAAGAGGGAATGGGCCGCAATCCACAACGTGGGACCCAGTGCGGGTTGGTGGTCTTCGAAGTTTTGGTTCTAAGACATGCCGGTTTCGTCACTATGTTTTCCTCCACCGTTTTGAGAGTAGTGGTGATGAAATAATTTACACAAAGTAAAGCTCCTGCCTGGGTCAAATCCACGACCTACAACTTAACTTAACTTAAGTCGAGGCCGTTATCACTGGGTCACCACTGCTCGGATTACATAATAAATAATTAAGATTATGAATCCAATTTCTTAAAAGTTATAAAAGGAGAAACGTCATCGAAGTTCATAGACTGTCACGATTATAACCACGATCCGCTCAATAGATATACTTCTCAATATATAGACAAATGAAACAGCTCCGAGTATATAAATCAATCGCATCCAGAGAGCTCAAGAATTAGGTGAACGAATCTTAATATCTCTTGATAGAACAATAAAACCACGTAAACTAAATAAACATTAGGTATAGACCCATTCTCCGAAGCACTGTAATAAAACCGATATAATTCTTGCAGACTGCACGCGTCTATAAATGTCTGTATTTCAGTATTCTCCTCGGCATTTAACGAGATTAATGCTAATACTAAATTGTGGCACTCATAAAATTGCAACTGTTTCAATCACGATTATGCAGAATTTGTTAACTCTAAATTACTGTCGTACCAGTGACACTTACAAGAAGCAGAAGAGCTTATTCCCATTATTTTTTTCCGGAATAAAAACACACAGACTCGGTTTATTAGTTTCTTTTTGTAACTATTTAACCTCTATCTGTATTGGCGAATATATTGAATAAAATAAGTTAATCGTTTTTATGTTAAGGCTTCCTGTACCTATACTTACAGGCTAAGTTGTACAAGTGGACCTGGACAGCCATATCAGAAACTGTGAATAACAGCGAAAACACTGAACGGAGTCACGGGACCGATTCTGTTAAAAACTAAAACTGCATCATTAAATTTTTTCACCCTGTATATCGACCACCAAAATTGATTGAGTAACTCTATAGTAACGCGAGCGAAGCCGCGAGAAACAGCTAATATAATTATAAATGAAAACTTTTCATACACAGATTACAATATCCATTATTAAGTGGCAAGACCTAGGTGAGAACTATGTTAAACCTAGTTCCGACAACTTGCCGACGACCTAGTTGAAGGTCGCAAAATTCCAATGCAATCCAAGGTCAAAGTCGTAGAAGTTAGGTTTAGCGCTGATCCTAAATCCAACAGTGGACTTTGTTCGGTTGAAAAACGATGATGATAATTACAGGAGTTTAGGGGCAGCACCATTTAACTGGCTTCAAAAGGAAGTTCTCAATTCATCTGATTTCATGGCACCCCGTCTGCTGAGAGGATAACCTTCACAAAACTGACCTAAACTCGATCATAATTATTGCCTCGAACCAATATTTTACCGTGAATTACAAAAACAACTGTTTCACATCACCATCAATCAGCCCTCAAGAAACTGCCCACTAACGATGACTAAACATCGTACAATCGCTCACTGAACCAAAGAAATCATCTCACTGACGGATTCGCAGTTAGAAGAAACACAAAAATAGCCTTGTCCGTCAACCAGGCTTTTAGGAAAGCAAAGAAGGTTATCTGTTCCCATGAAAAAAGCATCCATCTTGTTTCAAGTGTCCCTAGTGTGATAAATAGGTTTAAATTTTTCTTTGACAAGGAATTAGTTAATTCTTTGTCAGGGAATTGGAGTGGTTATTAGTACCTTTCATATTTAAAAATCTTTTTAACAAAAAAATTAAACCGTCTTCCAAAACAAAACACTGTATAGCGAAAAATAACTTTCTGTCGGTGTATGTCGGTGTCTTTGGTACCTAATTTTTTTCGTATTTGACACTGACTTCTGAAAAGAAAATTATTTTTTACTTTGTAGTGTTTCGTTTTGGAAGTCAGATTATTATTTTTGATAAAAAGATTTTTTATTTTTCTGCTTTTAGTTTTGGTAGGTAAGTACGTACCTCATTTTACCATGAAAATCATTTATAGCCAGAGGGTTTCTCATAACAATTCCAACAAGCCTAAACACGACTGGGATAAATTGTTTTATAACGGTGTTCCGGTGCCTACCTGCCGGCTTCATCACTAGATCAGTTCGATGGTACCGTTTTCATTAGAACCATTTATTTAAATTTGCTATACCACAGTCATTTAACTATTCGAGATATCTCATACCCAAAACATACTTAGTATAGAGACGTTCCAGTGGCCATCTGTGGTCTCCATCATCAGTTCCTGAGTACAAATGCTTACCATGTTGATAAAAATACCAACATCGAGATATGTAAAACTATAAAATTAGAGGAGAGCCATCGTTTTCCATGGGATCCCCAAACCAGATCCTGACTTGGTGACAATGGGACCACTTCGAAAGTATACCCTTTGAAACAAAAAAAGAATTATCAAGATCGGTCCGTAATTGGTGGAGTATTCAGTTAAAATACACAAAAACATTTCTACAGCCGAACATAGAATCTCCTCCTTTTTGCAAAGTCGGTTAAAAATGCAAGGACTCTGTGACAGAGATACATTAACCCAATAACACACACAATGTCTTATGGAACCAAAGAAATCATCTGACTGAACTGATTCCCAGTTAGAACAAATACATAATTAGCCTTGTCCGTCAACCAGGCTGTTAGGAAGCAAAAGAGGTTATCTGTTCCCATGAATATCGCATCCATCTTGTTTTTTAATCTGTTTCAAGACTTTCAAGTTCCGGCCCTTGTGATAAATAGGTTTCAATTTTTCTTTGACAGCGTATTAGTAGGGAATAGGAGTGGTTATTAGTATCGTTCATGTTTAAAATGCAAGGTTTTTGGTTAACAGAGATACATTTGAATAAAATTAATAATGTCAAATCAAATATATATTGTAGGTATGTTCTTTAAGGTCTTGTAGATGCAGGAATAGATTTCAATGTAAAAGGATGAAGGCTATCTAGAGGGTTGAGTTAAAAAAAACTTCTAGAATACATAGCATTTGGACGTTTGGGTAATTTGCCTACATGTAACACTAGACTTTAGACAGAGCATCGACAGGGCCTAGAAAAGGTGACAATCTATTAGCGATCGTGATTGTCGAAGTGACAAAATATTTGGGATTGAGCCCGTGACTCATGTCGATCCCATACATTTTACACTTGGACATTGGTTATTGCATTTATATAATTTCCCATTTCTAGAGCCCGAAGATATTATCCCGCTCTGTAAAAAGCGCGTAGTGAAGAAAAGCTAAACTTAAACATCGTTTTTTTTTGGGAAATCTGTAGATTATAATGGATTTTACTTTACTCCGCGTTTATTAATAAGAGGGCAAGAGAATTGAGTGTGGTGACCTAATCTCAGTTTAAAACAACTTTTGGAAACCACCAGTCTGTCAACAAAGTGTTTTTTTGATTATGATGATATTCGTAGAGACTAATGTTAAGACCAGAGAAAAAAACGCTGTTAACTATAGCGAAAATCATAAAATAAAAGATGAATATGATGATGATGATGATCTAAGCTTATATTTATTTACTGTGAAACAATCAAATCTTTCAATGGAAAGTTTAGAATCAATGGACAACACAGTGGGTGGAACATAGTATGGGTACATTAGGTAGCTACTAGAAATATTTATTATTGAGAAAATCTGTTGAAAGTTATGACAAAAAATCATCTTAGCACCTTTTAAATGACTGCGTCTATCAACTAATAGACGAACTGTGAAATGAAATGAAAATATAAGAAACACTGAAGAATAATAAAATAATTTACAATGATCTGCGCAAGCGTCGGTCAATGACGTTAACTTTAGAGATAAAAGTGCAATGAATTATTGTTTTATGCAGTTTTTAAAGATTGTTTTTCATATTTTAATATGGCATATTATATAGGGTTGCATGATTCTAGATTATAACTTCGCAACGTCAAATATAATCGGATCTCTACTATTGCCAAGAATGCATAACCATTAAAATCACATTTATGATATACTGAAGGACTTGACTTTCTAATCTTAGGAGTGAGTGAATTCGGTAATGCTGACCGAATTTCAGTATACTACGTGGGATAAAACCCATAATTAATAAAAATAAAAAAAAACAAAAAGCCGACTGCTTATGAAGCGTACTTAAAAGACGTAAACAAGAAGAAAATCATGCTGTGCAGTCGGAGGATACATATTCGCGAGCTGGCTGACCAAACCCGATGTATCCTCCGGCTGCACAGCATGATTTTATTCTTGTTTACGTCTTTTTAGATTGCTTCTTAAGCATTCGGGTTCTTTTTTTTCCTTTTTTATTTATAACTTTTTAGTTAACATTTTGTTTTACGAATGTGTGAATTTATAGTAGATTATTAACCAAGGGGAAAAAGCAGTGTCTTCTGTCGCGGGTGACGATTTAAATCGCGAGCGTAACGAAGCACTCGAGGTTTACTCCCGAGCGTAGCGAGGGTGTTAAAAACTTGAATCACGAGCGAAGCGAGGGATTTAAGACGAGTCCTGAGTGTAGCGAGGGATTTAAGTTCACCCAAGACTAAGACAGCTTTATCACCGAGGAAAATACTCTACTTTTCGTACCATTTGCGAAAAAAATAACACAATAATAATATGAGATAAGCATTTATTAAAAATAATGACAATTAAAAGTAAAATAAACTTAACGTCTATTAGAAGAAAACAAAAACGCGGCAAATTCCTAGACTAATATTTTTTGGTCGGTAAAGCAAAGGCATCAAGAAATAACGAAAACCGACGAGGCCTTTGAGGCCTCGTCGGTTTTCGTTATTTTATTTAATAATCATAACTGCATAATAAATGCGTATTCCTTTTTCAAAAAGATGTATAATGTTTTATATACAAACTCAATGGTGTAAACACAGATGTAGTCCAGGATGAATTTCGGTAAGTATTCCAAATTTAAATCACATTCTCGCCCTAGAGGATGAATGAAATTCAGTACAATTTTCTTTCCCTGTTTTTAACAGATTAAAAATGACTATAGTTATGTTCGCTTTTTGTGGCATAGAATGTCACTTTTTGGAGCAAGTGGTACGAAAAATATATAACTGTGCAATATTTTTTATATCACCTTTTAATACCATTTATTTTGATACCTACACATATATGCATACATATATATACGTAGATTGACAAACACATAACCCTCCTTCGGTAGTCGGGTAAAATTGCCAGCTTCGATGATTCACAAGCGTGAGGCTCTGGGTCCCGTTCTCGAGTCGGGCAAAGTTTTGCTGTATAATAATATGTTCTAATTTGATGACAGTAGGTTCAACCTCGTTTACATGGAATATAAAAAAAAACTGTTGAACTTTTTGTGTACTTTACACCTCCGCCAAACCCTCCGCGGACTACTGGCGTGATGTTTTGTAATGTTCAGTAATTAGAAAGTCCATAAATAGAGCTTCCGAGAAAATTATTCCTGTCCTCATCAATTCCCAACAGATAGACATTGTCTCACCGTCACATCTCAAGATATCTATCAACAGCACCACAATAGCCCTGTCACATGCTTTTTTGTGTCACATCAACAGGTGTTCAACCCTACGAGAAAACATCCCACTCATATCATTCAGTATTAGTTGTGCAATCTTCCACATCAGCTCCAACATAACTTGACTTTTTATGACGGCGCCACTTGTACTAACAACTGTCAAATTCAATACATTTTCACTTAGTTCTCTATTTTCCCGTGGGTCTGGATAGACTGTGTGGTAAGCTATAAAATATAATAGAGATGTCATCAAGCGTAGACATTTGCGATCCGATGTCAGAAATTGTATTATTTATTTGTCATATTTTGTCGTTTTGACGTCATTGGCAATATAGAATTCTGGTGACTTGAAACCTAAATAGATAACTACTGAGCACTGTCACCCCTCTTCTGGAAGATTTATTTTATTTTACTTTACAGATTTAGGAAAATTACAGCTAAACAATTTTAATTTAACACAAATGGCAGTAATAAAAATAAGGCCTTAATCGGAGATTATGCACCAAGGGGATAAAGCAGTGCCTTACGTCACAGGTGGCATGACCACAGATATATATACAAAACAAAGATTACAACAGATCCACAGTGGGTGATGGCACCCTGATACTTTGTATAGTCATCTCAAATATAAGGAAAGGCAGGATATAACTGCTTACTCTGTTGATCGCTTATGTGAGTAAGCATTTGCAGAGGTCGAGGGGCATACTATCTTGTGTGTTTATCAAACTTATCATTGTTTTTAATTACAATGGAAGAATTATTAAGTAAACTTTTCAGAGGTAATAAATTAGTTTTTGTTTGGGGTGACTTAAATATAGATCCGTTAGTCAATTCACCTGAAAAATAATAGTAGATTATTAACCAATGGGATAAAGCAGTGTCTTCTGTCGCGGGTGTTGATTTAAATCGCGAGCGTAACGAAGGACTCGAGGTTTACTCCCGAGCGTAGCGAGGGTGTTAAAAACTTAAATCACGAGCGAAGCGAGGGATTTAAGACGAGTCCTGAGTGTAGCGAAGGATTTAAGTTCACCCAAGACTAAGACAGCTTTATCACCGAGGAAAATACTCTACTTTTCGTACCATTTGCGAAAAAAGTAACACAATAATAATATGAGATAAGCATTTATTATAAATAATGACAATTAAAAGTAAAATAAACTTAACGTTTATGTATTTTAAGAAAACAAAAACGCGGCAAATTCCTAGACTAATATTTTTTTGTCGGAAAAGCAAAGGCATCAAGCTCATTCGGCCTCGTCGGTTTTCGTAATTTTATTTAATAATCATAACTGCATAATAAATGCGTATTCCTTTTTCAAAAAGATGTATAATGCTTTATATACAAACTCAATGGTGTAAACACAGATGTAGTTCAGTATAAATTTCGGTAAGTATTCCAAATTTAAATCACATTCTCTCCCTAGAGGATGAATGAAATTCAGTACAATTTTCTTTCCCTGTTTTTAACAGATTAAAAATGACTATTGTTATGTTCGCTTTTTGTGGCATAGAATGTCACTTTTTTGAGCAAGTGGTACGAAAAGTTCATTTCATTGTTCAAATCATCATTAATCATCATCATCATTTCAGCCGAAAGACGTCCACTGCTGGACATAGGCCTCCCCCAGGCGTCGCCACATTGACCGATCCTGTGCGTCTCGCATCCAGCGCCTTCCCGCAACCTTAACCAGGTCATCGGTCCACCGGGAGGCCTTCCAACGTATCGTCTTCTGGTTCGCGGTCGCCACTCTAGAACTTTTCGGCCCCATCGGCCATCCGTTCCGTCCCATAGGTGATCACTGGCAACACACACTGGTCATAGACTTTTGTCTTGAGACACTGCTGTAAATTGGACTAGAATATACCACGCAACTTCCCGAACGCCGCCCAGCCGAGTTGGATTCGACGGTTGACCTCTTTTTCGAAGTTGGACCTACCCAACTGGACCGTTTGTCCCAGGTAGACATATCGTCTACAATTTCGAGGGTAGAGTCTCCGATCTTGATAGGAGTAGGTGTTACATGGGCATTCACCATGACCTTGGTTTTGTCCATGTTCATTTTAAGACCCACTCTTTCGGAAGCTATACTAAGGTCATTCATTCACTGAGGCGGCATTTTCATTTACTGAGGCGCTCCATGGTCTCAGCCATGGCCACTATGTCGTCGGCAAACCGATGGTGAGTGATGTACTCACCATTAACGTTGATGCCAAGCCCCTTCCAGTCCAGAACCTTGAAGACGTCCTCCAGCGCAGCAGTGAACAGTTTCGGAGAAATGATGTCTCCCTGTCTCACGCCGCGCTGGAGAAGGATTGGTTTCGAGGTCTGATCTTGAAGACGGACTGACATGGTGGCGTTTTTGTACAGACACTTTTACACCTCAATGTACCGGTAGTCGATCTGGCACCGTTGGAGAGACTGCAGTACAGCCCAAGTACAAACGCTAAACAGAGAGGCAGGTTATACTCTTCGGTCTTCTGCATAACCTGCCGCAGCGTATGTATGTGGTCTACGGTGCTAAAGCCTTTTCGGAATCCAGCTTGTTCGGGAGCCTGGAAATCGTCAAACCTGCGCGCGAGATGATTCGTGATGACTCTTGAAAACAACTTGTAGACATGGCTAAGAAGTGAGATGGGCCTATAGTTCTTCAGCCGGGTATTGTCGCCCTTCTTGAAGAAGAGTACCACCACGCCCCTGCACCATGCCTGTGGCGTTTTGCCCTCGAGTATGACGGAATCAAACAGCTTCTAAAGGGCCTTGAGGACCGGTTTTCCACCGGCCTTCAGGAGTTCAGCCGTGATTCCGTCATCACCCGGCGCCTTGTTGTTTTTAAGCTGTTTCAGAGCCATCCTAATCTCGTACAGGCTGACGTCCGGGATATCTTCGGTATAGTGTCGGGTCAATCTAGCTCTTGGGTCGTTTGCTAGACTCGCAACGGGTTTGCTGATTGCTGTGTACAACTGTCCATAGAATGTCTCGATCTCCCTCAGAAGCTCCGGTTTGGCGGATACGATCCTGCCATTGTCGGTCTTCAGTTTCGTGAGCTGGCTCTGCCCAATAGCCAGATCCCTTGAAAAAACCTTGGAGCCTTTATTTCGCTCAATAGCGTCTTTAATACGCTCGGTATTAAAGCGGCGGAGGTCTCTTTTCAAGGATTTAGAGATCTTTCTACTGATCTGCCGGTATTTGTACGCCTCATCTGAAGACTGCAGGATCATCTCACGCCTCTCCTTCATAAGCTTGAGGGTATGATCGGAGAGCTTTTTGTTTCTATCTGTACGACGGGTAACGAGTCAGTCAGGATTTATTTTCTTATAGATACCTACAGATACTGTACCTACAAATCAACAAACAAAACATTTTTTTCTTGTTCCAATCCAGGGCAACGGCCTTCCTCCATTTCTCTCGGTGTCGTGCTTCATTTCACCTGGTGCTTGCCTTCTCGTGCTTTCTAAAGCATATTCAGATATTTTTAAATCTTGTTTGCGAATTCAGCTTACAATACACCGCGACCTCAGTCAGTCAGTCATCAATCAGTCGGTCAATCAGCAATGAACGTTACGTTATGTACTGCTGTGACAGTTGTGACGTCTGCTGACGTCATCAAGGTCTAGTCTGACAACTGACGAGGCAGTGATAGATGTGTGTAGTACCACTATTGTTGTTGTGATACTACTGTAATTATTTTGATGGTTTTGTACCAGTAGGTAGTTCACTCAATATTAGATTCAGTTTTCAAAATCCAGAAGCGTCCCACTAAATATCTAAAATTATCGCACGGGAATGTACTATTGTGTAAAAAGTGTTCTATGTTGTGGTCCCCTAATTCTGGTATAATCGTGTGCTAATCTTGCTTTCTTGAAAATCCATTCAATTAAAAATAGTCTAGACTTTCGATCTCTTGCATTTGTTAAGAACAGATATAACATGTGTCAATCTATCAAAAAAATGTGGTTCTGCGTTTTTGTTTTTGCCGTGTTCACAACTGAGGAATGTCTTAAAACAATAAACATAAATCTATCATCCAGCTATTCTATATATCATATTATATATATGCTATTCTATAAGCTATTCATAATCGTTTGAAATCCCCAAATAACTTGTAGCACTTATGCAACAAATAGTGTTTTCGCACCCCAAAAGTATTTTATGTTTCCGGCTTCACCTCATGATTTCAACCAATAAATTCTAAAGTATACATTTTAAAACAAGCGAGCCCAAACAACGCCTACCAAAATAAAACATAAACACAATCCAACAAAATAAAACATTCTTCTTCACGTTTCAAAAGAAAACTATAAGCCCCTGTCTAAACTAATATTATAAAGAGGTAAAAATGTTTGTTTGTAGGAATCTCTTTTAGTATTGATCCCATTACGAACATTCTTAGGCGACCACTGAAAATCTTCACTGTGCTGTGGCTCCATGGCATAATGCTAAGGGCAGTTTTTATTTTAAGTCACACTCCCAACGTGCATATGCCTATTTATGTTCGGTCCCTTTTTTGCGTTAAATGTTTTATCTTAATTTCGTGACAAACTGCTGGGCATAGGCCTCCCCCAGGCGTCACCACATTGACCAATACCGTGCGTCTGGCATCCAGCGCATTCCCGCAACCTTAACCAGGTCATCGACCCACCTACTGGGTATAGTTATTTTATTTTTAGCAGTATAATTTAAGCACTTTTAATACGATCTTCAAGGATTTATAATTTATAGGTTGGCATGTTTTCTGTGAAAAATTGTTATGTGTGTGCGTAAGGACAAGTGAAACTGCTGACAGCTATAAGCACACTCGTTTTTTGTCAGGTTCGAGCAAGGCAAGGACGCACCCGAGGTGGTGGCGCATAGTGTTCCATGCGCGCCCCTCTTAGATGTCGCGGGGGCCGGTACCAGCCGGCAGTTGCGGAAGGATCGTACGTTCCCGCGACCTACGGCGTAGTTGTGAGATGGAACATAGAGGTGGTTTTTAGTCTGTAGGAGTATGATTGACCCCACCAGGAAACACAAAATATAACAAAAAAAATATATCTCGCTGATAGAAACTACACTGACATTGTGTGGATATAAGCTACTTTTTATCCCGAAAAAATAATAAACGGTTCCCGAAGGACCTGCCACGAGAGGAATGTCACAGGAAAATGCTAGTTATTAATAATAAAGAGAAATACGTGGCAAGACAAGTCTACGCACTTTTTCATCTCACAAACTGATACAGAAATATACGCAGTATCTTAAAAGAAGTAGGAATAAAGAAAACATACGAGTATTCGCAAATATATAAACTTCCGCAGCAAATAGTGTATATTGGATATACTTAGGTAGGTATATTTAGTTATCTAATCCACGTCACGAATCTAATTCAACTCAGACGCATCGTAAGGTTAGGTTATGTAGCAAGCGGAAAAGCACACAAGTTAAAATAAAGCTGTTAAGTAGTTTCCATTAACTAACAATTACGAATTTAACTAATGGTAAAGTACATAACTCTTAATTTCTTACCACATAATTTATTATTCTTATTATATATTTTCTTATAAGTTAAAACAATTTCTTGTTCAAATGGAAGAAATCAGAATCAGTTTTACCTGCTTGACTGAGAGTGATTTCACTATCACGAATATTGTCATGATACCATTTGTTTATATATTCACAACAATGAGAACAAGCAGCCTCACTGTAAACACTCACAACAAAATAATTACAAATGCACATGACTCACACATTTCACATATCGAAAAATCAACACTCAACACGTTATTAAAATTCCAATCATATGACACTATTTTTTTTCCTTAAAGCGTTTATGACGTAGTGAAACGCCCCCGCTCCGTCTACCGCTGCGATGCGACCCACGCCCTATACTCATTGGGTTTATATTTAAAGCTCGATATATCGTTATTAGTGAACTCTTCCATATGGCGGGCGATAGAATTTTTGTTACTTCACTAGTATCTGAAATGTGACTAAGATATTTGGTAGATTTTGAATTTGGGTACGGCAAAAAATGTTGCTTTATTGAGATAGATATGGTTCATAATTTGTTTATTTGCTAAAAGATTCAATGGTAATTACAGCCCTTTATTTGTGAAATTCTTTAGGATAAAAACAAACTATGATACCGATATGATATTTTTCAAAACGAATGTTAGGTGACTTTGTATATCTGTATAAAACAAATCTTATCATCTCCTGTTAGTGTTTGTAATACTTTTTTTTTTAAAGAGTTGAAACACTTGTTTTTTTAAAGAGTAAATGTGTGGTTGCTTGTCCGTTCTTCTGCATAACAAGCTACTTTACCGAATGGACGGTAGAATCAATTATTATCTATACCAATATTATAAAGAGGAAAGATTTTTTTGTTTGTTTGTACCAAATAGGCTCCGAAACTACTGGACCGATTTTAATCTATACCAATATTATAAAGAGGAAAAATTTTTTTGTTTGTTTGTACCGAATAGGCTCCGAAACTACTGGACTGATTTAAAAAATTCTTTAACCTATGGAAAGCTACATTATGCCCGAGTAACATAGACTATAATTCTGACGGGAGTGAAGCCGCGGGGGTCAGCTAGTTACTTATACATTAACTGAAATAAAGAAATTTGACTTTGACTTAATTGTGGTTCTGTCATGAAATTTCTTAATTTAAAACATAATATCCTATATGGAACTAAATAATATCGGTTTTGTCTTTCAGAGATTGCCTTTTAGAATTATGTAGATTTATGGTGTAGTGGTCGCCTAGTGGCTAAGACCTCGCATGTCGTGCATGAGGTTCAAATCCGAATAAGTACCAATGTGTCTTTTTCAAATACATAATTATGTACTTTCTAAGTTTATCTTGGACATCTCAGGCAACGGTGAAGGAAAACATCGTGAGGAAACCTGGACTTATATAGTTAATGTAAGTCTGAAATAGTCAAGTCAGAGGCCTGTGAGGTTCCCAGAGGCGACTTAATTAACTCTGACACTAGAGGTGCCCACATGCTCACACGAAAAGAAAAAGAAGACCTCTTTGTAAAATGATTTGTAATAGGATTAAATTTTAACCAAAATAATGATATTTTTTTGACAGTACTTCAATAATAGGTAATGTTTAACAATCATAATAAACGTCGGTGCACATCAAGGAACACCTGTGCGTGGTCTTATAGTAAAGATTTGAATAGGAGACATTCATATTGGCGGTACTTTACTTGATTCTCACAGTATAGTACAATTAATAATACATTCCATTGTCTTAGCGTGCACTACATTACAATAGATAATGACTAAAAAATTTAAATATTTTCTTTATTAATATTAATATTTTATTGATTTTCTGTATTCAATTGTGATAACAATGGTAAGTGATTCGTACAAAAAGTGATCTAAGTACCTAATTATTAAGATTATCATTATAACAACTATGTTTGTTACTCTTTCACCGTTCTGTAGTTGTTACTACAGAACGGCTTTTATCAAAATTAACAGTAATATGGCTTACATCAGAATAAAACATCCTTAAAATACATACTATGAATATAAATGTGAAAGTAACTCTACAGAGTTACTGTATGTTTATTTGCTTATTAGTTTTTCACGACTTAACGGCTGAATCGATTTGAATCAAATATGGTATGGATGTTAGTTTGAGAGCCTGGGAAGGATATAGGGTAGATGTTTCCTAGGGATGACAAATCACTTTTTCGCGCTCGAACCCGTGGGCAGAAGAGAGAATAAAGATATTGTGTGAACTCCACGCGGGCGGAGCCACTAGCGACAGCTAGTTAATGATATTATTACTACCGGCTACGATTATATTTAAAATTATTTTGTTTTTAATACAGTGTATGGATTTTTATTGATTGCTACGTTGCTACGAGCTACATGCTACGTGCTACGCGCTACGTCAAAGGCTACGAACGAAGCCTACGACGCGACGGCGAATGTCCGACTGTCACAAGACACTATCTCAGTAACAGTCAGAAATATGCAATCAAAGCTTTAAAACGGCAAGAATGTTACAATATAATAATAGCTATTAGGTTGAGGTCCTGTGCTCGATACTCCGGTTATACAGGGTTCTTCCATCTTTGATATCTCAAACGGAGCCTAGAGTCTGCTTATATGCCTTGTTGATTGCATCATGAGCGCTAACTTTCTATTTCATGTGACTTCTACATAACAAACGAAATGTAGGTATATTATCACACTAATCAAATCACACCAATATTTTAAAGGCGAAAGTTTGTAAGTGTGTGTGTGTGTGTGTTTGTGCTTCTTCACGTTCAAACGGCTAGATGGATCTGGATGAAATTTGGCACAGAATTAGATAATTAGTCTGGAATTGCACATAAGATTCTTTTTATCCCGGGAATATGTTTTCTCGGGATAATTTTCGACAATCACGCGGGTGAAACCGCTGGCAGAAGCTAGTTAGGTACCTACACTTCTGCTTAACCCTCTGGAAATCAGGCGTAATGTTACCTTACGATTTAGCAAGCGTATCTTAGAAAAATATAAAAAAAAACATTCAATTCGAAATCGTCAAACTATTTCCAACGTTAAATCACCTTACCTATATATTACACTACTACGCATAATAACTATTAATAGTGCAATATCAAGCTGTAATAGCCGCTTGTCTATTATTGATTATTTAATAATAATAGTTGGCAGGTTCCCGACACAGGCGCCTTCAACCTGGCGCATGTGTAGATGCATCAGCTTTCGTATGTGTGTGTGATTGATCACCAAGTGTGTCATCAGACCATGTGATGCTCGCCTACTCGCAGTGTGTAAACAGATCTGACAGGCGTTAGTAGGTATAGTTGTGACGTCAGCTGCACTGTTTTAGTGCCATAACGGTATTATTTTACTTAAGACTGGGTACGTGTTTATTGGACTTACATTGTATTTGATAGTAATAGGGATTTTTCCTTGTCTTTGTTGGGTAGAAAAATGATAATTCTATTAAGTCCGTCAGTGAGATTATCAAATAATATTGGACCCGTATTTTATACTTTATCAAATAAATAAAAATTGAGCGCATCAAAGTTCAGGAGTGGGGGCTTGTGACGTCACTTTGCCAGTATAATCTGTAGCACACCGTGACGTCACACGATTGTTCATCGCACAAAAAAATACGACGATACACGTTGTAATTAACCCTCTTACAAATAAACACGGAATAAAGTTATACCAGGTATAACAAAGGTATAACCATACATTTTCATAGGTTTATACCTGGTATAACTTTATTTTGCGTTTATTTGTAAGAGGGTTAGTGTTTACGTGGCAAAAGATAAATTACGTATCCAATATTTTTAGGTTGTCTAATTAACTGACTAAATAGATATTTTTGTCAACATCTCTATTGTAAAAGCGCAATTCCAGTGTCCTCATTTTAACTGATGACTCGACCATAACTAAATTCATCTTACAAGTGTTAATCATTAAACGACGTTCGTTTAAACAGTTTAAGATAAAAATATTAACTAAAGTTTCTTTGTCTTCTTCTTCATCATCATCATCATCAGTCTTTTAATGTTTCCACTGCTGGGACACAGGCCTCCTCTGTGAGAGAGACTGGGCCTTAATCCGACACGCGGGCCCAATGCGAATTGGTGGATGTCACATGTCTTCGAATGTTTGGTTCTAGGACATGCCGATTTCCTCACGATGTTTTCCGTCACTGTTTTTAGAGCAGTGATGATGAAATAACGTACACAAAGTAATTTTAGCTTGTACTATCATCTAAACTTATCTTTAATAAACGAAGTAAATAGACAGTAATAACAAAAAGACCTCATGCATTAGGATTCTTATCGAACTAATTAATTCATTGATGTCTGAGTTACATTATTAAACCTGAATGGTTCGGGTAACAAATTATCATGCGCCTCTTAAAAAAAAAACTAAAAATTATACCTATGAACCCCCGAAATCCTAGTTGTAACCCTGCAACACTCCACATGCTAATAAGCGCGATGTCCAAAAGAAATCGTATTCGGTACTCGCATCATTCTGCCAACTGCTAGCCAGAAATTGTTGGCACGGCAAGGTGTGATGGCCGAAAATATTTTTTCGTACACACGCTATTACACTTGTATATACAATATAAAATGCTGGTCGTATAAGTGTCAACGGTTATCGGTTATCATGTTAGTAGGGGACAATGTTGCTTATTTTAATTGGAAGAGAGTTGTATGTTTGAGACACAATTTTTTTTAAATATTGATGATCGACCCTTAATTTTGGTGCATACATGTGTTAATGTATGGACCAAAATTAAGGGTCGATGTCAGCGTAACACCAAGAAGCTCAAGATGGTCTATTATCGGCACAGTTACACCTCAAAAATATGGAGCCAGGTGGAATTTATTCTTCTTAGCGGAAAAAGACACCTTTTTATATACATTGACTCGTTTTTAAGTTTATGGTTAGTATTTATTATAACAATATATTTATGTTTTAATCTAATAGCAGTACACCACAGACTACCCCCTTTTTCATTATGAGTTCTTTCAGTCCATCCAAAGGTTGTCTGGTAGATATCGCTGTCAGCGATAAGACCGCTTTTGCAGCCGAATAATTAAGTTTTTCTTATAAATAGATGTGTAACTTTTATGGTGTACAATAAAGTATGTTCTATTCTATTCTATTATATTGGTAATAATGATAAAATAATTTATTGTAATTTAAAATCACTAACAAGAGTCATCGTGTTTGCAGCAATTTACTTACAAACTCTGTTATTTAGTTTATTAAAAATACAAAACAGTTTGTGACATCACTATCACTACCGCAACGTCTCTGACAATGCGGTAGTGTTGCTACAACTGACTATGCGTCACAATCCCTGCCAAAAAATCTCATATTTTAATACCCAATTAACGATAATTAATAGTTAATAAATAATTAACATTAATAATTAATTATAGAAAAGGAGAAGACCTGTTCCTTATCTCTGGCTTGCCTTTATTGGCCGGTTGGAGTGAAAACTGACGACTGACGGGACGGAAAACTCCAATTAAGGCAAGAGAGAGCTCTCACCTCTCTCTTGCCTTAATTGGCTGGCTTGAGTGGAGATTCGCAAGAGCAAACGTGCTCGGAGGAATGAAGTTAACCTAGTAAGGTGCTGGTAGGGATCTTGACCTTACTTCCGGGATTGTCCTGATAGCCGTGGTATACCTCTCCACTCCTCAAGCACCTCCGGTTATGTTGCCTCCTTGGCGCTACGTCACTAAAGTGCTAGCGACCCTTTATGTGGGTCCATTAATTGAGTGTGCAAGTCACCCCTTGCCATTTAATGGCCGTTTAGTTCAACAGTGGTCAGGCAGGGGCCTCCTATAATTTTGGCAATCGATCCACTAAACCTACAAAATCTATACCCCAATACATTTATTCTCCATAATTTGCAATAGTCCTGCACCAACCGGGGATTGTCCTCGGGTGTACTTGCGTAGTGCATACAGGTATAATCGTCGCTTGGTGTTAAATTTCCTGATACATGCCTAACTGGGCCTCTACGAGTTGGCTTCGGCTCCTCGCACGCCTTTCAAAGGATTATAAATAATTAATAATTATTATTATAAATAATTAACAATTATTTATATCAACAACGTAAAATAAATATTAGAAGAGAAAATACAAAACCCCTCCGGCCGTTTTCGCAACTGCGAAACGACCTAGTTTTTAACCGACTTTCCAAAAAAGAGGAGGTTCTCAATTCGACTGTATTTTTTTTTTTTTTTATGTTTGTTACCTCAGAACTTTTTACTGGGTGAACCGATTTCCGAAGAATCCGATGATTCTTTTTTTATTTGAAAGCTGGTGCTTTTCATGTGGTCCCATTTAAATTTCATCAAGATCTGATGAAGAACTTTGGAGATATACATCAGAACTCTTCAATAGCCTCCTCACCTGCATTGTCTGCTGCCTTACTTAGAAAGAACGTAAATGCGTGCCCTTCGGAGTTCAAGTTTCAACATACAAACCCCCAGGCTATTTTAAAAGCTTTTAAAGATCTTAAAATTAAATCAACAGAAGATCTTTGGGGACTATCTGTAAAAGTGTGTAAACCAATCATTGAAACTGTTGCACCCTATTTGGCTTTCATATTTAACACTAGTGTCGAGCAAGGAGTTTTTCCGGACCTCATGAAACACAGTAAGGTAGTTCCATTGTTTAAATCTGGGGATAGCAAAGAAGCCAATAATTATAGGCCAGTGTCAATTCTGCCGGTTCTCAGTAAGGTCTTCGAAAAGTTAATGCTCAACCAATTGTTGCGTCATTTTAACAAACATTCCATCTTTTATGATCAACAATACGGTTTTACCAAAGGGCGTTGCACAACTGACGCGGGTGTCACCCTAATAAAGAACATATTTAAGGCCTGGGAGGAAGCACAGGACGCCATTGGAATCTTTTGCGACCTCTCGAAGGCGTTCGATTGCGTTAACCATGAGACTCTATTGTTGAAGCTCGAGCACTATGGAATTAGACACACAGCCCTTGAGTTACTTAGATCATATTTAAAAGCCAGACAAGTTAAAGTTCAGGTAAACGGCGTAAACTCACTAGGGTCTGAAATGACAATGGGTGTGCCTCAAGGCTCGATATTGGGTCCTTTCCTCTTTTTAGTTTATATTAACGATTTACCCCAATTACTACAAAATCAACCGAAGATGGTGTTGTTTGCTGATGACACATCTTTGATATTTAAAATAGATCGGCGGTCACGAAATCTTGATGACGTGAATAACTCCATTTATCAGGTCCAAAATTGGTTCACGGCAAACAATTTAGTACTAAATGAAAAAAAAACCAAATGTATTAGATTCACATTGCCGAATGTTAGAAGTACCGAATGCGATATCATATTGAATGGCGAAAAGCTGGACTTTGTAAATCAAACAGTTTTCCTGGGAATCACTCTAGACGACAAATTGCAATGGGGTCCTCATATAACATCTCTTGCGGGTCGGCTAAGCTCAGCCGCTTATGCTGTTAGAAAGATAAGACAGTTAACGGATGTAGAAACCGCGCGTTTGGTCTATTTTAGTTACTTTCACAGCATAATGTCATACGGTATTTTACTGTGGGGTCGAGCGGCTGACATTGAATCCATATTTATATTGCAAAAGAGAGCTGTCAGAGCCATATATAAGTTAAGTCACCGTGAATCTCTTAGGGAACTGTTTAAAAATATTAATATTATGACAGTTTCTTGCCAATTTATTTATGAAAATATTATGTATGTAAGGAAAAATATACATCTCTTTAGTAAAGTCAGTGATAGACACAATTGTAATACCAGAAATAAAGATAAGTTAGATCAGCCTTCTTACAGACTAGCTAAAGTACAATCATCTTTCATGGGGTACTGTGTTAAATTCTATAACAAAATACCTTGTGATATATTAAAACTAAATGAAAGTAAATTTAAAACTTTAGTTAAAAGCACCCTTTGTAAACAAGCATATTACAAATTAGATGATTATATTCAAGATAAGAATGCTTGGAAACATGCTGGTCCTGCTCCATAGGGCAATCTTTGGTGTAGACAAAATCAAATTTGTTAATTTATATTCCCATTCATGGTTATTGTATTCATTGTATTTTTTTTTTTTTTTTTTTAGGAAATTGACTCACACACTGTTCCGTTGTTGTTGAATTAGGTATTTTACCTATGTTTGTAATATTTGTAAGTATGTGAGAACCATGTTCCTACTTATCAAATTAATTAATTTTCCTGTTAATGCTTTTTAATACTTTATACCTGCGTGTAGAGCTATTCTGGGTGCATCGTCCTCACATATATTAATGTATGTACGTATGTTAATATTGTAAAACACCAATTTTTTTTTTTTAAAAGAGTAAGTATGGAGTTTCTTGTGCGTTCTTCTCCATATCAATCTACTTTCCGAATGCACGGTAGAATCATTTTTTTTATTTTTTTTTTATCTATGTTTTTTTATCTATGTTTTTTTTTTTTTTTTATTACTTTTAAATTTATTTTTTATTACTTTTAATTTTTAATTTTAATTTATGTGACGTTCAAAAGTGCCGTTTATTGGCCTAATTGAATAAATATATTTGACTTTGACTTTGACTTTGACTTTGAATAAATGACGGCAAATCACTCGGGATAGCTGCAAATGTCTGTTTATTGTTTTTACCATTACATAACATAACATAACATCACACTAGTACGCTCTAAAGCAGTACGCAGGTGTGAACAGTTAACCCTGGTATACTCTCATTCCACCGGTTTTGTTTAAGATTCATGTTATTGTGATAATCAATTCTGGCTTCACTTTGGGCATTATAGGTACCTAACCTATAGAACTGGTCCATTATGTAACAAAACTAAAAAGTGAAAAATAAAAAAAAACTTTTTACAAAAAAATACAACCGACTTCCAAATAAAAACACTACAAAGTGAAAAATAAATTCAATTTCGGAAGTCGGTGTCATAAAGACTTCCGAAATTGAATTTATTTTTCACTTTGTAGTGTTTTTATTTTGTATTTTCTATTCGAGTACTAATCAAAACCAGTGAATTTTGTGTTAAAACCATGGTTCTTTTGGATTTTTCAAACCAAAAAAGATGCAGGGCAAGTTGTTCTAATCATTATACCAGTCAGAGCACATTGAACAGAAAAAGTGTTTAATGACAAATACAGACATAATATACAGATGTGCTCAATATTTTGTAAAAGCACATATCAAGTGCTTCCGCTTACACCCCCGTATAGATTGTAGACATTTGCGCCTACTATACGTATACAAGCAGGTATATAATATCTTCTAAAATGGCGCCAAGAAGTCAATTTAAATATACAAACATATAATATTCGTGAGCTAATTGCCTCTCTTAGCGTGTTGACGCCGATTTCCCCTCTTTTATCTTATAAACCATAAATAAAGCACTTTGAACTTGTCACGCTGGATCAAATTGTGTGACAACTTCAATTAGCTATAATTAGCTTGTATGAAATGGGGATGTCTATATTAACAGCTATTTCGCGCCGCTTTTGCTCCCTTAGGGTATCGCACATAACAGCCGTGTATTCTGAAATTATTTTTACCATGAAAACTTAAGGGCAGTGAGCTTGAAGTAAGCCGTCAATACGCTATAGCAGCATAGCTTCACAGTGGAATGACTACAACTTCTGAATTCACTTTAACTACGATGAACTGGGGTATTTATTTGTAAAAACAATGGTGTAAATATGTACATACTTAAACACTAAACAAAAGTAAACTATCCAAAAAAAAAAACTAAACCTAACTACTTACACTATATACAAAAGAAAAGTACACTTAGGCGTCGAAGTACTCCTCCACATCGCTGTCATCCGGGAACGTGCCCAGAAGACTGGCAGCATTGCCACGTTGAATGGCAATGCTGATTCTTTGCGCAAAGAAAGAGCCAGCCCTCTGGTCACGCACAGTGTCGATCAGTCGGCGAGAGATCTCCTTAAAAAGGAGACGTGCACTTGGGCCCCATGACCCAAGCGTTTCGACCCCAAACGGCTCAAAACTGTAATTACCAATTAGGTTACAGTATTTGCGCCGCTTGAGGGCCTCAGCAGCCGCAGCAGTTGCGCCAGCACAGCCCGCCGAACTAGGAAGATGAGATGGCGCAAGGGTGTCGACACAGGTTGCGTCCCACACCAGAGGCCTACCCACCTTCCACGGCACCAATGTCATGCCATCTGGTCTCTTCCCATCGTCACGTACCAAGCCGCTAGGTTCTAATACAGCTGGTACGCTGGCGGTGATAAGGGCCCGACGAATAATGTCATTGATGCTGGCGTGCCGTGCTATGCGTCCTGCGCTCTTGCAACAAGACAGGCCATGGTGCCCAAGGCTGCCGACAGCTTCACCACAATGGTACCGATGCGGAGCAACACAAGGTGCGCCTAAGCGTAGACAGGTCGCTAGCCGAAACGAAGAGTCATCCATCATAGTGCCTATGGTGGATGACGGGAGTGCTTGAAGCCACAAACCCGACTCCCATTCCCCCACAGCCAGCAGACGCGCACGCTCAGCAGTACTAGACGATGTATTAATAAGGTTATTCTGTATAATACTGCAGAGCGGCACATCCCATCGTCTCTGGGAGGACAGGTTGTCGGGCAGATCCGTATTGGGACAAGCCATTTTCCAAGCGTTCAACGCATCGGTCAAACACGGTACCTCAAAATCAACCAGTGAGGAAGGTAAAATGTTCCTGGTTAATTTATCAGTACCGTGGACCGAGGAGAGGAAGGCTGGCAAACTTATACTTGAAATTTTGCGGACGCCGAGGCCACCCAAGCGAATGGGAAGCGTGGCTTGTTGCCATGCTCGGTCGTCCAAGGCCACATTTAGGATAGATGAAAGTGTGTTCTTTATAATTTGGTCTACTTTTTCTAAAAGTTGTGGGTGTTTCCACAAATGAGAGGAGCGAATGCTATAAGTAAATTTTGGTCCAAAGCAACAATATCGGATAAGTGTGTAGGCCGAATGCATGTTAATTTTGAAAAGTCTTTCCGAGACATCGTTAAAATTTTGTATTTTCTGTTCAATGAAATTTGGAAACGATTCATCAAAAATAGGAGAACCCAGGAGGTGAAGAGAATTTCTCTCAGTTATTTTAATATTAGGAGCTATGGCGTTGAATTTTGCTAAAGTAGTCTGTCGGTCAGTAGTTTGGGGGAGGTAAATTTCGCATTTCGAAAGATTAAGTTCTAGCCCAATAGAGCTAAATTTATCGTTCAAAAAAGTTAAGTCGTTCAAAACTGTATCTACATCACCTCCTAGGGTTCCATCATCCAAATACCATACATTGAATTTAGAATTTAGTTGCCGAATGATTGGGTTTATCGCCAAACTGAAAATGACTGGCCCAAGAGGGTCACCTTGTTGACAACCAACAGCTGATTCCAAAAGGTTTTCCTTGTAGAGTAATTTAGAGGGGTGCCTATAACATTGATATAGAAAACTGTAAATTTTGGGTATTTCTTTTTGAACTGCTGTCAACAGAAGAGAGAGATGAGATGTTTAAAGAATATCACTGCAGAGATAATAAGCAGCATATGGCAATTAGAGATGCTCCATAGCTTTCAATCTCTGAAAGTGTTATGTCGTGGTGGGCCAGTGGCTAAGACCACGCCTCACGTGGCTGAGGTCGTGGGTTCAAATCCTGGCATGTAGCAATGTGATTTTTTCAAATATATTTTATGTTTTTTTTAAGTTAATATTGGACATCACAGGCAACGGTGAAGGAAAACATCGCGAGGAAACCAGCTGCACCTCGTATATGTAGTTAATGTAAGTCTGAAATAGCCAAGTCAGAGGCGTGTGGGGTTTCCAGTGATGGCTTGATTAACTCTGACAGCAGAAGTGGATGTGGCCACTTCTGCTGTCCGTGTCCTCACACGAAAAAGAAAGAAAGACTGAAAGAGTTTTTGAAATCAGATGAGCACTTTCTGAGACAAACAAATCTTGCACATTATATCATAGCTTTCAATCTCTGAAAGTGTTTTTCGTGGTGGGCCAGTGGCTAAGACCACGCCTCACGTGGCTGAGGTCGTGGGTTCAAGTCCTAGCATGTAGCAATGTGATTTTTTCAAATACATATTATGTTTTTTTAAGTTAATATTGGACATCACAGGCAACGGTGAAGGAAAACATCGCGAGGAAACCAGCTGGACCTCGTATATGTAGTTAATGTAAGTCTGAAATAGCCAAGTCAGAGGCGTGTGAGGATTCCAGTGATGGCTTGATTAACTCTGACAGAAGAAGTGGCCACATCCTCACACGAAAAAGAAAGACTGAAAGAGTTTTTGAAATCAGATGAGCACTTTGTGAGACAAACAAATCTTGCACATTCAAGGGTCCAAGATTTTCTTAATAATTAGTATCTACTACAATCTGTCACCATGCATCTAATTCTTGTTTTGTAAGATTTGCTTTCTAAGTGATACCTATGATTATTTTGCATGTTGACTTAATTATTGTATGTCTACTAGGCAGGACATAATGGAACTGTAATTTACCTAATATCTGTCTACTCTGTATAACCTATGCCCACAATAAAAAGATTTGATTTGTATTGATTTGACATTCTTCTCCATAGAGAACTATTGACGCTTGCGAATGTGCAACTAGCTTTTTTTGTTTGACAATTCGAAAGTAAGTAAAGTTAAATGGTTTAGTCCAAATAAATTATATTGATTTGTTTGATTTATCGGTGTCGGGCTTCACACATTTAGGGTTCAAAAAGTTCAGTAAACCGCAAAATCAGGTTGGTTGTAATAGGAAAAACCGGCCAAGTGCGAGTCGGACTCGCGCACGAAGGGTTCCGTACCATTTTCGCAAAAAAACGGCAAACAAATCACGTTTGTTGTATGGGAGCCCCATTTAAATATTTATTTTATTCGGTTTTCAGTATTTGTTGTTATAGCGGCAACATAAATACATCATCTGTGAAAATTTCAACTGTCTAGCTATCACGGTTCATGAGATACAGCCTGGTGACAGACAGACAGACAGACAGACAGACAGACAGACAGACAGACAGACGGACGGACCGCGGAGTCTTAGTAATAGGGTCCCGTTTTTACCCTTTGGGTAAGGAACCCTAAAAATGAGGGATTTCAAAGAAAGAAATTGATTTGTCAATATATTGCTATTGGTTAGTAAAATATTCGTAATTATAAACATTATCACCACATTTGGTCAAAGGGAAGTTAAACAATTTTCAGGAAAAAAAAAATTAAAAAAAATGCTGACTTTGGTGGTTTCGTTTCCTTTGTTTTCCAATATTCTTTTAAACAAAAAATACAGTATTTATCTACTCAACGAGCTCTAAACAACGATAAAAAAATCCATTCAGAAAAAAAGGCCTCAAAATCAATTCAAGTCATTTAAAAACATTATTTACCAATTTGTATGGCTTTGGGTCAACAAGTGCTTATTTATACTGTGACAATTTGAAGACTGTAGCTGCAACCGTTTGGCTGTAAAGCCTGTGTGCCAGATGACAGACAGACATACACGTGAGTGACAGCAATAGTTCTCCGTTTGGACCAGTCGGGTACGGAACCCTAAAAATTATACCTCTCTATATCGGTTTAGAATATTTCCAAACTTTTCCCGTGACTTCGCTTCCACGCCGTATCCCACGGGACCCGCGCCATTATTTCGGGATACAAAATAATTTATGATACTCAGCGAAGGTGTTATAGTTCTCGGCAAACTTCTTGACCGCCCTGAAGTTGGCTACAATGGCTGCGCAGTAGTAAATCTCATACAAAAACAGCACCGTTTCGTGCCTCGCGCATCGGAAAGCCAACTTCTGGACCGCCCTGAAGTTGGCTACAATGGCTGCGCAGTAGTAAATCTCATACAAAAACAGCACCGTTTCGTGTCTCGCGCATCGGAAAGCCAACTTCTGGACCGCCCTGAAGTTGGCTACAATGGCTGCGCAGTAGTAAATCTCATACAAAAACAGCACCGTTTCGTGCCTCGCGCATCGGAAAGCCAACTTCTGGACCGCCCTGAAGTTGGCTACAATGGCTGCGCAGTAGTAAATCTCATACAAAAACAGCACCGTTTCGTGCCTCGCGCATCGGAAAGCCAACTTCTGGACCGCCCAGAAGTTGGCTACAATGGCTGCGCAGTAGTAAATCTCATACAAAAACAGCACCGTTTCGTGCCTTGCGCATCGGAAAGCCAACTTCTGGACCGCCCAGAAGTTTGGTGAGAACTATACCTCTGTCAATGAAAGAATGTTCTTGATCGCATCAGCATTTCCAGAGATGACCTCCTACAAACAAACAAGTCTACTGCTTCCTTATATACCAGCTTTTTACCGTGACTTCTTCTTGGGCTCGACAAGATATTTACATTTTTTGAGGATAAAAAGTAGAATATGATACTCAACGAACGACAATTGCTCAAACTCCTAAGTAATGTAAGTTCAGAACTTTAGATTAAAAAACTGTGCTGAACTATAACGCGGTTTTTTATGGATATCGTTAAAATATGTATGGCTGTTACTATGTTGGCGTGGTATTCACAAAACCATCTAAAAATAATGAACGTAAATTCAAAGTTAAATAAAATAGTGCCTTTAGAAATTTTGTGCATAATAGGTTAATGACATCCGTCTCCAAAGACCAATACGAGTATAACGTTTTTTATTAACTTTTTACTGCATTATATGCTACAGTTAATTTCCACACATGTCCGTCCTCTGCCATTGTGGGCCAGTCCTTTCGGTAGGAGTCTAATTCGTCCCTCCATCTACGTCTTACGAATATAATAATAACAATAAATTCTATCTAATATCATAAATAGATCCATACAGATGACACGAAACACGACGGACTAAAACCACGTAACTTGCCAGCAAAAACAAGAAAAAAATATCATCAACGCTCTCAATTTCATATCTTATTACAAACACGAACGATTACGTATTCTGACATTTGTAATGACAAGTGACGTCACACTTCTAATGTCAGTTACCTTCCAAGCTGTCAGTTTTCGTTAGGAAAGCTATATCATCCACAAACATTGCATTGGTTGGTCTCAAGGATCGACTGGACGACTGTTCCCCAAGTTTATTTTGATAACTCTGTTGTACCATTTAGCGAGAAGGTGAAGAACTTGGGGATATTTATTGACAGGAACTTCTCTTGGACTGCCCAGCTACAGGAAGTTAGCCGCAAGCTATTCGCATCTGCTGGATCTCTGAGAAGACTGCGTAATTTTCTGCCGACTGCCACCAAGATTGCGCTTGCACAATCTCTTCTTCTACCCATCCTTGATTATGCTGATGCCAGCTATCTTGACCTCACTGAAGTACAACTTGATAAACTTGAGCGACTTCAAAATGTTTGTATAAGGTTCATATTCGGTTTGCGCAAATATGACCATGTTTCTGAATTCCGCGAAAAACTCAAGTGGTTGCCAATTCGCCTTCGCCGGAATGCTCATATTCTTTCCCTGCTGTATAATATACTATTTATCCCGTCTACCCCTCTTTACCTCAAAAACCGATTTCACTTTTTATGTGACTCGCACACGAAGGTTCTTAGGTCATCGGATAACTTGAAACTTAAAATGCCAATGCATTCCACTATCTTCCTAGACAAATCATTTACTGTCCAGGCCGCTCGTCTATGGAATGCATTGCCTGTGACAATAAAACGCGCGCAATCACTACCGATATTTAAAAGACTGGTAAAAGAGCACTACCTGTCACTGTAATCATGTTCTTGTTGGAGCTGTATTGTTTTCTTGCCTGTATATTTATAAATGTATGTATGTATTTATGTATCTATTTTAGTATTTTATATTTAGTGCATCATATTTAGTAATCATAATATTTAATTTTAATATTGCACCAAGTGCAACCCCATGTCGTGTCCAGGCTATCTCTCTCCATTCAGGGTTGCCTGGAAGAGATCGCAGATCGCGATAAGGCCGCCTGTTGTATGTTGTTGTTATTTTAAGGTTTCCGTATGTAATGTTATTATCTTGGTGTACAATAAAGTATATAATAAATAAATAATAATAAATAAATAAACATAGAGAATAGACTGAGCTTTCCTTATCCTGCTGTGAAGCAAATACAAGGCAGAAAAGTGTGAGAGAGACAAAGCGTTGTTTTGATTTATGGTTCTGATTGATCCATTAGTCTTTGGCTGGTTGGTATCACTTTTCTCTAGAGGAAAGAGATAACTAAGTATAATGCAAACATATGGGGTAGTTATTTTCTTTTTCGGGATTCCTGGTTAAGTCTCATAATAAAACTGTTTATAATGGGTAAGTACAATTACCCATGTTTAGGAATTGCGTTGATTGTTTTTACTCCATGTACCCCTGTGTAGGCCGCACGGTCGCCTTGTCTCTTTCTATGAAGTTAAGTTTGTGACGGAATCGCTCAGTCCATTCCTCTACGTCTATGATATCACCTTAGGAATATTTCCACATAGATTGAGGTAAACTCTTGGCATTGACGTTAAAAGAAAACATTCTGATTTCTGTCTACTACGCAGCGTGGATTTTATTTGATGGCATGAATCCGGTCCGATTTTTTGATGTGAAAACGTTTTTCAATAGTTTTCTGGTCGAGAAAATGTAGTAAGATTTAAATTTTTAATAACCACGATACTTTTAAAGCTAGTTAGAGTAACTGTTGAGCATGTTGTCAAGGTAGGTCATGTCTCTGCCTATTTTAAAGCAAGATTTAATTTGTCTGTGAGTGCCTATGACGTCACCAATCGCGTGCTGACGCATCGTGCGGGACTTTATTTTCGCATGAAAACGCGTAAAGTTGCGTTACATTTTTTAACCCGACTGCGGCGAAGCAAAAGCGAAGGTTATTTTTGTGACCGGTATGTGTATATGTATGTATTTTCATCTGTTTCCTCATAACTTCTAAACTAAGTACTTGTTAAAATTTAACAAATGAGGTGTCGTTAGAAGCGTCTTTTTTGTCCGCTAGTTATAAGCCATGTGACGTCACATTAAATTGAATATGATGCCCTCTAGGGGAGAATAAGTAAAAACCAAAAAAAAATCGCCCGTCCCCATCATGTGTGGTATCATTGAACAGGGATTTTGAAATGAAGGTAGGATTTGTTACATCATATTTTTGCCAAGCGTACCGTTTGCGAGATATATCCCGTTAAAGTCATGCAAGCAAATTTGCAATTTTTTAGCAAGTTGCGTAACATTTTTTTTTATGCTACAAGCTTTATATGTAATCATTTGAATATCTAATCTACTTACTTAGTTGGTATTATATTCATCTGAAGACATGCTGTTATACTTGCGGTCGTTGGATGTCCCAAGGGAATACAGTATAGACTGCTCGGCAAAGAGCTTCAGAACACATAACATAACAAAACATACCATCACGCCTGTATTCCTGAAGGGTTGGGCAGAGCTGCACTTAATGTACACCTACATTTTACCAGTTATATTCAAAACTAGCGACCCGCCCCGGCTTCGCCCGTGACAAATTATATACAAAACCTTCCTCGTTTCTCACTCTTTCTATTGATGAAAACTGCGTGAAAAGCCGTTCAGTAGTTTTTGAGTTTATCGCGTACAAACGTGGTGCAGGACTTTATTTTATAATATGCAGTGAAGAGCTTCAAAGAGCTTTATATTCAGATAAATACTCATGATACATACTAAGAAGAAGGATTAAGAAACTCTTCAAGCTTATATTGTCCTAGTATTCTGACATCAAGCAGCTCGCTTTTGGAATGTATTATACCTATAGAAATAAGATATGCTCAAACACTGCCAACTTTTAAGAAAATGGTAAAGGAGCATTTCTTTTCTCTATAATTGTTATTATTTTCCTTTCTCTGTCGTATATTTGATATTTAGTAGTATTAATGTAGTGTTGTATGTATTTATTTTATTGTATTATGTCTAAGTAAAGTTGAGAGCAGTGGTGGCCCAGTGGTATCGGCCGCGACTTACAAGTTGTAGGTCGTGGGTTCGAGCCCAGGCAGGCGCTTTACTTTGTGTAACTTATTTCTTCACCACTGCTCTCAAAACGGTGAAGGAAAACATCGTGAGGAAACCGGCATCTCCTAGAACCAAAAATTCGAAGAAATGTGACATCCACCAACCCGCACTGGGCCCGCGTGGTGGATTGCGGCCCATTCCCTCTCATAGAGAGGAGGCCTGTGTCCCAGCAGTGAGAACATTAATAGGCTGATGATGTGATGTCTAAGTAATATTATTTATATATTGTGTACAATGTCAGCCTCAAATTCTTCTCCTCTCGTTAAGTACATCCAAAGGTTGTCTGTAAGAGATTGCCTAGTGCGATAAGACCGCCCATTGTACATTTGTATTTGTAAATGATTGTCCTATGTGTTTTTTTATGGTGTCGAATAAAGTATATAATAAATACAGTATTGAGTACAAAATTGCCAATTCATTGTGAGTAAAAATACCACTATTTAAGCCGCAAAAATATATTAAACGGATTCCAAAATAAATAAAACACTAACAAAAAAAAGTATTTTTCGTAGACCGTGTGACGCAAATTAGTTTAAATTATTAATGCGATCGGCGTGCGCGCGCGCCGGTCAGACGATTCACACTTCATATTAATATTCAAAGTGACTCAGTCATGGTCTACATATCACCTGTGACATATTAAGGGTCCTCCTCATCATTCCCAAGTTTTATATTCACACCTTCAATGTTGAGAGGTGAATAGGCTTGAATTATTTAGTGAATTGCTTTTTTTGATCAGACGGTTTTGCCGGAAAATTTGAAAAGTTTTTTGTCGACGGGAAACTGCAAGTTTAAGGGTTCGTTTCGAAGTAAATAGGAGGGATTTGTTTGAAAACCACTAATCCTTGAACAGTAGATTTGACACATACCTAGGGCGAAGCAAAATAGAAAAATAATCCAAAATTTTCTCAAAACAAAGTTAGATGCAACAATATTGTTAAAACTATGTGTTGACGCATGTAATTCTAAGGTAATTATACGGCCTTATTACAGCTATTAAAATCAACCGTTCACAACATTTTTGGTCGCATAACTCGACACTCCCTAGCAACTCAACTTCAGTTTACAAAACGCATTATAAACTTAATAACCAAAAAGCAACAAAAACTACTTAGTAAAAGTGATAAGACTAGTGTTCTATTCCATGCTATAAAGGACAATAACAAGCTTAAGCGTTTTGCGAATACTTTCATTGTACGCACAGCTAAGAAGTGGAATTCCCTGCCAGAGTCTTTGTTTCCTGATAGCTACAACCTTGGGGTCTTTAAGTCAAGAGTGAATAGGTTACTTCTAGGCAAGTGTGCTTCACCGTCGACCACATCATCACTTACCATCAGGCGAGATAGTGGTCAAACGCGAGCCTATAGATAAATAAATAAATAAATAAATAAATATCTAAATCTTTCCACTATCATTGGATGTATCCATTTTAAATCAACTTTAATTTTAATTGGCATTTAGTCCAGCAGTTGGCGATATTCTGCCAAGTTCAGGAAAGCGGGTTCTTATATAAAATAATGTGCTTATCGACTGATATACGAGTTAGGAAGAACAGTCGTTATTTATATTAGGTACTGACAAACTGACGTGAATTTAGTTATTACAATAAGTTATTGGTGTTAGATTTGATTCTACAGTTGTTAGTAAGGTCGTATCTCAAATAAAAAATAGTTTTTAAAAAGCTGTAAACTAGAAAAAAGCATGCTGTGCTGTGGAGGATACATATTCGCGAACAGGTTGATCCCCTGATTCTCCGACTGCACAGCATGATTTTTCTTGTTTACAGCTTTTAGTTCGCTTGTGAAACAGTTAGGGTTTTTGATTTTTAAATTAACTATTTTTTTTTACAACTTTATAGTTATCAATTTTTTTTCCAATTACTTTCAAACATATAGTTGGTACACATTTTTGTTATCATCTCTTAAAACCCTTCATTTTGATACCCCACTCGATGGGTTTGAAATAAAAAATTGGGACTCACACAATATGGCGCCCAAAAACCGCCATGTTTGTTTTTTTTTTAACTTCACCTATCTAAGAACACTTGGGCGGTCAAGATAAATCTAACGATGTCTTAATTATATTAATCCGTCTAGCGGTTAGAAAGATATAAGGAAATAAAGAATATTACTTACATACAAACATACAAGATACGCGCGAAAAACATAACCCTTTCCTTGTAGTCGGGTAAAAAAATCAGGTATTTCTGCAAGTAAAATTACTTACCGACAATATTTTTTTCTGAAAGGTAAAGTACGAAACTCAGTTGGCTTAATGAAAGGTTTCTTAACGTTATTTAATTGACATCATTATTCACAATTTTTTGGATGCGGATATCAAAATAGCTTGTACCAATCCATTTCAAAACAGTTGTTGTAAATACGTTGAACTTATTACTATTGAGTACTTACTCCTCAAACTCAAGGCGGTAGCTAAACCATTTACAGGCGCTTTTAAATTTTCAAAAGGGTCTCGACAACGTGACTGCAAAATAGATTGTTAAAATAAGTTTTCCAATTAAAAACAAGTTTTTTATACAAGCTTTTCAGTTTACCGTGCGTTGTCATCAAAACCAAACGTGTAAGCAAAATTTCATCTTTATCGGTTGAGGATTACTGCTTTAAAATTCAGTTGCAAGATTTGACCCGAACACACTGATATACATACATATATTGCAAGTTACAAAATAATAAAAAGCTTGTAAACATATTCGCGAACTGGCTGACCACTGATCCTCCGACTGCACAGCATGATTTTTCTTGTTTACAGCTTTTTAGTTCGCTTCTTAATCAGTCGGGTTTTTTTAATTTTAAAATTAACTTTTTTTATTTACATCTTTTTAATTATATTTATTTTTCGAATTACTTTTAAACATATAAGTGGTACATATTTTTGTAATCACCTCTTAAAACCCTTCATTTTGATACCCCACTGGACGGGTTGCGAAGAAAAAAAAATTGCAACATTTTTAGAACTTCTCCTATCTAAGAACACTTGGGCGGTCAAGATAATTCCAACGATGTCTTAATTATAGAAATCGGTCAAGCGGTTTAAAAGATATGAGGTAATAAAGAATATTACATACATACAAACATACATACAAGATACGCGTGAAACACATAACAAAGTCGGGTAAAAAGAAACTATTTGCAAGTTTCAAAACTTTAATTTGTAAGAAGAAGAAAATGTATAGGCACGTCTTAATGCATTTCAACAATCCCCCATTACACATCTTCAACACCTACAATGTAAACAAACTTTTCCACAATCCCTTTGTCAAGTTCAGCAACTAAGTCAAGGCAGTGACTCAGTCATTTATTTCTGATTGCAGTCTTTAATTAATCCCTTCAGGACCCGCTCGAGTTTCAAGAGAAAGGAAACAAAACCGCACAGGAAACAACACGGCCAATAAAACGGTCGTACGATTTGTTTCACGATATTTTAGGACTTAAACAAAGATATGTTAAAGTTTATTTATTGCTCTTCTTAGAAGTCAGTCAATGTGTGATTTTGTGACTACAAAATAAAGTATCTGTTTTGAATTGGTCAATAAACATTTTTAATAAATTGTTTTTAAGCAGCTCTGAGTTATCCTGCATTTGTCCGGGAAAAGACGTAACGTACATTCAGTGATAGTTTCGAAATAGGATCAGCACTTCCTTAGATTTCCCCATTTTAAGCAATCAATAAAATATATACCTCGTTTTAAAATCACTTTAGAAAGTTTAAATACTTGATCAATCATCACTTCGTCATACAACAATTGGTTTTAAGCAATTTGACTTACCAATCGTTGCTTTGAAAACCTTTATGTTTTTAATTGTTTGGATGAGAAATCTTTTAGGTATTTCTATAATGATTTCCACATATATGAAGTCGCATTTTCATATAAATTGTTCTCGATTTCAATAAAAAAGTGTCATCGCATCGTTGTCGTAACAAACAAAAAAGTCTTAAACAATACGAATCGCTTTAAAAACATAAAAGAATATTACTTTATTCCTGTTCATTAAACACAAAAACCATAACAATCCCGCTACGATCAAAAAACGGAACTAACCCATCATAATTTCCCTGAAAAACAACCAACCTTGGCCTTGAAGCCCTAGAACTATTAATTCACGAAGATCGGCCAATTACCATTGAGCTGTCATAACAACAAATTTGATGGAAGTGTCGGCCCATTAGGTCAGCGGGGACGTAACTGACCGTGGGGAAGACAAGGTTAGGCGTTTTGGACCTATAGGTAGAGCTCTGCCGATACCGGGTAGTGAACTGGCCTTTTCAAATTCAATTCAGATGTGCCCATACCGCTTCAAGATAAATTGAATTGTTAAAGATGTTGAATAATTAAGGAAAGATATGTATCGTACTTTTACAATATTTTACTGGCAATATTGACCTCAAAACATAGACTTGCATTAAAAAAATCTGACAATGACCATGTATTGGCAGGTTGAGTAAGAAAAAAAAGCCCGAAAATTATGTACGTTTGTATTCTTGGGAAAAACAAAAAAGAAGCGACTGGACTTTGTGCGCTTGCTAGCAGACTCTCCAAGCGGTGAGTGTTGTGGGTTTCTTACCTAGCTAAAACATCCCTGGGGACTGTAGGGTAAGGGAGTCCCTTTACCTGATTAGATAATTCAGTCCTACGGTTCTGTTAAAATCCTTTAGATACAAACCTTCAAATCATACTGGGCTCATTTTTCTCCATATTGCCAATAGTTTAAGCAGCTCAAAGTGAAGACCCTACATTATAAGGGCTATTTGGTCACCAGATATTCACAAACATGAGTGAATTAATAGCGTGTCGTCGTTCACCCAGTGCGTACCATGCCTTATTTCAGTTCATCCGTACACCGTGTATTTGTTATATCTTATTTATTTTACAAAACGATCCAAGGTTTCACAATGTTTGATGTTACGTTTCAAGATTTATGTTTATTTTCGTGTAATTTTGACCCGTTTCTGTGATTTGGATGGTTGGCGCGTTAATCTGAGGACCCATTTGAACGACTTGCAGTGGAGGGTTCGAGTTTTTCTCTGAATATGAATATTTTAACTAAACATGATTATTTTTGTGTTAATTAACTAAATGTTATTTGGCATGTTGTAACACATAAAAATAATTTCTGAAGAAATTTGATTGAGCTACATACGTTTATATAGGTACTAGCTTCTGCAAGCGGCTTCGCCCGCGTGTATGTAAAAAAAAAATCCCTAGGGAACAATTGATATCCTATGTGGTATTCCTGACTCTATTCTATCTCTGTGCAAAATTTCATCCAGATCCGTCCATCAGTTTGAGCGTGATGAAGTAACAAACATACAAACACACACACACAAACTTTCGCCTATAAAATAATAGTGTGATATGATAGTGTGATGCGATTTAAATTCGTCATTTCCATGTTGATAGAAAGAGACAATGCGTAGATTTAGATTATTATTAACGTAAAAGAAAAACACCCTAAAAAGCATCATCATCATCAACATTTTAGCGGAAAGACGTCCACTGCTGGACATAGTCCTCTCCCAAGCGTCGCCACATTGAAGAAGACATACAAAAACCTTATTGATGATGTTTTTCAGAAAGTAGTAGGTGCTCAATACCGGCCTGCGATATAACGACTGGATTTATGAACGTAAACGTAACTTAAGCAGTACGTAAGGGTCAGCGAGGCATTCTGTAGCTTCTGCCTACCCTCATGAAAAAAAATCTAAGTTTATGTGCATGTCGGCGCGTGGTCGCCATTTTTGTTAAGTTCAAACATAATATTGGCTTGCACCAACATATATACACAGTAACAGTTAGAGTAAATGGCGGATAAAGAAATACTTTAGTTCAATAAAGGGTGTTTAATCTATGGGTAGCGAAAGAGTGCTCTTCATCCATAATTACATCGGTTTTTATAAACAGAAACAACAAGCACAAAGCACAAAGAACAAAGTTGACAGCGGATTTAATAATTATTACAATTAAGCGGGTAAACATAGGCGCAAAACATCACAATTATGTGGAAAACATCAAAAAGTAGTTATCAAAATAAATCTTTACAATATTTACTCCGACCGCGACGGTAAAGAAATATAAAAAAAAAATTGAACGGATGTTGTCAAAACGGATGTTATAATATTTTAAAGAATTAGAAAGGAAACAGTCAAATTAAATCCTTGTAAAATATCAACTGGAAATCCCTTAATTTTTAATATAAACTGAACCGGAATTTCGCAACATTTTAAATCATCAGAAAGGATCTGGTCAAATGAAATCCTTATTGGCTGTCAGCAGAATGTTACAATATTAAAAATAAAAACACAAATATTAACTCGACTAATGGTTTCGCGTCCATATGCACATAGGATAAACTAAAAAGAAACAACTTGATCATTTTCTTTTCAATATCAGCCACGTTTGTGTAGTCATCGTCCGATGACTGCTAACTATTTATAGAACGGATACATTTTTTACAGCAACGCGAACATAACGCAGTGATACGATGAAAACACAGCTTATAAAAGGTGACAACTGCTCATCCGATCCGGTTGGTATGGGAGGTGATGAGCTCATGACAGTTGATGCCACATTAATGGGGTGATATTCTTTTGATATTCTGAAAAAGATGATGAAGAAAAATGTTGTAGGAAAAACCGGTGTTAGGCTGACTCACAGGGCTTTAGCAGTTTCTTTTTCTTCTGACTTCAAAAATTAGGAGGTTATCGATTCTGCTGTATTTTTTGTGTGTTACCTCAAAACTTTTTAGTAGGTGAACCGATTTTTCGCAGATATACCTACAACATAACTCTACAATAAACTACAGCAAATCTCTCGGGATTGCTGCAATCGTATGTCTGTTTATTGTTTACGCCATTTCTTAACATAGCATCGCGCCGGTACACTCTAAAGGGGTACGCAGCTATGTACAGTTCACCCTGGTACACTCAAATTTCACAGGTTATGTATGTTTTTTGTTACTTTGGGCATTATAGGTACCTTACTATTAAATTTGCTCATTATGTACCACAACTAACTAGCGAAAAATAAGAACGTTTATACAAAAAAGTACAACCGACTTCCAAATAAAAACACTACAAAGTGAAAAATAACTTAAATTTCAGTAGTCGGTGTCAATAAACGAAGAAACAAAAACAGGAACACTGTCTTTCGAAATTGAAGTTATTTTTCACTTTGTAGTGTTTTTATTTGGAAGAAGGTTGTTTTTTTTGTAAAAAAACAAAAATACCAAAAATTCACTAACAATCTGCCTGGACCCAATTATGTTAGGGTCAACAGTCTAACTGGATTCAGCTGAGTGCCAGTATTTTACATGGAGTGACTGCCTATCTGACCTCCAGAACCCAGTAGCTGGGTAACACTATAACTCTTTGTAAGACTGGTGTCATATTGTCTGTCTTTTGACTATTTGTAACAACTGTCACAGAACTACAAGTCTACAATGATAGCCGAAGCCAACGGCTTAACGTGCTTTACGAAAACGCGTCTCTGTTGGGTCGGGTATGTCGGTTTAACGGGTCGGTGAGTTATTGTATGTCATGGAATTAAAATACCATGAAGTCGCAACAGAAACATAAGCAACTACCTGCCTGCCCGTCGTCGTGCCTGCTCACCTGCCTACCTCGGGCATACCACGTCTTCCTGCCCGTCCAGCTGCCTGGTTAGCTGCCAAACTCAAGCACCCCACGTCGTGCGAAGCCGGCCCTTAGGTTTTTATTCTCTATATCCTTTTTCTTAGTTTTAATTTATAATTACTTTTATTTTTATTAACGTGGCTTACATTTAGCTCGACTGAGCTATACGTAACGTTACGTACGTTCGTTTGTTATGTTACGTTGCTATATGTATTAAGTAGTTTTTTGTTAAACAAGCTTTTTGAACTGAAATTTACTAGTACTACATGTAATATCACTTATCTAATAGATATCATTTATCACTTGTTTGGGCTCATTAAGTCTACCTATGTATCTGTGTATTGCCTGAAGTTTTTATTATGTAATGTCGTGGTGGTCCAGTGGCTAAGACCTCGCCTCTCGTGCTTGAGGTCGTGGTTTCTAATCCGGGCAAGTAACAATGTGACGTATTCAATTCATATGTACTTTCTATGTCCATCTTAGACATCGCTGACAACAGTGAAGGAAACATCGTGAGGCAACCTGGACTTATAGTTAGTATTTTATTTGTAAGTTTGTGCTCCATTGGTGTAATTGCTGCAAGGCGTTGCAGTGCTGTTAGTTAAAATATATTACTAGATGCCGGACATAAATACGCAAGCAAGGTATTATAAAGCTTGTAATAATAAAACAAAGCAGTACTATCTCTATTCTCATTCTCACCTACATACCAACTTCCTGGTACTCCCCCTGACCCCATTCTTGGCATGCCAGTGACTGGACTGTCCCAAAAACAGACCATTAGACACTGTCCTCTTTGCTGGCCCCGCGATATAAACGACTGGCTACTTTTTGTGCGACATTTAACTAATATCAGCTTGTCATAACTGGAGATATTGTGGGCAATCATTTGTTTTTTTTTTCTGTTCTAGAATTATAAATGGGTGGAAGTTTCCACAGTTCTGTTGGGTTGAAAATATGGTATTAGAACATGACATTTTGTTTTTTTAATTTTCTTGATGTTGAAGGAAGGTGTTGGTATAGGTTTAGACAAATACTATTTACTTTGCATTATCTGTATCTACACTACTCTACACTATGGCCGAGCTCCATAGGCTGTTATCCCCGAAAAATGAGAGATAGGGGTCAAGCACGAGCCTTACTAGGTACATTAAAAAGAAAAACACAATTCCTCTGGAATAGACCGCGAGAACCAAAACGCTAAAAACCCGACTGCTTAAGAAGTGAACTAAAAATACACCTGGTTTTGATCAGCCAGCTCGCGAATATGTAACCTCCGACTGTACAGCATGATTTTCTTCTTTTTTACGTATTTATTTATACCTGTTTAGTTTTTTTTCCGATTTTAAAGGTTTCCGGTTAAAGTTGATTTGCAAAGAGAATGATGATCGAATTTCTCCGGACAACTTCTCCAGCTGAACACTTCTAATAATCCTTTCACGAATCATAAGCCTTTATTTGCTTTTCATAATCCGCCCGACCTAGTTATTCCCAGAACCCATAACCCCAACAGCATTACACTGAAAATAAAAACGCCGATCACGCATCAATCAAAGATGGCGTCTCGATCAGACATACAGACATACACAACCCCGCATCACTGACGCAACGCACCATCGTTCAGCTTTGTTTAAACGTTCTATTACGTTAAAAGCTTCTGGATCAGAACTGCGTACGTGACAGCCTGCATGTATTGGGAAGATAGATATGGAATAAATAGATGGATAGTATACTCTTTCTTGTACAATAGCCGATGACCGTTGGGGTAGACGTGTTCTCGAGTGGATACCACGAATTGGTAAACGGAGCGTAAGACGTCCTCAGGCTAGGTAGAGCCACAATCTTCGCAGGGTGGCTGGTAGTAGCTGGACGGGAGCTGAAAATCGAGACGACTGGCGTGCTATTGGAAAGGCCTATGTCCTGCTATATGCTGATGATGATATACAATCTGCATAGCCTTTGCCTTTTTTGTTAGGGTGGATTTATAGTCAGTCAGACGCAAGGTATACCAGTATGTTACATGAAGTGCCTGCCTCTCTGACCTCGACAACCCAGTAACTGGGTGATACGGTTCGCTTTGGCAAAACTGGTGTCAGATTTTCCACGAACAACCTCGACAAGCATTGCATAGCCTTGGAGACTGACCCTAGCTGCTGTTGAATGGAATTGTTAGAGAATATGAAACGAAACATATACACAGATATAACAGTGCTGTGGGCTGAGTAAGGAGTAATGGAGGTCGATGTCAAGACTTTAAGAGCTATAAACTATTCTATTTATAAGAAATAAAAGTCGTAAAATTGTTGGGTTGGAGATAAAACGCACTCAAATGATGTTACGGGAAAACCCTAGTAAAACTGTTTAAATTAAGAAAAAGTTGTAAAACTTTTCCATTGGCCTTTGCCGCACTATGCCGCTCAATGGAAAACGCCCAATAAAGAAATGTGAATGGTTTTTTTTCTTCTTTTTGATGAAAAACTCTTTAAATATTTTGGCCCCATATGTTATCAGGGCCAGCACCTTCAGATGGATCCATGAAACGAAGTTAACCGGTCACAGCATCAACATTCACTTTTATGTGACAAATGTCATGAGAATCGACTACCGGACTTTACTTATGAAGGTGGTTAATGACACTAAATAAGTGCCATTGACCACCGGGGTGGCAAACGCCAACTAGTTAGTGCCAGCCACCACACCGGTGGCAAACTCGAAGGGGGCAGATGGGAAAAACCACAACTAGGCCAAACACAGCGTCAGTGGCGTTCACTAGATCCTCTAAAGTGCAGGTATATGGGGGCACTTGGGGCACTCCAGCATGTGTGTCATAAAGTGAATGAATGGAGAGGGAGAAGAAGGCCAAAGAAAATATGAATGGATTGTGTCAGAAAGGGTATGAAAGAACAGGGAGTCAGTGATAGCGTGGCGGTTGACAGAACGGCATAGAAGAAGAAAACGAGCTGCACCGACAATAAGTAACGTGGAAATGTTTTTAGTCCGTCTTTAAAGAGTAATAATACTTTAATACTTTTAGGGAGTTACCCGCCTCATCATTTTGTTTTTTTACACAATCCAATGACACACTTTTACAAGAACATAAAGCTGAAAATAGTAGGAAAATCCCAAGAAAATATTTTGAATGGAGTATAAATTATTTAAGAACATAAAACTTTTCAACTTTGTCTTGAGGGCACTCAAGACAAAGTTGAAAAGTTTTAGGTGCTATAAAATTATTACGCTTATCTTAGGACGTCCCTACTCCAGAAGGAAGGTCATGACTTACGAGATATTCAGTTTTACTCATAAACTCATGCCGGTTAGGGGTATGAGTAGGATAGGAACTACAGAACGCTACCAGCTAGGATTCCAAGGAGTGTGCTCATTTTTGCTTCGTTTACGTTAAAACTAACGTGTTAAGAATAACGGGGTATCTCCACGGGTTCAATGAAACCATTGAACCAATGGAGACACCCCGTTATTCTTTTCTTATTAATTTCGTAGACAGTTGAATTCATTCTCCGTGACTTCGTTTAGCTTCATTGCCTCGGCGCTTTTCTGGTGGTCGCCACTGTTGATTCTGGCTTTCAGAAGTTGCAGTGGTTTGGGAATAATGCGGTGGGATTGAACCCATGGAGATCAAACCCAGAACCTTTTCTCAGCTATCACGAGTCGCGACTAGAGACCAGTGAATCAGTCAAAATAAAAAGTTCCTACACAAACAAACCACCGTATTCTCATTTCCCCAAATACAAATATCAAACAAGCTACCGCTTAAACAAAGCTTTGAGTACAAGAGCTCATTAAAAATCGTCCACGCGAGCATAAATAATTCTTGTCATAGCCGCTTTGGTATATATTCACGGCGGCTATAAACCGGGCACCGGCTGGCATCGTAAACCGTTACCGTGACGTCATATTATGACGTAGGTTAGTACGAGCATGCGCATGATTCGTGACGGCAGCAGTTTGTAATGAAATTTGTCTTGAAACCACATCATTAAATAGTAGCTTAAACCTTGGACATGTCGGTGAATTTTACAGTTTTATATAACACGTTTTGTGGGAATACCTACAGCGAGAGTTATCCCAGCATCGATTGGCTACAAGATCATATTGATAGGCTAGCTTTCGACCACCATCGCAACAAGATGATAAGCGATGATATTTTCGACGATGGAGCTTGCTTGTCTAGTATAACCTATTAATTCTTGATGATGGGCGGAACATAAATACTCAACGGTATACTCGAGTTTTTATCCGAAATGGATTAATATTCGTGTTTACCCATTTTTTGGGATAAACACTCAATATGGTATAAATATATTTTGAGCAAACAAAATGGTTGTTTTTTCAATTTAATAATTACGACCGTGTTTTCCGCCACACCGTTACCTGCACCTAACGTAACACACTTTCGATCAAAATAAGTTTAATTTTGAAGGACATTTCTTATACATTGATTAGTTTTGGGCAAATTAGTCTGGTTGACGACGGAAAAAACGCAGTGAATATTGCAAAACTGACAAAACGTATAGGTAATACGAATATGAACTCAAAATCAACATCCAAGATGGTGCCCATGAAGGAAAGTTGACAAACTTCGTATGCGCCATCTCAAAATCAACATCCAAGATGGCACCGACGACATAGTATCTTGTATGTTAATTTTGGGCCCATATTCGTAATGTGGTTTATTACGAATATGGGCTCAAAATTAACATGAAAAAAAACCTGAAAACTATGTAAAAAAAACATGACGAAAAGCTGACAAACTTCATCGGCGCTACCTTGGATGTTAATTTTGAAATCATATTCGTAATCAGCTACCCCAAAAAGCATAAAAAAGACACCTATGACGGCAAATTCTTCATCGCCGTCTTGGATGTTGATTTTGAGCCCATATTCCTAATCAGCTACAGACAAAGAAAGACACCCATGACGGAAAAATCGTCGGCGTCATAGCATCGAGTCTGATGCAGGCGAATACCAGTATTTTACAAGGAGCGACTGCCTATCTGACCCCCACAACGTCAGACCTTGGGTAACATGATACACCTGAGCAAGGTTAGGACCAGATTTTCTGGCTTCTGATTATCTGTAACAACTGGAATCAACAGCTTAACGTGCACTCCGAGGCACAACAAAGTATTTTCAAACAGACAACCTAAATATGTGGGTTAAATCGATTAACCGACCCAATGTGATGATGGATTGGATTTGTCAGCGAACAACCCACCCTTTCCCTGTCCTCAACACTTAATTACAAAATGAAGATATCCTATTAATTTTCTTTTGTTGCACAATACCATGTCACATACCCTGATGACAGGAGCTGACGTCATAGCACGGTATTTCGTCACTTCCGCCATTTTTATGCGCAAGAGTTTAGTTTTAGAGCTTCGTAAGCTTGTAGTTAATTTATGGCTGGTACGACCTCATAAAACTCTTTTAATTTTAGTGATGTCACTGGGGATATTAAAATGTTTAGCTGATGAAATAGCTAGCATACTACAGGTTTAGTCGCGTGTCTGCTTGACAGATAGATGGGTCGTATAAAATTTTTACAGGGCTAGGCCTATCAAAATTCTCTTTGCTGCATTAAGAAACAGCTACAAAGTTGAAGATATCAGGCCCATCAGAATTGTACTTACCTCAGGAAATCAATATAAGGGGTTAGACCAACTATTTTTTTTAAGTCCTTTGGCAATCATCGCATTTCCGAATACAAACGAATACTAATTTCCATGTCCATAAATTATTAGATTTATCGGGTATAATTTGAATTCAGAACTAAGTACTTTATAGTTGTTTTGTTTTTTTTTCGTGTGAACTGTTATAGTTATTTATGCTACAACAAGTGCGGAAGGTATGTGATTTCCGATGAGTGTCATTTTTATTCACGAGCGAGCGAAGCGAGTGAGTGGATAAATCGACACAAGTCGGAAATCATCTTACGTACGTGTATCATACAATATTTTACTATGCATTGTGCGAGGAAATAAACAAAATTAATAAAATGGCGGGCTTATTCAAGCGCGTTCAACATATCCACAGATTAACTTATAGTTCCTCGTGCATATCTACTGCGCATGTGCGAATTGCTTTCACATCGTAACGCAATAAGGCACGAGCAAAATATACATTCTGCCAAACATATTTAATGAATATTTAAAATTATTTTATTGATCAAAAACTAAATCTAGAGTAATTAAAAACGCCTAAAATAAAGTATTAGCTTTATTTTACCTTTTATATGAATGATAATCTGTACATAACTACGTGGGACACTCAGAAAGTTTTGCGAAACTAAAAAAAATTGTTCTATACGTACATATATTTTTATTAAATCTTTTCAAAGTACTTTCCACCAGCCTCTATACAAAGATTCATGCGCCTAAACCAGTTTTCAAAACACTTTTTCCAGTCCGCCGCAGACACCTCGTTTACAGCCTGCTCGAACGCAGCCAGCGCATCTTCCGGCGACGAAAATTGTATCCCTTTGAGCTGATTTTTTGTTTTTGGGAATAAAAAGAAGTCACACGGTGCTAGATCAGGGCTGTAAGGAGGGTGACCCAGGAGTTTGACTGGCGTGCTGTCCAGGAAGTCCCTCGTTTTGAGTGCGGTGTGCGCAGGTGCATTGTCGTGGTGGAGCAGTAGCCCGCGGAGCCCTGTGTTTGGTCGCTTGTTGCTTATAACAGAGAAAACTTCTGGCAAACATTTGGTAGTATACCATTCGGCATTAATGCTTCTTTGATCCCGTAAGGGAATTGATACCAAGTGGCCAGTCAAATTAAAAAAGCTAGCGATCAAAATCTTACCCCCGCTTCTAGATCGCTTCACTTTGGTAGGCGTTGGCTCATTTTGAAACACCCAAACAGTCGACTGGCGCTTGGTTTCTGGGTCGTATTGATAAATCCTGGACTCATCACCTGTAACGATGTCGTAAACACGCCGAGACGAGCCTGCTTCAAATTTGTTAAGCATATCACGGCACCATTCCACCCGGGCCTGCTTCTGAGCATCGGTGAGGTTGTGCGGCACCCAGCGTGATACTATCCTCCTCACGCGATGATGGCTGTGTAGAATCTCGTGAACGCTTCCCGATCCAATCTTCAATATGTGTTGAATCTCCTGATATGTATTTCGCCTTTTGTCTTGGATTAAATTTTTCACTGCTAGCACGTTTTCTTCGGTAACAGCCGTCAAAGGGCGACCGCTTCTTTCGTCATCCCCCAAAGTTGGTCGACCGCGCTTGAATTCGTTATACCAACGATACACGGTTGCCTTGGAAGGGCCTTCATCCATGAATGCCATTTGAAGTCTATCGTACGATTCATCCGGTTTCAGGCGACACTTGAAATCGTATAAAATCATAGCTCTAAAATGTTCCCGGCGCAGATCCATATTTCAGTGAGACACAATACTTTGAATTAACTCGCAAAAAATGTGGAGGGAAATTTTGAAATTGGAACTTACTTATTTTTACTTATAAATAATCATATTTTCGAAAAACATTATAACTGGCCAGTCTCCCATATATAAAAACTTTTTTTCGCAATACTTTCTGAGGGGCCTGGTAATTTTTAAAACTTTTCTCAAATAATAAAAACTCTATGCGTCGGGCTGACGTTGGAGTTAAAAATTAAAAAAGTACAGGAAAGTAAAAAGCACTAGTGAAAAAAGTGACACTTTCCGCACAGTTTGGCTGCTTGGAAAACCGCTCTTTTCGAGGACATGCATTGTAAAACTATTTTCCTATTTTCCTTTAGCAGCTTTCCTCCCATTTTGAAAATAAATTACATTAAGTTAAAAGAGATTAACAAATCCAAGTTGATTGAGAGCGTCCGGTCTGCATCAAGTAACATAAAAAAGTACTCTGTGATCAAGTGCAAAGGACAACTGATAGAAATCTGACGACTGACGAAAAACGAAGTTTGCCGAGAGACATATAGACATTGGCTTTGAAAGTCTCTACGACCTAAAAGCCTTTAAAAATCCCATTCTTATTTAGACCCTTTTTGTTAAAAACCCGTCGTTTTAAAAAGTTTGCACGTGAAATAACATTTGTTATGTATAGATAAAGGTATTGAATGGATGAAGATGAACGTTCTCATAAATATTTCTTTGCGTTGATAAACACTTCACCGCAACTCCTAAATCTTCATATATTGCTGCAATAATAATGTATTTCTACACCATATAATATTATTACGTGTAAGCAGACTACTTGTAATTACCACTGTAAAAACATAAAACAGATGTGAGGAGAATACTAGTAGTGAGCAGATTTAGTTTAATTGAAAGGGCAACACAATCTCAATTAAATTAATTTTCCGTTTCCAATAAGATTCCAGAATAGTTGCATGGTATTTAAAAGGTTATATTTCAAATCAAATCAAATTATTGATTTTTGCAGAAAACACTGTTACAATGGTTTTATTAAATATACATGTTTCAAGTGATTCGACCCGTATATTCTTGTAGTTATTTGTTATGCACAAAGTTAGAGCTTAGGACTCTCTGCCAGCGTATGTGTTTTCTAGCACCAGGCACCCATCAGCTTTAAAACCATAACTGGACATGAAAAGGCACCATTTGGGATTGATTTCCATCAGGTGAAATCGCGGCAAAGAGCTGGCTTAACAAGAAAAGAAAACGAAATCATTTAATATACAAAAATTTTTTTTTTGGTCGCCGATCTCATGGCCGTTGGGGCCGAAAAGTTCTGGAGTGGCAACCGCAAACCGTTGCGTTGAAAGGCCTCCCACTAAATGGAACAACCACCTGGTCAAGGCTGCGGGAGTCCAGTGGATGCGAAACGCACAGGACCGATCAGTGTGCCAACGCTTAGGGGAGGCCTATGTCCAGTAGTGGGCGTCTTTTGGCTGAAATGATGATGATTCTTTCATAAGCTTTGGTCTCTTGACCGGATCCTCCTTACTGCTGACGCATACTGCGACGTAACAAAATACCATTCCAGAGGTTTTTCGAATACTAAGGGTAGTAATCAGGTAGTAAGCAGTAATCAGGGGCAATAAGAGAACTTATATAAAACCACACCATTACTGACATGCATCAAGGCCGACTTAGCTGCGTCTGAACACCCACAATTCTGGAAACGCTTCTTGGCTAACGTTTATACGTAATATTTATTTGTGGATCCTTCAACAGGAGTTACATATCGCAGTTATCGAGTGTAATTGCGTCAGACAGGTCTTAGAGCTTGTCCAGATAAAACGTCTTATTCGAAGAAGATGGCAAGTTAGCGCAAATGTTTCATAATAATTACACTCGCATCTAAACTAATATTATAAAGAGAGACAATTGTTTTTACTGATCATTTTACGAAAGTTACTGCACTTTCGGTGAGGGCAGTGGCGTATTTTCCTTAGGCCAAGAGAGCCGGGGCGAAAGGCTGCGAGGGTGCACTATGCGACATGCTCTTCTACCCTACCACCACATAACGTCTGGTCTGGGGCAAGGTGCTATAAAGTTTCGTCATTCTCCGTAGCTTATTTACCCCCGACGGAAAAAGAGGGCTGTTTTAAGTTTGATGGGTGTATCTATGTGTTTGTGTATTTGTGTATCTGTTTGTGGCATCATAGGTTCTAAACGGATGAACCGATTTTGATTTCGTTTTTCGTTTCAAATGTGACATTATCGAGAGTGTCCTTAGCTATGTTTGGTGAAAATCGATTCAGCCGTGCAATAGCTTTCATTTTCCTGTTTGAATTGGGCTGTTTTCGCAAGATATCATGTAATAATTACGTGTTCATTAGATTGTAGATCGAAGCGTGTCTACTACTACATACATTATGAGCACGAAATAAAAATGTGTTGGAATATTTTCAAATTTTACTTGTTATTAAGTCGCCAAAAAAAACGTAATTTGTTTAATAATTATAGGGTGATAATCCCATTTGGTTACTTTTTATCCAGAAAAGTGCATTGTTCCTTTGGGATATGTAACGAGAGAGAAACCGATGAAGTTGAAAATAAAACTATCTTGGAAACCGAATATTTCAATTTGATGATAATATTTGTTGAGAGAGTAGACAGAATAATATATTGGTGTTAAAATTTTGCTGTAGATGCAATGATCCGAGGCGAGAACAGAAACAGAATTCACGAAAAGAGAGTGCAATAAACAGAAAAAACAAACAGAAAATGGAGAACAGAGAAAAACCTCTTAAATGAAATACTTTCATGATTTATGTCCATATAATAAATCAAAGCTTTGCCCAATGACGTCACTTAAACGGGAAAACGTGAGTAAAGTTACAAATGAAGCGTCTCACACGTAAATTGATTCATCTTACTTATAGATATATCATTTTACATCTGAAACGTTTCTGAGATGCAAGCACAAGTGATTCAGGGCAAGATCAAAGACCATCGTCTTTATATTCAGATGTTTGAGATAAAAATCAATCGCTCTCAAATCCTATTCCTAACTACGAGGGGAGGTCCAATATTTTCTTATAAAGAAGGATTTCGTATAAGGATAATATTCCGAGATTTTTTGGATCTCCCTATGTATGTTGAGGTCCGCTTCCAGTCTAACTGGATGTAACCAGTCGGAGGATACAATATTCCCGTACGCAAAATACGCGCTGGTCGTGGAGTTGCGGAAACAGCCCGTCGAAACTAAACTAAACCACACTGACAACTGACCTGCAACACCTCAAACAGAAATTTAAATCCATTGGCCTGGAACTTAACCCCTCAAAGTGCGAAATTTATCTCTCTGACGTTACTGACAGACAATCGACTTTAGATAAATTTAATGCAATAGCCCCGCAAATCAAAATCTTAGAAAAAAGTTCCCTGCACCTCCTAGGTTCCCCAATTTTAGAAGAAAGTTTTTCATCTTTCATCGAAGACAAAATCAAACACTTTAATGATATTTCGGATAGACTCTCCAAAATTAATTTACATTCGGCATTCACCCTTATCAGATATTGCTGTTTCGGTCCAAATTTTATGTATTTTCTCCGTTCTTCTCCTCTTTGGAAGAAACCACAACTTTTGGACAAAATTGACCAAATTATTCGCAACACATTAACATCCATTCTTCCGAAGTCCAGCCTTGGACGACCGAGCGTGGCTGCAAGCCACCCTACCAATTCGTTTTGGTGGCCTCGGCGTCCGCAAAATTTCTAGTGTAAGCTTATCAGCTATCCTGTCTTCTGTCCACAGCACTGAAAAGCTAACGAGAAAAATTTTAGCTCTTTCCCTGGTTGACTCCGAAGTGCCGTGCTTGACAGACGCAGAGGACGCCTGGAAAGTGGCTTGCCCGGATACGGATCGGCCCGAGAACCCATTTTCCCAGAGGCAGTGGGATGAGCCGCTCTGCAGGTTGGTACGGAATAACCTTATTAATACGTCTACCAATACTGCTGAGCGTGCCCGCCTGCTGGCTGTGGGTGAGTGGGAGTCGGGCCTCTGGCTTCAGGCACTACCGTCGCCTAACATAGGTACTATGCTAGGTGACACAACCTTCCGACTCGCTACATGCCTGCGATTGGGCGCTCCTTGTGGGGCTCCACATCGCTGTCAATGCGGTGAAGCAGTCGACTGCCTCGGACACCATGGCCTATCTTGTAGTAAGAGTGCAGGTCGGATTGCGCGGCACGCTAGCATTAATGATCTCATCCGTCGTGCTCTTGCCACCGCCGGGGTTCCAGCTGTCTTAGAACCCAATGGCCTGGCACGCGTCGATGGGAAGAGACCAGATGGTATGACCATAATGCCATGGAAGTTGGGTAGGTCTTTGGTATGGGATGCAACTTGCGTCGACACCCTTGCACCATCCCATCTTCCTAGCACGGTGGGCTGCGCTGGGGCGGCTGCTGCAGGTGCTGAAAACCTCAAACGGCGCAAATACAACAATTTAATTGGTAATTATGTGTTTGAGCCGTTTGGGGTGAAACACTAGGGCCATGGGGTCCGAGTGCTCACATATTATTTCGGGACATCGCCAAACGGTTGGTCGACTCTTCTCGAGACCAGAGGGCTGGCCTTTTTTTTGGCCAAAGAATCAGCATTGCCATCCAACGTGGCAATGCTGCCAGCCTTCTGGGCACTTTTCCTGTTGACAGCGATGTGGACGAATTTTTTGACGTCCCGTAAATGTACATATTTTTATTCTTATTTTATTCATAATACTAGCTGACCCGGCAAACTTTGTTTTGCTATAAAAACACCAAACATTCATCTACCCTACCTACCCAACGTACCCTACCTATCCTACCTACCCAACCTACCTCCCTACCTACCCTACCCTACCCTACCTACCCTATGTCCGTCTCCTGGTTCAAAGCTACCTCCCCACCAATTTTCAGCCAAATCGATTCAGCCGTTCTTGAGTTATAAAAAGTGTAACTAACACGACTTTCTTTTATATATATAGATTAGTTTATAAATAATACTGTACTTATGTATTACAACAAAAATAAAGAAATAAAGAGTATTCCAAACCACACTAAACTAACATATTCACGAGTAGACTGGCCAAAATCATATATATCGTCCGACTGATTTTCTTTTTGTTTACATATTTTGAGTTCGCTCCATAAGCAGTCAGATTACCTCTTTTTTTTTTTTAAGTCGGTAAAATGACAGTCGAACCCAATTAACGGGAGTAATAGATGGTTTCTATCCACGAACCTCCTCGGCAAGCTTTGCTTAACCTTGAAGATCGACCTTTGTGGCGGTTATAACTCAGCCACGAGCCTCCAGTTCAAGGCAATTATCTTACTACAATTACATCGCTGATCTTTAGAACTTCGAGATAACACTCATCTAATAAGCTGTTTTTCTCGTATATCCAACTGGTATTTATCGAAACTTCTCTAGTGAGATCTACGCGGAAGTTTCATAAAAACTTGTGTTTAAACGTTGATCTGCTCAAGGTTGAATCTTTTTTATCTTTGAACCCGTAAAATTGACCGCGAAATTGTTTTTCACAGGCGACTTTTACGATGGATGCGGAATAAGCCATCATTACGGTCTTTTATTGTACTCGTATAAACAAGGTATGATGCCAGGAGGATAGTTTTCAGCAACTGAAAATTTCTGTTTAACATACCTTTTTTTTTCTTGGAGAAATGCTCATGCATACTGCGCTACCACGGGGTCATAGCGCAGTTATGTGGGACTCTAACCCATTACCCACTAAAACTACACCGTGTCCACCTGTGCCGCTTATGGCGGGAACACGGTCACGTGTTAGCACTCTCCGCGAACCCGCCGCGGCTGTCCGTCACCGGACCCTCCTTTGGGAAGTAATCCCCATCACCGGCGCACCAGGGACGCTCCATACGACATCGCGGCCCGCCTCAGTTGCGATGTCGCCTCTGTTACCAAGCGGTACCGCAACCTACTTGTTGGCCGCTACGTCGTCGGCTTAATCGGCAAAAGCCCTGACGAGCGGCCCCTCCTCGGATTCCCCTTCGCTTCACCGTGGGTGACCAAGCCACGGTTACTGAGCCCCCCAGCCTCGACATGTGGGAACATGCCTGAAAGTACTACCTCGTTGGTCTGATAATAGCAAGTTCTACTGCTGAACATGAGGTCCTGGTATTGATGCCAAGGTCGGGCAAGGTGTTATCGGGTTTTGTCATCGGGCTTTTATCATTACCAGCCCGGAGTCTGGAGTTTTGCCTACTCGATAGCAATAAGCACGCTCTCTATAGACTTAAGGTTGCACTAGTCGATCATTCTTCCATACAAACGCAGTATGGCGATTACTCCACTGTTTGACGGTGTACGTTCAAAATAAAAAATGATATCAAGTTGTCTCATCATTATCTAGCCCTGCATGGAAACAAAAAAAATTGGATGTTATGAGCGTCGAAAGTTCCATATTTCAACACTAATTTTAACGCATCTTTGGGCGGAAATAAATACCATAAGAAGAAGGAAAATTGCAAAACAGCCATCATACAGGGATAGATTCAGATAGATTAGTAGTTCAACAATGCAACGAATTTTATTTTGAAAATAAACATTTAGTCGTTTTTTCATGACACAACCAAAGGTCTGTTTTATAAAATTTCGCGCGCTCGTTTTCGTCCTAAATCATCATTCATTTCGCTACAAATTTTCGAAAGTACTAATTCTTACGCGAACTAGCTTCTTACTCCTCATCACAGCATCTATCTCTTTTGAACGCGTTGTCGGATGAGATAGCATGCATTTAAACCCCGCGAACAAAAAATTTTTCGTGCCGTCGACTAGCACAACCTTTACTACTGCTGCTACCTATATACTGCCACTTCCTGCACTACACATTTTCGAAATGTATGTCTTTGTACAACAAAACAGACATGAATTTGATTTGCTTAATGATGTTGTATATAACCCAGCCGCAAAGTACATATGCTGAATGTTCCTGGGCGTAAACTTAAGTTGTTTTCTAATGGTGTTTATTGCATGTCCATTACTGTTTATTTTTTTGTATTCGTTTCCATTTATTTAAAACTCTCAGCCTCGGAACATTTTAATGTTAATTATTAAACTTTCTTTTAAGCAAGTTTTATTACTTGACTGAAGATATTATGAATGAAAAACTTACCTAAATATTTGACATTATTGCCTATAAATCATATTTTATCTCCTTGACTTCATTGAATTTTGGCTTATATATTTAATCTCTTTTACAACTACCGTTCAATTTTTTGTTTGTATCTATTTCTAATTTAAAATATTAATAATTCAATTTTAATGTAATCATGACCCATAATTTTACAAACCATATTTGTACGCCGGAAACGGCAGAACATTATGATCGTAATACATAATTCACATAATAGCTTTGTACAATATTCTGACAAATTCTTAAAAATTGGCGAAATATGAATATCTTTAGTATACCTCTACCTATTTGCGAATACTGGTATGATGTTATATGTTAATTTTGTTTTGTTCAGTCTTAGAGAAAGAACACAGTGAATATATTCTCAAAAAAATGAAGCATAATGTTAGTATTGGATAACCTCTATCTTATAACCATGAGCCCGTGATATATCTCCCGTACAGCAGTCGTTTTCAAACAAAATCGCGTCGAAGCCAGCATAAATAACAACCACAATATCATATACTGCACCGATAAAACAAACACGAATTGTACAGTCAGCAACAAAATCAGGTCTAGGCTTTCATTGTACGTACAACTAAGGAGTGGCATTCCCTGCCGGAGTCTTTGTCTCCTGATATCTACAACGTAGGGGTTTTTAAGTCAAGAGTGAATAGTTTATTTCTAGGCATGCGTGCTTCATCGTCGACCACAAACAAAAAACAAAGTGACTACAATCATCAGTCGTGTTTGTCTTTTCGAATGCAACAGAGAGACCTGTCTGACCTCCAAGACCCAGTAACTGGGTAACACAACTGCTGCTGCTGCAAGCTGCGGAAGCGTCTCTGTATGCAATGAATGCTTACCCATACACGGACCAAACTCGATAAGTGTTACTCAATCTCACAGGTCGAAACGAGTGACTGTCAATATTCTGCTACGAGCTCCTGGAGTATAGAATTATTTGAATACAGTTATTTACTGTTGACCTATACACAACACATTCTAATCGAGTTATAACAGTCTACACCGAACGCTAGCCAATTGTCTGTTTATATAAACGTACTAAAATAAATTCAATTTTCTTGTTATTACATGATTTACTCGTGTTCTGTCTAAATTGATCCAGTTCTATATCGTGACTAGTGCGATATATAGCTGCGTCATGATCCGTGGGTGTGGCAAGGGATTGGATCAAGATGGGCAGCGCTTATGTGCTCAAAACATCACCGCGATTCACTCTTAGCGCTGTGACTCAGCAACCATTGCTGTTTAGGAAGCAGTGAACTTATGTGAAAATAAATGTGTCTGATTTGTTTGCACTTTGGTTCATAATCTATCACGCAAATCATAGAGCAGAAAGCATAGAGCGTTAACTTTTGTCGGAAAATTTTAAACGGAATCCGCCCCGCCAATATTTAGGTTAATCATTCTCAAAACTTGCTGACACTTCAGTGTTAACCTTAACATATGTGAATGGCATTTCCTAGCATGACATAACAAGCGTATAAAGTTCCACCTAGCCTGAACTTCTAAAATCTAACTACCAAAGAGAAAGAAGTGCTCAACCATACTTTCACAAGCCTTACAAAACTAGATCTTCTTCTTTATGAGTCGAAACTCTTTCTAGATATTTTGGGACCAATAGGCAGCCACGCCAATAGCAGCGTCAGTGGCGTTCATTAGATCCGCTACCGTGCAGGCGTATGGGCACTTGGAACACTCCAGCATGTGTGTCATATTCTGCACCGCACTCACACTGTGTGTCATACGAGTCTAAAAAAACAAACCACCCCCTCCATTAACTTCCCTTCGTGTTTTATGAAAAAAGAAGTAGCCTGTGTCCTTTCCAGTGTCTCAAACTATCTCCATGCAAAATTTCATCTAAATCGTTTCAAGTGTTTCATCCAAAACTGATCCTCACCGCATTTTACCCACTTCGTGTTTTATGCAAAAAAGTAGCGTATGTACTTCTCAGGGACTTAAATTCTCCATAGGTACCAAATTTCATCTATATCGGTTCTGCGGTATAAGCCATAATAAGATGTTGCATATAAAATTAAACCCCATTTCTCCCCTTCGTGTTTTATGAAGAAAAAAAGCATATGTCCTTTCTAGGGTCACAAACTATATCCATACCAAATTTCATCTAAATGGGTTCAGCGGTTTAAGCGTGAAAATGTAACAGACAGACAGAGTTACTTTTGCATTTATAATATAAGTAGTATGGATATCTTAAAAATGATGTATGTAGATTCTCGCTCAGTCCTATTCCTCCTCAACACGTTGTCCCGTCTTCTAACACTTCAGCTACAACTTCCTGAAGCGTGGTACGTCTGCGGCCAACACTGAGTCACACCAATAGATCCGTAACTGGTGGCCATTGAATGATAGGGCTGCCGAACTGGAAATACTACGATTAATAGATAACTTTAGCAAAGGATAATATGGTTTTGGCAACCAATTATTGAATGGACAGCCTATCGCTAAGTAATGACAGTTGACGAGATATTAAAAATAGCAGGAAGTGTGGAAGCGCCGAACACCAGAAAAATGGAGGCAATTAGAGGAGACAGAAACGTTTTGTTTTAAAAATTGTTTTTTTCTACCTTCTGTCTTGGAAATAAAAATGCTTATAATAATAATGACAGCAGTACGGGTCGTTCCCAGATTACGCTAAGCTTGCGGACGTTGGTCCATGGATGGCTTTCCATCCATTTTATAGGTACCAAGATCCCTCCGTGCTTTGGAAAGAACCTGGACGTAAACCTGAACTGAACTATCAAGCAACTACAAAAGTTGCTTGATAGTCGTAAGGATAGTTTGAAGTCCCGAAATTCTGACGAACATTCTTATCAAGGGGTAGGTACCTACCTTATTTTTTTTTTTTGTGATGGGTTGGCTCTTGACTCTAGTCTAGGTCAGAGGTGACAGAGACAGAGTCGACGATGGAGTGAGCTTACCCAGAAGAAGCCTGTTCACTCCATTTACTACTCAGTTATTTAATTTTGAGGGTCAGATATATGCAGTCGTTCCATGTGAAGTACTGCTAATCAGCAAAATTAGTGTACACTGGCAGCCGACCCCAAAAAAGTTGGGCAACAGCTACGCAGATGTATAGGTAGGTTTTTCTCCCACTGCTGGGCATAGGTCCCACTTCCCTTCGCCCAATTTCCCCCATGCTTAGAATAGAATATACTTTATTGTACACCATAAAAGTTACATATCTCTTGTAGAAGAAAAACTTAATTATTCGGGTACAAAGGCGGTCTTATCGCTGACAGCGATATCTACCAGACAACCTTTGGATGGACTGAAAGAACTATGAAACCCATGAAGAACCATGCTCTTCTGCTATTTTGGGCCAGTAATTTGAGAAGGTGTCCAGCAGCGTAATTGTGTAAGTGAATTCGGCCAGACAAAGTTTTGACTCCATGAAAGAGTATGGCAAATTCTCTTTAAATAATTTGGTGTTGCTAAAAATTGGACTCTTTCATTGGTGATGATACTCTTTTTCGAAAGATTCCAAGAATTTTTGGAAACCTAATTATTTAAAGAAAATTTGTCATCCTCTTTCATGGGGTCAAACCATTTCCCTTGCCGAATTCAATTATGCTTTTTAGGCTTCAGCTCATTTCACCAACTCTTTCTAGGCTTACCGCATTCACATAGTCATTTGACAGGTCGGTATATCGCGCTATGTGTATGCCTATAATATTTGAGGAGTTCCTTCGATTTCTCTAGGATGCCATAATCAGATCCTGGTTTCCTTATCATGGTACTGCCTTTGGGATATCTTATTTCCAACAAAAGAATAATCATCAAAATCGGTTCATAAACAACGAAGATATCCAAAATCCACAAAAAAAAAATATACGGTCGAATTGAGAAACCTCCTCCTTTTTGGAAAGTCGGTTAAAAACACAGACTCGTGAGGTCTACAGCTTATATAGCCACTAATTATAATACGTAGTTTTGAAAGCATGTGATGAATGAACTACCCTCAGAGTTGGTGCATGTATTAAACGGAAATACCAAATTAAGAAAATTCTAAAAAAACATTTTTTTCACACTCTATCCAGAGTGACAGATAGTATTTTTGTAGAGATAGCCATGTATTGTAACAACACTTGCATTTTGCAACCATGGACAATGCAAATTATTGATCATGGGTGTGGAATGTGGGATTGTCTGATCCCGATGGCATTTTTATTAATTGTTTAATTTAATTTACCTACTTAGCATAATTATTTAAGTTGTTGTTTAAGTACATAATTTGTAATATATTGTGACACGAGAGAAACTGCCGACAAACTGTTTTACAGTTTGGCAGAATGTATGAATGTAAACATATTTTGAATAAATATATAAGAATAAATAAATAAAAGTCTTTTTGTAGTGTTATTTGTCTAAAAACATCGAGAACCCTACTCCCAGTCACATTCAGCGATGCGTGTATCATTGATCAACGGTTACTAGTGTTAGTGGTATTTATAGACATCATAATATTCGGCACCGTTTGACACCCAAGGTGATACTCATAACGCTTTGCTTTAATATTCATTAGACAAATTAAATGAGATATTATTGTTTTGATAGCTAAATATCTTACTAGTGGCCCGCCCCGGCTTTGCCTGGAACATATATATATATATATATAAATTTTTAAACATTGCCCCACACTAGGAATTTCTTCCTGTATCGTGGGAGCGTTAACAAACATATAAACTCACATACACCACACCCAGAGCCGGAACAACTATCTGTAGGTCATACAAATATTTGTTCCATGCGGGAATCGAACCCGCGACACACAGCGCAGCAGTCAATCACTCAACCACTGCGCCAACCGTGCGCCATAAACAATGACTATATCTGGAATAATTTACCTTTCAAATCGTGAAAGTTTTTTTCAAATAGGTGTAGTGGTTCTAGACGTCAGAACAAACTCACAAAATTCGAACTCTATTAGTTTAGATTTTAATGAACACTCGACACAATTGCCACGACAACGGCCCACTGCTGGGACACAGGCCTACCCTCTGAGAGAGAGGAAATAGGCCTTAATCCACCACGCAGGCACAGTCCGGGTAGGATCATGTCTTCGAATTTTTGTTTCCTCACGATGTTTTCCTTCACCGTTTTTAGAGTACAAAGAGTGCCTGCCTGGGTTCAAACACATGAATTACAGCTTGTAAGTCACGGCCGATACCACTGGGCCACCACTGCTCTTACTAAATTAGGTGTAACCTTTGAAATAGTCGGCCATAATAAAAGTGTTCTGTTCCCAAGAAAAAAAAACCAAGGCCACAGCGGAAATGTCAGGTAATATTAAAGACATGGATCGTTCACTTGCTTAAATAAGAAAGCACTCAACATAAAACTGATCTTAGCAATCACTCTCTATCAAAATAAATCACAACAGAACCCACAGATGTGCTGAAAGATGAAACAATCGAAAAACAAAAACTTTGTTGGTAAGTGCAGTTCAGAAATGAATAGGTTTAAGCAATTTTCATAGTCAATCCGTTTCACATTGTATGCACAAGCTGTCACCAATATAGGTATACCTGCAGTGCTATTCTTTAAACATCTCAACAGAAAACTTGGATAAAGCGAGCTTGAAGATAGCTGTCATTCCACCCGAAGCTATGGATTGACAACTCACTTCACCGCTTGTCATAAGGTTTTTACAAATTAGCACGAAGGAGTAGTATCATATCCTTTTTTACCCGACTATGGCGAAGCAAAAGGAGGGCTATTTTTTACCGGCATGTGGGTGGGTATGTATGTATGTTCATCTGTTCCCTCATAACTTCTAAACTACTTTTTAGGGTTCCGTACCCAAAGGGTAAAAACGGAACCCTATTACTGAGACTCCGCGGTCCGTCTGTCTGTCTGTCTGTCTGTCTGTCTGTCTGTCTGTCTGTCTGTCACCAGGCTGTATCTCATGAACCGTGATAGCTAGACAGTTGAAATTTTCACAGGTGATGTATATCTGTTGCCGCTACAACAACAAATACTAAAAACAAAATAAAATAAATATTTAAGGGGGGCTTCCATACAACAAACATTTTTTTTTGCCGTTTTTTACGAAAATGGTACGGAACCCTTCGTGCGCGAGTCCGACTCGCACTTGGCCGGTTTTTTTACAAATGAGGTGTTGTTGGAAGCGTCTTGTTTGTCCGCTATTTATAGGCTATGCGAAGTCACATTAAATTGTTTTTTTTTTTATAAAAACTTTTCCCCACACTAGGAATTTCTTCCTGTATCGTGGGTGCGTTTACAAACATATAAACTCACATACACAACACCCAGAGCCGGAACAACTGTCTGTAGGTCATACAAATATTTGTTCCGTGCGGGAATCGAACCCGCGACACGCAGCGCAGCAGTCAATTGCTCAACCACTGCGCCAACCGTGCGCCCAAACATTGAACAGGTATTTTAAAATGAATGAACGTTTGATAAATCATATCACTCTTTACCTTGGCCTTCCTCTCCCTCTTCATCAAAAAAGTAATAATAAAAGAAAAGAGCTAAAAGTGCTAACCTTTTTATTCCAAGACTGCACATTCAGCCACCAAAACACCTTCATAAAATCGAATCGGTTCCTAACTCTCTTATTGTTTGTTTTGAAAACAGAGTGTTTTACAAGCACAGGTCATCCATAAAACTTTTATGAAAAGAACAACTTTTCATGCTCGTATGAATTGAGATTTATTTCGCAGCGGCAATGCCTTGGCTTACTTCAGTCGTTCAGGAGATTGTTCAACGATTCTTAGAAGCTGAACTAAGATTAGATCTAGATGGATCACGGATTTAGAGATTTAAATCAGAACCAGTTCTTTTCCTCCATTGAAAAAGATCTAGCTGATAAATATCGTAATAGTACTAAAGGTGTTAAAATACCTAACTAATATAGATTTTAGAAACTTGTTAATACAATATCCTAAACATGTTGCTGTCCTAAACATGTTGCTAGTCAAAAGTAATTACTTATGGGATCGAATTGGACTAAAAGGCAAAGGCTGGAAGTTTTATTTTTAATTATGGTTAATATACAGTAGAATTTATAAGCAACCCGAACACACAATTCCTTATTTATTTAGAAACTAATTAATAGAAGAAGGAATATTAAACTACCAAACGAAGAACACAAAATAATACAAATATCACACTAAAAACAACAACCAGACGAAACCAAAGACGCAAATGAATTCATTCAATCATCGAAGACCATGCAATTGGTCTTTTTGATTTGATCAAACAAAACACAATAAAACCGCTTCCGACCAATACGTTTGTGTTTTCAGCTTAATGTTGGGCACAACATAATGTTGAACACAACATAATAGCAACATAATGCTTAACAGATAGGTCTCCCGAGCAATATTCTTGAAATAGGTTTACGATCGCTAATAAACGGTCGATGCAGCAAACATTAAGTGTGGTTGCAGTGGTAGCGATGAAATCTTTGAAGAAATAAATAAGTTATTTGCATTGTTATTCTCCAATTGTAGGTGCTTTTTTTTCTTCGGCCAATCTCATTTTCTTCCTGATTTTCATTTCAATTCTGAATTGACCACTGCTGACCACTTCTTCTTCTTCTACTTTGCATCCCAGTCCAGTGCGTCTATTTCATCCTGGTGTTTCCCGCGAAATTTACGCTCTCTTGAACGGCCCTGGATTCTTTCTGTCAAAATTATTTTCATTATAATTATCTTTAGCAGCGCCATCTCTTCACCATCATTATCATTTGCAGCCTTGTTTCACCCACCGCTGATGTAAGTCTCTTCTCTTTTTGGCCATTCCAACTCATAAATTGATTTCCTATAAATATATTCCCCGCTGCCACTGGCACCGCACCACTCCAGCCACCACACCGCCACTCTCCGCCATCATCCTTGACGTCATACCCTCATTTGCTCACTAATGCAGTTCCCATTACTTCCCACCACGACCAGCTCCATAGGTTTGTCTAAACGATTTGTTTGAATTGTTACCGCCAGGTAGTTTAATGTTCCATTGTGATCTGTTTTGGAGTTCAGACTATTAGGGATTTGTAAGTATCCCTTGATTACTAATTTTGATGAGCTTGATTCAGACTAGTGGTTAAGTAAACTGTGGTAATGGGTACGGTGTCAGAAAGACTTAGGTATCGAAATAATTTCTGACTATATACACTTTATTGCGACTTCACTACGTATCTATTAGTCACTAAATATTGTTTTAACAACAATAGATGTTAACCTTATATGAGCAGAATTTTCATGCACCTGGTTAGGCAGAAGATAATACTTATTTGTCTCTAGCATTTACGTATAAGGCATACCATCAGGTCTAATTTATAGTGGCCAGTCGCAAGCATATAAAAATACCTGTAGCAGCTTAAAAACAGTATAGCAGCAATTTACAAGAAACTTCAGTACAGCTTTAGTTATCAATGTGCGAGCTTTAAACACGATTAGACTTGGATCAGACCTCTAATCCTACCCTTTAAGACCACCTAGGCCCAATCTAGGCTCTTTGAGACCAAATCCAACCAATCATATCCCCACCTCATAAATCAATCATCATGTCCTCTAGCCATGTTCCTTGAGCCCTTCCCATCGCATCATGGCGCCAGCGTCACATGATCTTTCAGAATACTACTGCTACTACATATATTTATTTTTATTTTTTATTTATTCAACTAGGCCAATAAACGGCACTTTGAACGTCAAATAAATATGTCATTGTAACATAGTGTATGTTTCGGGTGTAAATATGTGGGCTGCATCTAATACCCGATGTTCAATTAGCGGGTTGCTCGTCGTTGGCGAAACGCCCGCCTCTCTGTTTAACGTTGGGTTTACACGGGGAGAGTTGGTCGTGTGGTTATAGCTTAAAAAACTGGCGAGGACTTTGCAGCGAATGTCTTTCGAAATGACTGCAGTCGCTAGTAATAAGAGGGTACAGAGGATCTAGGACAAGGAGACATGCGCTACTACACATGGCCAATCCCAAACATTTGGACTTCTCACAATTGATTTCGCTGATAGAACGTAAATTTAGATCTAGAGCCCACGAAGACTATTTAACTTCACATAGCAATAAGACCTATACCTTCTTCTTATCATACGATTAAAGGTTGTAGCACACATATCCACTCGGCAACGGATCGGCATCGTCTCGCCTTTTGCCTCGCCGTCAACCTAACGTATGCACGTAACGGATCGGCAGCTCCGGCACATTGGTTCGGCTACGGCTAGGCTAGGCGTCACCTGGGGACAACTTGATCATCTCAACGAGTATAATATTTTCAATCAGTTTGAGACGTAAACTCGACGACCGACGGATAGACGTAAGCGCGGAGAATCCGAGTTGATAACATATCGCTTGAGATTGTCCCGAGGTGATGCCGTTGCGAGTACGACGCTGATCAGTGTGCGTTGCAGTAAGGAATTTCTAATAAAAATACCGAACAGCTCGTGTTGATACGCTGATGATCCGTTTACGAGTTGATATGTGTGCAACAACCTTAAGTGTACCTTCAGAACGACCTCTGACTTCAGCCTACAAGGATACTAACTGAACTCAAATTAAACCTTTGCTAAAAGCCTCATATTAGAATAACTGATGAAATTAAAAACCCCCTGACCAAAATAGAGATCCTCTCATCCATCTTCTTAGCGTATCAATAGCAACCTAAACAGAATAAGCCTAGAATTCGGTTACTAATTTGGTGTCTTCGATAGCTTCGTTCAATCTGTATGTCATGGATTAAGTGATTTATAATCAGTGTGCACTATGTATAATGCCCGGGTATTATGAATCACGTCAAGTCAAAACGGGCAAAGTAATGAATACTGATTGAAACTACCATATTTATCACATTTCCCGGTCATTATGAATAAGTAACCTATCATGAAAGAGCCCATTCGAACGAGTTTGGGTTCAAATGGGCTATTTCATGATAGGTTACTTTAAACCCTGCAGACAGATATAGGAGCCACGCGCAGTGGGGCTTCGTCGACTTTGTTGCTTTAATAGTAATCGTACTTACCTATTCTATATTAAAATCAATGTCAATAACAAAATAATTAAAAAAAGCACATTTTTTGTTTACTTATAATAAGTGATGAGCATTATTCGAAAAGCCCGGTCAATTTAATTATTTCAATAGTTTTTATCATATTGCCTACTCATATTGGTCATTTTTCAAATTGCCCGGACATTATGAATAATGCCGTATTAATCACTTGGTCCTTAATACATACACACACACGACATTAATCATGCCATAATCTTTGAAACAGGACCACATTTGCACTTCAAGTCTTCTTTGAATGTCCATTCCCCACATAAGCATGCTTTGGTTCGGCCAACGGGTCCATATATATCTACGTTACCAAGCCATTTCGCCAAAAACCCCACTATGTACATGTGCACCCGCCACTAAGGCAGCACATCGGCATCGTCCGTGTGCCGTGTTTGGACTCCGATGAACAAGAATAGCTCCCGATCTTTTAATAGTCAGTGTCGCGTTGGAACAAATATAGCAAGCTCATACATACATGTATATACGTATAGTATGTACGGTATAATCTGCTCGGAGGAGTGACCTTCGTAGATCGTTGCTGCAGTTTCTTATTTGGCAGAGAATGAGTTCCGAGTTTTGTTCCGGGCAGATGTTTTAAACTATCAAACTTTGGATAATGAGACACAATTCCCATTATTTAACAGATTTGTCATCGAGAGTCCCATAAATCAAGATTTTCTATGTGAAACTAGGTAGGTGTCTGAACCGAATTAGTGGTCAGAAAACGAAACACGAACCTCCCTTGAGCAACATGCTGATTAAGACACGAGGTCTTCTGTGTATGGCAATACCTCGTGTCTTAGCCTTTTCAGCTTTTGGCCTACAGTAGCATAGTCGCCACGCTATTTGATTCAACTGTCTTGCATACCGCAAGCAAATTGATCATAATTTTAATGCCCCTCCATATCAAGCTGAAGCCAGAGCCTAGCTAGGCCATATATAGGCACAAATAAAAATTTACAACAGGGATAAGCCCCATTGCTAAGCACCGCGTATTAACATTATTTTATTTTCAGCCTGTTCCGTCCCACTGCTGGTCGAAAGCCTCGCATTCTTCTTTACATTCCGCCCGGTTTTGGGCAACAGTGGGCCAATCCTGTCAATAAGTTACGAGCTCATCTCGCCATCTTGCTCGGGTCTGGGTCTTAACATTAATGGGTCCTAAATATTAGTCAACCAAGTTTTGTTTGTCAACACACTAATAACCGATGGTTCTCGACATGTAACAGTCACATTGTTGTCATCACCGTTAATGTAATGTTATCCACGTTTGGCAGACTGTGATCATGCCAAACGAGGTGTCAGATGTAACAATAGACCACCTACGGAGCTGTGACAGACAATCAGCGAGCGGTTAGGAAAACAAATGTAACACAGAAAGATACAACAACTATTTGTGAACTTAATCAAGAGGATGAGCAATAATGCGTGGCTTTTTATGATCTTTGATGATAACAATTAATTACTATGCAGCCTTATTAGAACCTTATTGAAGAGAATCTTCTTTGAAAAGGCTAGACAATTTTTGGTATTGCAAATGTACAAAGGCCGCCTAGTTGTTTTCCACTCTATGGCATTAAACAGTCCCTTATAGATAGGGGCTAATATTATGGTGATGATGTAAAAGATCAAAAAACGAACAAGAAAGAGGGTAGACCGATTTGTCTCCTCATAAACACCCACCCGCAAGAACTTCAGTTTATCCGTGATCATGCTTGCAACAGCACCGAAATATTGGAAACTCGTAACAAACAGTAAACATGGTAAATAGCCCGTTTCTAATGTTAATGTTAAGATCAAAACACTTTACAGCTATAACATCCGGCAATAAATCTCGTTTGCTGCACTGTCTTTCGAGAGAGGTGTGCGTCTCTGGAAGCTTTTTACCCGACTGCCGAAGGAGGGTAATGTGTTTAACAGTCTATGTATGTATGTATGTATGTATGTATGTATGTATGTATGTATGTATGTATGTATGTATGTATGTATGTATGTATGTATGTATGTATGTTTGTTCCTATGTTGCGTTCCAGAGACCAAACGCGTTGGCCGATTTTGATGATTCATACGTCAATCGATTCGTCTTAACCCTGCGAGTGTCATAGGCTACATTAAAATTGGACAATAGAAAAATGGCGGATTTTGGGTGCCAAATTGTGGGGGCCCAAATTTTTTTTTTCTTCCAAACGTATCGTGTGGGGTATCAAAATAAAGGGTTTTAAGAGGTGATTTCAAAAATATATAACACTTATATGTTTAAATGTATCTAATTCGAAAAAAAACGAACTAAAAAGTTATAAATAAAAAAACTTAATTCAAAAAATCAAAAAACCCGACTGCTTCAAAAGCGAACTAAAAAGTCGTAAACAAGGCAAAAATCATGCTGTGCAGGCGGAGGATACACCAGATTTTGGTCAGCCAGCCCGCGAATATGTATCCTCCGACTGCACAGCATGATTTTTGCCTTGTTTACGACTTTTTAGTTCGCTTTTGAAGCAGTCGGGTTTTTAATCTCTTCAAGCGGCCACGAGGAAATTGGTGTTCATATAGGTATTGAAAACTGTCTCTCTCCTATTTACTTCTGTCAATACGATTAGACAATTAGTGGAGCAGTACTGGTGGACATCTCAAATATCCACAGTCAATATACTCAGATACATAGGTGCATCTCCCATGCGACGAAGCTATAAAGCAGGACCATTAATCGTATTTACATTGCAGCCCTGGCCAGTGGACACAGTCCGCTCTATATAAATACAGTACGACAGACTTCTCCGAAGCGTCAAGTGTAGACGCAAATAGAATGGCATCATCCGTCGGATGAGCAGGGATTGTGCAGTAAGTCAGCTGTGTGTGTGTGTGTGGTATGGTATAAGTGTATTTGGTGATTGATACACTGTTAGTCATACTGGTGAAAGACAAAATAGACGGAATATTGTCTACTAAAACTAATTAATTGTTTCTACAAATCTTGAAACCAGTTAGTTCATGAAATCCTTTATCCTTCTCCGCGGTTTCACTTGGTACTGTAGCATTCTATATTTGATTTTGAATAATTTGCGTAATCGAATTAGCGGGTCTATTCTGTAACATGTCACCGTGAAAACGAAGGCTGGGTTAGCTAGAAGTGAACTATTATTTCACCTTGATTGGATTATTTGACAGATCCCTTCATGTTCACTGCATCTAAGTTTTCACGATGACATTATTACAGAATAGCAAATGAACATGCAAACATATATTTTTACCTCTTCATAATATTAGTTCAGATTGTCAATTTCTATTCCTTGGTTTTCAGAAATACTTGCCATGCGAGCAAGTCGATTAAAGAGAAAAAAAATCTTCATCAGCTTTATAAATTAGCCCTCAAAATTTAAATTAAAACTATTAGGTACCTAATCTTTTGCTTAGTACTCAACTTTGTTATTCATCAAATTAACGTACAAATCCACAAAGTTGCCAAAAATTGCAAGTCTTGCATAGTAAGACAATGTGTCATAGTCACAGGGTGTGGACAGACGCGGCAGATCATAACATTCGCGTCGCGCTTCGTGAAGTGCCTCCTCACACACGTTTTGTAACACCCCACGTATCCGCATGTACTGTGGAGTAGAGGCAGTAGGTCAAGTTCAAGGCTTAAGAGTTATGTAAGAGAAATATTGACTAAAATTAATTGCATATTGTATTTTGGCAATCACAATGTATCCAGAGGAGAATTGGTGGAGAAATTGTGATGCACCGACCTCGAGTAACTGGACTGAAAGATGAAAGACTAGGTGGAGTGGATCATCAAGTACGAGCTGATACGAGAGAAGGATCTATCTAAAGGATTCCTATGAAATGAAATGTCTCTTAGTGGCAGAATGAACTGGCCAACAATGGCAAAGGACAGACTTTTGAGGAAAAGGGAGAGAAACCCATTGCCCATCAATAGGACATAACAAGCTTGTTACAGTAGAGTGAGATGCAGGATGCACTGGAGCTGCCAAATATCCAGCCCAAAAGTGGGTTTTCAAAACGTTAACAAAGTGAACACTTTTAGGGACGATATTACGGGTTGCTGTGCAACAGGTAATACTAATTTATTTCTCGTAAAGTCACAGTCAAGGTGAATGATGCCGAATTGCAGTTCATGCTCATTCTCGTAATATGTTGCAGAAGCATTTGTCACACCTTTTCATTATACCTACTGTAAAGTCGAACGAGACATTTCGTCTAAACACTCTATTAAGTTTATAATTTTAGCGTATTAGTGAGCTTATGCAAGCTTGTTGCCATACATAACGGGACCGATTACAAATTTATTTATGTAACCATAAAGAGGTTACATAACGAGGTTGTTTAGTTTATTGTGAACCGTGCGTCCGTCCATGTGTATGTGTGGATTAGAATGTTTGCTACTAAAACTCTGAGAAAAGAAGCCTTTCAGCCCCATCGACCATCTGTTCTGCAAGCCCTGCCCAATACTACTTAAATTAGGCGATTCTTTGAACTATGTCGGTTACCACGAGTCTCCTGCGACACTCCTTATTTCTGATCCGATCACACAGAGAAACTGCGACCATACACCTGTACCCTTTAAATGAGAACAGTTTAAAAGACGCAACAAAGTTGTCCTACTATTCCTCCCCTCACCAGTGATGTTGTCGTACGCTACGCGCGACGCTGTTGGCGAGTTTGCAAGGGCATAACTAACTCGCGTTGTAACGTTGTATTAGTGGCTCTTTTGTTTGGTGACAAAGCTGCGTATTTATCACGGCTGGTAATATCATTTGTTAGTCACTGAACTTCGCTGGAGTGACTGAGTGGGTAAACTAAATACGTCACTATGAACTTTCTCCACGAGTTGTGCTGGGGAACTCGTTGCACCATTTCTTCTTCTTTCAATCCTGTTGAAGAAATGGTTTTACACTCCAATCAACTCAGCAAGGCAACGGAAAACATAACCCGACAATTTGATTGAGTCAAGTAGACGAAATGAGTTCAAAAATCAATCAAAAAACTGAAAAGAGATAAATAAAAAACCGGCCAAGTGCGAGTCGGACTCGCGCACGAAGGGTTCCGTACTTGGTAAATTGCGGTTTACGATTTATGACGTATTAAAAAAAAACTACTTGCTAGATCTCCTTCAAACCAATTTTCGCTGGTAGTTTACATAGTAATGTACATCATATATTTTTTGTAGTTTTATCATTCTCTTATTTTAGAAGTTACAGGGGGGGGGACAAACATTTTACCACTTTGGCAGAGTCTCTCGCGCAAACTATTCAGTTTAGAAAAAAATGATATTAGAAACCTCAATATCATTTTTGAAGACCTATCCATAGATACCCCACACGTATGGGTCTGATGAAAAAAAATATTTTTAGTTTTTGTTTCAAGTATGGGAACCCCCAAAATTTATTGTTTTATTTTTATTTTTGTGTCAAAATCTTAATGCGGTTCACAGAATACATCTACTTACCAAGTTTCAACAGCATAGTTCTTATAGTTTCGGAATAAAGTGGCTGTGACATACGGACGGACAGACAGACAGACAGACAGACAGACAGACAGACAGACATGACGAATCTATAAGGGTTCCGTTTTTTGCCATTTGGCTACGGAACCCTAAAAACTATTCAACAAAAACATCAAACAGACCTCCAAAACAAAACACTTCAAAGCGAAAAATAACTTTCTTTTCCGAAGTCGGTGTCTTTGGTGCCTATTGTTTTCGGTTTTTCGTCACTTTCGGAAAAGAAAGTTATTTTTCGCTTTGAAGTGTTTAGTTTTGGAAATCGGTTTGATTTTTTTGTTTATCTCTTTTCAGTTTTGGTAGGTACCTCCAATTAACTTGAAAATCATTTATAGCCAAAGTACATCTCATGACGATTCTAATAAGCCCAAACACAACTAGGATAAATTGTTTATAAATTGATGAAAATACCAAAATCGTTATTTGAGCAGTTCCCTCAATTTCTCCAAGATGCCAGATCCTGACTTGACGACCATGATACCAACTGGGCAGTATATCCTTTCAAACAAAAGAAGAATTTTCTAAATCGGTTCTACAGTGCTGATTGTCAGCCTAATTTGAATATCCGATAAATTTTTTTTGGTCAATACAATAGGGTAATTAAAAAAATATAAAAAAATATTACATGTCCGTTTCTTTACTCGAATCGGCACGAGAGATACGGCATAAGAGAGAGGATCACAGCTAATTGATTCCAAGGAAGGTATCCGATCTAAGCCCACATGGCATAAAATGAGAAGACAACAAGGCGATACATGCTGAAAATAATTAAAATGACGCAAGATGCACTATTTTACCAGATCTGCGCAAACGATACCAAAATATGCATCCATTACATCAAAGATTTATAGTAGAGAATGAACAGACTTGAAACTGAAATGATTTACAATATCAAATGTGACAAAACTACTACACACGTTAAATAATGAGTTTCAGACAGAAAGCTAAAAGTGTCGAGCACTCATTGAAGATGATTCACCTCGTGCTAAACTAAACAAATATATATCTATTCCATGAGTATGTTTGAAAGAGAAATTTAAAAAAAAAACCGGCTAAGAGCGTGTCGCACTTCGCATATTTTGGGTTCCGTACCAAATGTAGAATAAAAGCCGTCCGAATGACAATTATTCCCGCATCCCTGCTGTGCTACGCACTTGACCGCAAAATCAGGTTGTTTGTAGTAGGAAAAATTAAGGAATTTCTAAGAAAAATAAAAATTACTGTTTTATCAATATATTGGTATTTGTTAGTAAAATATACGTAATAATAAACATTATCACCAAATTTTAAATTCATAGGTCAATGAGCAATTAAAAATTCTTCGGATCAAAAATTTTTTAAAAATTGCAGACTGTGGTAGCCTTTCATCCCTTTGTTTGCCATTATCTAAAAAAAAAAAATATAATACTTATCTACTCAACAAGTTCTAAATAACGATACTCCACTAGATGGGGAAGATATTTTTTATAAAGCTCATTGCTCATATTGTGAAAATTTAAAGATTAGCTCCAACCGTTTGGCTGTAAAACTTATGTGAAAGACGACATTTGGACCCTTCGGGTACGGAACCTTAGAAACTACGATCTTACATAAAACAACTTTATGTTCGAATTGATTCGTATTATTACGAAAGTGATACTAATTTAATACAACTAATTTATGAAAAGTTAACACTTTAATATCAAACATATTCAATTAGTGTTGAACTCAGTGATTCATAATATTTATATACGTAAATTGGTTCAAATAAACACTTAAATCTAAATATATTTTAGAAGTATGTATTTGGATGAAGTCCGGTGTTTCTTCTCAGAGTAGTCGGATAGGAAACAGCGGAGCACCACTCCGAGGTCAGTGTTTCCTCTGGGTCACAGTCTTCTTCAAAGTTCAGACATTACGAGTATCTAGTTCACTTATTATGAAGACCATGAGATCTCTCCGTCCAGCCTGTAATTATACATTTGAAAGCTCAAAAACCGGCCAAGTGCGAGTCGGACTCGCGCACGAAGGGTTCTGTACCATTATCGCAAAAAATAACGTTTGTTGTATGGGAGCCCCCCTTAAATATTAATTTTATTCTGTTTTTAGTATTTCTTGTTATAGCGGCAACAGAAATACATCATCTGTGAAAATCATGCTGTGCAGTCGGAGGCTACATCTGGTTTTGGTCAGCCAGCTCGCGAATGTTGGAATATGAATAATTCTTAAGCAATCGGGTTTTTTGATATTTAGGTTTAACTCTTTTTATTTAATTTATCGGAATAACAGAGCGAATAATTACGTCGCTTCACTATTGTAAGCGTCCATGAAGTTTTGCATTTTATTGTCTATGATCTTATCTTATCTTATGGAGGGGCCGAGAAGCAACTCGGAAACTTCGACCCATTGGGATCTATTGTGGTCACCTATATAACTTACTCCTCCCCATTCTCGTTGAAAACTGTTTTCATGAGTCTTACAACGAGACTGGGAGATATGAGCCTATAGTCTTCTGGTTTAGGATATCCAAGCCCTAGTAGACTCATTCGCTTACCAGCCAGTGCATCGCATGTGCACAGGAGATACTCCATGCGTTCCGTATGTTCCCCACACAACCTGCACATGGGTGTCGCGGTTAGACCCATCTTCATGAGCATGTCGTTGGTTCCAAAGTGCCCAGTAAAGGCCCCAAGCAGGTAGCGGATTTGCCCCCTGCTCATATTCCAGATGCATTCCCGGGTTTTGAACGTAGAGCCTAGGAATTTCTTGGAGTGTTGTAGACCAGTAGTAGACAACCAGTGTATTCGTTGTCTGTGATCTGCAAACTCCTTAAATGTGGCTTTTACGAGACACGTCGAAATGCCTACACATGGTTCTGGACCCACAAAATCATTTGCTGAGCCCTCTCTTGCCGGTTCATCTGCCATTTCGTTACCATGGATTCCTTTGTGTCCAGGGACCCACATCAGTCTCACCCTGTTATGCCTCCCAAGCCTGTTTAGGGATGTCTATGATTGTCTGTTAATAATTATGAAACTTTATAAGCGTGCATCTGTAAAATGTGAAATAACAGGCTGGACGGAGAGGGAGAGAAAAGAGAGAGGGTTTTTGACTGTCCAGCCAGTACACGCGTTCTCTACTTGAATGAAAATACATACAAGATTTTAATAGTCAAAGCTGCTAAGCTAAATTAGACCCACATTCCGGTGTACGATTGAACTGAAAATTATCACTTCGAGCATTGAGCTGAAATTTTTCACATAGAGCTGAGAGCTCAAAGTTGTTCGTGATAATGCATTATTTAACATAAAAGTTTGTTCTATAAAATTGTGTTTAATATATTTTCCTGTTTATCCTATTATACTCTAAAACTGATGATCTCAGACCCATTTCTTACCGAAACACAGATCCATTCCAATTATACGCATGTCAACCGAACGACATTGACAACGCGGACATAGGCACATAATTATATACACAACGCCCACGCATGAAAAAATCATAAATCTGTATTAAATGTTAGTTACGGCAAAATGGCGTAAAATAAATGTAGCCGGTGTGTATTGTGCCCGGATTTAAAAGAGGTAAATATAAATACTATAAGCTGTTATATTGTTAATTGGGAACTTTCTTTCCGGTCATCCTGACTTCATAAACATAACACCACGACAGTATTACCCGAAGGGTGTGTCATGCACAAATCCAGACTCCAGGCTACTACTGAGAAAATCCAGATGGAAAAGCTCACACACACTCACCTTTCCAACACAAACACACACACCTTCTCAACACACACACACACACACTCACCTTCCCGACACACACACACACTCACCTACCCAAAACACACACACACACACTCACTTTCCCAACACACACACTCGCCTTCCCAACACACAAACACACTCACCTTCCCAACACACACACACACCTTCCCAACACACACACTCACCTTCCCAACACATACACACACACACCTTCCCAACACACACACACTCACCTTCCCAACACACACACACCCTCACCTTCCCAACACACACACACTCACATTTCACACTTTGCTTGGCCTGGAAATCTCATGCTGATCAACGAGGCAGACAAAAAAGAGTTGACAGTAAATCCCAAAGGCTTACTGGCTTACTGGCTTTAAGGCTTACTTACAAAGGCAAAGAAAATACTAACCAAATGAACTGAAAGAAATTTAATATCACTTATCCATACACGTCCAATTAGCGATGGTGCTATCCTGTCTGTTTAAGGACCACTGGTGGATATGGCCATCTGCCAGCTTCTTCATGAGACCCTCCATAGTACATTATTATTTAAAAGTTACATAAGTAGGCACGCCAAGTTTCAAGCTTGAATCGGCCGTCACGAAGTGCTTGAAAAATTGATTACTAGTTGCCGAACACAGCTACAAAAGCATAAGGTAATATATTTCTTGTAGAAAGAAACCATCTTCCGCTTTTCCGGACAGAACACAAATCACGAAACACAAAATGTAGAACGTCTCAATATCAATCAGCAAGCAGACGGAGGCTAAAATTAGAACATTTACAACACAAGTACAAGTCGTACGTTGCCCCAACAGGTGCTAAATCATAGGATTCTAAACCTACAGCTTTCAAACAAAGCTTATTGTACACAGTTCGTTTTGACGTATAAACTATACTTGGATTCACGGACTCCAACGTGAAAATTCTGTGATATACTAACGCACTTGTCCCACCGCCCGACGAGGAAGCGAATAGCTATCTACTATTTTCTCGTTACAGAAACGGACAAAAGATATAGATCAGATACCGTATCAATAAAAGATACACATACATATATTAAGACGACGAACGTCGCCAACGACCTTGAGGGAACAAAAAGTACACTCATTTCACATCCGCGTGACCCAAAATTCAGTAGCTTTTTGTAGTTGTTAAATCAAAATGTAGATAATCAATTTCATTAAAATAAGCCCGGGATTTTGGTGCGATTGTCGTTTTTTTTTGTCCATGTTAGACATAGCTTAACAAATTAATTAAACTACGTTATACGAATAAAACTCAAAATTTTCGTAGATCAAATTATTAAGAAATGGTCTAATGTAACATATATTTTGTCCAAATAATTACGAATAAGAAAGAAAGAAAAAAATATGGAATAGCCGTTTAGACCTGATTCTCGTTTTAAAATTAGCTACTTAGGAGTATCTGCGCCTTAATAGTTGATCGCTGACTAGCTCTACTTGCTTCTCGCTGATCTTCGGCGGTGGGAACAAGTGCCTTAATTTGAGTATGCAGGCTTCAGTGAGAATTGTCATCGTCTGCCAAGGCTTTCCCCAACACGCTGAAGCAACTATGTACATAATAGTCGGTTCCAGTATAACCGGATGACGGTTATGGAGCGATTTCCTATCTGAACTCCCCAACCCTGACACTGGGCTATACGATAGACCTTGACTTACTTAATAAAGAACCTGATGGCCTGAAACCACAAGTAAAATTTATTTAACCTCCGACACATTTATATTTCATGCTTTTTAAATTAAATAATTTATCTAGTTGTAGACACGCTTCGATCGACAATCTATCGAGCACGTAATTATGACAAGATATCTTTCGAAAATACCCCACTTCAAACAGTAAAGAACCCATAACTATTGAAAGGCTGAATCGATTTTTATCAAACATAGCTAAGAACACTCACAATAAAATGACCTTTCAACCACAAATAAACTAAATCAAAATCAGTTTATCCGCATAGGAACTATGATGCCACAGACAGATTCACAAATACACACAGATACATTCGTAAAACATATAACACGCCTCTTTTTCCGTCGGGGGTTAAAAATAATAAGCACGTGATAGCTAATTTTACAATCATACCAGTTATTTTTCTTAGAGAGCCCGCGTATTTAACGTAAGATGATGTAGAATACAGTATAATACTACAAATTAACTCAGCAAACACCTATACAATTCAGATATACTTCATTTAATTGGACCGTTACGTCTTCAAACAGTCGTTTCAGAGTTTACGACTCCTGTAGAAAACTAATAAACAGCTCAACTATAACTTCTAAACATCTGTCAAGTACTAGATGTACACCTGACAACCCTGGGAGCAAGATCAGAAGAACACAGCTGTAAGTACCTTGCAGTGTCCGTTGTACACCTGCACAATCAGGTCTACATAAAAAGACTGATAAATTAAATATACATGTATGAAGGTTTATATTTTTGATAACTAAGTAAGTGTTATCATAATAATCTAAAATACAATTCTTCAGAAATCTCACATTGTTAAGACTACTAACTGTATCTACTCGTAATTAAGCCTTCAGGGTTGGCTATAATCCCCCCCGGTGGGTTCTCGCATTTTCGAGGCGGGGGGCTCAGTAGCCATGGCTTGGTCACCCATGGTGAAGTGAAGAAGAACACTAGGAAGGGGCCGCTCGTTAGGGCTTTTGCTAATTGAGCCGAAGACGTAGCGGCTAACAAGTAGGTTGCGGTGCCGCTTGGGCGAAATTGTACCTGAAGCGGGCCGCGATGTCCTATGAGAGGCATGGCGGCTGTGGGTTGAAGGCCGCGGTAGGAGATGAGTGCCAGTATTGCGGTGCACCGCACTTCCTACCTTCCTCGGCCCGGACGGGGTCGCCATCGTCTGATGGTGGACTCGGTGGGGCCGCAGAGTTGGAGGAGTGTCGGTATAGCTTGGCCGCTCTCCCTATGCCCTGCGGCTGAAAAGTGGAAGGCGGTGGAGCCACTGAACTGACCCGTCACAGGGATACCAAAGGTGCCATAAACGGGGTCGTACTCTGGCGCCCATGTGTGATTTGGTCTCTGGGGTGGTCACGGCGTGCAATGTGTGCTGGTGCGCTGGTGATGGAGGATACTCCCAGTGGAGGGTCCAGTGACGGACAGCAGTGGCGGGTTCTCGGATGACTGCTATGGCATGTCCGTGTTCCCGCTATAAGCAGCACAGGACGGATGTATGAGCATTCATACAGACAAACAAAAAGGGTTGGCTATATTAGTGTCCGACTTTAGGCAAATCTCAAACGACCTTGGGGAGGACAAGTACTAGTCATCATGAGAAAAAAATAGTATCGTAGTATCTCTGAAAACGTACCATCGGCGTAGCGCAATAAAGTAACACAGGAGTTAATATTTAGCCCGGCTTTAAGAAAAATCCCCTATCATAAGCTTGAAAACTTTAAGCTTTACCTAAAACCCTCAAAACAGGAAAAGCAGAAAGCAGCTAAACAAGAAATAAAACTCCTAAACAACGTTACCTATACATATAAGATTTGATAGGCACACCACACATGATGTCGCAATCTCCCAACACAAACACACAGATTACTGACACTAACAAGTAGGTGCGCATTAACACGGTCGCATTTAGCGATCGACTGTAAACAATGAGCTGGCGTCGTCCGGTGGACTCAGTTCGACGTACTGCGACAGAAAATGGAATACTAGCTTCTGCCAGCGGCTTCGCACTCGTGAAAGTCGAAAATTATCCCGAGGGAAAATATTCCCGGGATAAAAAGTGCTATTTCTAACTATAATCTATCTCTGAGCCAAATTTCACCCATAACCGCTCAGCCGTTCTGGCGTGATTGAGTAACAAACATACTTCCACAATTCCACATAGGTACTCATCTATTCAAACTTTCACATTTATAATATAATATAGTAAGATAAAAGTCTGAGCTTATTTAATATCTTTAAACGAGCAATTCTTGTATATCATATATATCAATATATATATAATAAACCTTTAAATCAATCTAATATATATATATAAACCTTTAAACGAGTAATACTTGTACATATATATATAATCTGAATCTCGGAAACGGCACCAACGATTTTCATGAAATTTAGTGTGCAGTGGGTTTTTGGGAGCGATAAATCGATCTCGCTAGGTTTCATTTTTAGAAAACGTCGTTTTCTCTATTTTCACCCGAGCAGAGCTCGGTCGCCCAGGTACTAATAATTATCAGAGTAACTCGGACTGATCTAACGGTATAATATCCTAGCTTTATCTGTCTAGCTACCTCGTTGGTTTAGTAGTCTCGAAGCAGTGCAGGAATCGAACCCGCGACACGCAGCGCAGCAGTCTATCGCTCGACCACTGCGCCAACCGATAAATGGTGAAATCTGGATGATACTATTGGTACACCTCCACCTAACACTTCAACAGGCATGATATTAATTTATAATTCTTGGCGAGGACTCCAACCACCACAGGGGTTGTCCTAAGCACAAAATGGGAAAAGTATACCACTAGTGTGACCTTCACCAACACCTACCTGCCTGATTGAAATCTCACCAACAAATAGCCAACATGTCATACTCATTGACGTCATGTATATATACCTAGGTAACAGCAGCTCATCGGTGCAGTTATGCGACCGACACCGTGTTTTGTAAACATGAGCCGGTTAGGTCATGGCGGACAATACAAGAAGACGTGCTTGTCTTTTCTGTCACTAAATATAATGCCAATATATACATAGTATATAGTTTTGTATCTGGTAGAACCCCTTCATCATCTACCTACACTTTTCCCTTCTATTTAGGGTCGATTTTCAGTCCAACCGAATCCAGTTGAAAACCTACGAGCATACTTTGGAAACGTTATAAAAATAACCGGTTATTCATTGTTATAATCGGTTTTCCCGTTTGTTTTGTTCGGAGTCTAAACGTTAAACCTCTTAATAATAAACACAGAACAAAGTTATACAAAGTATAAACCTATGAAAATGTATGGTTATTCCTTTGTTATACCTGGGGGGTAACCACAAGCTCTTAGAGTAAGGTTATTTTGAGATCGAGTAAGTGACAGATGTATACAAGTCAGATACATCTGTCCCTTACTCGATCTCAAAATAACCTTACTCTAAGAGCTTGTGGTCACCCCCCTGGTATAACTTTATTCCGTGTTTATTAGTAAGACGGTAAGAGAGCGTTATTGAAACCCTAACTAACCGGTTTAGGCGGGTAGCGCACAAATTTTTGTATCTCTCTGGCTCTCTGCACGTTGATTTCACAAATATAATTATTTGTGTAGATTTTTACGATGTACGACCGTTTCCAATGTGTGTTTGTTTATGACTGAATCATTTTTATATATGTTACTAAAAGAGTTATGAATAAAAATGTGAATGGATAGAGAGGGAGGGGACGGCCATAGAAAAGATGGATGGACTGTGTGAGGAGTGATATGAAAGAAAAGGGTGTGTTTGTAGGACGATATGGAAGAAGAAAACGTGTTGCGCCGACCCCTAGTAATATGGGACAAGGGTAGGAAGATGATGACTTCAGCACGGTTGCGCATTGAAGGTAGGCGACAAAAACCGTTCATAACCGGTTAATTCCACAAAAACCTATTTACTAACTTTCATTGGCTAAAACCATTTAATTGTGGTTAAAGCTAGAACAAGTTCTAAAGAAAAAGTTCCCTATATACATAGGCGTTAACCGGTTTGAAATGTTTTCCGGTTTCCATTCTATGCCTTGCCTACCTGCGGTATTCTACATGGAGGAACTGCTTATCAGACGTGAAGGTCTGATTAGCAGTTCCTCCATGTACTAACCCTGTTACAAAATTAACAATTGTTATTCCTTCCTTGGTAAGACTGTCTATCAGACTCTTTTCGTCAGACTCAACTTGTGTGTACAAAATGGTGTGTTCCCTAGTATGTTAAAAGAAGCCATAGTTCGACCAATATATAAAAAGGGAGAACATAAAAATTATAGCAATTATAGACCTATATCAATTTTATCCAGTGTAGACAAGATTATTGAGAAATGTATCATTAACCGTTTGAATAATTATCTGCTGAAAAATAATGTAATCAATTATTGTCAACATGGTTTCCAAAAAGGTAAAAGTGCTAACACTCTTCTTACTCGATTTACTGATGAAATTAATACATATTTGAGTGAAAAAAAGTTTGTAGTCGCGGTCTTCTTTGATTACAAAAAAGCCTTCGATACCCTTGAAACTGAGACCTTATTGAATGCCATGGAGGAGTGTGGAGTGAGAGAGCCGCTGAACAAATGGTTCCGCGACTATCTCACATCACGGTCCTATCGAGTAAAGGTAGGTGATGAGTTCAGCGAGGAGAGGAAGGTGGGGTGCGGGGTGCCGCAGGGGTCCGGATGCGGGCCTATGTGCTACTTATTACATGTGAATAGTGTGTGCGGCGTACTGCGCCACTGTTCGGCGCATATGTTCGCGGATGACCTGTGTGTGCTGCGCGCCGGCACCGACCTCGCTGACACCTGTCGGCTCGTTCAACATGACGTAGACGCAGTGGTAAAGTGGTCTCATGACAACGGTATCGTTCTGAATGGCGATAAAACTAACCTGTTGATGATTCATTCCCCTCATATTCATCTAAATAAAGTATGCCCTTCCATTTTTACACATAGCTACGATTGTATGCATAATCATAATTTAAACTGCAATTGTAAACCAATTGAACAAGTAGAAGGTGTCACATATCTTGGAATGAAGGTTGATGTAAATTTTTCTTGGTCTTCACATGTTGATTACATTTGTGGTAAGCTTAGAATATTGTTAAGTAAATTCTATCACTTAAGCTTTAAAGTTCCCTCCAGCACCTTAAAATGTTTATATGTGTCTTTAGTTGAATCAATACTGAGTTACTGTCTTGATTGCTATGGGTTGACTTTTAAAAGTAATATGCAGAAACTAGAATCAATACAAACTAGATTTTCAAAATTATTAGTAAACAAGAAAACTAAAAATAGCTGTACAGGAGACTATAGTAGGCTATTCAAAATATGTAAAATTTTACCAGTTAGCCTTAAACATAAATACGTATTATTAGTCAATAACCATGGCGTTCGGGATAGTGACGCACTAGTTTCTAACAGGTATACTACAAGGTCGATGACAGCGGGCAAATATGATGTACCCAGAGTTATTAATTACTATGGCGACAGAACTTTAAAAAAACGCGTTCCCTATTTATTGAACACTTTGCCTGCTGACATCAGACAAGAAGATAATAAATTAAAATTCGCACGGAAACTTAAAAAATATTTGTTAGATTCTATTTAGTGCATTTAGGTTAAGTAGTTTAGTATATGTTGGGTTCTAGATGTAACTTATAATAAGAGAGACTCAATGATCTCACAGTTAAACTGCGTAAGCAGTTTTGTGGGGCAATGTATTAATTTTAAGGAATTTTTAATTTTTTAATAAATAAATAAAAAATAAATAAATAAAAATAGACACCCATGAATTACGAGGCCATGTTACCTATTATTTTTACCTGTTTCAGTTCGCGTAGATAATAATCTATAATAATAATACCAGCCTGTACTAACTAATAGTCCTTCTATAGTTTTAGGTAATCGATCCACGAAAACCCCAATGTGTTTTGTCTTCATATTCTGCAATAGTCCTGCACCAGCCGGGGATTGTCCTTGGGTGCTCTTGTGTAGTGACTTGTGCATACAGGGATAAACTCCTGTTAGTGACACATTTCTTCCTACATGTCTAACAAGGTCTCTGCGAGTTGGTTTTGGCCCCTGTTACGCCTTTCAAAGGTCCGGGACCCTAGGGTACCGAGAATCTCAAAGATATACCAGCTTGTAACTGTTTCACTGCAGGGTAAAGGCGTCTTCTCATACAGAGAAGACACGACCATTGATCACCACGCTTGGTCAATGCGGGTTAATAATAAGTTACAAAAATAGTTATTTATGCTACAAGTGCGGAAGGTAGGTGATTTCCGATGAGTGGCATTTTTATTCACGAGCGAGCGAAGCGAGTGAGTGGATAAATCGACACGAGTCGGAAATCATCTTACGTACGTGTATCATACAACATTTTACTATGCATTGTGCGAGGAAATAAAAACATATATAAATTAATAAAATGGCGGGCTTATTCAAGCGCGCTCAGCACATCCACAGATTAACTAATAGTTCCTCGGGCATATCTACTGCGCATGTGCGAATAGCTGTCAGTGTCACATCGTAACGCAATAAGGCACGAGAAAAATATACGTTCTGCCAAACACATTTAATGAATATTTTAAATTAGTTTATTGATCAAAATCTAAATCTAGAGTAATTAAAAACGCCTTTAATGAAGTATTAGATTTATTTTACATTTTATATGAATGATAATCTGTACTTAACTAATTTGTAAAACTTTTCTCAAATAATAAAAACTCTATGCGTCGGGCTGGTTATGGTTTAATTTTTGGAGTTAAAAATTAAAAAAGTACAGGAAAGTAAAAAGCACTAGTGAAAAAAAGTGACACTTTCCGCACAGTTTGGCTGCTTGGAAAACCGCTCTTTTCGAGGACATGCATTGTAAAAACTATTTTGATTGTTAAGAACAATATAAAACAAACATAACTGTCTCATTTAGTTACGTATTTTTTAATATGTTGAATTTCGTTGGAGAATTTTTGTTAATTTATTTTTAATCACTATTTATTGAGGGAAGAGTTAAAAATCTCCGTCAGACAGACAATGAATGACAGTGAGAGAGATATATAATCCTTATTTGTAATAATAGTCAAATTTAGATGATTTAACCCTGAAACCTGATTTATTTCAGCTTGCTTAAATAACAGATAGCCTAATTGAACTCTCACTTGCTGTTTTGTATTTCGAAAACCTGACAAAAATGTATGATGTTTAACCAATTTTAAATGTTTATTTAAAACATAAAGATAAACATTCACCAGCAAATGATCAACATAATATTAAACCAGATCACATCACTATCTCCACAAACACAAATAGTGTTGCGCATAACATATCGATAATATTACATCGATTTTCGATTCGCTCGTAAAATCGCCGGTTCGCGTTGATCCGAGATCAAAGGGTGACGGAACGCAACGCCAGATGGCGCTACTATCTGTGATGCGTTTGTGTAACCCACATTCAGCCAACAATATTAAATTGTGTGATTTACTGGATGAATAGTTTGTAGGAACGAGAATATTACTTGAACAATCGGAAATCAGGCATAATCTTAGTTGAATGCAAAAAAAATACATACTTTCTGCATACTGAAAAAACCGCCCAAGTGCGAGTCGGACTCGCGCAGGAAGGGTTTCGTACCATTACCGCAAAAAACGGTATAAAAATCACGTTTGTTGTATGAGAGACCAACTTTAATAATTATTTTATTCTGTTTTTACCCGACTGCCGAAGGAGGGTAATGTGTTTATTAGTACTTGTTGTTATAGCGGCAACAGAAATACATCATCTGTGAAAATTTCAACTGTCTAGCTATCACGGTTCATGAGATACAGCCTGGTGACAGACAGACAGGCAGACAGACGGACCGCGGAGTCTTAGTAATAGGGTCCCGTTTTTACCCTTTGGGTACGGAACCCTAAAAATAACTTCCAATGTTAGGCATAAGGTTTATCAAGCTGCTACAGCGACCGGATCCCCACTACCCTTTTAAACTAATCCAAAAAATACTGTTTATGGGTTATTGCATTACTTGGGAACGGCTAAACCGACATGGTTATTTTCCCTTATGTTTTTCAATAACCAAAGGTCCTCAGGGAATGACAAAATTGAAAAAATATTGCTCGAATAATTCGGGCAAATCTGAATTTGCTTTATATCAAAGGAAATGATCAGTACCACGCACTTGAGACCACGAAAAAGAGTGTAAAATAGTGCAAGATTGTAGTGGATTTTCTCCGTAACTCCAAAATTTAAATAACAACAACATAATTTAAGCAGCGCAGTAAACAAAGCTTTCGTCAAACTAACATTACTCACCAATGAGTCTGTAATGTTTATTGTCTAAATCTGAATTTATTAGCATCATAATCTATTTAATGATTGCAATAGCGCACTGTTGAAGCGATTAGAAGCTTACTTTCTATATAAACGTATAACCGCTGAAAGCTGAAATTGCCTGGCTGGAGGCTATAGTTTACTCTCCACAGGATCGCCCGGTTAAGCAGTAGCCAATCACTTAGATTGGACTGCAAGAGGATGCAAAAAAAAACTGATTTGGGAATTCAAAATTGAGACCAGTGACATTCGAAAACAATATAATTATCACGGGAAATACATATATATTATACACACACACACACATACACACACACACACACGCACGCACGCAACACACGCACGCACGCATGCACACACACACGCACGCACGCACACACACACGCACGCATATATATTATATTGTTTTCAGTGACATTCGATCAACGAAGGCGTGGCGATAGCGATTGGAAAAGTTACAAAAATGTTTAGAAATGTCAGACGCTATTGAAATATCACGTGATCAATCCCATACAGTTTGGCATTTCAACAATCACCTTCGCTGACATCGAATGACACTTGTCTAGAGCCCCTTTTCAAACTCTACTCTTGCATTAAAGTGTGACAGTTTTTAAATTCAATGTCTCAATTAAGAAAACGGGAGTATCAAAAACTCTAGAGAAGTATCATGGGATCTACCGTCAATCGAATGTAACATTCCTTATAATTTTAACTCAAAATTAAAATTAGTTTCTTTTTATGTATCTGTTTAGAATCACAAGCTGTTACGAAATAAACCCCAACAGATATATTCAATCAGCATTATGTTAACATCGACGCGTGTCCATCAATCCGAATGTATCAAAAAATTCTAGAAATCGCGCACTCCAGCGCATCTTATTTTTAGATAATCAATGACAGATGACGAAGTAGTGAGCGAGAAGCAGATAGTGCCGTCTCGCTTTATAATGGACGTAATTTATAATAACTTCATTTGCTATTTTGTGTATTGGCGCAGGTCGCATGAACGTAGAGATTTTCAATAAACTAAAATTGTACGATGTGAAGAAATAGTTTAATCTTGTGGCAGAAACAGAGAAAGCTGTCCATCGTGGACTGTGGTAGCCAACAAGATGTTAAGCACACATGGCTATCATTTACCTTAAGAATCTTTTAGGTAAATCGTAAGATGTGACAAGACCTTCACTGGCCCAAACATAGAAATTATAATGATCTGTTAAAGTTATCCACCACGCACTGGGCCCGCGTGGTGGATTACGACCCGTCCCTTCACTCCGTTTTCGCAGAGAGGAGACCTGTGTCCCAGCAGTGGGGACATTAATTGGCTGATGATGTGATGTGTTAAAGTTATCAAGGGTTCGTAATATGCTAAAACTTGGATTCAGCAACTGCTCTACTTATCGAATAGAAAAGCTAAGTTCATAAAAGTGATGTTTCCAGTAAGTCGTCAACATTTTTACATTTGCTTCATCATCATCATTTCAGCCAAAATATATCCACTGCTGAACATAGGTCTTCTCTAGTGTTGCCACATCAACCTTAGACAGTAGAATACACATTTTTTGTTAGATATATCTCAATACATAATTTGCTTAAAGTTGAAAAAAAACTTTAGGTTTCGCAAAATCGTACAATAAAAACCAGTCCCTAAATGTACTTCAAAATACAACACCACATTCAAAAACAAAGATAAACATTCTCAATATTAAAAACCAATAAATGTTTTTAAAACATCTAAACTAGAGAAGTCCATCCAAGCCAAAACTATCGATACTATTTTATATAAACATCGATTAAATTGACGCGTTACCGATTTATACATCGATTTTATTGCGTAAGGGATTAGAGGGTAATAAAATATGTACTAACGCGCGTTGCGAAGTAAATCACTCAGTACCTCTTCAGATACAGAGCTATAAATTATTTGACGGACTTTATCTGCTCGCGTTTGATCTACAATGTGTTTAGTTCTTTGAAAGAACGGAACAAAGATCTTTTCTATGTTTGTTTTACACCATGGCGGTGAAGATATGGTTTTCTTTAACTTTTGGTTACTGTGAAACTTGATTTCCTGCTGTGGATTCAATGGTTTTGAGTTGTGTTTCTATTTCTGTGTTGTAGTGTAGTTACAATTTTTGATTGATGTAGTCAGTGTGAGTTTTTTAATGATATTAAATGGTTTGCAGTGTACCTAAAACTATTTTGCTTTTCAAACAATATTCTGAATACCTACTGTAGGTACATATCATTGATTATCGCATTGTCTCTTTCTCTAAATATTTAGATATACAAGGCTATTGTACACCGAATAAATCTAAATAATAGAAAGTACAATGGTAGTTGTTTTTTTAATACGAGCAAAGATGTTTAAGAGTGACGTTTTATCGTATGTAAAAATTCTAGCTTACAAGCTTAGTGTTGCAGTGTTTGAAGGTTATTACAGACGAGGGTGGATTTATTCGCCTCCATAGAAAAAAATGCTTTTGGAAGAGGCTTACAGTTGCGGCTTCACGAAAGAGTATGCCTAATTTTATTTTAGTACCTAGATTAGTATAATGTACTAACATTGCAATATATTTTGACCGTAAAAATTAATAAAACATTCATCGCTTGTTTTATTATTTCAGTAAAGTTTATTAAGTTCCAAATTGATTGCTCAATGCCAGAAGATAATTAAATATGTTATGTGTTTGTCCATAAATCAAATAAAAATCTCGTAGACTTCTGAAACGTCACACAAACGTGTCATCAACTTGTTGACGACTCCAATAAAATCTGCATGCATCGCCCAGTTGGTCGCACAACTAATAAAACTTATAAATAAATATTAAGGCTTAAGGTCTTTGCACCAGACAAGGTTGGTAAGCCAATTACGACTAGATTTAATTCTAATTCATTCACAAATAAATGAAAGATATTACCATGGCATCCGTGCAAAATCTTCCGCGGATGTGGAAACCGGACACTAGTGAAAACAAATCAATCGTATCTAGTCACAGAATATTATCGATATATCGATTCAACTTGATCATAATCACTTGTACAACACTGGCTGTTTTTAAAAACCACTGCGGTATTCCAAACTGTTTCGATCGCGGAAAAAAAAAATTTCAAAAAATTTGAAATGTCACTCGCGGTCGCTTAGGCGGGAAACTGTAGGGCGGTCCGGCCGGCGCACGCGCGGTTGCCACTGAAACTGGCCGCTGCGTGCCAACTGCTGCCAACCTACGTCACCGCCAACGTTTGCCAAACCCGCCAACTTTCAGCCAACCATTTCGATACACCACGGATTGTTTACGTAGCGGATCATGTTGGGGGTATTGTATTTTGTCGCGTTGGTGTCACAGAGTAGAGCCAACCTTGTTTTGGCTTGAGTTAATGACACATAAAATAGTGTTATTTTGATGTTGGTCTTATAATACGGTTGATATCGAAGCTAAACAAAGCTTATGAAGGTTCACGCGGAATTGGAGTGAGGACAATGTTCGGGCCGCAGCTCGCTAGACGCTGCGACGTGACTCGCCTTACACGTTGACACGCTTGTCGGCAGTTCTGTGAAAACGTATCTAAATTAGTATCACAATAATTAGTATCGTCTGAGCAGAGAGAATGGCTAATCACGAAACTGGATCGTAGACGATGAACCTAGTTTCTGTGTGACGTCGCAGCTCTAGTTTTCGAGTTATTTAACTGTCATGGGGATTAGTTTCGCAGCCATTCTGGTGGAGTCGGAGTCTTCTATTTTAATGAATTTATTTTCGAGAGAGATGATACAATCCTAGCTAATCGTAACTAATATTGTAAATGCGAGTTTGTTCCAGTTTCTTAGCCAAATCGGTTCCGAATAAAATCTATTTAATACGAATGGATATATTTTATATAGGCAAAATCGCGAACAATAGCGAGTTTATATTAAAATATCAGCGTAGGAGGAATGTCGTAGGCAATGTCTACGAACATATTACCAACAGGTTTTCCACAGTTGACTCATGAAACTCCTGCGCATACTGAGGTACCTCAGTATGCGCAGGAGTTTCACAAGCAAACGTGTGTCAATCACACCGGGAAGTTGGCGAAAATTAGCTTGCAAGTTTTGATTACAGACTCCGGGACAGCTAAAATTAAATCATCATCATAACTATCATCATTTCAGCCGAAAGACGGCCACTGCTGGACATAGGCTTTCCCGGAGCGTCGCCACATTGACCGGTCCCGTGCGTCCCGCATCCAGCGGATCCCCGCAACCTTCACCAGGTCAACGGTCCACCTGATGGTAGGCCTTCTAACGCAACGTCTTCCGGTTCGCGGTCGCCACTCCAGAACTTTTCTCTATCAGCTTTAGTGATAGCTCTCAAGTTTAAGTGTCTTTTTAACCGACTTACCAACAAGTAAAATTTCACAATTTAAAAACCCCCGACGCATTTATCTTGCGAAAACACCCCGATTCAAACAGTAAAATGCCCATAACTTTTGAACGGCTGAACCGATTTTATTCAAACATAGCTAAGAACACTCTCGACAAAATTACCTTTCAAACAAAAAAAACTAAATTGAAATCGGTTCATCCGTTTAGGCGCTATGATGCCACAGACAGACACACAGATACACAGATACACAGATACACAGATACACAGATACACAGATACACAGCAACACACGTGAAACTTATAACACCCCTTCTTTTTCCGGCGGGGGTTAAAAAGGAGGAGGTTCTATGTTCGACTTCTTGTATGTTTTTTTTTTTTATGTATGTTCACCGATATCTCCGTCAATTTTGGACCGATTTTGAAAATTCTTTTTTTGTTTGAAAGAGTATGTTTCGAAATTGGTCCCATTTTAATTTGGTGAAGATCTGATGAAGAACTTCGGAGATATACAACAGAACTCTTCAATAAATAACGGCAAATCATTCGGAATTGCTGCAATCGCATGTCTGTTTATTGTATATACCATTTCATAACATAACATCACGCCAGTATGCAATAAAGGGGTACGCAGATCTCTCATTTCACTGGTTATTTTCAAGTTTAATGTTATTGGGGTGGTCTATTCTGGCGTTATAGAGTACCTTACTAAACAACTTGCCTATTTTAGGTAGGTACAACTAAAAAGGGAAAATAAAAAACTTTTTTGCAAAAAAATACTACCGACTTCCAAATAAAAAACTACAAAGTGAAAAATAATTTTATTTTTGGAAGTCGGTGTCCATATCGCAAAAAAATGGGAAAAAAGAAAGGCACCGACTTCCAAAAATAAAATTATTTTTCACTTTGTAGTTTTTTATTTGGAAGTCGGTAGTATTTTTTTGCAAAAAAGTTTTTTTTCACCTTAATAAGCTCATGGTACGGATCTGAATGACTCCTTTTCTGCAAATTAACGCTAATTCGGATATGGATATCAATAATGCTATTAACATGGATTATATTTGCATTTACTTGCTATTACCAAAGTAATTAACATTTCAGCCCAAAACAAAAGAAAATAACTTCACAACTCTCGTGTTAAGACATCACTAGCGCTCGCCGCCATCACTACGTGCCGGCGAACCCAAAATCCCACATCAAAGTTCACTTTGATCCTAAAAATTATAATATTAACAAAACTCCACCTGGTATAACTGAGATTTTGATACGAAACATTTGTAAGATATAAACAACAACACGACGTGTCCTCGCTAAAGGACAGGGCCGATGGTGTCCTCGACCGAGGACAGGGCCGGTGATCAGTTTCATTTCAAGTGTCTCAATGCCAGTGTAATTTCGGAAGATGTGATTAAAGAAGCACTGAAGTAGACAGTTATTACAGATGTTGATGAGAACAAAAAATCGTTTAACTGTTTGTTGATTCAAGGTTTATGTATGACTGGGTCTTGAGACGTTTTATTTTGTTCGATTTAAAAAACACTACCCGGTTGATGGCAATTAGGATTTAAACATAACTGGCGAAATAAGAGGACCTCTGCCGAGCCCTTCGGAGAAAATAGGTGCGATGTAATATAAGTAGGTGATACCAAAATGAATGCACAAATAATGGCGTTGCATTGCTCGGTTCAGTGACGTCAGTTATATGTTTAGGCATTCATTTTTGTGTAGCGTTCAATGAAAACGAGTATCATTGATGTCTTAGTTAAACACTCCTTTCCCTTTGTATTTGAAGGAAGATTGGATTCAGATTTCCTACTCAAATATTAAAGACTTTTTGGGCTGAGTCAAAGACCTAAATGATTCACGATGGTCAAAATTGGGTTAAAAATCAGGCTACATTCCCTGAAACGCAGCTTTTAATTCCGTCACGAAATATAAAAATAACTTAAGCAGAAATAAGCTTCATCTAAAATCAAGCAGAAACAATCTTTATTCAGAAATTGAAAAGAAATGACCTCAGAAGATTTCAGAAGATTCTGTCTTCATTACATTTTATTAACAACTTATTTCGTTGAACGCTGCTTACGTAACAGGCTTCCTAAAATGTGTGACATCATGTTCTTTGTGCAAAATGCTAAGAACATTCAATTTATCACCTCAACCATCTTATTTAGGATGATTTAAGGCCGTCACACTACATTTACTCTTAAACATAGCAACAAATCTTGGAAGGATTCTCAAAAATTTTGAGCTAATTGAAATTTTCTGAGAACTCAATGATATAGAACAGAGCTTGTTCAACGAATTAAGAATCACCTCTTCCTCAGTAAATTGAGTTAGTAATGTTCTGATGAAATAGTCTTAGTTTATTTAGGCTTTGTCTGATCTAGAAACGATAGTGAAACATACAATTTATGTGGATTTGAGAATAATATTTGAAAACTCCAAAAACAAAACCTTGTGTTCTGACTTTTCAAATGTTTACACAACGTAATCAATCTTTCATTAGACGGTATAAAAGGAATACTTACAAGAGCGTTTAGATTCTAAGTCCTGGGGCCTGACCATGACGTGTCAAAACTAACAGGGTTCTACTGTAACCGAGCTCTACAAGATAAATAGCTTAGGTAAGGCCCCAGAGTCCTTACTATGACGTGTAAAAGCCATAATAACTTCAGTGTGAGAGGGAGATGACGAATGCAGGACGAATAACATTATCCCTTTTTGACGTCGGCATCATAATGCGGTTGACAGTTGACACATCGTAAGGCTCCTGAAAATAAGATAAAACACACAGTTGTTTAGAGGTGGCTATATTCTTGTCCTCTTTTACCAAATACATACACAAATATCACGCCTGAGCAAAGCAAAACCGCCAGCCCGGAGCACCAGCCGCGGTCAAGGATTTGCCTAAAAGCCTTCGGCACTTTCCTTAGCGCACTGCTAGCGAGCACCAGTCGCGCATCAACAACCGAGAGGCAGGAAGCAGCAGTGGCGAGGTTCTTTAGGGAAACGCATAAATAACAATCACAGCAGAAGCCTACGCCAACAAAAGCCGACAAACGTTATTCCTACAGAGCTGCTTCTGAAAAAAATCTTTTAATGGAAATATCTCAGAAACACTTTGCCTACCCTGGGCACCGAACTTAGGACCTCATGCTCAGTAGTACGCTTGCTATCACTAGACCAACGACAATGAGGTAAATTAACGAGACAACTACACATCACTGGAATTAACATACATCAATTCTTCGTGAGCAACATTGTGGATGTACATCACCTACATAAATTTGCTGCCAAGAACTGATCATTAGATCACCGCCAATGGATTCATTAGCATTTTCTGAAGAATCGCAATAAATTCTCAACAGTAGAGTTTCCTCTCCAAGTCAGACCCAGAATTGTAAATTAGAAGACTTTCCTGTTGAAACATTGAACAATATATTTTAATAAAATAAAATTCTGGCACAGTGAAGAACAAACTAATACAACCAAACTATCAAAATAAAAGTCTTTATTATTTTATCGAATACTAGCTTTGCCCGCGGATTCGCTCCCGTGTGTCCTATGGAACAAGCCTCAGGAACGCTGGCAAATAGCACTGTCCCGATGAAACCCGTGCATTTTCCGGGACTAATCCCGTGCATTTTCCGGGACTAATCCCGTGCAATTTCCGGGACTAATCCCGTGCATTTTCCGGGACTAATCCCGTGCATTTTCCGGGACAAAAATAATGCATTTTCCGGGACAAGCTTAGGTGTCTAATCAAGAGTCGCAGATAAATTTGAAAGAGAGTTACCGCAGCCTTGGCACAAGCAACTGAAGGAACATGGGTGGGTTTTAGTCAGTAAAAGTCTGACACGCCTTCTCGCTTCACCCAGAGCGGGAAAAGACATTGGATGAAATCTAAATAAAAAAGATAAGGTGTCTAATCAAATCTTGCAAATTAAATTTGACTCACATCTCATTATCCGATTGAGCTGCAATTTGCAAATTTTTCGTTATAATGCAATAATTAAACATAAAAGCTTGATTAAGAAAAAAAAATATATGAAAATATATAATATTATATACAAATAAGTTATAATAAATCTGGCACTCCAAAAATCACATCATTACCAACTGTCAGAATAAAAATATCTCCATTACTTTATTGAATACTAGCTGTTCCCTGCGGCTTCGTTCCCGTGGACCACCCCACAGGACCCGTTTTCGGGATTAAAAAATAGCCTGTCACTCAGGCATAAATGTGGGGGATGGAGTTGCTCGCGTCCGTAGGATTTACCACCTTTTCCTAGGCCCACCCTACACGTATCCCCCGGGTGGTGCAAAACGAGCAACAACGCCGAGCCACGGGCGGCGGTTAAATAACCCGTTAATTGGTGTCCACTGGCCTTGAAGATCTAAATACCTTCTAGAACAGTGGCCATAGTGCCTTGGGAAAGTGCTATGAGATTATTTCCCAACCCCCCTTTTATGAAAATGTTGAATAAAGATAGTGAGATTTTGTCATGCGATCCGGCTAACACCCGGCGCCCTCCGGTATCCGGGCCGATGGGTGAGAAATTGGTTACCGAAGACTCCATTGAAGTAGGCGACCAGGCTTTCATGGTAGTGAATGTTACTGGCAGCAAGAAATATGTGCAGCAAGCATTCCACTCTGGCTTGTTCCTATCTCGACCTAGATGCAACTCCCTAGGTAGCACATCAAGCAAAGAAATGCAAGAGGCGGTGAACACCAGACAGCTTGAGGACAAAAATGTAGTTTTGTCACCAAGAGAACAACAACATGTTGTGAGTTCGAAGACAGCTACTTCTGCTAACGTTCTAGATACACCTCAACCACCTGAGTGGCAAAGAGTTCCAACAGCAAGGAGCTACAAGAGGAAGAAACTCTCACAATCGCCCTCACCTGAAGTTGTAACCTCCAATAGATATAGCGGACTACAGATTGACTCTATAGATGCTGAAGAACAACCTAAACAAAAACGAGTACCTAAACCCCCACCCATAATCTTGTATGGGGTTGAAGATATCAACAAACTGTCAGAACTTTTAAATACAGAAAAAAAAAAAAAAAAAAAAAAAAAAAAAAAAAACTCAGAATTACCAGCTCAAATGTAGAATCATACAAGAAAATTATTGGAATAGTCTGTGAAACGGGTCTCATAGGTCACACATTTAATAGAAAAGACCAAAGATGCTATAGGTTTGTCATAAAGAATCTACACCACACAACACCCCATAGTGCAATTATAGAGGAAATCGAAAATTCCGACAACAAGGTGCAAGGGGAAATCATTAACGTGAAAACATCAACATTGTTCGTAAACCTTATATCCGGTCCCAATAACAATGCAGTCAAAGCCATAACATCTATACACCACCAAAAAGTTTTAATTGAAGAGCCTAAGAAGAGATACTCAATCCCACAGTGTCAAAGATGCCAACAATATGGGCACTCGAAAAACTATTGCATGCGCCCATATCGCTGTGTCAAATGCGCACAGGCACACAAAACCTCGGAATGTCCGAAGAAAGACCGAAACACACCAGCAAAGTGTGCTCTATGTGAAGGTGCTCATCCTGCTAACTATAAAGGCTGCGAAGTTTACCGGGAAATTATGCATAGAAAATTAGGAAATGGGTTATCAAAGGTATCGCCATCAACAAAAGCTAACTACGAAACTGCAAAAGTTAATCCGGTAGAGCCAATACAGACACCTAAACATGCGCAAAGAAAATCTCACAGCGACAACAGACTCCAAACTTGAAATTCTACTCACACAACAAGCTGAAAAGCAAGACAAACTCCTTGATCAAATGTCATCAATGATGACTCTTCTTACAACAGTTATCAGCAAGTTAGTTCGGTAAAATGTGTGCATACAGATTGGCAACGTGGAACATTAATGGACTTATAAAGCGTGGAAATACTCCTTCATCTTGAGAAAATTGACGTGCTGCTTATATCGGAAGCTCACCTAACCTCTAGTCATATGTTTTCGATTAAGGACTATTGTACATACTTTACACAACATCCAGACGGAACAGCACACGCAGGGACCGCAATCATTATAAGAAAACACATTAAGCATGAAGTTCTTCAGGGATAAAGAATTGAGCAACTACAAGCAACCTCTATAATTGTGCACGATGGGCAAGATTCACTTGTCCTATCAGCGGTATACTGCCCACCTAGGCATGCAACAAAAGCGGAAAGATTTTCGGACTACTTTGGAACTCTGGGACAAATATTCTTGTGTGGAGGAGACTTGAACGCTAAACACACTAGTTGGGGTTCGCGACTAACTCTACCCAGAGGAAGAGAACTGCAGAAGAGTCTAAATGGTAATAACATATGTACCCTGAGCACAGGAGAACCTTCATACTGGCCGACTGATCCAAACAAACTACCTGACCTGTTGGACTTCTTTGCATACAAGGGACTTCCCAACTTATACCTGCATGTAGAAAGTTGCCAAGATAGTAGCTCAGACCACACCCCAGTGATAGCTACCATTAGCACAAATATAATTGAAAGACCGACAAGACACTATCTCTGCAATAACAAAACAGACTGGGAGGCATTCAGAGACTATATCGAGTCCAATGTAAATTTAAAAGTGCCTCTGAAAACAAATGATGATATTGAGGAAGCTGCTGTGTATATTACTCAGTTAATACAAACTGCATCATGAAAATGTACGCCAGAGACAAATCGCCAATCAGGTACCAAAAATGTCCCTAAAGAGATTAAAATGATGGTTCTGGAAAAAAGAAGGCTAAGACGAGTTTGGCATAGCAGCCGGCATTCGTCGGACAAAAGAGCATTTAATAAGGCGGCCGCTGAATTTAAACAGTACCTTAAGGAAATTGAAGATGAGACAATGAAGAATAGACTTAAGAACTTGAATGCTTCAGCTAGGAATGAATATTCACTGTGGAAAACTGTAAAAAATTGTAAACTAGCACCCCAACTGGCCAAAAATCCTATTAAGTTAAAAAAAAACACATGGGCTAAAAGTGACAAAGATCGTGCCGAGGCTTTTGCTTCATTTCTAGCTGAAGTTTTCAGTCCTAATTGCGATAACACAGGTACTGATAAAGATATCGAGAACTATTTGCAAGCAGACTTACAACTCAGTCTCCCATTGCCTAGCTGCTCACCTCGAGAGGTTCAAAGGGAGATAAGAAATTTGAAGCTTAAGAAAGCGCCTGGATTTTGCTTGGTGACAGCAGAGATATTGCGACAACTTCCAAAAAAGGCCATCGTCTTCATTTCTCAGCTCTTTAATGGTGTCTTAAGAACAGGATATTACCCAAAAGTGTGGAAGATATCCGAAATCATCATGATTCCAAAAGCGGGCAAGCCTCCACACAAAGTAGCGTCTTATAGGCCCATAAGTCTATTGCCTATAATCTCAAAATTATTTGAAAAGCTTGTGTCACGGCGATTAAAGCATATTTTGGAGGACAACAACATAATACCACCGCATCAGTTTGGGTTCAGGGCCGGCCACTCAACTGTGGAGCAAGTACACAGAGTGGTTAACTCTATTAGAGTAGCATTGGAAAAGAAGCAATATTGTTCTCCTGCCTTTCTGGACGTACAGCAGGCTTTTGATAGGGTTTGGCATCAGGGACTATTATTTAAGATGAAGAGTCAGCTTCCTCACAATTTATACTCCCTTCTGAAATCTTACTTGGAGGATAGATTGTTTCGAGTAAGAGTAAACGACGACTACTCAAGATGCTACGAAATAACAGCAGGTGTACCTCAGGGCTCGGTCCTGGGCCCAACTTTATATCTGATTTACACTGCAGACATACCCACGTCTGAACATGTTGTATCCGCAACCTATGCAGATGACACTGTACCGCCCTTTCCAGTAATAAGGATCCTCATGTGGCTTCTGCTATACTACAGGAACACCTTGACAAAGTAGATGTATTAAGGCGAGTGCAAATAAATCAATGCATGTGACATTCACTCTACGAAAGGGAAACTGCCCCCCTGTTAAACTTGGCAACGAAGTATTGCCTCACCAAGAAACGGCGAAATATCTTGGCATGCACCTGGACAGGAAACAGACGTGGAGAGTACACATAAAAAAGAAGCGTGATGAGTTAGACATTCTACTCAGAAAGCTTAATTGGCTTCTAGGAAGGAATTCATACGTGTCTCTGGAAAACAAACTCCTTATCTACAAAGCAGTATTAGTACCCGTCTGGTCATATGGTATAGAACTGTGAGGCTCTGCAAAAAATTGCAATGTTGAAATATTGCAAAGATTTCAAAACAAAGTCCTTAGAAATGTATCAGACGCTCCTTGGTTTCTTAAAACCAGTGAACTACACGAGCATTTACAAATAAACACTGTGAAGAAAGAAATTGAGCTCAAGACAAGTAGATACAAGGACCGTATAGAATCACATACCAACAGCCTAGCCACCACTCTAAGTGTACCACTGCACAACAGAAGGCTTAAGCGCCAGTATATATGGGATATTGTTAAATAGAACAAGTAATTACTGAAGGGGTGGTTTCTTCCGATGGGAGGACGAATCTCACTCGACAAACATACACACAGCCCATCTGTTAATGGCCTGGAAAGCCGATCGCAGGATATCAAACAAAAAAAAACTCAGGCATAATGTAGCTTTCTATTGGTGTAAGATTTTTTATAATCGTTCCAGTAGTTTCGGAGCCTATTCGGTACAAACAAACATACAAAAAAATCGTTCTTCTTTATAATATTGGTATAGACTATCGTAATGAATCAACATTCCCAGAAACAATATTTCCTTTATGCACTTTTCTTGACGCAAAACCATTTGTACACCACTATTCCTGGGTTTTCCAAACGCATGCCTACATCAACGGATTTTCCTGAATTACAGATGCAGTAATACGATCTAGATACTTGAGTTTGACGGGATATCCAAGATGTTAAATCCAACATCCTGTCAAGATCTTTAGGTGTAACCTAAACTATGTTTTAGATAAACTGAAATACTTTACAAGACATTGAAGGAGAGAAATTATGCAATTTTGCCTGAAGGTACCTACGGGCAAAATATTAATTAGCTATATAGTATTTTCGCGCGGCTTCGCTCACATGGAAAATTGGTACCGCAGAAACTAAACGATAATCTACCTTACTATGAGTAAAAGTTTCATATTCGAATCAGCGGGTCGATTCTTTAGACATCTGAAAATGACCTGTCAATTTATCTCGGTTGAAATGTTAGCACACTTCGAACTCACTTTATCAAACCAATTAATGACAGCAGGTCTAGTGAGGCAAAGAAGATACTGTAGTTCCTCAAACATCCTCCTGCGACTGACTATGTTGAGCCTGCAGAATAACTCCCTTCAGGCCACCAACTTCCATGGCCCACCTGGAAACCTTTAAACCGACACCGAAGCCAAGTAGGTCGCTGCAGGCACAACTTAGTTAGATACTCCAATGACCCGCAGTGCGATTGCTGAGCTACGTCCCAAACAATGCCTTCTATCGTGCTCTCTTTGCATAATCAACTGCACCCTGAAGGAACTTTGTGAGACAAGTAAAAACGCTGTTGCCTTGGCTGAATTTCGGTCAAAACGTATATAATTGAGAAATCATCGATACGACGAAAAAGAAGTGATCTCAGTCTGATTCTTGCAGAACATTACTGTACCTTCTTTCAAAACTTACCTTTACTAAATATAAAAACAACTTCAGATAGCTCATTAAGCAAGCAAGCAAGCTGCAATATGTCACAACGCACTTTCTTTGAGTCTCATCGTTATGGTGATGATAGCTTTGCATTTGCATTGCAACCAGTAACTGCTGATCAGGTTTTGCGATACTTCCGCCAGCTACAATCTAACGCTGAAGGCTGTGATAGGGTAACCCTGAATATGCTTTTGCTTACACTCCCACATACACTGAAAGTCATCACTGACATTGTGAACAGTTCAATTGTCTCAGCAACCTTTCTTGACATCTGGAAAACTGCTATCGTTAGGCCACTGCCTAAAAAAACAAATTGAACTGACTTAGAGGACCTTAGGCCTATTAGTATTCTGCCTTGCCTTTCTAAAATTGCTGAAAAGGCGGTATGTCAGCAGCTATCAAAATATCTAGAAGATAAAAACATTCTGCCTGAGCTACAGTCAGGCTTTCGCAAACAGCGTGGTACTTCTACGGCTCTTTTGGACGTGACAGATAATATTCTATCAGCACAGGATAAGGGCCTATGTACACTTCTTGTCCTATTTGTTTTTTCGCGAGCTTTTGACTGCATAAATAAAGATCTATTTCTATCAAAGCTTAGCTACTATGGATTTGACCAAAATACGATACACTGGTTCCAAAGCTATCTCACCGGCCGACGTCAGCGTGTGGAAATACGACTGAGCAATGGCTCGTCTCTTGTTTCGTCACTCACTTCTGTTTGCAGAGGAGGGAGGGCCCAATACTGGGCCCCATCATCTTTATTTTGTATTGTGCGGATATCATAAATTCCCTGAAGCGATGTATATACCATATTTATGCTGATGACGTACAAGTCTACATTTCCTTTAAGCCAAGTGACTATGACATTGCGATAAAGGATCTAAACGATGATCTTGACAGGATAGCGTGTTGGGCTGAAAATAACGGTTTGGTACTTAACCCTACCAAAACCAAATACATGTTGTTTGGAACTAAGACCCAAATCCGTGCAGTGCCAGGAACACTCAACGTTGCCCTGCTGGGTGAGTCGGTCAGTCGAGTCGGTGAGGCCCGTAATCTGGGTCTGAACATGGACGCTGGGTTGAGATATGAAGCGCACGTGTCAGAGTCAGTGCGCACTTGTTTTTACCGGCTTAAGGTCCTCTATAAAATAAGGCCTTATCTTTCAGAAGAGCTGCGGATCCAGCTGGCTGAGTCTATCGTGTTATCTAATCTGAACTATGCGGACGTAGTTATTGGCCCTCGACTGCTTGCAAGAACTGATCGACTGATCCAGAGAGTGCAAAACGCCTGCGCTCGATTCTGCTTCACAATCCCACCTAGAAGTCACGTAACGCCATTTTTAAATAACCAGTCAATCCTCAAGATGAAGTCGCGTCGCAAGTTGCACTTGGCATGCCTACTTTTTGGTGTTATAAAGCTGGATCGCTAGTAGAAGAGAATGCGCAAGTCGACAGTGGTCACAGCAACTCTCCACACACTCGCACAAGACAGCGGCTTTCAGGGGAAGTTTTAGATACGCCGCATCTAAATGCTGGAACAATATTCCCCCGCCGATAAGGAATCTTAAATGCCTTGTAACGTTCAGAGTTCGACTGCGGCAGTTTCTTATAGCCTCACAGAAAAAACTGGGGATGACTGTTTTGAACACGTCCAATCTGTCTATTTGGCATATCTCGTGGTCAAAACCTGTAAACAAAGGATAGGTATGGTCCCTTGGTAATTAAATAACTTACCTACTAATTTAAATACTCATGTTATTTACGTATATTTATTTATTGAAAATATATTTACCCCTCGAATGCTGTTAGCAAACACAATAGAAAAACAATTACTTCTATGTACCTCACATCACACTGTCATAACACCAACATATTACGACTGCTCAGCGACCGTATGTCACTGCAGGGATTCAGCAGAATATCAGCGTCAGGTATATTTGCCTGACACATGCTGAGCTGGACTCCCATCTGGTGCAATCTTGAGACGCACACCGCAATGTGTTTTAATTGAAGTAGGTATGTTACTTGTGTCACTTTTATTTGTATTAAGTTGTTTTTTCTTCTCCTTTTTTTTTGTATTTGGGCACCTTTTTTTTTCCAAATACCCACATGTATGTGATTTTGTGTGTTGTGCTGTGTATTTTGTGTGCACTGAATAAATGGTTTATCTATCTATCTATCTTTCATTATAATATCAGTTTAATTCAAGCATAAGACGCCTACTGACGGTAACTTATTCAGTTGAAATATTCTTGAGTTTCCCGACCTTACGCCTTTTGCTTCCAATCCTACCTTTATTTTACTGAAATAAACATTTTCATGCGTATAAATAAACATGCAAGTCCCGTAATAGAATTTTGTGGTTATTATTAGGTTCTTGATCACGCTGCCGTGTAGGTAGATATTGTAGTCACGAAACTTGGACGCCTGTTGAGGAAATTGTTCAAGGGGAAACAAGAGCCAATGACTGGTGTGCTGCTCAGCTATACGTCACGATAAGACAGAAAATCAAAGAATCTTGACTTGACCCTAGGAGAGAAGCCGTACTATGAAGTGCCAATCCCATCATGATTCCTTTGTGAGGGAGAGACGGTTGATTTACAGGACAAATAGCACTATCCCTTTTTACCCGACTGCCGAGGGAGGGTAATGTGTAAAACAGTCTATGTATGTTTGTTCCTATGTGGCGTTCTAGAGACCAAACACATTGGCCGATTTTGATGATTCTTACGTCAATCGATTCATCTTAACCTTACGAGTTTCACTGACTACATTCAAATTGGAAAATAGAAAAATGGGTATCAAAATAAAGGGTTTTAAGAGGTGATTTCAAAAATATAAAATACTTACATGTTTAAATGTAATTCGAAAAAATTATGTTAACTGAAAAGTTATAAATAAAAAAAGTTAATTACAACAAGAAGAAAATCATGCTGTGTAGTCTGAGGATATATCTGGTTTTGGTCAGCGAGCTAGCGAATATGTATCCTCCGACTGCACAGCATGGTTTTCTTCTTGAATAGTAACGTCTTTTTATTTCGCTTTCGGAATCATGATGGAATTGGCAACCTGCAGTACTCTCCCCGGCGGCAGACGTCCATGTTGAGGTATTTGTGTGTGCACTCGTATTCGACGCGTATTTTTGGATAAATTCGGATCCGCTTTTATAGTGTTCGCAAAAATCACGAAAAATAGTCAAATACGATAGTGCGCCTCTAACAATGCCTTTCTTTTCTCCACACGGACATTATGATATTACTTAACAATGCCACATTTTGACAAAAGACAAAATTGTTCGTTTCTCAAGCTGTCATGCTCATGTTATGTTCAGTGTTTCAAATATCGACGAAGTGTCCGCTTTTAAAATCAGGAACGACTGCGTGAAAGTTCATTTATAAATTTGTAAAATAATATCTAAGACTTCTGCATTTTAAACTTCAAACATAAAGTTAGAACATAATTTTCGGTCTTATCATTTGATATGTCGGACTTCTTAGTAGGTCATTTGTTGTATCACATTTCTATGTCATCAATCATTCTCTTTATATTACGTAATTTTATTAATAACGTTTCTGTAATCTAGGATTAATTAGTTACGTGTGACAGTGAAATACGAAGATTGGATTTCAGCGAGCTATTTCTAAACTTTGCGACTGTCACAAAAAAATGGATTTCTAAAAGAAATTCACTTCAAAGACTTTTATCCAGAACAACTGGGCTTGGTAACAGGAATTATCATCTCCTTATGATGTTCTTTTATATGTTTTATAAAAACTTATTTAAGTAGGCACTTTCATCTTCACAAATAGAAAAGTTCATGAATATAATCATATTCACGCATGGTGTATTACTTTTATGTCAATTTTATTATTTCTACGAAGAATTTATGGTATGACAACAACTACAGTAAGAAAACCAGCTACATAAATTAACCTTTTTGTGTGTTTGAGACGTGGATCCACGTTGTCCAAACCTAACGAACTTTTTAAATGCGATTTGGTGAATTAAACCTTGGGTTTTTTGGGTTTATCTGCCGGGCGAGCACGGCCTCTGTGAAAGGCTTGAGTCATGCATTTTACTACAGTTTTGTTCCCAAACTGTTATAAAAATGGCTGACTCAAGCCTGTCACAACAGGCCGTGCTCGCCCCGCTGGTGACTTGTGACGACACACGACAGTAATCATTACGAGCGCGGGCGAAACACACGAAAGGTTAATTTTGCGGATAACAAAGACTCTAGACAAACTGGCACGATTTGGTGAAAGCGATTTTCGGGATCCCAAAATGTTTGTGATGAACCACGTGACATCGGTAGAAGTCATGGTAGCGCATGTTAATTCCATTTATTATTGACTTTTTGATACACTCGTTAATCGTTAACGGTAATAGCCTAGCTAGAGCCCCTTGTGTATATCACACATGTCTTTTCAAGAATAGGTACCGAAAGCTTTCTGTAATGTTTTACATATCCTTGTATTCGGGCAGATTAGCATTTAGGTACCACAGGGCAGAGAGTTAAAAGCCTGAAGATACCTAGACTTATCAACTACGCCACCCCACCCCGAGACACTACCGGTTCGGAAGCCGTACCAATCGGCCTAACGAGTCTTTCGGCAATTATTCTTTCGAATAGCTTGGCAACCCCATCGAGCAAGACAAACGAGACGATATGCAGAGGAAAGAGCATTGAGGTACATATTAAACGAAACACCTGCTGAGTGCTCGAGGGATATACCTACCATAATTATTTTAACTTCGGTGCGTATGAAGTTATTTAAGAACCGGTTTATTTATACAATAAAACAATGCACATTTGGCATGCTGCGTCCGTATGAAGATCAAACATAATGCACAGTTGAATTCGGTTTGGTGTGGTTTAAGCACTTACAGCTTTTTACAGAAATCCATAAAATGGCTGTAAATAAAATGCATTAAATAAATTTCAAAGGAATACCAAAATTATTGCCTTTTACAGATACCTTACAACTGTTTCGGGTACCCTAACGCCTCCTCTGCATTGCCCACTATCAACAACCGCCTGGTGGGCAACCTGATTGGACTAATGTGTAATCCCACGCCCTAACAATGATTGTAGAACAGTGAGATCCCGTAACCACTGTCACTGGGACTTTTTAAACCATTAATTAAGGCCTGGTCTAAAATATCTTCACTAGAACAATTTTCATTCAAAGGATGACAAACACTTTACTACTGTTATTGACATAATAAATCAACTCACAGATGAAATAGTAACATAAAAATAATTCAAAACAAACTTCACAAATGGATAAACATCAAAAGACTTTCTGAAATAGAACTGCAATCCCTCAAGACTAGTCCTGACTCCAAGTCCTGAATCAGACCTAAATAAAGACCACAGAGCTTCATAAAAAAGACCAAAAGGCCCTGTGTGCCGGGCTAGGTCAATGACAGATAAGAAGAGCAAAACAAGCGAAGATCATGACGCGTCGCCGCGGGACAACATGTACATAAGTAGGTATGAGCTGACAATGGAAGTGCACTTGGCAACTGGCCAAAAAATTTAAGTCAGCTGTATCCAGAGTCTGGAGTATAGGTTTAGAGCTAGGGTGACCAATGGCAGATTCATCGTTGTAAGATTTGTTTAAGTTTTAGCCCCAAAGTCCCCTTACGCACTAGCGGTTGGCCGCCTAGGTAGTTCATTTGAGCGGCCAGCCGCTTGCCGCGGTTGGAATAGCGGCTGACCGCCATGGCCACTAAACACTAGTGCGTTAGGGGGCCCTAAACGTGGCATTTAAACTTGAAAGATCTAAAATTAGCCATATTCTTTTGAAAGGTCTGTATTTCTGACAGTGATAAATACATTTCATTGATTTATACAATTAACTTGATTTTTAGTTCTTCGATCTGTTTTGTAGTGTCCCAAATGGCTATACACGACCACACTTTAGAGGACCTGCAACTGCACTGGTGCTGCAATTACCGTGGTCACCTACTGGGCCCCATTTGGGGTCGACTCGAAAAAAAGAAGTTATTATCTCACAAAATATGAGCTGGTCATCGTTCAGGAAAGAGGTGGTGATTCTAAGTGCCTAAAGTAAGTTATCGAAGCTCAAAACTTTGTCCAGTCAGCTTAGTTTGTAGTAAGATTGTTGAGAATACTAAATAGTTGAAATACGTATTAGAGTATCAAAATAAAGAACAATGGCGAGATTTTAGCTGACTTAAATTTGAGCGTCTGAAAGTGAGTTATATACGAAAGACGTTCTATTAATTGTCTACATTTTTTTAATATATTATTGGGCTGGTTCAAAATGGATAAAAAAAATCATAATAAATAAAAAGTTATTTGATTTTTAGATAATTTCTTTAGCTTGGTGTTGCCATTATATATTTTATCTGCCAAGTGACAAGTAGTAACTATATTAATTAATAATATAATTAATGTATTTATTGAAGTAAATGAGTTAACAATACAGTTTATGTCTAAGTATAGATGTTCCTCGCAGGTAGGTAAGAATATTGTAGTGTAGTAGAAATAAATGAATTACTTTTAATTAATGATTGGCAAAAAGACTAGTATCCAAGTTTAAAAAATATAGCTTGGTTGTTGACGAGGACGACGACCTTTTGATAAACGTCAAAGTCGCTTAGTTTAAATAAATATACTCTTTCCAAAGAGTATATTATACATTTTATGCTGAAATAACTAGGTAAGGGAAAAACGAATGCGATATTCCCCTTTTACTTCCACGAAATTGAATAATATTACCTATTAAACACATTATTAAAAGTTACCCAGACATAACCTACAAAAGTTTATGACTGAATATCTATTATTCTCGAAATTCTCGAACAAAAAATCTTGCATAAACTAATTCAGAACATCACCCTGAGTTAAACCAGATATTTTTCATTTAAAGACGTAGGAATTTAATCTCAGCTAAAAAAATGTATGGGCACCTGCCATTGTTCTTTGAATGCTCCTTGACTCCACGAAAATTCCCACAATCCATAAACACGTGGATCAAGCAACCCTTTGTCAGATATTTCCTTGTTCTCAAACAAACAACACATTCTACTTAAAGTCTTCAACAATACTCTCCTTTTCCCAAAACTCGTAACTTTGTTTATTACGTGAAGACAGATTGATTTTCAACACCTTTTATATATTTTTTTGCAAAATCCGTTGTTAACAAGACCTGACTTGACTTTTGATGTTTCACTCGAGAATCGTAAACGTCAGTGAATCGGTAAGGATCATTAAACTTAAAAACATACGAAATATCAAAGAAAGCTAGTGAAATGTGATGAAAAGATTTTTAAACTACGAGTAAATGAGGTGAATCTCTTGGAAAAAAGTATTTAAAAAAATTAACAAGTTTATTGAACCGAAAGATACTAAATGTAATATCACTTGCCACTACGCATCCAGGTCGTCGCCTCACCTAGAGGGAGGCCTTCCACGCTGCGTCCCGGTACGCGGTCGCCACTCTAGAACTTTTCGGCCCGGTTCTGCGATCAATGTGCCCTGCCCCCTGCCACTTAAGACTGGCAATTCTTCGTCTGCGGGCGTCCGGTGGATGCGAAATGCACAGGACCGACAGTGTGGCGACGCTTGGGGGAGGCCTATGTCCAGCAGTGGACCGCTTTTGGCTGAAATGATGGTGATGATGATGACTACATATCCAATGAAACACGATGGTAATATTTTATCTGGTTGAGGAGTTGCTATGGCCATCTTCCGGCTCTATCATAAAACCCTTATTATTCCATCATTTAGATCATTTCAATGTCTCCTAGTTACATAAGTACGCCAAGTTTAAACTTGCGGATGCCAGGAAGTGCTTGTAAAATGGATTGCTAGGTTTCGGACACCCATATGAAAAAAGATAATATAAAGCTTGTAATAATAATAAAATGTGACGTAAATAAAAAAAAATCTCGAATTTTATTGGATTGGGCTATCATCACTGACAGAACTATTGTTGCCAATAAGCCTGAGATAGTGGTGATAGACCGACTAGAGCGTCGCGCAATGATTGTTAATATAGCGGTCCTCCATGACGAGAACCCCGTGAAGGCTGAGAGAGATAAGAAAAGTATGTATCTTGATCTGGCTCGCGAGGTTGTCGACATGTGGTATGTGAATACAGCAGTCATTGTGCCGATAGTCGTGACGGCCAGTGGCATAATAGCCAAGAGCCTCGACGAACATCTGAGGAGACTCTCTTGATCCAGAAAGCGGCATTCCTGGACACGGCGCGTATAGTCAGAAGGTTCCTCTCTCAGGAGCCCGGCAGCTTGGACCCTGTTCCCGATACCGGTGGGCTGCTATTTTTGTATTATTAAATGTTTATTTTTATTTTTTATGGAGTAATATTTAAAAATATAAAAGTATGTATATATAATAAATAAACGAAATAAAAGGTGATGAAAACAATTCACACTTAGTAACGTGTGGTAAATCTGTCTGAAAAAGTACAGTGTGAACAATATCATATGAATTAATTATGCCTGTTCAGTACAAATCTCTGTTAAGCCATTCGCATTAATTTTGTTGTTGTGGAGGTTTAAAATAATTTAAATAGCTCTTTATGTTTTGTCTGCTCGCTTTTACTTTAACAATGCTTATAATAACAAAGAGTTTTATGTAACTCTCCGATTTCTGAATCACACTAAAATTATAAAGGCGAAACTTTGTGAGTGTGTCTGTTTGTATGTTTGTTACTTCTTCAAGTACAAACGGCTGGACGGATCTGGATGACATTTGGCACAGTGATAGATTATAGTCAGGAATAGCACATAGGATACTTTTTATTTCGGGAATATGTTCCCTTGGGATAATTTTGGACATATTCGCGGGCGTATCCGCTGACAGTAGCTAGTTAAAAATATCTCTATTTTAGCTTGAAAATCAGCAACTTTGGCATGATAGCAAGGTTTGAACGTTCTTAAATTCTCAATTCAGAAAGCAGAGCTAGCCTAGCACCAAATAAATATTCTTCTCTTAACTCATGAATTCACTGATAGGCAACACAACCTAAACCAATGGGTAAAAGTTCACCATTTTATACGATGGGTGATCCACGGCTTGTATTTTATTTTAACTAAATTATCCATAAGCCATAGGTTTATGATATACCGGCCACGCAACATGGACTATAAATAAACCGTAATCCGTACGATAATTTGCTTCGCCCGAATTTTCCATTTCAGAACCATCATTATCGAATTATGCTTATTACATAGTAGTTATTACATAACCATTATTTTAAATTACCTTTTCCGAGCGGCTTCACCCGTATGAAAGACGGAAAATTTCTCACAGAAACCGGGGTACCTACCACCTACGTAATAAGTTTTGTATCATAAAATGTCCTTGTCCAGGTTATGGCCTACCTGTTTACTAAATCTCGTCCAAAATCGTTCAGGCGTTTAAACGTGATTAATTAACAAATATCCCAACATTCAAGCATACAGTCTGTTAGTTTTCAAATATTATTAGGAAGTAAAAAAATTGGGCTCACAAGACGGTAGTAACCCGAAAGCCCTCTATAAAGCTTGTCGTCTACGGGCTACGAAGCGTAGCACTATGCTACGACAGACCTACGGATACTTGCTGCAGACCGTATCGAACGGCGCGGCGTAGCAAGTTTAAGGCCTACGAAATGAATCTTGAGCATGTGCTACGTTATCTCCGAGTAGTTTCTGCACTCCTGGTACACAAATTGTCTAATAACGTTTTAAAACGCTAAAATTACTGTTAACACTTTCCGGGTCACTTGACTATTTGCAAATGTAATGATATGACACTTCAAAATCCCATACATTTTGTCATACCGTCTACAGCCGTACTACCTCATTACATATATTTTTAAATTTTTGATATGACAAATACGGCCACAGACGTTGTACTTGTATGGCTCAGTCTACGCCTGTCGGCGGTGTGCATGTGTTGTTTTGGTGCATAAGCACTGCGTATGTGTGTGTTGAAAAATGACTCGAAAAGAGTTTGCCGTGACACCCACGAACAAATGAAGTCGCGTGATGTGACACTAGATCATGTGCTTCTTAGGAATACTATGGGCAAGCAACGGCTATCGACGGTTTGCCAAATTACATGAAATAAAGTTCACCGCCCTTAGCCGTACTGTCACGTAACGATATACCGACATAACGTCAAGAGGCGGTCTGTCCCGGAAAGTGTTAATAAATTCTTGAGTGTTTCATATTATGAAAATGTAAACACGACCATCAAAACTTCATACTGAATTATTCAGTACTTATGTTGTTTCATGGGAAATATGTACAGTTGATCCGAGCGATGTACAGTCGATGCAGTACCCAAGACCGGTCTACAGTGGGCACTACTGACAGGTTCAGTGTGGAAGTCGGCTTGCAACTAGGATCGACCTTCAGTCCTTACCTCTTCCTGATTATTATGGATGCTCTGACGTCGGACATACAGGAAGAGACACCCTGGTGTATGCTGTTTGCCAATGACATTGTGCTGGTTGCCGAGAGTGGCCTAGAGGTCCAGAGCAGATTGGAAGTGTGGTGGCAGATACAGAGTGTTGGCTTGAAATTGGGCAGAACCAAAACAGAACGGTACCTAGGGTCACGTGTCCAAGGGGATGGCGAGATAGACAGAGACGTAACGCACTGGATCAACTCAAGATGGACGACATGGCAAAAGGTCATTGGAACAACTTGCGACCGATGGATGCCCCTGTAGTCCTTGATTACTGTTTGGATCAGAATGTTGGGCTATGAAAAAGATGGATGAAAAGAGATAAGAATGTTGAGATGGATGTGCGGAGGATTTGAGTGACGAGAATGGATAAAGTGAGAAATTAATATATTAGAGAAAGTTTAAAAGTGGCGCCAGTGACAGAAAAGTTAAAAGGAAACCGTTAGTTCTGGTACGGTCATGTGACGAGAAGGGATGAAACGCATGTTACTAAAAGAGTAATGAATATAAATGTGGATGTATAGGGGGAGGGACTAAAGAAAACATGGATGTGTAATGTTGGGGTTTCGCAAAGCAGACAACCAGTAGGTCTAAGTAGGATTTATTGAATGTCTCATTAAAACATACAGTACAGTTACAATAATGCGCGTTACGTAAAGTACATATTAAGCATTAATATGATACCGTTTTGTTAAGGGTAATACTAAGTAGATTTACTTAAGGCTAATACACTTCACCTCCCGCGAAAGTGAACACTTCACCTCCCGCGAAAGTGAAAAAAAAAAAAAAAATCATACATAGTTTTTTTTTTTTTTTTTTTTTTTGTTTACTAACAATATACCATAAACCGAAGTTAACATCTTAAGTAAAATAATAACTATTTCTAATCTAGCTCACAAATTTCTCATTTAGTTACAGTTCAGTTTTTTTTTTTTTCTTTTTTCTTTTATTCATAATAGGGTCTAGTCCTATTCTTATGCACTAATTCTATTTTATTATTCTTACTTATTCTAACATTACAACCTAAATCTTCTATTACTATATAAGGACCTTCTAATATCGCATCTAATTTCCGACCTGTCTCATTTTTCAACAAAATTAAATCATCTTTGTCATATATGAATGGATTCATGGATTTGTCATACAAACATTTTCTTCTTAATTTACTATTAAACAAATTTTTCTTTGCATCGGCATGAGCTAACTGTAATCTATACTTTAACTGTAAAGGATAGTTGTCAATATTGTACAATGGTTCTAACGTATCAGTAATTCTACTGGGTATTCTACAAAGTTTGCCAAAAACAAGCTCATGTGGAGTGTAATTTGTTTCGCTATGGACTGTGTTGTTGAAACTAAAACACCAGAACGGTAACCAATAACTCCAACCGTCTGTGTGGTTTTCACACTGAATCCTTAAAAATGAACCCAGGGTTTTGTGCGCATTTTCAAGAGCTCCAATGGACTGGTGATGGTAAGCTGTTGAGGATAACTTTTCAATATTAAGAAGTTTACATACCTGTTCCATAGTTGCTGATATGAACTCTGCTCCACGGTCAGTCGCTATGATCTCAGGAATGCCAAAAATTAAAATAAAATATCTTACAAATGCATCTGCAATGGACACAGTTTCCTTATTTTTTATGGGAACAGCTTGCACATATTTAGTTAATTCACATTGCATAGTCAATATATAGCAATTACCGTCAATGTCTCTATCCAAAGGTCCCACTAAATCTAAATAAATTTTCTGAAATGCCGAGGAAGCCGTTGTGGTTAGTTCCATCGGCTGTTTAATATATCGAAAATATTTCGATTTCTGACATTTCGTGCATTTTTTGACATAATTCTGGACGTCCTTATCGATACTTGGCCAGTAGTATCGTTTTTTAATCGTATTTACCATTCTACGGACTCCAGCATGACCACTGGATGGTAGCAAATGGAAATCGTTCATAATAATTGTCTTTTCCTTGTCGTCATTTATTTTCTTAACTCCTCGCAATATACATACTCGTGGTCCGGACCACTGCGTGAGTGAAGATATCTCATCGCATATACTCTTTATAAAATCTATATTCTCTTCGTTTTTAATTATACAAACTTCATCGATACGTATCTTTTTACAAATATCATTTAATTTCTGTACAAATTCGGCTCGCGAGAAATGTACCTTGAAATCAAGATTTATAAACAATTCCTTTTTATTTGCAATAAACGCAAAACATTCAATTTCCTCTGATATCTGGTTTTTTACTCTCAGCTTTTTTAATTCATTACCTTTAATTAAGCACATTTCTACGGAGTCTATCGGTTTTCTTAATATATCCACAACTCTTGGTTGATCAGACCTATTGTTAGTGAATTTACTAGGATCCGTTGCCCCAGTTTCATCCTTATTATCATCACACAGATCGTTCATTCTCTTCTTCTGAGCTCTAGTCATCACAGCTACAATTTGTTCATGCATACTCTTTAGTTCATCTGATGTCATATACATTCTAGACAAAGCATCCGCTATTACGTTATTTTTTCCTTTTACATAAACAATTTTAAAATTATATTCTTCCATAGTTAATCGAAATTTGAGTAATCTACTAGAAGGATCTTTCAAACTAAAAAGGTAAACCAAAGGTTTGTGATCCGTCATTATGGTAAATTTTCTTGCATATAAATACGGCCTAAAATACTTTAAGGACCATACTATCGCTAGAAGCTCTTTTTGAATAGTAGGATAATTCTTTTCTGCTTTATTTAGCGGTCTACTTGCATAAGCAACTGGTCGAAGATCTTTATTACACAGCACTGCACCAATACCTGTGCCTGATGCATCTGTTTGTAGCACAAATTCATTGTTATCAGAAAAATCTGGATATTGCAAAATAGGTGAAGAGATTAACGCTTTTCTCAAAAACTCAAAAGCACTTTGACACTCATTACTCCAAACGAATGGTACATTTTTCCTACATAATTTATTCAATGGCATTGCTATATCTGAAAATGACCTTATAAATTTCCGATAATAGTTACAAAAAGCTACAAAGCGTTTAACTTCGTCTGAACTTTTAGGTGTTGGATAATTAACTAATACTTTAGTTTTGTCTGGATCAGGCAAAACTCCTTCTTCAGATACAACATGGCCTAAATACAAAATCTCTTTCTTTAAAAATTGACACTTTTGAGGATTCAATTTTAAATTGACTTTTCTTAATCTCTCCATGACATTAACTAAATTTTGATTGTGATTATATAGATTTCTTCCAAATATTATCAAATCGTCTTGATAAACTAAACATTTCTCATTGGTTAGACCAGACATTGCTACAGACATCATACGGCTGAAAGCACTAGGGCTTGTCTTAAGGCCCATAGGTAGGCGTTTCATCTGATATTGACCTGAATTCGTAGTAAATGCTGTAATTTTACGACTCTCGGGTTCCAAGGTCACTTGATAATAACCTTGGTGAAGGTCAAGATGACTGAAGTAAATAGCACCAGATAGGGAATCTAAAATTTCTGTTATATTGGGTAACGGGAATTTATCATCACAAATAGTTTCATTTAATTTTCTGTAATCTATCACTAACCTCCATTTCTTTTCACTTCCTTCGCTACTTCTTTTTGGTACTAATAAAATTGGGCTTGACCATTCACTATTCGACTCTTCTATAATATCATTTTCTATCATTTTACTAATTTGCTTATCTATTTCTGGTTTCAATGCATGTGGCAACCTATAAGGTTTAACATAAACAGGTGTTGAATTTGGCTTTAAAATTATAGATTGTTCATAAATGTTTGTTGTAGTTAATTTATCTCCATTTACATAGAATTCATCCGCATATTTCGTACATATCGCCTCTATAGATTCTTTTTCTTCTCCATTTAAATGACTTAAATTCAATTCCGATAATAACGATTGAACTCTAGGAACATTAATGTTGTTATGACTAAATTCACAAACGTCATACTCACTCAAAGATTTTAAATCAGGAGTAAAGAATGGTAAGGTAATGTCTTCCTCACATACGTTTAGTATTTTAACAGGCATTCTATTATTTATTACTTTTGCTATCGTATTTGCTAAAAATACATTGTTCGTTAACTCTCTTCCGCAAACAATCACATCTTCATTCATAATCTGATCCACAAAAATAAAATGTATTGACTCTGACCTAGCTGGTATAGTTAAAGTATTCCTTATCCTATCACTTTCATCCACTAAACTGAAATGATATAATTTCTCATTCTTAACCAATGATAAAATATTCGAATTTAAATTAATATTTGCTTGAAACTTTTTTAGAAAATCTAATCCTATGATTCCATCAGCTTTTAATGGTAAGGAGTCAAAAATAAAAAAATTGTGTGAAAACGTTTCGTTGCCATTTCTCAGAATTAAATCTACTGAACCTTTAGATCTACGCTGTCCTCCTATTCCATTTATTAAAGTGTTGTCTCCATGAGTAATACAATTTTTCGGTACTGTTTCATATTTTATAATAGACAATGTAGCGCCAGTATCTATTAGCCAATAATATTTAACATTATTAATATTAAACGCTACGTATTTAGCATTGCCATTACAAGATAGAATTAAATTTTTAAAATCGAAAAAACTGATTTGGATTTTCTAAATCTGGCTTGGGTTTATTATCACCTTGTGATTGTGCCTGTGGTATATTATTGTCAATATGAACACGTTGGCGTTCAGGGTCATGTTCAACAGAATATACACTTGGACCTTGTCTTTGATTTCTAAAATATCTTGGACCTCTATTACCTCTTTGACCGTTTGGTGACCCACGGTAGTAACCTCTAAAATTACCACGAAATGCTTGTGGGTAAGCACCACTATATTGGTGACGAGAACCACGGTTATAATAGCTATATTGACCACGCATTCTACCTCTTTGATTTGGGTTACGGGAACCATGACCTTGACCATTTGGTCGTCTAATATTTTGATAACCATGTCCATTTTTAAACACATGCATGACGTTACCTGATGAAGACTGGCAGGATGTAGCCTCCTCATCTTTTGCAGCTTGGATGGCGTCTTTCAGGCTAGTGTAGTTTCGGGCGGAGATAATTGTGCTTAATTTGGAACTTCGCAGACCACCTGAAAAACGTTGTAGGGCAAGTTTTTCATTCAATGGCTTTAAAACTTTGAACGTTTCCGAATTTCCGTCTGCTTGGGAAATTGTTAATTCGGTGAATAATTTTTCCACTTCGTAGCCATATACTTCGACATACCTTGAACCTTGTTGCACATTCTGCAATTGAGTCTGTACGGCAACAAAAGATTTTTTGGGCAATAGATGTTGTCTCAAATCGGTAATTAATTCTTTAACTGATGTATATGATGTAGAAATTCTCAATTTAGCACTTTCAGAGAGTCTATTTTTTAAAACAAATATAATTAATAAAACCTCACCTGATTTATCCAGCATGTCCGCGTACATCTCTACTGAGTCTATCAACCGTTTAGTGGTGTCCTCAACACCGTCCATTACTGGAATTAAACTACAAGCCACTCTTAGGTCAAACTCCATTTTTTCTAAATTTACCTGAATAGGGATAACACACAATTTATTTATCTCTTCATATAATTTCTTAATATCGTTAAAAATCTCTACTGCCGATGACAACTTATCATTCTTACTACTCTTTAACAATAAAATTATTTGAGTACTTTTATCGAAAATATTTTTAGCTTCCGTTAACTTTATCTCAATTACGTTACCTTTATACCTACTTTGTCCCTTTTTAATCAAATATTTCCGAATAGTTAACAATGTTTGACAATTATTTATTAAACTATCAGTCATATTCTAAAAATAGCATATCTCCGTAAGTAGTTACACACGTAAGTCACAAACAAAGAATCAAGTTCAACATTATAAGGAAACGACACACAGGTTATCACTACGTTGCAGTTTTGCGCGCGGAGTATCAAGTTCACGTATAATCACTGCACTATCGAAGCTCGTTTAAGTTATTGCGTTATGAAATGTGACACTTGTCTATAAAATAATGAAACGCTTTCTTTATCTCACGATGACGCTGAAATGTGATGTGGGCGGGCCAATTTCAATTGGCAGGTGAAGATTCGTTGACTCGTCCTCGTATGGATGCTCTAATCCTCTGCATCGTGCTGAGCCCAATTTCCTCCTGCATCCATCTGCGATGGCACTTCTTGTACACACGTATCCAGATGTAGATGGCCAGTACCAGTATACCAGCAAGAACGATGTAGGTCACGATGCTTAAGTGCTCAAGGTTGCTTCCCATGGTCTTCAATGTACCGTCATTTTGTCCTCCAGCAGCATTCTGGTTAAGGAAAACCTCTTCTTTCTCCACATTTGATCGACACATCGTAAAAATTTACTTGAGAAGAACTGTCCGAAAATAACGCCGAAAACTTTTAAATGAAAACGCGACAGTCTAAAAAATTTAGAGCCCCTTGGCAGGCCTTGATGGCAGGGTCGCCATGTAATGTTGGGGTTTCGCAAAGCAGACAACCAGTAGGTCTAAGTAGGATTTATTGAATGTCTCATTAAAACATACAGTACAGTTACAATAATGCGCGTTACGTAAAGTACATATTAAGCATGAATATGATACCGTTTTGTTAAGGGTAATACTAAGTAGATTTACTTAAGGCTAATACACTTCAGATGGACTGTGTGAAGAGTGATATGAATGAGGGAATCAGTGATGGCGTGACGGGGGACAGGCCGGTATGGAAGAAGAAAACGTGTTGCGCCGACCACAAGTAACTTGGGATAAGGACAGAAAGATGATGGTGATACGATATTTTAATGTTTTGCAGTTTAACCTTCCGGCTAGATTTTTTTTTTGTGTATTTTATGCACGAAGAGAGTTCGTCTTTTGACTTTTGCGACATCCAGGCTCGACAAAAAACGTAAATACCTTGATCGATATTTCATACCTACCTAATAAGGATAATCATCATTCATCACCATTTCAGCCGAAAGATGACCACTGCTGGACTAAGGCCTCCCTCAGGCGTCGCCACATTGACCGATCCTGTGAGTCTTGCATCCAGCGCATTCCCGCAACCTGAACCAGGTCATCGGTCCACCTAGTGGGAGGCCTTCCAACGCATCGTCTTCCGGTTCGCCGTCGCCATTCCAGAAATTTTCAGTCCCATCGGCCATCCTCTCTGCGAGTAATGTGCCTTGCCCACTACCACATAAGTTTCGCAATTCTTCGGGCTATGTCGATAACATTGGTTCTCCTGCGGATATCATCATATAAGATGCGATCACGCAAGGAAACTCCGAGCATAGCACTCTCCATTGCCCTTTGGGTGACTTTAAGTTTTCTGATAAGACCCACTGTGGGCGACCACGTCTCGGTCCCATAGGTAATTACTGGCAACACACATTGATCATAGACTTTTGTCTTGAGACACTGCGGTAAATTTATCGAGAAGATACTGCGCAACTTCCCAAACGCCGCCAAGCCGAGTCGGATTCGATGGTTGACCTCTTTCTCGAAGTTAGACCTACCCAACTGGACCGTTTGTCCCAGGCAGACATTACAACTTCAGTCTACAACTTCGAGTTTAGAATCTTCGATCTTCACCATGACCTTGGTTTTGTCCATGTTCATTTTAAGACCCACTATTTTGGAAGCTCTACTGAGGTCATCGAGCATTGTACTGAGGTGAGGCCCTCCATGGTCTCAGCCATGACCATTATGTCGTCGGCAAAGCGAAGATAAGTCATGTACTCGCCATTAACGTTGATACCTAGCCGCCTCCAGTCCAGAACCTTGAAGATATCCTCCAGCGCAGCAGTGAACAGTTTCGGAGAAATGACATCTCCCTATCTTACACCGTAATACGTCACACGTCAATAAGGATAAGGGCAGTGGTAACGGCCGCGACTTACAAGTTGTAGGTCGTGGATTCGAACCCAGGCAGGCGCTTTACTTTGTGTAAATTATTTCATCACCACTGCTCTAAAAAACAGTGAAGGAAAACATCGTGAGGACCGGCATGTTTTATAGAACCAGAAATTCGAAGAGATGTGGCATCCAGCAACCAGCACTGGACCCGCGTGGAGGACTAGGAGGAATAGTAGGCACAACAGACCAAATGGGGGTCTAAGTGCGGAAAAGGGGGTCCCATCTATCCTATCCTAATAAGGATATGTCACTTATGTAATATTTACATACATACATAAACTCACGCCTTTTTTCCCATGGGGGTAGGCAGAAACTACAGAACGCCACCTGCTACGATCCTTACATACTTCTTTTGCTTCACACACATTCATACATCTAGTCATACACACACGCCGGTTGTGGGTACTGCGCACTTGGCCTGTAATATGTAATATTTATTATAATAATATACTTTATTTTACACCACAGAACACGTACAGGCCAAACGTTTACGTAATAATACTTAGGGATATCTTGTTAATTAAAACAACAATTAATTGTACTGGCTTATATTAATTGACGATTAAAAAGAAACGTAAGTTTGCAAAAATACAACACAAAACACATACATTACACTTACAATTTCAATTAAAAAAATATGTAACTAACTTATACTATTTAATATTGGAAAAAGGCTAAGCAGTTTCAATGTTCGGACTAATTGAATGTTTCGACGAATCGATAGTATTATCGTAGTAAAGTTTTCATAGGCAAAGTAAAGTCAGAGAAAATATATTTGTCTCCTTTAGGTATATTTTTGTTTGTTTCATGCGTGATGTTACTTCATTATTTGAATTGTTTTATTCCCTCTGTGATAGAAATTGATAAAACTGAGCTCCTCATTAAAAAAAAGAAAAATGATTATGTTCCGTAAAAAGATTTTGTCACCCTTAATTTACCCAGGGTTAATGTTACTAAGGTATGAGTAAAACAGAGCGATGTCGCTCTACATATTCGAACTTTATCTAAAACTTACTCTATCCTCTTCCTTGTTCTAAAGCAGAAGAAAAAGGCCACGTACTGAACTTTAAAACAGCCTCTCTCCATCGAAAGGCGCACCATCCAGCTCAGGCTGCCTCTGTCCCTCCGGAGGCAGGCCCCACCTAGGCCTGCAGCCGTTGTGCGCATGGTACCGTGGGATGCGGTCGTCCCGGATCATCTCGTACGCCAGCCGAGCTATGCCGTTCTGGTAGTCGCTGATACCGGTGTGGTACAGTTGAGGGCGGACGTAGCCTAGAACTGTGGGTGGTAGGAAAGGCATATTGTTATTTTATCAGTAAATATGATGTGATGATCTTCAGTGTCATAGCAGCGAGGTGCAAGAATACGGAATGGAAAAACCTAATATTTACAAAGTCTTACTGGTAGAAGTCCGAAATGATCTATGATAATCGCTTAATTCGGGGCTTTAGCAGCAATCACACAGTAAGAGCGATGATCCGAATCCGAGAAATTTCGGTCTGAAGCAGCCGTAGTACTTCTTGCAGAGGTTACGCACTGTATCCAAACTCCGTTCGTCTGAAATCAGTACATTTCCAATTCGGATGGAATTTGGCTCTCGAATTCGGATAAAGATCGGATGCACTGCGTAAACATCGAATTTCTATAGCGACTGATAAATGTTGAAAAATTGTAATGTCTATATACGAATTGATGAGAACAAGTAAGGGTGCCCTTTTATGGGCAGGTTTAAAATGCATTGTCTCATCAATCTCATCTCATCTCATCTGATATCAAGTGCGAAAGGGATAGACGATGTGATGAGCAATAAGACTCTTTTGCAAATTTGTAGCGAAATGTATGATGATTTAGAACGAAAACGAGCGCGCGAAATTTTATAAACAGACCTTTTGGAATATGAATACCATGAAAAAACTACTGAATGTATCTACACTACTAAATGTTCATAATAAAATTATTTGCATATTTGAACTACTAATGTATCCCTGTATGGAGACTGTTTTGCAATTTTCCTTCTTCTCATGGTATTTATTTCTGACGAAAGATGCATTAAAATTAGTGTTGGAATTTGGAACTTTTGACGATCAAAGTTTGCTAGGCCTTTAAGAAAAGGCCTAGTAATGATGAGACAAATTGTTATCATTTTTATTTTAAACGTACACCGTCAAACAGTGGAGAAATCGTCACTACGTTTGAATTGAAGATTGACGAACTAGGGCAACCTTAAGAACTTAACTTCACAAAAGTAGGTATTGTTACATTTGTTATGACATGATTTAAAAAAAATGGTGCATGATTTTATAACATTACCTGTTAAAAGTATTCGAAAATGTTTTAAGATCATGTAAGTATTTTACTTTACAAAATTGATAATTAACAATGCCAAATATTAAATGATAATATCAATTCATATTCTTCTCAATAATATTTATGTGTTAGCGAACCTATTACTGTAGCTTGTTATAGTTTGGGATAGTTATTTGCTAAATAGATAGGACCGATCGATGTTCAATTCTCAGGGATTTTCGGTTGAAATAATGTTGATCTATTTTAGTTAGTTCTTAGGACGTGCACGAATTCGACACATCTTAGTTTTATGTATGTGTGTTTTTTTTCGGATCGAATAGATTTTGATTCGAATAGTCGAATTCGTCGAGAGAATTCTAACAAACATAATACTTTCTTTGGTGAAAGTAATCAGTCAGTCCCTAATGTTCTCTTCATTTTGTATCATAGTGTGTCATAGACATAAAAATTTTGCAAATTTGCAGAGACTGGTTCTGAGGGAAATCAAGATTTACCGTGTGTTTGCTGGTAAAAAACCGAAATTTTCTATTATCATAACTTTCGGACTTTTACCCGTAAGACTTGCTTTTACCAGTAAATCCTAGGTTTTGCCGTATTTCGGGCTTTTACAGTCACATATACATCTGTCACTTACGCCCAATGGAAATAACCTTGCTTTAAGAGCTCATGGTAGGACCTCAGTTAATGAATGCGCCAACCTATCCTCTAACAGAACCAGATGGAGAGATCGTGACCACGAACACAGAAAAAAACATCGTGACCACGACCGCTCTGTGAAGGGCGAAGCGAAGATGATAAATAATTATTTAGACAGATATTTTCATTCAAATCAATGGTAGCTATTGAACCGAATAAGTGCATCCACGTGACTGTATCGTGACCTAGTGTATGGCTACATTAGTCAACAAAACAAAGCTTGTTGACACGGCATCAATATAATATGGCCGCCTCTGGAAATACTTCTGTATTGTGTAGAGCGCTACACTTCCGGTGATGCTTTGAAACAGGATGTGCATTTATAGAGGAAGAAATGAGTGTGTTACACTCTTGTTATATCGCTCTGACACCAAGCAAAAATACCAAAAGAGAAAGACGTGTATTTTAAGTTTGGGGAAACACAAACACAGATACAGCAGCAGTAGTAGGGATTCGCCGTTTCTAGATCAAGGAAAATCCTCGGCAAATCCTGTGGTTGTGGACCGACTCGGCTACTAGTCCCACATGCCGCGAATAAAGTTTATTACACGTCGCGGTTAATTAATTTAATTACACACGCGAATTACATTTATAGCGCGCGAATCGACTTTATCGCGGACTACTCGCGGTTCAAATATTTTAAGGTAGTAGTAGGGATTCGCCGTTTCTAGATCAAGGAAAATCCTCGGCAAATCCTGTGGTTGTGGACCGACTCGGCTACTAGTCCCACATGCCGCGAATAAAGTTTATTACACATCGCGGTTAATTAATTTAATTACACACGCGAATTACATTTATAGCGCGCGAATCGACTTTATCGCGGACTACTCGCGGTTCAAATATTTTAAGGTAGTAGTAGGGATTCGCCGTTTCTAGATCAAGGAAAATCCTCGGCAAATCCTGTGGTTGTGGACCGACTCGGCTACTAGTCCCACATGCCGCGAATAAAGTTTATTACACACGTCTTGCGTGCCTTACACCTCTGCTAATTCAAAGGTGGTGTACTTATACCTTGTGTGGACGACATACTTTATACACCGCGAATTAACTTTATTGCATGCTCATCAAACCTCTAATTATTTTATCGACTTGCGGAGGATCACATCTACTTACTACCTGGCCCGTCTCATTGTTGCATCCTGTGGAGTAATTATAGCGATAAAAAACTAAAAAAAAAAAATTCCTTCAGACATATTGTTCTTACACATGTATTTGTTATTCACGTCGATTCCTGTCTGGCCCGTACCTCAGACCTTTGCTTAGGACAATGGAATTCTACGGCCATTATGTTTTCACCGTTTCAAGGTATCATAAAAAAAGGTTTATTGCTCTCCAATGTATTGTTAGGCTTACTCATTGTTGCATCCTGTGGAGTAATTATAGCGATAAAAAAACTAAAAAAAACATTCCTTCAGACATATTGTTCTTACACAGGTTCACACATGTATTTGTTATTCACGTCGATTCCTGTCTGGAGTGAGGTCTTTTTTAAGAACATTGTAAATTGTTTTATATTTGTGCTATTGTAATTTGAATTTCACTAGAGTTAAGTCATACTATCTATTCAGGTACGAGACTTGTTTCGAAGAACTTTGTATTAACAATACGTTGTTAAATGAGTTGGGTGTGGGTAAATACTATATAAAGCTAAAAAAGTAACTTGTAGTTCATCATTTCTTATTCATCCAATACCATGGATAGACTGAGCTGTGACCTGTACAACTCAGAGCTCATCTTGATTGTTGAAGACATCGAATCATTGGAACTGATGTCTTCAAGCTTCGATCAAGAATTATACGAGCTCTGTGAGGAAGCAGAAAAGGACCATTTTGAAACGTGAGTAGTCTTTTGTGTTATAAATTAACTTGTTGCTACATGTTTTGGTAATCGATGAGGAGGGGATGGAATTTTGAGTACTTAAAGTTGTAGTAGCGTGTTTTGAAATCATTCGTTTCTTTGGACCGTGTTTTGGTTACTACAACGATAGAAAATGTATCGCAGCTTTGAATTTGATATTTTATCTCAGAGTGACATTATAAGTATGGGAAAAAGTCTCATTTTAAAAAAATTTCATCGTTTAATACGGTATTGGTTCATACAAAATGTGTTACCGGAATCAATGTTGCGAGATCCAGATATAACTCCATATTATACCCCATGTGAAGGACATACAATCATTGACCACAGTGTTCAATCCGGTCAAGATGATTTCGATGGCGTTTTACCAATGCAAGCGTATTGTTTACGGTGTCAATAATCATGTTAGTACTTTATGTGTAATCGGTGAATACTATACTTGGTGTAATTGTTGATAAATTTTGCTAATGTTATTTTGGTTTCTTTTTTAAACAGATCTATTCAAATTGGTGGAGGAAGAAAGAAAAGACCGGCGACAACGGACCTGATAGAAGAGGAACGGGCAAAGAAGAGGACGAAAAAACATGATGAAAGTCCTTCAACATCAACATCGTCGGTGTCAATAAATCAAAATGTGAGTACAGAAAATAATGATAAAATTGAATGTTCTGTATGTCACGTATTTGTATCAAGGAAATATTTAACCAACCATTTCAAGAGTAATACCCATAAAATCAATGTTTTAAGATCTGATGAAGAATTAACAAACGTACAAATAATAGAAAGTGCGTTCGGGAATAGAATTCTAACTTACAGAATAAAATCGAATATAAATTCAGACCAACCATTTCAAACACCGGAATTATTTTTAGAAAATATTAAAGATTTAATATATAAATTACTAGAACGATGTATTATAGAACACTTTGCTGTGAAAGTAAATTTTATTCTTAATGCCAACTTTACCCAAGAAACCAAAAATCTTTTTAATACTTTTGACTTTCAAATGTCTAATTATGTTATTTGTCGTGGGGATGATACGGGAATAATTTTTTCATCTATTGGTACTGAAATAACAAATAAAATTTCAAATTTTGAGAAAAAGGATAGTGGATGGAGTTTAGTTAAAATAAAACACTTAGACATGAATGTTAACAAGTTTAACCCATTACATGGATCGTCGTACATAGATTTACCATTAGATATAAAATATAAGAAAGCTGTTATCAACGTTCAAAATAATGATAACGAATGCTTTCGTTGGGCCGTATTGTCAGGATTGTACCCAGTTAAAAATAACTGTAATAGAGTAACAGCTTACATGCAACATAAAAATAAATTAAAATTTGATCAACTATGCTTTCCTTTAAAAATTAATGACATTCATAAATTTGAAAAACTCAATAATATAAGTATTAATGTTTTTGGTCTAGAATACGATTTAACAAGTAAGGCGAATAAAGTTGTAGGACCATTACATTTAACAAAACAAAGGAACTCTACTCATTTAAACTTATTGTACTTATCTCAAGGTAGTAACGGCCATTATTGTTATATTAAAAACCTTTCAAGATTAGTTTCTAAACAATTATCAGCATCAGAGCATGCAGTTCATATTTGTGATGGTTGTTTATTACATTTTACATCACGCGATAATTTACAGCGACATCAAGAAAATGATTGTTTCAACGTATGCACAGAATTACCATCTAACTGTGACAGTAAGAGAAATTGGTTCAATGAAATAACTCCATCTAACCAAATCTCATTTAATAATTATGAACGTAAGTTAAGAGTTCCTTTTGTTGTATATGCTGACTTTGAAGCATTTTTAAATCCAATCGACAGTTGTTCTAACGATCCGAGTATATCATCAACTTCTAATATTCAAAAACATGAAATGTATAGTTTTGGGTACTATCTTAAATGTTCTTATAATGATAGCTTTTCAATATATAGAACATATACTGGTAAAGATTGTGCACTCACATTTATGCAATTCATTAAAAAAGATTTAGAAAGTATCTGTAAAAAGAATAGTTGTGTTAAAAGCCCATTACCGTTAACGAGTCAAAATATTACAGATATTAGCCAAAGCAACACGTGTTATATTTGTAATAATAATATAAATGGTCATTCCACAATTTCATATAATTGGCATACTGGCGAGTATGAAGGAGTCGCCCATCCTTTTTGTTCTGAGAAATACCGAACACCAAACTTTTTACCTGTATTTTTTCACAACTTAAGTAATTATGATGCTCATTTTATAGTTCATGGTCTCAATTTTGAAGAGGGTAATATAGAACTCATTCCTGAGAATAAAGAGAAATATATTTCTTTTTCCAAGGTTTTACGTATTAATAACCGTGTTATGAAATTAAGATTTCTTGATTCACTTAAATTTATGTCCAGTAGTCTTGACAAATTAGCTAAAAATTTACTACCCCAACAATTTAACGAGCTCAAATTAAATTTTCCACGTGAAGAAGACTTCAAAAGATTAATACGAAAGGGTGTTTATCCATACGAATACATGACTTCATTTGATTCTTTAAAAATAACTTCTCTTCCTACTCGCGATAAATTTTATAGTTCTTTGAATGATAGCCACATCTCCGAAAATGATTACCATCACGCTCATGATGTATGGAAACACTTCAATTGTCAAAACATGAGTGACTATTCAAATCTTTATTTAAAAACGGATGTTTTGTTATTAGCAGATATATTTGAAAATTTTAGAAACGTTTGTCTTAACACATATAGTCTGGACCCAGCTCATTATTATACAGCACCTGGATTAAGTTGGGATGCAATGTTAATTTTTACTAAAATAAATTTAGAACTTCTTACAGATATCGATAAAATTGCTTTCATTGCGAACAATATCAGGGGTGGTATATCTCAATGCAGTAATAGACACGCAAAAGCAAATAACTTATTTATGACAGAATATGATCCCAGTACACCATCTTCCTTTCTGATGTACCTAGATGCAAATAACCTTTACGGTTGGGCTATGTCCCAGTGCCTCCCAACCGGCAAATTTGAATGGGTAGATGTAAACACTGATTTTAACATCCCCGACGATGCCGAGCACGGTTTTATTTTAGAAGTAGATTTAGAATATCCAAACAATTTACATGATTTTCATTCAGATTTACCCTTTTGTCCTCAAAACATATGTTTAGGTGATAGCAAAGATCGAAAATTGATTCCAAATTTAAATAATAAAAAGAACTATGTTATTCATTATAGAAATCTTAAACAATGTTTAGAAAAAGGTTTGCGATTACTTAAAGTTCATAGAATCCTTAAATTTGAACAATCCGCATGGTTAAAAAGTTACATAGATTTAAACACACACATGCGTTCTTTGGCAACTTCAGATTTCGAAAAAGACTTTTTTAAACTTATGAACAACTCTGTTTTTGGTAAAACAATGGAAAACGTACAAAAAAGAGTGAATGTTAAATTAGTCAACCACTGGTTGAATCGTGGGAAAACTCAAGGAGCTCAAGCTTTGATAGCAAGACCTGAATTTCACAGTATTTCAATATTCTCCGAAGATTTAGTCGCAGTACAATTAAAGAAAACTAAAGTTTTATATAACAAACCAATTTACCTCGGGTTTTGTATATTAGATCTATCAAAAACCTTAATGTATCAATTTCATTATGATTTTATGAAATCAAAGTATCAAGATAATCTCAAACTACTTTACACGGATACTGACAGTTTGATTTATCAAATATTTACATACAATTTTTATGATGATATCAAAGACAACTTAGAATATTATTTTGATACGTCTGACTATCCACCTAATAATGAATATGGTTTACCATTAATAAATAAAAAACGGTTAGGCTTTTTTAAAGATGAAAATAATGGTAAAATTCTCAAAGAATTTGTAGGACTTCGTGCAAAAATGTATGCAATGGATGTGCAGAATAAACTTGTAGCTAAAGCAAAAGGTATTAATAAATGTATCACAAATAAATTTGAACTTAATGATTATAAAACATGTTTGTTCGAAAAGAAAATTCGTTATAGTGAAATGTTAAGATTTAAATCAATAAAACACGCGATTTATACTCAAAAAATAAACAAAATATCACTATCGCACAGTGACACAAAACGATATTTATTAAGAAATTCTACTGACACTCTCGCTTGGGGTCATTATAGAATAAAGAACATTTAATATTATTATTTTCTGTATATTAAAAGATGTACCTCTCAATTATATGTGCATGAAAATATGTGTATGTAAATATGTATTCTTGCTTTTTTATTAGTTGTAGATTTATTTTAACATTTTTGACCAAATATAATAGCTTTAATTTTAATGATATGTTTTATTCATTCCGATACACCTGTAGAGTTCACACGTTCATTTAGAATGATCCATTTTTCCCACCCCTTTACTGCCATAGCCCCTTAGATGTCCACCAGGCAGGCCGAAAATCACCCATGTGTCCGGGTACCCTGGCGCCTTTTGCGCTATGGGCGCGGTGTCAGTAAATCGTCGATTTCTCGGAAGTTTTGTATGGGAACCATGTATGAAACTTATGTTGTTACAATCTCTATGAAATAAGCTATCATATTCCAAATGGATTTATCCAGTTTTACCTTGTAAGTATTGGTAATTGTTGTGTAAAGTCAGTGTAAGGGATTTTTTTTCCAGTTTCGTGTATAAAAGGAGATAGAAATAAAAAAATAAACCATTATTTCATAAAGTTTTAATTTTATTTACAGGAATACACCCTATTTCACAATAATCAATCAAAATTACACACCCCCCGATACATTTTTTCATCCCACGAGAATTACAAACTTTTCAAAAAAAAAATAATGCAAATTGGCAGGGTGGACAGTTGGTGGCTGTTTTTTTTTTATTCGAATTTGTTTCGTTACCACTACAATTAAATGCATTATTTCTGTTGTTAATTAACGTAGCATTGTAAATAACAACAGTTTGATATAGTCATATTTGCAAAAATAAGAAATAAAAAATAAAATATTCGCACGCAGAAAAAAATAAACAACAATGTCGGACGGCGTTCGTTGAAATACGTATATCTGCTGGAATTTAGGCCAAATACAAAAAAAAACTATTAAAAACAGTTCAAAACTTACCGTTCCATGTATTTCCAGCAGAAAACAACAGCCACTCAAAATAAAAAAACTAAATTTTTAATCACAAAAAGTTTGAGCACGGCCCCTTGTGCTGTCAAAAATGGCGACCGCCCGATGCACAGATTTAATAAATAAATATTACGGTCTTGGGCGGATCCAAAGACCAGCGGGGTATTTTTTTTTCATAATTGTCTATTAAAGTATCGAATGAAACCAAGATTTGTCGAGAATATCCTCCTTACTGACATATTTCAAGCCAAAAACAAGAACAGCCATAGAATATCAAAAATTGGCAGAGAGGCAGACTGGACATTTGAGCGACCGATGACAGCTGGCAGAGAGGCAGAGTGGACATCGGAAGGGATAGTCGCAGGTCCGAGTGCTTGTGGGAAATCGAAGTTTGTGACGGATTTTATAAAATCTATAAAAGAAATATGTAATTGTGATTTTAATCAAATTACATGGTGCTTTGACGAAATGCAACCTTTGTATAATTTACAAAATGTCAACTATCATCAAGGTATTCCCGACCTTAACATGTTTGATGGGGAGAAACCACATCTCGTTATAATAGATGATCTAATGAGAGAATCAGATGGTAGAATTGTTGACATATTTACCAAGGGTAGTCACCACAGAAATTTAAGCGTGTTTTATATATCACAAAACTTATTTCATCAGGGTAAAGGGCAAAGGGACATTTCCTTGAATTCAAGTTACATAATTTATTTTAAAAATCCTCGTGATAAAACTCAAATACGATATTTAGCAAGACAGGTATCCCCAGATGATGCAAAATTTATTGAAGATGCTTACAAGGATGCTACATCAGAAGCCCATGGATATTTATTAATTGATTTAAAGCAGAATACTAATGACTTGTGCCGTATCAAAACAAAAATATTCCCATTTAATGGGTATTGCACAGTATACGTACCTACAAAAAGGTTTAAATACTTCAAGAATCAAACAGTTCCTATCATTTGTTAACAATGCATCGTAGACTAACAACGTATAGAAATTTATTAAACGCATTGTATACACTTAAACCGAAGTATCAAAAAGCAATTATCAAATCTTGTGATGACAAAGAAATAAATTTTCTATGTGAATGCATTCATAACGTTCTACAAGGGAAGGTACCTCTCAAAGATCAAGAAAAGAAGAAATTAAATAAATATAAAAATATTCTCCGGAAATTGGTGCGAAAGTGTAAAACTAAACTAAGAAAAAATATAATCATTCAAAAAGGAGGAGCTTTCTTACCTATAATATTAGGATCAATTTTGAGTGCTTTCGTAAGTTGTTTTACTTCACAAAATTAACATGGAAAATGCAAAAAAGATGCTACTTATAGAACCTGGATTAATTGAAAAACTAAAACATGAAACCATGGGTAACAATAATTTATCTCGATTAGACACTGAAATGCAAAATATTATGAAAAGTAATACTGAAGATCGAAAGAAGTGGATGTTATATTTACAAACTCTACAAAGATATCTCCACTTTGCTGAAGAAGACCGTCAACCTTATAAACTACCAATTTATAATGATATCTCTAACGATGGTATAAATGAATCTAAGAATAGTTATAAAAATAAAGAAATGGATGATAAACATATAGTTACTAACGAAGCTTCGTTGCGAGACATTGAACCTATTAAGAAAGAAGATAATTTTACAACAAAACCGGTCTACTCAACCTCCCAAATACTTAGTTTGATACCAAAAACTTATAATAAAAAAGGTGAGTTACTATTAAATTTAGTGGAATCAAGTAAAAGTAAAATACATTGGGACAACGAAGGTACAGTTATAATTGACAATGAAAAAATTCCTGGAAGTAATATTGTTGATTTAGTAAATGATTCACTAAGACCATTGAAAAGAAGTGACCCAATAGGGTGGGACAAATTTGCTAAAGCATTAAAAGATATTAAAGTACCACTGACTTACATTGGTAATCCAAAGAGATATGAATTCATCAATAAACTTCAAACAAAAGATCTAGGCGAACCATCAGAAGTTGAAGAATTCACTACACCAAGTAGTGGGGATAAGAAGCTCATAAAAAAAATAAGAAAAAAGATTGATTGGGAAAAATGGACTCCGTACTAGAAGAAATTAATAGAATTTATTATGACCCATCAAATCCTGCTGGCTATAGTAGTATTGATAAACTAACAACAGCTATGAATGGTAAAATGGACAAAAAACGTGTAAAAAATTGGTTACAATCACAAGAAACGTACACACTTCACAAACCGGTTCGGAAGAAGTTTTCGCGAAATAAATATATTTTATCAAATATTAATGAACTATGGCAAGCAGATTTGAGTGACATGCGATCTTACTCTCAATATAATGATGGTTTTAACTATATACTTTGTGTTATTGATGTCTTTAGTAAATATGCTTTTGCTAGACCTATGAAAAAGAAAAATTCAGATACTACCAAAGAATGTTTTGAAAGTATATTTACTGAAGCTAATACAACTCCTACACACATACAATCTGATAAAGGTACTGAATTTGTTTCAAAAGATGTACAACAATACTTCAAATCTAAGCAGATTAACTACTATACGACTAACAATCCTGATATTAAGGCCAGCATTGTCGAACGATTTCAAAGAACATTGAAAATGAAAATGTGGCGTTATTTCACTCATAAAAATACATATAAGTACGTAGACGTTTTACAAGATTTAATATATTCTTATAACCATAGCATTCACTCCAGTATTAAGATGTGTCCTTGTGATGTAAATTCTAACAATATTATGACAGTCTGGACTAATCTCTATGACAGAGGACCAAACAAAATCTCTTTAAATGGTCCAAAACCAAAATTAAATGTTGGTGATTACGTTCGAATAACAAAATATAAGCATGTATTCCAAAAAGGTTATGAATCGAACTGGAGTGATGAAGTATTTATTATATCCTCAATAATTGATAGGTCTCCATGGATTGTTTATACAATAACAGATTTAGAAAATGAACCAATCGTTGGCACTTTTTATGAAAAAGAATTACAAAAGGTGTCTTATAACCCCACCTTAAACTATAAAATAGATAAAATAATTCGTTCTAGATATTCAGGTATCAGAAAAGAAGTGTTAGTGAAGTGGAAAGGTTATCCAAATAAATTTAACAGTTGGATTTTAGCTACTGATTTAAAAGAAATATGAATAAAGAAAGTTTTTATTTAACTTTGCTCAGCAATAGTTCAATGGATTACTTTCCTGATAACAAGACCACAAATTTTTCAACAAAATTACCAAAAGCTATTAAATTAGAAGGTGAATGGTCGGTTGGGGTTGTTGAGTTTCAATATCCATGTACCATGTTTACTGTTCAAGATCATGAAAATGTTATATATATTACAAAAACCATGTTAATGCCTAATGAAGATAAATCCTCAACAGTGTACTACAAAAAACATATTCCAGCTACCAACTATGATAACGTGGAACATATTTTGAAAGCGTTAAATGGTATCAAAGAGAACTTAAGATTTCGTTATGATGAAATAACTAAATTTGTGCATGTTGCTGTTTTGGATAAAAAAATATCATCCGTAACATTATCACCAAAATTAAGTTTACAACTAGGTTATGAGCCAAATACAAATCTCTTAGAGAGAAATTTTGGAAAGTGTCCTGCTAATTTACACTTAGGGTTACCATCTCAACTATTTGTATATTGTGATATAATCGATCCTCAGATTGTAGGTGATGTTATGACTCCTTTATTAAGAATAATTTCATTAGATCCATCAAAATACATTTATGGTGCAAATAAAATGCACGTTTTCTCCCCACCTCATTACTTACCTGTTATGCGAAGAGAGTTTGATACACTGGAAATAGATATAAGATCGAGCACAGGACAAAAAATACCATTCCAGTTTGGAACCGTGTGTATTAAACTGCATTTCCGAAAATTATTGTAATGTATTCTCTTCGTGATCATACTAAATGCCCTTACGAAAATTATTATACACATCAAGCTGGGTCCGGTATTGGAGTAATTTATAAGGGATCATCATACCAGCGTGGTCACGGTATCGGGAGTTTCTTAGGTGGATTATTTAGATCAGTTTTACCTTTACTTTCGAGTGGTGCTAGAGTTATTGGTAAAGAAGCACTAAATGCAGGAATAGGACTCTTGACTGATATAGCTCAAGCACGTCCCATGGAAGATTCGATTAAAGCTCGCCTCAAGCAAGTTGGTTCAAACTTAAAAAGAAAAGCCGATGACAAAATTGATAGAATCAACATGTCTGGCTCTGGGTATATAACCAAAAGAAAACGATTGTCTTCATTCATTCCACCATTAACTGCTAGAGTGAAAGCTGTGAAAAAATCAGGTCTAAAACCAAATAATATCAAAGATATATTTTCTAATTAATTATGTCTTTTCTTCATAATCATTCTTGTGAGTGTGTTAAGTCAGAATTGGATTTGTTTGCTTTACCGTCTACACAAACGAGCATTGAAAATGGATTGTGGATTCATTATAAACCAATTTCATCTCTTGCTGATGATGGGCCTATAGAGTTTCAAATTCCGGGTACAGGTGATGACTACATAGATTTGTCACACACATTACTCCATATAAAGGCAAAGATACTAAATCAGGATTCATCAAACCTGTTATCATCTACGGTGGTTGCCCCAGTAAACAATTGGTTGCATTCACTCTTCAGTCAGCTTGATGTTTATTTGAATCAAAAACTAGTATCACCACCCAATAATACATATGCCTATCGAGCCTACATGGAAACGCTTTTAAACTATGCTCCTGCAGCTAAACAATCTCATCTCACTTGTGGTCTTTGGTATGAGGATACTGCAGGCAAAATGAATTCTACAGATGAAAAAAACAAAGGATTTGTTAAAAGACAAGAACTTACTACTGAAAGTAAAGAAATTGAAATGATTGGGCATCTTCATGGTGATATATTTAATCAAGAAAAATTTATGATTAATGGTGTTGAAATGTGTGTAAAATTGGTTCGTTCAAGAGAAAGCTTTAATTTGATAGCTTCTTCGAGCGATACAAAATTTAAAGTGTGCATTACAGATGCAACTCTCATTGTTCGAAGGGCAAGAATTAATCCAACTGTATTACTTGCACATCAGAAAGTTTTAGCTTCTACCACAGCTAAATACCCCATCACTCGAGCTGAAGTTAAAGTCTTAACAATTCCATCTGGTGTTCAGGGAAAAACTCTTGATAATATTTTTCTAGGACAGGTACCCAAAAGATGCATAGTTGGGTTCGTAAGCAATGCTGCTTTTAATGGTACTCTTACTAAAAATCCATTCAATTTTGAAAATTATGGTATTAATACTTTTAGCTTATACATTGATGGTCAACAAGTTCCTTCAAAGGCTTTACAACCATCTTTTGATAAAGATGTTTTTACATCTGCTTATCACACTCTTTTCTCTGGAACTGGTATACATTTTCTTAATGAAGGTAATGCAATATCTCGAGAGCAATATGCTAAAGGATACTGTCTGTTGGCTTTCGATTTAACACCTGATTTATCAGCTAACTCATCAGGACATTGGAATCTCATTAAGCATGGTAGTGTAAGATTAGAGGTTCGTTTTGAATCATCACTTATACAAACAATTAACTGCATTGTTTATGCAGAATTTGATAATATAATTGAAATTGATAAAAACAGAAATGTAACTGTAGATTATAGTAGTTAAGAATAAATGTATAATAGTGTAAGATATAAGAAAACATTGTATAAACTGAAATTTTGAATAAACAATTATGTAAAAACTATTTCCATTTTTATTTACCCCCTAAATATATAATTGAAAACTTTAGTTCTCAAATTATATTATACATAATTAGATAATCAAGTTAAAATGAAACATTTACACATTACCCACAGCATAGATTAGTACTGTCATAGCTCTCACCGTTTGTTTAATAAGTATGGATACAGTAGACATACAGAAACACTTAAAAAAAATTCATCCAGGTCTAGCAAAAAATGTGTATGCTGCAAACAGGTTACCAGTTTATACCCAGCTACCAACATATATAATAGGTAACCTGGACGCTGATGATAAACCAGGCTCTCACTGGGTAGCTATAAATATTGATTTGAATGGTGTTGGTCAATATTTTGATTCCTATGGACGGGCACCAACCGGATATTATCTACAATTTTTAAGAAGGAATTGCAAAAGATGGGACTGGAATATAAGTAGGATTCAGAATGATTTTACTTTAGTTTGTGGGGAGTACTGTTTAATGTATTTGTTACATAAATTTCACGGATGTACGATGCTGAATTTTACTAAATTATTTACCAGTAATACATTATTCAATGATATATTAGTTGACAAGATGTTCCGTTCATATTTTAAAAGTAAAACCCACAAGACCAGATCTGCCTAATGCAGAGTTGTTAGATAACCTTTTCTGTAATGTTGCTACTTTGCTGAAGTCAAGAAATGAATTAAAGACGAAATTTAAATAAATATGCAGTTTTATTATCTTTACAATTCTTCATCAATACAACAAAATACACTTATACATGTTCAATACACAAAGTTCTTCGAAACAAGTCTCGTACCTGAATACATAATATGACTTAACTCTAGCGAATTTCTAATAACAATAGCACTGATAAAATACACTTTACAACGTTCTTAAAAATAAGTACCTGAATAGATAGTATGACTTAACTCTAGTGAAATTCAAATTACAATAGCACAAATATAAAACAATTTACAATGTTCTTAAAAAAGACTTAAATTCTAAGCACCAACACACACACATTCTCTTATTCACTTATCAGTCTCTATAAAATATTTTACACAATCGTCTTTTGTTGCCAACTCTATGGTAATATCAAATATGACATCTCTCACACTAAACATGTGTTTGTCTTCCTCGACTTCTGCATAGTATTTAACACGGACGTCTGCATGTTTCCAGTGGTCCGTCGGTGCGACATTCTTGATCCTGTTGAGATCATATATCTCTATTTTGATAAGGTGGGATGCCTTCTCACCGTCCTCTTTATTTGAGGTGATGTATTGAACACCTCCGTTCGACGATGAGCGACGACCAACACTCGACGACTTTTTAATAAGCTTCTTCTTCTTCTTCGGTTTTTCAAAAAAGTCATCGATGCTATTGGACCTTTTGGATATTGCCTGTTTCACTTTGTAGGCAAGTGTACCTTCCTCGTCACTGGGTTCGTCGTGCAGCTCTGGATAGTAGTAACTCTTAAACGTATTTTCAGAGAACTGAAACAATAAAAAATTGGTTAAGGAATGAGCGTAACAACATGGTAAACACACAATAATAAATAAATCGACAGTAAATGAGACATAAACGAACATATTTTAAACAAAGATGAGATACTTACAGTCATTATTCAGCAGCTTCACCACTTCACTATATAAAAAACAGGAGACCGTGTTTGGTGTAGAGCACAGAAGATAATACGATGCTGTATGCTTTCGGTCGTCTGTTTTATAGGGACATAACGGGTTTCTCACTCCAGACAGGAATCGACGTGAATAACAAATACATGTGTAAGAACAATATGTCTGAAGGAATGTTTTTTTTAGTTTTTTTATCGCTATAATTACTCCACAGGATGCAACAATGAGTAAGCCTAACAATACATTGGAGAGCAATAAACCTTTTTTTATGATACCTTGAAACGGTGAAAACATAATGGCCGTAAAATTCCATTGTCCTAAGCAAAGGTCTGAGGTACGGGCCAGACAGGAATCGACGTGAATAACAAATACATGTGTAAGAACAATATGTCTGAAGGAATTTTTTTTTTTTAGTTTTTTATCGCTATAATTACTCCACAGGATGCAACAATGAGACGGGCCAGGTAGTAAGTAGATGTGATCCTCCGCAAGTCGATAAAATAATTAGAGGTTTGATGAGCATGCAATAAAGTTAATTCGCGGTGTATAAAGTATGTCGTCCACACAAGGTATAAGTACACCACCTTTGAATTAGCAGAGGTGTAAGGCACGCAAGACGTGTGTAATAAACTTTATTCGCGGCATGTGGGACTAGTAGCCGAGTCGGTCCACAACCACAGGATTTGCCGAGGATTTTCCTTGATCTAGAAACGGCGAATCCCTACTACTACCTTAAAATATTTGAACCGCGAGTAGTCCGCGATAAAGTCGATTCGCGCGCTATAAATGTAATTCGCGTGTGTAATTAAATTAATTAACCGCGACGTGTAATAAACTTTATTCGCGGCATGTGGGACTAGTAGCCGAGTCGGTCCACAACCACAGGATTTGCCGAGGATTTTCCTTGATCTAGAAACGGCGAATCCCTACTACTAGCAGCACAATGATTTTGAGATAATGCTTAGTATACAAACGGTCACAAATAAACCGAGTATACTCTGAAAAAATAGATAACTAAACAAGTTTTGTAACTTTAAAAAGCACACTTTAGTTGTTAGAAAAAAGCTTTAATAGTTATAATTGTTCAACTTTATTCATCAGTCTCGGCAAAATATGAACAATGTGTCATTCAATTCGGCATAGCGTGTAGATGATTTTTGAAAAAAAAAAGTTCCAGTCGTAAAAATTGCAAAAATTTGAAACAATTTACTGAAAAATAAAAAGGGAGTTGGTGTTTTGCAAATATCTCAAAAAAATAATTAAGATGTTTTGAAATCCAAATAAAGATAAAAAGAAGAGGAAATTTCGTAAAAAAAAGTTCCAACTATCAGAACTGTAGAACTAATATTTATAATTTTCCCAGAGAGGTGAAAATACGGCCGAAAATGGGTACTCTGGCTTGCGCAAGCCATGGCCAGTTCGTACTGCAATTTTAACTTTTCAAAATTCATCTACCTACATGCTATTCTGAATCGTATGACACCTTGCTCATATTTTTCCGAGACTGCTGAAAATGTTGAACAAAAAGCATTTGTTGACTAGACTATAATAAAATATTACAAAACTAATTAACAACTAGCAAAACTCTGTTTTATTGCTAGTAAGACACACTTCGAAAGTCTCAATCATTTCGTAACCAGCAACCAAACCTTTGGTAACTAACTGTTAACTGAGAACTTCTATCAGTAGCTTGCGAAGTTCTAGCTACATTTCAAAAGCTGAAAAATCTGTGTTGATAAACTAATGTATAAAACATATAAAATCTAAAGGCTACTCACATACAAAATGTTAAGATACTTTCTATTGTACGAGCTACAATCTAAATAATTCATCCACGAGTCAAACAAAAACTTATTTATATCCGAAACCCGTCCAGAATATTGTTAACAAAATGAAAACATAAAATAATTAGTTAAACAAACATTGCAAAAGGAAGTGCGCCGGAATTAGCTCGGGTTGTTAGCGAAAATATCAGTGCATGTTGTTTGTTTGTTAATAACAATATATACTCACTTGCGTCAATCGTCCGTCCGGTAGCACAACAAAACATTCTGTTATATAAAATAAAAATAAAAAATAAAAAAGCCTTTTATTTCATGCATTAAAGAATAATATCATTATATGATTATTATTTATACATAACTATTTTTTACATGGTAATAATTTAAAAGAAAAAAGTAGATTGTTTCTGTATCATAATAATTTATAGCTTTCATAATATCTTTTCATTCCAGTTTTTTGTTGTAAGTATTTATTGCTATTAAATATATTAAATGTTCAAATTAAATTCCAATTTCAATCATTGATTTCAATAGATAATATGTCAAATGTATAAATTAAATTTAAATTTCAGTACGAATATTCATTAAATAGATTATAATTTAAAATAATGATTGAAAATAAAAATTACAAAATATCGTGCATGCATGAACCCCTCAAGTAGTGAGGGTGAAGGCCTCCTCCAGAGAACCCCATCGGTCGCGGTCTTTGGCTACTGTCAGCCAGTTTTGTCCTGCAACTCGTGTGATGTCGTCTGTCCACCTAGTTACAGGTCTTCCTCTTTTGCGAGTGCCTGTCGGACCTGGCCATGACGTCATGCGAACCGTCCATCGCTCGTCGCTCATTCTCGCTACGTGTCCTGCCCATCTCCATTTTAACTTTAGAGCGTAGGTAAGAGCGTCTTTCACTCCTGTTTTTTGCCTGATAATAGTGTGACGAATTCTCTGACATTTCCTGATTTTTGAGACACTTCTCTCCATGCTTCGCTGGCAGGACGTGATTTTGTTTTTGATTTTTCGTGTGAACTTCCACGTTTGACAGGCGTATGTTAATGAAGGTAAAAGACATGAATCCATGACCTTGCTCTTGATTTTCATTGACATCTGACTTTTTAAAATTTCCTTTAGGCTCCAAAACTTTTTCCATGTCGTTATTATTCTTCTATCTACTTCTGCCTCGTTGTTTAGTTTTTGGAAAGAAATTTGTTTGCCTAGGTAGATATAGCTGGTAACGTACTCCACTAGTGTGTTGTCCAGAAATACAGAGTTTTGTGTGGCATTTGTCATGAGTTTTGTTTTGCTCAGGTTAATTTCTAGCCCTACCTCTCTGCTTGCTTGTTGTAACTCTTGTAACATTGACTCCAGCTCTGTGCCATTTTCTGAAAGCAGGACAATGTCGTCGGCGAACCTTAGGTGACTAATGTGTTTCCCTTCTATGCATATACCTGTTCTATTCCAATTTAGTTTTCCGATAACTGTTTCCAGTACTGCTATGAAGATTCGAGGCGATAGGGGGTCGCCTTGCCGTACTCCTCTTTTGATAGGGATAGGTGGTCCTGCTGTCTCTAGCTTCACTCTACTAGTGTTGTTCTCGTAAAGGTGTCTTAAGACCTGCACGTATTTTTTCTGCACTTTTTGGGATTGCAAAGCCTTCCATATTGAGGGATGCAGTATTGTATCAAAAGCTTTCTGGTAGTCTACAAACCCTATATAGAGTGGACGTTGGTGTTCTTGGTATTTTTCAACAAGCAATTCCAGAGAGTGGATGTGGTCTATTGTGGAGTAGCTCTTTCGAAACCCAGCTTGTTCGATCGGTTGACTTTTTTCAAGCGTGGTACTGATTCTCTTCTCTATAGTTGACGAGAATAATTTATAAAATGATGGAAGAAGGCTAATGGGTCGGTAATTGCCTATGTTCTTTGGATCGCCTTTTTTAAACAGCAGGATAATATTGGACTCCGACCACTGTTTAGGTGTTACAGAAGAACTCAAAATCAAATTAAATAAATGTGTCAGAGGATTGACTAGGTAAGGACCAGCTATTTTTATAGCCTCGTTTGTAATTCCGTCAGGTCCTGGGCTCTTCTCTTCTTTTAGCCTTTTGATTCCCATCATAATTTCCGCTTCGTCCACTGGACTGATTTCTTCATCATTGTCGTCATTTTCTGATTCACTTTGGTAAATGTCTTGGCGTACTGGGGCACTGTACAAGTTTTCATAAAAGTTGGTTGCTATATGTAGGATCTCTTTTCGGTCATGTGTTGTTTTTTGAGGGTCGTGAAGACCTTCAATCCAGGTCTTGTGAGATCGCAGTTCTTTGTACGCTTTTTTAACACCCCCTGTGCAGTTAAGATGTTTTTCGATAATTTGTTTTCGATGGTTTGAGTAGTCTTTTCGAACATATTTGCTTACCAGTTTATAGAGAGCTTTCAATTCACTTTTCATAGCTCGCGTCTTTGGCTTTATTTTTTGTAGAACACTTCTGCGTTGTATTAGCTTTGTAGTATGAGCTGAAATCACGCTGCTTCTTACTTTATCTTTATTGTGTATGAGCGCTTTCTTCAAACTAGTTTCCAAAATATCAACTATTTTGTCGTAACACTCCTGTACCGAGTTGATATCTTGGCAGCTCATAAGGTCCTCGCTGCGATCATTGAGTGATTGTTTATATATTGATATTTCGTTTTCGTTTTTAAGTGAACTTCTTAAGTTGTTGCCATAATTCATTCTGTTTACCTTTAGCTTCTGTATAAGAAATGTTGCCCTTACAAATCTGTGATCTGTAGAGAAATTTAAGTTGATGACTTGTAGATTCTGCACGTTCTTCTGTAAGTTTGTCAGTATGTAGTCTAGTTCATTTTTTGTTTTGCCGTCTGGAGATCGCCAGGTCCATTTCTGACTTTTCTTCTTCTTATAGAAAGTATTTATAATAGAAAGTTTGTTTTCAAAAGCGAATTCTATTAGTCGTTCACCTCTGCTGTTTCTTGTGCCATATCCGTGGTTTTTCATTATTAAATTTTCCTCTGGTTTTGGTTGACCAATTTTGGCGTTAAAGTCCCCCATGACTATTATGTTCTTTTCTGACATTTTCATGGCTTTATCGATGGTACCATAAAAACACTCTATTTCAGTATCGTTTGCAGCGTCTGTTGGGGCATATACTTGCATAATACTTATTTTGAAATTGTTGACATTTAACGTCAATAACGCCACCCGTTCTGATAAACCAGTAAAGCTCTCGATATGAGCTTTGAGGTGTTTCTTCACGAGGAAACCCACACCATAAAGACCTGGGGTCTCTCCTATGTAATGAAAAATAACATTTTCATATTCTTGGATTGAATTTCCTAGCCTCCTAGTTTCAGACAGGCCAATTATATCAAATTTAGTATTTTTCAAGGCATCCATTAATTCCAGTAGGCGGGCGTGAGTTGATAGGGTCCTTACGTTGTATGTGGCAATATAGAGTAGGTTATTGTTCTCAGGCTCTAATTTATTTAAGGCCTTTGTCTCTGGAGGGTTTCGGTCTTTTTCTCCCACGGGGACCGGCCGGATTGGGAGAGCGGGAGGGGCCTTTTGTGGCTGCTATTCTGTTTCATAGTGTTCTGCCGTTAGTTCTTGTTCATTCTGTTATACTTTGTATTATTGTGCATTATTCACAGATCAGATAATTTTGGCGAAAATATACCGTTAGGTAGATAGTGGTATAAGGTCAGGCAGCTTAAATGATATGCAGAAATAACTTCTAATAAGTTATAATGAATCAACAACGTGCCTGCCCTAAGGCGGCGTGTACCTAAGTCACAAGCAAACATAGACTTATATTATATGCCACCAAAACTAAACAAAAAAATCTTCTTTTATTTTCTACCGTTCCGATTTCAATCAACTTCCAAAAATAAATAGTTATCTGTTGCCAGTCTTATAATAGGCAATTTGGTTGCCTCTAAATAAGTGAAGAGTCCTCACAGTAGTCTCTGACTTTACCCAAAGGTGGGTGTTAGATTTTCTTGTGGCACTCCACACGCTCTTGTGCCATCCTTGTCCAGGTTCTACCCGGGATGGCAACAATGTCGTCTGACGACCAACATTCCTTGCGAGTCTAGACTAGATACTCTATGTCATCGTTTTATCTACAATACCAGTCTATAACTCTCACTGCAGGACAAAAGGCCCGATTCTATACACAGAGGGCACCCCAGCTGTAATCAACATGCTTGCTCAAGGTGGATTTTAGGTTTTACACCTTATATTAAAGTCCATGCTTTCTACGGTGTTTCCCTTCATCTATGTCTTTGATGTAGACAAACTTAGAAAGGTTTTTTTATCTGCCATTAATTTATATGGAACAATATCGAAACTTATAGTGATAGAAGTAATCAAATCCACTCCGTCTTTTGCAATTTAATGTTGCCTCTCGTAAGTTGGGCAATACACCATTCTCTTACCATAACAGCTCGCTTGTAATCTCCGAAGAGTTAGACAGAGTTATACGTACGTAAACACTCATTTCGCCAGGTATTTCCTTTTCCAGTTCTCTTCTTTTGCCATTAGATCTAGCAGACTCTAGTAGATCTAATGGCAAAAGGAGCTTAAGAGGAAATGTGGTCGCAGACATCCAACTGAATTTTTCTAAGTAAAAAGTCATGATTGGAGGTTTGGCATATTTGGTTGGTTTGGTTTGGTATATTTCCTTCTCCAATATTGGACCAATTTTAAAGATTTACCATAAACTGAAAAAGAAAGATTTATACTATGCGCCTATGTTTTACTCAAGTTACTAGAGTATCCTTAAGATTTACAATAGATACCTACCTGCACGATCTATCTGAAAATATTCAAATATTGCCGCAATGCTTATTTTTGATACGTGTCTGAAAACCTGAACCATGACCTTGAGGTATTCTAGCTGAATCTTACTATGTCTTCATCAATATAAATTGTACAAAACATAATTTAAATACTTGTTATGAGGCTTTTTAACGGCTTCGAATCACGTCTGACATTGAAAGTTTCTTGAAACTTCTTTATTAAGGTAGCAAGAAAGCTTACTTACGACTTTTGTCATTTCCAAGTTAGAATACAAAGAGGAGTTTAAGTATTTAAGTTTTTTTAATCATTTGAAACTTAGTAAAATAGTTTACAAAGTAGATAACTATATTATTATATCTACGAGAATATACATACAGGTTACATCATCAGTATTACACTATCTACAACATCTTATTAACAAAGCAATTCATACAACATAACTATCTAAGTTTCCTTAATACTGTATTTATTTACTATACAATTATAATACTTATCTACTAGTTACTATACCTATCCTATAACTTTTGATATCCAACTAAAAAAATATTTACTTACATAATTAATTATTATCAACGACACCCTATCATGCCAGGTACAGACCAAACGAACAAGCGAACAAGTGGGAATCACCAATGGATCCTACACCATGGACGTATAATACGCCACACCCGCTACTTTTAAATACTTCAAACGTGCATTCTCGTTCGTTTGCTTTAGTTCACTTGGTCTGAACAGGTCGATTCAAACTTAAAAGGAATTTCGATTTTCACTGCGCATTGCCTGCCTCTTACCCCCGCTGTCATAAGAATTCGCTATTGCGCAGCGGCTCGCCTCATGTTCCGTGCCGCCCCGTTTTGGCTCGTGCTTGACCACTATCTCACCTGATGGTAAGCGATGATGTGGTCGACGGTGAAGCACGCTTGCCTAGAAGTAACCTATTCACTCTTGACGAGACCCCTAGATTGTAGCTATCGGGAAACACAGACTCCGGCAGCGAATTCCACTCCTTAGCTGTACGCATAATGAAAGTGAGTTTCCAAAACGTTTGGTGCGTATGTATGTAAGTTTGAATCGCCCTGTACACTCGAACATACTATTCCTCTTAAGAACACGGGATAAAGTTATACCAGGTATAACAAAAGAATAACCATACATTTTCATAGGTTTAAACTTGGTATAACTTTATTCTGTGTTTATTAGTAACAGGGTTAGTGAATCGGCGACTCTCACTCGCCCGTTTGTGTGGTACCCGGCGCAAACACAAATTCTTCCTAGTTTTACTGCAAAAGAAACCTAAAAACTGTGTAAACTTATTTGATATCTGACTAACCCCTCAACTGCGTCGGTAGCGGCTGCAGCGTCGGTTTCATCAAATCCATCTCATACAGTTCCTTAGCCACCTTCATAAGCTCAGTATCCTTCATGGCCAGCTTCGCGGGCTGTTCTATCACCACCTCTTCTACTTTCTTCTCTAACATCTCTGAACAAGGGCGGAGCACCTTGACGCGAGGGACGAAGGGACGGTGCCCGAAGTCTGGAAGAAGAAAGGACTTATATCAGAGAAAACGGTAAAATTTTCGTAAGAAGGAAGCTTAAGAAAAAGAATATTTATCAATAATCCTATCCTACTACTATTCAAACGCGAAACTTTGTGAGGATGGATAGATGATTTTTTCACACAATAATTACGGAACGCATTTTGATGAAACTTCTTAACTAATATTATAATGGGTTAAAATTGCATGTTTATTTGTAATGGGTAATCCAGCATATTCCACTCCTCTCTCATTTTAGCTGTTCGATGCCCTATCCTTTTTATGCCAGCACTTTCTTTGTCTTCCTCTTTTTAGTTTATTTTCGAGTAGATGAAAACACAGCACTCCTGGCAAGGTTTCCAGCACTGGACCTCCTGGCGGATATGGACGCGAGGGTCTATGACCGGATTCGCGCAATCCGCCAAAGTGGCAATAGCGTGCCATGAATCGCTTCAGTAAGTCTGAGGAGACAGGAAGTGACACGCGCTCAGGCGGATGCGCGAGCGGCTACAGCAGCCGAAATTTTCGCGCAAGCGCGTTGTCGAAGCCGTCCTGCAGTACTTTGAATCCTGGCTAAAAAGAGGGGAGCGCATCTCCTACAGGCTCACTCAGGCACTCAACGGGCACGGTTGCTTCGGTGATTACCTGAATAGGATTGGGTGAGAGGCCACGGTAAATTGCCACCATTGCGGAGGTGACCTGGATTCTGCACAGCACACGGTCGAGGAGTGCTCTCCGTGGGCCTCTGAGCGGCAGGATCAAGCGAGACCTGTCTCTACCATCAGTAGTGAGGGCTGGCAGAGGCAGAAAACTGGCCTGCTTTTATGAGAACTATTATAGGCAGGTCCGGGGTCACGGGCGGCATGATTGGAGACTCCGTTCGCCCAGGATGTGAATCCAGGTAAGACGGTGGCACAGTAGTCACGAGCTGCCGTGCACAGCGAGGCTCAATGGAGACGCCTCGCAGTCTACCCAGGGATGTGCCCTAACACAGGCGTTGCACAGAAGGAATTCAAGGGTGGTCTTTTAAGAGGTAACGGGGCACCTTCTAAGTGCTGATGGTGATGACCGGGGTGGTTTTGGTGAGGTAAAAATCCCACACTCCCTGGTCAAAAGTCTCCCAAAAGACCAAGCGCCTTTTGAAGGTGACAACAACCAACAACAAAAAAAAAGGTGATAAACAAACAAATCGCCACTATGAACTGTATCTAATTAATAGAAAAGCATCTTGCATAATTAGTAGGTATGATACGGCATGATACTTTAAGTTACCTTCTGTGTGATGAGCGCAGTAGGAGTTGTAGTATGTGGACCTTCCCCGAAGGCTCCGCATCGTTTCCTTAATGAAGGCCTGCACTTCTTCGTCTGTCCATTCTTTCTGTTTCATGGAAAATGGGATTAATCTTTTTCTTCTTTCATGTCGATTGACTCACACTGTAGTCTCAACCATTCAGAGTGTAAAGCCCCTTCGCAGGATATGGCCCACCTGCTCGACTTCCTAGGTGGTCGGGCATAGGTCGGGTTTTCAGGATTTGAATGTGGTGAAAGACAGAGCTGTTCGAGTAGATAGACAGATACACTTGCCGGTCAAAAAAATGCGATTATTTAGAAAACGTTTGCACAAAAAATAAAACGACTTCTAAAGCAAAACTTAAATGTGCAAAAATAACTTTCTTTTCGGACCTCTTGTTTTTATTTTTTATTTCTCTCTTTTTAGTTTTAGTACACTATCACTAATAAAAAAACTTTTTTGCAAAAAAATACTACCGACTTCCAAATGAAAAACTATAAAGTGAAAAATAACTTAACTTTTGGAAGTCGGTGTCTTACGTGGGTACCATTTTTTTGCGATCCATATCGCAAAAAAATGGTATTTTTTTGCAAAAAAGTTTTTTTTATTTTTCCCTTTTTAGTTTTACCTACCTAATAGCAAGTTGTTTATTAAGGTCCCTATAACTCCAAAATAGATTAATCGAATAATATGAAACTTGAACATAACCGGTGAAATGAGAGATCTGCGTACCCCTTTAGAGCGTACTGGCGTGATGTTATGTTATGAAATGGTATAAACAACAAACAGACATGCGATTGCAGCAATCCCGAGAGCTTTGCCGTTATTTATTGAAGAGTTCTGTTGTGTATCTCCGAAGTTCTTCATCAGACCTTCACCAAATTAAAATGGGACCAATTTCGAAACATACTCTTTCAAACAAAAAAAGAATTTTCAAAATCGGTCCACAATTGACAGAGATATCGATGGACATACAAAAAAAAAAAAAAAAAGTCGAACATAGAACCTCCTCCTTTTTTTGTAAGTCGGTTAAAATGTGAGCAAAATCCTAAGGAAGGTACCTAAAGGATTAACAAAAAACCCATAATAACTTCACACATTCGTATTGTTTTTCGATAAGGAGTTCGGTTGTATTGTATGTATATCCATATCTTGAAAACTGCTGAACCGATTTTGATGAAACTTGCACTGTTTCCAAGTAGAGAGATACTTAATCCAATAAAAATAGAATGATCACGATTCAATAAGCAGTTTCGGAGAAATGCGTGGACAAAAATACATACATAACAAATATAAATACATACATAAAAATACATAACAAATATATAAACAAACATGAATACATGCACTTAAGAAATTTCGCACAAGTATTTAGAAGCCCATGCAGAGTATGTGTAGGTATATTGAGCAATTCCTACAATATTACATACATACGTGTCGAATCGAATTGTGTGTAGGTATGACTAGATGTATGAATGTGAGTGAAGCAAAAGAAGTACGAGTATGTAAGGATCGTAGCAGGTGGCGTTCTGTAGTTTCTGCCTACCCACATGGGAAAAAGGCGTGAGTTTATGTGTGTATTGTACGTATCGAATTGATTGCCCCGGTTTTTATTAAAATCGGTAATTTAAAAAAAAGGAAGGAACTACAAATCAGAGGAACCTACAGTCTCAGTTCATTGTAAGTTCCACCAACCGGCAGGGAATCCCGCTCCTTACATACCTTCGTAAGAACTGAAATTCCTAGCCAGAGTTTGATGGAAATGGATTACTAAAATTATCTTAATCTGTAGTAAGAAATAATTAATGCCCATAAAATGGCAAGATTCTGATCAAATAGGTATCCCTAAAAGATAAACAAAGCCAGTGATCGTCTTGAACTTACGTCTTGTGTGCCAACTTTTGGGTCCAGCCATTTTCCTTCGAATTTCGCCCACCTAAGCTCTGGACGACACCTAAAGGAATAAAAAAAAGAGCATTGTTTTATTACTGTTCTAAAAAAAAAAAATGTAAATGTTCGTTCCTGACCAAAGCTACAACTTTTACTTAATCTAAGTATGGTCAGCAACGAAAGTAAAATCATCATGTCTATTTATTTGTAAAAACTTTATGCACAAGTACAAAGGCAGACTTAATGCCTTTGGCATTTTCTACAAGTCCATCCAAGCTCGAAGGTCTGCAATGTGATCAAGGAGCACACACACACCCATACACATCGATATACTTACTACGCACTAGATTTAGCGATCCCAACACTTATCCTGTTCGACTGAACTGTACTGCAATCCGTACACCTTACTTTAAACTATGATCAACGAAACGACATTTTGATCGCGTGTAAACTTAAGCGATCTAGCGCAGCATGTATTAATAGTTTGATTAGACAACATAAATATTTTATGCCTACACACTTTAAAACAAGTTGGAAAAGACAAACGGTTTTGTGCAGAAGTGGCTAACAGCTGCTAGTCTGTTAAGGTCTTGTTGCCTCGTCGGGTAGGTAGACTAGACTATACTGAGGACTGACTAGAAAAGTCCAACTAAGTATCAAAATACGTAAACAAAATACATAAAATATAACTTTCTATAAATAGTCGACTCTTGTGAAAAACTTAGGTACTAAGCATACAAAACTTACATTTTAGTTTTCTTGATGGGATGCTGTCGGTACTCGTCGAAATATTCCGTAAGAAACGACATGATTCACTCTTTAATTTATATTTTTAGCAAAATTCACACTAAAATAGTGTTCAAAAATAATTTACAGACTGCAGATGTCAATCAACACAAACACTAGAATTAAAAAATAAAACGTTGCTAGATTTTGAAAATAGGTTTTACAAAAAAGTATTGTTTGTTGGGAAGGTTATTCTCCAGCGGTAGGTCGTAGGTTTTCTAATCAACTGAACATAAGCTTGTAATTTTTCTTTGTAAGTTTCTTTCATAATAAGGTTAGAGTTATTGCGGTTTTGCATGTTCAGCCCGACATTTTTATGGGGTCGCCAACGGTTTGATTTTAATTCAAAGTAACTTTTACAAACAATAAAATAATTTTTCTTTTCAAATTTTATGTTTATTTAGAGCGAACAGAAATAAACGTTAACCTTAATCATTTCAAATACGAAAGAAAAACAAACATTAAAAATTGTTTAGCATAATTTATTATTCTGGATTTTGTGAGTTATGATCAATATAAAATGCTCAATCACTCGCTAAGGCCTCCATAAAATGAATTCGTATACCTTCACGACCGTTGACCTCTCAGGAGAGGACAGAGTCACAAAGCCAATGTCCCAAGAATGTTTGGGATTGGGACATGCTTGGGACACTGGTTCTGTTACTGTCTGTGTCCCTATTAATATTACATCCACCCAATGTCTGCTTAAAGACATCGAGCCTATAGACCATAAAAGAAAAACGGTAGGTAAGGAATATGTTGGTAACTAGAGCCTCAAGAGCCCGTGATCAATAGACAGATTTATGAGGCACTAGCTTCTGCCAGCGGCTTCGCCCACGTTAATGGGGAACATAATGCCGGGATAAAAAATATTCTATGTGCTATTCCAGACTATAATCTATCTCTGTGTCAAATTTCATCCAGATCCGTCCAGCTGTTTGAGCGTGAAGAAGTAACAAACATACAAAGACACACCACACATACACTCATAAACATTCGCCTTTATAATATAAGTGTGATTCAAACAAAACCAAAAAGTCAAACTGAAGATCCTGAACGTTCTACATAAAATCTAGATATGAACTTATTATGGAGAACAACCCTTGGATTAACTATCTATTTAGACTTAGGTACACCACATGTCCTGCCTGTCTCTTATAATTATGAGACTACCTGTCCTATCCTACGTATGTACTGTCTATATACTGACCTCTTTCATATGCTGACCAAGGACATACAATTACGTTAGTTACACGTTATAAAGCAAGAATATAGTTACCGCATCCTGCGCTAGCGCAGTTCCCTTGAAGTCCCCTATAAAACTGACGCAGAAGCAGTGACACTACACTTCGGCGTGATCGCCGAAACATCTAACATGGCGGATCTGTGTGACGCGTTCAAGATATGCGTAACCGCAGTGTGATGCGCGGTCTATAACCGTCCAGCCAGCGAGGCGCCTGAACGCGACCTCTGTGAGCCTGGTAACCTTATTACAGCTCTATTAGTAGCTAATTACCTTGAATTACCTAGTTTTATTTACTTTTCAGCAATTACAGGTACTGTGACCATTTCCCGAAACACTACTTCTAATCATGACGTAGGTTTATGTGGATTCAAACTTAATGAACTCTGCGAAGTTCACTACGCTGTAACCCATTTTTCGCACCCGCTTTCACATGAATTTCCTGCACAGCCACTCGCGTAGTGTTCTGAGCCGACACTAAGTTTGGTTTTACCTGTATTTAGGTCCTTTTGGCTGAAATGATGACAATGATCCACAGCTGGACATAGGCCACCTCTATAGTCCTGTGCTTCTCTCATTTAGCGGCTTCTAATTCGTCACATATGACGTGATGTAAGAAATCACGGCTAAAATGTAAAATCGTCATGAGCAACTGTCTACACCTTGAACTAGGTTTAAGTTCGCCCTGTAGAGTAATGACGATCGCGGTCAGGGTTAATAACTGTCCTATTATTATAATTGCACTTGCACCTACTACATACAGTGCATTCATATTACTGCCCTTGTCCCATGTTACTTGTGGACGGCGCTACACGTTTTCTTCTTCCAATCCGTCCTGTCAACCGACACGCTATCACTGACTCCCTTTTATTTCATAGCACTCCTCACATAATCCATCCATTTCTTTCCCTCTCCATTGACTCCATTGTACCTACAATGCATCTATGCACTAAACCATGCAAGTACCTAGCTAGCATGCCACTGATTGGGACATAGGCCATGTTTTCATCGTTCACAAGTTGTTATGGCACAATAGCATACAAGAGATTTTCTTGCAGTTTTTATTCCTTGTCATCTCGCCAGAGTTTAGGTAAAATAAAAAAAAATGTCTTGCTTATAAAACCCATCCTCAAGTTGCGACTCCCTTCTCCGTCGCGACCTTTCATCGGCTCACGATTTTTATGCTCGCTCGCTACTTCGACTGGCGTGGCGTGACCAGCCGGCTTAAATCATGAGATCGCGCTATTTTTAGATTACACTTTGTCGTAAAGTCGTATCTGCAAACCGAAGCATATGAAGGTCAGCATCGATCAAAATAATGTATGTTCCGTTCAATTTGTCGGGCTGTCGTTTCGCTTTGAGTGAGGAACCGTGTTTGTGAGAGAGAAGGATACTTTAATATTCGTGGAATATCATGACAATACCTGTCTGCCGGATGGTTAGGTGCTATTTGAAAACGAAATAATTTTTGTTTTAAAATAGCATTCGTAAATGTTTTCTACATCGTAGTACCTATAAATACAGACAAATATTCTATTGTGCCCACGAAATAATTATTCTGCGGAGCTAACATGGAAATCGAACCCGCAACCCTAAGCACGCAATGCAATTCACAGAACATATATACCCTAAGGCGAAGCAATTACTAAACCCTGAGACTACGGTTATCGATCTGTCAACAATGTTTTAGAAATGTTATAGGAAGAGCAGTTTTCGAATGGTGTGACTGACACTAGCAAATCACAGAGAAACTTATATATACGTACAGTATTAATCAAAAAATTAGGCTATACCAATATTATAAAGAGGAATGTTTTTTTTGTTTGTTTGTTTGTTTGTACCGAATAAACTCTGAAACTACTGGACCGATTTAAAAAATTCTTTCACCAATAGATAGCTACATTATTCCTGAGTGACATAGGCTATTTTATACCTATTTTATTAATCCCAAAAACGGGTCCTGTGCGATGGTCCATGGGAGCGAAGCCGCGGAGAACAGCTAGTCGCTAATAAGTCGAAATTTCAAATCCAAATATCAGTAAAATCTCAGTAAGATCTATCGAAGATTTTACTGATATTTGGCAACAAGTAGAGCAGCAGCCGTATTGCGTAAGTGGGCAAAGAGTTTAAACTATCGAACCGACCAAATCGGCCAATCACACAAAACGGAAATCCACATCGCGTCATTCAACTCGCATGTGATCACTTCACCGTGGTCATGGGGGACTTCAACGCGAAACTGGGTAAAAGAGACGATAATGAGCTGCGAGAGGGCCTCTATATGATCAACCTTCTTTAGAAAGCGTGAGCACAGGATTGGACCTGGCAGAGCCCCGATGGTGCAACGAAAAATAAGATAGACTTCATCTTTTTTTAAGACCCGTCGTGCAAATAGGAACAAGAAACTATCCGATCCTACTCTCAAGCTCATGAAGGAGAGGCGTGAAATGATCCTGCAGTCTTCAGACGATGCGAACTACCGGCAGCTTAATAGACAGATCTCGAAGTCCTAGAAAAGCGACCTCCGCCGCTTTAATACTGAGCTTATCTAAGACGCTATTGAGCCAGTTTTGTTTCCGCAGGGGTCGCTCTATGGTGGAAGCCATCATGCGCGTGCGAGCCCTCACGACGGGGGATGCAGTGGCCCGGGGTGAAGTCGTCTTGGCGGTGTCTCTAGACATCGCCAATGCCTTCAACACCCTGCCATGGTGCTGCATCAGGGAAGCACTCCAGTATCACCGGATGCCGCCCTACCTGTCGCGTGGTCGAGGCCTATCTGACAGACAGGGCCGTCATCTACCCCGGTCACCAGGGAGAGCGGAACCGGCGAGAGATGTCGTGCGGTGTCCCACAGGGATCTGTGAAACATCGGGTACGACTGGGTGCCGTGCGCCGATCTCCCTAGTGCCGTCAGCGTGGTTTGCTACGTTGACGACACGCTGGTCCCGGCGCGGGGGCAATAGCGACACGAAGGGTTGCGACAATCGTCGAGAGGATCCGGCAATTGGGACTCGAGGTGGCCCTGCACAAGTCCGAGGCCATGTGTTTTGACGGTCCTCGGAACGCGCCATCGCCGGGATCCCAAATAACTGTGGGACGGGTTCAAATCGGTGTCGTCGGGTCGACGATGAAGTACCTAGGACTCGTCCTCGACAGCCGGTGGAATTTCGTGGAGCATTTCCGACGTATGGCTCCCAGACTGGAGCGGGCGCGGGCTGCCCTCAAGCAGCTGCTGCCCGATCTAGGGGGTCCAAACGCCTCCTGCCGGAGGCTCTACGCGGGGGTCGTTGGGTAAATGGCCCTTTACGGGGCACCGGTATGGACGCGTTCCCTTAGGAGATTCCTGTTCAGGAGAAGGCGGGAGGAAACGCCCGGGTGTCACCATTGTGTGGACCGCCCGGAGGACACGGTGGAGCATACTGTGCAGGTCTGCCCGCTTTGGCAGAGCACGCCGTGTCCTCGTGGAGGCGATCGGCGGTGGTGACCTCTCGCACCCGGCCCTTGTCCAGGCCATGGTACGGAGCGAGAGGGTATGGGATGCTGTCTCCTCCTTCTGCGAAGCAGTAATGCTCGCAAAGGAGGAGGTGGAACGCGTGAGGAAGACGCAAAGGAGACGCCATCACGCCCCTAGCCACCGCAGTAGACGCCCCGGGCGTCGGGAGTCGCAAACCGATTCCCGCCCACCGTAGGCGCGGGCTTGCGGACGGCAAGTAATGGGTTGCTCTCCGTCAGATAAGGACCAGGCCCGAGTTTACGGCGCGTAATGTTCCACACGCGCCTCAAAGAGATGACAGCAAAAGTGACTGTCTGGGTCGCGGATAAATTTGAAAGAGAGTTACCGCGGCCCTGGCACAAGCAACTGAAGGAACACGGGTTGGTTCAAGTCAGTAAAAGTCTGCAACGACCTCAAGTAAAAGAGCGGGGGAAGTCATTGGATGATTGCCCACCCAAAAAAAGAAAATATATGTGTTTGCAAGAGATCTGGCTATTGGGCAGAGCCAGCTCACGAAACTGAAGACCGACGATGGCAGGATCGTATCCGCCAAACCGAAGCTTCTGAGGGAGATCGAGGGGTTATATGGGCACTTGTACACGTCAATCAGCAAACCCGTTGCGAATCTAGCAAACGACCCAAGGGCTAGATTGACTCGACACTTTACCGACGACATGAATGGCTCTGAAACAACTTAAGAACAACAAGGCGCAGCAAGGTGATGACGGCATTACGGCCGAAGTCCTGAAGGCGGGTGGGAAACTGGTACTTAAGGCCCTTCAGAAGCTGTTTGATTCCGTCATACTCGAAGGGAAAACGCCACAGGCATGGTGCAGGGGTGTGGTGGTACTCTTTTTCAAGAAGGGCGACAATGCCCGATTGAAGAATTATAAGAAGCTAGATGCGCCAGCCCATCTTGCTTCTTAGCAATATTCTTTTTTTTTTTTTTAATAGTCATCACGAATCGTCTCGCGCGCAGATTTGACGATTTCCATATTTTCCGAAAAGGCTTTAGCACCGTAGACCACATACATACGCTACGCTACGGCAGGTATTGGGGTTTATGGGTAGAGGACCAATGAAAGACGTTTTATAAGGGTTTCAATAATAGAGTTTAATTACCCTTTACTTGCTAATTTGGAAGTAAAGGGTGTTATAGTAATACTTTGTGATACATGTGTTCCCTAGCAAGGCTGACGCGATTGTGTGTAGTGACCAGATACACAGATGGGATTTCGGTCTCAACTAGTTACCTGACAGAGGGTTCACAGTCAAACCATATAATATAAGGTTAGACAGAGACAGATATAGAGTATTTTAGATTTGTTTTTGTTAAACTCCAACAGCAGGTTATACAAAAAACCGAAAAGTATAACCTGCCGCTACCGCTAACCTGCTACATACATTATAATTATACCATTTACAGTCAAGGGAGTGACCATAGACGGAAATCCATATTACGTCTTTCATCTCGCATGTGATTGGTCGATTGATAGCGGTCAAATCCTTTGCCTTGCCGAATTACGCAATTTGACCGCAGAAGTCGGTCTGTTAGTTAGAACATTGAATCAATTTGCTCTCCCAATTTCTCGTAATGTAAAAAATACAGAGCAACTTGTGCGATAAACGGATGGCAAAACAGAGACCTAAGCAGACTGTCTCTCGCAGAAGCGGTTAATAAGCTTTATCCGATTGATGAAAAGATGGAAGCCGACCAGGCTAGGCCCAAACAAAGGCAGATAATGGCAGGTCACAGCAGTACCTAATCTCAGAGAGAATTGTAGGATTATGTAAATAATGACAGTAATAATTTATTAATATTAGTTTATTTAGCTTATCATAGGATGACAATAAATTGAGAAATACGTAACATAACGAAACATTCACCACTTTGGAACAAATCAACATAAAACTACAACGCAATGTGGTCACCATTTACACTATGATCATTCTAAAATGAACTTTATATTATATTCATTTACGTCAAACTAATAATATATAAAACCAAAGCGAGAACTTTGGAGCACTCTTGACAAAGCAAGATTATAAAAATAGCTACTTTTTATTTAATGATTTTTACAATATAATAAAAGCGAAGGTATCGCCCTTTCAAAGTCATAAAATCCATAATAATATACTTTGATTTCCCATTCTCACACAACAATAAAATAAGGAAGTATTAGTATAAACCGTTTATTCAAGTAAACAGACGTTGCATTGTGACTTAACTAATAAATTGTCTTATATTAACATTTCCGTAATAAAATTAATTGAATGTTTCTACGCGGGACACTCACGGCTCTGTGAAAGCAACATTTACCACTACACAAAGATATATTGAATAACATCAAACTTATTCTGAACATACAGAATTATTAAAAAACTACAAATGTGTTAAATGTCTAATACAACAATAAAGTTCAAAATGTTATACATGTTGGGATTTGTATCAAAAAAGAGCTTTCGATAATAAATACGATGTGAATGCAACACCATGTTGTCACTCTGTGATATAATCTTATGTATTAACTACCTATATTGATTTAAACATTTGCACATAAGATGTTATTATGAGTAGTTGGGCAGTTTAGGGCGAATAGCTACCTTATATTAAAACGGGACTTAACAGTTCCCGACACGTAACTGGGAAGGTTTTGGTTCGTAGTGGTGGCGAGTTCCACAGTGCACTTAATGCAACAAAAAAATGTGACTTTTATTGCTTGTCATTATTCTATGGCATTAAAATAAATTATGGCAATAATGCCATAATTTATTTTTAAACCAGTCTGTTTAGAAGAAAGTTTAAGGAAGGAGAGCAATTCGTGAAGTTTATTACGTGTAATAAATAAAACATATACAAAGGGTAAGAAGTTTTGGAATTTTTTTTTATATAAAAAAAAAAATGTTGTCGTTTTGTAAAAGTATTACCCTGCATGAAATTAATGTTTCCCTGTTCCCTAGACGCTCTGCGATTGGTCAGTGGATCCTTGGCTTGAATGAGGAACCAATCGCGCGCTCGAATCGATGCTACCTCGTCCCCCGCACCCCGCGCGTGTTACCAAAGATACCTTAAAAACGACTTGTGCGCATCTAACGACTGTTGCCAAGTTACGTGTCGGCAACTGTACCGATGTTGTCTCCATCTTTGAACATACTATACATACTTTTCAGTCGTAAGCCGATGCGTCTGTTGTACCTAAGGTACTTTTTCTAGTCACGCCTTTAGAGTAAGGCAGCAATTCTCTCTGCACTGTTATAAAATACTAATATTAACAAACGCTGATTCAAAACAACGCTTTAAAGTCCAAATTACGGGTACACTACGCCTCGGGCACACAATTGTCACCTTTCCACTTTCATGGTCCATATTCGCACACAGAATTACACAAATGAGATTTCTTGTGAAAAAGTAAAGTATGTAGATTTAAACAGGGATAAAAAAATAAGAACATCAATATATCGAGAAGAGATTGGTCATTCGATATTTTATTCACAAAATTATTAATAATAAACATATTTTATTTTGATTACAACAGTTAAGAGCCGAGATTATTTTATCAGTTTCAATAAAAACTCAGGATTTTCTTTATTTCATAATAAATCAACAAATTTAATCAGCGAACGTACCCTGATTTTCCTTGATTTTAAATGCACAAATCACTCAAAGATTAACTAATACTTTTAATTGAAATAGCCAAACGTTATATGACCTAAGAATTAAGAAATATTTAATAGTCGAATAGAGTCACTTTTACGGAATATTCATTTCTTACAGTTATTTACCTTAAAAGGCTTTTCAAAATCATGAATACAGTCCCCACTGCCAGACAAAGAGATTCATAGCCTTCCACGTTTTTATTTATATTGATTTCGGGCTATTTCGTCATAAAAGATTAAAGTAATTTACCTAATTTACTGGTCCCTCTCACAGAGAGGAGACATCAGTCCCAGCAGTGGGAACAATATACTGAGCTATTTCATTCCATAAAAGTCCCTCCAATCTAACAAAAATAAAAACAGAAGGAAATTCACAAGTTATTCTGTTACCTCATTCATAAGGTTGGCATATACATCGCTAGAAGTGGTGGCAATATCTGCGTCTGTAGCGAAATGTATACCGCTATCGTTCATATTGAAATCTATCTCATCTTCCTCGGTAGCGATCACAAACACGGTCTCACTGTCATCATTGTCAGCTGTATCGTCAACCGGAGCGATAGCGATCTCACCATCGCTGGTAAGAACAACCCTAGTACCATCACTGTTATGATTGGAAGCGGCGGCGGCGGCAGTATGGCCACCAGTGGACGTTGAGGCAACAACGCAATCGTGGGAAGTGGAGGCAACATTACTAAAGTCCATAACATTAGCGCCAACATTGGGAGTGATGGCGATAGCGCCAACATTGGTCGCACTCTCGTTGCTCACAGAAGCGTTCGGTCCCTCAGAGGTCGCGGATCAGAATCTCGCCCTTATGTACACGGCGGCTACGTCGTGATTGGCGTAGCCGAGCCGCTTCGCGTGTTTGAATATTTCGTTGGTGGTGGCGGTCAGGGGCAGCGACTGCTCTAACGTGTCTCCGAGACCTAATGCAAGCTTCAGGTCCTTCTGCATATGCATCAGAGGTTGATGCGTCGAGTAGGAGGATTCTATCATTGCTGGAATGAGAGAAAATGTTTGTTAATGTTTTATTGTTACAGTAAAATAAGGGTTAGCAGAAATGTGATATTCGTTTCATAATTGATGTTACAAGTCCGCAAAATTACCTCAAAAGATATGATCGTTTTCAACTTTCATCTTTTAAGAATGGGTGGTCTTATTATTTATGAATTGGAAAAAGTATTGTGAATTTTATAAGTTCGACCTCTTGTGGTGAAATGAGTAATATGGTTAAAATGAGTCATTAGCCAATCGTTGAAAACCAAGAATATACTAATATCAGTTTCTTACTGTACCACTGCAAGGCAAATGTATTTTTTTATTTCAACTAGGCCATTAAGCGGCACTTTTGAATATCAACAATTAAAATTTAAAAGTAATAATAATAGGCCTCCTTTCATAAAGATATGGCACGAGCATGAATAATTTGCTTGTTTGAAGCGAGTTGGCAAAGAACATAAAAATCAGGTCTGTGTGCCGGTTCTATACACGCACTAAAAGACTACAATTGAACACGTCTACACTCGCCAATGGCTCTGGTATAACTGACGCGTGCGCACGAGACTGTGTATGTGTGTGTGGGGACGGACTAAACGAATGTGTGAGCGAGATAGATACACTACAAGGTCAAAGCGCCGTTTCAAATGTGTGTTGCTAACATAGTTTATAGGTAATGTGTACTACTAACGACTCTTCTTCGATTTTTCATCTGCTTTTTCACCTGTTTGGACTCAGCAGACTTCTTAATTTCTTCTGAACATAATAAATACACCGCACTCAGTAGACACAGTGTTGGAAGGTCTCCCACTAGGTGGATCGAAGACCTGGTTAAGCCTGCTGGACGCGAGACATACAGGGGGGCTATGTCCAGCAGTGGTCGTCTTTCGCATGAAAGAATAATGATAATAAATACGTACCGCGTCCCTTGAGTATGAGATGCGGCGAGGCTAGCGGAGTGAGCGCCAGCACGTCCAGCAGGTCGGCCTGGTTGAGGCCGGCGCGGTCGGCCAGCGCCAGCCCCTCGGCCAGCGCGGCCAGCGACACGCCGCCGACCACTTGTAGCACGGAGTTCATCTTCGACGCGTTGCCGATGTCGCCTGGAACGTCGAGTGTGTTCAATGACGATTTTGTTTAGGGACGTACATATTATTTATATTAAAACGGTTGAGGAGAGCCGGGCTAACTCAATTACTCCAGATCGGAGAAAGAGGTGTATGTACAGCAGTAAAATAAATTACAGCAGTTCGCGATAGTTTACTAAGTTGTCGCATATCAGCGTCAGCGTTTATAATATCAGTAGAAACTAGTAGCCCCTATGCAGAAGTTTTATGAAATTCATTTAGTAATAGTTCTTTGTAAAAGGTTTTTTTGGGAAGAAAGTACCACAATAACATCTAATGTTTTATCAATCCGTAATATTATGTAACAGTAACTGAACACAGACTTTGAAAAACTTGCAATTGAAATGATGGGATGAGGATATTTTCCTCTAAAATCGCTTAGTTATCGTCCTGTATAAAACTCAATAAATTATTGGTTAGTGAATAGATGCTTTGACATGAATGTGTGTTAGTGGTGCTAAAATAACAAAAAGTGCACTTTTTTTTGGGTGTCGAAAAAGTTAATAAAAAAAATATATAAAAAAAAGATAATATTACTTAGTAGTATTATAATAGAATCTGACTTTAGTGATAAGCATGTATGGTCTAGAATATTATGAAGAAGATTGAAACCATCCCCAAAAATCCCAAAAATTTGCAATGAAGTGATGTGCTTGTTAGTATTATAAATACTTATTTCTAAAAAGAACGCTCAGATTAAGACGTTGACAGTTAACCAAGTATAAAATCGAGTAATAACAGAAAATAAAATATTAAAATGCAAAATAAGAACAAAAACTAAACCCGCGATGGCATTCAAAGCCACACAAATAAATAAATAAAAATGTTAAAAACTAAGAATAAATATACTCTACATTCTATAAAATGTTGCATCCATCGATATTCTAAATTTTTATGATTACCAATAGTTAGCAAATAATTTTAGTCAGCGGATTCGTAATTCAATTCGAAAATTTATTTAAGTTTTAATATTCTCGTGTAAGTGAATTATTGTATTCTTATGAGAATAAAAATATCTCAAACCTCAAAAGGCAGACCCCATACTAGATTGACCCCTTGATTTGGCTCGACTTTCAAATCAATTTTGTTGTACCAAACAGTTCTAAACATTAAAGGTTGTTAAAACCTTTTACTGACTAAGGAAACAAGATGCTACCAGTGCGTATTTTCACTGATCCTACTAACTTCCCAGGACCATTCCTACCCCACCGCGGGCCAAAAAGCAAACATAAATGTCAACGTCCAAGGTTCTGTTCGTCCGCAACCGGAGCAGCTGACTACTACCAAGGTAAAAGGAGTTCTTGCTCATCGCCTTGAAGCACGACTGGCAGTCGTCGAACAGCGACCGGTCGCCCGCCGCCAGGATGATCAGCGTGCCTTCTTCCGCTTGTGTTTTTGAACCTTGGATCTGGAAATTGAGATAAAACAAATTTTATACCATTCCCCCTCTAAAAAGCTTATTTTATTCATTGAAAACAGTGAATAAAAAGCACTGTTTTGGTGTTTGAATTTGGAACACACCAATGTACTAGACGTCCATCTCAATGCTATGTAACCTCCTTGCTCCTCCTTGCACATAAAATACTGAATACTCAAACTCATTTTTCGATTTTAATTTTGAGTTTGTTATTTAGGATTTTAATAATGATTTTGATTTTAGTCTAAGATATTTATTGAATACTTGTTTGGATTTTAATTCTAATATTAATTGCAATGGTATTTAATTAATTATGTAACGTAACGGAGGTGGTCACTGGCCCCTGAAACACAGGTGCTGTTACCTAGCTCAGGGGTCAGGGTTTCACATTTTATGCAAATTTTGAAGGTAATAAACTATTTATTTATTTATTACTCGTAATATTCCTTGTGCTTTTAGCTTAAATCTTTCTTTTTCTCGAAGTCATGGTATAAAATATAGTATGCAACTCTTGAATAAAACGGATTTATATCGAGGGCCATGAATCACTCGCGTCGCTCATGATTCTAACACTTCCATCATCATGAATCACTCCCTACGGTCGTGATTCAGTCGTTAGAATCCTTCACTTGCTCTTGATTCATCTATGGCCCTCGCTTTAAATCCGTCTTTTATTCACTAGTTGCATAATATACTATTAATTTAGCATAACTATAATAAAGCTAAGAAGTGCAATTCCCAGCCGGGAGTTTGGTTTTGCTGATAGCTACAACCTGGGGGTCTTTAAGTCAAGTCAAGAGTGAATCAGTTACTTCTAGACAAGCGTGCTTCACCGTTGATCATATAATCGCTTACGATCAGGGAAGAAAGGTCAAGCGCGAGCCTATCACACTAATATTATAAAGGCGAAAGTTTGTGTGTTTGTATGTTTGTTACTTCTTCAAGCTCGGCTGGACGGATTTGGATGAAATTTGGCACAGAGATATATTATAGTCTGGAACAGCACATAGGATACTTTTTTATCCCGGGAATATGTTCCCTCGGGATAATTTTCGACGTTCACGCGGGCGAAGCCGCTGGCAGAAGCTAGTCAATAATAAAGATAAATATTAATCTTTTGCTGTGGTTTTGAAAAGCCAAACTCTTCCACTTGTGTCGTATGCCGCCGCCTAATATATTTTTTTTTACATGAAGATGTAGTGGCATTCTTTTGTTAATTTATTATGTCGATCATCATGCTATCTGCGTAGTTTTGTTAATATCAAAAATTAAGCACATGATATTCCATTTGCAGTAATTACATAGTTGTATTAATTTTAGAGGCAACTATATTTTAAATAAATATTTTATCTCCTTGTCTTCATTGACTAGACTTATAAAATTAATCTCTTGATGAATCTTGAAAAATTGATCTTGATCAATTAATTGAACTTAATTGTAATTCTATAATCTAACGATTAATAATTTAATTTTAATGTAATGATGGCCCATAATTTTACAAACCATATTTGTACGCCGGAAACGGCAGAATATTATCATCGTAATACATAATTCACATAACAGCTTTGTACAATATTCTGACAAATAAATGCATTCTATATCTAGTACCATAGAATAGAGCGACCAACCATCTATCAGACAAATTAAAACATTTCAATGACGTCTATTAGAGCTTTTAATTGTTACTGCGGTAGAAGTAAAGTGCAAAAGTTATGTTCAGAGTCAAGATTCAATTATATGTGACAGTAAAAGTTTCATGGCTGCACTAAAGGTTGATGAGAAGACATCAACGGAGCTACGTAAAATGCGCTGCTCCAGACATCAATTTTTTCTGTGCTAAGAAATATAAAGATAGTAAATGAAATGACAATCGATTCTTTAGATTCCCAAAAAGTAACGTATTGTTACTGTTGGGTATAGCAGCCATGTGTATTATATGATAAGCAGCAAGTGTACAAAGTTGCATTGTGCGAGTGTTACCAACACCAATCCATCCAGCTATCCTAGCTTGGTTTTTAGGCCCATAATCCATACTAATATTATAATATATGCGAAAGTATTTCTGTCTGTCTGACCTTTTCACGCTTAAACCGCTGAACTGATTATTGATATGGAGATAGTTTGAGACCCTGGGAAGGACATCGGCTAACAATTGTTTCAAAAAAAAGTAGTTAGGTAGGGTAGGTTGGGTATGGTAGGGTAGGGTAGGTAGGGTAGGGTAGGTAGGGTAGGGTAGGTAGGGTAGGTGAGTGGGTAGGTAAGTAGGATAGGGCAGAAAACCAGTAATTTACGTTCTGCGTGTCGTTTGTGTGGATTAAACTCTTTCTTTCTGGGCACGACTGGTTTCAGATTCTGCGGCTAACTATCCGACTATCCATAACCACTGCCTATCTGTCCTGCTAATTTAAATGTTAGTGTTACCTGTGCCTCCAGATACCGGCCGCCCTTCGCGCTGATAGCCTCGACGATGTCGTGCGACGTGTCGGAGTCGATGGACGTCATCTCGACGTAGCCCTTCGACTCCAGCGACGGACAGTGCAGTACGCCGCAGTTGCCGAACACCATCTGGATAGTTACAATGGAACCATGAAATAAAATAAAGCTTATAATATGCCTCAATGTTAACGAGCGCCCGCCCGGAGCCACAATATCAATATTGAACATGCTTTTGGACAGTTTTGTTTGCAAAATATTCTTTGATTTACATATGCTATTTCACTTATGAAGAAATTCTAGCCATCTATTTTCCTGTGTAAAATATTTATAAACATCCAAGTCGTTTTGAAGACCTGGTGAAGGTTGCGGGGATCCGCTGGTTACGAGATGCACGGGACCGGTCAATGTGGCGACGCTTGGGGGAGGCCTATGTCCAGTAGTGGACGTCTTTTGGCTGATATGATGATAATAATGATGAAGTCGTTTTGGAGGACTAACCAAAAACAGCGGAACAATATCGTGTTGTTAATTTTTATTTAAGCAAATCTATTTGTTACACGACAAAACTACGTTTCACAAATAATAAACATGCATCAATAATAAATATATAATTTATTCAAACCTTTTAACCAAGCCGTTACTAAGGAGTATGCTTTAGAAAGTAACCGTTTTACGGCACTAGCGTTGGAAGGCCCTTAATCATGGTGAAGTGAATGACTCAAATTACCATAGACCGCAATCTAGTTGGATGAATGTCTTACATAAAATAAGATCAAGGTGAGGGTCCTAGATCCTATACTGACCTGTAGTTTTGGTACCCTATTTTTGTTAAGATAAGTTTTTAAGTTTTACCTATTGCTTACACCAGATAAACCGATGACAAAAATCAAATAGATGCATAAAGGTTGACGTTATAATGAATTTACTCTACTAATTGACCTTTTATATCATCACGCCTTTATGTCCCAAGGGATATCCAGTGGGTTTATAAGTCCACCCACATTTCGGCTCAACGTTTTAGCCATTTAAGGCGGTACCCCGAGCAAAACGCCGCGCAAGCCGTTTTAGGAGCTATCTACTCGTTATTTAAAAAGAAATATCAATTAATAAAATACATTAAATTTCTACATAATATTGATTCTAAAATGGTAGATTTCGTTTTTTTTTTAATATTTCACTAATATCCTTCCAAAAAAAACATTAAATGAGAAATAATTATTGATAGCATGCATCTCCTCGTAAAGTGTTCATTAATTATTTTTTGTACTAACACTAATGGATAGACAATTTAATAACGAACATTTTTGTTGTAATTTTTTTTTTCAAAAGACCAAAATTCGATTTTATAAAGTTTTAATTCTAAAATCTGGGCGTATTCACTACTGTAATTCATGCGCCACCAGTGCCGCTAGACCAATAGGAATGCTCATATCTCATGCCAATTTTTTGGTCAGGGTACCGTCTTAACCTTTAGCCCCACCTGATTATCTGATTTTTATGCTTCACACTCCCTGCACTTCCGTTAACCTTTCCACCGACCTTAACGAGTGGGTGTATATGGACCGCAAAACCGTCGCTACGGACACAATGGGACGTAAGGCATTTAATACGAGAACTGGTCCATTGTTGTCTCACAATAGAGATACTTGACTCACGAATGGCTTAGAAAATGGTGGAAGTGTTTATTCCAGTATTTTCAATCACATATAAAATAAACTGTTTCGTGTTGTTCTTTTTTTATAAACTCTTCATGATTTATTAAATTATAAAATTATTTCATATAATTAATTTTTTTAATATACATTCTTGACAATGTAAAACAGTTGTCTTTGTAAAATATTAAAGTTTTAAATATTGAATAGGTATAGTTGTTCTATATCACGATGACAAGTTACGTGACTTTTATGACGCCGAATTAAGATTCATTTTGCTACGATTCCCACATCATCGTGAGATAGAACAACTTATAATTGAAAAAGCCTGAGGTCTTTAATGGCCTTATTGTCAGACAAGACTAATAAAAAACTATGTATAACTAAGTATACTATGTGTACATACAAGGCTCGCAACAACCTTTAGGACACTAGGGAATAATAACTTGGCAACAAGCTAACAGTAAACAGGTAATCCAAAAATATTACATTCTTCGTCCCAAACTTGAACCAAATCTTCGCACACACATTTGAGCAATCTCTTCCGGCTCGGTTCGCTCTCCATCCCTCCGTGACCCTTAATGATCCGCAGTAAAGGTCGGATCAGGGACACGACCCTGACTCCAACCTGACCTTTGTGCAAACACATAGGACCGTGAAATCTGCATTTATTTATATGATATCATTGTGTGTGATTTTCTTCTGGGGGCTGGATACTGTATTCAGTAAAGCAAAACCAACCAAAACCCAATTTTTTTTCTACCTTTTATGGGCCATGATTGGATTGGCTCTTCAATTCAGTATTTCAAATGTAAGTGTGCCCTAAGTCAGCCGCCTTACGGAAAATTCTATTAACTCCCAATTATATTTTTAAACCTTTTAGCAAGTATAGTTAGGCTGTGTTCGTATTTATTATGGGCACGGCAGTGTTCTAGAATAAATAACTTACTGTGCTGAACTGAAACCGTTTAGCTACTGATATTTGATCAACAGTAGCATACCAGAAGGATCTCATTTCTCAAGCATAACTAACTCACTGCTTATGCGAGGTTGGTCTTTGCCCATAGTTGTAGCGAGATGGAATTTCTCAGATTTTGTTTCAGGAATCAATTGTTCTGATCTTTTTACCTCTTTAGCTGCTTGAGGGTCTGCGACACAGGAGAAGGTGATGTCTGCTTCCTCCACCACGTCGCAAGGTGTCACCGCCAGTGTCGCGCCCACCTTCTCGAAGTCTTTACACTGGAGACAACAAAAATAATAAAGTTAATTACATTATACATTCTGAGTATCTAGGATACAAATAATAATCTTTGAAAATAACAGGGCACTCTGAAAATCTGTCCTTTCGATATGAATATTTTCACATTTTAACGCCTGTTTTTCCCAAAGGGTTAAGGCTAGGAGTACCTATAGTATGCAAAAAACCTATTTTTTATTAATCAGTTGCATTATGATATCCCAGACGTGTAGGAAAAATAAAAAGAAAGTCTAAACAATTTCCTTTCATAAAACTTCACAATTCTAGCGCCATCTATCAAGAACAATGATACTTCAAGCTTCCGCTAAACGCTGGTAGATGTCGCTGTATGTCGGCGTGTAGGTACCAACGCGCAATCAATATCCGCGCCACGCCAGCCACCGGGCCGCGTCAACGACCGCGGCGCGCAATGGCCGACGCCACGCGCCGCCATTTTGACGGCGATAACGGCGCCTATCTAGCCACCGCGCACGCAGCGACACCGGCGCGTACCGTGACTAGTGTCAAACGAAAGTCTCTGCCGATTCATTCGACGAGCACTACACTGTGTTTGCTTGATGAGTTACTGGAAAACGAAGAACGCATCGATGCCTTTCTAGCAAAAGCAAATCTGCGGATTGTCTTTTCTGCAGTTCCTGCAATTTTTGCAACAAATATTGACAGAGCGAATTGAGTAATTTCAAATTCTGTAGTAGGTACCAGCAAAGCACTGGCGAGATTTTCTTTTATTTTTAGAGGACCTCCCAGGCATTGGACAAAAAAAAAAATATTGACAGAGCGAATTGAGTAATTTCAAATTCTGTAGTAGGTACCAGCAAAGCACTGGCGAGATTTTCTTTTATTTTTAGAGGACCTCCCAGGCATTGGACAAAAAAAACGCATATTTATCTATGTATAAAAATAAGTGAACGAAAATAATAAAAATAGTTTTCAACATTTTAGGCTGTGACATTTCGAAAAAGGTCGGGGCTTATCCAGTCTGCGCCTTCATTAAGACGTAGGCGCTATTCATTCAAAAGGGAACGTAAATATTAGCATATAGTTAGCTGAAGAAAAAGGGCAGACAAAAGTCCCTGCCTTGGGTAGAAATTCCAACTTTCAATGCGAGAACAAGAGGTATTGAATTTAATACTATTGATTTTTACTACAGACTGAACCAAACAGAACAAAAAAGAAGTGACGTTGGTATAAAACCATCGATTCTCAAATTCAATGTTGTTTATGGGAATGTTGTTTATGGGTATCATCAAAGCGTCAAGTGTTTATAATAAAACGTTCGCAAAGTATTGATGGTCCGCGACAAACAACTGTAGCTGCGAAGGTCAATATCAATGTTTGCACAGATGGCGCCAGTTTCGCATCCCGGCTACATACACTCTAGCAGCTATAGGATAACACCCACGCGGACAGATATCTATATACGACCTACATACATAGTAGCTACAGATATCAACCAGCGTTCCTTTCGAAAATGAAACTGAATTTATAATAATTTTGCTATATACTGGAGATATGAATGGGTCAACTTGGGTCACATGAGAAACGATATTTGGTTTGTCCGTGACGTCAATATATTGCAATTATACAATGTTATATGAAGGACATCTATACTCAGATATGGAAATTACCACAAATATTTTGGTTGCTTTTCGTAGCGTTTCAATTCAAGCAATCATAATAAAAGAGGGTACTGTAATGTTGTTATCCTTTATGCAATATCCGCATTGGAGTAATATGTTCCGCGATCGTTTAAATATGATATGATAGTGGATTTGGTGCAAGTGCAGCACATGAATTCATAATCTGAATCACAGGGCATCTGCTAACGGAAATTATTCACATATCTCTTTGATCTTTTACGTAAACTGTTGTATTTTCGGGATCCCGTTTCGTGTAGACGTCTTAGGGGGTATCATGCGTGCAAACTAAAAATGACCGGTGTTCGGGGTTCCCCACAAAGGTGTCATTCACAGTTGTTGCCGTGGCTCCGCGTTGGCATTTCAAAGCGGTATTTCAACTATTTCCTTCGAGTCTCGCCCGTAATTGCTTTACTAAGTGCATTTGTACCGTATTGGTACAGCGCTCTGTTTCGTATTGAACTAAAGATAAGAGAGTGCACTCGTGATAAGATTATTAGGACTCATATTGTGTCTTTCTACAGATATTAATTTTAGTAGAAAGTAAATCTTATCTTAGTCACACAAAATTTGACAAACGCCAACGTTAGCCCCGCTTAACACCTACATACTTTTAACCTTTCTTTACACTTTGTAGAAACTGACTTTCATTTGCACACTCAGTTTCTACGTTCTCACCCACGGTGAACATATTTTCTCAAGAGAAGCCATTACTCAGGTTACCTAACACTCTCTTTAGAGCAGATATTCTAAAAGGGAATTTATCTAGAAGACTGCATTCTGGCATTAGATGATTATTTAATTATACTTCATTATCTTAAAACCTAGCCTAATCTTTTAGAATTCTTCGTTTTAAGTCTTTTAGATGAAACCCGGTGCCCGTCTCGATGTTTGTCAATAATAACCAATCTCATTTCAAACGATGGTATGCTAGTATTATAGGAATTGATACCAAATTTCTGAGAAATCCACTCAACATAAAAACAAAAGTGCCATCAACTGGATTAAATTATAACAACAAACTTCGTTAATTCCACTTGTTTATCTGAGTTCAGTTCTATTTTAAGCCTTATCACTTTTACCGTGGGTGTAAATTAGTCTGTTTACATAGCTATTATTATGTCTGTCTGTGGCAATGTCTGTATTGAAAATGTTGCCTAGAAAGAAGGTGTTCGGCAAATAGTTTGGTAGACTGGTCGATACTTCTACAATTGAAAGTATTGAAACACCTATCAGTAACGGAAATTCTTCGAACAGTTTATCGGTGGGTAAATATTTTCGGTCAAGGTCGCCTCCATTCCATTTTCAAGATGCCTTTCGCTTCCTTGAGTAATAAATTCTCGCAGTTTGAAAACTGGAAAAGTGTTTGTAACAAAGTTTCTTGCTGGTAAAATGAATTCGTTAATCTCTTTGCCGAGTGCTGTTGGCTGCGTCTGCGAATCGATACTTTCATAACAGTTTCCATTGTTCTTATTATTAGAAAGATGAGTATTTGCATTTGGGTGTTTGAACACAGCGTGTGGTCGTATATAGGACTGGCGAAGGTGCAAGTCTGTTACTGCCAATCTTCTAAGATAATTTTGATGTTGTAAAGGCTGCTCTTTGGCTTGTGTTGGTCGCTATTATTGCTACTTAATAAATTGCGTAATATTACATTCGGCATGCTGCATTTAATTTGTCAAATGTGGAATCTTTATTGGGCAGGTACCTTTCTATAGTTTCTGCGTACTCTTATGGAAAAAAGGCGTGACTTTATTTATGTATTAAATACTTTTTAGTTTCTAGAACTTAGCCGACGATTAATAAAAAATAAAAAACACATGGCTCGTGGACTAGGCACATCACAATAAAATCGATTGATTTTTTTTATCACGCCCCATTTCGTGTCAGTCTGCCTAAATATTTATCATTTGCACACTTCCCGGATTTTTGAACTCAACATTTGCGCAATAACTCCTATCATATATTGCATCACCGTTTCCTAAACCGTTACATTTGTAGTTCAGTTAATTTCTAACTTATGTGTATCCATCCCTATTCAATTAGACTGCACAATGCAGAAGTCAGGACAAAACCAAAAATAAATCAATTGATCTTCAGCTAGTCTTATCCAGTTTTCTGTAAGCCACTCTAGGAAAGATCGCTTCTTCTACTTCGCTTCACTCTTGACAGAGCAGAAGTTATCACGAAGAATTGTGTCCTAGCTCGTCTCACGATCTCTCTCTCTCTCTCACGTTTCGAAATTCGAACGTCCTAACGTTTGCCGATTCCCGGTCTACACACGAGTACAGCATTTTCATTTGTTCTGGCGTGGAATACAATGGTGATAATTAAAAGTTCAAAATGTCGGACGGAACCGCTTCGTCGATTTATTTAGTAGGTCGTACGTGTTCTTTCACCGTGCTGTCTAAGGTTGCCAAACGATATTATATCATAATATTGTGTGCGTCATGTAATTGGGCGTATCGCGTTCAATGTTGCTTTGCTGACATTATTACGTGTCTGTGTTTAAAATTATAATACATGAGTTTAAGCTAGAACTTAAAAGAATGGCTACAGAGAACTGAACTTGGGGATTGGAGAAGGAGAATGAAAGGGGAGACCTCTGCCTGCAGTGGGGCAACAACAATCAGGACAAAAATGTGAAGTATATTTATAAAACTGGTACTGTACTGAACCATGAAACCAATTGTGATTTAACCATCATACCGTGTCTATTTCTCTTCAAGTGCGATAGAGTTAATATCCTTATACATACAAATGTATAAGGATATTAAATACATAGTTGAGGATAATTTGTTTGAGTACCAAAACCTACAGGAACAATAAAGAAATATTATTAGATTTGTACCTAGTTAGTAATTTGCACTGTATTTATTATAGATTCATTGATGGCAATATTAATCAGGATTCAAAAGTTGACGATAGTGAAATTCATGGTAACGAAGGGTTTCGATGGGATAGTAACAATAATGGATTTATATATGAAATTAGAAACGATATACGTACTAACACGGAGGTGAGCAACCCTATATCCGAAACGAATGGCTAAACAATGGCACGACGACGACGCAACAGACAGAATAATACTAGTGCTAGAACTAGTCAACTCAATAGGATTGTTATCGTTACATCACTTCGGAACTGAATTGGATTTGGTGACAACAGCAAGTAAACAAGAATGCTATTTAGTATTAAATTCCTATCACCCGGATTAAACCAAAAAACATAAAAGAGAATATAATTAAATTTAAAACTGTAAATACTGTGGCTGGCACTTATATCCAGGAACATATCAACATAAGTCTTATTAGGATTTAGATAGCAATTGGCGCAACATCTCTTCTAAAGATAAGTTTAGAATAAATTATTAACACTAATATCAAGCAGGTGACTAAATACTTTGTCATCCCGACGCAAATCCTAAAGTTGACAGTGAAAAGTGAAGAAGAGCTAAGGACAAAAATTACGTCAAACTGATAGAGGAAATTATTATCAAACAGAGAATAGATAGCGTTCCTAAATACCATGAAGCAAATACTGATAATGTAAGTAACACTAGCAAACAGTTCACTATCTACCAGCCTATCCACCTAAAAGCATTCTTTATACAAACTAAGCGATACAACTTATCAACCAAGGTCATGTAGTCAAATAAAATAGTATTGAAGTAATCTATTCACGAATATTTGCCTATCGGACGGCAAACAACACGTATCGGTGGGTAAAGAATAATAGACATCCCAATGAGTACGCACTAAATTATCTAAATCTGAGGACACATGCACTGAATTTTTTGGCGACAGGCCATAGAAAGAGGAAATTATTGCTTCGGAGACAGGTGCTAAAGCTGGAAACATCGAAGAAGATATTTTAAGAGACGACTATTTTTAAGTGGCTGTGCCAAAACTATAAGAATAGCTAATTAATTTTGATACAAATGACAACAGAAACGGAAAGGACAAGACAAAAACGAAGAAGTTAAAGATTTGGCAACCAAATATCTGACGAATATTAACAAACAAGAACAGAGAAACGTATTTCAAGCGTGTGAAACTATAAGAATGGCTAATTAATTTTGATACAAATGACAACAGAAACGGGAAGGACAAGACAAAAACGAAGGAGTTAAAGATTTGGCAACCAAATATCTGACTATCATATTAATAAACAAGAACAGAGAAACGTAATTATTTCATGTGTGTGAATTCAATTGTTATGGTTAATGGACCATCCATTGTCTTAATACATAAACAATGGATAACCAAGAAGTTAGGAATTTCTCTCATCTCAGAAACTAAGCAACGTCAGTCTTGGTTTCTAGTTGAATTAATATAGAAAATGAAGCTGGAAAAAGAATAGGATGTTAAGCAAAACGCGCTGCAGTAAACAGAAAAGGGCAACAAAACGACTAAACTGTTCCACTAGGCAGGGCACCCTTTGAAGATTAGCTAACGCTGTAAAGGAGCAAAACCAACGCGATGCATGTCATAAAAATTCGTTTCACTTATTGCTGTAACATTCGAAGATAAACACGTTCTTAAAATAAAAATCGCTTATCCCTTCGAGTTATTTTCATGAGCGTGACCAAAGAGGTTCAAAATAAACGGTTCGATATGCCCCAGCATCGTCTCCAGACTAATGTAATAAGCGAGCAGGAAAAGCGGGAAATTCCGGTAGCTAATATCTGATCCCTCGGAGCCTGACACCGATTAGTGGTTCATCGATCACTGCTATTAAACCCACGTATCATCAGATATATCCATCTATATATAGCCGAGTTACGGGTAAAAAATAGAACGATTACATTCATCATTAGCGAATTGTACTGTTCCACGTAACGAGGCTTCCCAGACCTTGGCGTGTGTCGATAATTAAGCTATTTAGCTACATAATACTATGTTTGTCAAAACAACCCGGTTATGAGATGCCTTGGAAATGTTCGTGCACATCTTCATTGTTTTTTCCAAATTACTTGTAATATTTAATAAGGTTAATCGTTAATAAATGATCAAGGTTAGGCTCGGGCAATAAACAAGGTGTTGCTAATATGTATATGACGTACACGAAAACGTACGACATTTCAAGGATCTTTTTTTACATTTTAATGAACGATGTTTCTGTCAAAATAAAAGATTCTTCATAATGAGACGTTGAATAGGCATGACAGCAAGGAAATTGTACAAAGAGACAAAAAGATGGACATGTTTGACAAGACTAGTGCAATAGAGATTAACAAAGAGGTGTGAAGTGTCGTTAGTGAAGATTTGAGAATAGGTCTGTGCTCAGTGTTGGGCGTCACGTCGCGTGTGGAAGCATCGCTACAGAAGAGGAAATGGCAGCCATTAAATGAAAAGCTTTTTTGTTTTATTAATGGGACCGGAACTCGTCTTGCATAACTGACGCCTTGTTCCCATAAATAAGGAACAGAGGACACGGTTGGATATGAATCTGATTAATTCGACATTAAGTAGCTCTAGGCTCGCACAAAATCTGTTTAAATTTATTTAAAAATGGAGGTTGAAAAAACGTGCATAATTAATGTACATTTTGGCTTTGTCGAGTCCTTCATGAATTTTAACACTGGGAAATAAGAATGAGATTATTATACTCAATTGTACACGTTCAAGCCATTCAGTGAATGTAATAAATCATTTGATTTTCATGTAAATGTTTTCGTTCTATGATATTATAAACACGATAACTGGTAATCGTAAATATTGAACGTAAATATTTTGATAAGTTATCCTAAAATAACGTGATACGTTTGGCAATATTTTCTGTTAAGAGCGGGAAACGTGTCTGTGCCAGAGTCGGCCAATAAAGCGGTCAGAGTCTAGCTAGAAAATCCGGTCGCGGTCTACATAGATGAAAATGTATAACAGTATAAGCGTGAGTATTACGAAAGTGCATCACAAAACGGATGTAAGAAGTTCCACAGTTGAACTTGAACCTTCACACTAATTGCCATACACGACGACGTTAGAGCAAAATAGTCAAGCATGACAAATGGATTGGCGACGGTGCAAGATTACAAGCCAACATGATAGTATGGAACATTAATATCGAAGCGACTTGAGACTTCTGTACCAACTCTCGTGGCATAAAACGTACGTATAAGCAGTATTCGTGTGCTCGCGAAGTTACAGACAGGATGGGCTATAAATATAGAACACCTGGGCATCGGAACGAAGCAAGCAGGTCAACTCGCGACTACTGAGTAACCGCAGCGGTAACACTACTTTTATCAGAAGTGCAGATTACCAGCCATTGAAGAAAAGAAGGTACAGATTTTGGACGTACACGGATCTTATTGGCGATGTTCTTAAGAGAGGCCAGGTGCGTAGTACTCATAACCAGGTGCGTGTATGAACAGGTGTATGAAAGTCAACAATGCAAAAGGATTATGTAAGGATCGTTCCAGGTAGCAGGTTCTGTAGTTTTGTCAAGTCCATGAGAAAACAGGTATTTGCTTATTAGTGCAAAAATACATGATCTAAACATGACTGACCCAACAATAGATTTATCAGGTCAGCATTCGTAACCACCTTTGTTATCCCCACCACCTAAGTATAAATTCATTAATCTCCGTCATATAATTCTGGCATGATTCATCGGTGTACATTTCTCGATCTTTCCAAATCTATTTGCAAATACTAAAGAAATATGCGTCCACATTTCGCAAGGAGTTTTAAAACGTCATCGGCAAGAGGCTGGAGACCGGAGGCAGGTACGGGGTACTGAGCTCTCTCGCGAACAATAGGGCTGCAACTCTACACAATGGACGCAAGGGTAAGTACAAGACTGGAGCCCCTTGAAGGTAAGACGGCAAACGACTCGTAAGTATACAGTTTTGTTTAAGGATATAGCTTGAACTGTCTACGCGCTGTACATTGTGCGTTGACTCATTAGAAGTACTAATGGATAGCCCGATATGGTGACCACATCCGAACGACACAATGGTTAGCCGTCCAAACACTGTCGTTAATGTCAAGAGACGGTTGATCATAAAACTGTAGTTAGCAGATATGGCTGGTAATAGTAAGTCCCAAATTGTCAGCATGACCATATTATGTTCACAAAAAAGCCCACGTCCTTGTCACCTTGACGAAAAAGCACGATAAATTGTATCTGCTCGTCAAATGGAAATGGGCACAACGATAAAAATGTTTGAACACTTTGGGTTAATTGATGCGGTTTGCTTTGCGTCATCCGCGAACAATTTGCGGCGCGAGTTCCGTGCGTGTCTTTGTTCTTGAGTAACTCGTGCACGTGTTTTCAAGACACCTGGAAGTAGAAGCGGTTAAATATCTCGGTAATCCGTCTTATAAACGATTCTGCTATATGTATCTTCGTATAAATAAAAGAAGTTGAACTCCATTATAAAATGATTAAACATCAATTGAAGTAGTAATCGTAAAGTCGGTGAAACTGCTCTATTTTATGACAATATGAAAAAAGAAATGGTTGGCAATCCTCAGCATTTTTGCTTTGATACGTACGTATGTTTGTTTTGGCCGCCCGTTTCAACATGCGAATGAAAAACTAAACATGGCGATTTATACGGCTTATAAACAGATCTCAAAGCAGTATTTTTTGCCAGTTTCCAGAATGTTCCAGATTATTCGTTTCAATTTAAAGTTGTGACATCGCAATCATGGCTTGGTTTATGGCCTAATTACGAGGAACTACTATGAAACGTTTGAAAGTAATTGACGTGCGCTAGCATACATTTAGGTGTCCCAACTGTCGTTGGAGTATAATTTAAAAGACATATGACTACAATGGACACAGATGATGGTGCCGACACAAACCACAATGCCGAAAAAGTGCAGGTGACGTTATAAAACGGTAAACAATCAAAGGTCAAACGCTATGAACCATGTAGAAGAGGCTTCACGTAAAAAGAACTGTATGTACAATTCGGTGATAGGATTATAGGATATGTTCTTTCGTTCGGAACGGAGGAGATTCGGATCAGACTTCAGTAACACTGTAACACGATTACCCAATTTGTAACAGAAATGTAAGTATTGACTGAGAATTCAAGAAGATAAATATGTTAGCATTTGAGCGCCTATATATATTTAGATTACGTTGGTTGTTATTCTCCTGACTGTAGCCCTAAGTAGGTGATAGGCTGATATTGGAGTAATACAAGAAGCCATAATTTAATTGGAATGGACCAGAAAACATTTGTTACTAAATCTGGTTGATTGAAATTGGAGTCTCCATCGCACCTCTCAATTAATGGTTTGGCACAGATTCATTGTTCAAGTTGTCCGATATTGAAATAGTTTGTCAGCTTGGCTTTCAGTAAGGTTCGATGAATTTTCTCGAGATTCTCAGAAATATTATAATAGAATCATGAATGAAAGGAGAAGTTATGAAGATGATCAGTCGTTATCATAATGACTAATATTATAAAGCTGGTCATATTTTATGTTATCTATACTTCTATACTATAATATTATAAAGAGGAAAGATTTGTTTTTGGATTTTTGTATAAAACGAATAAACTTAAAAACTGCTGGACCGATTTCAAAAAGGCTTTCACCGTTGGGGAGCTACTCTATCCCCGGGTGACATAAGCTACTTTTTATCCCTGTATTCTCACAGGAACAGGAACTACGCGGGTGAAACCGCGAGGCGTCCGCTAGTAAGTTGTTAAGAGAAGTTCTGATGCGTTTACGGAAATTCTTTTACTATAGAATCCTACAGTATCGCAGCGTTTCATTTTATCCTGGAAAGATGAATCTATTAAATACAATCAAATGAGTGATTTGAATATAATTATTTGTAGTATGAACGTGTGATGAAGATAGAAAACACCGGTTATATCAACAAGATTAAAGTTCAACATTGTATCCGCAATTAGTGAGTTATTCTTAGATTCTTACCTTAGTTGAAATTAACTTATTCAGATTAGTTGAGAGGCGGCAAAGACATTTATGGGAGAAGAAAACTTGTTTCGCTGATCCTAAATAAATTGGAATAGGCAGATGATGATGATGATTTATTGGAGAAGAATTACATATTACATTTCTGAAAATTAAATTAAATCAAACAAGGAAGAGTAAATAATAAATAATTATGTGGCTAGCCCGTAGCCACAAAATTAATCATATTACTCATTAACAATTCATTAGTTAGAAAAGTACGTCACGAAATTTATATTTTTGGTATTTGACATAGTAATAATAAGAAAAAATTGAGACGAAACGCTTGGAATTTCATTGCCAAGGACAAGGGATGGTTCGTACAAGATGAGAGATTCTTGGGTCTCCTGAGTTATTTATTCCTTATAAAATTACTGTTTCTGCAAAAAGTATTATTATTTTCTGAACTTCTAGTTTCAAACTCGTGTTCTTGAGTGGAGACCGCGAAACGGTAAACGTAAGGACGCCCTCGGGTTAGGTGGGGCGACGATCTTCGCAGTGTCACCACAATTAAGAATTGTGATAAATGTTGTGCGAATAAAGAGGTCTATGTCCAGTAGTGGATTGTTGTAGGCTGATTGATCATGATTGAGTTTCATAACTCTGAGATCTTTCCATAAAGAAACATTGCTGAATCTACCATTTCCATCCCACCGGGTGTACCCCATTGTTGCGAAGTTCATTACCGCGATGTACGGTACTGCGAAAGTTTACTATCGCGACGTTCGTTTTTGCGAAAGTTCGTCACTGCGAAGTTCGTTACAGCGAAAGTATACCATTGCGAAGTACGTTGTCACGAAAGTTCTTAACTGCGATGTACGTTACTGCGAAAGTTTACCATTGCGACGTACGCTGTCGCGAAAGTTCTTAACTGCGATGTACGTTACTGCGAAAGTTTACCATTGCGACGTACGCTGTCGCGAAAGTTCTTTACTGTGACGATTGCAGTTTAGATAACATGCTATTGTGATTAAGGTCATCTAGGAGGATTGCTGATTCTGGTGATAGTGGAAATATTATATTGTTGGACATAACAAATGACCAAAAAATGTAAGTAAATTTAATTATAGTTGAACCAAAAGATAGTAATAATAAAATAAACATAAACAAAATTCATGTAGTAGCCGGCAAAGAAAACTATACGTTGTTATGTCTTAGTTATGTAGATACCTTTAAACTAGCAATTCTTGTATATATGTATGTATATATATTATAATCTGGCGTCAACGGTTTTCATGAAAATCAGTTTATAGGGCCTTTCGGGAGCGATAATTCGATCTAGCTAGGTTTAATTTTTAGAAAAAATCGTTTTCTCTAGTTTCATCCGAGTAGAGCTCGGTCGCCCAGGTACTGTAGATTAAGTATCTAGTGTGCGATATACTTAAACTAGACAGGCACCTACATGAATTTTGCTTTTGTTGATTTTTCTTTTGTCCATTCACAAGTCTATTTAGATAGGTCATGAATTTTGTTAATGTTTATTTTATTATTACTATCTTTTGGTTCAATTATAATAAAATTTGCTTACAATTTTTACTCATGTGTTAGTCATGTCCAACAATATAATATTTCCACTATCACCAGTATTAGCAATCCTCCTAGATGACCTAAATCACAATAGCATGTTATCGAAACTGCAATCGTCACAGTAAAGAACTTTCGCGACAGCGTACGTCGCAATGGTAAACTTTCGCAGTAACGTACATCGCAGTTAAGAACTTTCGCGACAACGTACTTCTCAATCGTAAACTTTCGCAGTAACGTACATCGCAGTTAAGAACTTTCGTGACAACGTACTTCGCAATGGTATACTTTCGCTGTAACATACTTCGCAGTGACGAACTTTCGCAAAAACGAACGTCGCGATAGTAAACTTTCGCAGTACCGTACATCGCGGTAATGAACTTCGCAACAATGGGGTACACCCCATCCCACCATCTCTATTTCTGAAATTTCTAAACGAGTCAATTACAGTTCCAAACCACCAGTTGTCACATTATTTCTCATCAGGAAGTAAATCCATAAAATCTCTCCATTCACCATAAAACTGAATGGTCTCAGTGACGTCCATTTTCTCCATAGATCGGCGCCATAAACCGAGCAATAACGCATAACCTTGTGAGCCTAGACCGCCTGGTTAGGTTATCTGGCCGTGACCTTCTAGAACAGTGTGATAACGTTAAGTATAGACGTGTAACAATCCCAAAATTTCCGACAATCTAAGCTAATATGAAACTTTTTCTTTTGATGTTGAACTGTATCAATTTTGATGAGCATGAGATGTCAGTAACTGACAGGACCTAAACAGTGATGTTGAATGATCGTCAGTGACAGATGGAGGACATTGTCTAGATCATAACAAAAGCTTTGATCAAGCTGTAGTTACTGTTGCTAAAGAAGTCGATGAAAGATGAGCATCTAATCAAGCAAAATCGGTAAATGTTGATAAGTAAAAGTCATGCCATCAAATTCATGAATAATTTTATCGACTAAAATTATTTGATAGAAAATAATATTTATATTTACATATTAGATCCCAAACCTTTCCACATCGATCACTTTTGGCGTTATTGATAAGTTATTGTCATAATTTATCATCAAGGCGTCTGGTGCGATTAATTCTATCGCTTCGAACTCAAGGGTACCAACATACCGTTCTATATGCATGTAGGTCAGGTTGGCAGCCTGTATCGCGAGGCAAAGGAAATCTTGTTTCCATCCAGTTTTCGCGCTTCCTTTCATTATCTGTTTCATTTGCAAATACTTCGGCGAATTTTCCGTTTCGAGAAATTCAAGTTTGGTAACCTTGTTTTGGTAAATAAGTAATGTCACTTTTGGATGTATTTTTTTGTGTAGCATGTAATCCATCGAACATGTGTTCTGTCTGTAGGATTGTAAGAATCTAGTAGGTAGCGACATTTAGCTTTTGATAAGATATTCTACAATTCCCATATGTTTTCAATATTCACACTTGAACAAAGTGCGACTCCTTTGATCAAAAAAAACGACTGTGTAGATTTAATTAAAAAAAAATAGTTTAAAGTGCTTTAACTAGGATTAATTAATATTAAATAGACAAAACTCAATATTGAGCTCAATTGCCAATCATTGTTGTGGTTTTTTGTTGGGCAACTGTTGAAAAACAAGGAAACATAAGCTGAGCTGTCAACTGGTCGCATCAACGGTGACGGATTTGAAACGGAAGGAAAAATCACCATTCCCGGGGAGTATTCTTGTCCTAATTAAGTGTATCTGCAGACTACACGACATCACAGAATATTGCTCAGTTATCTGAGCTACGTCCATCACACACTGGCACGGTTTATGTCTCCTTTTGCTTGACTATTTGTGGAAGCAAAATCGACGACAATAACATTAGCCCAGACAATAAACACTACAACATAAATTGACTGCACAAAATAAATAATAATCTGTTGGATTTCTATTAAAATTCTACCTAGAAAGTGAAAAAATCTAGTACAGAAATAAAGTAAAATTGTAGCCTAAATTTTAACAAGATCAAAGCAGTGTTTTCAATAGTTCTTTCTTTTGTTTTTATCAATTTAACTTTCACATTTAAGTCCTATTAACCATATCTATCTGTAATCATTATATTTTCTTAATTCTATTAACTTGTAAACTTTTCTTTAGTCAGTTTTTCTTTTTCTCATATACCTCCTACCTAAAAATATAAAATTATTTAAATATTAGAAAACTACTGCACTGTTATTTAGTTTAAATTCCACATATTTCAGGTAATTAAGGAAAATGATGACCCGCAGCACTGCAATCAAAGAGCTGGAAGTAAAATTGAGAGCTTCCTTGAAGGAGCTGCAAGACTCCAAAGCATTAAATATAAAACTGCTCCAAGAAATTGCAGACAGTGAGGTGGAAGTCGAAAATGTGGTCCATAAGAACACATTCCTCAAAAGTGAACTGGCTGAGCTACATAGTCAGCACCAGGACTTAGCCGAACAACACCAGGTACTTCAGCATCAAGCGGCAAATTATCAAAAGTGCAGTGACACATATGAACTAACTTTGAACCGTGTTTCAGAACTTGAACAAGAATTGTGTAATGCCCATAAGGCCCTATCTATCGCTGAGTCTGCTAAGGTCAGCGAGCAGTGTAAAAAAACTAATAGTTTATATAATGAGTTAGTTGGCAGTTTTCAGTCAGAACCAGTGTGTGAGTCTGATTTTATAATAGATTTGACTGGTGAAGACACTATACCATTATGTCCTATTGTCATGAGTCACAATAAATTAAAAAAATATATTAAAATAAAAAAAATTATAAAACGGTCACGGAGAACGATGAAAAAACAAAATCTCTTAAAATTAAATATTTCTTTAAGAAAGGATCGTGTTAACATAACAAGCAGATTAAATACCTGTATGGGAGAACTAGATAAATGTAGGGAAAAGTATGATGTAGATACTCAGTGCCTCCAAAATGACTTACTATATAAGGAGTGTTTACTGAAGGATATTTTTGAGAAATATGAAAGTTCACAACAGCAATTGAGTGAGCGCTTGTTTGAGGCCGGGGAATTGTTGGACTTGGTGAAGTACAATGCAGAGAGGTATGAGTCTCTGATTAGTGCCTCATGCAGCTGTGCCAACCATATACCACCCACCCTGCTGCAAGGTGACTTGTCTCCACCAATGTTGGCACTTCCAGAAAAAATCTGTGTACCCAATTCACAGGAATATAAAACAATAATGTTTAGTGACGAAATAGGTTCTGGCTTTGGAAAAATATTAAATAATTACCTTAGCTACAGTTCTACAAATCATTGCTACCATAATATTAGTTTCAAGCAAATGATTAAAAAAATTATAAATTCGAATATGGATAATTATTCTACAATGGTTTTGTTGTTAGGTAATAGTACTGGTATTACCAAAAAGGACATAGTGGGCGGTATTGACACCTTGTTAGGATTAAATTTAAGAAATCTGATGGTATGTGCTTTTCCATACTCTGATAGTTTCTCAGAACAGGAGAACAATCGTATTTTTAAATTAAATAACATTTTGCAAATGTTGACTTGTCATAACGACAAATTATTGTTTTTTGACACTAATATATTTATTAGTGGACTTAGAGTAACTCAGAGAGCTTTCTCTCTGTCATACAAATGTAGACGTAAGGTAGCTATGTTGATAGCATATTCTTTAAATAAATTGATAGGAAATCTATCAAATTTTATATTAATTGATGAGCCTGTGTTGCCTAGTTTAACTAGCAACATAGATTTAAACTAGTCCATAAGACAACAGAAGTTACCCCTGTAAATAATCAGTTATTATTAGAACATAGTAAAAAGGTATCTTCTGGCAATCCATTTAGTGGTACAAAGCTGAGAGGAGAGCAACACTCTTTAAAATTATTAAATCAGAACATTCAGGGTTGCTCTTCCAAATTATTAGAAATTGAATTATTTTTAGAAAAAACCAAGTTTGATATTATTTGTCTAACTGAACATTGGTTAAAAGATCATGAAGTAAAGTCCGTTAATTATGAAAATTATTGTGTAGTTAGCCATTTCAGCAGACAACAAATGATACATGGCGGATCATTAATACTTATTAAAAACTCTATTAAATCTAAAGAAAGAAAAGACATTGTTAGATTGTCGGTTGAACACACCATTGAATTGTCTTGTGTTGAGCTTGATAAGCATATTGTAGTGTGCGTCTACAGACCTCCAAGTTACCAGAATCTATCTGTGTTTGACTCTGTAATGGAAGATGTGTTAAAAAAAGTTAGTACTAGTAGCAAATCAATTGTCATATGTGGCGATTTTAACATTAATTTATTAGAGAATAACACTAACAGTATCAGGTTGTTGGGTCTTTTTAAATCATTTAATCTGGAAAATGTTTTTATGGAACCAACCAGAGTGACAGGTTCTTCTGCGACTTGTATAGATAATGTTTTTTGTAATTGTGATTACTTTGATAAAGAAATTGTAAATAAGTTAGCATCTGATCACAGTGGACAAACAATAACGTTTAGTACCTACATACCTTTACAAAAAATACAAATAAAATTTAGACAAATTACTTGTAAAAATTTAGAAAAATTTAATAATACCGTGAATAGTAAGTTATGTGTTCAAAATTTTAATAATATAGTGGACCCAAATGAGTTCTATGCCGAATTTTCTAAAGTACTAAACACGCAATTTAATAAGATTTTTCCACTGAAAGCGAAAAGTATCTACACCAAGTTCGTATTTAGCGATTGGGCGACTCCAGGCATTCGTAAAAGCAGGGAAAAGCTATATGAACTTTATGGCCTAAAGCAACATATGTATAATGCAAGCTTTGATAAATATGTTGCGAATTATTCAAAAACTTTTAAAAATGCATGCAAAATAGCTAAAGCGCTGTATATAAGCAATAAAATAAAATCAGCAGACGATAAAATAAAAACTACCTGGAAAATAATAAATAATGAAACAGGTAGAAAAAAACAGCGTAATACTGAAATTAATTTAGCGACTGCACATGGTCCCATACATTCAGATGTAGAGGTTGCTCAGGAATTTGAAAACTTTTTTGTTAATATTCCTTTTAAAACTACAGCAGCTTTAAACTCCTCACCCGTGCTCTCTGCTGACTTACTTAGAAAGAATGTAAATGCGTGCCCTTCGGAGTTTAAGTTTCAACATACAAACCCCCAGGCTATTTTAAAAGCTTTTAAAGATCTAAAAATTAAATCAACAGAAGATCTTTGGGGATTATCTGTAAAAGTATGTAAATCAATCATTGAAACTATTGCACCCTATTTAGCTTTCATTTTTAACACGAGTGTCGATCAAGGAATTTTTCCGGACCTCATGAAACACAGTAAAGTAGTTCCATTGTTTAAATCCGGGGATAGCAAGGAAGCCAATAATTATAGGCCAGTTTCAATTCTGCCGGTTCTCAGTAAAGTCTTCGAAAAGTTAATGCTCAACCAATTGTTGCGTCATTTTAACAAACATTCCATCTTTCATGATCAACAATACGGTTTCACCAAAGGGCGTTGCACAACTGACGCTGGCGTCACCCTAATAAAGAACATCTTTAACGCCTGGGAAGAAGCACAAGACGCCATTGGAATCTTTTGCGACCTCTCGAAAGCGTTCGATTGCGTTAACCATGAGACACTATTGTTAAAACTCGAGCACTATGGGATTAGGCATACGGCCCTTGAATTACTTAGATCATATTTGAAAGCCAGACAACTTAAAGTTCAGGTAAACGGCGTAAACTCACTAGGGTCTGAAATGACAATGGGCGTTCCTCAAGGCTCTATATTGGGTCCATTCCTCTTTTTAGTTTACATTAACGATTTGCCCCAATTATTACAAAATCAACCGAAGATCGTGTTATTTGCTGATGACACATCTTTGATATTTAAAATAGATCGACGATCACAAAATCTTGATGATGTGAATAAGTCTATTCATCAGGTCCAAACTTGGTTCACGGCAAACAATTTGGTACTAAATGAAAAAAAAACCAAATGTATTAGATTCACATTGCCGAATGTTAGAAGTAGCGAATGTGACATCATATTGAATGGAGAAAAGCTGGACTATGTAAATCAAACAGTTTTCCTGGGAATCACTCTAGATGACAAATTACAATGGGGGCCTCACATAACATCTCTGGCAGGACGGCTGAGCTCAGCCGCTTATGCTGTTAGAAAGATAAGACAGTTAACGGATGTAGAAACCGCGCGTTTGGTCTATTTTAGTTACTTTCACAGCATTATGTCATACGGTATTTTACTGTGGGGTCGGGCGGCTGACATTGAATCAATATTTATATTGCAAAAGAGAGCTGTCAGAGCCATATATAAGTTAAGTCACCGAGAATCTCTTAGGGAGCTATTTAAAAAGATTAATATTATGACAGTTTCTTGCCAATTCATTTATGAAAATATTATGTATGTAAGGAAAAATTTAAATCTCTTTAGTAAAGTTAGTGATAGACACAATTTTAATACCAGAAATAAAGATAAGTTAGATCAACCATCATATAGATTAGCTAAAGTACACACATCTTTCATGGGGTACTGTGTTAAATTCTATAACAAAATACCTTGTGAGATATTAAAGTTAAATGAAAGAAAATTTAAAACAATAGTTAAAAGCACACTTTGTAAACAAGCATATTACAAATTAGATGATTATATTCAAGATAAGAATGCTTGGAAACATGCTGGTCCTGCTCCATAGGCGTATCTTTGGTGTGGACAAAATCAAAATGGTTAATTTGTATTATATTCATAATTATAGTAACGCTTTATTTTTATTTTTCTTCTTTTTTTGTTTAAAAAAATTGACTCGCACACTGTTCTGTTGTTGTTTAATTAGGTAATGTACCTATGTTTGCACTATTTGTAAGTACGTGAGGACCATGTTCCTATTTATCAAGTAAAGGAATTTACCTGTTAATGCTTGTAATTCTCTCATACCTATATGTAGTATAGTAGTGCTGGGTACATCGTCCTCACGTATACGAATTTATTAATGTATGTACCTATATAAATATTGTGTAAAACTTTTCTTTAAAAAGAGTAAGTATGGAGTTTCTTGTGCGTTCTTCTCCATAACAACCTACATTTCCGAATGCACGGTAGAATCAATTTTTATTAAATGTAAATTTTAACGTTCAAAAGTGCCACATAATGGCCTACTTGAAATAAACACATTTGACTTTGACTTTGACTTTGTTTATACATTCTGGTATAAATCAAATCATTTTCCCTATTTCATATCTATGTGCTAACGAACAAAAAGCATGAAAACCAACTAAGTACCTACAGCTCATTGACGTCATCGGGCGTTTCGCAGTTTTATTTTAATAACATTCAAAATTGTATTCAGTCATTGAGCTTCTTAGAAAGTATCTGGTGTTTCATACTTCGGGGAGACAGGCCAAGGTTTGGCTATAAGAAGCTAGAACAAAGAACTTCTGATATTAACCACAAAACAGTAGTGTTACAAAAAGTCACCGTACATTTCATCTGAGTGATGATGAAATGTACTCAAAGTGATGGTCAATCCCTAACATCGGTTGGCTCACTTTGAGCTCACTTCAACGTCATAACGATGTGATGTCTACAGAATCGAGCGGCTGTACAAGCTATCGCAATTCGAAGTGACGAATGAAATGTTTGTAGAAGGACCTACGTCAGTTCGTTGCCAAGCCAACGATGAGCGTGATAGATGATTGGACTATCTTATATCTGCATTATCCACTTCGTGTACCCCCTAACTATGGCCACGTGAGTGTGTGGACCACCTAATAGCCTATAATGTAGACAGACATCCTCTCCATCGATCTTGCCTTGTAGGAATATTCCTTTGCCGGGATATTGACCTGTTCCCAATTTAAATCATCTACCGTCCGTGTTTATCTGGGAATATATTACCTGTATGTTGATATACTAGTGCATTTATTGGTTAAATTCTATTGAAAATACGTAAACTCTGAATATGAATCTTTATTTCGCTACCGACTTTAGCGCGAAATTTTTTCATATACCGTTTGTGTTCATAAGTGAATAAATCCGCTGAATTCCGATATATTCTAGAACTCTTTCCAGTGAAATGCAATTGAATTCGCTCTGAAATTCAGTATCTGAACCTTTTTGCAAGAGCCAACCCCAATATTCATACTGCTTGTCGATTTTAGTCTACTCATTGCATTTTTTATGACGAAACAGGGTCTATTAATAAACTTGTAGGCTAATTTTAGCGACGTAGTGTGACGTTCGGCTACGGGAGGGTTTACTTTGCTAAGCTGTAGTTTGCTTAGTTATTATTAGCTATTGCTACCTACGGTTCTTTATTTAGGCAATTGAGAAGACGGTCTATAATTACTACTTTCAAGTTTTTCGTCTTTTTCATTGACGATATTTTTTATTCTCAGGCTCACGTTTGAGCACTATCTCACCTGACATGGTCGATGGTGAAGCACGCTCTATCTTCGAAAGCGTGGCGATACCGATTGGAAAAATCTCAATTTATGGAAATGCCAGTGCCATCGAAATGTCACGTGGTTTGGCCTTTAGACCATCGCCTTCACTGACATCAAATGTCTTGAGCCAATAGAAGCACTCTTGACTTACGACTCTGCTAAAACAAACATGTTTCCATGAAGTATTATTCGGTATTTTAATTACTCGCGTGAGAATCTTAAAATATGACGTCTAAAAGATTTTACGGTGTAGTTATAATGTGTGCGGAACATGATTTCTTGCTAAACTTGTTTATAGTTTTTGCCTCATAAAACATCATATTTGTTTATAAGACTATTGCCAATATAATGTAACTGCCGAACAGGTACGTCTTGGAACGTGTACTCACTTTCCTATAATCCAATTTATGTTACATGCTTAGTCTACGTTAAACTAGGTATTAGGCACTGTTGTATTGCCTTTTCTGAAGACACAAATTATCATCATTTCTGCCGAAAGACTTCCACTGGTGAACATAGGCTTCTCGCAAATATGTCTCCACATCAGCCGGACCTGTGCGTATCGCATAAAGCAGATTCCCGCAGTCATAGTCAGGATACAGGTCAATCTAGTCATCGGCACCAAGATGTCTCCATCTATATTATTTAGCATGTCATTCTCCACCTTTATCTAATAATATACAATAACTTGAAACGAGCAATTCTTGTATATACATATGTATATATATAATCTGAATCTCAGAAACGGCTTCAACGATTTTCATGAAATTTAGTATCTATCTAGATCTAGCTAGGTTTCAATTTTAGAAAACGTCGTTTTCTCTATTTTACCCGAGCAGAGCTTGATCGCCCAGGTACTTACAAAGAACACTCCATTCCTGTCAATCGATGTCACTCTTATGTCACTAGTCATACTTACTTAATCAATACGTGACGGCAATTGTTAACTATTCGATTAAACATCAATTAATTTAAATTAGACGTCATTGTCGTTATTGCTGGGCTTAATAGATCGAATGAAAAACTAAGGCGCGTCCTCAAAATGAATAAGACGAGCAGCTGACAAAACATACATCATCAATCAACCTTTTAACCACAATGCTGGGTTGGTGGATGTCATATGTCTTTGAATTCTGGTTTTAGAACATGCCGTTTTCCTTCACAGTTCCTTCACAGGTAGACCATGTCCTCAAATACATAGCAAACTTTTTATCGCGGGAAAAAGGTTCCTTTGGGACTATTTACGACACTCGCGCGGATGAAGCCGCGCTGGTTCAAGCTAGTCTATCTAAAGGCAACCAAGATTGTTCTGATAATGCCTGAAACTTCAATTTATCTTTGCGCTTCAAGGATCCGATGCCCAACACCGGACATAGATGTTAATTTCAACTCCTAACCATTTCAGGTGTCATGGCCGTTGAAGAACACTAATGCGAGTTCTATAGCACCGACTGTATCGCGCGATAAGGATCCCATACTGTGTATGTGTGCATGGGCCGTGACGTAACTAAATGTACCAGTACAGCTATGAGAATGTGCAAAAACCGAACGGCCTTGTCAAAATTTCACTAGTCACTCACACAGATGCAGTTAAAGCGTGTAGGTGGAAGTTGAGTGTTAGGCAACGCGCGTTCGATATAATCCTTTAGTAACTGTGTTTGTAGGGCTATGTATGTGTACCTGACGGACGTATGTTGTGTTCCAGCTAATAGATAGCGGTTATCAAGTGAGATTATTTGAAAATGAATATTCGATTTTGATTGCTTCGTTGTTTTTGTAAACAATGTGCTGAGCTGATAAGACCAGAATATTGCTTGGATATAATGATGGAAAAGACCCATGAAAAATGGCCAATTTTGTAAATTGATGATGAACGTTACTGATTATGATCTTTATATTTCCTAGGCAAATATTACAACAGTATTGTTTTCTTTACTTTGCATCAACGTCAACAAATTTTAAATAAATACTACACTATCTACTAACGCACATAATTTACGCAAGTTCTGCATAAATAAGGATAAAATGATCATAACGTTTGAGTATGTTTATTGTTTTCGAGAGGCACAACACAAAAATAGACTTGAATCGTTATGTTTTCATACACATGAGGCAATGCTATTTGTCCAATCAATGAACGAGTACCTAAGATCTACAATACTTGCTCGTGTAGTCACAGGGTCAGCACATGACCGTGAGTATGTGGGTTACGATAAAATCTATGCTATACTTATAACCTTACAAAAATAGCACCCTTATTTGCAACGAAATCTAGAGAAAATTATGCTAGCTGTTTCCTTCTAGCACGCAGTATTAGCAGGGAAGCATTTTGTTTATGTCATGGACCAAGAGATTAATCAAGGCACGTATAATGCACGAGCATTATGAATCAATTCAAGTCAAATCGGGCAATGTAATGAATACTGATTTAAACTTCATTATTATTATTTTTATTATGTATAGGCCGCTCGCGCTTGACCAATATCTCACCTGATGGTAAGCGATGATGTGGTCGACGGTGAAGCACGCTTGCCTAGAAAAAACCCATTCACTCTTGACTTAAAGACCCCTAGATTGTAGCTATCGGGAAACAGACTCTGGCAGGGAATTCCACTCCTTAGTTGTACGCATAATAAAAGTGTTTAAATTTATCACATTGTCTGGTCATTATGAATATTGCTACGTAATAACTGTAGTGCAATTCGATAATCATGGAAAATATCTGCGAAAAGTTATTTTCACAGCAAAATTATATTATAAGGTCAGCTAGGGTTATAGAATCGGGTAGCATAAAACAATGTTTGTAAGCGGGGAACGATTTCCAACTAAAAGTCCAAGAGCGAGTGAAGCGGGCTCGGGAGCTTGGGGCACAACGACACGGATAGGTTAGGTTCGAAGGGGAAGACGGGCGCTGAAGTGAGCGAGCAAGCGCAGCGGAGCTCAGTCGACTTTGTTGCTTATATAGTAATCGTACTTACCTACCATACTGAGCATAATTATATTAAAATCAATGTCAACATTAAAATAATTTAATAACACACAATTTTTTATTAACCTGCCCAATAAGTGATGGGCATTATTCAGACAGCCCGATCAATTTACGTAATTACTTCAATGGTTTTAGAAAATTCTTCTCTTATTGGGCATTTTTTAAATGTATTGGCTTCAATATCGAATTGGCATACACTCACTGATAAGAAGCTAGATTATTGCCCGAGTGACCTTCTATCTAACGGCTCGACGCGATTCGATCTATTTATCATATCCACCGACAAGCGATTTTTACTAAACGAAATTGTTAACATGGACGGAATGCAGTGCAATTCGGCCGATTTGCACTTGAAATATTCGTAGAAAATACGTGCGCGATATGGCCTATCATCAGGAAGGTCCATAAATGTCATAAGATATTTTTTTATCCTGGTAAATCCACGGTTTCTGCTGAAAAAGTAAGTAATTTAAAAATCAAAACGATCAGCCGAATGAAACTGTACTTGAAGAAATGGTTCAAAACATTCGTGTCTGGCCGGGTCACAGAGATAGATCAAGAGTTATAAAGCTAACTAAATAAAATTAATTATTAAAAATTCTTAAACATGCTTTTTTCGTTCTTTTCAGAAACCCCTTTCATTTGATACCTATATTATGGCAGTGCACAAAAAATAACTAGTCCGCCATCTTGGGCCGTCCGTCATATTAGATTTAGAATGACGTCACTTTGCTAACCGTGCAATGTCATCCAAACTAAACGTGTATGCAAAAATTAATCTTAATCGGTGGAGCATAACTGCTATAAAATTCAGTTGCAAGATTTGACCCGAACACACTTACATACATACATTGCAAGTCAAATAAAAGCTTGTAAAAACAATTCGACGTTAAAGCAATTGTAGACACCATCACGTCAGAAGCCCTTCAGGTGACAAGGCCAAGTTCATTTCAGTCTCACGTGTCCAGTCTGACTACTACTGTCTTTTTCAGTCTTAATGAGCGTAAAGGAGACAGCAATACAAACGACATGGTATTGGGGTTACAGTTCAAAGTAAACTGTATTATAGTTAGTTCTAGACGAGGAAAAATGCGCGTGTAATAGCGAAAAGTGGGTTTAATTTATATGTTGGTACGTACTTATGTGATACTAGATTCTGTCAGCGGCATCGTCTATTGTTATCCCAAGGTAAAGTTATACCGGGATGAAGTAGTACATGTGCTACTCCAGGTAATAATTAATCTATCTCTTCCCTAAACCGGTTATGAAGCCAAGTGGGCCGCTATAGGCATAACTTAGATCAGATGGGGGTACTCTAATCAGCCACAATGTGACTGCGGAACCACCCGACAGACGATGGCCCATCTCCTGGCCTGCTCCTTATGTTAAAACACCTGCACCATGCAAGACCTTTGTGAGACCAGCGTTAAGGCTATCGACGTGGCTGAATATTGGTCGAAGAAAATTTAGTGTTAAGTGGCGCCAGTGACAGAAAAGTTGAAAGGAAACTGGTTGTCCTGGTATGGTCAGGTGATGAGGAGGGATGAAACGAATGTTACTAAAAGAGTTATGAATATAATTGTGGATGGTTGGAGAGGGAGAGAACGGCCAAAGAAAAGATGGATGGACGGTGTGAGGAGTGATATGAAAGAAAAGGGAGTCAGTGATAGCGTGACGGGGGACATGACGGTATGGAGAGAAGACAACGTGTTGCGCCGACCACAAGTAACATGGGATAAGGGCAGGAAGATGATGATGTATTAGGGAGTGAGTCTATTGCCATCAACCGTGTACAACTTCAAATTTCGTGCGGAAAATCCCAATAAAACAGTCAGACCCGGGAATAGAATCCATGACTGAATGCTCCAACTATCTATCTTACAACTGAGGAAATATCAACCACATAGTTCCATATTCAAGACGTGCCTTGTTTTGTTCACTTTGAAGAGGGATCGTTAATACAAAGTCAGGGCCGTAATAATATTTCGGCACGTGACTGAGATTCTGCTACACCGATTACCGAGACAGAGAATTTATGACCTAGAAGCATGAACTGACATTAATCTTCACTGGAACTCTAGAAGATCTAGGTCAGCCATTACAAATTGCATCCGAACCGAAGAAGGAAGTCTCCCGCAATGCATCAAAGTGAACTCGCACGTGTGGATTATTTTTAGCTAGTCGAATATCCACTTGTCCCTTTCATTCTTCACGTTTTTGATTGAGACAAAAACCACGTGAATTCTACAACCCGTAACGCTGACGATTTTTCGGACAGTGAAAGCCCTTAATTATACTGATGGAGCAATTGCTTTGATAGAAGAGCTTCCTAGTAATTCACAAATGGATAAGCTTGATGTCAAGTTGATGTGCCTCGTGCACGCTATTTTTGTCTTTATTATAATGAAATACTAACCAAATTGGCATGAAAGGAGATTGTTTAACAGTATCGGTATGTATTTAGAAAATAATGGTAATGTATTTGAAGAAATTTTAGCAATGTTTGGATTCGGAATTAGTTTTGCTAAGTTCGACACGAACTCGTAAATTAAAACACTGCTGTGAAATATATTTCCCACACTTGTGAGGAAAAAAGGAGGAAAACCTTTGTGTTATAATAATGGGCCGATAATAATATTACCAGTTATCGTTGTGACTGAAACGCGCCGTCAATTAAATAGCTGATTTTATACAAATACTTCGCGCGATAAAATGAGGAGTGTTGCCAAAACACTGACGTCTGTATCTAATTCTAATTGGATTTCCTAATTCAGTTATGTCCTCTATTAAGACTTACAACATGTAGAAACTACGTATAGTAGGTACCTATTCGTACATTACACTTTACATAAGCAATCACATACTCGTCCATCAAGAGAGCACTTCTTCATGTCATCTATGATTGCCTAGTACAATTTCTCGGTCTTCAAAATATGTAATACCGAATTTTGGCAGATGCGTTTTTTATAATTCAACTACATTATCTCATGATTAGTAAGAACCGTATACAAACATATAATACCAGACATTGTCTAATACAGACAGTCAATTGAATACATCCTATAATCTCATAGACTTCATGGCATCTTTGATTGCCTAGTACAATAATCTCTTCGATGTAAAACCGGAGTTTAGCAGACGCGTTTCTATAATGTCCACTACATTAATTATCATAGAAATATATGCCAGACAGTGGCAATCTAATAAAGACAGTCAATTGAATACTACCTATTCACGTGTTTATGTTCCGTAATCCGAATATCAAACTTCAGTCTTGTGTATGTTTGTTTTGTCTAACTCGAGTCCATTCACTCAGCAGTCGGCAAGGTTGTATCCATATCCTCCGGGTTATTTACGATTCAATGGATTTACTATACTGCCGTCCGATAACTAGAGTGTCACTATGACATTTGGCCGATTTTGAGTTTTTAATACCTCCGTAACCAGCAAATAAAACAATCTACATATCTGTCTAAGCAGAATTTTTCAAAAAAATTAAAACGACCCAAATTGCTATGTTTACAAACCTAGTTTTGATAAGACTAGGTAATTGATTTAAAATAGCAATGAGCCTATTCGAAAGTGCGCAATTAGATATATTTTTTTGAAACCGGAAACTTTCGCATACGATTTATAGTTAACAAACAACATCGATTTTAATTATTTCGCGTTTTTTTTAAATCTGTAACTCAACATAATTTATGATTTTGTCAGATAGTGACGCTCTAGGTATAGGACGTCATAAAGTGTTCCTAGAATAGATGTCAGTCTCTTAAGCAGTGCGTGTCTATAGCCGATGAATTTAACATTGTATGCGTAAACATTTGGCCATTTTATTCAAAGAGTTGGTCGCAATCATGTGAAGAATACTGAAGGAATATTCAGATTCAGAGTTAAATGAATGAAACCGAAGCGGCGTAGTATACTTCCTGCCTGTCGAGTAATAATAATACGCTGAAATTTTATCCTTTCACGATCTCGTGGTCTTATCTACTAAGATTAAATTATGATTAGATATGATTTGTATTTTTATTTTATTCCTTAGCTACGTTATTTGAAGTCGCAAATATGGTGAGTTTAAGTTGTATGACGGCGAAATGGCATCATGCCGTGACATGGTCGTATAAATTTTAATTTCCTCATTCATGTGCCCATACGTGGTAAGTTGGTAACCGTTAAACATGGGCTTTCTATAGCTAAAAGGAAGGTCAGTCAGAAATATTGCCTTTATTACCAGTTCACCACACGTGGCAAATTTAGCCACTGATCCTAAAGCATAGGAGGATGCAGTTATTTTATTTTCTTTGGGACCATCCCACCGCACTATGCCCGAACCACTGCAACTCCTGAAAGCCAGAGAATCAACAGTGGCGACCACCAGAAAAGCGCCGAGGCAATGACGCTCGACGAAGTCCCGGAGAATGAATTTAACTGTCTTGGATCCCGCAACGAAATTAATCAGAAAAAAATAACGGAGGAGTCTCATCATCACCTCATAACTTTTGCGTTTCTCAAGCCAAGATTTTATTCTACACTAGCTTCTGCCAGCGGCTTCGCCCGCGTGAAAAGTTTTTTCTTATCCCAAGGGAACATTATACCGGGATACCGGTAAAAAAACATCAGAATGTCTATCAGATATTCCTGTCCTGTCCGCTCGATATACAGAACACAATAGATAATGTTCAGTAGTATCTGCGCGGATATTCTTTGTAAATACGAGCTCTTTTCGAGGCATCGTGTAATGACAAGTAATGAAACTGAATGAGTACCTACGTTACTTAGAAGTGACTCCTCTAATGGTTGAGCAAGAAGCGGTCGCTGGTGAAGAGTATAGGAGATGTTCTAATGAACTGTAGCTTGCTTAAATCCTATCAACATCGAATACTGGCCAGATGCTTAAGGCGAAAATGGTTTATAGCCATCTTCTTGAGCAGTCCAAAATCAGAATCTGATCAAATCCCTTTGCTCAGAACTGGGATATTATGTGCGTCCGTACCTAGTAGAGTAATGAACGACGAGGGACGCAAATAAATCCGTCAATGTTGAGCTCCAAAACAACCCACTAATTTGATAAGACAAAACGGGCGCACGCGTTGATAATTTAGCGCTCCTATCAATACCGAACTCTGCTGGAACTGACACGATAACCGCTATTCTCGACCGAATCTAATAAATGTAAATATAAAGGCGTGACATTCACGACTAACAAATGAAGAGGCGAAATATTTTAGGTGAGGTGTACACTGTACACGTGATTCGCTTGGCAACCACTCCGCACGCGACAACGACGCACGAATCTTCTACCTCATAAAATTATTGTTGTGCATCAAAAGCTAAGACAATTAATCGACGGACTCTGATCATACAATGCGACATTATGTTCCGGCGAAATTGTAATACAATTTGCATGTCTGGGCAATAAGGAAGACTGCTCATATAACTTCGTAGGCGATAGTCTGTGCTGCCAAAACTGTTTGTTTAAGAGCTCTCTTAGTACCTCTCTGCAGCTACAAAGTTTATAAACACCTAAAACTGGCAATTTGCACGTATTAGAAACTTAAACACCTACGTCAAAGGCAAGTCTACCAGGGAGTCATTAGGTAGCAGAACTATTTCGGTCTTCTGACTCAGTTAACTGGGTATTTTTCTAGAAAATCTAGCCTTGGCCGGCATCAAAGGACATAAAGGTCGGACGGAAGCAGTGATCGCCACCAAAGCGGCTATCTATTCGGTAAATTGGTACTAATCTACAGGCATACGACCGCATGACCGTGATAGGAACCTATTCTTATCAATTGGATACTGTTTTTTTTTTTGCTATAAGGAAATGTCTGGCAGCACTAACAGTTTAGTATGCCTGCTTGGTATGGAGGGAAGTGGAAACTTGTATATTTTTCCTAATCCTCCGTTATTCTTTTCTGATTAATTTCGTTGCGGGATCCAAGTCACTTAAATTTCGAGCTTCATTGCCTCGGCGCTTTTCTGGTGGTCGCCACTGTTGATTCTGGCTTTTAGGAGTTGCAGTGGTTTGGGAATAGTGTGGTGGGATTTTCCGAACAGTTTAGTATGCTTACGTAACATCTAAGGCCAAAATCTCCTTTTTAGGGAGGACCATTGCCTTGCATTGTCTTTGTTTCCTGATAGCTACAACCTAGGGATCTTTAAGTCGAGAGTGAATAGGTTACTTCTACACAAGCGTGCTTCATCGCTTACCTTCAGGTGAGATAGTGGTCAAACGCGAGCCTATCGCAAATTAAAAAAGAAAACCATTGCCATTTCTCTAACGTTCATATCCATCATTCGTTCCATTAGGCCGTTACTAAATGGTCGAAAGATTTAAAACACGTGTTTGGCACTGTACAGCTCCATCGCTGATTGGCACTAAATGATAAGGATAACGATGGTGACGCATAATACCACATAATACTTAGTAAATCTGTCTGCACACGGAGATAATGGACTAAGCATGCTAAGTCGCCAGCTTAAACAAATAAAAGTAGGTATTTGATTCGCGATTACACGACGTCCTTCACGGCACATAGCTCTGATTTAAGACGAGTCTATAACTAATTTGTTAAAGTGTTCTGCAGGTTAAAGTGTAGACCATTTCATTCTAGAGAGCTAAGTAAACCAAGTCTCGAAGGCTTATTTTTGAGTGGGGTTCACAGTTCTGTTGACCATTCTCTTGATAAATGATATAATGTCAGAGTCGCAGTCGCTCCTTATAATCCCATGTTTCGTGCGTATACTCATGAATACTAAATCAGCTTTTTAGGCAAATCACACTTGGCAATACGCCAGGATAACACCATAATAATACCGAGTTATACAATGTTGTTTTGTATTCTTATTGTGTCCGCCAAGACCACAATAAGGGAATACTTTATAGACTTGTAGGTAAGGTATGCTAGCTTCTGACAAAGAATTACGGTTTATTGGATCTGTGTCACTTCTTGAAGGCAATTGAAAACAAGGTAAACACTTCAATCGTTAATCAAGTTATGTGATTTAGAGCTCACTATTCTGTAGTTTGTACTTGACCATTTGACATTTATTGCGAATCTCGTTCGTAGTTGTGTAAGGTTATGGAAAAATCCCAAGGATTGGTCCAGTTAAATCGTTTTCCCTAAACTCCTGATTATGTGCTACCGAATACGACACGCGCTGTTGTAAGAATAACATACATGTAGGCCCGAATTAACTTGTAAATATTTGAAGAAAGCCTGCTTCAATTAATTAGAAGCTGAAATAATTTCAACAAGTAACCGTTTGTACCGGTCACGCCGTCGTTACGTAACGCTAGAAGTTTTGCAACCACCGTAATTATGGTAAACAATGAGGCCATGAATGGAAATGCCAATTAAACGTTTGTATTATACGGAACAAGCTTCTGCCACCGACTTTGCCCGCGTTCAAGTGTTTTAACATCCCAAGAGAACACACTACCGGGCTAAAACTATCTCCTGTCCTTTCCAGGGTCTCATACTATCTCCATACTAAATGTCATCTATGCCAGTTCAGCCGTTTATGCATGAAAAGGTTACGAAAAAACAGAGTTACTTTCGCATTTATAATATTAGTATGTATAGATTAATTACTAGGAATCGTTCCGCCGAACAGATTTAACCCCGAAGTTGGTTGAGTTGAAACCCTATTAGTGTAGGACTGGATCGGTTTAAGTCGGACATCGGACAAATGTCAGCGCAGCCTTGAAGCGCTCAGGAACTGTGGGTGGATAATATAGGATTACAGGCGTGAGCTGTGACGTAAGCTCAGCGAAGTGGAGAATTTATCAACATTTTGGACATTTATGTAAGATGACTCCACGTCTATATGTCCCTAAGGGGTAGACGGGCAGAGATTGGACTGGTGCTTCTAAATTTTAAGCAGCTATGTAATATGGCTAGAAGAGAGCTAGGGAGGGTTACTCTGCGATGAACGACAAAAATAATATTGAAAAAGAGAAGAAAGGAATGGTGATGCCGAGTTCCTGGAGTATGGACATGTTAGTGCGGCAATCCGTCCGCGATATTTAGAGCATGTTTCTCCAGCACCATATCTCCTGAGCATTTATCTTCCCCCTTTCCAACTCTCGCACTGTCCACGTCTCGGCCTCGTAAAGGAAAATGGGGAATACGATTGTTCGTATGGGCATGATTTTGGTGGTTTTGGTAATGTTGCGATTTCTCCACACTTTTCCTAGCTTCTCCACAACAGTCCCGGTCTCATTATATTCTTAACAGAACACAAATCCAGATTCTAAGCTACAACTAAACATCCTAACTGAGAAACCGAACAGCACTAGATTTGGGACTAGTCTACACAAAATCAATATTATGCTATTTTCTACTTTGAGGTCAGCTTCCAGATGTAACCGAAAAACCTTCCGTTTTTTGTTATAGCAACGCGGCAAAAATCTATTTCCTTAAGAGTAGCCTAGGTAGACTATGTCCCACTTGCTGCAGAGTCCCAACTGTCCATTCAGCTGTACCCTTGGTGACCTGAACAAATCTTCTGAGGCTGCAATAGACGTGGCCACCTAGTTGGTACAAAAATAAAATTAACTATACCGTCGAATCGAAAAACAGAAAGGAAGCCCCGTTTCCAGCTAGCTATCTTCTTTATAAGTTAAGTTCACTTGCGAAATATAAATACGTAATAACTAGGCCACCATTTTATCTTAGAGACACGAGTACCTACACGTCTCATCTCCTACACATCGCTTATCTGTTCCGAGTCACAGAGAATATCGCTTTACGGCCCAACCTTTATGTGTAGCATTAACTTTATCACCTCGCTAGGGTATTACCGCCAATAAACGACTGTCATGGGTGTTTTCGCATAAAATAAAAGAAACGCTATTTTATTTTATGTCAAAATGTGAATGGAATAGATTACATACGTTAAAGTAATTCTCTCAAGGTCATCATGATATTCGTTTTCTTATCGTATTTTTTTGGGCGTCTCCTTCTTCCATACTTCTATACCTAAGAGTGGGTAGTCCTAGTATCTCAGCAGACACGATACTTTCGGCTAGAAATTGATAATATGATTATATCATCTATCAAACGAACTTTTCTTTGATAGTCCCCTACAGGATAGCCATCTTCATTCACACTCAAAACTGCCTTCATTCGTCTGCATAACATGCTTACACCATAACCACTGATGGCAGCACCACATAACTTTTCAGTCACCGTAGGCCACTTCGTTCGTCGTATTCTGTCTCTCACTCATCACAAACATCAGTAGGTCCACCAATATCTTCCATCTTACTTATCTTACTGCCAGAGTCTGTATTTCCTGATAGCTACAACCTGGGAGTCTGTCTTTAAGTCAAGAGTGAATAGGTTTCTTCTAGGCAAGCGTGCTTCATCTTCGACCACATCATCGCTTACCATCAGGTGAGACAGTGGTCAAACGCAAATATAAAATAAAAAAGCGAAAGTTTGGATCCAGGATGGATGTTTGTTACTAGACGGCAGAACGGCTAAACGGATCTGGATGAAATTGGCTCATAGATCCATACTTATATTATAAATGTGAAAGTAACTCTGTCTGTCTGTCTGTTACCTTTTCACGCTTAAACCGCTGCACCGATTTAGATGAAAGTTGGTATGAAGATAGTTTGAGACCTGGGAAAGGACATAGGCTATATAGGTAGGGTAGGGTAGGGTAGGGTATGGTAGTGTAGGGTAGAGTATTGTAGGGTAGTGTAGGGTCGGGTAGGTTAGGTTAGGGTAGGGTAGGGTAGGGTAGTGTAGGGTAGGGTAGTGTCGAGTAGTGTAGGGTCGGGTAGGTTAGGGTAGATAAATGTTTGGTCTTTTTATGGCAAAACAAAGTTTGCCGGGTCAGCTAGTAGATTATAATCTGGAATATCACATAGGATACATTTTATCCCGGTAGTATGTCTCCTTGGTAAATTGCCGACATTCACACGGGCTAAGCCGGTCACAAGGTATTTGAAAATAAGGAATTAGCCAAGAAACGATTGGCTTAACGCAATGTGCCAAATTACTATACTACCTCATATCATATGGCATAATCCTCTAAGATACCGCTATCAAACGATTGTAAAATATTCTTTCAGATAGCGATCGTCTGTGCCCTACAGAGCCACGGTAGGGAAGGAATAGTGACATAGGGCCGAGAATGTTTTCATATCACAATGACATAAGTTCATTCAATGCTTGTCACTAGTTATAAACTATCAATGTTTTCATTTCACAGTCGTTTTATCGGCCCGATAGTCATTATGCACCAATTGGGAGTTTGAGACTAATGATTTTCATATTAAAAGAGGTCGTTGGATGAATTTTAAATGTATAACGGCATAACAAGCTGTGTTTCTATCTCACAATGATTCTCTTGACCTTTGGCCAATTTATTTGGGGTCTGCGCAACAAGTCTTCTTCCATACCTCTAATTAGTCCTCATCACAGTGTCACCCCCATTCTAGATCATAAATTATCTTGCACAAGTCTATTCGTTTTTTAGGACTTTCCTTTCCCCCTGTGTTTCCATTTGTAGTACTAACAATACAATCCTTTTTTGGGCAGTCGTGTAACAAACAGATCCAACGGTACTCCATTAAATCATTCACAACAAGGTCGACCAGGACACGAGCACCTCAAATAATGCCTTGACAACATTCGAGAATACATGAAGGACTCCTTCAACCTAGCGAGCGTCTTTTGTTTTTTTTTTGTTCCTTTCATGTCCTTCAATCGACGAGCCCTCCTCTTCTTTTTGTGCAGGTAATGCGCAACGTGAGATGGAACCGGTTTTTTTTGTATTTAGATTTAGTCTATTTGATAATATTAAGTCTCAACATTTGCAATGTCCCCTTGCAAGTCGTGACCATGAGAAGAATTAAACGCAGTCAAAACTCGTTTTGATTTCCAAGAGTATCAAAATCAAGCGAATTCCGAACAAAAAAATGCCAATTACAAATAAAACTTGTTTAGCAACAGAAAGGAAGTTATAAAATAGCTGTCCCCGCGGAATTAAACAATAAAATTCAACATGGCCATGATTTCCTGTGATTTTCGTCAGGCAAACCACATGGCTTTAATGATAAACGATATTTACGTCGATAACATCACTATCTAACCGGTTTATCAACGTAATCATAGGTTTTATCTTACCTAGGTAAGTATCCAGTTTAGAGGAATTCCCCACTAACTAGTTCCATTGTATGTTATACTACAAAAAAATTAGCATGAACTATAAGCATAGGGTTCTTCGCTCCTCCTATTACATAAACTTCAATATAACTGGCAAAATGAGTTGGTTTTAACACTTCTGACACTAACCCTTTCGGGGGTATCTACGGCGTGATATTATGTAATCCTCCGTTCCAAGAAATAATCGGCAAGGGAGCCCAACGTTGATTTACAACTTTAAATGTCATTTCCGTCGTCGTTGTTGCTAATTCAGTAGCTAATTATTTCGCCCTTTGTATGGTTTCTGCGACCATTTACAATCTTTATATACTTAACCATACTTATGTGCCTAGTCTTCTAATAAAGATATTTCATAATTAATTCTATGACGACCACGAACGTCATTGTAAAAGAAATGACCGTGCCCAAACCATGCCGACGTATTTGGATGTCAAACATCTGTAATGGAACAAAAAGTAACAAAAATCTTCATAGCATAATACGCTTTATTGCTTCTCCGCTAAAGATTATATTAGCGTATTTTTGTTTTGGCAAACGACACTGCCCAATTTTCGGTCTTACGTCTGGGTTATAAGTTACAACGATGAATGACTCACAAAAAAACTAAATAAAAAACCTCTGTATGAACGTTATTGCTACGGTGCACGATGGTAGGTCGGTTATTTGACCTTTGAACTTGAGCATTTCATAATTACTTTTTAACCAGCTGCTAAGCTACGTAACACAATAATAGAAGTGATTACGTATGAGTCCATACGTGCCCTCATAATTGCTGCATTTGTGTAAATTAGGCGCTCCATATCCTTTACAAACGTAATAAATTACGACTTGATTAAAGAAAAACCGTTATAAAATTCCAATACAAATGATACATTTTTTGTTACTCTGCAGGTGTAAGTTGAATAAGCGAGCGTTTTTTCCAACCGCCAGACGGATCCCTAATAAATAGACTTGTCCCCCCGGAGCCAAGAAATACTTGCAAGAATGCGTCGGTGTTCGGACACACGGCGCGCTTCCGAAAGCACTTTCGCCTACGTTCGGTGTCGCTCGGCAGGCTCCGCACCCCACAGCTGACTGGGCCAAGGTGCAAGCGAGAAGAGCATGCGCGGGCCGCACGCGCGCGACAGAGACCGCGCGCCGCGCAACTCGCAGCGCCGCCATTTACTTCTTTTCAGTGCTCGGCCCCCGTCGTAGTGACAGTGTGTTTCTTTTATCACTAAGCGCAGAGCTTATTCGTTTTAATTGTGAAAATCCTAAATAAAATTGTTTACAAATGTTTGGAAACGTGTAATTTGTGAATGTGCAATGGAATTAAAGTTAAATCGGTGAAGTTACGTGCTGTTCGGCCCGAGCATGGCTGGCTTCATTGCATCTGTTGTCAACATAAAATAACGTGGATTATGCAAGTTGGAGTAAAATGTGCACCAGTGTTAGGTGAATTTTGTGTTTTAATTATATTAAACGTGACAATGGTTATATTTGTGAGTGAGTTTTAGTTACAAGTGTCCCACAGTAAGGTACAATTGAGTTGGTGTAGGTAGGTACAGCAGGAGGCTGACTATTGTGTGAAAATATGTAGGAACCTGGTGTAAAAGACGAATACAGTGCACGCGGTACAATTAGATTATCTTCAATTGCGATACATAATACGAGTGTGGCAATAAAGACATTCTAATGAGCTGCTCATGCTCGGCTCGTGTTATTGTAATGAAAACCTTCCACGAGCGTCAAACGGTCGACTGGATCGTTTCCACTCGACAATATTAGTAATTACACTCGCTAATAACAAAACATCTAAAGTAACTATGTCACAGGGAAAATACCTATTTTATAAACACTTCTACAGTCATTATAACTAATTTAGGGAAGTGTTGTAGTTGCCTTTACAGTAAGTTGATTACTGTTTAAACCTTGTAAACTAGGTCTAGGCGCGCAACTATTTACAACACTATCATGCAATGTAACAGTATCGGAACCGGAGTCGGATATAAATGTGATAGCACCGTTAAATACCTATTTTATTGAAAACAATGAACTCATTCGTTAATATACACAATCACGAACAATCATGTTTATCGTTTTTATGCCATGCATGCTGTCTTATTAGTTTTCATAATAAGCCAAAAATTCAATACCTAAACGTAGATTACCAAACAAGAAGGTATATAACAAGTAAAATATTCATTATTCCAAGTTATTCATTCAACTGGCTACGCTTAGATAAAGAGCTGAATAGTTAAGGCACAATAAACACAGTGAGTACAATAGATAGCAAGCAGGAACTTTAGCGAAAAATTTTCTATTGTTACAGTAAATAAGACTATGAGGGTTGTAATATAATGCAGCGGCTGCACAAAGTTTTAGCGCTGGCAATAATTTGCGCAGCGGCGAGGGCGCAGGAGTGTCCTGGTGGCTGCACCTGTAACAGCACCCGCCTGGTGTGCGACGGCACCACCGTTCCGCAGGACAGCCTCCACAAGGGCTACTTCTCCACCACCCACGGCAACCTGCTCCAGGACCTCTCCTGGACCAACTCCAAGCTACACACCCTAGACATACACGTGTTCGACGGACTTAAAGACTTGGAGTACATCGACTTGAGCAGAAACGAAATCAGAAGAACCGAGCACGGTCTGTTCGGCGGCCTCAACCGACTCAAGTCCCTCAATCTGTCGCGCAACTTCATCGACGATATTCCCCGGTTCACGTTCGCCGATTTAGAAAATCTAGAAGTCCTAGATGTGTCCCACAACCGGCTCCACGTTATACCATTCCAGGTCTTCGGGCCGATGATCAAACTCCAATATTTGGATATATCACATAATCAAATAGCTACTTTCTTAGATTACTATTTTAATCCTAATAGACAACTGAAAGCACTGTTCCTAAATAATAATAGCCTAGTCAAAATAACGTCTAATGCTCTAGTCAACCTGAAGGAATTGGAGACACTGGACATCTCTAGCAACAAACTAGACTACATACCCAAGTCTATCTTCGACAACTTCGAACAGTTGAGAGAGTTGAACCTGAGCTTCAACCAGTTCCAGAACATATCACAAGATGTTTACAAGAGTCTTATAAACCTAAGGTGGTTAAGCATGGGAGGCAACCGACTGCGAACCCTGCCGCCGACGCTCTTCCAACATAACGAAAATCTTAAAACGATCTACCTCGATCACACAGAACTAGCAGTTATACAAAATACTAATTTCAAAGGCTTAAGTACTCTACAACAATTATACATAAGAAATAACGAATTTTTACGAGAAATAGAAATGTTTGTATTCCAAGACACGCCGCGCATCACGCACCTGGACTTGAGCAACAACGCGCTGCTGTCGCTCCCGCAGTCCATGAGCATGCTGAGCAGCTTGCAAGAGCTGCGTCTGGCCAACAACCCCTGGGCCTGCGACTGCCACATGGCGTGGTTCGCGGGCTGGGCCGACAAGCGCAAGGACATCATCAAGTCCGACCTGAGCTGTCCGCTCACCTACCCCAACGACATGATCAGAATATTGAACCACACCAATTGTAAACCTCCCGAATTGGTACACAAGAGTCCGCTAACACTGTACAGATTACAAAAGAACGCTCTACTAGAGTGCAAATTCGCGGGAAACCCCATGCCTTCCATCACCTGGATTACGCCTACGAGGATGGTGTTCCATTGGAACCCCGAGCCGCTGGTGCAGGACATATTCCACAAGCATGGCGTTGCCCACGACCAGTACTACCACCCCATAGACAACTCCAAGTCGAGAGTGAGAGTGCTCGACGACGGATCCCTGTTCGTAGGAGATATACATAGAGAAGACTGCGGAACTTACTTATGCTTTGCAACGAACCCCTCTGCCAACCTCACGGAGACGGTCGTGCTCAACATAGATCCCATGACTATGTTCGAGATCAAGATGTACAGTTTGTTGTGCGGAGCGATCTGCGCCGCCGGCTTCCTAGGACTGACACTGCTCGTGCAGTTCTTGCGATACATATTTTTCAGGTGAGCTAAATTCTATTACTGAGATGTAAAGTTGTATATGTGTACGTTAGTCTAACGTCGCATTGTATTTTGTTTCCAGATTCCGTCTGATGGAGACGTGCTGCAGCTGCTGCATGTGCGTGAAACGCGACGCGCCCCGCAGCCGTCAGATATTCAGCATGCTGGACAACATCGAACAGTACAAGAGACAACAGTTAGATAAATTACGAGAAAATTACGCAGTTCAAGTAAGTTTATCACACTAGTCAGTTGCCTCTCGGCATGTGTTAACATATCCGTGCCTATTATAAGCTGTTATGTTGTTTCAGGTGCATCGTATCAAAGAGAACTGCACGCAACAGATGGACTGGATACAGAACAGTTACTCCTCACAAGCAAGCCATTTACGAAACATTAGAGACATCGGCAGCAACCATTTGAGTGCCATGAGAGACCAGTACCATGACCAGGTATTAACATACATTAATTGAGCCGCATCTCTTCATAACTACATCAGCTTTCTGTAAAGTTGTCGACAATTATGGAATCAACTAATTTGAATTTAATCGATCGCACAGGTGAAGCGGGTGCGCGAGTACTCGACGTGCCAGCTCAACTGGGTGCGCGAGAACTACGTGTTCCAGCGGAACAAGATCCGCAAGTTCAGCGCGCACCAGGTGCTGCGCCTGCGCGAGTCCTACAAGTACCAGCAGCAGACGCTCAACAAGGTGCTGGAGAACCTACCCAGCCTGTACTTCGAGAATTGCCGCAGCGGCTCGTGCGGCCGTAGCGACTCTATGGCCTTCGACCCCGACGTCGAGATCTTCGACATGTACCTCAAGACGAAGATCGAGAAGCTCTCCAACCTGCCCAACCCCATATTCGACGAGGAGAGCAAGATCTCCGTGTACTACACGCCGACGGAGCGCTCCGTCAACTCGCGGCGGAGCTCGCCCATCCCGGACGGCATCCACATCAACATGATCGAGCAGGGGCCGCCGCGCCTGCTGGCGCTGGAGCCGCCGCCGCCGGGCTCGCCGTCGCCGACCACGTCCAAGGCCGCCACGGGGCACCGCTCGGGGCGGCGGCGCACGCGCGAGGAGCCCAAGCCGGCCAGCGAGCCGCTGCTGGGCCGCGACGTGGTGACGTACGAGCGCGGCCGGCGGCGCGTGACGCTGCCCACCAGCGCGTCGTCGCCCGAGCTGGCGCGCGAGCTGGACGCGCACCGCGCCGCGCGCGTGCTGCTGGCGGTGGAGCTGCGGCCCGAGTGCGGGCTGGCCGCCGGGGCGCCGCCCTTGTAGTACCGGCTGTTGACGCGCGTGTTCAAGATCTACGCCGTCTCGCGCGCCCCTGACGTGCAACTCTGTGATTTGAGCGGCGAATCCCCTTCCTACGTATGATAGTGTTCGTGAATCGGAACATATCTTGCCGGATGTCAATAATAATATAAGGTTAGCCTAGTGCGAAGGGACGGTTCGGACTCGGGCGTCGCCGCCGATGCCGCTTGTACTTCTAAGTAAGCTGTGATAGACTAGATTTGAATTTAGCGACAATTTAATTTCCTACTGTCTCTAGTGGTAGGCGAGAAGGAGTATACTGAAACGATCTGTTCTCAATCGTTCGTAGTAGTGAATCGAATGAAACTGTTTAATTAAGCATTCTGTGGGTATTAGAAGAACTTGTAAATAACTTCTGTTTGTTTCAATGATTTTTCCATTTTGATGTATGTTTAGGTAAACTCTTAGAGTTATGCATTTTATATTGTTCAACTTAAAGTGAGTATAAGAGAGTTGTTACTGTATAGTTGTATTGTTGCGCGGTCATTGTACAGGAGTATCTATGGAGGAGTGTCTGTCTCTGGTCGTGGATCTCAGCTCACTGCACATACCATAGTCACACATCACATCGTCTACTTATCAAACTGTCTGTCTGTAATTATAAACTATTCCTTATAATATTTATATATTTTGTGACTGTCCTACAGAATGTATAACAGAGTCTTGCAGTGATATGCCAAAAATACAATCCAGCAATGATTATTATATAACGTTTCTTAATATAAAATATACAAATATTGTTGAAAATTTTCTAAATATATAACAAGAGTAAAACCGCTAATCATGGAGAATAAATTATTTTTCAATGTACACTTTTAGTCTTATTTTTGTGTCATTAAAATGGCAGTAACCATGCAGAACAATCCCAACCAAAACACTACAAAACAGTTTTATAATAATAGTTCTGATGGCATATTATGTAATGTTATCTTTTGTATCCATCATAATATCAGATGGTCACAATGTACATAAAAACCAATTATAATATTGAACAGAAATGTTCTGCAGACTAATAAATATTCCATTAATTTTTTTATCGACTCGCATCAAATAACACAAATGTGGTTTGAACAACTTCCTTACAACAATAACACAGTACTTTACTTTCTTTCAACATGCTCTTTAAGTATTTGCAATATTTAATTTGTGGAGTGTGCCTAATCGCTTAGGTTATTAGGTCGAAATTCGAGTACAGTGCTTTGAGTGTGTTTTTGTTGAACCAAAACTTTGAAACCATTTTGTGAACTTTCATTGAAAACAAGAAAATTATTTTAAAATACTATTTAGATATAATTGCAGTTATGACCTACAAATTCGTGTAGATTCAGCAAAAGTATACAAAATTAAAGTGTCAATGACCGCATTATTGCAGTGTCTTCAAAATGGCGGACATTAAGCGACTGCGAATACATTAAAGCCGTACAAATGAAACACTCTGTTCTCATATCAAAGTTTATTTGACACGACGCAACTTGCATAACAAAAGTAATTAATACTCCACTAAAATATAATAATGACGAACACACAAACTTACATAACATTATTATTGATATAATAGAAACCGACGAACAACTAGATAAATAAAACAGAACTGTAAAGAAAAGCATGGAGAATATCGAAATAATAATGATACCTTATTTTGAAATATCACGCGACATTTTCTATTGAAACTAGACAAATATGACGACGAGCCTATCTAAAAGTTATTTTAGGTAAATAATGATTATATTTAGCCCAGAAACTAGGGGATATAAGAGCTCTAATGGCTTGTTTACCTGCTAAGATTGCTTGATTACCCTGACACGCATCATATACGCTAGGAGTTCAATATGCCTCAACATGAATTAATCAGTAGTTAAATACCATTTATATTGAATATTTAACATCTTGTATATCTATTCTAGTACATTTCGTCACGCTTGTAGTCACCGAAGGTTTAGGTAGAGGCGTACATGTAGTTCCACAGACTTTAAAGACAAAACTTACCAATGAAAGAAAACATTTCCAATGCCTCGCGGCCTACTTTTTCTATACAGTCTTTACAACTCAAAGTACGATCATTGATCGTAATTTTACTCCGTTTTTGACACGCGAAGTACATAAAATCGTGTCATCGAGTTAGATTTATATCTGTGTGTAGTGTACTCACACATATCGTCATTTATGTTTAATTCTTATGTAAGGGAGAGAACAAACATAGTATTGATCTGTAATACTATTGTAGGCTTCCCCAACAAAACAAAAAAATAAATTAACGGTATACTTCTTAATAAGTCCTATTTCATCTTGCTAATTCAATATCTGCGTCCATAATATAACTTTTAAGACTCTACGGCCAAGCCGAATCTAATTCTAATCTAACTTCTGATTATATAACATCACGCCTCATTCTCCAAAAGGCAGATCAGGCAGAGTGTACCTACCTATAGTACACTCAAATCAATATAGCGATTCTGCGATAAAGATTATTTAAGTAATAGATACTCTTAATTAGTCCTAATTCATTTTACTATGTAATGTATCCGTCTGTTACTAAATAAAATAGATTTCTAAAATATTATTTGCCATACATACACATAAACTTATGCCCTTTTCCTATGAGGCTAGCTAGAGCAACTGAACGCTACAATCCTACTGCACTTTTAATTCTGTGCCATATCCACCGAGGCATCTTGTAGCCATTGTATTATACCAGCTGTTATTTAAAGATCTTTATAGTCAGTTTGCCCGAAAGTCTGATAAACAGGTCTACCAATGGGTTTTGTGAGTGTCAGAGAGCATTGGTAGGTCGTGGGTTCGAAACCATGCAGGCGCTTTACTTTGTGTAAATTATTTCATCACCACTGCTCTTTAAATGGTGAAGGAAAACATCGTGACGAAACAGGCATGCCTTAGAACCAAAAACTCGAAGACATGGGTCATCCATCAAAACGCACCGGGCGCGCGTAGTGGATTACGGTACATAACCTCTCACAGAGAGGCGGCCTGTACGCACAACGGGCCAAATGGGAGTCTAAGTCCGGAAAAGGAGGTCCATCTTATCCTATGAGTATTGTATTACCCAGTAACTTGGTTGTGGAGATCTGACAGGCACCTACTTCATAAAAATATACTTGTGTTTGACTGCATCTAGTTAGACTAGAAACCGACCCAAATAGATGGGAAAGGGCTGGGCAGAATGAAGGATCCAAGCCTATCTTATACCTTTAATTGAAAAAGCTAATCTGCACACAAAACAAGACTTTGTTTAGTGCAATGCAAGCGCCGTGAAAGCCGACACCGGAAACGGCAGAAATCGCAGCCGCCATTGGCGTCAAGTTACACTACATCAACTAAATTATCGGCTTACTTTAACGTGAGGATTTTAATAAATTTACTGCTTAACACGAAGAATACTGTATCTTTAGTTTCAAGCATGACATCTACAGGCGAATTTAAAGGAGTGAATAATGCTAGCCCTACCTGATGTATATTCATAATATACCAAATTCTTTAAGTGTAACATAAAAAAGTTATGTTTATACAAATAAGGGTAGAGAGTTGATCTCAATTATCTCCCCCAAGAAGTTTGGAGCAGTCTTACACCCATACTTGGCTTGTCATTTTTAAGAAAGTCTGTTGCCTTTAACCTGACTTAAATGCAAGCTCATGGGTCAATATAATAAAATAATAACACTTTCACCATTCCACTTAGATTGGGCTAGGCTTTGCTTGGATTTTTAACCAAGTGACCCAGTGTAGTGGCCCGTCCAAATATTCAGTAGATTGATACTGTTTATGGTAGGGTTGGTAAGCGATTGACCTACAGATGAAGAATGGTTACCGTAACATTCACATGTAACCCTATCCTATGTCGCTGAGGTAACTACCCTGCTCATGAAGACATTAAAAAATCCTATTGCAATTTATCGACAGGAAACCTTTGGGTAGAAGCATGTCCTGACAGCAATAGGATCTAGAACTTTAGGCTTTGCAGTCTAATAAGTACAGAACCCTAAATTATATTTTTGACTAATAGGTCATTGGCAAGCAGCATTGTCAACGGTATCGTAAAATCATATTATTTTTGTACAAATCTAATGATTGCTTGTAACTTTGCACAAATATACCATTTACTATATCGTTTCAATAGGTAGGGAGCGTCATTTTACTTATTCATATTAAGTAGTTAAATAATATAACTACATTACTATTTCAAGTATAATTAGTTACCTAAGTAGCTAATTAAATTATTTTACTAAGTACAGTAATTATAAATGCCTAAGTGTGACATGAGCATTGTTATAGAATTAACCATGGTTTGGCTATTAACTATGACGAATATAAAAAAATGTATGTTAGGTAAAATTACATAGTTATTTATGTGAACCATCAAAATTTACTTAGGTTATCAATGTAATCGTCATTGTCATTAAGTATTTATAAAAATGACTCAAAATAACGCTGAAATATTATAATAAATGGTTGAATTTAAGAATTGATAATCTCTTCAATGAAACCTGTAGTAGGAAATCCTGATCAGCTGTCAAATCTTATTGTTGTCCTTGCTTAAACAGAACAAGTTAACAAGCAATCATAGACTAAAGGCACCATACGATTTAACAATATCTAAATTAAGATAGACTGCCAGCAATCTAAGGTAGATGGGGAATGATGATAATTTTACTCCATACAACAATTATTCAGTATTGAATCTCACTATCAAAATAGCCCTAAACAAAACAACCAAAAATCGAATCCTACAACTACTCATGACAATTCAAAAGTCCCTAAAAACTGCCTCAATAATTCTGCAGTCTCCAACATTCAAGTGACACCAAGCATCCCACTTACCTTGGCTGCAGTTCTGTTCCAGATGACGACCTTGTGTCCTGAGTTCAGCAGGTTCTTCACCACGCCGCTACCCATGATGCCTAGGCCGAGGAAGCCGAACTTCATCTGACTGGCTTGGATGTTCTTCTCCAGGAGAGTCTCGGAGACGTTCTCCAAGTCCAGCGGGGGAGTGTCCTGGGGAAAGCGGAGACAGGGGTTATAGAATGGGTTTCTAGATTTAGTTGAAGTTTGAATATGGCTGTACTATAGAAACACATCTAATAGGTTCAGCTTCAGGGAATTTAATAACAACAATATTAACAAATACTGTGCTGACTAAGACCTAGCCTCTCGTGCTTGGGGTCGTGGGTTCAAATCCAAGCAAAGGCCAATGTCACTTTTCCATTTCGTATATAGTTTCTTAGTTTATTTTGGACATCGATGACAACTACGAAGGATAACATCGTGGGTAAGCCTGGACTTACAGGTAATAAAAGTTTCTAATCGCCTGTCGCATTGAGCATGATTAATGCTCGTGCGCGTTCTCTGTATGTTAAGTATCCTTTGCCCTGCAGTGGGACAGTTACAGGCTGATAATTTTTATTAACAAACATAACATAAGTCCATATTTCCACCTGCAAGCAACTCGCATGAAGTTTAATTACATTGCAGGGCACGATCGAAAGATTGATAACATTACATCTCGGTAGCCCGCATTGTAATGCAATTTTTCTGCGAGGTGGTTGCAGGTTTCGTAAACCTTATTATGTTTGGTATTTTCCGTTACGCACCGTTTAGGAAACGAACCCGCAAGCGCAGAATTTTATAGCACAGCTTTCTTTACCGTGAAAACTGAAAACCATCAACATATGTGTCTTGTGGTATAAGAATTTATTTCTAAAGCTCATGGTAGTTGTTTCTTACAATAGTGAGAATTCATAGTTTACAATTAGGCTCTATGCAGTAGATTAGTAAAGTTTCAAAATTGCCAATAATACACTGATCATGTTCGTGCTGCCCAACGCTTGATCACTCGCTGTTTCAGGCTATTTATTGTCCAGCAGTAGAACAAGGCAGGGCAAGAAGAACTAACAATGACATTATTTAGCGCATCCCAGGACAGCAAAATATAATAATCTTGTTGATTAGCCATTGTTTTTCTCCTGCCATGTAGCAACCTATGCCTGTTGTACACGTAATGCATTATGGTGTACTAAATCAGGAACTGTTTAATTTATCACAGCCAAAAAATAATTAGGTATTGTAGATTTACATTTTTTAATTTATTACAGGGTATTATTTTAGATATTATTGTAATTATAATTTTGCATGCCTAAATTGGTGGAACACGGTTGACTGCGCATTCACCTTCTTGAAGTGTATTTTTATGTACTGTGTTGAGCAATAAATGAATTTGAATTTAGCAGACTTTTTATTTTAATTGGCAATAGCCCAACGTAAGTAAGACTCCGTCTCGCCAGTGAAAGGTCGTGAATTCGAACCCAACCTGTTGCAGTATTGTCGTGAAGCATTACTTATCTGTAGGGAGGAATCCAACAAAAAATCACGCACATTATTATTTAGTAATCTTTTCGAAAACTTGTGAAGAAAAATATGATGGCTGTGTTTTGCTCCCATGTCTCGCAGTACGGCATTAACTTCACAGACAAGTCTCATGTCTTGTAAAGTCAAACATTATTTCAGCAAGATGGCTCACCTATAGACCAGGTTATTTCAGAGGTATGTTTTAATATCTCCTGATGGAGCTTTTTAATGCATCCGTCGTTACATTAAAAAACGAGGTTCATTGAACACACTGATTAAACACTAATCGTTGCAAAATAGCCTTTATGTTAAGGCTTCTTAGCAATGAAATAATTTTCTAGGAAATATTGAAATACTAGAGCTTGCCAATATTTCTTGGCAAATAAGTTTAAATACAAGAACTTCAGTAGAATACAAAATTACAAACTCGTAACAAGGGTGCTTCACGTTGCACAATATTTATTTTAATTTAATAAAGCAGTTACTTAATCATTGTTTTGAAATATAAAGCACAGAAATATAACAAACCTCCCGATTTTGCAATACCCTTTATTAATTACTGAGCGTAAACAACGTATTCCAACAAATGCAACCAGACACAATTATATTTCATTGGAAATTCAATCATAAACGTAAACTTTAACGTCGAAGTTCGTATAGGTTGGATGGAGCACAGGTAGATTTTTGTAATCCGAGTACGGATTGATGGAATATGCACGTATGTACGGTTTTTATAGTGCACTCTCCCCTTGTTCCTAGAATGGAGATTCAATATAATCAATATTGCTATCACCCGGACCCCGGACATGTAGCTACAATGAAATCACGACGCAGATAATTTATTTCATGATCACTGCAATTGTTTTTATATTTGTATGTCGAACGTATGATGTTACTGATAATGTACTGAGGAAATTCGCGAAAAGTGAGGCACTGGTTAAATTTACGACAAGTGCATAGAGTTGTGATTTGAGATGGCGCAGTTAGAAAGGCTTTCTTATGGTCAATGCGACTTTTTCGATTCATCGACGTGTTCTTGCAGAGTAACGGGCAGTGGCGAGGTGGATAAAGAAGAATTGAGAGTGTTCTTGTTCTATCCATTATACTAACACTAATCCATACTACTAAGTTCTGGAATGGCGACCGCGAACTTGAAGATCATGCGTTGGAAAGCCTCCCACTAGGTGGAACGATGACCTGCAGCCTTATTGCGTAATGACTTCGGAAAGAGCAAAGGGAAAAGAGTATGATAAATGCGAAAATTTGAATGGATGTATGTTTGTTACTCAATCACGCCACGCCACAAACGGATCTGGATGAATTGGCACAGCTATAGATTATAGTCTGGAATAGCACATAGGCTACTTTTATCCCGGCAGTATATTCCCTTGGGATGATAAAACAGTTTTCACGCGGGTGAAGCCGCAGGCAGAAGCTAATATTAAATATTATAAATGCGAAAATAACTATCTCTCTGTTTGTTACCATTTCACGCCTTTACGGTTGAACCCATTTGGATAAAACTTGGCACACGTGTAGACTACAACCTCGATTAGGACAGTGAAAATCGCGAGTAACTGTAATCATTGAACGAGTACACATATTTACTCCCCAACACATGCTTAATCCTTGGGTTTTTGGGTCTTTCTTGTGACGCGTGCGACTTGTGAGCCGCAGGACACGACGGTAGGCTAGGCGTATGCTGAGACGCAGGCGACGCAGGTCCACACAGCGCAGAGCAGAGCAGATTTTGTAAAGCATGGAACGTCATTGAACTACGTACACAGCGGCGCAGTCACATGCGACGCAGACATGTGTCTGCCCTGCTCTGCGTCTCCTTGTAGTGCCGGCACAGCACAGAATTCTGCGCGACGCGTGCACATCGAGACGTGTTTTTAACAATAATATACACTTTTGTTGTTATGACAGGACATTTAATCGAATTAGTTCGTTGTGAACCATGTTTGTATGATACAAATCATCAAGACTATTCAAAAAAGACATTGAAAGAGTTATTATGGTTATTATTAATTTTGTTCGTCAAGCGTATATTCCTTGTACTAGCTAGGATGCCAATGTCAGTTGCGTCGCAGCATGCGGAGGGGGCACATGTCTGCCTCAACTGCCCTGCCCTGCACTGTGCTGCATTGCCTGCGTCTCAGCATACGCCTAGCCTATTCGAGTGCGGGCTAAACACACGAAAGGATAATCTTATCAGTTTTGTTTTAAGTACATAGTCCATAGATATAATAAACGAGACATAGTCTTATGGTAATCTGGATAGGGTTTCCGTCCCCTCTAATTAAATACCTTTTAAAATTATAGGGCAAAGCAACACTGCAAATAAATATAGACCTAAGAAATTAGGTCAGTCACGCTCAAAACTGTAGGTACTAGGTCAAGAGCTTTCAGGAAACTGCATTAAGTGAATCTGTTGATTCTCAGCTTACGCAATAAAAAATGGACAGCTTCAAAATATGTAGTTTTAGTTTTGTGATATTGAAATTGGTTCCTCCAGTAATTTATTAAAAAGTTTTTTGTTAACTTTTATAAATTCTTGTGTTCAGAGGCTTTAGTAGGTACAACATTCTCTTGTGAAAAAGAGACAGCTATTCGACCTGTATATCTCTGACTCTCCCCACACTAGAAATATAATGACTTTAGGATATCGTAGTAGGTGGCCTGTATTCGAAGGAAATGAAAAGAGTGCATTTCCTACCAATGTGCAGTAGTATTTTGCACGTCTGCTACTTTAACGAAAGATTTGTTTATTTAAGATTTTTCATCCCATTTTCTTGAAGGCTTTAGAATTTTGAGATATACTAGGGTGCATTAAAATAGCCTTCATGATAAACGGTACTTAATTAAGTTCGGTTCCTCCAACTTACCCTAGACGGACAGCTACGTTGTTGGCTGTTTTTTTTGGCATTACATGAAGTTTTTTTTACTTTTTATTGCTAACTTACTTTTCCAGCGGCTTCGTCCGCGCGAAAATTATCCCACGGGAACCTATTAAATTAAGTCTGGCTAGAGTTTTGCTAACTATTATGAGTTCGGCTTTCGGTATAACCGGATGCAGCTGGGCAACACTTTTTTACATGGAGCGACTGTCTATCGGACACCCACAACCCAGTAACTGGGTAAAACTAAACCGTTTGGCAAGGATGGGGTCAGATTTTCTGGCCTGTAGCCCGTAGCAATTGCACGGCAGTCAAATGATCTACGTACAAACAACAGCGGGATCAACGGCTTAACGTACTTTACCGAGACACGGAGCAATCTTTGATATGTAACCGATGTTTAGTTTACTCATCAACGGATCGACCTCGGGAACGTACTATGATGAAAAAATCTAATGTCTAGAATGAATCCAGGTTACAAACTACCTCTTCTTCTGCCTGCCCTTATCCCAGGTTACTTGGGATCGGCGCAACACGTTTTCATTTTTCACACCTTCCTGTCCCCCGTCACGCTAACACTGTCTCCCTTTTCTTTCATGTCACTCCTCACACAGTCCATCCATCTTTTCTTTGGCCTTCCCCTCCCTCTCCATCCATCAAAATTTATATTCATAACTCTTTTAGTAACATGCGTTTCATCCCTCCTCATCACATGAACATAACAGGACAAACGGTTTCCTTTCAACTTTTGAACATCAGTTTCAAACTTCTTCTAATATACTCATTTCTTACTTTATCCATTCTCATCACTCCGCACATCCATCTCAACATTCTCATCTCTGCTACATGCAATCTCTTTTCATTCATATTTTTCTCAGCCCAGTAATCTAATCCATACAGTACGACAGGTCTAATGACGGACATGTAGATTTGTCGCCATTTCATACATCCTGAGTTGATCCGGTGCGTTACGCCTCGCCATCCCTTTGGACAAGCGACCCTAGGTACAGAAAGTCGGAGGCGATTGGTATGGGCACGGAACTGGAGAGACTGCAGAACAAGTATTTCCTTTTGGTGCTGCTCTATTTCATACCAACACTCTCCAGTCTGTAGCACCACACCTCCAATTTGCTCTGGACTTCTAGGCTACTCTCGACAACCAGCACAATTTCATCGGCAAACAGCATACACCAGGATTCCTCTTCCAGGTCAGAATCTACATGTGTTCAAAATTTATTCAGGCTTGATTGATGACCAATCATCCAGACTTTCACATTAATACAGAAGGATGGACTTGGACGTGGCCTCGTTCTCGCCTGGTGGAAATCCATGGATGTAGTTCTCAGAAGAAGTGAGCCTTCATCATCATCATTTCAACCGAAAGACGTCCACTGCTGGACATAGACCTCCCCTAAGTTTCGCCACATCGATCGACTCTGTGCGTCTCGCCTCCAGTGGATTCCCGCAGTCCTAGCCAGGTCACCGCTCCACCTAAAGGGAGTCTTTATGTAAGAAAACTGCTTTGTAATTTATCCAACTTCTAGGTTGGAAGAAGTTGGTTGTTTCGGTGAAACTATCTTGCAGACGATATCAAACAAATATTCTGTTAGTTTGGAGCTAATAAAATGAAGGCATGAAGACAGTTTTCCACCAGAATGTTGTTACCCATTCTTCAAAATTATCTGGCCAAATATCGGACACATCTGCTGCATGTCAAACGGATCATAGCTAAATCAACCACAATATGGGTCCCAGAATATGTCCAGCAACATCCCGACAGTCACAGGCGACCTGGAGATCAAGCGAGTGGGTCGAGCTTGACGCCTATTGGAATGGAACGAAGAAATAGGAGTTTTTGCCCTGTGGGATTGAACAGGCTGAAATAAATAAATAAAAATAATATCTGTTTTTAGAGTCAGGGCTTCAAAATATGCGGTCTGCACAAGATATAACAATATGCTATCATCGATCGTGTCTAGGAAGGCTTTGCTTTCCCCCGCATGACTTTTGCGATAATTGGAGGAATTGAGGAATTGTATATTAACTTTTAGTATTCAGAAAATAAAAGGCAGAATTATAAAGAAATCCATGATTTATTTGTAAATAAAACAATAAAATATGATAATTCTCTTTTAAAATACAAGATATGTTTTCAAACAGACGTCAAATACAATGACTGTACAGTCAGCAACGAAACTGTTTAAATCAGTTACTTTTATATTTCATCTAACTAGATAGTCACAAATAAATCGAAACAATGCTTTTTAGCATATTAATTTTACAGCTAAGAGATTTTATCCTCGTAATTGTACATTTCAGTTTATTTAATTAAATATTGTACTTATTAACTATCTTGCTAAAAGTATTAATCGACTTTCATTGCTGACCATACAAAATGACATAACAATTTTGAAAATAAAAAGCATAATCTTTGGTCTGAAGAAGGATGACATAGTACAATGATTTACATAGTATCTAATTAAGAACACACAATAAGATCAAAAGACTACACTTACCTTTCTTCGCCTGTACAGAGACAACATTTTTTTTGACATTCTTACACTTCACAATAAGTACTTTGACGGTTTGACGTTCTTTATTTAAAAAACGCGCGCGCACGACTCGATTTTCGCGTCGGGGCCGTTTTGGTGAGCGACCGCTTGGGCTTGCGGCCCGCTGCAGCCGCAGCTTGTGGGGGTGGCCTGGGCGGGGCCGCCTCCCCGAGCGGAGGGCGTTTAACGCGAGAGCTTGACCGAGTGGAGGCCTGGTGCAAAAGAAACTGTATTCGCAACTCTTCTTAACTAAACGCTGCCAAATGGCTAATTGTAAATAAATGCTCACCAAAAATCCCTAAACTTGGTATTTCAGAAAAGAAAAACCAATCCAAATTCAAAAAAATATTGTCTATGAATTGTGTTTTGGTTTAAAAATATTTTGGTGAGCGTTTAACTATATTAATAAAAAGGTACTCACTGGGCGCAGGATGTTTGACGGACGATGCAGCAGACTGGACTTCTTGGAGAAGGAATGGTTGAGCATCGAAGGCTTCTCATTAGCGGAGTCGAGGTCTGTGTACGACGAGCGAGACATCTTGGTCTTCTTGCGCGGCGTCGGCTTGCTGGCCGATGACGACCGTTTTATGGACTTCACCTTTGAAATTCCCAAACGAATCTATAAATATTGAGAATGGTCATTTGTGAAGTGGTGAGGTTGCTGCTATGCCATAACCAACCCTTTGATGATGAACAAGAAATAATATGAGCCTTTACCACGGCTGATACTCCGGCCTCCTCTCAATAACAGCAATCCACTGTGTAGCCCCATGCAACTTGGTAATGAAATAATGATAGCATGCAATAATGCCTAAAAATGAGTTATGACAAGTTTGTCCTGAAGAGTTTAGTTTTGAGCTATTCTTCTAGTCCATATTGTCTTGCAGCTGGACTAAGGTCTATCTATTCTGCTTTTTCCTCTATCGATCCACAGCTAGCAGGGACCAATCTTTGGAAAAGCAGTCCAGCTCAAGCTTTCCATAAATTATTTATACAGATCCTTCTCCCTAGTTACAGTCATTCAGAGACCTGGCAACTTATACAAACCTTCCTTGTCTGTCACTCTTTCTATTTTTTAAACTGTATTAAAATCTGTTGGTGGTTTAGAACAAGTAAGCGGTCAAATAGACAGGGGCAGACAACATTTAAGTTTGATACTATTGAGAGAAGATGAAAAGTTTACTCAGTCAGAAGTATATCTTCTCAACCCTCACCTTAGGAGTTGAACTCTTCTTCTTGGAGGTGGTGGGCTCCGCAGGAGCCGGTCCAGCCTCTTCCTCGTCAGCCGGCTTCTCGTCTTGACTCTCATCTTCCTCCATCACGTCCTTCAGTTTGTCGAAGTCTTCTTCTGTATTGCGAACGGCATGTTCGTCCAGGTCACCCCATTTCTGAACAGAGATTGGGGATTAGTTAGTTGTAAACTTTAATGAGGGGTTGTAAGATAGCTAGGTAATAGTTTTATGGAACCGTGTGGACGGAAATATGCTGAATAATTTATTGAGAAATTAAGAGCTGAATTAGAAAGTTGCATTTATTGTAACTGTAAGGAAACCAAGGAATCATCATAATTTCAGCAGAAAAACATCCCCGGCTGAACATAGGTCTTCCCCCACATTCCGCTCCTGTGCGTATCGCTTCCAGCGGTTTCCTGCAGCCTTAACCAGGATATCAGTACCAACCAAGGAATATGGAGGGCTAACTCAACATTGATTTTTTTTCCTCTTTGGGGCAAAGGCGTCTTATTATACAGTTTAGATTCTGATGCAACTATATAAAATTAAACATATCTTGGGTTCTTTAAATAAACAGTACAAGTTGCTGCAGTTGACAAGTTTGATACCATGCTGTCCTTACTTTTTATTTGTGGACTACAGCTCAGAGTTGGAACATAACATTATCCCAGTATCGATTGTATCTACCCATATTTAGACCATGACTTGTAATTAGTACATTAAGTGATTTATAAACACTTTTTGTAGTTACATATTAGAATAGAAACTTTATTCACAAAGATGGTGGTGTGGTATACAGCAGTTGTCATAAATACCTGCACATTCTACGGGCCTACAGATTGCTAAACTCAGTCACCTCAGTCATTGGCTCGCTGACGGACGTCACACTAACACACTAAACAGATACCTCTGACATCGTTTCAGTTAAACGGTAGACTTTAAAAACCCTGGTTAGGCCAACTACTTGCTTGTTTTTAAATTCTCTTTTTCTTTTTGATAGGCGCCCGTTTGACCAATCTCCCACCTATTGGTAAGCGATGACCTGGTCGACGATGGAGCACGCTTATCTAGAAGTAACTTATTCACATTTGACTTAAATACCTCTTTGTATTGGTGAAGATAACTTGCTTAATCTGCAAAGGCCTCAAAAACTAAACTGATTAAACGAAGTTTAACCTACCTCCGGGTTAACGATGAACTCCTCGATCTGGTTGACGGCCTCCTTGAAGGCGGCAGTCTTGCACGACTTTATGAGCTGCTCCTTGAACTCATGGTACGGCTTGATGTTGTTCTCCTCGATCCAAGCGCTGGTGACAATAACCAGCGGTCAGTTACTAGTTCTATTAATTAAATAATCGCGATAGGGATTGGTGATGTGAAAATGTAAGGGATTGACAATTTTGTCTAGAGGCTCAGGTCAGGTATGGTCTTGGTCATGTGAGGAGAAGGGATAACACGCATGTTACTAAAAGAGCGATGTATATAAATGTGGATGCATGGAGAGGTAGAGGAAGACCAAAGAAAAGGTGGATGGATTGTGTGAGGATTGTAAGTAAAGGGAGTCAGTGGTAGCGTGACGGTGGTCAGAATGGAATATGAGAAGAAAACGCGCTACGCCGACCCCAAGTAACATGGGACAAAGGCAGGAAGACGATGATGAGTTACTAGGTTAAGGTTCAACCATAATCATTTGCAGGACAGTTGATTTGTAAGGCAAGTGAAGATGACAGTTAAGTTATTTTTTTCTTTTTAAATCGTTGCCCCACACTAGGAATTTCTTTCTGTATCGTGGGTGCGTTTACAAACATATAAACTCACATACAAAAACACCCAGAGCCGGAAAAACTATCTGTAGGTCATAAAAATATTTGTTCCGATTGTTCACAGCAAAGTTGCACAGGGCATGGCTCTTAAATCAGCATACCCTGGAGAGTCAGCCTTTCTATCACTTTCCTGGCAGGCTCATATTTTTGCCCCTTGACTTCGCATAGTAATAGGAATAGGTGAAATAAAAAAACACTTCAGTAAATATTTATTGCCGCTTAAGTTGAACTGCAGTCTACTTCAGAATCGAAAGGAAGCAGGCAGTTATATTTAGCGCAGAGATCTCTAATACGAATCAAGGTGTACTTCTTGCTTACCCTTACGCACTATAAACGCTGTATGAAAACCTACATCCGTCCTACGAGAGGAAGCACGGGCATGACGCTTCCACCTATGGAAAGGGAAATGTAGACATCTATGTTCCTATAGTCTACACAGTAGTGACTCGCACCACACACCTTATGACTGCCTAGTACAAAGTACAACGCCTAACCACACCAGCGCTTTACCAATTCTCCATTTTGAAACAGAACATCGTCTCGTCATAATTAAAAATATATCGCCGAAATTGGAATATTTCATTCGGATTAATTATTTTGTTTATATACTTGAATCGAACAGTTTTTCCTATGAAATCACTTCACAAACGTACAGGCTGAATTTATTATCCGATACTGTATTCAGATATTTTATTTCGCGAATTTTAATTTAATTGAATCCTCTTGAAATGAATCCCTGATTCGTTTTTCAACAACAGAAATACTAGGTATTTCATATTTTAAACTAGGTCACATGCAAAGGGTGGAGTATGAAATACGAATATGTAATACGCTCGGATATGAAACGAGGTCGATCGGCAGTTCTCGGTATTCAAGGGCTCGCAGCTCCTGGTCAGGCTCCCTAGAATGCCCGGGGATAAATCCAGCATATATGCAGTATAGCTGCATAGTAACCATTCAATTACGCGTCCGCCGGAACCCGGTCGATATGTAGGAAACGTGATATGAAGATGACCCTTAACTGAAAACTAGGGTTGCTTTATGAACATCATTGCATAAACATATTGGCGAGGCGTGTACAGAAGAGTTTTTTTCGGTTGTTGTGAACTAATAAAAAATAATAATGATCAGTTTAAAAAAAAGCCATTATAAAGCCGGCCAAGTGTGAGACTCGCGCACAGTGGGTTCCGTATAAACAGCGACATTCACCAAATTAAATATGTAATATTACTAACGTTCATAAACAATGAAAGCACCGAACATTGCTCTAACGAAGGGACCAAATTAACTTTGCCTTCGAAAATTGTTGTCCCCATTCATCAATATAAAAATAATAATTTTCCAAGTACATTTTATAAGTTGGTCGACTATTACTCGTAAACTTGTAAAGCCTACTTAGCTGTGATAGGTTTCCTTTTAATTTCGTTATTACTGCCGTGAATTTTTCACATATCCATAAGCAACCATTCATGATAAATGATTTTATTTCTGGATGTTGGTTTGTACAAACACTTTTACATGTCGATCATATTTTTTAAAACTACATGATGTCGGCGTTTCCTATCTGACTACTCTGAGAAGAAAGGCCGAAACAAACTCAGAGGTCACAGTCTCTTTTAAAGTCCTGACAAAATCTTGGTTAGATCATGTGAAGACCATGTAGACCGATGTCTGAAATTGTCTTTTGAGGAAAGAACCAGCCAGATTGAGTGAACCTGTCCAGTCAGTGCACGCATTTGTCAATAACCGAGCGGCTCAATTCAGAATTTAAGGAGCTCAACGATTCGACGAACAATACCAAAGAAAGGACATACGGGTAGGCCGCATAAACTACTCAAACTGCCAGACCATGATTAAAAACTAACTAAGATAAATTAAGAACAAAACAAAAAGATCCACATAGTCTTCACATTCACAATAATTAAAAAAATAATTCTTTAAAAAGTAAACGTTCTTGTCATTGCAAGAAAACAAAAAAAAAACAAAAATTAGCTGGCAGGGGTGGTGGGGACCATTGACTCTAAGAAAAATTTGCAAGTTTGAGCTGAACTATTCAACGATACCCCACACCATGGGACAGAGGAGAAAAAAAACATCCCCACTTTACGTGTACAGGAGGTAATATAAAAAAAGAAACGCGCTGCAGGCGTGATTAATATGTATATCCTTGCCAAATTATAGCTTTCTAGTACTAAAGAGTCTCTGAGCTAAGCTGCGGACGGACCGACGGACATGGCGAAATGATAAGGGTTCCTTATTGACTACGGAACCCTAAAAAGCAACGAAGCTACGGCAACTATATCACTATTGTCAATCAAACAATGACCCTTGAGCACAAAGACAATTGGAAAACCAATACGCTCCCATACTGAGCCAAGCTAACCGAACTAAGCTGTAATCCGACATTAGCAAAAAAAATTGTTAGGATCCTAAGATTGTTTAGAGATGGAAGATACCCAACCCAACTCAAAGACGTCGGTCGTCTATTAATTCGATTATCCTCACAGCATCGTGTTAAGCTGAGGCCAACAAAAGATTGGCACAAATTGCGTCAGTAAATTGAAGGGGAAGGCTAACTGCATCATGCATTTCGCATCTCCTAGTTTTGAGACTCGATATGTAGGAACCTAGGCTATATTTCTGTGCAATCTGGGTTTGATTCAAAAATTGTATTAGTCTATATTGTCCCACTGCTGGACAAAAGCCTCATCCATAGCATTCGAACGCTTGTTGAATTTTGCCTTGTCCGGCCAATCCATCAAAAACGATTGCTAGATTGTCAACGCCAGCGTTTCGACAGTTACAGCGCCCGTCTTCAGGCACCCACTGTGAGACGATCTTGGCCCATCGGGCCCGATGCATCTTACAAATGTGATCCGCCCAGTCCTACTTTATGAATATACATACGACGATATATACGAAATGGCAAATATTTTTCCTGACTAGTCTAACTTGTCACAAGGGCGCGCCCTTGCAAGGCGCCCGGGCGCCTTAAGTATTATCAAGAGGTTTTTTTTTTGTAAAACGTTAATATCTAGAAATACTGAACCGATTACTTACGAAAGCTCTTTCACTGACAGAAAGTTATACTATCGCTAAGGGTAAGGGACCACACTGACAGCGCGACACAATATAAATTGTGACTGTTTACGAAGCGAACTAAAAGGACATAAACAAGAAGAAAATCATGCTGTTCTGTCGGAGGATACTTTTCGCGAGCTGGCCGAAAAAATCGAGATATATCCTCCGACTAACATATTCGATTTGATTTTACTGCACAGCATGATTTTCTTCTTGGTAACTTCCTTTTAATTTTTTGAATTTACATTTTTTTTCATAACTTTTTAGTTATCATTTATTTTAGAATTACTTACTATTATTTACATACTCTTAAAACCCTTTACTTTGATACCCCACAGGACGAGTTGAAAGAAAAAAAAAGGCCTCCACTATATGGCGCCCAAAAGCCGCAATTTATCGTTTATTTTTTCAATTTTAATGTAGCCCAGTGACAGCGTTGGGTCTCTAGAACGCGACATATGAACCAACCATACATAAATAGATACTTTGCGTCGCGCAGTCGGGTAAAATAGCTTATCAGTGTGATATAATTCGAATCGCGTCGAACCATCAGGAACTTAGTGCTATACCCTTGGTTTAAGTCAAGGGAATAAAGACGCAACAAAGAGTCAGCTTAGTAATAATAAGTCTACCTCAAACATGGTAAATTTTACCATCGTTGCACGCCAACGAGCAATGGTATGTGAAATCACGCAACGGGATTGGGTACGGGACACATACATATGTAGCTGTAACAGTTTCGCACTGCATCAGATGTCGAATTTCATATTACATTCGAGTTGGCAAAATTGAAGTGGCTAATAAGGATAGCCCTCGGCCTGACCGTTCGGGGAGTAAAAGGGGTGGTGTTCTATTTAAAGTACTTATAGTTAGATTTGCAGTTCTTACCGGTAACCTGTGTGTTAGCATCATAGTGGACCCTATCAGTTACCAGCGCTGCGATCTTTTTTTAAACATCGCAATATTTGTACTGAGATAAGAGCCCTTTTGTCCTCGCACAGGTTTGTAATGTACAGTTATTAAAAAAAAATGTCTGTATTTCCTATGTGCCACAATTTTTTTTTTTCCTTCACTTTCTTCAGGAGTGTCGATTGTGTTGGACAGTGATCGCCAATCCAGTCGCATCAAAGTTCCCCTACGAGCTGCTCTTACCCGATAAACCCCTTAAGGACTAGTTCTGTATCACGGTAAAGCATTTTTTTTTTCAGTAAAACACTGCTAACGGAAGAATGTTCTCGGAATGATCAAAAAGATAACAATTATTATATGATAAGCCTTAAATATGGGTATTTAACAGCTAGTTCTAAATCCAGGAGTTTGAAGTGAGATTTTCGCCACAACCCCTCTTACTGCCACGGCGCACATACGGGTATTTTGCATTCCTAGCCGGGCGAAATTGGTAAAAACAAATTACAACATAAAAGCAAAAATGAATACTAGTCAGCGAGTCAGGTAGATACAGAACAATAGGCGACCCTTTTCGGGCTCGAGCGCCCGCGCCGTCAGCTAGCAAGCCAGTCGGAACTTAATCGTTGTCGCATGCGCTCGCGTCAGTTACTGGCTACATTAAAAACGTACTGCGTTTGAGACCTCAGTGCTTTTTAATAGTGAGTTATTTAACCAAAACTACTATGGATCATCATAATACTGGTAAGAACAGTTTTATTTATTAATATTTACTAATGTTTACATGTATTTGTAAGGTTCAAAATCAATTTACAACTATCTCGATTTTTTAAGCAATTTTTACCTGAATTTTAAATTTCAAAGTGATTATAGTTATCCTTCCGAGTACTTCCGAATAACGATTTTTATTGTTACGCATGACAAAATCTGTCATATTATAGATATTTTACGAATTGAGTGCTACTTTACGCTACTTTCGACGAAACTTATGCGTTTGTGTTGGTGTTACCTAAAAAGTAGCCTATTAACAAAAAGTAACCTATTAACCGTTATTTTCAAGCAAATTATGAAATGTTTTTTTTTTATTGTTCTAGGGTTACCAGGGGTCTCTAACTACAAAGTTGTGACTAGACAATACCTGTTCAATAAAATGCAACAACAAGAATTACACACTTTTGATGAAAAAGTCGATTATTTGGAAAATTACCTTTTATCGTCTGACAACTTTAATGAAGAACAATTTCCAAAAACCCTCCCCATTGGTCGTCTGTACATTTTAGTAAGTCTTACCTACTTTACAGCAGAAAAAACCGCACAAATAATTTCGCCCGGCTAGGAATGCAAAATACCCGTATGTGCGGCGCGTTAATCCAAGCTGGATAGTTTGCGACTACACGGTTCAATGCATACAATTATGATTTGGACTGCATACATAGATGCCATGGCAGCATTAGTGATGACTCTGATAAATTATGACTTTCTTTTCCATAAGACCTTCAAGATGTATATTTATAGGACAAATTAACTTTTTCCGGAATAAAAAGAAAAATGCGGTGTTACTTTCAACCAGTGGCAGAATTTTTGTAATCGGATCAAACGGTTTTATCAAACAACACTTTATTTCGTAATTTATTTCAACCGCCTGATCAGTGTAGTGGTCGTAAGCGCTACTGCTGAGCATGAGTTCTTGGGTTCGGTGCCCGGGTCGGATAAATTGTTATTGGGTTTTTCCATCTGGAATTTCTCAGTAGCAGCCTGCATTTGCTCGATGGATAGACCTAACCATAACTAGTGAAATATGGATGTACTATATTGATCCACCTCTGCTTAACCTTTCGGGGGATACTGGCGTGCTGTTATGTTATGATTCCAACGGTGTTCAACGTAAGTTCTTTCGAAGAGAACTTCTTTTGTTTTTACTCGACTGCCGAAGGAGGGTAATGTGTTTTTCAGTTTATATATGTATATTTGTTTCTATTTGGCGTTCTAGAGACCAAACGGTTAGGTCGATATTGATGATTGTCACTGTTTAAATTAAAAACAGAAAAACGGCGGCTTTTGTGCGCCATATTGTCGGTGCCCAATTATTTTTCTTAGTTATGGTAGTTAGTATAAGGATAATTACATTAAAACTTAAAATCTGCAACTTGTACCTACTTTCTGTGCAAATAAAGATCTATTCTATTCCTTTTCCATCGTGTGGGGTATCAAAATAAAGGGTTCTAAGAGGTGATTGCAAGAATATATGCAACTTATATGTTTAAATGAACTTAATTCGAAAAAAAAAATGTTAACTAAAAAGTTATAAATAAAAAAGTTAATTAAAAAAACAAAAAACCCGACTGCTTAAGAAGCGAACTAAAAAGACGTAGACAAGAAGAAAATGTAATAGGAAATATAAAAATACATCAGTTAATTGAATAAGAGCCGCGCTCCATCGCTCACAGCTTCCCCGAAGAGAGATCAATACAAAAACATAGTACGTTATATTAATTAATCTAGGTTTTATAAAAATGGCTTCGATTCCGCACGGAGTTAGCTACAGGTAGCTAGGTATACTGTGGCTGTGTGGTCAAAGTCAAAGTCAAAACGTTTATTGCGAACTAAGTGTATCATATTGGTGTTATATTTTGATGACTACTGCTATCTTTATCCATCAAACTAGATATAAAAGTGCAAATGAAAACCGGAAACGAATAATGGCAAAGAGCGGGTCGCGATAGTTCGCCGACGATGCCGCGCTTTAGCAGTGCCAATATTATTTTTCGGTGTTTTTTTTTTAGTTTTCGAGACTGAGTCACTAATTTCATTAAAGTATTTTTGCGTTTTTCTATGAAACTGTGCTTGTTAGAGCAAACGTTTCATTTTAGTGTATTGTTTAGGTATACAGGGTGAAGGTGCGATCATATATATTTTAAAATGCTTCGGCCTATTTATATGAAAAACTGTATCCAAGGAAGCCATTAGCAATACTCAGTTTTTTTTTTTTTTAATTTCCTCTCACTAGTAATTTCTCCTGTATCGTGGGTGCGTTTACGAACATATAAACTCACATACACAACACCCAGAGCCGGAACAACTACCTGTAGGTCATACAAATATTTATTCCGTGCGTGAATCAAATCCGCGACAAGCAGCGCAGCAGTAAATCGCTCAACCACTGCGCCAACCGTATGCCAATTGAGTCTCAAATTTTTGTCAAATGAAAACAGCTTATTATGAAAAATCCAATATTTACAGTTTTTTATACCGTGTAACCATCATCAGCTAGATTAATTTCGAATTTTTCGTTTTGCAGAATTCGAAGATATACCTAGATAGATAAATAGGGAATAAATAACTAAAATAGATATAATAGGGGTTTTTTTCTCATAATCAGATATAAAGGGAGGAGAGCCGGAGGACGACAGACTTAGCCATAACTGGTGAAATGTGGGTGTACTATTGGTCCACCTCTGCTTAATCCTTCAGTGGATATTGGCGTGATGTTATGTTATGATGTTACGTTATTTCAACGAGTGCAACGTATGTTCTTTCGAAGAGAACTGTTAACATCTACGCTTGGGGGAGGCCCATGTCCAGCAGTGGACGTCTTTCGGCTGATATGATGAAGATAAAGATAAAAAAAAAACCGTGAAAATAACAACAAATCAATTCGTTCACTTGATATGTGAGTGTTTGAGCATTATTTACAATTATTCTAAAATCAGTGCGGTGGCCCGGAAAACGCAAGATTGGTGCCCACTGCCGCGAAACCGACTGAACTTAGACTACAGCTGAGTTAGACATTTTCATTTGTGGGGGAAGGACAGTGACATAGAAACTGGTGACGGAGAGTTAGCTCAAAGAGCGTACAAACATTAGCTATGGATTATAAATAAGTACACAGTTAAAAGAGCAGAGCACCGCTCTCAAAACGGTGAAGGAAAACATCGCGAGGAAACCGGCATATCTTTTTTTAAAAACGTTTCCTCACACTAGGAATTTCTTCCTGTATCGTGGGAGCGTTTACAAACATATAAACTCACATACACAACACCCAGAGCCGGAACCAATATCTATAGGTCATACAAATATTTGTTCCGTGCGGGAATCGAACCCGCGACACGCAGCGCAGCAGTCAAACGCTCAACCGCTGCACCAACCGTAAATTAAGAAGGCTGATGATGATGATGCAGTTAAAGGTACAGGTCCTGCGGTGTGGACCGACAAAAGAAGGTCATATCGAGTTCCGAAACCAAACAATGCCAGTGAAGCCTATTATTTAGTCAATGCTGAAAATTGGAACCGTAAGTAATAGCCCGTTGATAATCGCCACAGAATACAAGTAATTATGGGCCTCTATCATGGCCAATAATAATCCACATGAATATTATGAATTAGCGAATGGACAGTAGAAACATTTTTTATACCATTCCCCCTCTAAAAAGCTTATTTTATTCACTGAAAACAGTGAATAAAAAGCATTTTAATCACTGTTTTGGTGTTTGAATTTGGAACACACCATTGTACTAGACGTCCATCTCAATGCTATGTAACCTCCTTGCGCCTCCTTGCGCAAATAATACTCGATACACAAACTCCTTCTTCGATTTTAATTTTGAGTTTGTTATTTAGGATTTTAATAATGGTTTTGATTTTAATCTAAGATATTTATTGAATACTTGTTTGGATTGTTATTCTAATATTAATTGCAATGGTATTTAATTAATTATAATTATGTCACGTAACGGAGGTGGTTACTGGTCCCTGAAACACAGGTGCTGTTACCTAGCTCAGGGGTCAGGGTTTCACATTACATATAAATTTTGAAGAATAAACCATTTATTTATTACTCGTAATATTCCTTGTGCTTTTCGCTTAAATCTTTCTTTTTCTCGAAGTCATGGTATAAAATATAGTATGCAACTCTTGAATAAAACGGATTTATATCGAGGGCCATGAATCACTCGCGTCGCTCATGATTCTAACACTTGAATCACTCGCTATGCTCGTGATTCAATCATCATGAATCACTCCCTGCGGTCGTGATTCAGTCGTTAGAATCATTCACTTGCTCTTGATTCATCTGTGGCCCTCGCATTAAATCCGTCTTTTATTCACTAGTTGCATAATATACTATTTTTTAATTTACGACATTCGAAAATGCCGCTTAATGGCCTAATTGAAATAAATGATTTGACTTTGACTTTTAAATGCGAAAGTAACTTTGTCTGACGGTTTGTTGCGTTTATACGCCCGAAACACTGCACCAATTTTGATGAATTTCCGTTCATAATTCTTTGGCATAAACTAAGAGATAAATTGAACCCGGGAGGACATTCCCTTGGAATTATCAGACTTTCACGCGGGCGAAGCCGCTGCACGCTTGCGGAAATCTAATTATAAATAATAAAAAGTCCAAACTTGGGTTGGGCGTCGGTCGGGACGTTAAAATACCGACGAAGTGGGGGTTGCATTCGCGCAACATTATTTTTTAAATGTTATTGTTTAAAAAAAACTCGAAATATTCGCGAGCTGGCTGACCAAAACCAGATGTATCCTCCGACTGCACAGCATGATTTTCTTCTTGTTTACGTCTTTTTAGTTCGCCTTTGAGGCAATCGGGTTTTTTGATTTTTAGAATTAACTTTTTTTATTTATATCCATACTTGGGTTTAGTTTAGTTAACATGTTTTTTTGAATTAGGTACCTACATTTAAACATATAAGTGTTATATATTTTTGAAATCACCTCTTAAAATTCTTTATTTTGATACCCCACGCGATAGGGTAGCAAGAGAAAAAAAATTAGGCCTCCACAATATGGCGCCCAAAATCCGCCATTTTTAAATTTTCCAGTTGTAATGAAGCCAGTGACACTCGCAGGGTTAAAATGAATCGATTGACGTAAGAATCATCAAAAACGGCCAATGCGTTTGGTCTCTAGAACGCCACATAGGAACAACAATACAAACATAGACTGATAAACACATAACCCACCTTCGGCAGTCGGGTAAATACAGTGGGGGTCCACTGCGTTCTTAAGTCCTTCAAAAACAAACTTTACTTCGTAGATGAAAAAACCATTTCCCATCACTAGTTTCACAACTATGGACGCTCCAATGCAAATTGCAAATGTAAGGTCTTAATTGCAAAAAAAAATATTAAGGAGGACCCGACAAGGTAATAATAATAAACTATTTAATTTCCGTTCTATCCTGCGAAAAGGTTTCACCCATTCCTTTGAATAAAAATAAATAATAATAATCCCGATTTTATCATAGAGGTCATTTTGAACAGTGAACAGCAACTTCAAACAGTGAAGATGTCATAAAATGTGTAACAAATAGGATGTAAAATTCATTCTAAAGAGTAAAATTAACGTTATTTAAAATGCATGAAAGAAAATGAATTTTTGGTAAGCCAAGCTACACGTTGTGAATGCAAGTTTTTTCAGAAAAAATCCTCCATCTTAGGCGCGCGGCAAATAGTTTTTGCACGGCGAGTGACGTCACAGTGATAGTTATCTCTATCTAGCAAACAATAACGCTAAGAAATGAAGAACGTATGAAAACATCAAACTCTAACAAAAAACTAAACCGACTTCCAAAACCAAACACTACAAAGCGAAAAATTACTTTCTTTTCGGAAGTCGGTGTCTTTGGTACCAATTTTTTTAATTTTTTGACAGTAATACTTTGCTAGTCAAATTTTAATTATATCCAGGGTAAGCTTCACACCAGTAAAGCAAATCTTAGCACGCAAAAACCCGAGTAAACAGTTGTTTTGTATGCATTGTGTTGTAAGTCCATCTGATGGCCCCTTAGCCAAGTCTACGGCACCGAGTAGACTAGCTAAAATGCTCGGCCATGTCACCCGTAACATATTAAAAGAAAGTCATTATATTTTGGGAAACAACGCTGTTTATTAAGGTGGTTGCTGTAGTTACGGTTGAAAATACAAAATCGGAAATCATGTTCCAATGTTACACTAATTTTATCGGATGCAGAGTTCTTGGAGTATCCAGCACCACCTTTCTAGAGCATATACTTTTCTTTCCGACAGGCAGGATACCTAATGACCGTCAGAATGCAGACGGTCATTAGGTATCCTGCCCGCCCTATTGCAGATGATGTGAAAGATATGAACGTCGCGTATTTCCAATGCTGGAATGATCTTGATTAGGATGGCATCAGAGCCTTATGGGCTCTGACCTTGCATTCTTCTTCACTCTTAATGGCAGCTCTTAATTCAAACTCAAGAATATCTCATCATCATTTCGCCTGAAAGACGTCAACTGCTGAACATAAGCCTCCACCAAGCCACACAGGTCCTATGCGTCTCGCATCCAGCAGATTTGCGCAGCCTTAACCAGGTCATCGGTTCATCTACATTGAGGCCTTCCAAAGCTGCATCTTCCGGTTCGCGGTCGCCACTCCAGAACTGGCCATAAGAATGTCTGGTTCCAGTTCATCAATCACAGGTTCTGTATCTGTAAAGACTTCCGACTGCGGATCTTGAGATAGGGACATAGGTATCTGCTCCAGTTCGCTGACCACTTGACCACTACGGTCTTCAATGGCCCAGGTGTCTGGACGGCAAGGTTTTAGTTCTGACAGTTTTCAACTATAAGCCATAGTCACACGTATTCTGTGATCATTCCTCTGGGTACTCGAATCTATTATGTTCAGAAAGTATGCTTTGTGCCACAAAACTACGCAAAAGGTGATTGTCATTTGAATGTGATTTACGAGGCTCATTTTGAGCAACCGATATTACGCTTATTTGGCCTAATCCTATGGTTTTATTTTCCACAGTCACAGCTCAAATAGAATTTAGCTGAATATCTACCAAAGAAAATCTTTATAGTGCAAAATCGAAAAGTTTGATTTTGCACATTTTCACTAACGACAAGCACAGCATCGTCTAGTTTAGTAAAATCTAACGTAAGCAGTTTCATAACCCGCTCCTTTTCGTTTTGTTATTTTTTGTATTCCCTCTCACAGAAATGAGGCCTGTGCCCAGCAGTGGGAACATTAAAAAGGCTCATAATGATGATTTATTTGTAAATTTTTAACACTTTTCTGTGTTTTTCTAAGTTTCAGTATTGTCAATGTTTTTAGTAATCCGTTGCAAGGCAACCTGATAGAGTTGGCCTTCCATTACGACACCGATATGATGAAATATTTTTATCCTTAGTATAGAAGTCACAGTGGATCTATGCGTCTTGAAGTTGGCTGTAAGACCCTGCGTAGTTGCTATTAATGTGTCAATGTTGACGTAGATAGCATTGAATAACTGCCTCTTTCACTCGCTTACGTTTGTCGCATCTTCCTATCTCGCTTACTCTATACAGTATACTCGATGACTTTTTTTTTATACCCTATAGGCTCGCGCTTGACCACTATCTCACCTGATGGTAAGCGGTGATGTGGTCGACGGTGAAACACGCTTGCCTAGAAATAACCTATTCACTCTTGACTTAAAATCCCCAGATTGTAGCTTTCCGGAAACACAGACTCCGGCAGGGAATGCCACTCCTTAGCTGCACGCATAATAGTGTTCCCAAAACGTTTTGTGCGTATGGGTGGGATGTCTACCATGTAACGATGGCGCATCGCCGTACGTCTGGTAGTCCGATGGTGAAACGGGATAGGTGGAATTAGATCGTGCAATTCCATGGCACACTCCCCGAAATGTAACCGATAAAAAGCCGACAGGCTGGCAACTCGGCGACGATGTTCAAGACTGGAGCTTTGACTTGACCAGCACCTCATCGCCGATGACCCTCTTGGCCCGCTTTTCGATCGACTCTAGTACGTCAAGCTGGTATTTGGCAGATCCGTCCCAGAGATGAGAACAGTACTCCATGCATGATCGAACTTGCGCTTGATACAAATTGAGGAGCTGTTCCGGCGTGAAGTACCTTCTCATCTTTGCAAGGATCCTCAGCTTTTTGGCTGCCAGCTGAGCCTTTGCCTCAATGTATGGGCCAAAATTGAGAGTCGAAATTGTCAACGTAACGTCAAGAAGATCAAGATGGTCCGTTATTGGCACGGTTACATCTCGGAATGTCGGAGCCGGTTGAAATTGGCTCTTTTTTTGCGAAAAAAGACACGCCTGGGTTTTAGCAGCATTAAACTTGAACAGATTGGTATCGCCCCATTCGGAGACTGCCTGCAAGGACAGGTTCAAATGCTCCACCATGGCCTCACGGAGAGACCGGATCTGCGGCCCGGTAGCCCGTGCGTTGGACAAGTGTCTCTCAGCAACAATGCTGTCGTCTGCATACCCAAAGGTGCCGGGTTTTAGCAGATCATTAATGTGCAGCAAGAATAATATTGCTGAGAGTACCGACCCCTGAGGGACCCCGGCATTGATATCCAAGTGGTCCGATGAGCAGCCATCGATAACCACTCGAATGGACCGATCTCCAGGAAATCTGCAATCCAGTCAAATATACCACCGGGCAAACCGAAAGAAGGAAGCTTACCAATAAGGCTTTCATGCCAGAGCCTATCAAAAGCCATATCACTCCATATGTGAATGGCATACGCTAGAAGATCCCCAGTAGACCGATTTCGGCGGAAGCCGTATTGGCGGTCACTAAGGATCTCGTTAGTTTCTAGGTATGCCAGGAGCTTCGTGTAAAGTGCACGCTCTTACAGAGTATGGACGTTACAGAGATGGGTCTGTAGTTGGCCGGGTCAGCTCGACTACCCTCCACGGGCACGGGCTGTACGTTAGCTAGCTTCCAAGCATTCGGCCCTTTTCCAGTTTCATACGAAAGGCGGCAAAGGCGTGTCAAGATCGGCGACAGTTCAGGCGCACAGATTCTGAGAACTATTGCTGGTATTCCGTCCGGGCCGCTAGCCTTGTTAACGTTGAGGTTGCGCAGTACCTTACGGACGTCCTTTTGATGGATGCGAATGTTCGACTCGCATCCATCAGGATAAGGAGGGGGCCGCGCGTCACCAGGATTCAGACGTGAATATTCAGCAAAAAGAGAGGCAAATAAATTTGCTTTCTCCTTAACGGAGTGGGCCAGCGACGTCGGGTTCCAGCAATGGTGGTAGAGAGGGACGGCTGAAGTTCGACTCGACCGACTTAGCCAGGGACCAAAACGCCTTAACTACCTGCTGGATAAGAAGAAAGTTTGGTCCCTATTCGGCCAATGTGGTCGAACCGAGCCCTTCGTAACACCATTTTGCAGGACTTGGCAGCCCTGTTGAAGGCCTTTTTCTTCCACCCACGTCTCTCGATTTGCGCGATCGAGCGTCGACCCATGCCAGGTATGCCTCATGTTTAAGCGCGTCGGCGCGATAGCAATCGTTGCCAAACCATGGTCGGTCAACACTGGGCATTGTTACGTCAGAGAACGGAATGTAGTACTCCGTTCCCTGACGCAACGGATCATTCGAAGAAAAGCAAGTAGGCTGCCAAGGATAGCATGCGAAGAAAGATCGCATGCCATCCCAATCTGCTGACCTGTACTGCCAAACCCGCCGGGTGCCTCTTGGGCTGGGATCAGGCGGGGAGTAGACGGACACACTTCACCAGACAATGGTCGGAACTATTGGGTAGGTGAAGTTATCGACACAGAGTATCGGTCTGGCTCTGTTGTCATCAGAAGGTCCAAGTAATTGGCAGAGCCAACTTCAGAAACACAAAGATCCACTGTGACTACTATAACTGCTTTACACGTTTTGGCGTGCCCATTTCCAGCAGCTTCTCCACAAGGTTGGCCATTCCACGGAGTCAAATGCTTTAGAGAAATCAACAAAGCATAAGCATGGTCTATCAAAGAGGGTTACGGAGGCGGGAGAAGGGGTGGGGTTGCCATAATGCACTTTAGTCCGTAATTTAGAAATGTCATAAATAAAGCAACATAGAAAGTTCAAAATAATAATACTTAAAGTATCTTGATCTGGCTCGCGAGGTTGTCGACATGTGGGATGTGAATACAGCGATCATTGTGACGATAGTCGTGACGGCCAATGGCATAATAGCTATGAGCCTCGACGAATATCCGATACCGGTGGGCAACTATTTTTTTATATTTTAAATGTTTTTTCTTTTTGTATGGTTTTTAATAAAAGTATTTTAAAATGTAATAAATAAGAAAAAATAAAATAAAGGAAATAATACTTAAAATATCTATGAAAATTGTAAAAATATGCTAACAAGTCGTAATAATATCAATTAACAAAAGTATTATTTACAAATTATTTAAAAATTACTATTAAGGCCCAGTTTTTTGATCCATAGTTAACTCAACTAATAGTTAAATATGCTCACCAAACAAATGCAACTGGTGTGCGGACCAGGGACTATTCCACATTTTCAATAGTTCAAAACATTTTAATGAGCAGACAAGGACCACGTCTGTATACAACGAAAATATACATTATCACCGATTTTTGTTAAAGTATGCAATAATAAGTGAAAACGGCAAAATGCATATGCAACATGCAAATGCATATAACCCAGTCACTAGTCATAAATTTAATGTAATATTCTTTTAAAAGTTGAAATAATATTGGATAGTCAGTAATGGTGGACTTAGCTGTCAGTGTGCCAATTTTCATAATGGCCAATGGCCTGATGGCCGAAAATCTTGAGGCGCACCTCTCAAGGGTCTCGTTGCATGGTTGGGAATTACTTACAGAATGCATTACTCCTATACCATTAAGAGGAGCTTTCTGTCTCTGGAGCTCTAGCCACCGGTGGTATGGAACCATATTTTATAATGCACTTTATAGTTTACTCATTTCAAAATTATTAAAAAAATTGGCGTAATAGTATATATTTAAGTCTAGACTTCAAGAGCATTCATTTTGTATGGCCTACAGATATTTTTTCTGGATCTGGGTGTTTGTTATGTGAGTTTATATGTTTATAAACAAACTCACAATACAATTAAAATGAATACCTTAACTTGCTGCAAAGCCAGCAAAATATAAGCATTGATTTGTAAACATCATGATTAAAGAAATTGCAATTTTTGTGAGGAGGAAACAAATATGCAGGTCTTTTATGGACTTTTTAAGGACTTTAATTTCATATAAAAGTTGAGGAAATCAAGAAGCTTATCCAATTTAAAATTGTGTTTATGAGAAGCAGACACAAAGTATTTATTTTCTACTTGTCATTTTATGCATCAAAAATAGCAGGAAATGACAATGTGGCAGGCCTAGAGAGAGATGGCAGTATAAGCTGAACTCCTTAAAGGATTGTTCCATGATAACAATAGACTACGAGAAGTGGCGGGAGGAACGGCAAGCCTTTGCTCTGAAGAGGACAACACAAGCCTATAATTTCACCCTGTCTGTTTGGATCATCATCTGCCTAGCCTTTTCCCAACTATGTTGGGGTCGGCTTCCAGTCTAACCGGATTTAGCTGAGTACCAGTGTTTTACATGGAGCGACTGCCTATCTGACCTCCACAACCCAGTAACTGGGTAACACGGTACCCCTTGGCTAGACTGGTGTCAGATCTCAAGCGTCTGACTATTCGTAACGACTGTCAAAGATCTTCAAATGACAGCCGGGACCAACGGCTTAACGTGCTTTCCGAGGCACAGAGGAAACTCGGTATGTTGAAATGGTCACCCATCCACGGACCGATCTCGTCAAGCGTTGCTTAACCTTAAAGATCGACCTGTGCGGCTGTTATTATTTAGCCAAGAGCTCCTCCACCCTGTCCGTTTGGATATTTTACATAATCACACTCATATTACTCTACAAACTGTTGGCACTACATATAACAATATTTTTTCTTAAGGGAAGTGGATTTCGTACACCACTAAACAATGGTGAAATGAACTCACAATAAAATTAACAGTGGGAGATAGATCAAATAAGCTGTGGGCCTTTCCTTTCTAGCATCAGGCTATGCTAGAAAGGAAAGGCCCACAGCTTATTTCATTACATTAATATTTTTAAACAAGTATTTTGCAAACCCAATCAGTGTTTCTTCAGCTAAGAAAACACAAGAAAAACAAGAAATTCTACTGCTTGGTAGTTTTTAGATAAATACATTTAAAAAAAAACTATTTATATGTTGAGATTTGCTAAAGTTTTAGAAAATAATTTATTGTTAGTTTTGTGACTGTTTGTTTATAAGTCTGTAACAAGATAATATTCTGATTGAGAGCTGATTTTGTAGATTGTCTCATTTCTGAAAGAAGTCTTGATGTCCTTCTAAGTTAAATATTGTAAAACCCTTATCCACACACTTCAGATTGATGAAATGACTTATAACACCCTGAAAGTGCCATTATCATTTCATCATCATCAGCCTTTTTAATGTGCCACTAATAATAATGTGCTGAGATACAGGCCTCCTCTCTGTGAGAGAGGGAATGGACTTCTTATCATATACGTAAAATTAAAATATAAATTGATAGTTTCAAATGGTAACATTTAGTTTTATTGTATACGTGTAATGTGTAACATCTTATTTCAATAATTTAGTTTAAAGTTAAATTATTGAAATAATATGCGATAATTAAGGAATTATTTATAGGAAAGCCTATGTTTTGCCTTCATGAAAACATTTGTCAATTAATCTTGATAACTTAGATCCAAATGTTGGGTTAATAATAGGTATGTTGCTATTGAAAAAATAATCACAAACACTAAAACTTTGAAAATTACTCCTTGATAAAACACAAGCATTTCCATTTTTTGTGTGGTGTTAGTAAAGTCCTAAAGTAAGATAAATGTGTTATTTTTTTAAACATGAGCTCAACAATTAAATGCTAACCCATCAAGTGAAACCTTATCAGTTATGAATTATTATTGTTTACATTAAGAAAATTGAGTACTTACTAGTTATTAGTTCCGAAGAAGTAAATGCACTGATTATTCATCGACTTCTTGGGCATCTTTAGCTCCGGAGTGGGAATGGCTACCTGAAAACCATTACAGACCAGAATTAGGGTCAATGTTTTCTTTCACTATTATGACATTTCTCAACTTGTTTATCAACTCTGACAGCTTCGGTTGCTATATCATAAGATATTTATAGTGTTTCTCCGGCTTTTAACCCCAGCCACGCAGCATTATAGCCAAGCACACCCAATTATCAAGAAATTTTCCCGCCCATAATTGCGTGAATCTAATCTGTCAATTCCATCAACAAACTCTCCAACTGTTGTTTACAAATTTGATTAATGTTATTTACTGATAGAAAAGTTGCTTTTTATTATTTTTAACTTCTAAAGTAATAAAGAAGGCGTCTTACCCGGCCGGGCCAAGGGCTGAATCCCTTCATCTTGGCCCTGAAACAAACACAATTCATGTATTATCAACACTGTAATCTAGTTATCAGCACAAAAGTCTTCAAATAACTCTTATTTCCTATACATACCAGACAAGATCACCAATTTTAAAACTTTCAGACATTGTATGCGTCTACTCTGTTCGGCTTTCCACGACGAACTAACCAAAGAGAAATTGTATTCAACATAGAATAGAGCCTTCGCGTCGTTTGGCTTGACTATGGTCGCTGTGAAAACCGTTTTTTTCCGGCGAAGCGAAAACAGGTCTACACGCTGAGCATTGTCACGAACTAAAAACTTTATGGAGCAACTTAATGAATTGGCTTGCTAGAAGCTTCCTCTGAATAAACCATATTCATGTATATGTCGCACGATTGATGTACAAGCCACAATTTAGACCATTCGCACGTTTATGAAAAGAGTGATCAGCAAACAATAAAAACGCTTTACTTCAGATGCGTGCGACTCATAAACGATTTTATAAGCATTTACGATTTGATCCTCTTTTGGGTGGATTTTAGCTGCTTAAAAGACCGTGGTCCCTTTTCCGGTTTATTTTATAAAGTGCATACTGCATATTTTCCATAGATTTGTTCATTCAAGGTTTGTCATTTGACAGTTTATATATTTTTAATCTGTATTTTGCTATTTTTCGTTTTCATTTTCAGTTTGAGTTTGGGTTTGCTAATAATTCGGCACGTACCGCCAAAGTTAAATTTTACTTTGTTTTGGAATGAATTTTGTATAAAATGTCCAAAAGATTTTATCCGCAACATCAAGGGGAACGAAAGAAAGCTAAACTAGACATTAGCATATCTGATCACAACTTTCCATTGAGTCAAAACAATGATTTCAATAAAGGTAAACTTGCCCAAATTGTGTATTTACTGCTCATTCTTTCAATATGAACAAATAATAGATCATAAATAAGTTACAAAGTATCTTTAGAACGTCAAGTTCTAAACACAAATGTTTATACATAATTTAATGTTAGGTTAAATGTAAACTTTTTTGCCTTAGAATCAAACATTGATGAGAACTGGGGAGACGACAATGATGACGAGATCCTACTCCTTGCTAGCCAGGCTTGTGAGCAGGCCTACAATACAAGCGACATCAGTCAACTGGCGGACTACAGTATGTGCATGAAACCGAGCTCGACCAGCACTCAGCTGAGTTTCGAACCTACCCCTAGTACTAGCTCGTCAAAAACCGAATTCACGTTCAAAAAGCCGTCATTTAACACACCCACTGCTATATCAACCCACCTTAAAGAGAAATGCCACCGAATATCCTCACCGTTACCAGGAATCTCATCAAAAGTAATACCTAAGACAAATGGTCAAGTCAACTTATCAGATGACTTTATATTCAGTGACAAAGTGTTTAAAACTCATGACTCTGATCATGTGTACCGCCAGCTACTTCAGATGCAAGAGGAAAATGCTAAACTGAAGTCAGAAAACGGGAAATTGTTGGAAAAATGTTTGACAAAGGAAGGGGAAGCATCTATCCTGCGAACTCAGCTGAAGAGTTGTCAGACAGCTGTGGATAATGCCAGGTTGGAGAAGATAAAGGCTCAGGAGAAAGTTCAGATGGAGTGGCAGGAGAAACTCAGTGCGGCTAACAATCAGATGCATGATTTAAGGACACAGTTGGATTTCAAGGTTACTCTTTATTTTCAATAATATTACTTAATTTATAAGATTTAATCTTTATTACTGAAATTGGAATTTTTAAATACCTTATTGATCTATCTTATATGCTATCATGTGTATTGATTTCAGAATCTCGAAATAATAAGTGCAAAGGAGAAATGCAAGAAACTGGAATCATCAAAAGTGAGACTAACACAAGTTACTGTAGGAGGAAATGACATATCACAGAGGTATGACACCTTCAAATAACAACATACTATTTAGGTGATAGGCCCTCAAAAGATGGGATAGGCCATCTTTAATAAAAAGAGTGAGAAACAAGGAAGGTTTTTGTGTATGTCATGGGTGAAGCCAACGTGGGTCGCTAGTGCCATATAAATGTAGCATTAAGTTATCTGATTATATTTACAGGCATTACAACAATACAATACAGAATGATACACTTGCAAGTCAAAACAAGAGAGTGAAGACAATATCCAATGCAGTTCAAACTGATGACAAGGCACACATGCTGAAATTGAATAAAACATGCAGTTCAGGTACAGTAAGTTTATTTTTCGAGTGTATGTCATGGTGGCCCAGTGGCTAAGACCTCGCCTCTCGTGATAGAGGCGGTGAGTTCAAATCAGAATAAGTACCAATGTAACTTTTTCAATTCATATGCACTTTATAAGTTCATTCATTCTTTCTAAAATCTGTTTATTACTTACTAGCTGTTCCCCGCGGCTTCGCTCCCGTGGGCCACAGGACCTGTTTTCGGGATTAAAAAATAGCCTATGTCACTCAGGAATAATGTAGCTTTCTATTGGTGCAAGAATTTTTTAAATCGGTCCAGTAGTTTCGGAGCCTATTCGGTACAAACAAACATACAAAAAAATCTTTCCTCTTTATAATATTGGTATAGACTAGCGGGCGCCTCATGGTTTCACCCGCGTAGTTCCCCTTCCCGTGAGAATACAGGGATAAAATGTAGCCTATGTCACTCGGGGATAGTGTAGCTTCCCAATGGTGAAAGAATTTATGAAATTGGTCCAGTAGTTTTTAAGTTTATTCGTTACAAAGAAAAATTCAAAAATACAAATCTTTCCTCTTTATAATATTAGTATAGATAGACTTAATATAAGTCTAAAATCGCCAACCTGTCTTAAGCAATTGTAGTGATTTATACTTGTACCTTATCTGTATGAAAAGAGGCCTTTGTCCAGCAGTGGGACAGTTCCGGGCTGGTATTATTATTATTATATTTATACTAATATTATAAAGCTGAAGAGTTTGTTTGAACGCGCTAATCTCAGCAACAAATTTTTGGAATTGAAAATTATTTTTGTTTTGGATAGCCCATTTATCGAGGAAGGTTATGGGCTATGTAACATCACGCTACGACCAATAGGAGATGAGCATAAATGAAAAATGTTGCAAAAACGTACAAATATATTCCTTTTTGGGAGCTTCCGTTTCATGCGCTGCGTAAGCGGTTAAAGTTACACAACATTCATGTATGTAGGTTGGGTAGGTAGGTAGCCACTTGACGGGAGCGAAGCCGCGTGGCACAGTTAGTGTTCCTATATATCTGTTTTATAGAAGATTTGATTAATAGCTAAAAAAAATTGAGCAATAGCATCTTAAGTTTTATTCTCTGAAGAACAGTTAAAACTCACTTTTTTACACAACTAACTGCATTGCAAAGGAAAAATATTAAAAAAGAATGTCTCTTTAATTCTAATATCTTTGAAACAAAATAATTAACACTACAGTTAACTAAGAATAAGTCACAAACATTTTAAAATAGCATTACACACACTGTAATTAGATTTCTTTTCTCACTTACAGAAACAACATCCACCCCCACAATTCTCCCCTACATACTAGAACCATGCACAAACCAACAGCATTCCATACTGGACTACAATGAGAAGCTACAGCAGACCACGGACCTGTCCCAGAACAAGTGCCGGATATACAGCACATTCCACCGACTGCCCACAACACCAGTGCCCAAGGAGACGGGGAAAAACAAAATAGTCATGAGCTCTGTTTATGAAGATGTTACCAGTATATTTACGGGGGATGCAGATAGGATTGAGGAGAGGTATTTTAACGTGAGTATATTTGTCTCCAACAAGGTATCAAGGTGTGAAGCAGGCAAGCAAAGCCAGTCTGACATAATGATGAAATAATATTGTTTGTTTATATAATTATTAAATTAGTTAAGTTTAGAGCAGTGGTGGCCCAGTGGTAACGGCCGCGACTTCCAAGTCGTTGGTCGGGGGTCGCGCTTAACTTTGTGTAAATTATTTCATGACCACTGCTCTCAAAACGGTGAAGGAAAACATCGTGAGTAAATCGGCTTGTTTTAGAACCAAAACACAAACCCGCACTGGGCTTGCGTGGTGGATTAAGGCCCATTCCCTCTCACAGACAGGAGGCCTGCTCGCATAACGGACCAAATGAGAGTCTTAAGTGCGGAAAAGGGGGTCTAACATCCTATCCTATCCATGTTAGTAAAAGGGTCATGCTCTGAAAGTAATGGTCTAATAAGCAAAGTTTTATTACTAAAAGTAAGTTGTGGTTGGTGGGTGAGTCACGGGATAAAGGTATTACAAAATACACCTTGTATTTTTTTTTTATAATCATTAATTTGTGTATGTGAAAGATTTTTCTTTGCATTGTTTTACAAAAATATGCGTTTTACAATATAGTTGTCATATTCCAGATCTTCAACTCAATAAAATCGCTACTAAACGAGACCCGCAGTAGACTGGAGAGGGTGTGTCAGCGCGTGACGACGTCCTTCCAGAAGGAGATGGACGAGAGGTACATGGAGGTTACCGCCAGCTACCTGTGTGTTAGCAAGAAGGATCTGCTGAGAGGCAGGTTGGTCAAATTGGATTTATTTGCTGCGCTGGCGTCCCCCTAATAAAGAACGTATTTAATGCTTGGGAAGAACCACAAGACGTCATTAGAATCTTTTGCGACCTCTCGAAACCGTTCGATTGCGTTAACCATGAGACACTATTGTTGAAACACGAGCACTGTGGGATTAGATATACGGCCCTTGAGTTACTTAGATCATATTTGAAAGCCAAACAAGATAAAGATCAGTTAAACGGTGATTCACTAGGGTCTGAAATGACAATGGGCGTTCCTCAAGGCTCGATATTGGGTCCATTCCTCTTTTTCGTTTATATTAATGATTTGCCTCAATTATTACAAAATCAACCGAAGATGGTGTTATTTGCTGATGACACATTGACACTTTGATATTTCAAATAGATCGGCGGTCACAAAATCTTGATGATGTGACTTTTTTTTAAAGAGTAAGTATAGAGTTTCTTGTTTGTTCTTCTCCATAACAAGCTTTTCCGAATAGACGGACAGAATCAATTATTAGTCTTTAAAATTTAAAGTTCTGACGTTCAAAAGTGCCTAATTGAAATAAAGAAGTTTTGTTTATTTGATTGGTTGGGATTTAATTTAATTTTCATTCATTTTTCGGGTTCCGTATCTCGAAAGCAAAAAACCGGCCAAGTGCGAGTCGGACTCGCGCACGAAGGGTTCCGTACCATTAACGCAAAAAACGGCAACAAAATCACGTTTGTTGTATGGCAGCCCCCCTTAAATATTTATTTTATTCTGTTTTTAGTATTTGTTGTTATAGCGGCAGCAGAAATACATCATCTGTGAAAATTTCAACTGTCTAGCTATTACGGTTCATGAGATACAGCCTGGAGACAGACAGACAGACAGACAGACAGACAGACAGACAGACAGACAGACGGACCGCGGAGTCTCAGTAATAGGGTTCCGTTTTTACCCTTTGGGTACGGAACCCTAAAAACGGAACCCTTATAGGATCACTTTGTTGTCCGTCCGTCTGTCTGTCAAGACACTTTTTACGTAACGGAACGCGCAGAGGTATCAAGCTGGCATTTATATCAAATACTCAGGTCTACTTTCCCTTAAAGTTTTAAGTGAAAAAATCAAACTTCTAAGCCAACGCAATCAAAAGATACAGCCGCTCATGCCGCAAGTTTAAATTTTCGAAACTCGCAAGGGCATCAAAACCTACTTCCCGTGAACTCAGAATCTTGAAATTTGATACGAAGCAACGTCTTATAGCACAGATAAAGGGAAAATTGCGAAAACCGTAAATTTTTAGTTATATATGTCGCAAACAGGAGGGGGTTCCTTCCATATACCCTCGATCTTGTGAGCTTATCGTGGGTAATGCTTGCGCAAGGCGGGTAACTTATGCCGTTTTAGAGATAGTCCTTGATCCAACAACGAAGCAGTGGATTCGGCCACCAATCGTTTCGCTTTCTCTCAACAAAACCACACTTTATCAAGTTTATACACGCCACTTTAGAATACCTCCAAACTCTTTTCAACCACCAAACGCTTGTCCGCGCGTTTTCTTTCCAACCCCAGCACAACAATGGCGGGAGAACCCACACAGAGCACCAGTATAGACGCTCGCCGCTTTATTATTGGCTCAAGCACACATCCGGCAAAACTACTGCTTTTAATATCCAATCGAATTCAAGTATTTTCACATAAGGAAAATGAAGTGTTGTCAATTGAATAAAATCTAATTGAAATTTGAATCAGAAGCTAAATGTTGCCAATTAAACAAAACTGAATTAATAAGTTTACAAGCGATATTTCTTCGTTCCTAACTATTAATCATTTACCTTCATCCGATATATAATTATAATAAAAATATTTTTTAATAATTTTAAACTTACTACCCCTTGCCTCATGAACGCGTAGAGGTATTAAATTGAAATTCATATCAAATCTCAGGTCTATAATACCTTTAAGCTGATGTTTGTACGGAACTCTCGGTGCGCGAGTCCGACTCGCACTGGGCCGATTTTTTTTAATTTTCTTTAATTTTTACCACATCATCGCTTACCATCAGGTGAGATAGTGGTCAAGCGCGAGCCTAAAGAATATAATTGCAGAGATACACTGTGGAAGTAATCAGATATTAAAAACAGATTATTTTTTAAGACAAATCAATACAAAACCAAATTGATATAGGTATATCTATACGGTTTTGTATAGTGTGGACAAGTCCCTCAAGTATAGTAGGTCCTTACATACTTTTATAATTGAATGTAAAAGCCAATTTGAAGACAAAAACATAAAAACATTCATTCGCAATGTAAAATCTATAGTAAACTAGATAGATACAAAAAACCGGCCAAGTGCGAGTCGGACTCGCGCACCAAGGGTTCCGTACCATTATCGCAAAAAACGGCAAAAAAATCACGTTTATTGTATCGGAGCCCCACTTACATATTTATTTTATTCTGTTTTTAGGGTTCCGTACCCAAAGGGTAAAAACGGGACCCTATTACTAAGACTCCGCGGTCCGTCTGTCTGTCTGTCTGTCACCAGGCACAATATGTATCTCAAGAACCGTGATAGCTAGACAGTTGAAATGTTCTCAGATGATGTATTTCTGTTGCCGCTAAAACAACAAATACTAAAAACAGAATAAATTAAGTATTTGAGTGGGGCTCTCATACAACAAACGTGATATTAATGACGTTTTTTGCGAAAATGGTACGGAACCCTTCGTGCGCGAGTCCGACTCGCACTTTGCCAGTTTTAGTATTTGTTGTTATAGCGTCAACAGAAATACATCATTTCAAATTTCAACTTTCTAGCTATCACGGTTCATGAGATACAGTCTGGTGACATACAGTCACCAGACTATCTATCTCATGAAGACATCAGGCAGATTTTCATTCATCATCTCATGAAGACAGAGGACTTTAAAAGAGACTGTGACCTCTGAGTTTGTTTCGGCCTTTCTTCTCAGAGTAGTCAGATAGGAAACGCCGACCTCATCTAGTTTTAAAAAATATGATAGGCATGTAAAAGTGTTTGTACAAACCAACTTACAGAAATAAAATAATTTATCAGTCAGACGGCCAGTGTAGTCTTAGTAATAGCACGTCATAGCTTCCCGTTTTTACCCTTTGGGTACAGAACCCTAAAAATCAGCGAAAGTCACAATTGAATGCAACTCATCTCTAGAAAAAATATCCTCTAAAATCGCAATAAGTTCCTATTATAATCCAATAATTATTTCGTCCTAATTTCAGGGCACTATACAAAGAAGAACAAGAGATCCTAACCAGAAGAATGGTGGCCACGCTAGCGTATGTTCTAGAGTCTTCTAAAGGAACAGACTGGTTCTTCAAACATGAACAAATGCCTGACGAGGGCACGCAGAAGAGCGGACAGTTTATTGACATTATCAGCAGATTATGTGTTTTACTTGACAATGCTGTGAGTTAACAACCATGTTTCTTATTAAAACTTTATACAAATGAATCATTTAATGTTTGGTGGACTTGGATTTTGAAAACCTGCAGCTAGCCTATTTGCGTAAGTGAATTTGGAAGGCCAAAGTCTCTTCCGAAAAGAGTATCTTTACCAATGAAAGCGTTCAATATTTTTTGCCAATACCTAATTATTTTAAAGGAATTTGTTATACTCTTTCATGGAGTTCATACGCTTTGCCCCGCCGATTTTTTTTACGCAATTAGGCTGCTGGTTATTATGTAGTAAAACATGAAATAAGGATATTCAAAATAGTTATGATTTTGCTGGTCCCCCAACCCCCAACCTTTTCAATCGTTCCAAACTCCAGCAATGAAACTACAGTACAAACGTTTTCTTAAGGAACCGTTCAAGTATGTATACGTAGTAAGCTCTATAGGGGGCGGGCGGATGATTACGTCAGCAGTAATTATTTACTTTTTTACACATATGGCAACGCATATTCGGGGATTCCCACAAATAATTTATACGTTTAGGTACTCGCTTAGAACCGAGTAGGGGAATTGAATCTAATGAATCAATTTAAAAAAAACCGGCCAAGTGCGAGTCGGACTCGTGCATGAAGGGTTCCGTTCTTGGTAAATTGCAGTTTACGATTTATGACGTATTAAAAAAAACTACTTACTAGATCTCGTTCAAACTAATATTCGGTGGAAGTTTACATGGTACATCATATTTTTTTTTTAGTTTTATCATTCTCTTATTTTAGGGAGACACATTTTACCACTTTGGAAGTGTCTCTCGCGCAGACTATTCAGTTTAAAAAAAATGATATTAGAAACCTCAATATAATTTTTGAAGACCTATCCATAGATACCCCACCCCACGCGAATGGGTTTTGTTTTTTTTTTTTAGTTTCAGTTTCAAGTTTCTTTTTTCAGTTCCCTTAGGAACCCCCAAAATTTATTGTTTTTTTTTTCTATTTTTGTATGAAAATCTTAATGCGGTTCACAGAATACATCTACTTACAAAGTTTCAATAGCATAGTTCTTATAGTTTCGGAAAAAAGTGGCTGTGACATACGGACGGACAGACAGACATGACGAATCTATAAGGGTTCCGTTTTTGCCATTTGGAACCCTAAAAAGACAGAATAAAAAGCTTTGCTTACTTTTGCTGCCAAGGGGGAGGGGGGCTAAATAGTTGTAATAAATCTGCTTACGTAATACTTGAATGGCCTCTAATGTCCCTTGGCAAAATTCGTGGTTCATCAGACGTCGGCTTTCTATCAGTTGATTCACTTGGTTGCCCTTTGCACTTGGTGCAGACCGGACGCTTTCAATCAAATTGGAAGTATATAAGTGTTAGGTTATATACTTCGTATACGTTTAGGTTATAAGTGTAGTTAATACCACTTAATACTCTTTTGACATAATGTAATTTATTTTTAAAAATCGGTGGAAAGCTGCGGTTTTTACAGCTCCATATATTTCATACGGATATCAAAACAAAACAACAATAAAATACTTAGTTCTGAATTCAAATTAATATACACGATAAATCTAATAATTGATGGATATGGAAATTAGCATTCGTTTGTATTCTGAAATGCGATGATTGCTGAGGGATATAAAGAAAATAGTTGTACTGTAAATATATTATGGAAAATCTGAAGATTTTATGGTGATATTGAATAATAAACTTTATGGATAGTGCAATAAAGTACAAATTTTGAAATTTGCACTTAACCACTCAAAATTACCTTGTCCAATCACCAACAAACTTATTTCATTCCAGTCGTGCGCCACACTATACAGCGGCCTCCTACTATCAATAACATCCCTTATCGAAGCCCTAACGTCCTCCGAGATCAACAAACCAAAAGCCCTAGAGATTATAAAGACAATACTCACATCTAGACCAATGCCGTTTGTGGTCACTCATGTGCTGAACTTATTGAAGACTGTTGCTCAGTGGGATGGTTTTATGAGGATATTCTGCCCGGGAAATGGCACGGGGAATCTGAAGACTGATTATGATCAAGGTGTTTTGTTATATAAGAAAGGTAAGCAGAGAAATACAATTAATTTACAAGTAGAATCAGCACAAAGATAGATTGTTTACAAATGGGGGAGAAGGATAACTATGTAATATAAATTTACAAATTTAGGACCAGTTTCTGGAACGAAAATGTTTGCTATGTTAATATGACAGATTATTATCAAATGTTTTTGAATTAAATATTATCAAGAGCCAAATCGCGTCACTTAAGTTTAATTTGTGGCACTTCGTTAATTTATTTTCAGACATCATTAGCCAAAGACTAACTACAATAGCTTACCTTTCTAAAGTGTTATCTATATAAGTTTGGTTCTAATTACATTAAAATAAACTGGTAAAGGTATCTTCTTTAGTAAAATTCGATTACAGTATGTCGTAAAACAAATCATTATGTTTTCATCGTTCCTCAGCACTCCATTTATATTTTTCCAGACTCATGTTTCATACAAGTGCTGCTAAAGCAAATAGAAGCGTGCCTCAAGTGTATGGAGAAACAGAAGCTGGCAGACAAGGCGGCGGAGACCACACAGAACCTCATCACACTGTACAGCAATATCAATGACAGTTCTACTAACAGTTTGGCAAGAGAAGTCACTAGGTATGTATTACGTATAGAACATTACCTTCACACTACACAAAATGACGCCTTTTCCCATAGGGGTAGGCAGGAACTACAGAACGCCACCTGCTACGATACATAAAAATATTAAAAATAAAAATATTTTTTTATTTTTTACGTACATACACACACACATACATACCGCTTTATATACTCCTTTTGGTTCATTTGCTTTCGTATATCTGCTCTACTCGCACGCCGATATAACATAATTTATAGTTGTCACAGCGGATCTTTGTGTCTCTGAAGTTAGCTCTGCAAACCATTGCGCAAGAAACAGTTTGTCATCTAGTATACAGCATAGAGTAAGCGAGATAGGACGATGCGTCAAACGTAAGTGAGTGAAAGAGGCAGTTATACAATGTTATCTCCTAATTCAACATTGACACAAAAATAGCAACTGCGCAGGGTCTTGCAGCTACCTGCAGAGACACAATGATCTCTGAGCAAAGGTCGAAACACAGTGGGTTCCTGAACATGGAACGAGCCGTCAAGGTTAAGGCAGAGATGGCGAAATGGGTGAGATAAAAAAAAATGTGTGTTCCCCTGAAAGTATTTTTTTTACTGATCATAGTGATATTTTGTTTCAGATGTGATTGCCACCTCGTTCTCGTCCAAGTAATAGTCTACGCTCTAAGGATATGTGCTGTGATGTTGGAGAATATTAAAAATAGTTTCATAGGTAAGTTAAAAATCGCATCTAGAATGCCATGTTGGTCTAGTGATCGCTACTGCGACTGCTTATCCTGAGGTCCTAGGTTCAATCTTCGAGCAAAGCTATTTGATTTATCATTAGGCTAATCTCAGAAGCCAACTGCTTTCTGGATTTGTGTACGATAAATGGCAACAGGTATTCACCATATGCTGTGCTACATACTATGCTATAGTTCTCGCCAAACTTCAGGGCGGACCAGTTGGGCGAGCACTATACTGAAACATAACTGGCAAAATAGGGAATAGGAATAGATATTTATAATAATACAGCTGACCCCCGCGGCTTCGCTCCTTTCCACTGGCTACCGACCTACCCTGCCCTACCTACCTACCAATTTGGAATGGAAGGTCGATCGGAGCATTAATTGAATAAAAATTAATACTGCGATACGAATGAAACCAACTTTTGTTTCTACCGGCGATCTTTTAGAACACAAAGCTGCTATTGTGACTTAACTATGATAGTGAGGTATATTCTCTCGCAGTAGGTAATTATGAGTACTTTAATCATGTAGTACATATTTTTTATGTATCATTTATAGTTTTCTCAGCGCACGCCAAATAATAAATTTTATAGGCAAAATTTTGCGACTTTGGGTTACATATTGCAATTTTCATAAGGATCTCTAATTTTTAATGTTACTCGGGCATAATGAAGCTTTCCCATAGGTCAAAGAATTTTTATTCGGTCCAGTAGTTTCGGCGCCTATTCGGTACAAACAAACAAAACAAAAAAAACTGTCCGCTATAGAACATTGGTATATACTCGTCTGCCGAGTGCCGACCCCTTAGAGGAAACAGTAGTGAAATCATGCCGTTATCTTCAATATCTTCTTTTTCAGGTGATAAACAAACAAACCAGTCCTCGTTACTATCAGTGTGTCGCTGCGGTGTCCAGCTGCTGTACCAGTGCGCAGTGCGCGACGTGGAGTTCAGTACGCAGCTGTCTCACAACGAGGGACATCTCATCGAGTTCTGTGAGCTCATGCGGGGCTTCGAGCACAGCGAGGCTTATAGTAAGTATCTTTATCATCATCACATCATCATCTGCCCATCATCATCATTTCAGCCTAAAGACTGCTGAACATAGGCGTCCTCCAAGTGATGCAACATCTGCCTAGCCTTCTTTGAACCACGTTGGGGGTCGGCTTCCAGTCTTATCTGGATGCAGCTGAGTACCAGTACCACAGATAATATAATATTAGCATACAGATGCCTCATCACATACAAATAAGCACACTGTTTATTTTTATGGATGAGGCATCTGTATGCTGGTATTATATCATCTGTGGTAGTATTGTTATTGGGTTTGGTTGTTATTATCATGTTTTAGTTTGATACTAAGCATCATTTTTTTTTCAGCGAACATGTTGACAGAACTTGCTGGAACCCTACAATCATCGCCAGAAGATATGCCGCCATCATTCCATAGACAACCATGGCTGAAGAGTTTTCAATCATTCTCTCTGGTCGATTAACTCGAATACACTGATTACATATGCTCTTTGTATGCAATTACAAATAAATTCTATTTTTAGAATTGTAAATATTGTAAATAATCGAAATGATTTTGTATGTTTTAATAATTATTATTTAAGAAAGAATAAAATTATTATTTATTTAAAACATTTATTTGTTTTGTTTACATATAAATATAGGACTTTTTACATTAGGAATGTGGAAATCAAGAAGTAATCTTAATAATTTTATAATAAATCCATATAGTACATAATAATTATAAGGTATACACCTAAAAAGTGAGAGGTGACTTAGTTCGAAATATACAACAAAGATTTTCAGTTCTCTTTTATAATTTTACAAGACTGATGTGATAAGTATTTACTTACAGATTTTCAGAAGAGAATGTGCTTCAACATGTACTATTTCTTCTCTTAGCTCCTACTTACTTAACGTGACTGTTAGACATCGAGAAAAACGTAAATATCACTGTACTAATACTAATAAGATGGCATAAAGTAAACGGGCTGTAACGTTCACAAGAACCCATCACAAAATCCATGTGCCTATTATAATAAATTAGGTCGATTTAAACTTAAAGGTAGCTGTGAAGTGCCAAACCCCTTAACCCCGCTGTGAATTCGTTACTGCGCAGCGACTCGCCTCGTGTTCCGAGCCACCATTAAGTTTTAATCCACCTGTACTATACTCGAGCCAAAAACTTGCTGTGCTGAGATGTCAAATTATCGGCAAAACCACTGCGCTCAGCTACTCCTTGCTCTAAGGTCCATAAGTGGAAATGAGGACCTCATTTCCAGACATCGAGCTTTTGGCACAAGTAAAAAAAAAAAACAAAATATATAACTTAAGGGGTCAAAGGCTTCAGAGTTGACGTAACAATATCATCAGGAGTACTCGGCTGATGAAAGAAGTACAACATGAAACCGGCTGCTAAGAGAAAATGGAATCCTAGAATGCACCCAATAAGAATGACAAAGTATTTTGACTTCCTTAATGCAGGCATGAGCCAGAATATCAGGACTGCACCGGAGACGAAGGCAGCCATCAAGACGAAGAGCCATTGGAGCCAGAATACTTGGATGGTCCATAATACGGCCACTGGTATGTATATTGAGAGGGAGTATCCATAGAGGCAGAATAGGGACATCATTGTTGGTGATTTCGCGTCCTGGAATGAGAAAGAAAGGTTTTGTTGATTATATACTTTTATTATTATTATTTAAGCGCGGCTTTCGACACTATTGACCATAAATTACTCATCACAAAAATGGAGCACTATGGCGTAAGAGGTAAAGCCTTACAACTCTTCACATCATATCTCAAAAATAGAAAAATGTTTGTCGAAATTGATTCTACACAACCAAACGGGTATAAAGGCAACTATAGGTCATCTATGTTAAATATTACAGCCGGTGTGCCTCAAGGATCGATTTTAGACCATTTATTATACATATTGTTTACTAATGACCTAATCAGTTTCATACATGAACTTTTACCGGACATACGACTTGTTGTTTTTGCGGACGACACAAATGCTACAGTTGCAGCCAAGGACATTCAAGACCTTACCGTTAAGGTGAATGCAGCACTAGAGGCCTTTCAAACTTTGTTTAATGCTAATAAACTTATAATAAATACGACGAAAACCAACATTATATTATTTAAAACTACTGCGCGTAACACGGACAATATGGACATTGTACTTAACAACATTAAAATTGAGCTGGTCAGGGAAGTCAGGTTTTTAGGTATTTACATTGATGAATTGTTAAATTGGAAGAAAGAATTAGCCGCATTGGATTCGTCTATATCATCTGCTTGTTATGCCTAAAGAACTGTGAGGGATGAAGTGAGCATTGCACATTTAAAAATGGTATACTTTGCGCTGATAGAGTCCAAACTGAGGTACAGCATACAGTTCTGGGGAAACAGCTACCATTACAACTGGCACAGGGCATTCGTTCTCCAAAAAAGAGCGATCAGAACCATGGTTCGCATTTCGCAACGAGATACTTGTCAACCATATTTTAAGGAACTTGGTATTCTCACAGTACCTAGCCTTTACGTAGTGGTGCTTTTAAACAATTTAAAAAAATATATATTTGACTACGAAACAGACGAGGACAGACTGGTAAGGGAAAAAACGCGTAGGAAAGACCTTAGAAACAAAATCATCCCGCGTTTCGGTATAGTTAAACATAGTCCACAGTATCAGGCAGTTAAGATTTTTAATAAGTTACCGCTTGAGTTGAAAAGCATATTGTACACAGGCTCATTTAAGACGACGACTAACGCCAACGACCTTGAGGGAACAAAACGCGCACTCGTTTCACACCCGCGCGACCCGAAATTTAGTAGTTTTTTGTACTTTTCTTATTATTCCATGACTTTAAAAAAAAAAGCTTCAGATCAAAATGTAGATAATTAAATTGTCTTTGATATGGTGTCGATTTTATTAAAATACGCCCAGCGGTTTTGTTGTGATTGTCGTGTTTTTGTCCGTTTTAGACATAACTTTACAAATTAATTACACTATGTTATACGAATAAAACTCAAAATTTGCTCAGATGAAATTATTAAGAAAATGGTCTAATATAACATATATTTTTTTCAATAAATTATGACTAGCCGTTTAAACGTGATTCTCATTTTAAAATCAGCATCAGCATTTTAAAGTGTCTCTACTCACTGGATGATTTGTAGTGGTCTTGTTGCTCTTAAACTAACATGTGGTTATTTGTTTATGGTGTTATATTGTGGTCCGTGTTCAAATGACATTTACTTTTTGATTATTATTTTCGTTTAAATAGCTATTAATTAATTAATTTATTGACATATGGATATTATATTTTTATTTTATTTTTATTTTTGTGTTCATATGATTTTATTATTATTTATTTATTTTTATTTATTTTATTTTTTTTATTTTTTTTTATTTATTATTTTATTATTTTATTTCAGAGACACTTGCAGCTCTGGAGAGCAAACACCCCGCCCCGGCAGATGATCTCACCTTCCCCGACCCCCCCGATCCTGAAAACAACGTTTTACAAATTACAGCCCAACAACTGTGTGCGGCCGTAGGCTCCTTCCGGAGTGGATCCGCCGGCGGTCTCGACGGCCTGACACCCCAACATCTGAAAGATTTAATGTGCGCAGGCGCCGGGGAAGCTGGTGAGTCCCTTTTCAAGGAGCTGACGGCCCTCATCAACCTCATGCTCTCCGGCAATGTGAACGAAACCGTCATTGATATTTTGTACGGGGCAAATCTATGTGCCCTGTGCAAGAAGGATGGCGGCATTCGTCCCATTGCCGTAGGGTCTACCTACAGGCGTATCGCAGCCAAAATTTGCTGTGCTTTTTACAGCGAAGCTCTAGCCAGCAAATTCCAGCCCCTACAGCTGGGCTTCGGGTCCAAAGGGGGCTGTGAGGCTGCGGTACACGCCTTATCAACATACCTCAATAGCAATGAAGGTGAGGTCATACTTAAGGTTGACATAAAAAACGCCTTCAATTCCGTAAACAGGGATACCTTGTTGACAGAAGTTCAAAAAGAAATACCCAAAATTTACAGTTTTTTATATCAATGTTATAGGCACCCTTCTAAATTACTCTACAAGGAAAACCTTTTGGAATCAGCTGTTGGTTGTCAACAAGGTGACCCTCTTGGGCCAGTCATTTTCAGTTTGGCAATAAACCCAATCATTCGGCAACTAAATTCTAAATTCAATGTATGGTATTTAGATGATGGGACCCTAGGAGGTGATGTAGATACAGTCTTAAACGATTTAACTTTTTTGAATGATAAATTTAGCTCCATTGGGCTAGAACTTAACCTTTCGAAATGCGAAATTTACCTTCCCCATACTACTGACCGACAGACTACTTTAGCAAAATTCAACGCGATCGCCCCTAATATTAAAATTACTGAGAGAAATTCTTTTCACCTCCTGGGTTCTCCTATTTTTGATGAATCCTTTCCAAATTTCATTGAACAGAAAATACAAAATTTTAACGATGTCTCGAAAAGACTATTCAAAATTAACATGCATTCGGCCTACACTCTTATCCGATATTGTTGCTTTGGACCAAAATTTACTTATAGCCTCCGCTCCTCTCATTTATGGAAACACCCACAACTTTTAGAAAAAGTAGACCAAATTATAAAGAACACACTTTCAGCTATCCTTAATGTGGCCTTGGACGACCGAGCATGGCAACAAGCCACGCTTCCCATTCGCTTGGGTGGCCTCGGCGTCCGCAAAATTTCAAGTATAAGTTTACCAGCCTTCCTCTCCTCAGTCCACGGTACTGACAAATTAACCAGGAACATCTTATCTTCCTCACTGGTTGATTTTGAGGTACCGTGTTTGACCGATGCGTTGAACGCTTGGAAAATGGCTTGTCCAAATACGGATCTGCCCGACAACCTGTCCTCCCAGAGTCGATGGGACGTGCCGCTCTGCAGTATTATACAGAATAACCTGATAAATACATCGTCTACTACTGCTGAGCGTGCGCGTCTGCTGGCTGTGGGGGAGTGGGAGTCGGGTTTGTGGCTTCAAGCGCTCCCGTCATCCACCATAGGCACTATGATGGATGACTCTTCGTTTCGGCTCGCAACCTGTCTACGCTTAGGCGCACCTTGTGTTGCTCCACATCGGTGCCAATGTGGTGAAGCTGTCGGCAGCCTTGGGCACCATGGCCTGTCTTGTTGCAAAAGCGCAGGACGCATAGCACGGCACGCCAGCATCAATGACATTATACGTCGAGCCCTTATCACCGCCAGCGTACCAGCTGTATTAGAACCTAACGGCTTGGTACATGACGATGGGAAGAGACCAGATGGCATGACATTGGTGCCATGGAAGGTGGGTAGGCCTCTGGTGTGGGACGCAACCTGTGTCGACACCCTTGCGCCATCTCATGTTCCTAGTTCGGCGGGCTGTGCTGGCGCTGCTGCTGCGGCTGCTGAGGCCCTCAAGCGGCGCAAATACTGTAACCTAACTGGTAATTACAGTTTTGAGCCGTTTGGGGTCGAAACGCTTGGGTCATGGGGCCCGAGTGCACGTCTTCTTTTTAAGGAGATTTCTCGCCGACTAATCGACACTGTGCGTGACCAGAGGGCTGGCTCTTTCTTTGCGCAAAGAATCAGCATTGCCATTCAACGTGGCAATGCTGCCAGTCTTCTGGGCACGTTCCCGGATGACAGCGATGTGGAGGAGTACTTCGACGCCTAAGTATACCTGTCTTTTTACCCGACTGCCGAAGGAGGGTAATGTGTTTTGTATATAGTGTAAGTAGTTAGGTTTAGTATAAGTTTGTATATTTTACTTTTGTTTAGTGTTTAAGTATGTACAAATTTTACACCTATGTTGGTAACCCTATTAAAGCTATTATATTTTTATTATTATTTCGATGATTTTATTACTTTTTTATTATTATTTTCGTTTAAATTGCTATTAATTAATTTATTGACATATGGATTTTACATTTTAATTGTTTTCATGGTATTACATTTTCTTTATATAAAATAAATTAAAGTAATATTTTCTAATTGAAATAGAATTGCATGTGTTTTTATATATTTGTTCTGATTATGTTAATGTTTCATGTTGAATTATATTCGAACGCAATGTGAATTGTTACTGAATAAATAAAATTGAATTGAATTACTGATGATGCGGTTCTTCCGTTTTTCATGTCACGGGTATTGATTGAACTTATTGAATTTAGAGGTGCAGATTATTGAAGCTCAAATGCGCTCGACGGGAATAGCCGTCTTGACTATGCAACGCTGGCTTTTTTGACACAATCTAATATATAAAATTCTCGTGGCACAGTTTTCGTTGCCAAACTCCTCCGAAACGGCTTGACCGATTTTGATGAAATTTTATATGTATATTCAGTAGGTCTGAGAATAGGTCAACATCAATTTTTTTTTTTTGTTTTTTAATGGGTAGGGTAGGTATGTAGGGTAGGGTAGATAAATGTTTGGTCTTTTTATGGCAAAACAAAGTTTGCCGGGTCAGCTAGTAATTAATAAAATAATTCTGCTGTAAACATCAAGTGAGGTGTCATAGGTACCCCGCAAAAATTTACTTTTTAATCTAATACAGATCAAATGTCATCAAGATGTGGCTGTAAAGTTCAGTTCAACTGCGCCAGTGTCCTTGTGTTCAAAGTCGCCATTAGATTTGAATCTACCTGTATTAGTATATTTACCTGATTCTCTATCTCATCATGCCCGTCAGTGTTAGTGGTCCACTTCAAGGCAGCCCACAGGGCAAGTGGCACAATCCACACGTAGCAAGTGATAGCAGTAGCCGCGATGGACACCAGGTGGAAGTCATAGCGCCAAACGAAGCCCTGCTTATTGGCGTTGTGCAAGTAACTGGCCATGTTTCCACTTACTGCTATTGTGAATATCTGGAATTATTAAGAGAGAAATAATAGGGGTTAAAGTATGAAATTGCCGTTTTATTGTAATATGTACTTTGGATTGTCATATAAACTTCATCGAATTTGTCAGTTTGTCGAATCTAAATAACCAGAGTTCTATCGCAAAGGCATAACATAAATGACCTTAATTATATTAATGGTAATTATTTTGATTAAATAAATATGTTACAATAAAAAAAACTAATTTCAGTTTTTCAGTACAAATCGGCAATTTCATACTTTAACCCCTAATTTTTGATCTTTGCAGTTTGCAAATAGCAGCTGGATAAAAGATGCCCAGAATGGTGTGCGATTGGAGAAGCCTATATACCCAGCAGTGGATTTCTGTAGGCTGATGATGTTTATTTTTTTAGATAGACTCGTGCTTGACCACTATCTCACCTGATGGTAAACGATGATGTGGTCAATGGTGAAGCATGCTTGCCTAGAAGTAATAATTCACTCTTGACATAAACACCCCTATACTTGATAAAAGATAGCTTGATCTCTGCAACATATGCCAAACTGATGTATATGTTATTGTTAGCCTGTCAAGCGCTATTGTTACTGTATTGATACTGACACCTGTCGCAGAGATCAAGCTATTTTTTAAGAAGTATAGGTTGTAGGTATCGGCAAACACAGGCTCCTGCAGATATTTCTGTAACTATTGTTCTAATTAGACTAAATATTCCCACTGCTTACCTACAAGGTTTGTCATAAATAGTAAGGGAAAAAGATAAAATTACTAGTGTAACTCTAACACGACTTTTCTCTTCTAGCAGTGTGATCATATATCAGATATACCTCATAGAGATTCAGGAAAAGAACTCTAAACACCAGAAATAAACACTCAATTTAGGATGTCGCGAATAGACTTAAGAGGATTAAGCTGGATATTCAAGACTCTCAGGCATATCGCACCAAAGAAAATAAATACAAACAGTGCGCGAAATCCGTCTAGATATATTTTAAGTGAGATTTACGTAGGTCTGGTCCAGTCAATACTAATATATTGCAACCCCATTTGGGGTGGAGCTGCAAAAACTAATGGTTGAATGAGCCCAACAGGACTAATTAAGATTCTGTATTTTAAAAAGTTAAGACACCTTACTGAAAATCTCTATTAGATTAGTGAAATACTTTCTGTTCATAAACTATACGTAATCCAAACTATTCTAAAATACATAAATCCCTAAAATATAACTCAAGTATAATTGCTCAAAAAAGAAAGGACCTAATTGCACAATTTCCCCATACAAAAACTGTATTCGCTGGGAGACAATACAATAAGCGATCAGCAATAACAGGAAAAAATACATATACCGAAAAAAATACTATGACTAAATATTTTTTTAATAATTTGGATTTATAAGATAGGATTAATAAATTGGATAAAATCACTAACCTATGATGACACAGAGGCACTTTTGGAACACATTAAATAAATACTAAAAAAGCAGCAATAATAATCACACACTACACCACCCACACCTGTTTATCTAAACATCAAATGCACAACACGTACACATATCACACGCATATAAGTAAGTAAAATAATACAACAGAAAATAAAACTATAACACTCTAATACAGACATCCATCACTAATTCAGTATCATCACTCTAGACACACACGCAACATAACACTAATAACCTTAATACACAACAATGACCTTACATAACATTGAGCACACACTTGCAAGCAAGATTTTCATTAAATGGTAACATAATTAAATAGTAAATTCTGTAATGTATATCATATTTCTGTATCTATTGTCTTTTGTAAATACCTAGTTTTCTAAATTTGTATTGCTTTGCTATCGAAGAGCGGAGCTTCCCAACACAGGCATTACTTGCATAAAGGCAAGCTCCAAACACTTAACTTTTTTTTTGTAAACTTATGAAGCAATAAACTATTTTGTATTTGTTTTGTATTTTTGTAGGATATTGCTATGTTAGTCGTATGTACATCTTTCCCAATTTTTTTTTATCTCCCATACCAAAAGATGTGCATTCCATACATAACACTCGAACAAAATAAAACATACAGTTTTTGCAACAAGACCAAAGTGTGAAGCTCTGCCAACATCTGTGTTTATCAACTATGGTTATAGTTGAGAGGGAAACACAGACGCTGGCTAGGGGCTTGGAAGACTCCAAATTACTTGCTTTTTTCAGGCCAGATCAAGGTCAATTGATGGCTTATTGTAGAAGGAAAAATAACTATTATCTGCACCTACCAAGGTAACAGAAATCCAGACGGGTCCATACAGATCGGGCTTTCCCTTGATCCTTTCATCAAAGTAGTTGCGAGACACCTTCTGAGGCAGCACTGAGGATATGATCCTCTCCACTACCTCATTTGTGTGCACATCGAAGTACTTCTGGTAATACTCTATGGTCCAGAAATTGTGGTTTGCTGGAAAACAAGAGATAAAAATATAATAATAACTGGGTCAATTAATTAGCAGACTGTTCAAATGACACAAAAATTAAATGCCCAAGCACAAAATAAAAATGAAGAAATACCTTTACTTTCTTAAACAATTAACAACTTTCCACAATTTATTAAAGTTTCATAGTCAGGTACTTATTAAGATACCTACCAAATGGATACGAAACCCTATTCATTAAAACTCTCAATTAATTAGTAAGCAGGGATGGAGTAAAACATAGATTTAGGAACAAAAGCTAAAGAGTGTTGCAATTGTAATGTTTTGCGCTTGATTGCAAGCTATGCTATGTTGGGGACACTGAATATCAATCTTTTGTCCAATGTCCATTCGTCACAATGCATTTGCAATTTTTTTATTTGTTTGATTAAAGTTACTCATTACCTCGACGATGATACATGACAGAGTAATGCATGACGATTTGTTTCGAAACGAACTAATTGCCCAAATTAGGTGAACACTGAACAAAACTCATTTTACAAAAACACTATCATTACATGATTTGTATTACTCAGAACACAGTAAAATTAAGTAATTTACTAATGCAGTGATTAGATTAGAATCTAGTTAAAATATACACTAATAGGCAGATAAATTTTAATTGTTTACAAGACTGGCTGTACAATACTTATTTTTTGGTAAAACGCACATTTACTAATTAGGTATATGCTAGTAATTTGCTAATAATAAGTAGGTACATACTTTGCGGCGCAGCCTCTGGTTCATCAATCGCTTTGGGTTCTTCAAAATTATAATTTGGATTGGACATTGTGTTGTTGTATTGATTTGTGTGAACTGCCTCCACGTCAATACGTGCAGTACGATTACTGTGGTCTGGGGAGTAGTCCTGGAAGTCCAAAAGTTCACCCGTGTTTACGTTCGCCATAATTATTTACTTCATTTAGCAGTTAAGTAAATAAAATCCCCAATTTTCTCAAAGTTAAAACATAAAGTCGAAAAATAATCGAAATGTCACTTAGTCACCCAAAACTGTCAAACAAACTGATTAACTGACAAATTAATTAGGTACACAACAAATGTGTACATGTCACCAATTTTAAATGACAGATATTCTCGTCATATAAATAGAAAAACGCAACGCCGGTTTTAAGCATTGTAATGCCGCGGCATTACAATGCTTAAAACCGGCATGCCGGTTTGAGACAGAAATCGCCAATTCGTTATCGTTCGGTCTCATACGCTTGGTCTGACCCAGCACCCAGCATAACACAATCCTGTTGTCTATCATCGTACAATATGCCTTTGGTAGCCTTAAATAACAACTTTAGATCGCTACGAATGCAAAAACTTAGCATAAAGCTAGGTCCACACGTAGGCATTTAAGTCGCTGGGAATTAAAAGCACTTTTAATATTAATCAAGCGTCTAAAGATATTTGTAGCACTCAACACACAATTTTTCATAATATTACTTTAAGACATGTTTTGCATACGAAACATAGGTACAAACAACATTTAATTAACAAATATAATTAGCAGCTATCCTACCTACAAACTTGGTAGAATCATAATTCTCTCTTATCAATACGTTAATGATAGAATTGAAACATAATCCTACTCGGTCGCCACTCCAGCCTCAGCCGTTCTGGTGGGATTGCGTAACAAACATACATCCACCCATCCAAACATACATATATAACATAATATTAAGTAAGATGAGTAGGGGGTAGGATGGTATAGTAAGAAGTAGGATAGCTTAAATATTTGCATAACACATAGGCTACACGTACCTACGTACACGCGGTGGCAGTTTGTAATTTATTCGATAAGTCAAGAATTTTTATTTTAAACTTTATTTGTTTTATGGGGCTATAACACTGAGTAATAATCATATTTACCCCCATAAAAGAAAACTAGCAATTTGAAACTAAACAATGGGTAATATTTATCCAAATATACGAATTATAAGATTCGAACCTAACAAATAGCAGATTGTAGTTGTAATATTAACGCAGGACTAAAAATTACTTTAAGAATTTAATGTTATTGCTTGAAGATATTATAATCCTAATAATAATATTAAAAATGTGAAAGTAGATGTTTATTAATCTTTCACCCAAAATGTACTAAATGGATTTTGATGAAATTTCACAGTAATACAGCTTATTCTTCAGAATAACATGTCTAATTATACCTAGACTAACAGTTATAAAAATTTTGCTTAGAAGTACTAACTCCACGAGTATTGTTAAAAAATGAAGCGCTGAAGTACAAGCTAGAACAGCTATAAATATACTGATGAAATTCACAGCAAATACTGACGTAAGTAGGTAGGTATCTACTAGACAAAACGAAAAAAAAACAGTTAATAAAAACACCTGTGATTCCAGTGTGACTGAATCAAGACGCTGCCAGCGTTCTGGGCACGTTTCCCATTGATATCGATGTGGACGAATTTTTTGATGCACAATGAGGTCTTTTACGTCTCCCTTTTGTATATAGGTTTGTTTTTGTTTTTAGAATTTTCAATTGTTTAAATGTTAATAAAAATTTACATCAAGACTGAATGTTATGCTGTGGAGCTAATAGTCAATTAAGTGACTATTATTTATATTTAAAGGCCCCAAAAACGGTGACAATAATACAGCCGAATTTCTTGAAAAACTGGCATACTAACTTGACATTTGTTTGCAAAATATTGTTATTAAAACTTCTACCATGCATGTGTAGACTTTAATAATTATTTTTGTTTTGGTGTTGATACCTACAGCCAGTTCTTAATTCAAGATCATCTTTGGAATTGTACGTTTAATCTACAATATTAAATAAGTACATATAATTGAGACTACATGTTAAAGTACTGGTAAATGCATTGGCAATCCAAGCATATCGTCAGAGGTATTCAAGGACAAAGTTCAAGGAGAATGTTTTTGACTTGGATCATTGATCACGCACGTCAATAGACATTCGATGCATAGAACTATAGTTGCAATTGTAATGGCTTTTCAGCGAAACGGACGCTCGATCTAATGGCTATTCGAAATGGCGGTAAATCGATGCTATGGAATTTCGGCGATACGGACGTTCTATCTGATGACTTCGGGGAGCCTTCAGCTGTGGCCTTCAGGTTAAGACATTAGGAATAAAGCAGTAAACCCGTAGGTACTTTGTAATAAATATTACTGAAAATTAAACCAAAACCACTTGCAAAGTAATCAAACTGTAGAACTCTTAAAAATATACACACATAATTATTGAAAATAAAGTTATTTCGTTGATCCTTTATCTTTGCAAAATCAAATAAATAAATATTATTAAACACAAAACATTATGTATGCGAAATCTGTACTGCCAGCCAAATGTTTGAACCGCTTACAAAAGCTTTATGATCTACAAAATATTTCAAAAGTACTAAGATAAGGGTGAAATACCTACCTGCTTATTCTATTGTTATTAAGGAATGTCTACGAAGAAATTCTTTTGTTTATTTTTTAAGTTCTAATAAACAATAATGGTTTATTGTTTCGATACATAAAAGAATTCCGCGTAATGCTAATGACCCCGGATAGTATAGTAGTAGACATACTATAATATTTTGCTTTTGTTTCGCACTAACCAAAATTGGAGACTATCTTAGCTTAAAAATAAAAGCTTGTGCCTGGGTGGTCTGGTACTGTACTGAGAATCTGAGATGTAAGTAAATGGTAATATTTGAGCATTTTATTTTTCTAGTTTATTTTGTGCAGTTATCTTAATTAAAATTTAAAGACCATCCATGTAAGAATCAATGTTAGGTGTTTAATAATTAAAAACAGATACCTATTTGGTACTATTGTCTGTGCTATTGTGTTGTGTATATGTTGAAATTAATGCTTTGTCATGTCTATAAATAGGACAAAGAAATTAGTTAAGAGAAAGTATCAGTGGCTATTATTATGTCTGTCGGAGGCCCGGGTGGCTAAATTCCTCACCTCAGTATGAACAGATTTAAGAAGAAGGAGAACGAAGGATGCCATAAGGCAGAACTAGCTTGTAAATTGTAGCATTCCACATAGCATAGCATTAATAGGTTTGTCGGTCGGTTATACCTTCTAACATAAATAGGAGCTTATTGTTGATTTTTGCATTATGCACAAATGGTTACAAACTAGGAGAATGTAGGGCGGACGAAGTTGGTTCATAAATAGCAGCGTGTGGACCTACCATTATAGTTTCGCCCACCGGACACACAGTTTTTTGAATCGCCATACAACTACTATCACTGCATGTGGACCTAGCATATCAGTTCAGTATCCACATCTGACTAGCTTTTTCGGTTTTTGGGTTGGCATCAAAAAAATTATTTTAATCTTATTTTAGTGGGTTTAATACAGTTATGTCTTGTATCCTTTAGTTTTCAATAATTTCACGCAAAGTATCCGTTTATGAGCCCGTCTACAAAACAAAATGGAATGAAGGCCAGTGTTACCAGACGACTCAACCCCAGAGCACCCATAATTCACCCAATTTATAATTTAAAGTAGTAAGCAAGCCAAATAAGTTGATCTTCGCGGTAAATGTTACCGAGCCCGAGGTCAATCCATGGATCTATTAAATAAATACACCATTTGATTTTAGAAACTACACTTCCATCCATATTAAAAATTACACCTATTAAAATAAACATGAGATCGCATTTCGTACAATTTATGTGAAATGGTTACCATTGACAATTAAAAAAATAGTTATAAAATCATTTCAAATAAACAAACAATTATTTGTTATAACATCATTAAAATTTCGAGTGTTTCATCCACGTGGTCTTAATAAAAAAATTACCTGCTACATATTGAAAAGGATGGTAAAGGTTAATTGATCCTGCTATATAACAATAGTGTTCGAAACAATAGCTGTTTCAGAGAAAGGTATCTCCATCGATAAGCTTCTTGTAGCGTTTTTTTTTCTAGTAAAGCAACAATAGAATTCGAGACAGCTATTGTATCATATAGCTACTTATCGATCTGCTTCCTCTTAAAAAGTTTTTGTTTCAGACTCTACTGTTTTGCCAGCATTTGACCAGGGGAATGACCTTTGTCGGCGAGTGGCAGAGATAAGAAGCTATCGGGTTTAAAACTAAAGACGCTAGCCTCTTTGGACTCCAATAATTGTTATGTTATCAGTGTTTTGGCGAACTTACTATACATTTTTAGATTAAAAACAGCAAACAGTATTACCAGTTTAGCCCTATCTCTCTGCTATAACAATTAATACTCATTTCAGAGTAAACAACATTTTGATAAGCCTATCAGCGCCTCAGCGGTATTATCCCGATGAACTGTGCAGTAACATAACACGTCTTATTCGCATATTATCTTAGACGAGGCAAATCACTATAAAAATAATTACTCGTGCCGTAGTTAACTAATACGGATATAATGCACCTTTATAATTTTAACTCCTAAATGCTATCAGGATTCAAGACAATTGTCTGGAAACATAGATTTTGTTTAGTGTTGCCTTTGAATTTACGGAATAATAGATTTCATGTAGGTCTACTCAGACTCGTAAGAAAGGTTAACTTATGACAAGAAGCATGTTGATAAGTACCTAGCTATTTAAATATTTATACCCTTGATCCTTAAGATCACTCATAATAGTAATCGAAGATAAAATGAAGGTACTTAACTAATTTAGGCACATAGATAAGTTTTTATCTTGGTATGTATCTCATAAAAATCTAATAAAACATATTTTTGATAGCCTTTTCTACCATACTGCTACTATTTTATTTCGAATGAAACTCAATATACTGCGCAATATTCCTTTATTAAACAGTAGGTAATTTACGTCAGAGAATATCCTTAAAACTGTCGAATGTTAAAAAGCATTAATTGAACATTTATAGACCTAATAATAGAGTAGGTATGGGCCAGATACAAGGCTAAGGAATAGCCTGTTGAGGTAACAGTCTTGTATTACAAACTTGCTTAGAGATTGTCAATATCTAGTGGCTGTCTTTTAGTATTAGGTGGGCCGTGGGCATTACGATTATGGAAATCATTAACTAACAACTACTATAATGAGTCAGCGGGAAACGGTTGGAAACCTTTACCTACATACTCAGGTGCTGGGCATAGCAACATAATTGCGATATGAGTGTGGTATTTTACTATGCAGCATAACCAGCCTAATCCTAAATGGTTTGGTGTTTTTGGCTGCTAGAACACAATGGTTTCCTAACGAATTTTAGAAAACTTTACTGCTTGAAAAGCAATGGTAATGACATATTCACAAAAATGCACCACCACTGCTCATTTGATATGCCTAAATTCATAATTATTTTATCCATCTATCCGTTTTTTAATGTTCAAAACATTATCTGGCACAGTTTATGAGTACTTATGAAAAATAAGTCGGTATATTGAAATAGGATTTTACCCACGGGAAAGGCATAATTGCAATATTAAATTATAACTACCATTGTATATCCAGCCGCCGATCGTAAAATAAAATTAGTCGCCCAAACACCCTTAGAAAAAGAAGAAGTTATTGAAAGCAGGTAAAAGTGCTATAAACGTATTATTTTTTACGGGAATTTAGCAAACTACCGTGGCAACCCATTCCCAACTCCCACCCTTACCCCACTCCATCTGTCCACCGCCGCGCGCCGCTGCCCGCATTGTCGACGACGAACGACAGCGTCGCCATTTTATTCTTAATCTGAACGTCGTTACGTCAATACGCATTTTCGGTTGGGTCTAAGAGAAGAACTTAGCTGTACGTGATTTAATTGTAATAAATGTATTCATTCCATTTGTACGTGAGGTGATTGCTGTAATTACGTGTGTTTATCGTCCCCTGTGCTGTGATATTCGCGATAACGTAAGTTCACTACGTGTTCAATTTCTTAAACCTCGCCATATTGGTTAACCACGTAACGAAAGAAGCTAAACGCGTAGTGTTTGGTTATTTACAGTGATGTGCAGTTGAAGATTGTGCTTGGCATGGTGATATCAAAGACTGCGGTCGTCGTTCAAAATGTCGAAAGAAGTAGCGGAAGAGTATGCGTCGAGTTTGGCGGATTTGACTGTCAACAGCAAACCGCTGATAAATATGTTGACGATCCTCGCTGAAGAGAACATCGACCACGCCGGGGTTATCGTTGAAACGGTGGAGAAGCATTTGGAGAAGGTGAATTTCAATTTTTAAAAATTTACACGAGATGGGCTGCGGAATTAAGCCAGTCACGTGAGAGTAGGAAATATGGGAAAGTGTTCTCAATACGATGACGCACGCCCGTCGTAGCGTGCTTTACGTGTTTACAATGACAAATGTGACTAATTCGAGAGCGTTGTAACAGTCGAGTCGAAGCACTAACAGGTATCTCCTAGCAGATGTTCCAATTTCACAACATTACCTTAAACAATAAGACGACATTTTGGCTATCTGTAAGTTTCTCTAAATTATTCTTATCGTAGATTACAGCAACCTTGTTTCGAGACAATTGGCTGTGTGTCATTATTTTTGATGTTAGCACAAGTTTTCCCTTAAAATTATTGTTGTTTTGTGTATTTTTCATCTAATACTGACCTGTTTTTGATTTGTTCATGGACAATGCAATAGTAGTTGATAGACATAGTCTTTGAGTTCTACATTTAGCAGCACTTGAACTACTTGCCTACTTTAGTTTAACACATTGCATAATGTGACATACATACATATTCAACCAGATGAACAGTGTATTAACTCAAAACGTAGTTTTTCAGGAGAGCTTCTTTAGTTCATTGGTTTCAGCATTTAGTCTGTAATGATGACCATTGTGCATGTAGGAGATCAATTTAAAGTTATATTCTTGCTACAATAATTGTTACATTAACCTTCCCTATATTTTCAGTTATTTAAAGTTATTTCTCTGGCTATACTCTCATTAACTTAGTGCATTTATTGATTTACCCATTAATGAAGAGGACCTGCAATCATTTTGTTAATACTTTCACTTAGTTACTCATCATATTTACTGACATCTTTTATTTGTCTGTGTACAGATGCTAATTTTTTAACATGATTTTGTTTATCATATGTTATAATACCGGAAAGTCTATTATATTAATGCTTTCCTCTTATATAATTACATTTCAAAGTTAATAAAAATAAGACTTGGCTAAAATAGTTTTTTTTTTTTTTACAAAAATGCAGAAATACTTGATAAAACGAAAATCTTAATGTTTCTTAGTTATTTGCAACCGCTACAACTGCATTAATTTGGATTTCTCACATAACTGTTATATACCTACAACTATTTTTAGTGGAGTATTTGAACAAAGTACAATGTAATAACAGTTTTTAATAATAAGTTAGTATAAGAAGAAAAGCAAGACCCTAGGCAACATAAAAGAACACATCTCAAAATAATTACCTACATATTGGTCATATACTTTAACAGTTGGGTAAAAAAGCAATCATTCTATGAGTATGTATAATTTTAGGCTCAATTATGGATATAGGAATTTAAAACAATAACAAGTCAACATTATATGTATGATAAACTGTCTACTATCACAAACAAAATATTTCAAAACAATATCTGCTAATTTAATAAAAAAATCCATTCATTCATGTTTAAAGATTATCATGAAAACTTTAAACTACTCTTTTGCAAATTTTCAACACTTTTGGTGACTTCTCAAATTATGCTCAGTGAAGAAGAATCATGATATTCTATGTAAATCTTTCCATGGGTATTTGCATCTTGATTTCTTTCTTATAGTAAATAATTTGTGTTATAATCCTTGCTCAGTACTCTTTAATGTAGAAGTAGGCAATAATAACATTTAAATAAAACTGGTGAATGTAGTATTATCTCAAATTGTATAAAGTGAATAGGTGCTAACACCTTGTTTATAAAAGGATGAAGATACTATCCCTCTCATGCCATTACTAAAATAGTTAGACTCAAGCCCATTTTAACTAACTAAACTTAACTACCCCTACTGTTAGATCTGTTTAATGTCAGGTTGTTATAAGTATCTTAGAAATATCTAATATTTCTTTATACAAACTGCTTTTTTTTGAGTTAGTACCCTGTTCTTCCAAATCCAAACAAGCATATGTCTCCCAGCCAAGTCTAATACCTACATCAAGTGCTTACAAGAATTGTTATATTATAGCTAATCTTGATAATAACGGATATAATAATAGCAAACTCACCTAGTCTACTGTATTTCCTTGAAGACCTGGCAAATGCCCAAATTACGAAACTTTGTAAAAGATTTTGGATATACTTTGGTATTACAAACGGACTTCAGAGAACAATAATGAGATATAAACCAATAGCCAACATGTTATTTCTTGTTTCAAACATACAATAAACAATTAGGAGATACCTGTATCAAAAGATATCACAGATAACACAATCTAACTTCAAGGGTATGTAATCCTTATCTTTTTCAGTTGTGTATTCAAGTAATTGTTCAAAATAAAGCTTTTTGAAACTGAATTCTTATTTATTTTCACATGATAATGATTAAAAAGGTTGATAAAGCAAATTCTTGTCTTATTCTATCCTGTACCATTATAATCAACCAAGAAGGAAGATTTTGGGAGAAGTCAAGTGTGTGCTTAGTCTGGCTCAACCTGGATGGGCACTAGAAGTTATTTTTCCTCTACACAGGTGCAACCCGAAATCAAGCTGCCAGTACTGTATTTAGTTGATTCAATTATCAAGAATGTTGGAGGAGCCTACACTTCAAAATTTTCACAAAGCATTGTGAATATGTTTACAAGGACATTCAAACAGGTAATTGTGAGTTAAATTTGTCATATAAATGCTTTTTGGAATTCGTTGTTGACTTTATGGACATTATCTAATCAGAAATTTTTGTAGGTTGATGAAAAAGTGAGGTCACAAATGTTCAAGTTACGAGAGACTTGGCATGATGTGTTTCCTGGGACTAAGCTGTATCAACTGGATGTGAAAGTGAATCTGATCGACCCGGCGTGGCCCATACAAGCACAGTCGCAGCCGCAGTCAAACATCCATGTAAATCCCAATTTTCTGAAAAAGGTGTTTTTTAGTTGATTATTGTTTTGACGTTACTTTAGTTCAAAATGCTAGTGCAGTGGTGGTGGTTGGAATGAGGCTTTAGTACCTGCTTGCTGCATACCACATCCATCAGTATAATTATTATCATTTTGTAAGCTGTAATGCACAGTGCAGTATTTCCATTTGTCAGTAGTCTGAACTTCCATGCTTGAGTATACTGCCTGTTTTTTATCCTATATTAATTTTGAATCATACCCACACCATAAGTTCCTTTTATTGATTGTAATTGGTGGTTGTTGGAAACAATGTGTTGGTGACAAGACTGATTGGCCATAAAGTTCAACATCATTCTCAAGATTCTCGTCTTCAGTTTTCTAATCTACATTTCTCCCAACAGAATGTGCCTGGCACCAGCACACCTGCCGCACCAGCCCCGTCAGTTCCCCCGGAGGAAGACGAAAAGATGAGGACCATCCTCGCTAAGAAGGAGCAAGAACTCCTGATGCTACAGAGGAAGAAGGTGGAGATGGAACTTGAACAGATGCGGCGGCAGGTCGAGATCGCAGAGAAAACTACCGTTAAGAAGGTAAGATTTTTTTATAACAAGATTTTATTTGTGGTTTTGATGCTGTGGTCTATCCTACAGGTACCGTTAATGGTATTCGCGATATAAATAGCCAAAGATAATGTTTCTAGACAATAATATACAACAACAAGTCTATTAGTTAATTGATCATTATTGAAGTACCTTTTGAACTAAAAACAAATCATTATTGAAATGCCATATTACCCAAAACATAATAGGTATTTTCCATGAACATCAAATGACTCGTATTTAGCTAATTACTTTCACATTAGCACTAATAGCTCTATGGTTTCATTGTTCGACATATTATATTATTGAAACTATTATAATAATACCCATTCTTACTTGCAATACAATAGTAGTTATATTTAAACGTTGCAATCATGTTTCCCGTGCGTAAATTGCTATTTCAGTAAACCATATTATTTTCCATGAAGACTCATAAACTTGATTAAATTTGCAATAAATACATAGGTACTGTTTCAAACATTTTAAAACAGAGATTGATCAAATAATTACGTATTTTGAGCATATCAAATGGGAAGTGGTGGCCCAGTGGTAGGGTCTCCTTTTTTAATTACTTTATCACAACATTCACAACTGCTCCCCAAGCTGTAAGATCATAGAATCAATAAACATTATAGCGCACCCTTAGAATGAAAGAGACCTATTTCAAAATTCCTGTAATTCATGATTTGTAATACCTTAAAAAGCCTACTAAAAACCCTGTGATGAAAAAAGGACCGAGTTATGAGTAAGAAAGGGACGTCAGTCACTTTAGTACTCAACACTATAGTTATTTGCACTCAAATTGCATTTTTGGTTAGGTCATTTTCATTCCGAGAGACCGATTGGTAGATTATGCTGTGTGCTCAAAAATCTGTGCCACATATCGTAATTTTGTCGGTTATAATGGTTTTCAATCGATTGTCACGCTGACTCACCGAGCATATCAATTGATTATTTGCCGTATCGGAAATAGGTTGTTAATAAATAATGTTGGTTATCATGTTTGCCTATTAAATTACCTAGCCAAGGAAATTTCTAATACAAAACTTGTTGCCTCAACTGTCTATTCCCTTGCTTTATCCGTACACTACAGCTTATCATACTAATTTTTAACATTGGGTAGTTAGATAATCTTGTAACGTAAATGCAAGCAAAAGAGCATAGGACTAGGAATTAAATTCACTGACCAACTTAAAAACACATAAATGCGTTTCAAAACCTAGATAGATTAGCTGATGTGTTTCAAAAGGCTGTCCAACTAAAATGGGACTGAGCAGGTCATGTCTGCCGCAGGCTGGACAAACTGTGCGCCAAAGCAATGCTCTGAAATAGTGAGACAGGATTGTGACAGACCAAGAAGAAAGGACGGGATGAACTAGACGGAATAAAACTTTAGTATGAATCGTGGGTTTGCGAAGACGTAATGAGCGGCGGGAGGTCTAGGAGTTAGTAGAAAAGATTAGATATTTAAGGGGCCAATGTTCAAACTTAAACATTAGAAGCATATTATTATCTATGAACCGGGTGGCGTTTTGAGTGAGTAATTAGTTTCTACGCTACTGGTCGAGCAAATAAATATTTATATAGCCTACATAACAACATGCTACTACTTTTAATTAAATGTCTTTTCATAAGAGAGAGACAGTCTTGAAATGAATATTTGTCTATGACTTGTCCATCCAATCTCCAAATTGTTATCGACTAGCTTTTGACCTTGGATTTCCTACCATGGTTGAGCTATTTCATTGCTCTTATTAAAATCGGTCGAGCGAATTACGCCATGAAAACGACATAGACGAAACATTTTCTGATTTGTATATATTATAACAAATAATTCATCTGAGATTTCGTTCGAAACTATCAAGTCTTAAAAAGATACAATAGAAATTAAATTATTCCGTAAATTCAAAAGCGTCAAGTGAATGTTTCATAAACATTTTCTCAAAACCCCAAATGGACAAATGTTATCTCGTTGTACGTGAGACAGATAAAGCACAAGTCATTATACAATTACTCGCCATGCCTAAGATAATTGCGATTGAGACGTGCTTTGCTAGTGCAGTTCGTTGGGTTTAATAATACTGTAGATTGACTCAATCTAATTGTTTATTCTGAAGTAAGTGGGGAAATACCGGCAATAATGTTTGCGGTTACAAACAACACGCCATTACGTCTGTCTGTATTCCCCGAAGAGTCGCCAGTTATGTTATAGGGGGCGGGCACTTGGTCACAACTGGTCACAAATCCAGGCTTCGGTCTGCAACTGAGAAATTCCAGATGTTAAAACCCAGGACCGTTTGCCCAATTTTCAGTATAGCGTGAATATTTTCTTTATACATATATCTTGTCTAGACATACGGAGTCGAGCTGTGGGGCTCAGCAAAGCATTCAAATGTGGAAATTCTCCAGCTATTCCAAAATAAAGCTCTCAAATTCATATCAAATGCTCCTTAGTTTATGAAGACCTCAGAAATACATGAGCAATGGAACAGAGAATGCAGGCATACAAGCAACAAACAGCATTACATACCAACACCTTAGCCATAGTCCTAAGTAAACCAATAACAATGAAAAGGGTCAAACACCACCACATATGGGACTTTATTAAATAAAGTGAAACAATTTTGAGAGGCAGATTCTTTGCTGGCAGAATGCTCAGCAGTATCCGCAAAAAAAATCTGCTAGGTTGATAAACCGATTGCAAGATAAGAGGAAAAAAAAAAACATAGATCTGTTTTTACCAAGGAATTTCAAATACACATGCCTACCTAAATTACCACATAATGTAATGTATGTCCTCAATGGGAACCGATCACATCCAAAGATTCAAACCCTGGTGAGGCTGTTTTAACTAAAAATAACAAATAGGTAACATCTGTCTACAGTTACTATGCCAATGATTATTTTAATCGCAACGAAAACACAAGTTACAAATGCCCTTTAAAAAAATTATGTACATAATAATACCAATCAATCAATAAAATAGTTATTTTTATGTGGCCTTGGGAATGCCCACTACTTGTTTCTGTCAATATTTCCTGCAACATATTTGGTTATAAAAAATTGTTACATCTACTTTATAAAGTATTATTAAAATACTGTTTCATTGGTTTCCTGGTAACTCTGCCAATTGTAATATAAATCGGTTCCGCAATTTAACTCAGAAATATAAACAAATTCAGTTTTGCTTTTATAAAAAAGTATAAAGCGGAGTTGCTGGTTCATGATAATCGTATTCACACAATGTTTTCCTTAATCAATTTCTTGGAAGGAAACTGGTATTTACCGTCGCAATCTTGAGTGGCAAGAACAGACACTATTATGTTCTCAGAACTTGAAGTTTTATATACTTGAATCTTCATTAATATTGTTAACAAAGATACAGCACTCTCCAATCTTCTTGGCCGCTAAAGTTGTCTAGAATGAAAGTCTATGTTCTACCAGGCCAAAAATATTGGGGACTACTGTACTAGTCGTATTTCCTACATTTACATGGTTAATTAACAAAGTTCTTTTGAAAAAGTAAACATGTTCTGAGATTATTGGTGTATCTCATGGATGTAATTTAAACCTTGTGCCGATGTTTTTAAGAGACACTGCGCTCTTAAGTGTTGCATCAACTAAATCTGGACAATAGACTGACTAATTCAAAAATTCAGCACAATTTCAAAGCCAGTCATGCCAGTTTCATAGACTTAGTTTTTCATGGTCGTTCAAGTTATCTAGCTACACTATTCATGGTTTATCGATTTTTGTAATAGTATGCTTGACAGACTACAATAATTTATCGAAATTATTTTCAACCTTGTGCGATGTATTGTGACATGGCATTAATTTGTAAAATACTGCCCGTATGCCAGCTAGATAGATATGTAGAATAGTCTATTAATATTTACACCATATGAATTATATATGTATATAAATGTAGATAAAAGGATGTTCAAGTATGAAAATCCACTCAAATACAGATTGGCAAAGAGAGTTTAGTCATACTAGTCTGAACTCAATTCTATACATAAACTACCTGCCGCCTGTGGTTCCGCCCGCAGCTCTTTCCACTTTACCCCAATTTTCACGCATTTGTACCAATTACAATATATCTTTATAAATTATAGCCTCTGATATTCTGATGTATAAGCTATATTAGTAAAATGTATAATCAAAATCAGTGCAGCAGTTTTAGTGTGAAAGAGTGACAGACATCCATACTCACAAACTTTCACATTTATCTACTAATTAAAGTAGGTTATTACCATGCTTTTACATTCGAGAATGTGGGCTTTATAAATATATAATGTGTATGTATTTGGGTATTAGAAGTACTAGCTTGGTTAGTACATGAAGAAACTTGTCGAGTAATCGTGAAAGTTGATTACAGAGACTGGTACCTATATGTTAACACATTTTATTAGTATAGCCTGTAGCCGGTTTTTGTTGCACAACGTTACGCAATAAACTGAATGATTGACATATCTTATTAATTTACAATCTTAAACCAACTAAAAAGTATAAGTAATAAGTATAAGTAAACCGAGTAAAGTTTTTGCTCTTATATGAGATTGGCAGGAATAAGATTATTAAAAGTAAATTGATTTAAAAATTGAGTTTGTCTAGACTTTTTGCAACTATATTGGAGTCGGCTTCCAGTCCAACCGGATTCAGCAGCACATTCCAGAGATGAAACGGATAGTAGTTCGGTCAGATACCGGATATTCGGCAAGCTTTGACTTCGGATGGCTGGATATCCAGCTGCCGGATATCCAGCTGCCGGATATAAGGCCCTTTATCACGACCCTTACATGTGGTGGTCAGTTTTTTTTTGATCCAGTATCCTCAATTGGCAAGGTTTGCTAGAATTGAAATTTCAGCACCTTTATTTATATATAGCAGTTGTGTTTGCCCTCTGAAGCTGGCCTGGTTTTCAAAGCCGCTTGTGTTAGAAAGTTTTTTTTTCTATTCGGTATCCAGCCGGATAATAGGAAATCCAGGTCAGATAACGGATAGTTCCCAGATATCCGTTTCGTCTTTTTTTGCCTGCATCCTATGTGTAGGTAGTATTGCCGGATTTTTTCTTTTTCGAATGTCCGTTTGGATCCCTTTATTTTACAACTATATAGGCGTGATTAATATCGTATGACCACAGCTTGTACCAATCATGGTCTCTGAGATAATCCGCAAAGGGACCGACAAACATATCGTTTTCGTGTTGGATTACGGCACCGTTTTTTTTAGTAAAAGAGGATGTTCCTGCCTTTGCTTTTATATGACTCATGTATTCTAGTAGACAGGTTATACAATTTGCGGGTCTTACAAACATTGGTTTTGTTCTAGGTGCCATTAATACCTGCAACAAACAGTAATTCGGGCACCGTGTCGTCAGTGGCCGTCCCCGTGCAGTCCGTGGCACCCGAGCCCACCAACGTATCGTCCGTCAGAGCGAGACTGGGACCGGTGAGTATCTTATAATTATTTTTACCACAGTAAGTCGATACTTTGAAACAAGTTAGGTTTCGAAAGTATTCGATTTTTAACACTTCAAGATCATTATCGTTGTCTTCCTTTACAGCCAGTGAACAAGCCGGCGGGCCGCATAGCGCCCGTGAGCGCCGCCCTAGTGGCCGCCCGCCGCGACCCGCGCCTAGCTCGCCACGCGCCCCCCGCAGCCCTCGCGCCGCCCCCTCCGCCCATCGCCATCGTGGCGCCCGCCGCTCCCGTCGCACCTCTCGCTGCGATCGCACCTAACGTTTTCGACATCAAACCTCTTGGCGTCAACAAACGAAAAAACGTCATCACCATTGAAGTCCGACCGGACGGGGAGACCGCCAGACCCAACTCGAGGGACCCGCGCCGACAGGATCCGCGCCTCGAGAAGCGAGAACCGCGCCGCGCACGTCCGCGGGAGGAACGCGAGCGTCGGCGCGACGAGATGCGCCGCGCTGGAGCCGAGCGCAGCCTCGCCGACAACAAGCCCGAGCCCGAGCGCGGCCCCACGCCCGCCTACGTCGACAAGATGCCCGACGCTAAGAAAATAAGCAAAATGCCTCCGATACCCAAAATCTCTCGGGCTCAGGGCAAAAGAGATGGCGGTGCCGTGCCGGCCAAGCGTAAACGAGAGGCCGTGCGTGCCGAGCGCAGGAGGCGCCGCGGCGAGGACGCTCAGAAGGAGCCGGCCGCGCTCCCGGCGCCCCCCGCGCCCCCTGCGCCCCCCGCGCCCTCGGCTGACACGAAGGAGACTGTCGAGGCGGCGCCGTTCAAGGAGGTGGTGACATTCAAGGAGCTGCGCAACTACAACAAGGAGCACTACATGCGCCGCAACCGCCAAAAGTCCGACAGCCCCGAGCCGGCCGCGCCCGCTCCCGCGCCCACAAGTAAGATATCCCTCTCTGTAACCGCGAGCGCCATACAATCTGTGATACTAGATATAAGCCGCAGCGTACATACGCTTGTTGTGTGGAAAATAAAATGTTTTACAACTCTTGGAGTATTCATATTGACTGTTTTTACGGCGCTTCTGTACCCTACTTTAACACCCGTCGAATTCTAAACCTAAGTTATCTATGTTGACTATCGAGAGTAATTAGTTCAATTTTAATTGGTTATTCAGTTTTCATTGCACTTCTCAAGAATACTCTATTCTTTGATCGATTACATTTCGTTAAGTGATCAGAGGATTCAATGCACAATCACATTTTCTTCTTGGTGTGAATCAAAATCTAACCTGACGACTTTATTTAGTTTACTCTTGTAAGTTCTTACTGAACAAACATTTAGTTTCAAAATATTTATAAAGCAATGGCGTAAGTAACAAAAATTTTGTACGACCTTGGACAAACAAATGTGCAATATCGTCCTCGAAACATTGAAGTGTTTTGGATCACATACCTGGATGGATTGGACGACCACTCGAGATCTGAGGACATCACTGGACTCTGTGGATCAACTGAAGTATTAAAACTTGAACAATGGACAGGATTCTGCATGGGTAAAGTGATTCAAACTTGTAGCTGTCATTCTTCAAAGGATTTAGGGTTTTAATACTATCTGGATCAGGTAATAGAGTTAAACGCAAAACTCATAGTTTAGTATGTTGTATTTTTGGGAAACAAAACCGGTTCATAGGCAACGCAAGTGAAAAATAATGTATTACGTAAGTATTCACATGAAAACGCTTAATTTATTTTTGCTTACTGGTGAGTTTTGTATACTTCTGTGTTAATTTAAAAAGCTTTTGTAGAGTAGCGAACACATGGAGTAATCTTTGCTCAATCTGCATTGCATAAAGTCAAAAAGTCGTGTGAACTTTTTCTATGGAAGCAGGCAGGCAGGTTATTTTTCTGTTATATTCTTATTTCCTTTCGATTGAAATCGTATTTACAAATAATCCTTACCGATTTATCCCACGACCTTGGTTCGATAGCTATATTAAAAACTTATATCTATTGAAAACTTTTAAAACACCCGACACCAAAACCTAATCAAAATCGGTTCATTCGTTTGATAGTTATGATGCCACAGACAAACTCACAGATATATACGTAAAATTTATAATCCCTCTTTTTCAGCCGGCATTTTAAAAGTAGAGATGAAATTAATATCCGGTCGGATAACGCATTTGCAGTTTAAAAACAACATTTCGTTGAGTTGATCTGAGACCATAGCGCGAATTTTTTAACGTGTTCGATCGCGTTAACGTAAACGTTCTCTTATGTAAACAAGGGATTTTACCTTAATGTTATCAGACGACGCTTAACCAGTTTTAATACAAATTGACGCGCGAACGAGCACAAGTGCAAGCTCGCTCTGAGACCACCGATAGGTATACGATTGGCCGGATATCTGACTATCCGCCTCATAGGTTGGCGATATCTGACTAACCGGTTTTTGCTTTGGCTGGATATTTGACTATCCGGCTTATGGAAAGGCCGGATATTTGGATGTCCGGCTTATAAATTGGATATCTGAATATTTGATTTGTAGCGCATTTATTTATTCCTTTTTCAAATGATTCCATATGTTTTCATTATAATTATGTGTACCTGCACCCTAATTGCGTAACAAGCTTTTTATCTCATCCCAACGCATTTTGAAGGGAATTACTAAACCATTACTTCAAATGTTTGAAAAATTCCTTTGCTCGACAATGTGTACATCAGGCAATGAGTATTGTTGAATTGTCAAAGTAAAATGCTTTGCCATTGATTGTGTGATACGCAGTTGGCCCTCAGTGTTCCGAAGTTTTGAGTGGGCTTAAAGTATCAGTTTTCAACATTTCTTGATTGAGGACAAGAGTTCTTGAGAATTATTTTGTTTGCCTCTGGACTGCAACACAAGTGATGCCATTGTTATTGCAGATGTCCATTGACGGTGGTGACCACTTACCATCATGTGGGCCGTCTTTACCAACTAAAAACATAATAAAACTAAGTTAGCTTTATTATTTAACACAAAATAAAAGAAGGTGGTTAGTTTCATGGTAGGACTTAGATTTTTTATTAAATTTGTATTAATATTTTTTAGATTTTAGTTTTTTTTTCGGTGGTTTCTGGACCAATTGTTGTAGTGGTTCTTACTTTTGATGAGTAGTTTTCTCACTATTTTACAGACATAGTGGAAAACTACTCATGACATTTTCACAAAGCACAGAGACGAGAGAGGTGGCAGCCAAAATTTGTGCTCAGTGCAACCTGGCACGAACATTGTTAATAACTAGCTGTCTCGCGGCTTCACTCATTTATCCTACTCAACAGGAGGTGTGCAATGATTCGGTACAAATCATAAAAAGTAGGTAAATCTAAAATAGTTAGTAGTTTAGCCGGATACCGAATAATCGGCAAGCTTCGACGTTTGCCGTCTTACCTTTTTTGGACGAGATTGATTTGATTTAACGAGATTAGAAAGTTAACATTAAAAAATCGCTTGTTACCATCAAAAAAGTTTGTAAATTTATTAAACATAATTTACCTAATTAAATTAACATAATAATCCATAATTAGTTAATTAACATAATTTAAGTACTAATTAAAACTACATAATCAAATTTTTACTTTTGATTATTTTCAGTAATAAAACTCTTCGTTCCCAAAATGTATAATACATATTTGTATTTTAAATAAATGGCCCTTATATTAATGGTGATATTGCTTGGCTTAGTAAGTTTTTTTTTATTTGTGGTATCCGGCCAGATTGTGAGTTACTGTCCGGTATCCGGCCGGATAGTTAAAATTGCCCAGATAACGGATAGTTCTCGAAAATCCGTTTCATCTCTAAGGCTCTAGATAGACGGACTGCATTTCATCTGTACTCCGACTGCAATGTTGCATTTTGAATGCAGTTAGTACGATTGCAATAAATCTGCAAACCAACCGTGCAATCCGATTGCAGTCGGTCTGCAATTGGCTTGCAGTTCCAATTATTGCAGTCGTACTAACTGCAGTCCATCTTTCTAGACACTAGAGCCTTAAAAGTAGTCTATTACACTCAGCGAAAGTGTAATAGGTTTTTGAAATGGTATTAGTATTTTCGGCGTTAACATCCAAACTTTTTCTTCATTTCGGAGCTTACGTCGTTGCCGGCGCCGCGACGTTTCGTGTTTTGTGAACATTGTAGTTTTAGCAATTTTTTTACTCTTTTAAACTGTTCGAAATGAAATAACCAGTGGGCAGAAAATCATTTTCCTGTATAAACTGGATACCTGTGGTCTAACTAAGGGATTGTCCATTTATCATGTGAAGCCCGAAAGGAGAGGATTCGGCAAATATCACAAGGGATATTGGTATAGTGAAGATATCAAGTATTCTTCTTTCACCTCGCCATTTCCCGTCCGATATCAAGAACTTTGAACGCGCGTTTTCTAAATCGAAAATTCTGTCTGGCCATCTTTTATCACGGTGCTTTTAAATTAGATTATAGCTTTATATATGTATTCTATATTAGTTTAAGACGTACATTGTACCATAAAAATACCAGATTTTGAATAGGGGGTAGTTTAAAACCTCGCCACAAATCACATGGGAGGAGTGGGGGGTTACAAAATTGCTAAAAAAACATTACGTGGTTAATGAACGACGAGAAAACAGGTATTGCACTGCGATTGTCACCATGAAAAGCAAGAGACGGATATAGTTTCAATATTTTAAATCCTGGGACTGGTGGGTATTTGGATGGACATCACGTGTGCTTCAGAAACCAACATCACCACTTCGGCTTTTTTTCCATTCACTATCTTTGTACCTATTTCATAAAAGAAGGAGTTAATGTATTCGATACCTATGTTTTTTTACTTGATGTTTTAACTAAGGCACCATCCACTTTGAAAATTGACTTTGGAACACAGAAAATTTTGTATCATTAGTACTCGGTGAAAATAACTGTACCTGTCGCTATTGGCGAACAAGGCGAACGCGGGGCGTCGTGCGGTTAGGAAGGAGGGAGAGGGGTCAAAGTGCACAGTTGTTTTTAACCGGGTTGTATATTAACCCACATTGTTTATACTGAATAACTAATTCTTACTCTCGATCGTCATTGGATATTATTTAGAATTTGCGCTATTTCATGAAAAAGCTGGTTTAAAATGCTGCTAACATCAGAAGTTAGTGATTGTAATGCAATTAATATGTGACTTGAATGTGACTTTGTTGAGATTTTAAAGTACCTATTTACTTTGGTAAGCTTTTTTTTAGAATTGTAATGATTTATTTGTATTGTAATTATTCAATGTGTTAAATATAGAGATATGAAATAAATACAGTTCTTCTTGCATTTAATCAAGATTATTTTGTTTAGGATAGGAATTTAATTTATATATAGGAACCTTTATTCCTAGAATTATTTCTGCTTTTGACAAAAAAAAAATGTTTCTTTTTACTAGATCTGGGGTGTGACCATAAGCTCTTAGATTAAGGTTATTTTGAGTGCGTAAGGGACAGATGTTTACAAGTCATATACATCTGTCCCTTACACACACTCAAAATAACCTTACTCTAAGAGATATAACTATAAGGTCCTCAGATGGATACTATATTTTTCAATGTTGTAATTTTCCTAGTCCTTTCCATTTTGAATCTTAATTGTTCTAGTGTACAGAATTTAGTTTTCTATGCAGACTTGAATTTTCATTAGTATTCTATTTTAATATGATTTTTGTGTAGACTATTATTTATTTGTGATATTATAGTTAATTGTTAATTAGAAGGAAAGTTTTCTTAAAATTGACCATTATTATTTTAAATCGTATCTGTACTAGATGTGCATAAGGAATAATATTTCTTGGCAACTGTTGCCTTGTGCAAAAATTGTATAATATATTGTAATTTAGGTACTATTTTTCAAAATATCGCTAATACGACGGTAGATAATAAGATTCTATTGTCGCCACTGATAGATACACACGTACGTTGCATATTGTAATTAATTTGTATAGAGCTAAGTAAATAATGAACTAATTATACAATCTCAACAAAGTTACTCACGGGGTCACATTTTGCGTATCTATCACAGCTACAAACTTGGATGCAAGTCGTTAATTTGATAGTATAAGTACCCTTATCCTAATAAAAAAATCACAATGTGAATGAACAAGTCTTTACATATGACCAAAAATACTTCAGCAATATACAAAATTACCTACAACGCCATTCATAAGCAGCTGTTTCAATAAACGGATATAAAAGTACTGGAACAGACAGTATTAACTTCAATCAAGTGCTAAATATACCACAACAAGAGATGTCGCTTCTTGCATCACAACGGACCATCATATCCTATTGTACTGCATGCTGGGTCAACAGGTAACAGGGTGACTGTAAACAGTGCAAGGCAAAATAGACCTTAAAGACGCTATTAACCATATTCTTAAAGATAAAGTCATATTCACAGGTGTTCCAGAAGTCGTGTCGGAGAACAAGGACGTAGATCTTAGGGTTTTACCGACCGTGGTGGCCGAGGCCAAGGCTGCTTCAGTTGCACAGAAACGACGCTCCACCGAAGCCATTGAGGTTAAATCTAAGAAGAATAGACTGGATAAGTTTGATGTGTAAGTATCTGGTATTGGAATCCCTCCATCCCCCTGCATAGAAAATTACTCAAAAACTAGTTCTTCTGGTGGTTTAATCGACCAGCTTTATTTTGGCTCATAATTTACAAAAAAAAAACTTAGTTTTAAACTGTATCTTCAACTATTTAACATGGATCACTTTCATTCAACTAACACACAATCCAATAGCGCTGTTTTAAATCAGCTTGTCGCAAACTAAGCCTTTCTAAACCAATCTTTGCACACTGGACAAACTCTGTCTCCATAGTAAGTATTTCGTACTGTCTAAAACCGCGTAGTAGGCGGACATTTCTAACTAAAGACCACCATCGAACGTGTCAACATTTCCCCAGTTATCCCTCAAAGATCAAATATGCTTAACTAACATTATTGCTCACTAAATAATAAACCATCATTCAAGACAACTCACACATGAAATATTTACAGACTATTCGGCAACGAAGACGTCGACTTGCGTCAACTTCCCCAAGTGGAAGAGCTGAACGCTCCCCCGCCACCTACAATCACTTCCTCACCGAGATCTGACGGCAAGCCTGATGACGTCGACGAGGAAATGACGTCACCACCCAAAGGCTCCCCCAAGAGAGACTGGAATGAGGTCAAGAAGCGAGATGATAAGAAAACTCCTTCGAAACTAGACCTCGTCAGAGCCAAGTTTGCTGAAGTGACGAAGGGCAAAGACAGACTGGGAAGACCGCTGCTGTTTAGTAAATCACCTAGTGAGTATTATTTTTTATTTATTTTCGTGATGCTTAAAATTATTTTGCTATAAAGTACCTAATCGAGATTTATATAAATAGTTATTTGTCATGCTAGGATAATCTTTGTGAACATTTCTATAATCGTATCTTTTATTCCAGGTATAGAAAGAGAAAGACGCCGCACATTGAGTAGCGACGACACAGACATCAGAGAAGAAGACGAACAAGGCTTCGTCGAAAACAAAAAATCCATCTCTATCATAATGTCACAAGCAAAGGAACACTTCACGGACGGACAACTAGACAAGACTCAATATAACACGCTCATGTACCAGATACTACAGCTAAACGAAAAGCTCAAACTTAAGGAAGCCAAACAGAGAGAGTCACTAGAAATATCCAAGAGAAGGCTCAAGGCACATACCCAGGAAGAAAACCACAAAGTAGCCAGCCCAAAATCTTCACCTACTGAACGAAATAGATTCGGCGATATCGATGAAAGGATCACTCCGTCACTGTTCCTAGACACGCCACCTGATAGCCTGGGAATGTTACCGATAGGAGCCGATTTAGACATGAGAGTCAATTCTGATGGAATAGACGGCCCCAGGAAAGGTTTGCTACCTCTCCCGCCGGCCATGCCAATGTTTGGACCATACCAACCTATGTGGCGAGCACCACGAGGGCCCAGGGCTGAGGAGTACGGACCCAGGCGGTTCAGAGGTCCAGTACCACCGTACTTCAGAGGAAAGTTTGATAAGAGACTTCCCAGAGTGCCTTTTGACGCTCGAATGCCAATGCCTCCTTTACCTACCCCGAAAATCGGCACGTGTCAAGGAGAATATCCGTTACCACCCTATGAACGAAGTGAGTCTCCACCGCCTCTAGGGGCACCAGGTTTCGCCATCCCACCGACAGACTACAAGGTTATAGAATATATAGATCAGGATCCATTCAAAACTATCCAAATTGATGGTGTTCCTAGAGAGATCAGGTTCTACGGTGACATTGCCGTTATAATGTTAGACTGGGACGATCCTAGGGAAATCAAGTTCTTGCCTGGCTGTAGACGCGTGACGTTCGACAATAAAGACTCAATAGTTCTTAGTTTCAATGAAAATTATAAACAAGTAGAGATAGATGACCAAGTGTTTGATATTAGATTCGGCGCGCCCACTAGAGAGTTGTACATCAATGGAAGATGGTACGAGTGCTTCTTTGGCGGCGCACCTTTAGGAGTTATTATAGACGGCAAACCGAGACTAGTGCATTTGGAAGGTCCCATGCCTCAAGTGGACATCGGTAAAGCAAAGCGCACGGATCTAGTCGCTGGCAAAATCAATCTTATTGTAAACGCCACACAGATGCACCCTGTATACTTAGACGCGAAAGTACAGAAGATCTTAGTACAGAACGGTCAATTCTTGACAGTTCGCTTCGTCGACTCGTTGCGAACTGTTCTCATAAACGAACAGCCGTTCAAGGTTGAATTTGGTGATCTTCCGAAGCCGATAGTGGTTGGCAATGAGAAGTATTTCATCAGATTCTCTGCGCTGCCTCGTTACATCAAGCCGGGTCACATTCAGATAGCGAACATGGAAGGAGTGGGCTTACCTTTGGTGTCGCACATCAAGAAGTTTGAAGATGTGACGGAAGAAGATGTGAATATCAATCATATGGAAGTGGATCCACAGGAGCCACAGAACAGGCCGGTGAAGACACCCAGTCCTGAGATGAATCCAGAGAGCTTAGGTAAGCATATTCACTATTTATTTTAAGTCTTGAATTTCTTATAGGTCTAGTGATCGCAAGTGTCACTGTGGTGAGTATGACGTCTTGGGTTCGATCCCCAGATCGGGTTGTGTTAGGTGATTCTATTTCCCATGTGTAACTTTTTTTTAAATAGCATAATAGCAATAAGACATGTATAATGTGAATTAATTAATAGAACTTAATTTATTTATCCCCAAGGTCTTGACATGCTAGCAAGCGTGATGCCCTCAAGCACAGTGCCAGCCTCGGGATCCGACTACAGCACCGCCGAGCCTCTGTTCTTCAAGCCAGAGAACATTCCTGGCCTAGAAACACCAACAAAAGAAGACGAGAAGCCATTACCAATGCCAGCCCTTCCGTTACCACCGAACATTAATGTCAACGATCTCTTCGCGAAGTTAGTGGCCACAGGAATAGTGCAGGTTAAAGATACGAAGAATGAAAATGGAGGAGCACAAGAGGAAAAGAAGCCGGAGGAAAAGAAGCCAAGAGAAGATAGAAATGTTATTCATAGAGTTGACTTTATGAGGATCGAGACTTTCAGAGTGTAAGTATTGTTTTGTTAGTTAATTTTATCTGCTGTTCTACTTTCATCGTAGGGAAAATATAACTTCATTAGTTTTGATAAATGAACATTAGTGTAGATGTTGTCTTATGATTTTTTGACGTTGTGCTGACCACAGCACTAATATAAATTGTCACAACCCAATCTATACTGAATAAGATATAACAAATAAAATTGGCAGTTCCCAGTCATTGTTAATTAGGTAACCGTTTGTTTTCCCAAATAAATAAAATAAAATTATTATCATCATCCTCTCCCTCGCCCTCATTTATTCGGCTACGGCGCAGAATACCTTTTGCCATGCATCTCTATTCGCCATCACCTCAATAGCCACTTCCTTTCTAGCGATATTGACTTTTACACAATCAATCCATTGTTTCTCTCCTCCACTCCTATAACTTCAAAACTTTCGTCAACACTTTGATTGTTCATTACTCTTTTAATAACAACATTCCTTTCTTGTAGTAAACAACCCAGCCTGGTAGCCAAGTTATACGGTGGCATGCAATGCTCGGGCTGCGGCGCGCGCTTCCCCCCGGAGCACACCGTGCGCTACTCGCAGCACCTGGACTGGCACTTCCGACAGAACAGACGAGACAGGGACTCCGCGAGGCGGGCACACAGCAGGCACTGGCACTATGACCTGTCGGATTGGGTGCAGTATGAAGAGGTCGAGGATTTGGAGGAGAGAGGTGAGTTCTTCTTCATTTTGTTTTTCAATTCTATGTAAAGAGTTGCATTACTATATTACTTTTGGCCCATTTTTTTTCTAAAGTTTAGAATCTATAAATTAGATACTTTATTAGAATATCAGATAATTATCTGTCAGTGAATACCCCGTCAAAATCGGTCCAGCCGTTTCGGAGATTACCCATAATAATAAGACAAACATTTAATAAAATATATTTTTGTTTGTTATGAGTACCGTATATAATTTCATTTGCATTTGTTTAAAAGCAATTATTTGATATTACAAACAGGCATTTCAATTTTATTTATTTGTAAGATTGGAAACCCACCCGTAAAAATAGATGTCTTAAAAAGTTATCTGTTTGGTTTTCCATTTAAGAGTAGTTTACGGTAGATCTATGTAGTGGATAGAATAGAAATATAGTGTCATTTATAGTTGACAGTATATCGTCAGTTTGTGATAAATTTCAAAATAGTTAAATATAAAAACCAGGTTGCATTAAAGACTGATAAATAGCTACTCGTAACCTAAAATCTAACTTCATATCTAATAAACCTCCATTCTGCCAACAGAAAAGAGTTGGTTCGAGACAGGCGGGCTCCCCGCGGGCACCACCGCCGAGGGAGCGGCCGAGGCGCCGGCGCCGGCGCCCGCGGTGACGCCGTCGGCGGCCGCGTCGGCGCCGGCGCACCACGCCTGCGCGCTGTGCGGGGACGCCTTCCAGCAGTTCTACAACGAGGACAAGGAGGAGTGGCATCTCCGGAACTCCGTCAAGCATGATGAGGATTTCTATCATCCAGCTTGCTTTGATGATTTTAAGGTGAGTGTCTTTAGAAGTGTGTATTTTAGGGTATATTTCTTCTACTAGTCTTTTAATCGCCTCACCAAATAAATTCAAATTTAAATCAGATATTTTTATCAAATTATAAGTCAAGTAAACTTTCTTAAAATTAGTCAAATTAGCTCATAATAATTCGTTTTATATCAGTATCAATTTGGAGAAATAAAACATTTTGTTTCGTAAATTTATAAAAAAAAGAAAATGCCTGAGTTCTCTTAACCAATTAGTTTATTTCTTAAGGCACAGGAAATTTATCTAAGAAGAAAGTTAAACAGTTTATACTACTCATAATTATTAATAAATTTTGCTGTCTTATTGCTCTTTAATCACTACTTAAACATAAATTAACATAACCTCTCTCCCACCCAGGCGTCTCTAAACAAAGTAGAAGAGGCACCACCGTCACAAGAGTCGTCCGACGACGTGACGGCCATAGAGAAGCCAGAGGAAGAAGCCATAGAGATCAAGGACGTGGAGGATGATCCGGCCGAGCAGTCCGACAATGAGTCTGTGGTCGAGGTCGTGGAGGAAGCCAATGACTTGGATCCCGTTGAAGTGAGTATCATCTTAACTCTATAGAATGCGATTATCTATAAGTTCAAGTCAACTACAACATTCAGTCAGTTTAAGTTATCTTTTTTTTTTCTTTTAAAACACTAGCTTTTGCATAAACCTTTGGTTTGGATGACAAAGCACATCAAAAGTCACATTATTCTAAATCCAATATAGTCCACTCCCAAAGATGGCGGACCAATTATTTCTACACACCCTTATGCTATATAGGTATACAACAAATGAAAGGGTTCTTGTTGAGCGTAAATTAATGTTTTTAATTCTTCAGATTGATGAAGAAGGCGAAGAAGATGATGTGGTCTTCAAAGCGGAACCTGTTGAAGAGGTGGTGGTGGACGATGATTGTGACACGGACGACGAGACTACCGCTGAACGCAAGGAGAGGGACCGCCTTGCAGACATAGACTTCAGCAAAATCAAGGTCAAGCAGGAGCCTGTCGATCCTGGTGAGTTCATGTTCTTATATTGTTAACTAGCGGCCCGCCCCGGCTACCCCGTGACAAATTATACACAAAAACCTTCCTCGTTTCTCACTCTTTCTATTGGTGAAAACTGCATGAAAATCCGTTCAGTAGTTTTTGAGATTATCGCGTACAAACGCGGCGGGGGACTTAGATTTATACTATGTAGTGATAATTTTCTTTTTGTTTTGTCCGTTTTTAGCTCTTTTTCTTTCTTCTTCTTTCTGTATTGTACTGTACTACCAAAATTCATCATAATTAGTCAATGGTTTAGGCGTGAAGACGTAACAGAGTTTTAACGGATTATATTAGAAGGGACCTACCAAAACCTACATGCAAGTACATAAAATAAAATAAATAAAAATACCCTTTTATTTCCACTACATACATTACTGTAATGTTTCATCAAAATCCGTTCAGTAGTTTTCCGTGAAACAGTACCAAACATCCCTATATTTGCACAAACTACCGCGGTTATAATACATAGTAGTACGTAGAATAAGCATTAGGTTCTTAAAATCATCATCATCAGCCATTTAATGTTCCCACGGCTGGGACACAAGTCTCCTCTCTGTGAGAGAGAATGGGCCGTAATCCATGTCTTCGAATTTTTGGTTCTAGGACATGGCGGTTTCCTCACGATGTTTTCCTTTACCGTTTTTAGAGCAGTGGTGATGAAATAATTAACACAAAGTAAAGCGCGCTTGCCTGGGTTCGAACCCAACAACTTGTAAGTCGCGGCCATGTCGAGAGTTCAGAACCGTAGTACTTTTCGTTACTGCAATGTTATTCAGTTGCCAGTCAAGGATGTTGTACTGGAGATTCTGTCATAACCATCCTTATTCGTTCTCCTTGTTTTTTTTGCGTTTGACCACTATCTCACCTGATGGTAAGCGATATGTGGTCGACAGTGACTACACACTACATTTGACTAGAAGTAATTTGTGCATACATACTTCTTTTGCTTTCAAAACCTAAGCAATCCTGACTGACTCCTAGGCCATAATTTAAACAAATTTTTGACCAATGTATCCTTGTTCACAGACGACGAACCAGTCGTAACAGCCGAAGAAGAGACAGTCCAGGCAGCGCGCATAGACAACACACACGCCACAGTAGAGTCATCTATCGACGGCAACCTGCAACTAGACGCGGCCAACGCTCCCGCCACCACCATCCCCGTCGGGGGGATCCGCATCAACATCTCCAAGTCACTCCCAGTACCGAGCTTCGTCAACAACCAAGAGGACAGGGTGTTAGAAGATGTCAGCGCTGACGATGAGCCCTTGCCACCTGGAGAGGAACCTGAGCTTGAGTATACCTTGAAGCCAGGGTTGGAAGAGGTTCAGTTCAGCAGGCAACCACCAATCAATAAAGGCAGTGAGCTGTCAGGCTTGTGCTCTATTATGTAATTTACAGCTTGTTTAGACGTCTCCAGTCTTTAGTAGAGTGCAATGATGTTTGTAAATGTTACTAACTAGTATTTCGGTTAGTGATTAAATTGGTTGTATGCACGGTTGGTGTTACTAAATTTTAGTATTCAATTCACTAAAGACTGGAAACGTGTGATTGAGCATGTTAGGTTGGTTTTTAGTAAAACCAACTAATTTACAGGAATGTATGGCATGTTTTAGGTTTTATAAGAACGTTTAACGCTGATCCATAGACTGAATATAATTATGTGTAAAAACAATTTTAGCTTAAATAAAAACCTGGATAGGAAGACGCGCAATAAGTAGATTTAAATGTATTATTTGTTACATTGGTATCGACAAATAAAATTCTATGTTAATATCAACCAAGTGAGTGTGTTAGTTGGTTTGTTGTAAACCTAAACTTATGTAAAAGGGTGATCTCTGGAAGTACTAGGCCACTAAGTGTACTTTTTATCCGAGATAAAGTTACCATAGTTTCTGCAGAATATGCTACGTGAGCGAAGCCACGGGATAATGCCAGTTATTTAGATATTATATGTAACTTGTTGGTTCTAATTTCCTACTACAGTACGTTGGGGTAATATAGATATGTATTTTGCATTCATTGTTGAACAAAATAAAGGGTTGGTCTGATTGAAGTATGTCAATGTTAGTCTATGGCCTAAATATAGTTGTCTTTGGGTTTGGGTGCACATGTGTTTATAAATGCACCAATAATACAGGGAATAACCCTAGGGCAACATTAAAATATCTTATAAATTCTCCTAAGATTTGTACTGCCAACAATGGATGCATTTTAAAAGTCATCTACCCCTTATTGTCGACGCAAAACTAACGAAGGCTGTCAGTCTTATTACTAGTAAGTTCTTGTTGATTTTAACCTTATTTCTAAGAGTATAAAGTCTATTTTTGTCATTGAAAACTGTTATAGTTTTCGTCAGTTTTGCGCTACGTCCTTTGAGATTGAAGAGGCTCACAAATGTATTTGTATAAGTTTCTGGTTAATGCATCACGTAAATGATTGTATATAAAGATTTAATTAGTTACTTCAAATTGCTATTTTTATGTAGCCAAATGTAATGGAACGGGGTTTCATTGTAACTTGTGGGATTAATGTGGAAAGGTATTATAAAATATCATTGAATTTTTAAGTTACTAAAACTTATATATAAAACTGCCACTTATAAATGTAACTGTAACTTCCTATATCTCAGTATATAAACTTAATATATACTTGTATTGTTAGAGAGAGAGAGTTTTGTCAACCTTCCATAAGCCGAGAATTGTTAAAACGAAATGTGATATTAAACTTAAGAAAACGAGTGCGCGTTTTGTTTGACGAATTAAAAGTGTATATCATGTAGTGTAATGTAAATATTTGGTCAACTTGTATATGTATATACATATTTAGCTGTATTTGTAAGGGTACAAATTGTTACTGCGTTTGTATGAATTTGAATGATTGAAGAATGTGTAAATATTTAATTATAGAGAATCTCTGCGTTCGAAAGATTTTTATTTCCCTAAGATACTTTTTTCTTTGCCACATCAGTGGCCATTTCCTTTAATTTAAAAAATCTTTAAAAAATTACTACAAAAATAATATTGATGATTTGAAAAATGGTGTTAGGTTAATTATTAATTTACTTTAATGGGAATCGGAAAGCACTTTAATCTTTTCTCAATCAACTTTCCCTTCACTATCATAAAGGATGAAACTTTGATCACGATGATTTGTTTGTTTAGTTTACAATTTGTAAATAAATGTTTACATCAACTTTATTTTGTCTTTACTTTTATCAACCCTCTTATCCTGAGTCCTCTGAAACATTTTAACAATATTATGAAAAACACACACACACTACACTATAATAAAAGCGAAAGCAGGGAATGTTATTGAGCAAGTATATTCAGGGTGAAAAGTTGGTATCTGCGGCTTGGTGAGAAAACACCGAGAATTCGCAAACACCCCCTCTTTCTATCTAATACCTTTAAACGAGCATAAAACTGTATACATATATAATCTGAACATCGAGTATGAATGGAATAAGAGCAGAAGATAGGTGCTTACTGAGTGAAGAATGTAAGGTCTTGGAACGCTGGAAGGGATATTTTGAAAGTTTATTTAGTTGTCAGGATAGTGTGCAAGGAGTGGGTAACTGGGCAGGGGCCAGTTGTCAAGACTCAAACTCGGACGAAGAGCAAAAGCATGAGAATGAAATAGGAATGGATGAGATTATAAAAGCACTGAGTGGGATGAAGATTGGTAAAGCTGCAGGGTAAGACCGAGTATCTGTTGAAATGCTGAAGGGCGGTGACGAGATGGTAGCAAGCCTGTTGTGCCGGATCTTTAATACGTGTTGGAGATATTGCCGCGTGCCGTATGACTGGTGCATGGCTGTAATCGTACCACTAATGGGAAAAGGCTCACAGCAGGAGTGTAAAAACTACCGCGGCATTAGTCTTTTGACTGTTGTCGGCAAATTATATGCGAAAGTTTTAATAAATAGAGTGGTGGCAAGCAGGATTTAGAGAGGGAATGGGCTGTATGGATCAGATCTTCTCCATGAGGAGCATAGCTGAAAAACATCTGGCAAAGCACAAAAACGTCTACTGTGCTTTCGTGGACTTGGAGAAGGCATAATGACAGTGTGTGGAGGGATGAACTGTGGTCGACGCTATCCGGGTACGGTGTGGACTGGCGCTTGGTACGAGCACTGAAATCTCTAAGGGATTCCAGTGCTTGTGTTAGGATTAATGAGGCGTATACGAACTGGTTTTCCATTTCAAGGGGTGTTAGACAGGGCTGTGTAGCGTTACCGTGGCTGTTCAACTTATACATGAATACTTGTTTGATAGGTTTGAAAGAGCATGAGTGCGGATTGAGGATGAATGAGTTGCCTGTCAAATGCCTTCTCTATGCAGATGATCAAGTTCTACTTGCATCGTCAGCAGAACAGTTGCAAGACATGGTGACTGTGATGAATGAAGCTTTTAAGTTAAAAGGGATGAGTATAAATGTGAACAAGACTAAGGTAATGGTGTTTGAAAGAGAAGACGATGTATCGAAGTGTGAAGTGAAAATAAATGATAAGAGTGTGGAGCAAGTGAACGAATTTGTTTATCTGGGAAGTATGTTCACAAGGGATGGAAAGATTGAAGAGGATGTATCAAGGAAAGTGAATACAGGGAATAAAGTGAATGGTGCTATACATGCAGTTGTGACCAGCAAGTCGATGTCTCCGAAAGTTCGACTCGCCGTACACAACAGCGTGCTAGTGCCTACACTTGTATGGAAGTGAAGGTTGGGTATGGCAAAAAAGATATGAAAGTAGGATTAATGCAGTAGAAATGCGCTCCTTGCGGAGTATGTTTGGTGTAACTTTAAATGATAGATTGAGGAATGAGGTAATAAGACAACGTTGTGGTTTAAAAGGAGATGTAGTGACTAAAATTGAAAAGAGTATGTTAAGATCGTTTGGCCATGTTGAGAGGACGAATGAAAGGCGACTAACGAAAGGTATTTACAAGGCAGAGAATGGAAACGCCGGGAGGGGACGCCCTAGAAAGACATACATGGACCCTGATAGGTGATGTTCTTCAGAAAGGCCAAGTGCGCAGTACCCATAACCGGCGTGTGTGTATGACTAGATGTATGAATGTGTGTGAAGCAAAAGAAGTATGTAAGGATCGTAGCAGGTGGCGTTCTGTAGTTTCTGCCTACCCCATGGGAAAAAGGCGTGAGTTTATGTATGTATGAATCTCGGAAACTGCTCCAACAATTTGCATGAAATTTAGTAAGTATGCAGGAGGTTTCGGGGGTGATAAATCCCTTGCCGACTCGTAGTCACACCAGCATGACAAACAGGATTAGGTTTTATTTTTAGAAAACGTCGTTTTCTCTATTTTCATCCGAGCTGAGCTCGGTCGCCCAGGTACTAACATTAAAAGGATGTACAGTAGTCACAGCGGGTCTTTGTGTGTCTCTGAAGTAGGCTCTGCGAACCATTACGCAAGAAACAGTTTGTCATCGAGTATACTGCATACAGAAAAGCGAGATAGTACTACAACAACAAGCTGGGGAGAGTCTCTCCAGATCGGCCACCTAACAACCCTTCTAACTTTTGAACCAGTGACCGATTAAATCTGATATTTGACGACTAATTAGTGACTAAATATTTGTGTTTACAAAATTAAAATCCCTGATGGTGGCCAAGCCAGAGTCCGCCACACCTAGTCATAAATAAATATATATACTCTGTGGATAGGACGATGCGACAAACTTATGAGGGTGAAAGAGGCAGTTATTCAATGCTAACTTCTACTTCAACATTGACACAAAAATTGCAACTGCACAGGATCTTGAAGCCAACTTCAGAGACACAAAGATCCACTGTCTGTGACTACTGCAAAGTTTGGGACTTTGGGTAAAGCTTTGATCATCCAATTTTAAAATCTCACTTTAAAAAATCTGCTCTATTGCTGAATGTCATAAGATACTTAAAAAAAGCTGGTCAAGAAACAAATAATACAGACAAATGAATAACAATCGATTTTAATTTTATAAACAAACTGAGCTAATACTACAATTACTATCAGTGATCATAAATACAAACTTAGTTTATCCTACAGTATACCAATCATGCACTTAACACATATGTACAAAACAATATTATCTTCATAATCTTGTTATGTTAGTTTCCCCAACACATAACTTTTAACATTGCACACTTTATTATAACACAGTTATAACAGTGGCCTTAGTGCAAGTTGTACACTTGATTGTGTTTAAGTACAGTCAAACAAACAGGGTGAGTAGGAACGCAGGGGTGAAACAAAACTGAAGGGAATTTTCACGTTATTTAAAAATGGTTTGTATGTACTCCAATATAATAAAAAAAAATATGCTTTGTTTGAAACCAATAAAGTGGTATCACAGTTAAAATTCCCTTCAAAGTTTTGTTTATTTTCACCCATGCATTCCTATTCACCCCCTTTGACGGAACACTTTAATTTGTATTGAAATCGTTGGATACATGCTGTCTGGAGACAATAGAGTGAAACACAACTATTACATACGATTTGACTTAAGCAAACATTTACGTTAACTGATCAAGTGAGTATAAAAACTTGGACTAGGCTCTCAGGACAACATCATACACCTACATATCGCAATTATGTGGCCACCTAGGAAAAGGTAGAGTATCCTTGATATTATTAACATTACAGATGACCTGTAGTAACCTCTCTAATCCAAGGCCATACCCTCCAGTGGGTATATTGCCAAACTTCCTCAGCTCTAGGTACCAATTCAATCTTTCTGATGGTAGTTTTGACTTGAGCTTCTCAAAGTTGTCTTCTCTGAGGCTTCCGCCGACGACTTCTCCTGTGATGGGTGTAAGAAGGTCCAAGGCATCAACCTGAAATAAATAATTCAGTTAAATAACTATAATCATTATTATAATGGCTCCTATACATAGTCTCTTCCTAAAAAACCAGCCAGAGAAAGGTTTGTGCATAGTGATTATTATTTTTGTCTGGTGATATTTTTATACTGCCAATCCTCTTTATTGATTAAATTACAAAATCTATAGTAACAGCTCAACAAAAATCTATCAAAAGTATGAGATGCCAACCTTTGTGCTATCTTCAGAACATTCCTTCATATAAAAGGACTTCATATCCTTAGGCCATTTGACTACAAAAACAGGCACACCATTGCAGTGTTCCACTAGGGTCAACTCCTGTTCCTTATTAATACCCTCATCTGTTAGTGTTGAGCTTTTCTTCTGCAGAATCTGTCTAGCTTCATCATAAGTTAGTGTTATAAACTCCTTTGTGATCCAAGAAGGAGCTTTGTTCTCCTTGTCAATCAAAAATAGATCAGCCTCATTAGTGTTTCTCGTCTCAATAAAAACATACTTCAATAAGTCCTCTATAGCTCCTTGTAATTGGTCTAGGGTTTCACAGAATGCTAACTCAGCTTCTAGCATATAGAATTCTGATAAATGCAGTCTTGATCTGGAGTTTTCTGCTCTGAAGGTTGGACCAAATGTGTAGACATTGCCCATTCCTCTACAAACGGCTTCTAGATGCAACTGGCCAGATACTGTTAGGAATGTTTTAGAGCCAAAGTACACAGAATCTCTGTCCTTACTCTCCTGCATCATTGCCTTGACTGTCTCCTCATTATCTGGCTGTATTTTGAATACTTCCCCAGCGCCTTCGCAGTCATTTGATGTTAGTATAGGAGTGTGAATATTGGTGTAGTTATTTGCAGCAAAGAAATCGTAAATGTGCTTAGTTACAGCACTTCGTATTCGTAAAATGGCAGAAGTATAGTTGGTTCTGGAACGTAAATGCAAGTATTGACGTGTATATTCTGGTGGATGTGTCGTTCTAGGATTAAATGGGTAACCATCCAGTACAACACAGGTTCCTAAAACTTTAAGATCGTCAGCGACGAGTTCTAACTGTCCTCTCGGGCTTTTGGACAGTTTTCCAGTAATATGTACCGAGGAACCATAAGTTAACGAGTCTGTTGTAAGGTTTTTCGGAATAACTATCTGCAGTTTCTGTGCACAAGATCCATCGCTCACGTCGGCGAATATAAGATCTTTCTGTTTCCGCAAATTCTTCACCCAGCCCTAAAAAAACAAGAAGAAACTTAGTTTTACAACTCTTTCATTCTTTTTATAGATTTTTTATAGAAAAATTGTTACCTTTATTTCGATAACATTGCCGACATTCGGCTTCTCTAAAATAGCGGCTATGACGCTGTATTTCCTTAAAATCTCATTACTTCTAATAAAGCTTTTCAGTTTACTGTAGTAACAACTTCTGTACATCATAGTATATAATTATATTTTTCGGCTAAATAAATAGATCGTTTTTTGGTTATTAAATTAATAACAACAGCTGTGCAGTGTGACGTGACAACTGATGAACTGACAGCTAGAGTCTGGCAAACGAATGTAGAGACTGAAAAAGCGCGGCAAATTTAAGAAATCTCGGCATAGCAACCCCAAAACTAGTATGAAATACTTGGAATAACCTAATTTGATACTTTAGAATTAATTATAAATAATTCTAAAGTATCAGATTAGGTTATTCCACTAAACTGTAAACACTAGCAGCCACAAAAATCTATATTATCTGTTTAACCGACTTTCCAAAAAGGACTTTCTCAATTCGGATGTCAAGGGTTCTATCTTTTGGTGACAAGTTAGCATCTTGTGCTTTCTTATAATCGAGCGGATCCAACCTCACATTTCTAGTTCTAGTGCGAGATTGTACGTACTGGTCAGTACTTGATATTCCTTTAGCAGATTCTTCGTATTTGTCAAACTCGTCTCTTTTGGATTCAACAAATAATTTCAGTAATTTCATTGCATGCATTGCAGACTCAGTCATCTTCGGGGCCTGCAAGATCTTGTTGGTAGCGTTAAGTTTTTTTTAAATTAATACAATTCATGTGGGAGGCCACTCTCTTGTGGAGGCCCCGGGCAGTTGCCCCCGATAGAGCATACAGCAAATGCTTTAAGCAGCAATTAATGCGTCCATACATTTATCTGTATTGTACGCTCATACGAGAAGAATTTGCTTCTCGGCGCAATTTGCTGCGTGACAGCACGCCCGCCGCATGTAAGAGATTAAACACCTTCATTATTTGAGGCGCGGAAGAAAAATTAAAGACGATTTGGAATTTGGAATGTGTGCTCTGTGTCAACCAAATGCAATATTTTTTGGAAAGTACTTTGTAGCCTCCACGTAGCATCCTAAAGTAAGACTGATAAGAATTGTATTTTATTAATAAAGTTGAGTTTTTTTTTAGATTATTTTTAAACTTTTCTGGAGCAATTACTAATTCTTTGGCTATTTTGAAATTGCCAAAATTTTCGCGCGCAGTGCGACAAACGCATCGCTGCGGTGCCGCAGCAATCCCGCGTCAAACGTCTAATTTCTTTTACTGAAAGATTGCATGCATACGATGCTGTACGTTCAAAATTTGGATTTCTTAATCACTTAGAGTAGATGGATGCTGCAGCAGATGAATTAGTAATAGTTTACAAAGACGGTTTAGAACCTAGTCTTGGTAATGAGTTGATTCAATTTGTACCTATGATTAACTTAAACAAAATAGACTATAAAAACACGTTAACCAAGGAGCTGTTCTATTGTCAAATTTTTGAAAATCAAAACAGAGCTATATTCCCAAACATCGAAATCACACTGCGAATGTACTTGGTTTTGATGGTGTCAAATTGTACTGGAGAGCGCTCATTTTCAAAAATGAAAATTATATTAATAGGCTAAGAACTACGGTGGGACAAAACTGCCTATCAAAGTTATCCCTACTTAGCATTGAAAGTGATTTACTGCGGGAGCTGGATTTCAGCGAAATCATAAAAGAATTTTTGTTGACAAAAACTCGAGAGGTGCCATTTACATGAGAGGCTTTAATTTAAAGATTATTTAATTTGTATGACTTGATTTGTGATTGCCCGTTCTATCTTTTTGTGTCAAACGATTATATAAATTAATTAATGAAACACTTGCAAATAAAATATTATTTAACCTATTTGAAAAATAATTAGGGGCCTCCACTGCCTTGTTGCCCCAGGGCTACCACACCTCTCAATCCGACCCTGGCTGCTCTGCAGTGCGGCCTGGCTCAGTAGTTCTGCTGTCGTGCGTGCGCGGCAGCGGCGCGGCGGCGTTGCACCGCACTCTTAGTGTATAAATTGTATGGAAATGAAAATCAACCAGACGTGCGCAGCAGTACTACAAACGCACCGCTGCGGCCCCGCACCAAACGTCTAAAATGTAAGAACCCCAAATGACAATTTTTTTTTTCACCATTGTCGTAAAATATCGGTTTTCCCAACTCGTTTAAGCGTTGCGTAGCTGGCAAGTTTTTCTATCTGTCTCTCTGTCTGTCTGTCAACGTCATTCGGCAAATCATGCATGTTCGATTTGTTGCGTTGTGAGCATTTTGTGAAATTTAATTTAAATATTATATTTATCTGTTTTAAGTAATTAGTGTAGAACGTAAGTATGCCACAAAAATAATTTCCTACATTTTTTTTCATTTTTCTATGAGAACTATGATGACACTATTATAGTACTATTGTAATAATTTTGTTAATAATTGATGATTGAAACTGGTTTTCCGAGTTATTGCGTCCTTGGTCGTCGCGTTATGTTAATACGGACTTAAGTGTCCTGAGGTATTACGCTATTTTTTATATTTTAAATTGAGTGAAGTGTCCAAAAATTTCATGCATGGCCTACTGTTCCACTTTTTTTCCTCAAAAAAGTCTTTATAATGGCACTTTCTACTTTGTGTCGTGGTCACGTAAACGCATTAAGTCTGCGTTTAATTGTAGTTTCGATGCTTCACTGTAGCCAATATGTGAATGTGTACTGAACTGTATCTTTTTTATCTATTGTTATCAGATAAAATGAGTCTGAGTGAAACTACTAGTCTTTCATGAATTTCATAACTTCTTGATAGTGACACTGCAACTTTGTGGTTACTATTTTCCTTATACCTACGTTTTATGATGAGTTTTAAAGTTGTAGATATGCTTCTTTGTCTTTAATCCATTCAATTAAAACAGGTTACTTTGTGACATGCAAGTACTGGATAGGTTATAAAAGTTCATCATGGTACATAACAAACTGTTGCATGCATTTTCAAAACAATGCATTTCAAAAAGGTTCAACTAACTTAATCAAGAAGTTTCAGTATCAAAAGAATTTCAGTCAAAGATTGTCTATGTAATGAAGATGGTCCTAAAAAAAATTGAGAAAAAGTTGATTTAACTTTTACTTAATTTCTTATTTATTTTACAGAAAATGGCAGAAACAGAACCTCAAGCCGGAGATGCAGGTCCACCCAAGGGGATGCCCGCCCTGAAAGCACATGTAAACGCCAACAAAATTGATGTAGCCCTATGGGCCATCAGAGTACTGACTGTGCTGTTTACTATAGGATACATACTGCCTTTGTTTAACAAGTAAGTGGAAGTTGCACATAAGTATGAATAAGATAATCTGTAGTAACATCTTCTAACATAGCACCAGCTTGGTCAGTTAAAGTTTTAATATATCAGAAAACATATTCAATGTGACATTATCTAAATCTTTAATAAACAAAGAATAAAGCATTTGTTTCATCTTGGCAAGGTTATTGTAAATTAATTGTGTTATTTTTATAACAATGGATGTTCAGGTGTAAGGTTTCTGCATATTCAGTTAAATCAAGGTTGCCTTTGTCAGTAATTGAGACAATGCAGATTAAAATAACACTGAGGGCAATGACCTCAATCTCCTCTTTAGGAACATGTAGAAAGAGTATGCAATAAGCTTGATAGGTTTGTGTATGCTCTTCGCAAGTTAAGACTAGTGTCCAGTAGAGAAACTGTCCTAAGTGCTTATCATGGATATGTCTCATCGGTATTGCGTTACGGCCTAGTCATATGGGGTAATTCAGTGGATGTGGAAAGAGCATTCATAGTGCAAAAGAAATGTGTCAGAGCCATGAGTGGAGCAGATTATTTGGACCATTGCAGGCCATTATTTAAGGACTTAAAAATTCTCCCACTACCATGTCTGTATATTTTTGAAGTTTGTCTATTTGTAAAAAAAAACCGTCATTTATTTCCATTGAATGAACAAGTCTCTGAAAGACTGAACAAAAAACATGCCGGGAAATTACTAGTGCCTGCTCAGAGATTGCAGTTATACAGTAGAAATGCCAGTTGCATGACAATTAAAATTTATAATAAATTACCACCTGCCCTGAGAATGCTACCAATTAATAAATTTAAATGTAAAATGTTTGCTTGGCTCTTAGACATGTGTTTTTATTCCGTTAATGAATTTTTAAATCATACATTTTGATATTATAATTAAAATCTTAATAATGATATTAGTATTTTGACATTATTATGAATTCTTTAACATTGTAATTTTGTTTTTTTTTTAAATTATTTGTATTTTTTTTTTTGTTTTTGACGCTATGATTGATATTTTGACATGATGATTTTTTTTTTGACATTTTTGATAAATTTTTTTGACATTGTGATTAATTTTATTGATATTATGATTTATTTTTGGTTATTGATATGATTTATATAATGGTCTTATAGTGTAAGTTTTGATTTGCATGTAGCTAGTTCATTATTTAATATTTCTACACCACGCAATGGTAGTATGTGTGAAACAATTTTAAATGTAAGATCTCAATGTACCATATACTGAGAAATAAATATTTACTTTACTTTACTTTACTTTAGTAAATTAACAGTTTTCCAGAGTCCGTTTTCAGAGCATGTAATCTATCCTCTATTTTATGTACTTTATTACCTAGATAACAAAAATATTTAGCTTAAATTATAGTATGTTTAAACAACACATTACTACTCAAAGTCTTAATGTATTGTTTGTTTATGATAGTGTAGGCTCATTTACAAAATATATAATTCAACATGCCTATTTAATGGTGGGAACCAGAACTAAACCTGATAAGTAATCTTTGAGATAACATACCAAGACTTCAAGAGTGGGATTTGCTTGTGATATGCAGTGATACATAATCCATAATTACTTGATATATAAGTCTTAAGTCCTTTTGAATGAAGTCCCATGCCAGTTCTTTAGCATTTTGTAGCAATAACACTTACGCCGGGAGCAACAAACACTGCGTCACCGAATGGTGTTGCCGTGGCTGAATTCTGGGCCAACCACAATATTTAGATTTTTATATTTGCCATCGACACGCTAAGAGGAAGAAGTTCTTTAGCATAGAATGAGGAGAAACTATCAGTTGGAACCTGCACCTGACTATTGATCTATACTAATATTATAAAGAGGAAAGATTTGTATTTTTGTATGTAATGAATAAACTTAAAAACTACTGGACCAATTTAAAAAGTTCTTTCTCCTTTGGGAAGATACACTATCCCCGGGTGACATAGGCTACCTTTTATCCCTGTATTCCCATGGGAACGGGAACTAGACAGGTGAAACCGCGAGGCGTCCACTAGTACTTTAAAAGTTCCCATGTGTAATGGCTCCTTTATAAGTACTCACATATGATGTTTCACTTTAAGTGGGGCAACTACTAACATAGAATATTATTTATGTTGTTTGCCAATAACTTAAAAACTTTTGTTTGTTCACTAATCTTATTAATTCTCAATAAGGCAAAAGGAAACCTTGAAACACATTTAGCTACTTCAATAAAATACACACATGCATTGCCTAGTAATGACTACAAAATGATTTGTTTAGTATGTAACTCCGAAAAAAAAAATATTAACCCTGAGTCAAGTGTTTGTTATCATACTCATCATTGATCAATGATTCAATCTTTAATATTTTATTTTGAAAATGGCCTTAAAGATGTTTTTACTTATCAATAGCGTATATTTACAAGTGACAATTTTCTAGGTATTTTTCATTTTTTGGCAACGACACTACCAGCCGCACTACCAGTAGTGTCGTTGCAAATGAACGACACTACCAAGCCTTTTTTGGAATAAATTGTACAGTCAACACAGCAAAGTTCAGAAATTTGATAATAACAAATTACCGTTACAGGTTACATTATTGTTTGATTATATGTGGGTGTCCAAACAATAAGGATCCAGTTCTCATGCAAGTACAGTTATGCACGTAACTTGGTAAAACAATCGTCACTTGCGCACAAGTAGTTTTTTAGGTCTCTTTGGTTATAAAACGGGATGCTGCTAACAAAATTTCCTACTGCGCAGCCATTGTATTGTAGCCAACTTCAGGGCGGCCAAGAAGTTTGGCGAGAACTTTAGCACCGTTCCGAGCGCGCGTTTGGTTGGTCAATCGACCCTTCGCAGTTCGCTCCCGAATACACTTGCATGCATTAAAATTGTACCCTTTGTATTTTTGTAATGCCACGAACAAATATCGGTAAAACATTAATTTCATGCCAGTGGCAGTGGTAACAATTTTACGAAACGATAGTGACGATAACTAGTTTTTTTATATAAATATTTCCTAGATTTTCTTAACCTTTAACTTTAATATTATATTTATTACACCTAATAAACTTCACGAATTCCTCTCCTTTCTTAAACTTTCGTCTAAACAGACATGTTTAAAAATAAATTTTGACAATTTTTTTTATACTCCCCACTATGCCAAAACCTTGCCAAGTTACGTGCCGGGGACTGTATTTTAACAGAGTTAGGAAGTCTAAACATGCAGTTCGCCCTGGCTGGAGCCTCTAGTTTAGTCTCCACAGGATCGCCTGGTTAAGCAGTAGCCAATCACTTTGATTGAGCTGCGAGACGACACTCAAAAAATAAACAAGCTGTTCCTTGCTTTGTTTTATTTCTATGAGAACTTGTTATTATGAGTCTGTCAAATGTAAACTAAAAACAGTATTTATCTACTTGACTTTGTCTTTTCTTATTCTTTAGTAAACCAAAGTCAATGACATTGAATACACAGATTGAGTTTAAGGATAACATCTTAGTTCTTTTATATAGCTGGCATAAAAGGCCACAAGAAATAACAAAATAACATTTTGTAGGTACTGATTTTTTAAAGTATTATTCACGTTTTTTGATTATCACAATTTGTATTAAATGTAGATTTTATTTGCCGCATATCATTTGAGTAAGTTCTGTTTCAAATATACACAAAATAAGTAGATTGCAGCGCAGACTGCAACAATATTAATTAAAGACAGAAAGTCATTAAGTTAACTGATTTTAAACTATAGTTCATTTATTTATTAATCACAAAATCCAAAGCTCTTAATTATACCATATATACTTATTGTACCGCTATTAATTACAGCGAATTACCTATTAATGCCTAAGGCATTAAGTCCGCCTTTGTACTTGTACATAAAGTTTTAATAAATAAGCTAAGTATTTACAATTTATTAACATTACAATAAATTGCAACAAATAACAAAAACTCGTGTGCAAGTGGAACTTCTCTTGCACACTTCACACGAGTTGAGCTGTGTTTTGTTTTTTCATACGCAACTGCGTGTGAGTGTGTTATAGTATCTATTGAATAGTTGTCGGCACGTAACTTGGCAAGAGTCGTCGTTAGATGCGCACAAGTCGTCTTTTCGGTTACCAAGCGGGATGCGGGGAACGTTTAGCGCCGTTCCGAGCGCGCGATTGGTTGGTCAGGATCGACTAAGCCTGCAGCAGAAACTAGTGTAGTGTAAATGATTTGTGGAGGTCCTTATCTGGTCCTTCATAACCAGCTCAACTGGTTGCTCTAACCACGTGTCTTCACACAGCCCCGTATCAGCGTTCTACAAGGCGTTGCTGGCCAACGCCGCCACGTCAGCGCTGCGACTGCACCAGCGCATCCCGGCGCGCGAGATCTCCATCTCGCGGGAGTTCCTGGCGCGCTTCTTCCTGGAGGACAGCGCCCACTACCTGTTCTACTCGCTCATCTTCATGAACGTCGCGCCTAACTTGTGTATCCTTTTTGAACATGGTTGAATGAACAGGCTTCAAATAAAGAGGCCTTGAGAGTTTTATATTCATGGACCTGCCCTATGTATGAAGTATTTTATGCTTAGAAGTTTTATTATTACTGCAAACTGCGTTTCGGTTGTAACACTTGAAAAACGACTGTTGAAATTGTTACTATGGATATGTAGTTTATGGTATGGGATAAAAGTAACGTCAGATCAAAAGAAACCGGCAGCTTTTTGTTGCCAGAAAATGTAGTCCGAGTTGTGTCTGCCTGATACTACAATATATAATTTAAAAGAATGTACAACTACAAAGTGACTGGTCACATAATAGGTAGGTACAATATTTGTGGTGTTGTCAGAGGTCATGCAATATAAAATATGCCAAGAAAAATAAGTATCATAAGAACCTCCTTAAAAAGTCATTTAAATAACTTTTCTATTTTTGTTCATAAAAAGTATAAATGTACCGGTACCGATTTATCTCGTAGACTCGTAAGTTCATAACTTCATACAGTAGGTAACAGATATTTGTCATTTATTCACATTTGAGTGGTTTGCCGACGTCAAGGTGAGCCACTACGTCACCATCTTTATGTTATCTTTGCATTCTAATTACCTTTTATCGCGGCATTACGTAAAAAAAGTTAAATCAAAAAATCAAAAAAACCCGACTGCTTCAAACGCGAACTAAAAAGACGTAAACAAGGAAAAAATCATGCTGTGCAGTCGGAGGATACATAGTCGCGGACTGGCTGACCAAATCTGGTGTATCCTCCGCCTGCACAGCATGATTTTTTCCTTGTTTACGTCTTTTTAGTTCGCGTTTGAAGCAGTCGGGTTTTTTTGATTTTTTGATTTAACTTTTTTTATTTATAACTTTTTAGTTAAGTTTTTTCGAATTAGATACATTTAAACATATAAGTGTTATATATTTTTGAAATCACCCATTAAAACCCTTTATTTTTATACCCCACACGATGGGTTTGGAAGAAAAAAAAAATTTGGGCCCCCACAATATGGCACCCAAAAGCCGCCATTTTTCTATTATCCAATTTTAATGTAGCCTATGACACTCGCAGGATTAAGACGCATCGTTTGACGTATGAATCATCAAAATCGGCCAATGCGTTTGGTCTCTGGAACGCCACATAGGAACAAACATACATACATACATACATACATACATACATACATACATACATACATACATACATACATACATACATACATACATAGACTGATAAACACATTACCCTCCTTCGGCAGTCGGGTAAAAAGCTTTCCTTATTAAGACCTCTGACGTATGAACTTGGGTAATGTATTGACTATCTATTGTTTTACTAGAATGGTTTGGTTAAACGACTACAAAGAAAGAAGGTTATGTGTTCAACTAGCAACTCGCCTCGGCTTCGCAAGGGACACAAACCGACGTATTTCACATTGGACTGAGGGGATGGCACCTGAGGATATTCCACATACGGCACCCATCGATATTTTTCGCAGGTGCCATTAGTGGATCAATTTATTATTTAAAATTTTATTCCACCTTTGGCATCTATGGATCAGTATTACTAGTGTTGGAAAGTTTATTTCTGTGTGTGTATGTTCAACATCTAACAAAAAAAGCAAAACAGGAAGATATATATTTTTATCATGTTATTAAACTTTCTACTGATTTTAATCGATTTTTTTAGTTTGAATTCCTAAAAAAAATTAACGTCCCAACACTAGTAGCTACTGATCCATAGGTGCCAAATTGGAATAAAACTTTTAAATAATAAATTATTCCACTAATGGCACTTGCGAAAAATATCGATAGGTGCCGTATGTGGAATATGCTCAGGTGCCGTTAAAACGGGTGCCCAATGTGGAATACTTCCACAAACCTTCCGCGTCTATCTCTTTTTCTATCTTAAATACCGCATCAAAATTTGTCCTAACAAAATATTTATAAAAACAGTCTGAGGCAGATATCGACTTTGTTTTATACTATTTAGAGATGACAGTTTTTTACTTTTTTATTAATTATAGTTTGGGCACTCACACTTGATAAAAAGCGATGATGCAACCACTAGTAATTGAATTTCATGACTCACGCTTTTTATTCAATAGGTATTACAGTGTGGCTTGCTATTATTGCTGACACCGGAACACCTCTGTCAGATTAAAATAATGCATCTTCAAAGTGCAACAGGTGATTTGAATTTGCGGGTCCGTGCCCACTCGACCCGCTAAGACTCGACCAGAAGGATAATACCAGATGTTTTACTACCAATTCAATGCTATTTGTACAGTCGCATAACGGACCTAATGCGAGTCTTAGGTGCGAAAAGGGGTTCATCTATTCTATCCTAAGGTTAAGTACTTACTTGTTTAATTAATGATTTATTTATCACACTTTTCTGTCTGACTATACATCGAAGTTTTTACGCCTATCAAAACAGAAACATCCAGGTAAATACCTGAATAATTATTCGGGTCGAGACAAAGCGGGTCTAGTGGGCGCGGACCCGAGTTTGCGGCCTTTCGCTCGCTAGTCTAATGTCTTAGCCACTGGACTATTGTTCTGTAGATGTCGATTGGTACATTGAATTACTAAGTAACTATGTATTTATTTATGTACTCACAAAATACTTAATAGAGAAATGAATGAATATAGATAGAAGAGCACAAAGCTGGTACCTATTATTTTTATTAATCTTGACACATATTTTTCACATGTTCTCTTTGAGTCGACCTTCCACCTTTTGTCTAAAGTGGTACTTGGGAACAGGTTTCTTTTTAAATAGAATAAATTAATTAATTAAACTTATTTCGTTCCAAGATATTATCATGTCTGATTTAATTAGTAGATTAGCAACTGGAATATGTGACTACATAGTATTAGTATTTAATCTTCTCTTTTGAATGATGTTAAATCTTATAAGCCTATCTCCATTCGTTTGGTCAGATCATCTAAATGTTCGCTGTAAGACGTGCGACAGGACCGCCCATTGTACACTTGTTTTTACCCGACTGCCGAAGGAGGGTAATGTGTTTTTATAAATGTTTGTCCTTTACTTATTATGAGGTGTACAATAAAGTATATAGTAATAAATTAATCTCAGTAATACATAGGTATTGCATGCGCATACGCAAGTGAAACCTCAATTGTAGAACAAATCATTTAAAAAAAAACTGACTGCCCTTGTCAAATTATTATTATGTTACCCACGAGGTTGACTTGAAATGAATTTTGTTTAAAAAAATTAAGTAATTAACTTCAAATAGGTAATGTTATTACATACAATTTTATAAAAAAGGAACTAGCTGTTTATTTCGAATTTGTTTGTATATAAGTATTGAAAAAAAAGGCTTTTGTGATCACCCAAATTAATTAATAAATGCCGGAGATCAGATACGTTTCAAATATCCAAGCCAGTATATTGATGACTGGTAACCAGCAATTTTCAGTTCATTTTCATGTAGGAAGGGCAAGTTTCCCTGTCTCACAAATAGGATACTTAACAACCTCATCCAGAGAGTGTAGAGTGTCGCCAATCCTAGTTTTCGTCTCAGAGGACAAACAATGGCAAACATGACAAACATAATTACTTGATGTTTATGAGCTCTTAGTACCAATGACTGCTAGTATAATGTCAGCTAAAACTAACTCAGGAATGTTAATTAATTGGTGTAATCTATTTTTATGTACCATCTTCTTCCAAACATGATTCCTTGACCAACAACACAGTGATCCTGACGCCAATCTTCTTGTTCGCGCTCCTGCACGCCGCGTCCTACTCGCTCACCATTCTCGATGTAAGTACCACAAATATTACAATGTTCTATGGTTAATTGGTTACTTCCTCCTTTTCATAGTTTGTACGTGAAATGTAAGGGGACAATGAAAGTGACAGTTGATTTATAACGAGCTGATTGAACTATATACCTTAGTTAATTGTGTCATGCGAAAATGTTATGACCTGCAGTAAGAGACATAAATCTAACTAGATTACGCAAGTCTCTATCTGTATAAACACCAACCACTTTTTCATACACAATTTAAGAACAAATTAAAAACGTGACATTGCCATTTTCGAGAACTGGGTTGGGCACATAACTATAGTAAGGTACTTCCGATTCAACAAGATTATATTTAAGAGTAAGTTGCTGATGGATAATCCTGGCTTCAAAGTTGTGTCTATGCACATAGTCTCCGTTACCTAGACTAGAACAACCAGAGATAATGTGACGGATTGATTCCCCTGGCCGGTGTCAACCGTGCCGTCCTACACAATGTATTTCCAGTAGTTGTTCGTCATCATAACTTCGTCCATAATCGCAATCAGACCACGGACGCTAAGAGTTCTACATCGGGCCCATGTGGGACCCGATAGAAGCGTCCGTGAGGCTCCTTGATCTGCCATACCTCCCTGCGGTCATTAGTATCTAATACTGTAGGTTTGCGCCAGCTCTCGTTAGCCAAGGAGTCACATATCGATGCATACTCACGTCGGCTTTCTGGAAATATTCCCTAAGACTGCATATCTCGCGGTTGTGCAGGGTCTTAGGGGTTGTGCAGGGGTTTTAAATGAAAAAGCCTCGACCCCCGCACTTCCGTTGGATACACAATTTCATGACCGATGTCCGTGGGTGACCGCGGGTGTGGCATACGTGTGGACCCTCCTATCCAGGGCGTCAAGTTCTGTCTGAGTTCGAGTATGCCGAAAGTGTACATCAAGACCGGCATGACCCAGCCGTTGATGACAGCTGGTTTCAGCCTGATAAAATACTATTAAGTACTTTATTCAGGCGGCCAAAGAAGCGTTCCTTCAACGATTGTTTCACGCCATTAGCATTGATGCCTAGTGCTTCCGACATAACCAAAATACTTGTAACTTTCGGTTGAGGAAAGGGATCTAAGGTGTATGGAATCCGAGAGTTGTATTCCCATGGATTCCATATTCATTTCATCTCCCCTCGCTTTACATGCATGACTGCACATTTTTCCACACCAAATTCCATTCTGATGGCGTTACTGAAGGTTTCTGTTATGTTCAGTAGCTGCATCAGTTGCAAGTTGTTGGGGGCAAAGAGCTTCAGATCATCCATGTAAAGGATGTGTGATATGACCTGCAGCCTAATTGTGTAAGTGAATTCGGCAAAGGAAACAATCTGGTTCTTTCCCAAAAACACACACATACACAAAAAAGTTGAATGAAGATTCAACTTTTCTGCGGACCTCCTCTTCTCTCCAGCAGTGCACTGAGAGAGTTCAGGACTAAACAAAGCCACAGAGGACTCAGACTATCGCTCTGAAATATTCCACGCTCGATCCTAATAAGTTCGCTGTTCTCTTGAATCTGTCGACATTCTGGATAGCGAAGGACCGTCCTCCATGCCCTGCCGCATACACGGCATCAGGAATGTGTGCAACTAACATAAATTTTATACAACTCTAGCACCCTCATTAGCCATGTATGTGGCACTGAGTCATAGGCCTTCTTGTATGTTATCCAACATGTCGCCAGTTCCATTCGGCTTTCATTTTGAAGTTGAGCCTGTTAAATGCCAAGTAGGTCACCAAACATTACGTTGAAAGTTATCCCGTAATCGGAACAGTGTGAGTGTGTGACGTCTTGGGGCCGGTATTATATTACCTGCCTGTAGACGATATTATTGCTGCCGATATTGCCTGCGGTATTGTATAAATGCGTTATTAATAGCATACGACATTATTACAATTATCACTATAGCGACCAGACGTGAGACATATTTTTTTTGTCTTGAATGCTTAGAGTAGTACAATCTGAGATGTAATAATAGAATTTCATTTAATTAAAATTCTACTTTTTCTTAAACAACACATAACACATAAATAGTTTATTGGTGTGTTTATATATTTTTCTGTTTAATTGTATTTGCGTCATAAATCTTGAACAGAGCATGCAGCAGTTGACTTTGCATACAATCATACTCTCTTCTCGTAGGCCTTTATTTTTACAAGCTTTTAATTAATTTGCAATGTACGTATGTATGTAAGTGTGTTCGGGTCAAATCTTGCAACTGAATTTTAAAGCAGTTATCCTACACCGATTCAGATGGCATTTTGCATACACGTTTAGCTAAGTGACGTCATTCTAAATCTAATATGGCGGACGGCCCAAGATGGCGGTCTGTTATTTTTTGTGCGCTGCCATGATATTGGTATCAAACACAGACATAGGTATCAAATGAAAGGGTTTGCTGAAAAAAATGAATATTTCTTTATATTATTTCTTTTTTAATAAATTTATTTGGCATTTTTTTCTATATTTTGTTAAATTATGAAGATTGTCCAGCAACCCAATAACTGTATTGTGGAGGCAGCTAGGCTGTCACTCAATGTATTTAGGTGCATCCGACTGGACTGATAGCAGACCACAACAAATCTCAAAGACAGAAGTCACGGCACGATTATGATGTTAGGCACTGTCTTGTGACTTTTGTTATTATGAACATCCATTTGTATATTTTCAAATAAGTAATGAATTAGTTATTAATTTATTGCCATTCAACCTGGCAATGCTGCCAGTCTTTTGGTCACGCTCCCGGATGACAGCGATGTGGAGGAGTAGGTACTTCGATGTCTAGGTGTACCTTTCTTTTGTTTATAATGTTAGGTTAGGTTAGGTTTAGTATAATTTATAGTTCTCGCCAAACTTCTTGGCCGCCATTAAGTTGGCTACAATGGCTGCGCAGTAGTAACTCTCATACAATAACAGCACCGTTTCGTGCCTGGTGCATCGGAAAACCAACTTCAGGGCGGCCAAGAAAGGAGATTGCCCATACCCAGGCCCCTTATGAGGCATCGTGTCTGCGATTTCAATATTATACAAAAATAGTATTTATATTTTGTGTTATTTTCCATCCGTGTCCTTTACTTTATATGTACAGACAACAACAGACCAGCAGCCTAATTGTGTAAGTAAATTCGGCAACGGAAACAATCTGTTTCTTTCCCAAAAACACACACATACACAAAAAAGTTGAATAAAGATTGAACTTTTTTGAGTATGTGTGTGTTTTTGGGAAAGAAACAGATTGTTTCGTTTGCCGAATTTACTTACACAATTAGGCTGCAGGTTCCTACACTTGGACATTTGTATGCACCTTATTGCATTGTAATAAGGGTTCATTTCAAGAGCGCAAACATCGTTATATCTCGTGAACCCTGCAAAATAATTAAAAAATGTTTTCTAATTATGAATATAACATGTTTTTTTCTACAATATACGACCAAATTCATCAAGATACAACTATTTTTTCAAAGGGGCCCAAGTTCCCTTACAAAATGGGCATTCCCCTTTGGCGAGAACTATAGTTTAGTTTAGTTTTGTTTAGTGTTAAGTATGTACATATTTTGTCAATTGGAAATAATTTAAAAGGTACCTAAATGTCAACATTAAAATAATTACCACATTCAGTAATGAATTAGCCAAGAATATTATGAGTCTTATTCAGTACAAAACTCATAATCAAAGGATAATGAGCAGTATACGCATACGCTCTATCCCGTTTTCGTAATACGGGCTCAGTATTAAAGATAGCGAATTTAAGTTTCGATTAAATAGCATAATTATCATTGACTGACCACGATGAGAGTCCATCAATCAATGAATTAGTTGCGAATGAATTTGACCCGTTACTCGTTGAGCTAGACAAAGGCAACTCATCATGACACTAACATAATATGCAAGTAAACGTGAATCATCCGATATTTGTGTTGAATAGACAATTTAATGCAAATCAAATTGATTTGGTTTGCCGAAAATGGAAAACGAAAGTGGTAGGTATATTATTTCATGGTTCTTTCTTATATCACCAATCTACAAAGTACCGTTAACTAAGGAGCTATTAAACATGAAAAGACGTTATATTATGTTTAAATGACAGCATAAGCAAATAGCTAAATTTTAAAGATAGAAGACGACCTCCGTGGACTAGCATGACGAAAATCCTATTGGAGGAAGATCTGCCTGACCCTCAACCCAGGACAGATTGTACTGGCGACAGAAAATTAGGAGAGCAGGGCCTTACGTGGGATAGCTAGGAAGAAGAATTATAAATACCTAGATTGTATTGTCAATTTAATTGACTGACCGGCAGTGTCCAGCAACTCTATAACATAATACGAACTATGTAAGAAACGCTGATTTATTGGCCAGCTATGTATGAAGTAGTTAAATTCTGTCTTACGAGTACCATTTTCTTAGTAGACCAATTAGTACACTTTTCATTCTTGACCTTTGCTAGCTCGCTCAAGAGCCAACGATTAGAACTTGTGCAGCACAGATGTGGTTTGTACTGACACTCTAGTGAATATAATTAAAATGTAGGTAATAATGATAATTGCCATAAACGTATTTATGTTAGTATAATCTGTCTGTAGCTTAGCACATTCAAGTATTCTCGACGTCAGCAGAATCTTAGGCAACTTACAATGCCTTTATTTGTTTTACCATCTCAAGGGAACATTATTCCGGGACGATAAGTATCCTATGACCTAATTTAGGTTCTGGTCTATCCATACCCAAAAAAAAAAAAACATTCGCATTAATTAAGTATTAAAGTCACCGCCAGATAACACAAAAATGAAAGTAGTTTACACCTTACCAATGTATTCCAGTATTTCAAAACGATACGAAAACAATGAAAAGGCAGTGTCGCTAACACAATCAAAACAAACGTATCGCACTAAGGGGCGTCCTTGACCCTTTCACTTGGCTTACTTATAAGTTAATATTTCAATAACGCTTGGACCGATTTACATTATTTAAACGGATAAAATGGTTCTACGCCTATTACTTTCTTTTGAGACTAAAATTATCAAAATTTCTCAAACAAAAAATCATGTTTTCAAGTTACGTAAGGTACAAGTTGGATAATTTTTTTTAATCTGGCGGCGTCTTCAAGTTAGAATGATAAAATACAAGATCTTATTAATTTGTCTTACCGTACTCAAAAGTGGATCTACAAATTGATCAAAGTCAGTTTCATGTATATATATTCCATTACTATTGTCTTGCTATTAATTACCCTACCTACAACTGCCTCATGTTTGATCATAAGTATATTGATCGATAGAAAACACGGTCACCGCGCGAATGCAAGCAACTGTCATCTAACTAAGGATAAAGCTACAGTTCGAAGTTCAAGCACAGCAGTTATATACTTATGAATTTACAATGCCAATTATGCTATATATTGTGTGAAAGAGACCAAGGCACACAATGCTATCTCTTTTGCACAGTCACTATGGGAACGTAAGCTCATGGCGTGAACAATTAAATGGAAACGGCGTAATTTTAAACATGATAAAAAGAAAGTTGTATATTTGAAAGTTAATATCATTAACATTAATTGTGGTGTTACTTATGTAAATCGTGATTTTGTTACAATCTAAAAGTTTGCACTCTCATCATGTCTGTCGACGTTTTCACTGTTAAACTACTGGACATAGGTAGGAAGTCTTCTATTTGCATAAAATGCGGTAAGAAAAGAACAAGTAGAATTTCAAAATTTGCTACATGATTTCTCCAGTACATAGTAGATACGCTTCGATCGGCAATCTATTGAACACGTAATTATGACACGATATCTTGCGAAAACACCGATTCAAACAGTAACACGCCCATAACTTTTAAACGGTTGAACCGATTTTATTCAAACATATCTAAGAACACTCTCGACAAAATCACCTTTCAAACAACAAAAAAACTAAATCAAAATCGGTTCATCCGTTTAGGAGCTATGATGCCACAGACAGACACACAGATGTACAGCAACACACGTCAAACTTATAACACCCCTCTTTTTCCGTCGGGGGTTAAAAAAGTTAGTCGATAGATATTAAGTATTTGTATTTATAGGATCTTTTTCAACATTTATATTAAAACTTAAAATTCAATAATGATAAAATAGCACAAAATTATCCTTTTATACAGGGTGTCCCAGAAATCGACGTCAAGCCGTAAATGGGTGATAGACCAAGTTATAACAGTTCTCAGAAAAATACGAAAAAAAATCTATCTCATGTTTTTAAAAAATTATGTTCACTTTAAAAATTTACTAAAAAAATCCCTGTAATGGTTCTTTAACTCCAATTGCTACAAATCCCATAATTTATCATTTTTTTTTATTATTATGTAATCTTGAATAATGCTTGTGTAGATTTTTGCCTAAAATTTAAAGCCAACTCCTCCTACTTAGAAGAAAATTAAACTTTTTCAAAACCAAATTATTCAAATTTACTGTTTCGCCCAACTTTAACTGACTGTACTGAAAAAAAAATGTACTACGCTAGTTTGGCAAGTAACATGAAAAATTGGCGCATTTAATAAGGATTCAAAAATGGTGCAACACTTGCTAGATTACGTTTTCAATAATTGGTCAAATTTTTTTTTGTAAATAGTATCGGTTTTTACCCAAAATGTCCATACTTCCTTAAAATGACTTTAGCTTACCTAAAGCTTTGCTAAACTCCGTTTCTAGTTCGATAGAGACGGAGAGAGTCATTTTACGAAGTGTGAGCGAGATAAGAAATCGAAATTTTACGTAATTTAAGAGCAAAGTTATGATAGTGACTCAACCTTTTTACTTTAAGTCAGGACCAGATTTCTCATCTTAGAAAAAAAAAACAAATTATCAGTTTTTTTTTTTTTATTACAATAAATGTTCAAACTGCCTTCCTTCGACGGCAATGCAAGCACGACATCTTCTTAAAAAAGATCTGGTTATTTTCCGGGCAAATCTTCCCCTGATTACAAAGACAACGGCTTCCGTTATTCTTTCCCGCAGCTCGGCTAAATTCTCTATTGTTTTTGAGTACACTTTCTCTTTTACCGCTCCCCAGTAAAAAAAATATAGGGGATTTAAATCAGGCGAACGGGGTGGCCACAAGATTGTCCCACCGCGCCCTATCCACCAGAGCGGGTATTCTTCATCAAGATGTTCTCTTACTAAACGGGCATAATGCGCTGGGCAGCCATCTTGCTGGAACCACATTTCCCTGTAAACGTTCAGTGGCACGTCTTCTAATAAATCTGGTAAAGTATTTTGAAGAAAATCCAAATAAACTGCGCCATTCAAAATCTCTGGCAGCTCAAAAGGTCCAATTATTTTGCCATTTAGTATCCCGGTCCACATGTTTACTTTAAATCGATACTGTGACTTATCTTGCCTCATCAAATTTGGATTTTCTACATGCCACTCGTGCAAATTGTGCAAATTCATGTAGCCATCTTTTTTAAATGTTGACTCATCGGTCCATAAAATCATCACTAAGAATCGAGGGTCTTCTCTGTGCCTTTCTAGCATCCTTTGGCAAAACGCAACTGTGGGAGCGTAATCCCGTGGCAGTAATGATTGTACTCGCTGTACATGATACGGGTGGAACTCGTTCTTTTTTAAGATTCGGTGGGCGGTACTCTTAGATACACCTGTGCTTGTTTCGATTCCACGTACAGAAGCACTTGGGTCTTCTTGGACTGCTTGTAGTACGACGTCTTCGTACGGATTACGATGTCTTCCTTCACCATGTACTTGGTTAGGGAATCGTCCCTCTGATAGTGAACGGTGCACATTAATAAAAACTCGATGATCTGGGTGACGATTGTTCGGGTACCTCTCACGATAAAGTCTAGCGGCTGCATTGGCATTGCATCTGCATTCCCCATAAACGAGGTGCATGTTCGCATATTCCAATGCAGTGTACACAGACATGGTAGTACTACACAATCACAGGATCAGCAACAGTCCAGAGTAAAGCACAGGTCGTCAGAAAGAGGAATTAAACAGTCCAAATCACAAGCAATTAAGTCCAGAAAACAACGCAAAAAGTGGTAAGTACGGAATCAACATGAACGAATACGGAGATGCGCAGTAAACAAAGCAGCGTAACGTACTGATTTGTAATTGTGTGTGCGTCTGCGCTTACAAAACAGAACAATAACTACTGCTGTCTCATTCGCACTCATCGGTAAATTGTATCTCCGTTTCATGATAAAGGTTGTGTCACTGATAAAGGTGGCGTCACTCTCTGTCTCGCTCACACTTCGTAAAATGACTCTCTCCGTCTCTATCGAACTAGAAACGGAGTTTAGCAAAGCTTTAGATAAGCTAAAGTCATTTTAAGGAAGTATGGACATTTTGTGTAAAAACTGAGACTATTTACAAAAAAAAACTTGACCAATTATTGAAAACGTAATCTAGCAAGTGTTACACCATTTTTGAATCCTTATTAAATGCGCCAATTTTTCATGTTACTTGCCAAACTAGCGTAGTACATTTTTTTTTCAGTACAGTCAGTTAAAGTTGGGCGAAATAGTAAATTTGAATAATTTGGTTTTGAAAAAGTTTAATTTTCTTCCAAGTAGGAGGAGTTGGCTTTGAATTTTAGGCAAAAATCTACACAAGCATTATTCAAGATTACATAATAATAAAAAAATTAGATAAATTATGGGATTTGTAGCAATTGGAGTTAAAGAACCATTACAGGGCAATCACTGTTCACTTTAAAAATTTACTAAAAAAATCAATATTTTTTTAGTAAATTTTTAAAGTGAACATAATTTTTTAAAAACATGAGATAGATTTTTTTTCGTATTTTTCTGAGAACTGTTATAACTTGGTCTATCACCCATTTACGGCTTGACGTCGATTTCTGGGACACCCTGTATGTACTAACGATTATACAAATTTTAATTGCACTTAAAACGATAATACTTATCATAGTAAGTAACTATGATAAGTATTATCGTTTTAAGTGCAAAGTATATGTAAGTAAGTACAAACATACCATCCAAAAATCAATTAAATCATGTAAGATGCCATTATCGGTACACGATTTGTGATAAGAAAATGAAAACCTGATCAACTGTCACTCTAAAAACATGAGCGAATTTTTTTATGATGTTTTTATTTCTCTAATATGTATTCCCTTCATGATGTCCACAGACCCTGGGACAGAACTCGATGTGGGTGGCGCGCCTGCTGATCTCGCTGGTGGAGTTCCAGTCGCGCAACATCCTGCGCGCCGCCGCGCTCGCCGAGATCATCCTGTTCCCGCTCGTCGCCATCATGGCGCTCTTGTGAGTATACCTTGTTATTATTACTCTTCTAATCCTCCTACTAATATTATAATATTACTGGTCTTCCAGGGCTGCTGAGCCCTGATTTCGGTCAGCAGCCTGGATCGAACCTACAAAAGATTACACTCATAAAACGAACGATGCAGTCAGTTTTTAAATCTTTATCTAACTTAGGAACGCCAGTTCTTTCTGGCCGAATCTGAAACTCCAATCGATACCAGTCTTTTTTGGCGAAACTGGTCATAACCCAACGTTCGGTCGGACACTAAAATGGTTAAAAATGACAGTTTCCTGACGTCACACGACAGTAACGCTATAATAGGTAACTTGGCACCATTCGTTTTGCACAACAAGGCTAAAATAATAACTTCAAGACTTTATTTTTATGATTTCATAAGTTGTACTTTTATTTGTTGAATGAACACATAAAAGAATAGTGGTAATTTTAATGTGATAAATCTAATAACGCCGACAACCGCGGGGCCATGTCCCGGCGAGATGATTAACGCGATGTGGATTTCTGTCTGTGTGATTGGTCGATTGATAGCGGTCAAACCCTTTGCGTTGCCATATTCACTTACGCAATAAGGCTGCCGGTTGTTGGCGTGGCGACACTCTCTCGGGGTTCGATGTTCCACGACGACGGCTCAGTTTTTTTATAGTAGTCAGTAACCAATCCTCGTCCAGCCCGGCGAGCATGGCCTACTGTGACATCGCTTAAAGTCACATTTTTAATCACAGTTTGGGCGATAAACTCATTTTGTCTTAAATGCTAGCACGGCGGCGTGAGATATTTTCTAGACTTGTGGCATAACTTTTTTTTTTTTCTCTTTTTCTCTTGTATCTGCAATCAGTCTTGAGTACTTTAAGCAGATGTGGTAAGTGTCAATTGTCATTTCGAGTGTGCTTTCCAGCGAAAGCAACTACTCATAGGTTTAGCATGTATTAAATGCTACTCAAGAGGATACAGACAGAATGTCTTTTCTTTTGAGACGTTTCTGGTATGTGCGTGTTGTCAAACCAGTGGCCAGTTCATTCGGATGCCTCTCCAGCCTTTCCAAGTATGTTTTACTTATGGCCAAGATTTCCTCTTTCACCGAGTTCATTTGCAATTGATTGTGTATTTCACAATTTGTTATGAACCAGGGATCACATTCAGAATCACATTTTGCATGCGCTGGATGATGGATATATTAGAATTGCTACAACTCCCCCATAGCTGGATGCCATACATCCACACAAGCTTTAGAACGGTTTTATATATAAGGAGTTTATTGTCAGTTGATAATTTGCTGTTCCGTCCTAATAGCCAGTGTAGGTTTTTGTAGCGCAAGTTGAGCTCATCTCGCTTGGTCTTTATGTGCTGCCTCCACGTTAGGCGGCGATCAAGATGTAGTCCTAGGTATCTCACACAATCTTTATGTGGTAGTAAGTTGTCATTAAGCTTTATTGGCGGACAATCGCCTCTGCGTAGCGTGAAAGTGACCTGTACCGACTTGGATGGGCTAACTGTTATTCGCCACTTTTGGAGCCAGTCAGATATTTTGTCTAGCCCTTTTTGCAGCGTTTGTGAAGTAATTGTGGGGTCATGGTTGCTAGCTAGAATTGCAGTATCATCAGCAAAGGTAGCTGTAGTCACACTGTCCTCTGCTGGCAAGTCTGCTGTGTACAACGTGTACAGAATTGGTCCCAGCACTGATCCTTGGGGGACGCCTGCCTTTATTTCAAATAAATTCGACGTTGCCTCAGCTTCTTTGACTTGAAATAGTCGATCTGTTAGGTAGCTCTTCATTAGCTCATAGATGCTATGAGGAAGACAAGCCTTTATCTTATAAAGTAAGCCCTTGTGCCAAACGCGGTCGAAAGCCTGCTGAATATCCAGGAAGACTGAGCAACAGAACTCCCTTTCCTCCAGCGATTTCCTAATCCTATCGCACACTCTGTGAACCTGTTCGACGGTGGAGTGCTCAGGTCGGAATCCAAATTGGTGACAAGGTATGGTGTTATTTTCCTTTAAAATTGGTTGTATTCTTATTTTATTTTGCAAACGCTCTATATTTCCAAAATGATATCTCGAAAACGGTATGGCCTAGGCAAAAAATAACCAAAATTTAGACAAAATGGCGTTATCGCCCAAACTGCGATGAAATGTGTGACTCAAGCCATGTCACAGTAGGCCGTGCTCGCCGGGCAGCAACAAGAAAGGCATGTTGCGCCTATAAAATATGTCACATGTCTGACCCGTGTTAGCATTTAAGACAAATTGTAAGACATGACATAATTTATCATGTCTGAGCGATGTCTGTCACAAATGTCTTGGGTACGCCCATGCTCGCTAGGCAGCCCACGGTGATATTAAAATCACAAAATATACAATAGCGGTTCCGGCCTAACAAAAAAAATGGTCACTATTCTGTCCACCATCCTTTTTTTAGTCAACTAGCTGTGAGCAGGTAACTTTTGGAAGATTTCGTCTCTATACGGGACACTGCTCAGAATTCCGATGAGGTTTTTGATATGGAACATCTAATAATCTAATGCTTTAATGACACCGTTGGCAGTTGCCACAGTGGTTGAACGATCGGCTGCTGCGTTGAATGAGAAATATTTTTTTGGCCTACGGTTAGTTGTTTCAGATCTGGGTATTTGACGATACAGAGGTGGAATTCCTAGTGTGGGGTTATTTTTTTATGCGGCGGGTCTGAATGCGTGTAAGACCCGGCAGCTGTTGGCCTCTCTCTCTCGCCGCGAACCCTCAGTTCGATGTTTCACATCTGCCAGTCGTCCCGCAACGGCTCAATTTTTTTTATACCTGGGCTGGACGAGGCTATTGTAAAATTGTGTTGTTTAGATTTTTGGATGTTTCTAAATTAATCATGCCAAAAGGGCACAACCGATTTTAAAATATTTGGTACACAGGTAAGCCATGGCTTACATTATTTCGTGGGGGCCCAGTAGCGTGCTTGAGGTCGTGGGTTCGGGCAAGTACCAATGTGTTTTTTTCCAATTCATATGTACTTTCTAAGTTTATCTTGGACATCGCAGACAACGGTGAAGGAAATATCTTGAGGAAACCTAGACTTATAATGAGTTTATTAGATATAAGATTGTGTCCATTGGTATAATTGCCGCAAGGCGTTCCAGTGCGAAGATAAACTAATAAATATAATAAAATAAATGCCTTCGACTGGACTCGGATGCCTTTTATCTTGATATTACGGTACCGTGGGTTAATCTTCGGATTCTATCGATGTCTTATAAAATTTTATGGAAGCTGAAAAACCAGAAGCAAGGCAAATCACACTATTCACACTAATATTATAAAGGCGTAACTTTGTGTATGTGTGTGTTTGTTACTTCTTCACACTTAAACGGCTGGACTGATCTGGATGAAATTTGGCACAGAGATAGATAGAGAGATATATAATCAGGAATACAAACGTTCCCTCGCGATAATTTTCGATATTCACGTGGGCGAAGCCGCTGGCAGAAGCTAGTTCAAATATATTTATTTGTATCTTCTATATATACTTAGTGTTCGGCACTCGACAACTGCCCGAGGACTGTAGTTTAAATCAAACATCTTCTTTCCATAGCGAGTACAAAAAATTTATTTTGTTCAAAACCTTATATAATATCCGCGGAGATTCTTAACTGCGCGATTCAGAAATATACAAAAATGGTACAACGCCATCTATCAAGCGTAGGGTAAAACTCGCGATCAAACATCCCGCCCACCATGGACAGAATGTCCAGAACTTAGTTTAAATATGACAAGAAAATTAATCGACCGCCCACCATGAAACAAAACACAAGATTTGGTGGGAAGTGAAATCAATAGTGGACTGTATGTGAGCAATGACAAAAGTAACAACTAGACCAAAAAAAAAACATATAAAATCTTAATATTATGGTAACTTAACCAACAATTAATTAATCCTTAACATTAATACAAATTAAAATTGAACAAAAAAATATTAAATATTTATGAGGTTATAGGAAGTAAAATTAACTTCGACACAGGTCTTTTAATCATCGAACCTTTACAGCGCAATGTTACAACTCTTGTGATTTTGTCCGAGCCAGTATGCTTTTCGGTAATGAGACCGTAGAGCCATCTTGCAGATGGAAGATCATCTTCCATAACCAACACATAGTGTTTACATAGATTAAACATGCTTACTGGTGTGGGCATTGATATGAATGAGAGCTCATGCTCACGTTCATCCTCCTTTCTGACACGGTTCAGGTTTTAATCAAGTAGGCAAGCATCCCGCAGTCTGCTTGCTATAGGAACGTCCCGCAGTCCGTCCTCTACATGAGCTCGGTACCCCGCAGTTTACCAAACATAAAGCTTAGACATCCCGCAGTCTGTCTAACATAAATCATAACTCAATCATGTAGGCAAGCATCCCGCAGTCTGCTTGCTAAGGGAACGTCCCGCAGTCCGTCCTCTACATGAGCTTGGTACCCCTCAGTTTACCAAACATAAAGCTTAGACATCCCACAGTCTGTCTAACATAAAGCATAACTCAATCATGTAGGCAAGCATCCCGCAGTCTGCTTGCTAAGGGACGTCCCGCAGTCCGTCCTCTACATGAGCTTGGTATCCCGCAGTTTACCAAACATAAAGCTTAGACATCCCGCAGTCTGTCTAACATAAAGCATAACTCAATCATGTAGGCAAACATCCCGCAGTCTGCTTGCTAAGGGAACGTCCCGCAGTCCGTCCTCTACATGAGCTTGGTACCCCGCAGTTTACCAAACATATGGGTGACAGCGCCATCGCGTAATGGTTTGACGCAGATCAGGTTGTAGGGTTGGGCCAACCATTAATTCTATAATTAATGATACACTATTATGGCCTGAACATGAAGCGTCAAAGAGAACCCTAACCTTAGTGGTGCTTTTATCCTCACGCACCACTGCATGATGTGGTAGGTCGAACGCATCCTTACCTAATTCAATTTGAGGGACAACTTCAGCATGTCCTATTTGAATGTATTCGGTTATGACTACACTATACTGTGTCCTCAATTCAGGTTCCTTCAATAATCGTTTCTGTAGGCTGATAAAGCGCCTACGGGCAATGACCTCTGATCCCCCAAACGTGCAACTGGACGAATCGGTTTTGAATGGTAGTTTTACAACATACCTCCCGGTTGCGTCGCGCTTGGTGGTTTTAGAGTAGAAATCCTCGCATTTTTGTTCTTCTTCAGTCAAGATCACACTACGGACTGAAGGCTCGGACTCCCAAAACTTACGCAAAAGGTCATTGACATCCGCTGACTGTACTGCAGTATGATAACATACTGGCCTAGAGATGGCCGACGATGGGATCTCACCAGACAAGATCCAGCCCAATTTAGTCTTCTGAGCGATTGGAGATCCCGGTGGACCCTTGACTAAACCATCCAATAAAATTTCCCCGACCACACGCGTACTCAACAGTAAATCAATTTTCCCTGGCGTATCAAATGTCGGATCAGCTAATTTTAAGGACGACAACGAAGCCGATACCTGAATGATCTTCTTCTCAGGCAGATGGGATGTGAGTCTATTTAACACATACGCATCGACATACAAAATAAAGGTGGGATCTAGACGTGATTGCAATTTGAATCGAATTATCCACTTAGAGGGCATTGAGTTTCCCTCGTCATCGCCTAGTCGAAATATGTCGGTGCGAGCAGGTGTTTTTCTTAGTCCGAGCAACTGTACTGCGGCCTCTGTGATGAAAGAGACTTGAGAACCCTGATCCATCAGAGCTCTTAAAACAACAGCAGTACCAGTTCTTGACTCAACGTTGACCAAGGCTGTGGCTAGCAGACCGTGGTTGTGAACATCCGCAAAACAACAAATGGGTTTGGTATCGCTTTGAATGGAAGAGGTGGCTGCGTTAGCCGCCACCACCTTCGTTTCTGCTGAACCATCAACAATTTCAGCAGAATTGGCAGTTGATTTTGGGTGAAGTAGTGTGTGGTGTTTCTTTTCACAAACGTGACATTTAGTATGCTGAAGACAAGAATAGACAGAATGGTTTGTTCCTAGACAGTTGTAACAAAGCTTACTGACTCGTGCAAACTCCCGACGTTCGTCACAATTTTTCATAGCAAATGTTTTACAATGACACAATTTATGATCTCCAGAACATAATACACAATTTTGAGAAGCGACATGAAAAGATTTGGCATTATTATCACGAACACTATTCTGCTTATTTGCTTTAGGATCTAAATACTCTAAGGCTCTAAACCTAGACTCCATAAAATTTTTGAACTCATCAAAAGTAGGTAAGTCATCATAAGGACTTGAACTAATTCTTAATTCCCACAATTTACGGGACTCGGTATCTAATTTTTCGGAGCCTAAGTATACAACAATTGCATCCCATGAGCTGACATCAATCCCAAGACTGCGTAAACCATGCAAACAATCAACCGTCGTGTCTAACAGCGTTTTAACGTTGGCTGACGATTCCTTAGTAATCGACGATTGATGGACAAGCCGTTTGAGCATACAATTAGCTAAAAACCTTTTATTATCAAATCTTTTGTTTAGAATCGACCAACACTCATTATAATTAGACGCAGTCACAGGAATATGTCGAAGCAACTGTTCTGCTTCACCTGAGAGATGACTCTTTAAATAGTGGAGTTTTTGAACGTCATCCAGTGTATCATTTTTATGAATTAGTGACGTAAATAAATCGCGGAACGTAACCCATTCGGAATAGAGTCCCGCAAACGTAGGCAAACTAATTTGTGGCAATTTCACATTTGAACTATTTTGCTTAGAAGAATGTTTATCATCACTGAGATTAGCACTTTTGCGCGGACTAGTTTGAAGTAAGTGCTCTTTTAATTCAGACTTATAGTTTATGTACAACTCTTCAGTTACATCATATGTTTCTGCCGTAAAATAAACATTATTTTTCAATTCTTCGTCGGTTGCCTTTTCTATGATGTGCCCATGCGTTTCAACAAATTGTTTCCACTGTGCCTCTAATGATTCTAGTCTCGTTTCAATGTGACTTTGTGTGAGACGATCCTTAGGTGTTTTTTTAAAGTTAACTCTAGCTTTTTCTATGATTGATTTGTTGTTTAATTGCAATTTACTTAAGGATTCCATTATGTACAAAGGCTACAGAATTTTAACTAATAATAAACTTAATTCAATGCAACCGGCGAAAAAATTACAAGTCAATAAACAAAACCAATAAATTTTTACGAAAAATTGCAAGTCAATAAACAAAACCAATAATTTTTTACGAAAAATTGCAAGTCAATAAACTAAACGTTTTTACGAGAAAATTGCAAGTCAATAACCAAAACCGGTAAATTTTTACAAGTGTTTAGAACAGTTTTGAACTTAGAAAAAAAATCGGGCATAGATTTCCCGTCACAACACTTTATCTGTAATTATTCTAAGTCTAAACCACTAAATCTTAAAGTCTCAAAATGTAGTTTGCACTAACTTGATCAACAAATTCACTGAGAAATTTAAAAAGTCTACCAATAATAAATAAACACTGGGTTGTAACTCACAGTTTTGTCTGCCAAACCTCTCCAAACACGTCGCTGCTGCGAGTGCGTCGTCGTCAATCTTGATGTCACTGCTGGTACCCGCTGCGAGTGTCGTCACTGTCCGTGACGTCACTCTTGATGACGTTGCTGAAGTCTCGTCGCTCTGCTGTTGTCGCCGTTGCCGCATGAAGTGAGCCTCAATACTGGTGGCGCCCCCTGGCGGAGCCGGCCGCAGACCTCTTCGCTGCGCTGCTGAACACCGCTAATCACCACACACTCCGGGGATTTACAGGCACTTCAGGGCGATCCACCACTGGTTTCTATGCCTCACCAGACGTCACAAAACTGTCACTTCACTTGTCGACGCGATTTCACTTTTCGCGATCCGACTCGATAGGACCAAATGTTCGGCACTCGACAACTGCCCGAGGACTGTAGTTTAAATCAAACATCTTCTTTCCATAGCGAGTACAAAAAATTTATTTTGTTCAAAACCTTATATAATATCCGCGGAGATTCTTAACTGCGCGATTCAGAAATATACAAAAATGGTACAACGCCATCTATCAAGCGTAGGGTAAAACTCGCGATCAAACACTTAGTCTGGCCATAAATACGTGGGACACTCAGAAAGTTTTGCGAAACTAAAAAAAATTGTTCTATACGTACATATATTTTTATTAAATCTTTTCAAAGTACTTTCCACCAGCCTCTATACAAAGATTCATGCGCCTAAACCAGTTTTCAAAACACTTTTTCCAGTCCGCCGCAGACACCTCGTTTACAGCCTGCTCGAACGCAGCCAGCGCATCTTCCGGCGACGAAAATTGTATCCCTTTGAGCTGATTTTTTATTTTTGGGAATAAAAAGAAGTCACACGGTGCTAGATCAGGGCTGTAAGGAGGGTGACCCAGGAGTTTGACTGGCGTGCTGTCCAGGAAGTCCCTCGTTTTGAGTGCGGTGTGCGCAGGTGCATTGTCGTGGTGGAGCAGTAGCCCGCGGAGCCCTGTGTTTGGTCGCTTGTTGCTTATAACAGAGAAAACTTCTGGCAAACATTTGGTAGTATACCATTCGGCATTAATGCTTCTTTGATCCCGTAAGGGAATTGATACCAAGTGGCCAGTCAAATTAAAAAAGCTGGCGATCAAAATCTTACCCCCGCTTCTAGATCGCTTCACTTTGGTAGGCGTTGGCTCATTTTGAAACACCCAAACAGTCGACTGGCGCTTGGTTTCTGGGTCGTATTGATAAATCCAGGACTCATCACCTGTAACGATGTCGTAAACACGCCGAGACGAGCCTGCTTCAAATTTGTTAAGCATATCACGGCACCATTCCACCCGGGCCTGCTTCTGAGCATCGGTGAGGTTGTGCGGCACCCAGCGTGATACTATCCTCCTCACGCGAAGATGGCTGTGTAGAATCTCGTGAACGCTTCCCGATCCAATCTTCAATATGTGTTGAATCTCCTGATATGTAATTCGCCTATTGTCTTGGATTAAATTTTTCACTGCTAGCACGTTTTCTTCGGTAACAGCCGTCAAAGGGCGACCGCTTCTTTCGTCATCCCCCAAAGTTGGTCGACCGCGCTTGAATTCGTTATACCAACGATACACGGTTGCCTTGGAAGGGCCTTCATCCATGAATGCCATTTGAAGTCTATCGTACGATTCATCCGGTTTCAGGCGACACTTGAAATCGTATAAAATCATAGCTCTAAAATGTTCCCGGCGCAGATCCATATTTCAGTGAGACACAATACTTTGAATTAACTCGCAAAAAATGTGGAGGGAAATTTTGAAATTGGAACTTACTTATTTTTACTTATAAATAATCATATTTTCGAAAAACATTATAACTGGCCAGTCTCCCATATATAAAAACTTTTTTTCGCAATACTTTCTGAGGGGCCTGGTACTGTTAGAATTAAAAATACACAAAATATTACATTTGCATTTGGAATCTGTAATTTTTATATGATTTTTCATTGTACTGGTCATTTTTTAACTGATAATTTAAAAAAACTTAATACATATTTGCCGGCTGGCTGACCAAAATCTGGTGTATCCTCCGCCTGCACAGCATGATTTTTTCCTTGTTTACGACTTTTTAGTTCGCTTTTGAAGCAGCCGGGTTTTTTGATTTTTTTTATTAAGTTTTTTTATTTATAACTTTTTAGTTAGTTTTTTCGAATTAGATACATTTAAACATATAAGTGTTATATATTTTTGAAATCACCTCTTAAAACCCTTTATTTTGATACCCCACACGACGGGTTTGGAAGAAAAAAAAATTTGGGCTTCCACAATATGGCACCCAAAATCCGCCATTTTTCTATTATCCAATTTTAATGTAGCCTATGACACTCGCAGGGTTAAGACGCATCGATTGACGTACGAATCATCAAAATCGGCCAACGCGTTTGGTCTCTGGAACGCCACATAGGAACAAACATACATACATACATACATACATACATACTTACATACATACATACATAGACTGATAAACACATTACCCTCCTTCGGCAGTCGGGTAAAAAGAATAGGGGGGTTTACGGATGAGATTTTTTTTACAATTGAGCAACATTTTAACAAACAAAATGACCGTATTTATGCTCTAAGGAAGCTTCCCAATTAGTGGACAGCGTGCAACGTGGGCATTATCCGACTTCAGTGATGGTTTGGTGGAGTGTTAGCTATGAAGGAGTGACTGAGCCATACTTTTGTGAAAAAGGTATCAAAACATCGGCACAAGTGTAGCAAGATACCATTCTTGAGACGGTATTTAAGCCCCTTAACAACACCATGTTCAATAACCAAGAATGGTCCTGCCAGCAAGACTCGGCGCCGGGTCAAAAAGCTCGGTCCACGCAGTCTTGGTTGGAATCGAACGTGTCCGACTTCATCAGAGCTGAAGACTGGCCCGATCTTAATCCGCTGGATTATGATATATGGTGAGTTTTAGAGAGTACGGCTTGCTCTAAACGCCATGATAATTTAAAGTCCCTAAAACAAGCCATACGATTGGCAGTCAAGAATTTTACCATGGAAAGAGTGTGTGCTTCTTTGATAACTGGCCTCAACATTTAAAGGACTATATTGCAGCTAATGGAGACCACTTCTAATAAGATTTTTATATTTTAAATTGTTTTACATTTATGTATTAAACGAACACATTGTAATAGTATTACATGTTATTTGCAATAGAAAAAAATATGTTTTTCTTTGTTACTATAATTATGGCAAGACTAGGTATATCTAAAAGAGAAAGTATGTATATTCCTTATAGACTCCAAAACGGCTGGACCGATTTCAAAAATTCTTTCACCGTTGGGCAGCTACACTATCACTGGGTGACATAGACTACTTTTTATCCCTGTATTGCCACGGGAACGGGTACTACGCGGGTGAAACCGCGAGGCGTCCGCTAGTACGTTGTAAAATAGTTATAAGGTATACGTACTATAAATATCCATAATAGTGTGGGATAGTTTACAACTAGATGATTTAAAACACTGCAGTTAGTTTTTATATTTTTCATTTTGCAATTATAATAGCTAGGTAATAATTACCGTGAGCAAATATCATGATGTGTGATGGTGTTGTCACACGCGATTTTATTAAAACAGCAAAACATGTGAGGGAGGGAGTAGTTGTAATGAGGTCGGTGAACTTATTCTGCGCAAACATTATTCAGATCACTTGTATATTAAAGACTTTTCCTTTTAAATAGCATATTGTTTACGGCCCTAATGGTTGAACTCTTTGTCGCCGCGTCGCTCGTTGAGGCCATTATGTCACTGTCACTTAAGGCGATGACAATGAACAAATTGTCCAAATAACTCCCTTTTTTTTTGCGAATCTATTTAGTTTGTCGCAGCGTATAAAGAAGTGAATCTTACCATATATTTGAGAATTTGATTGTTTTGAAAAATAACTTCAATTAATGTGCGATAAACTAACTACTTACCTTAAAATTCAGTTCAAAATGTAAGTATGTTGGTTAAATTAATAACAGTAACGTATCATATTTGGATGCAAAATCTGCTTGTTTATATTTTCAATTAGTCAACGTAATTTTGAGGTTTAAATAAAATTACTTCATATTTTGCTGTAAATTATAAACGTGCCAACGTTCTTCTCTTTCTGTTCTATGTAGTCTGACAGTGACTGCGGTAAAGGTTTATCAGGATTTTAGAAGTCTATGTGATTGAAAGAAGAAAGATTAAAAAAAATGACTAATCAGTTCGCTAGCACCAAAGTCGGATAAGTCAGAATTTTACAGAGAAAACCTTAATCTAAGCTATTTTTAAGTATAAAATTTCACAGCAAGTTCATGTTCAACTCAATAGAACGCAACCTATTGAGTTGGACATGAACTTGTTTGCTTGGCGTTGTCAAAGTTTAATGCAGCCGGGCGGGTTAAGTTGAAAATAACGTGATAACGGATGAGACACATTGAAAGCAGCCACTAAGTAAACCATCCATCTGTTCCACAGCGGCTACTGCGGGCTGCTGACGCCCTTCGTGTACTACTACTTCGTGACGTGGCGCTACGCGTCGCGCCGCAACCCCTACACGCGCAACACGTTCCGCGAGCTGCGCGTGGCCGCCGAGCGCGCCGCCGACAAGCCGGCGCTGCCCGGCGTGCTGCGCTCCGGCATCCACTCCGGCGTGCAGCTCGTGTGCCGCATGGCGCCGCCCATGGAGCATGTGCAGCAGCAGTAAGTGTTGAGTCATCTGCCAGTCTAGCCGGATGTGCAGCTGGGTACCAATATTTTACATGAAGCGTGCCTTTCAGACCTCTACAACCCAGTAACTGGGTTAACGATACCCCTCTAGCAAGACTGGTGTCAGATTTCCTGTCTTCTGACTATTCGCAACGACTGTCAAAGGTGTATAAGCGACAGCCGAGAGCAATGGCGTAACTTGCTCTTCTAGGCACGAAGGAATCGCAGTTTGTTAAGATTTTCACCGCACCAGGGACCGACCTCGGCAAGCGTTGCTTACCTTAAAGATCGACCCGTGTGGCTGTTTATGTAGCCACAGCTCCTCAGCAGTAGGCAATGCTTGTGTGTGACAAGCCCGCGCTGGAGGGGATGACAAGGGATACTCTCGGGGGTGCAGCAATAGGTTTTCCGTATTATACCTTAATATCTCTATAGTTCTAGTCCGATTCTGACTCAGGATGTGGATATCATTAGCACCTTCTTAATTAAACACCGCGTCTAGACTTTTCCAGACAAATCTATAATTTTTTATAGTTTTTGAACTTCCCATTTGTCCGCATTTTTAAAAAAGTACACTTAACAGCGCCTTAAATAAAATTGAAAATAAAAGCTTAATTAGCCGGCTTTTTTGCCTTATCTCAGAACTATTAAACCGAATTTTTATTGTAATAACTTGATTTTAAATACACTTTTGTCTATTCCAGGTAAATATCTCGTACGTAAGGTCAGTTAAGGTGAACAGAAAACTTTCTACATCACTGTCGTTCTTTTATATGAAAACTACGCAAGTGTGCCGTCTGCACGACTGGATGTGTCTATGGTTCAGTGTTCTGCCGTTGCCAATTATTTGACGAATACACGGATTGCTACACGGGTTTACTACAAAATTTAATTGTCAATTTAAAGTGTATGTAAAAATATTTTTTTAAATGTTGTACATTGTCACCGAAACCTAATTTGAAATATTGTCCGTTAATGGAAAATTGACACCTTGATAAAATATTGGTAAAAAAAAAATATTCTGTAAAGGTCAACATCCCTTTAAAGACGAACAAAGCACCGTCCGTTTGGACATTATTAAACGTAAGAACAAGCTATCCAAACCATTGCAGTACAAAAATTATATTCTACTAAACGGACACGTTATTTAGCTATGGCAACTCTGAGATGAAAGAGCGAGATAGCGCTATATTACAGCTGAAGGCTAAAAAGAGACTGCATGCTTTTGAAGACTGTCATCGCTAAATAATCCCGTACAATGTATTCCAATGCATTTTATAGCATAATCTTTTGGTTGTAAAACAAATCAGTATACTATATTGTAGCTTAGAAGATGTATTTTATGTATTTAAGTTTAATTTCTATAAAATGTCGGTCCAATTTTATTTAAGACAAGGAATGAAGAATGATTAAGTTAGACTGTTAAGTGATTTGTTCAATGTAGGTTTTTTATTATCTTATCGGAATTGTCTGTCAGTATTCGTTTGTCACAATGGAATTAATTTGTCGTTGGGCTTTGGTCGAAATCTAAAAGACTTGTGTTTGCTAAAAGAACTGTTGCATAAAATGTACGAGTGATTTCAAATAAATATATGTTATTATGTCCCTATTTACGGATCATTCCATTCGTGTCTAGTTCCATTTTATTCAATCATGGTCTGATATATAATTCTCACTAATATTTAACATCTATCAGACCTCTTAACGAACACATATCTCTTTGGAATTGAAACTGGTTATAAATATGAATTTAGTTACATATTTTTTTGTGAATCGTGTATTCCTTATTATTTTGGTTAAGTTCTGTAACGCCAGCGACATTTTTGTATTTAGCAATAATTTTAATGCACTTGGTTTGGGGTGAATGTAGTCAGGTTTTTAAATAAATGTTGGTATAAACGGTTTTTTGTGTTTTATTTTAATTATTGAGGAGTGGGCTTCTCCGGTAAACGGAACACGTATACGGCGATACTGCTTGGAGGTGTGAAATAATGCAAAGTGGTAGGGTCTCTCAGCTCAGTAATATTAAGGGTTCACTGAAAAAGACTCAAGTTGAAGCGTCAAATTCTCGATCTGCTAGACATTGCGAGCATTCGCTCCATTCAAACGAGGCGAACTCTTATCTCCTAAGCTATACCAGTAACCTGGAAGAAGATTTTAGAAAGTTGACCACCGATTGGGAGAGGGGAATTTTTACGGCGAGGCGAGGTTGACAAACCTACGTTCCGCTGATGGCATAGTGCTCTTCAGCAGCTTCTGAACTGGAAATGATGCTGCAGGAGTTTAGCACAGGGTGAAAATAAACTATGTCCATGAATGTCCTATTTGGGCCAAGTAGTCTCTTTCTGTCCAGGCGAGGCAAAATGAAGTTTCTAGACGCACAGAGAATGCCTGGAAGAGCTACTGGTACATGAAAAAGCTATTCAAGGGCGATTTATACATCCCTTTAAAACGCAAGCTTATGTACGTGTGATGTGTATCCTACCCATCTTAGCATATGGTGCACAGACTTGTCCTCAGACTAACATACTGAAGTCCAAGCTCAAGGTCTGCCAGCCGGCGGTAGGGCGCAGCATACTTAATGTTAAATATAATACATTAATAATATATACTAGTGAATAGGTTATTTCTAGGCAAGCGTGCTACACCGTCGACCAAATTATCGCTTACCACAAGGTCAGATAGTAGTCAAGCCAAAAATAAATAAATTGACTAACCGTTTATGAAACACCATACTGCACTCCAGAACGCAAGTTGTCGACGCAGCGCAAAAAGCTGCAAACCTGAAGTGGGACTGGGCAGGCCGTGTCGGTCGGATTCGGATACCGTCTATGCTATGGGCTTGTATATCGCGGCAGAACAGGGAGAAGATGGCGGGACGCCTTGGATGGGTTCCTCGAGAATTGGGTAGACGAAGCAAATCACAGAAAGAAATGGGTGAAGGCTTTTGCCCAGGAGGTCAATTTAGGCTACCAAAAAAGGATGAACTCACAAGCAGATCTCAAGTGGAGCAGCCTTGAATTATGAAATTATGGTGCTTGGCTCCACTTAAGATCTGATAACATGCGAGCCTTGGCAACCAATTTACATGAAGTATTTTTGGTGAGATTTCATTTACTTTTCCAAGTAGGTAAACTATTAAAAAAAAAAAACCGTTCTTAGTACCTAAGTATTCTTATTTTTTTATATATTATTGCCCCCATATACGAGTTGAAAGTCGAGGATTCGGAGCCAGACATTTATGTCATCAAAACGGCGTAGGAAAACATCGGAACAAAAAAAGTGAAGACATGTGACATAGCTACCAATCCCCATTGGGTCCGCGTGTTGTTTGATTGCCCGCTCCTTCTCACAGAGAGGAGGCAGATGTCCCAGAGCAGTGCGAACGCTAAAGCTGCATTTCCATCAGAGATAGTGCGAGATATAGCGGGCTCGTTTCAGATGAGGTTTGGTGGAAGCGGAGCGCGCGCGCCCTTCCCGAGTGCCCGCACGTGTTGCCGTTCTAGCGACTTTGTCGCTAGTTCAAGTGATTTCATGAGTGATTAGCGACCAAAAAATATGAGTTAGTGACAACAAAATATTCAACAACTTCTACCGACTATTGAACCATAGGGCAAATCAAGGCCACGGGATCCCAACGCTAAGGAAGGAAGTTTGGTTCAAATAAATATTATTAGATGGCGAGTTATGAAAATAATATTAAAATATTATTATATTTCTGAGGCATGCTACTCGATTGAATGAAACTGTAAATACATAAATCAGCTAGAACTAGCGACAAAGTCGCTAGAACGGCAACACTGCTCGCGTTCATCCCTCGTTACGCATTCTCACACATCTCTGCTGGAAACGCAACATAAAAGGCTGATTTAGGAATTCACTTACACAAATAAGCTGCCGAACTCTTGCCGTAATAATTCAGAACATTTTGAACTCGGAACTCAAATCACGGAAACGGACGTGTAGTGCTTAACCGCCCTGACACAGTAAGTAAAAGCTAGTAAATACACTTTTCTCAAAAATGGTATGTAATGTTGACATAACATCTCTAAAAAGTATCCAGAAAGTGAACTCTACCGGAGACTATTCACAACTGTCCGGTAAGAAGCGAGATTTTAAATTTGGAATCTCCTACTGTCCAGTAAGTAAGTATGTAATTTACTTACTGGACACTTGGTCATCCTTCATCCCTTTTTTTTTTTATGGCTTCGCACGGTTTAGGTCATCCTCTTTAGATCTGCTTAGAAAAAAAAAACATAGTACCAGACACAGATTAGAGTTTAGCCATTATAACATGGTTAGAGGGAGGCTCCAAATATATATCTATCTCTTTTTGGTATGACATTTTATGAGATACATAATATATTTTGGAGCCTTAAACATCCATTTTATTGTCTGTGACACTTTTTTTTTTTTTTTTTTTATGGGTCTGTGACACATAACGCGACGCAGAAAAAGTATGCACGTTGCGTTTTGTACTTAGTAATGTTGTAGAAGTATAGTGTGGGATTTTATGTTTGTATTTAGTCATTTCAGTTTATAAATCATGTTGGATTAAAGAGTCCGTTAATCAAGATGTACAACAAACAAATATAAATGCCCCCGGTAAATCGATCACAATATCTATCAGTAATTGCCCTAATATGAATGTAACCTTCAATATTAATTAAACGAATTTGTTGTTAAACTTTCTTTCATTTTTGAGAAAAGCATTATACAAACCTCAACCAGTAAGAAAGCCATCCTGGCCTCGTATATAACCGGACCTCACCTGCGGTTCGGTCCGGTTAACTCATACTCGGCCAGGAAGGCTTACTTACTGGATTCTGCTGTAATGTACTATTTCTCAAAAATGGTATGTAATGTTGACATAACATCTCTAAAAAGTATCCAGAAAGTGAACTCTACCGGAGACTATTCACAACTGTCCGGTAAGAAGCGAGATTTTAAATTTGGAATCTCCTACTGTCCAGTAAGTAAGTATGTAATTTACTTACTGGACACTTGGTCATCCTTCATCCCTTTTTTTTTTTATGGCTTCGCACGGTTTAGGTCATCCTCTTTAGATCTGCTTAGAAAAAAAAAACATAGTACCAGACACAGATTAGAGTTTAGCCATTATAACATGGTTAGAGGGAGGCTCCAAATATATATCTATCTCTTTTTGGTATGACATTTTATGAGATACATAATATATTTTGGAGCCTTAAACATCCATTTTATTGTCTGTGACACTTTTTTTTTTTTTTTTTTTATGGGTCTGTGACACATAACGCGACGCAGAAAAAGTATGCACGTTGCGTTTTGTACTTAGTAATGTTGTAGAAGTATAGTGTGGGATTTTATGTTTGTATTTAGTCATTTCAGTTTATAAATCATGTTGGATTAAAGAGTCCGTTAATCAAGATGTACAACAAACAAATATAAATGCCCCCGGTAAATCGATCACAATATCTATCAGTAATTGCCCTAATATGAATGTAACCTTCAATATTAATTAAACGAATTTGTTGTTAAACTTTCTTTCATTTTTGAGAAAAGCATTATACAAACCTCAACCAGTAAGAAAGCCATCCTGGCCTCGTATATAACCGGACCTCACCTGCGGTTCGGTCCGGTTAACTCATACTCGGCCAGGAAGGCTTACTTACTGGATTCTGCTGTAATGTACTAAAACAATTGGTTTGGTTTTGATAAGAATTAACCAGACCGCAACTGTGAGGGTTGAAAATACGACGAAACGCTTCTAGAAAAGGTAGTTCTCCGCCTCCGTTGGCTTGTCTTGGCGGGGATACAGGATTCCATCCGAAATACAGCAGCCTAATTGTGTAAGTGAATTCGGCAAAGGAAACAATATGTTTCTTTCCCAAAATCGACTTTTCGTATTGCGAAAAAAAAAGTCGTTTTTGGGAAAGAAACAGATTGTTTCCTTTGCCGAATTCACTTACACAATTAGGCTGCAGGAGCAATGATTACAATATAAGTGTAAATGCAATCGTAAATACTACGAGTCTCATTGGTACTGAAAATAAAGAATTATTATTCTACTCAACTCTGCATCAGTAGGTAGGTACCTATGCATTGTCGCTACTTTTAAACCGACTTTACAAAAACGAGGAGTTTCTATGTTCGGCTGTATACCTTTTTTTTTGGACAGATTTTGAAATATTTTTTTGTCACTCTACGAGTCAGGATCTGCAGCCTATTGCGCAAGTGAATTCGGCAAGGCAAAGGGTTTTACCGCCATCAATCGCCAATCACATAGACGGAAATCCACATCGCTTCTTTTATCTCGCATGCGATTGGCGATTGATTGCAGCCAAACCCTTTGCCTTGCCATATTCATTTGCGCAATTAGGCTACTGATGAGGGGATCCCATGGAAATCAAGGGAACTCCTCATTTTTTTATTGGCTTTAATACATAGGTATAGCGATTTTGGTATTTTCATTTTCATCATTAAGGCAAGCATTTGCATTCAGAAAGTAGGTACGTAACTATCATGTGGTGAAGTGGAACTGATGAAGAAGACCACAGATGGCCACTGGAACTTCTCAGTGTTAAGTATGTTTTGTATACCTACTTAAAATTAATAAGGTATCCCGAATAGAAAGGCTGTGATGAATATACACAAAAAAATGGTTCTTATGAAAATGGTACCATCTATCTGCTCTGCAGCCTAATTGTGTAAGTAAATTCGGCTAAGGAAACAATCTGTTTCTTTCCCAAAACGACTTTTCGTATGGCGAAAAGGTTGGCGTTTTTGGGAAAGAAACAGATTGTTTCCTTTGCCGAATTCACTTACACAATTAGGCTGCTGGTGATGACCGCAGCCGTATTGCGTAAGTGCGCAAAGAGTTTAAACTCTATCGAACCGACCAAATCGGCCAATCACACAAAACGGAAATCCACATCGCGTCATTCATCTCGCATGTGATTGGTCGGTTGGATAGAGTTTAAAACTTTTTGCGCACTTACGCAATACGGCTGCGGAACTCCGTAATAAAACAATTTATACCAGTCGTGTTAAGGCTTGCTGGAATTGTTATGAGAGCCCTCTAGCTATAAATGAATATCATAAAAGACTTAAAAAAACTCGAATGCTTAAGAAGCGAACTAAAAAGACGTAAACAAGAAGAAAATCATGCTGAGCAGTCGGTGGATACATAGTCGCGAGTTGGCTGAAGTGGCTGACCAAAACCAGATGTATCCTCCGACTGCACAGCATGATTCTGTCGATTGTTCATAATTTTTGCCCTTTTCCATTGACAAATACATTACGCAATAAGGCTGCAGATTGGCATCAACCTGATCAGAGACCACCGTCAAGAACAAGTATAAGCGTTCAACCATGGCCTCTCGGAGAGACCGAATCTGAGGCCACTCAGCAACAGAGCTGTCGTCTGCATGCACCCAAAGGTTACGGGTTTTAACAGATCATTAATGTGCAGCAAGAACAATGTCGCCGAGAACACTGACCCCTGAGGACTCCGGCGTTGATATCTAACTGACCGGACGAGCAGCCATCGATAACCGCTTGGATGGATCGATCCCTCAGGAAGGAAGTCCGCAATCCAATCATATATACAGTTATATTATATATACAGTCGAAAACTTTCGAGATGTCGAGGGAGACGGATAGCGCTTCCGTACACGTTCCATGCTCTTACAGAGGATCGACGTTACAGAGATGGGCCTGTAGTTGGCTGGGTCAGCTCGACTACTCTTCTTGGGCACGGGCTGAATGTTGGCTTGCTTCCAAGGTTTCGGAACTTTTCCAGTCTCTATCGAAAGGCGATATTGGCTTGTCAATTTCGGAGACAATTCAGGCGCACAGGTTTTAATTAATTTTCCAAATATCCAGCCCTGTGGACACCAGAGTTCACAGCAGTGACAACCTGCTGCTTAATTGCGCAAGTGAATTTGGCAAGCCAAAGCAGCTGCCCCAATTCAAAACCTAGTAAGACACTTTTTATAAAAATCGTTTTATTGCATAGTTAATCTTGCTAACCTAGTAAGTCCTTATCAATTAAAAAAACACCAGCGTTGAAAACTCATATAAAACCAGATATATCGATACTATATATACCAGATATATAAATACTTTTCAAAGGCACCTGACCTATTTTACGTTTATGGCGCTCTCCTGTAAAATTTCGTTTTAGGTCCTTACTAGGTTTTGAAAGAGTTTGACCGCCATCAATCGACCAATCACATGTGATTCGCATGCGAAATGAAACGCGAAGTGGATGATGGCGGTCAATGCCTTTGCCTTGCTGAATTAGGCTGTTGGAATTGTCAAGGTTACAGAGACGCCATACCTCGCTAAGAGTAATAATGTTCTGTGCGCCATACACCCGAGTGTGATTTAAAATTGTGCTCTGGGTAAGATAAGTACGACACGTCTGACGGACTATCTGAGCTGTCATTCCACACTGATGCTAGGGATTGACAATCCACTTCAAGCTCACTTCATAGATGTTTATATGGTGAGATTTTAACTAAATAAATCTACAGTTCCATTTAAATTTTGGCGGCTGTGTAACCTACGTGTCTTGGTTGTACGATTTTTGAAAATGAAACAACTAAATTTTGTTAGATTTTTTTTATTAATTTTAGCTTAAGACCTAAGCCACGGGTGGCACGGGCTGTGGTAGCGGCGCCGGTGCGAGGGAGCGCACGTCACTAGTGGGCTCCAGCGGGACGGGCTCGTCCTTGGGCTCTGTGACCAGGATGTGATCTGGCTGCGGCTTCTTGGGACCGTTCTTGCCTTGTTGGTCCCATGGCAACATGATCTTGACCTGCAGATGCAATTAGATGGGTTATTTTGTATAATAAAAAAAGTTAAGTAGGGGACTTGCTTCATAATTATTGCCTCAACAGATCTTGAAAGACATCATAATCACTGTTTTAAAATTCCGTTCTCATTACAGTATTTGTCATCTATTTATTTTACTATACTAGAGAGAACCTATTATTAGTTATAAAGATAAATGTCCAGCTTGCACCGTACCAGAGCCTGTACAGACAAGCCCTCCAATAAACAAGCTGATTTAATCTGCCACAAATATTAGACCTCAAGCCATTGAGGGGCAAGAAATCCCTGATATTGTGGCCTAAAAAAACAGATAGTCTCTAGCAAATCACAGTAATTTGGATTTAGTATTTCAATCAAATCAATTGACTACTTTCAGTAGTTCCAAATCTATTGGCACAAATTGAGCCTTTGTGAACAAAATGCTAAATAGTAAAAAAAACTGGCCAAGTGCGAGTCTAACTCCGCACGAAGGGTTCCGTACCAATTTCGCAAAAAACGGCACAAAAATCACATTTGTAGTATGGGAGCCCTCCCTTAATATTTATTTTATTCTGTTTTTTGTATTAGTTGTTATAGCAGCAAAAGATATACTTCATATGTGAAAATTTCAACTGTCTAGCTATCACAGTTCATGAGATACAGCCTGGTGACAGACAGACAGACGGGCCGACCGCAGAGTCTTAGTAAAAGTGTCCCATTTTACCCTCTGGGTACGGAACCCTAAAAATAACATTTTCAACATAGGAATCGAATCCTATGTTGAAAATATTATTTTTATAGACCATAGTCTGAATAAATGTAATATATTTCGTAAATCAAATCAGTTATCATTTTTACCTTAATTCCAAGCACTCCTTGCCTAAGCAGTACGTGGCGAGTGGCTGTGTTCACGTAGTCATTGCACGGGTCACCAGAGTGAATCATCAGGCCGTCTACAAACTTCATGGACTTAGCACGCTGACCACGCAGCTTGCCAGAGACCACCACCTCGCAACCACGGGCTCCAGACTCCATGATGAATCGGAGGACACCGTAGCATGCACGACGCACAGCGAGACCTGGGGAAAATTGACAATGAGTATTAGATAAATTATTTAATCCTTTATAAAGTTCTTCTTCTGTACTTATTTTTTGTAACCAAGTATTTTACGATCATCACGCTTCATATTCATTCAGATTTTGTTTAGATATAGCCTCTGCCAATTACATACACCTCTTTTTAATCCTAAGAACAACACATACACATAACATTGAGGTTTATTTTGTGTACTATCCATCAATCACACTGTATTATTGCAATTTCATAAAGAAATGCAGAGTGGTTTCTTAGTATTGTTTTTGTTTTGGTGTATAAAGGGTTTTAGGGCCCTTGGGTATATCAAGTAAACTGTGTGTGGCTTGTGCTTATCCCCTTTAGAAAATACAGGGATGATGACAATGAAACATGATGGTAATATAACCTTGCATAGTATAATGATGATGTGTTGATGAGATGGGAGGGGAGGTTGAGATGTCATGTCTGAGGCACGCAGTTAGTGTTGTAATAAAGATAGTGTTATTTGAAGGAAGTCCAGCCACTCAAACAATGGGCTATTTACAATAAACTTAGGTAAATGACAAGCCTTCAAATAGCTTGTGTTAGTAATTACTGGCACACTTGTGAATTTGCATTACGGGAGTAATCCTTCATATAACAACCAATAGATTCCATTCTGGATCTGAATTACTATTTTGTAGCATACACAAACAAACCTTGAAAGACCACCATTTGTTTCGGGATGGAAATGAATGTAATATGGTTGTGGTAATGCTGGTAACAAAATAAGTATCACAACATGAAAACCCTGTTAAGTTTCTGTAAGCCATGTGTTAATTGTTTCATGATTAGTTTATGATTGGCTACTGACAATTTGTTTGTCTAATAACTGACGTGCTGTATCTACTGAAATGTCTTTGTCAAGCTATATACTAAATAATTACAAGTACATAAAAGATAACACAAACGGGCAAGAGCATCTCAGAATTAATATTAGGGGTGAAGTTATTTGCTTACAATGGACTATGCACAAAAAATGCATATTGCTGTTTCTACATTTACAAATTACAGTTCAAACTAAGCATGATATAATTTACAAGGTTAAATTAGCCAAAACATGAGTGAAAGTAAAGAAACTAACCTCCAATCAATTTGTATCTGAGCGACTCAGCCTGAGCGATGGCGCACAGACCGCGGGTTGCCACCTTCTCGGCGTACAGTTCCACGGACTGTTCGGGGATGTTAAACCTCTTGCGGACCACGGAGGTCAGCTCACGAATCCTGCGACCCTTCTCTCCGAGCACGCTCTGTGTCCTCGTCGCCATAATGATGATCTCCGAGCGAGTCGGAGTGACGCGCACCTCCACACCGGAGTAGCCATCCTCAGCAAGCTCCCTGGTCAAGAACTCATTGAGTTCCGCCTTGAAAACTCCGTCTCCGACGAACTGTAAATTCACCGAGAGGTTATGTTTTGGTCATCGAATTTTTTAACAAATTATTGCCGGACACACCGTTTGTACTTTGGCCACATGATTATTTAACAGATTCGGCGCAAATACGTTACGGTAAAACAAGACACAAGAGAAACAACAATCCCAGTGCTGGTGACAAGTACTGGAATATCGACTAACATCACAAGTTTCACAAAAATATCGGGCCCATTATTTGGGTTTACAGGTTTGTCAGTTATTATTTAACAATTTAGATTATGTATTTCAGTAATAAACACTCGTTTAAACGTACTTTTCGCTTTTTAGAAATGTTGGCCACCGCCATGATTGCAACGGGAGAGCGAAAGAAAAGGCCGGAAACAGATTATACAAACGTCAATGTCAATTCTGTACTAGCTACGTTCAGAAATTTACACAATTGGTATTCGTGAACGTTGTTAGTTTAGAAATCGAAACGAGTTGAATCGAATCGATTCAATCGAATTGAATTTAAGTTGAAACAAATAATAAAAAATAATATCGTATTGTCGAAGTTTAAAAAAAGGATTTCCACCTTTTAATATTATAGATTTTAGCTTAGTAAGTACGTTATTTTACACATTATTTAACTCTTAATAATAACAACTTTATTTACCCTTTCTGCTTATAAAATCTTGGCCTGCGGAGTATGTATTACTTACTATAGGTATTTTTTTTAAGCCCTGATACTGTTCCCAGTCCACTCAGGTTTTGGGGGTTCTTAGGGGGGGGGGGGTTACTCAATCAATTAATTTGCCTAACCTTTTCCCAAATTTGTTGCGGTCGGCTTCCAGTTTAAACAAATGCAGCTGAGTAACAGTAGTTTTACATAGAGCGACTTCCTGCCTATTTGACCTCCACAACCCAGTATAGATAGTTCAACTCAATCTGTGCGCGTAGCGGCGCGGCACCATGTATTACAGAGTACATTTTAATAAACTCGCTGTAGGATGGTTGTAATTTATTATACACTAGCTGACCCCCGCGGCTTCGCTCCCGTCAAAATTATAGCCTATGTTACTCGGGAATAATGTAGATTTCCATAGGTGAAAGAATTTTTAATATCGGTCCAGACATTTCAGAGATTAGCCGGAACAAACAGACAGACAGACAAAAATTAAAAAAAATGTTGTGTTGGTGTATGTACCGTATATATATTCATATACATGTAGTAAAAAACGGTTATTTCAATATTACAAACATACACTCCAATTTTATTATATGTATAGATTATATGCATTAGTGTGGCAGTGACGTGGCAGTAGGGCATGTAATATCGGAAGTTTTTCAATTCCCGTATTCCCAACTTTAGTTACAACCTTGGGGTCTTTAAGTCAATAGTGAATAGGTCTCTTCTAGGCAAGCGTGCTTCACCGTAGGCCACATCATCGCTTACCATCAGGCGAGGTAGTGGTCAAACGCGAGCCTAGCGATAATAAAAAAATAAAATATGTGTGTATATTTTTAGGAATCTGCATCACTTACCGTATGGTGTCGGGCGTAAAGAATTTCACCAACCCATGTTTTCCCGTGGGTCTCCTAAGTAGACCGATAGCGCTAGGTTTTGAGGTTTCAAAAATATTAAAGTTGTTTGTGTTTCGCATATAGTTTCCAGACCATTTGCCCAACCTAATACCTTAGTTTGTGTCATCCTAGGTATTTGCATAGGTAGAAATTTAGGTATTTGTCTTTTCGACCAGTATTGGACGAAAAGAAAATTAGAGATGAAAATTTTACTTTCACGATAATAACGAAGTAGTAACTGATGTACCTAGGCATTTTGTGTCACATCTATCCACGATAATCCTAATACTTAACCAATACCTAACATGTCGGCCAACTAGCTCAAAAGAATATTACAATAGGTTAAATAGGTGTTACGCGTTTTAGAGTACTGATATCTGTTGGTTAAAATATTTTGTGTCGAATTCATCCACGACTTTCATAGATATTTTATTTTTTTATTACAACACCCTGTAAAATCCACAAAAGAAAATGCAAGTTATTAGAGTTTACGTGTTTTTGATTATTATGGTGCAACAAAACACTGTGCATAATTTGTGTCGTTTTTATCCACGAAATCTTATTATTAAAAAAAAATACTAGACTTCTTCGCACAAAGGGCCAGCGCGGAGAAAAGCGCGGGAACGCGCGCGGCGGGTGCCGGCCAGCCAGACTCGCGGCGCGTATATTTATTTACATTAGGTCTTTGCAAGTTGCAACAAACAAGTGCGTACGTTATTTATGATGTATTTGATTGATTAATACACACTTGCACTAAAAACTTAACTAAGAATTATTTGCTAACACGAGGTTAAATTGACATTAATGTATAACAAACTGTCAATTTAACCTAGTGCTAGCAACTAAATCTGAGTTAAGTTTTTTGCGCAAGTGGGCCTTAACAGTTAGTTATGAAGCCGTGAAAGACTAAAATGGAATATAATCTAAATATAATAAATGTGTTATATCGACACCCAATATATAACCCAATACAAAGTAACTCAATATGGCATGGTTTTCAACACAGTTTTTTTTTTTGCAAGGTTTTTTTGTTTAACAACTGCAGGCATAAGTTGTTCTGTACAATTTCAGGTTTCATGTTAATAATTTTAATTGCTTTCTCAGTTTTAATAAAACCACTGCAAGTATGATTTTTGATTTGATATGATTTTTGATGTACAGATTTTAAGTTTAATATGAAATTCATTGTAACTACCGTTACAATGCAAATTGTCCAGAATCCAGACCGATACCAGTGGTGTCTAATCCCATACAAAGAAACCGAGCGACGTACTTTACTGATTATACTGATTATTTTATGTACACCAATAGCGTTCGGTTCCGTTATACGGATAAAGAGGGTGATCTATATAGCGCCGTGGAACGGCACCGAACGCGATCGTATTACAAAAAAAATAATTGGTATAATCACGTGAAAAACGCTAGTTACGTCGGCACGGTTTCCTAGTATGGGATGAGGCATCTGTATGTATATAAAACTAGATTATATTATATGTGTCGCTACTCTGTGTCGACAAGTTCACCTTGGGTAACGGCTAACTTATGTCGGAAAATAAGGCCTTCAACAGCGCTGCCAAGTCCTGCAAAAAGGTGTTGCAAAGGTCTCGGTCCGACCACATTACTAACATGCCACTTAACTACAGTCGAATAGGGACATAACTTGCGTCTTACCCAGTAGGTAATAAAGAGTTTCGGAAAGTCTTTAAAAGTTTCGGAAGTCGGTTGAGTCGAACTTTTGCCATCCCTCACTACCACCACTGCTGAAACCCGACTTCGCTGAGGAGAAGGCAAACTTATTTGCCTTTCTTGCGGAATCTTTGCGTCTGCATTCTGGTGATGCGTGGCCCCTTATTTCTCCTGGTGGGTGTGAGACATATATGTCGAACATTCGCATCCATCAAAATGACGTTCGTAGAGTGCTGGGCAACCTCGACTTGAACAAAGCTAGTGACCCCGACGGTATACTAGCACGTGTTTTTAAAACTTATGCGCTTGAACTGTCTACGATCTTGACACTTCTATTTCGCCTATCGTATGAAACTGGAAAAGTGTCGAATGCTTGTAGTAGGTATGCTAACGTACAAGTCCAACAAGGACAGTTGAGCTGATCCGGCCAATAACAGACCTCTACGTGTGCTTAATATTAAACTCTTGGCATACCTAGAAGCTAATGATATCCTAAGTGATTGCCAATACGGCTGCCGCCGAACTCGTTGTATGCCATTCACATCTGGAGTGAGGCAATCGAAAGGCACGGGGAGGCGCTTGCCGTCTCCCTCAAAAACTCGAAAGCTTTCGATAGGGTCTGGCACGGAAGCCTTATTAGTAAGCTTCTTTCATTAGGTCTGCCTGGTGATGGTATGTGTGATTGAATTGTAGAATTCGAGTGGTTATAGATGGGTGCTCGTTGGACCAATTGGATATTAATGCTGGGGTCCCTCAAGGGTTGGTACTATCAGCAACGTTATTTTTGCTGCATATAAATGATCTGCTAAAAACTTGGGCATGCAGACGACAGCACTGTTGCTGAGAGGTACTTGTCCTTTGTGAGGCTGTGATGGAGCGTTTGAGCTAATCCTTGAAGCCAATATCCAAATGTGGTGATGCCAATTTGGCCAGGTTCTATGCTGCTGAAACCCGGGCGTGTCTTTTCTCTGTTAAAATGAACTAATTCCACTCGGCTCCTTCCTTCCGAGGTGTAAACGTGCCAATAATGGACCATCTTGAGCTTCTTGTCGCAACTTTTAACACGATCCTCAATTTTGGGCCATACATTGCGGCAAAGGCTCAGCTGGCTGCTATAAAGTTGGGTATCCTCGCAAAGGAGAAAGAGGAGGAGAGGGCTATGCTCGGAGTTTCCTTGCGTGATCGAATCAGAAATGTAAAGATCCGCAAGAGAACCAGGGTTACCGACAAAGCCCGAAGAATTGCCAAACTTAAGTTGCAGTGGGCAGGGCACATTGCTCGCAGAACGGATGGCCGATGGGGCAGAAAGGTTCTGGAATGACGACTGCGAACCGGAACGTTGCGTTGGAAGGCCTCCCACCAGGTGGACCGATGACCTGGTGAAGGTTGCGGGGATCCGCTGGTTACGAGATGCATGGGACCGATCAATGTGGCGACGCTTGGGGGAGGCCTATGTCCAGCAGTGGACGTCTTTCGGCTGATATGATGATGATGATGATCCTCGCAAAGGTGAGACGGTTCTTCACGCCAGAACAGTTTTTCAAGTTGTATCAAGCGCAAGTTCGATGATGTATGGAGTACTTATCTCATTTCTGGGACGGATCTGCCAAATACCAGTTTGATGCACTTAAGTTGATAAAAAAACCGGCCAAGAAGCTCATCAGCGATGAGGCACCGGTAGAGTCAAAGCTCTAGAGCCTTGAACATCATTGCCAGCTTATCGGTTTTTTATCAGCTGCCTTTCGGGGAGTGTGCAATGAAATTACATGATCTCATTCCGCCTAGCTCGTTTCGTTCCATTCCCGTTCGTAGAACATAGAGCAGTGATGGCCCAGTGATAACAGATTGCATAAAGTTAAACCAATGTGTAACTAAAGTTACAATGTTATTCATATTGGGTGTCGATATGTGGTCTCATACTGGACGTTAATACCGTGATTGTTAAAAAAGGGGATTATTAAAGTTCATAGAATCGAGCATTGTAAGGGATGACGGAAAAGCCGAAAAAAAAGTCCTTGTTTTAAGGACCGTGATGAAATAAAACTATACATAATCACTATCACCACACATATCTGGAGTTTTTTTTTCACTTCGTGTATTATTTGTTTTGCTAACTGTACACTACCTACTCGAAGCGTGGCACGGGATATTGAGAAGCAGTATAACGAAAAAGCGGTAGGTAGGTAGGTGTATCTACCTACCTACCGCTTTCAGGTTCAAATTGGAAGCGAATCGAAGCATCAATCCAAGAAAATAATTGACCACATCGACCGTCTTCTAAGCATGGACCATTGACATTCGTAGGTAAGACAGATTGCAGACGCATGATTTGTACAAAATTCCCACGTCATTATTTTTATCTCTATAGGTTACAAATTTGTTCATTACGCAGCGGAGATAAGAATCAATCAATACTCAATATAATAGTTATGTTATTTATTTATATTATGAACGCTACGCATCTAAGAAGAAATCGTACCGAACGAACGTGTGTGCATGCGTATGCCGCCTGGCCTCCTGCGCCCGGCCTCCTCCGCCCGCTTCGACCGCAACCATTGTTTTTGTGTTTTATTCATATAAGGTACATATCGTGCATGAAAATGACACAAATTTACAATGTCGATTTTTCATACATCTATGATATTGATTATGTTAACTCTAATGATTGTAATATTTTTTTGAAGCGTTTGTAGCTTGGAAAAACAAAATAATTAAAAATCTTAAAATTGCGTGGCCTAAATTGGTACAAATTTAATTAATAGGGATATGTAAGTGATCTGAGAAAGGAAATAGTAATTTCATAAATTGTAATATTTTTTTTGCACTATTTTTACACACTGACCCCTATGTCAGTTTGCACTGGACGAATATGACACAAATTGGGTTTACACACTCCGCAGACTATCCTAGATATGATAGCATAATTATTTTAAACTTTAATTTAATTTTGCCAGTTTTGATTTGAATAAAAATAATCAACCACAAATCATCGAATTACTGAAAATGCAAGTAACAGATGTGACACAAAACGCAAAAATAAGCTACATAGGTACGACTGTATCCACAGGCAAGAAATAAGCAACTTTAGAATTTTTTTAACTTATGACATCAAAATAGCCTAGCGCTATCGGTCTAAAGAGGCGACTAAGGGACAAACCAGAGAATGGACAGCAGCGTTCTCTGTGCATTTGTAACAAGCATTCTGCGTTAGCCAACCCACCTGCAAAGCACTCCCCATGAATAGCACAAATAAAACATAGCCCCTAGTGCCCGGCAGTCTGCCTACCCTTGACTACGGTAGCGGTCGAGGTTACGGTATGGCAAGGGGTGCTAAGAATCCAGGACGAGATCCGGCTACCCCAACCTAAAGCGTCTCTACTATAAGTAGCGCCCGTGTGCAATCATTAGCCTAGAGCGCCCTCTAGTAAGCGCGTGGTCAAAATGGAATGGGTGCAAAAAACAGCATATTACCAAAAACTGTCAAATTTCCCCAATGGATAATAAACTCTTTGGTTTGGAGATTAAATTGAAAATCTATTGAAGAAATTTGACTGTTTTGGATGCCATGCTGTGCAGTGGACTGTATTTAGAATTATATCTACAGGGTGTTTACCAATAACAAGCCAAAAGGTACCCATGTACGTTTAGGCACAAAATAGTAAGTATACAGAAGGGCCACTCCCGCCGTTTAGAAAATTGACAGCTAAACTTGACAGATTCACTAGGGTTGCTACTATATTGATACCGAATTTAAAAAAAGAGTAGGTTGCCCAAGTTACAAACATAAATACATAGATTCGTCTAAACATACATCATATCATGCTTACATGCCTTAGAGGGTAGACAGGGCATCAAATATCCATTTAATATCACGAAACATTTAATATTACGCCACATACGATGAATATTGGAGAGTAAAAAGACGTAGTAATTGTGTAATAATGATCCCACTTAAAAAATAAATTGTAAAAAGCTCCAAGCTCGACAAAAATATAAATGTGAAAAAACAGGTACCTAATAACATCAAAAAACCAAAGATGATCTTAAACAAGAAGAAAATTATGCTGTGCAGTCGGAGGAAACATATTTGTAAGCTGTATGACTTGAACCTTATTATTATGACAAGTTCCCAATTTCATCTATGGGCTTAAAATAATTTATTATAATCCTAGATAATGAATTTCTAATTTGACATCTTGAAAGATTAATGACCTTTATAACTTAAAAATAATTGAAAGAAAGAATTAAAAACAAAAAAAAAATCGTTCAGTAACAAATAATAAAGGTAACCCATCCAATGCAACCAACCTCGTTACAGTACTTAATGTATGAATGACGTGACAAAAGCCTGCACAAATCAATCATGACAGCCGCGACTGAGCTCGGTCCAATATTGCCCAATATTCCCTGTAAAACCGAAATGTTAAAGTAAGAGTGGCCCCTCTGTCTGCGGCGCGCCGCCGCTTACGTACTTTGTGGTTTAGGCTTATTAGAGTGTTTACCAAACACCTTTTATTTGCAACAGTGCACGGAGATCCGGGAGCAAAACTGCAAATGGTGTAATTTTAAATGGTAAACATATACACACACAACCACTTACTCTAATACTGGTCCTCGCATCAAGCTTCTCACATCAGCTGTCAAATTTCTTCATTCTAAGGGTTCTATACGCCATACGCCGAAATCGGTCTACTGGGGATCTTCTAGCGTATGCCGTTCACATCTGGAGTGAGTAAATTTCTGTAGCCATGCAAAAGACACTTTTACTCATAAGTGCCGTTTTGTGCTGATGTTGACAAATTTTAGTATTGTCCCGTCTGTTACGAGGAAATCGATCTGCCATGCGAGAAAATAAATGAGGATTAGTTCTTAAGAACATGGCATTTTCTAATATATATAGGCAAGGCAATGTCAAAATTTTGTGTTTTAGAAAATAAGGCTTGCAGCTCGTAGTACTCGTAGTTTCAAGTTTAAACATCGACCGAATGCAACTCTTTTGAGTTTTGTAAACTAGTTCCCTATCAGTCGGGTTACCCCAAAAGATGATGCCGTACCTTAAGATGGACTCCACTAGGCCGTAGTATGCGCTGAGCAAAGCATCAACACTTAGAGCATTAAATGCTCTAAGCATCAACACTAACTATTGCGGCGAGTGTATACAGAGCATATGCTGAGGTACTTATTTTCCTGCTGACAGTATCGACATGTGCCTTCCAATTTAATTTTTTGTTAATGTTAAGTCCTAAAAATTTTATTGTATCAACTCATTGAGGTAATAATGTACTACGCACTAGAGAAGTCACCACCCATCACTACTGTGATCTGTTCAATTGCGGTTTTCTAGCCGCAATTCACTTATTTGCTTGCTAGATCTTGGGCGCTTAAGTCATTTTATGTTTTTAAACGAAAAACGTTCAAACGCATTCAATATGCCGGTCGTGTGTTTTAAGATTGTGCACTAATAATTCAACCAATACGGCGAAGAGCAAAGGAATAACTTTTCATAGGTGGCTAACTAGATAATAATTTTAAAATTTAATTTTAACAAAATATTTGCTGGACGTCATGTTGTGTCAATTTTCATATAGACTAAAAATTCAGATGTGACAATTTGTATAACAAGTGTAGGTAAAATTATTTTTAGAAAATATATTTAGAAAAGAACTGACTGTGGTTATTCAATGAAAAAAGATAAAAGATGAAAAATAATTATTACATAATGTAAGACATAATTTGTAAACATTTTGTTTATTTAAGGTTTCCACGTTTGGACCGTAAAGATATCCAAATTAATAAAATTAAAATAAAATTTATCCAAATTAACCGCAGTGAAGATACCAGCAGCCTAATTGTGTAAGTGAATTCGGCAAAGGAAACAATCTGTTTCTATCCCAAAAACGACTTTTCGTATTGCAAAAAGTAGTTTTTGGGAAGGAAACAGAGAACAATTAGGCTGCTGGTTACCATCCAATCATACTTATGTACCACGTATGTTCGTTGCATTTTCGCGAAGAGGAGAAATATACCACAAAAGCGGGCAGGCGTTTTCTGAATCAGTCTCTCTACTTAATATCATTTCAGTTATATTACTGTTAATACTTTGGAATATTTTATTCACAAGGAAAAAATTACATATTTGCTTCAACATTCTTTTTTTATCAACCAAGCACTTTAAATCACCTAACACATTTGATACGGGCCATCATAAACAAATACACAAGAATTCGCTTGAAGTACGAAGCTAAAATTAATCAGACTAATAATTATTTATCGAAGCGTCAAAAGTTAACTAAACTTATATTGTTTAGGGGTAACTAAATTAACATAATTAATATTAAAAATATACAAAAGATTAGTGTTTCAAGCGAATTGTAAAATTCCCTTTTCCAATTTGATATGTTTTTAACCTATTGTAAGCGCATTTGATTATATATTAAATAAAGAAATACTAAAGTATCATATACTTTAACAGTCGGTTATTTCAACTAATAATAAATTTTGAAAAAGTGTGAATTCTAATGAAGCTTGTTAGGTATAATGCTATGTCACTTCTGTAGTCAGTCAGCAATTTAGTCTATATGAATGACAAGGTTGAACGAAACGCGTAAGCACCATGAAAATCACGGCGCTTCCGTCTTTTTGGTCGCGAGAAAACTACACCTTAGAAGCGCTCTATCAATAGAAACATGCAGCGCATGTTTATATTGTTTTGTTAGACGACTAATTATTGTTTCAGCGCTGCAGCGAATTTTTTAGTTTAAACTCTTGTCGAAATGACAAAATGGAGAATGAATTTTGCTTAGGATAGCTTCTCTAGTACGTAGTACATATTATCTCAATGTATCAACTTTGTCAATGATATCATTATTGTAACATAATATATGTCAAGTTTATTTAAAATGTCAAGGAACGTTGACGAAAATGCATGATTTTAGTCTTCGACAAATTTATTTTTAAGTTATTACTATTTAGCCATTCTATTATAGCAGTCAGTGAACTATTTCATATGGGAATTTTGGGTGCCAGTTAAAAATCACCCATTAACATTATTAATGTCATATTAATATGTCATTCTATTTTTACACTCAATTGTCACTTCACTATCATCGGCAAAGAGGCTCATCGGCTGCACTGTGGACTTCGGCAAGTCATATAATGTAAATAGGGGTGGTCCCAAAAAACTTCCCTGAGGGACACTATACATAACTTCACGCTCTTGCGACCGATGTGACTCCTCCGATTTAGTAGTTATAGAGATTATCTGAAGTTCGAAGAGAGGTGGAGGACTCGATAATCCTCAAATCCCAATTCTCCTCAAGTCTCGTGCTTCAAGACGATTGAGCTAGGAAAAACATGGAGGCGACGCGATACATACATTAGCTTATACAAATATGAGTGAAATACGATACAGAATGTGAAACATCGTTTTGTTTCATTCTTTCTTATGTAGTAATCGTATTTGACAAAAGAGACAACAATATTTCAGTTGTTGCTCATTATGGCAACATTTTGTTATGACGTAGTCACAGTTGTAGGTAAGTACGTGCCATATTTGCCATAGTCGGAACCACACTTACGTGGCGTGGCGCGGCGTGGCGCAGGATCCACCAATCAAACGACTCTGTTCCAACCAACGCCATAACGCAACGTGTTTTGTAGCCAATCAACTGCGTCAGAAGGCGCCACGACACGCCACGCCACGTAAGTGTGGTTCCGACTGTGACGGATTTTGTGCTTGTGTTCGTGGTAGTCCTGCTGTCAAATACTTGTTTACTTTTTGTATTATTAATGTGTGTGTGTTCCGTGATTGACACAACAGCATCGGCAGCCATTTTAAGTGACATTTTAAGGTTTAGGTAGGCACGTTTTTTTTGTAGGTATTTCCAGTCCATATTATTTATTATGTCTATGTTCAAGACCCATCGTATAGATAAGAATAACATAATCGTTTTAAGTTTACAAATTAATGTTTATTCTAAGACATTGAGTATGACTTGAGTATGACAGATTGACATTGACAAAAGAGTTTCTAACATTCGTCCGCCCTACAGGGGTTAACCCCCCTTCTACCTTCTTTCCACACCATTTGGAGTGTTAATGACGTACGAGTATCGATGCGTGCGTCGCGAAACCGTGGCTGGTTCCCATCGCGACTGATCCCTGGCTTGTACGTACACAGTATCACCTGCAGCCTAATTGTGTAAGTAAATTTGGCAACGGAAACAATCTGGTTCTTTCCCAAAAACACACACATACACAAAAAAGTTGAATCTTTATTCCTTTATTCCTTTGATCTTTTTTTCTTTATTCCTTTGCCGAATTCACTTACACAATTAGGCTGCCGTTAAGCCGATGTAACGCCAAAACTCACATATGTAAAGAGTGCAACACGCCAGGACATTTCGAAGAATGCTGCATCAAGTCAGGCAAAGCATGTCTGACCATGAGAAAATTGCCAAATCCGTGGTGTTAGACCGGTTCTCCTGGCATTTGCGGAATGTTTTTACGTGTGAATGATCTATGTCTTCTTCAATGGTTGGCCACTTTACATAGAATCTTGCCAGTGCTCTCATAGCTGATATTCCTGGGTGTCCACGATGTAGGTATTTTAGGGTCGCTTTTCTTAGAGTATCAGGAACAACCATGCGATCCTGCCACATGATGATCTTATTTTCTGTGAGTGACAACTCACAGCGTTTGCGAGCGTATGGTTTTACATCGTTTGTGTATTGATGTTCACACCAACCCGTCTTAATAAACTGTGATATATGTTTCAGTATGGCATCTTTTATTGTTTCATCTCGTATGACGTTTTCTGATAAGATGAGGTCACCAACCCTATCTGCCTATAGGCGCGCTACAACTCTGTGAACAGCTAGCTCAGGTTTGGAAGGTCAGGCATCCTTGATATGTAGTCCACGATCAAATTGTTACAGCCTTTTGGGTACACGATGTCATAAGCGTAGCTTCCAATTATTAGAGCCCATCGTACCTACTAAACGATTATTAGCGAGTTTTGGTAAGTTGCGTTCAGGTAATCCAAAATGTGAATGAGAGGCTTGTGATCAGTTACTAGAGTGAATTCGATGCCGCGAGGATACTGATCGAAGTTTTGAACACCAAAAAATATTGCAAGAGCTTCGCGGTCTATGACAGAGTATTTTGATTCTGCTGGTCGATCTTTTCTTGATGCAAACGCAATTGGCTGTTCCATATAGTTCCTTATGTGGAAAAGTTCTGCCCCCACGCCTTTTTCTGATGCATCACAGGCTAAGTACAGTAGCCACTGTAACAGCCGTTTGTCATTAAAAGCTACTAGTGGTTTTGAACTTACAATCAAAGTCTTTGCTTGTTCAAATACCTTGGCTTCATTGTCGGTCCATCGCCATTTGAGCCTGTTTCCTGTTAGTGCTTGAAGGTCGGCACAGTCACTGTGTAGGTGTGGTATGAATCGTTCATAGAAGTTGACAAAACCAAGAAATGATCTTAGCTCCTTGGTGTTGGTTGGAGGTGATGCTTTGGAGATTGCTTCTATCTTTGTAGGACGTACACCATTTCGATCAATCGTGTGTCCGAGATATTCGACTTCCGGGGTAAGGAATATATATATATAATAAGGTTTCAAGTTAACTTTTATTCCTCCGGCTTGCGCAAGTCTTTGGAAAACGGTACGCAGTGTTTCGAGATGATCCTTGTCATTTTTCCCCGTAACCGCGATTTCATCAAAATAAACTGCCACATTCGGTATTCCTTCGAGGAGTTTATCAAGGTAATGCTGAAAAACTAATGGTGCTGTGGAAATACCAAATGGCATGCGGTTATATTGATAGTATCCTTTGTGAGTAGACATTGTTAAAAACTGTTTAGAGTCCGATCATACACAAAAAATTTGAATGAAGATTTCAACTTTTTTGTGTATGTGTGTGTTTTTGGGAAAGAAACAGATTGTTTCCGTTGCCGAATTTACTTACGCAATTAGGCTGCGGGTGTCTTTCAGGTTCACCGCATCTGAGGCATTGATGAGTCCGGAATCTGCGCGGAGACGTGTTCGAGTAAGATCTGGTGTTTCTTTTAATTTTATTGACTTTGATATTTGTATGTATGATATGTGGTGTATCGTTACTTTCAGCTCGTTCCCGCGATTGTGCAACGCTGAAAATCTGAGCAAAAGTTACTTCCTTCATCTTTCCGTCTTGATGTTCTTGTAAGTCGGGCCATTTTTGTTTCAAGTCGATCTGCAATTGTTGGTGGTTGAGCCCAGTTGCAAAACGGTCACGTAACTGTCGTTCTAATAGATCGTCGTTATAACCGCAATCTTTGCTTATTTCTTTTTGTCTGTTAGCGTACAGCTCCATAGATTCGTCGTACGTGCGTTTGCAGTTCCAGAAATCAGACAGCGCCCTGTATCTTGTGCGCTTGATTCTGTACAGGTCGAGGAGTTTTTCTCGAATGTCTGTGTACGTACTGTTTTCGAAACGTGGTGTCAGGGCAACTTTCATGTCCTGAAAGGTTTCAGGAAAAAGACAGGTGAATAAAAGCTCTTTCTGTATGTTTCGTGCATCCTCTCCCCAAAATCCGCATCTAGACTCAAAATAGTCAATAAAATGCTCATCTGATGTTTCGCTAGGATTGAATTTGTCACCTTTAAAACTGTTGTAGATGTTGTTTCTATAGGTGTTAGCGTGCGATGAGCTGGGTAACTCCATGCCATTCGTTGTAGTTGGTTTGGGAGTCGCGACAGCCGCATTTTGTTGTTGCGATACATTGAGGTAATAATGTAACGTTGCGATGGTAACAATTGTAAAATGTCCGAAATTTGTTTTTGTTGTGATGCTTGTAATATAAGGAATTTTTCAAATTGCTCACTGTTCATTTTTAATCCTCGTCGCCTTCTTTGTCCAACCCTCTTCCCAGTTCAGCTGGGGTCGGGTCTTCTTGTACGTCTGCGCCAGAGAGCTCTATTCTGGGTTGTCTGAGTGCTCAGGTTCTCCTTCCGGACCTCTTTCTGTATGTTTGACCACCAGGTGGTGGGCGGTCTTCCCCTTCCTCGCGGTCGATCGGGGATATTCAGGGCCTTTTTGATAGGGTTGTCATCTCCACGTCTCAGGATGTTGCCGTACCAAAGCAATCTGCTTTCTTTGACCTTTTCGCTAATCGATGCTACTTTGAACGAACCCCTGACATACTCGTTTCGCACTTTGTCTAGACGGGTTACTCCTCCCGCCCATCGGAGCATTTTCATTTCACTTGTATGCAGTTGTTGTTCGTATGCTTTCTTGAAGGTCCAGCACTCCGCTCCGTAAGTCATAGCTGGTCGTACTACCGTTTTGTATACTTTGCCTTTAACACGGATGGGCATCTTTCGGTCACAAAGAACACCTGATAACGATCTCCACTTGAGCCAGGCGGTTTTGATGCGATGGTCTACATCCTTATCCACATTTGCGTCAGAGGTAAGCACCGAACCCAAGTACTTGAAGTGGGTCACTTTGGGTAGTGCCCGGTTGTCTATAAAAATATCGCAACCCGTTTCTGCTGTCCCTCCGTAGTCACATTCCAAAAACTCAGTTTTATTTCGATTTATGCGTAGCCCATGTTTTTCTAACTGTTTCACCCACTGACTAAGTGTTGTCTGCAGATCTGGTGCATTTTTAGATACTAGGACTATATCGTCCGCATAAAGCATACACTCCGGTGCGGGCTTTTGTATGTCCCGTGTGATATAGTCCATGCACAAGTTAAATATTAGTGGGCTCAGGGCTGAACACTGATGGACTCCCACCTCCACGCCGAAAGGCTTACTGAGGCCCGCTGGACTCTTGACGTGCGTTTTAGTGCCTGTGTACATATCCTGGATTTTAATCCTCGTCGCCACTGATAAGAATAACATAATCGTTTTAAGTTTACAAAATAATGTTTATTCTAAGACATTGAGTATGACGGATTGACATTGACAAAAGAGTTTCTAACATAGATAATGTCATGAAGGAGAGGCGTGAGATGACTCTGCAGTCTTCAGACAATGCTTTGAAATACCGGCAGATAAATATACCTCAAAGAATCTTATAGATTTCATATATTGTCCAGTTGCGTAAACAGTTGAGAAACAAAACTACAATAATTTTATTCCACTAGGAATCAAATAACAGCCGCTGAATGTCACTCGAACAAAGGCCGCCAAAAACTCCGCAATCCACCATCTTACATTTAATGTTACCAGGCCCAAACATTTGAAAGTACTACTCTTACTTAGTATTAATCTTTTTTTTTTTTAATTCAACGAATTGATTAATTAAAGGAACTGTAGAAATATTTAAATACGACGATGTTACGATGAATCGTTCGTTTTGGTATAACATAAAAAAATAAAAATATAAAATTTTCCACCATTTCTACCAAACCCAATGATTCGTTGAGCTGGCAAGACGTCACACTAGGACACACTGCGGAAACCCTCTCGCCAGGACCGATTTTGGTTAGCTACTACTTATAAGGAAATAGGTAACCTAGGTGTATGATGATAGATTTAATTTTAGGTAAATAAATAATTTTGGTACACAGTCTAGTAGTAAGAAATACGTATAAGGTCTTTGGTTAAAGAAGTTCAAATGACAACCGGGACCAGCGGCTTAACGTGCTTCACAGAGAAACTTATATATACGACGTGCTTGTCGATACACGGAGGAATCTCGCTATGTAAAGATGGTCACCCATCAACGGACCGACCTCAGCACGCGTTGCTTAATTTTGAAGATCGATGCGTGCAGCTGATATTATTTATGCACGAGCTCCTATATGGGTTTGTACTGAGTACGACTTGGTACAAATATTATTTTATTTATTCCTCGATGGCCACGAGCGACGACCCATTACCAGGCCGCCGTCACTCCATGTACTTGCGCGCTATAATTACCTACCGCCCGACCTAGCGGTCTCGGGCCTCTAGCGGACCAAATTCAGTGCGGTTTTCGCAAGCGGAGCGCACGCACCCTGTTCAATTTTAATAGTTCCATTCGTTCGTACGCGTACCTACGATGCCGTCTGGTGCCTTATGTGCTGTAGATTGGTGCAAATCAAGTAAAAGAAGGGATAAACACATAACATTTTTCCATTTACCTGTCAATGACGAAAGGTAAGTATTACTATTTTTTGTCGTTTAAAAATTATTTTTATTATGTAGGTATTAAGCATTGGCTTGCCTTTCAGACACAGATTTACATATTTTTGTTACATAGAAACGTTATACTTATCATGAACACTATTTTAACAACGTTTAAAAAGCTATTTTTATTAAAATAAAATTGTGATAATATTTGACGGACAATCGCACAAATACCTACCTACGAAACTTCCAACACAAGTTGCGCGGCGCGGCGACCTGTCTCAACAAAACGATGGATGTTTGAGACCACAGAGACATGCAGATAGCTCGCGCCGCAGTATACCTTCGCTTTTGAATTTAAGTGGTGAAACTGATTACCGCTTCGACTTGCCAACTGATAACGCCTTAACATATATATCGTGTTATTTACTTTTTAAATGTAGCAAGAAGCATACCTGTCCTGAGTTTGTTGCTGAATTACAGAACATTCCCGATTTAAATGAATCTACGAATAGATTGTTTATCCATTATAAAGCATTCAACAAAACATCGTCTTTTTACGGAAAGTTAAAAGTGCCAACAGATGCGTTTCATAATTATGTAAGAGAACTTGAGACTATTTTTATTCATAATTTTGAAAAAAATATGAAACAAAGGCCGGGTAGTACTCTTTATGAAATTTTAAATGGCATACATTTTGATTCTCCCTGCCCTTGTTTTCCAAAACAATATCTCATAAAACATTTTATTAGATTCAGGATTTTTTCTACACTAAAATTTAACAACCGAGAATTTAGAAAGGGTAAGAAATTTATAAAAATTATATAAAAATAAAACACATGTAACTTTTAAAGATTTTATTATTTTACCTACACATTGACGTCTTTAATTATGTTTTATCTAGATGTATTGCACAATCAGCACCAATTTATAAAAAATATATTTTATAAACGATACAATTTTAAACTGCCACATATAAGTCAGAACATATTCACAGTTCTCAATAACATAGACAAAAAGTTTTTTTTTTAATAATCAATAGGCTCACGTTTGACCACTATCTCACCTGATGGTAAGTGATGATGTGGTCGACGGTGGAGCACGCTTGCCTAGAAATAACCTATTCACTCTTGACATAAAGACCGGTGCGAAGCAATCACAACTGTACGCTTGAGCATTTAGGCACATTTTAGCATGCAGTGTTTGCTGACGCAACGGAGTAGGCTATTATAGCAATAGGTATTGGACATTTTCTACTGAGTGAAGGATCTGTTACGTAGTAACTATTAAGTAATCAGTGCCATTACGCGTTTCTGTTTATTACACAATGAAAGCTTAGCCATCATCAGCTTTTAAGCGTTCGAGTCGCTCGATGCCAAACTTGGTCGACTTCAGCTGGTTTGTATCGACGACTTTGGCCGGATCCTGCCGACCTAGTGTAAGGCCGTTGTTTACTCAGGTTTTTTCGTCGTAAAATCCACGGTACGGGAATTTTCCCGTACCGTAGACACCGTTAGTTCAATCGCACCGCACAGCGCAAAAATCGTGACCGCACGACATGATTTGTGGTCACGACTTTTACCACACGACACACTGCAGACGGTCTGTCGTCCGTTCGTTTGTTCACTAGATACGATTCTGCAACGACACTGCAGTGCACTTGTATATTCTTATAAGCGCGTGAGTGACGAACCACGCGTGAGCCGTGCGGTGCGGTGTATCGTGTCGTCAACAAGCTCATACTTATTTTGTACAGCCGATAAATCGTCACCACAAAAAGGCGCGACGGCGTCGTGTTGCGTGCGGTGCGGTAACCTGCAATGAACAAACGGTCCATACAAATGTATGCAGCTCTGAATCGTGATTACATTTTGCCGTGTCGTGTGTCGCGTCGTGAACACACGGCCTTAATGTAAACAAGCTTCCACGGTGATCCATACAACTCTGATGATTATATCTACGTACGGCTAAAACGTGTATAACCGGCTTAAGAGAGCCATTCAGCGAGCAATGTAGTGTAGGCAGTGCAGTCGCCTGTGTGTGAGCAACGCTTGCCGAAATCCGAAGTTGGCAAACAACTCAGTGTAAATAAAATGCCAGCTATGTCCCTCATATCGGCCTAGTGTAAGTAAGCCTTGAGTGGGTACAAAATAATGCAAAAAAAACAGTAGATTTCAGGCAATAGGTATTTAAATAACAATACTTTTATTCAATGCAATTTATTCATTACTCAAGATCTTTTCGTTACATACAAACGCACCATATACTTAGCATAACAATAATTTATTTATGGACTTTATAGCCCTAATGTGTAAAGTTTTGAAAGAAGACATGTCATGCAAATGAATTATCCTGCACAACGAATTTATAATTATTACAAACAACAGTCAAACATTTAAAAAGTTTACTCAGTGGTTAGATGAAAAAAGCATGTGCACAATATATAATTACAATTTAAGGAAATATTTAACTAATGTTATTAACAATAATTATTGAACGTGTTTGAAGAAACTAATAACTATGTTAGGTAATTATAATCTGTGGCCTAGCGCGGGAAATCAAAAGATTAATTCTCTTCTAACTTCAAAACACAAAAATAAAAGTAATGATTGATATAAAACAAATAACAATATAACAATGTACAAAAAAGATTAAACTGAATCTAAAGTCTACAAAAAATTGCACCGTGTTTATTTCTAAGACGTGCTAAAAGAACAAACACTTACTAAAACTTAACGTTTTCCTATTTACTTTAACGTCTCTAACGCTACTGGGACTATCAAGGAGAGAACTTGAAGCAAGCTAAGCGGGACACATGGTCTGTAGCACTTGAATTATTTCTTCTTACTGTTCTTACTCACCAAAACAATAGGGATACTCTAATCGTTTCAAAATACTTATTAGAAATGCCGATCGCGTTAACCAAACTAAGCCTATTGCGAAACTACAATTCTACAAGTTCTAGGTCTATTTATTATCTATCGTACGTTCAACAACTTTATAGTGTTAATTATAAGGCCCTGCGCAGACGGCACACTTTTTGTGCGATCGAGTCTGCGGCGCACAAAAAGTCTGTGCATGGCGCGCAAAAAATCGGTCGCGGATTTTTCACAGACTCAACGCACACGACGCACATCTTCGATCATTTTGTCGGCAGAGCTGTAGGGACGTAGACGCTATGGAAATCGTGCAGAGATCGCGAAGTATTATTTTGTACATGAAGTACAGAAAAAGAAGAAGAAATAGAGAATTTTGGGTACATCCTATACTTTCGGAAAGATTACTGAAGGGACAGTTCCATACTAAACATTCAATTCTGAAACAACATCCGGCAAATTTTTTCAAATTTTATAAAGTGTCTGTTACTACATTTGATGAGTTGCTATTTATTTTGAGACCTGCTTTGACTCATTCAGAAACATCGACCTCTGGCGCCATGATAATAGATCGCGTGCGTTACGTCCACCCCTAGCAAATGCAGATTATTGCAGATTGCCGACTAAAGTGTGCGCCGTCTGCGTTAGCGCGCGTTGAAGCAAACGTTCAATTTTTTCCACACACTTTTTGTGCGGAGCGGCGCGCCGCGGCGCGGTGCGGTCTGCCCGAATTACACGGATTTTTTGTGCGCCGGACTTTTTGCGCGTCGTGTGCGTTACTGCATATAATTGCATAGGTTCTATTTTCACAGACTAAAAAGTGCGTCACGGATAGTCTGTCGTCTGCGCAGGGCCTAAGGGTAAGTTACACTAGGCGAAACTTTTGTAAGGACGAAGGCAGTTGGTTTTTTTTTGTTATGTGTGTATGACGCAGACTATATCGAAAAAAAAGCTAGAAGCAGACAGTTTATAAAAGGAAATCGTATTATTATTCTAGATAACAGGATTTTACAAATAAGTTTTATTAACGCGTGAAAAGCGTGATTAGAAACTATGCATTTTGAAAATAGATGCCATAAAATTAAGTTATTTTTCCAAATCGAATAATTTTAGCGACTTTTACAAATTACAATGCTTACACTTGATGTAGCTTATATTTAAATGGACAGTGATAATTATTATACAAGGTGCCTTAATACCCTATTAAATAAAAACGTTTTTTTATTTATTTCTAATCCGACATCCACGACCTATAACTATTTAATCTTATTAATAATGGACAGAATTGCGTGTAGCGTGTTTTTGATAAAAACAAACATTTAGGGTGTGGCGTGAAATAGATAGTGAAGGAGTTTAAAAGTGATCGTGCCAGGGATAGTAATATTTAATGATTTTATGTTGGTCACACTGCATTTGTGGTAGATTCAATTTTTGTACAGGTGGCGAGAAAATTGTTTTACAACCATACATTTTAGCTATTTAAAGCCAGCATTATGTGCTACAATATTTTGAGACTAAAATATTACTGAATCGCACTGCAGGGTGATAAATATGAGCTAAGGCTCCGGAACTAAACGATCGTCTAAATTGCACCTAAAACAAAATGATTTGTCTACAATAAGCATAGATAGCTAGTGGACTATATTATAATAAATAGAAGGTACAATCTACGTGTAACTGGGTACGCTACGACTACAGAGGGACGTGAGTTCAAGGGTTCGAGAGTCATTTGTACAATTATCTAATAACTACGTGAATAATTAGACTATAGAATTTTTCTAGAAAAACATTTTATCTAAGACTAGAAGAATCCTCTTTACCACGAAGTTCTGTTTTCTTGTTATGTTTAGAAGTACAATGCGATACGTTTCCGATGTCACGGTGAATCTATCTGGCAAGGAGGAAGTTCGGCTTGATATTGAAGCAAGTTATGATTGAACTATTATTAGTTTCGTAATATATTTAATCACTGATCTGTCTCTCATATTGTTAACCTTAGTTTTGGCACAGAAATAGGAAAACGACGAGAAGAATAAACTTTCGTATGTCTAGGAGTGCATTTAAGCCTAAATCACAGAACGGAAGGAGCGGTGCGGGCGTAGTGATGCAAAAATATAGTTTATAATTGGTTGTATATTAAATACAATGTCACACGACGTATGCGTAAAAAACTATGTTTTTTGTAACGTATATGTGACGTCACTTAGCCGTAACACAACTTTATTTAGCATTACATTACATTATTATAGTCTAAACTCGTCCTAACGTTATATTGACATATTTTAATTAGCGAAAATGGCTACTTTATTGGCACTTTCGCGCTGTTGTCCTCCTCGAGAACAATAATGCTTTATTGATATAAATTAATAATTCTTCTAATAGAATAAGCAATGCGTGTAGAGTAGCATAATAAGATTTTGTACTAAAATTATATAAAAGGCAGTCATGAAACACGAAATACTAAAATAATAGCAATCAATGGTATAAGGGCAAAATAAAAGAAACAAAATAATTCTCTATAACCATTTAATAAAAACCAAAAATTAATTACAACAACGTTAATTATTTTATAATAAAATTCAAAATTAAGTACTTGTTTACCCACCACCACTATAATAGCACATGAGTGAAAAGTAGGAATGTGGTAAATAAATGTCTAACTCTGGAACGATAGAAAGAGATAGTACATTGGATAATTTAAATATAAATAGAAAATAAATAAGGAATCAGATAGATACCAAGTAGCACTCAAGAAAATATTGCACTTGGAAAGTCAACCAATAAATAATAGATTTAATCTCAAAATAATACATTAAACAAATTAAAATGGACGTAATTTGAACGGAGATCTTAGTTACACAAATAAAATAATAAAGACACTATATTGCGTTAAATTAATAAACTTTCTCTATGGCACTACATAAATAATTTCTTGTAAATTAATAGTTTCATTTGATAAAAATAAGCTTTTATAATACATAGAATACAATTGGTGGGCTCCAGATTGAAAGAATATGATAAAAGCAATAATAAGATTCTCCATAATGAATTTTTTAAATTAAATATTCCTTCAAACCTACGAGCCTACACTCTGCTACATCATCAAAACAAAACTTCTACGGTATCATTTTTATATTCCACATTGGCAACACTGTAGTGGTACAATCAAAGCCAGAATTGGCTTAAAGGTCTCGTAACCAAGCTAAACAAAAGCCAGAAATATGGCAGAGTGATTTACTGAAATATTAATTATGTATAATACAATGTTACGACTTCATTTCTCTTTTACCTAAATAAATAACAATTGATTAGAAGTACCGATAAAATATAAATATTTATAACTACGTTACTTTTCATCTTAAAAAAATCTTAACAGAAAGATCTTATTATAATAGTAATTTGGTAGTAAATTGTATGGAATGTTTTGAAGTCGTCTAATTCAATGTCTTAGCAATTTGATACACTCAATTGTTACTGAATCAATTATAATGAAAATCAATGGAATGTCAATGCAACTTAAAAACTAATTAAGTACTTACTTGCCAGATGCTTAATACTTTTAATATCCAATATAGCATTAATGTGTCGAAATTTTACAACCCAACAAGATTTTTAATAATTTTAAATTTTGACCAGTGCGGTAGTTTAAACTCTAGCTGACTTAAGCTGCCATTTAATTTAAAATACCACACTTTTTAATATTAATCACACTGTTCCTTACAATATTTCATCCTAAACGGACGATCTACAATGCATCGAGAATATCATCCCGTTTAATTCATTTAGTTCACATTGAGCAGCATAGATGCCACTTTACAAGAACCTGAAACTACTAGATATTTTTTACTGTAAATTGTAAAGAACAGTGACTATTTAATCGTTATAGCAGCCATTACGATATATCGCCTACTCTGAGCGTAATATCGATACCTAGATGCGAACGGTAAAGCCGGTGACAGACTCGTAACACGCGACATTGACTCTATGGTTCGTGTCGGGTGTTGCGAGTGTGCGCGGCTGGTAATTGAATCGTGTCGTAATAATAAGGGATGTACCGCACTCAGTACCGCTGCTGGTACTCGTGGTGCCATCTGTTGAAGTCTATGTGGAACACAACCAGGGAGCCGTTCTCGAGACCCGCTAACAGGAACCTGGAAAAAGTAGTTTGTTATATTAGTATGAGGATTCGCACAGAACCGTCGAGAAAAAAATGGCTGAATGTTTTGAATGAGGATTATCCGATTAGATCTGATGTGTTGTTGTTGATGTTAGCATAATTATTTGAGCGTTATGCGACTCATAAACTGCAGCTAGAAATGAGCATCAGGTGATAAGCATTGTAATAGTGATGCAATCTGACATGTTAAACTGTGGCCCTTTTAGGAAGCACTGTCACAGATAATATAATACTAGTATACAGATGTCTCATCCCATACAAAGAAACTGTGCCAACGTAACTAGCGTTTTTCGTCTGATTAAGATCATTATTTTTTATAAGTACAACGATCGCGTTTGGTTCCGTTCCACGGCTATTGATGGTGTTAGCAGCGACTTGCAAGTAAAAGGGTTTTTTCGGTTTGTGACTATTATTTTCTTTAAATACAGTGACAATTTGTTTTATACTATTGTTTGCACGTTTTGTATCAAAAAGTGTTACAACACAAAATAAAAAAATGGAGTTGCATGCTTCAGAAATTTAAAGCCGCGCCACAGCGCCATCTTTTGAAATTAATTTTAAATTATTTATTATTATTAATTCATTTATACAGGCGACAGGGCCCAGATAAAATAACTTAAACCTAAACATACATAATAATAATGGTGTTAGTAACAATACAAACTTATACCTATGTTAGTAGCACAATAAATTTGAACAAAATTAAAAAAAAAAAAAAAAAAAAAGAAACCGTTCAAATAATCTTTGAAATGTGAATTAGGACCTCAATATACCATTATTTTGTGCTTAGTATATTGATTAAAAAAGAACATACAATTTTTATGATCAATTCTAAAAAAGGTTAATTTTAAACATAATTCAACAACAAATCGATGCATATCGCGCCATCTAGTGACATTTATTTGAATAAAATTTCTTAGTTAGCGCTGGGACTCCGTGGCACTGTTTTATTCTTTTCTAATACTTCTTAAGATTTTTTTAATACCATTATAGTCCGGTCAAATTAGACCAAAAAATAGAAGTGAATTTATAAAAATTCGGACCCAGCTGACAATTGGTAGGATTGTTCAAAACGAACGTTATAATTGGAGATTCACTAACTAAAACCAATGCTTGGAATTAGTGTTATTAGTTTCTTTCAAAAATAATTAGTCAGTTAAGATAGTAATATGCAGATGGTCAGTGTACGTACTTCTGGTCGTGCGAGAGCGCCAGTGACGTGACGGGCGCGCCGGCGGGCGGGAAGGCGTAGAGCGGCGCCAGCGTGAAGGCGCGCCACACCTCCACCACGCCGGCGTCGCCGCCGCACACCAGGTACTCGCCGCAGCGGGACAGCACCAGGCACTGGGGGCACCACGATCAATACATACAGACAAGTATTCAGCCTACCCAGAAGTTTAGTAAATAAATATAATTGGTGATATTTCATTAATTCTACCTACCATTAAATATTATACCAGAAAAATTAAATGTATTAAAAGCAAATTTAATTTTTCAATAAGACTTCAATTTAATCAAATAACTAATATGTGACCGAACTAGAAACCCTGTGGTATTCCATTACTGTAGTAAAATATAACACATGTTTTATTGAAAAATCAACTTGTTTCTTTCTTACATAATTGTATATAAAAGAAAATATATCAACACAACAACGATTGAAACAGTTACTGGCATACGTCGAGAATTAAATAATATACAAAAATACAATTATGATCTACTTTATCAAAAGCATAGCTAAAATCTAGCAATGGTAATACGAACGACTTCTTTGGAAATCTCTCACTAATTCATGGTGGTTATATCTTTGATTATAAATCCGGTTCATACCTGGAAGCTATCATTATGCGTCTCATGGCGCAGCCGCCGGCCGTTGAGCGTGAAGGCGGCGAGGTGCCCCTTGGCGTAGGCCACCACCACCACGCCCTCGCGCGACAGAGCCAGCTGCTGCGGGCACAGCACGCCCTCCGCCGCCGACAGCGCGCGCAGGACCTCGCCGAACGTCGTGTGGATCAGCACGGGGCCGTCTGTGGGGATCAATTGTTGAAGCACAACACCGGAACAAATGAGGGGAACATTTTATTTTTCGTCATGAGGTTTATGTAAACACGAGATAGTTTCAAGTTTTATTCTCTTACAGAGAAGGTAGGATTTATTTGTGCATAACACAAGCATGACAAAAAAAATGCAGCTGTTGAAATGTATGAATGCTTCATAACATTATTAACTGCATAAAATCAGCCATGAACATTGTAGTTTCAATGAAGTCTATATTTTAACCTGGATATCAATCGCTAAATACCACAATAAGAAAATACCAAAGCCTTATTTTTTAACACACACTTTTTATCTCACTATTGTATCCAAGCTCTTCAATAATAAGTATTAAAAAGAAGCGATACTCACTGACTGACGAGGATATAACCAAGCCCAGCTCAGCGGACACCAGCACTCCGTTGATGGGCGCGTCGTGTCCCGTCAGCGTCACGCGCGGCGCCGGCGTCTCGCCCTCGCCCACGATGCCGCCGTGACGAGCAGACCTGACGATAGTGTTCTAATTATTACTACATATTGAACAAGATACCTTCTAGAAAACCCTGCTGAGTAATTAGTATTTTCGTCTCGTAGCCGTTACATTGGAAAGGTTACTGATAACTGTTCTGGGAAACTTCCCAGAATTACAAGCACTACATCTGCAGGCAACATATATAACACACAAGAAGCCTTGTATTATCTCCTCTTATTCAAGATTGCAAGAGGTGTCCTTAAAAACAACACGGCAAGAAGAAGTCCTAAAAGGTAAATAAATGCTTCTGATGATATTGTTTCTTCTTACATTCTGTCCAAACTGTTTTTGACGGTTAAGGCTGCAAATGCAACAGAATTGTCTCTGAAGTCATTTACCCTTTTTAGAGAATGTGACATCTACTGATTTCAATGGTCCCGTCTCGTTACTTACCAGTGCCACAACAAGACGGTGCAGTCTTCAGAGCCTGACGCGATGTAGCAGTCGGAGGTAATGTTGCACTCAGAGCGACACACGCACGTGACGACTCCGTAGTGACCGAAGATTATTTGTACTATTTTGGCTGTGAAACAAAAAATGTTTATTAATATTTCATAACAGAAGTTCATGTTAGCAGACGAATTAAAGACACATCATTTAATTAGATCCTCGATTACTTTATAGATATCCGTTTTGTTAGCAGTAAAAGTTTGATTGCGGGTCGTGGTCATGTATTGCATTACACAAGGTGCAAAACAGAAAAACTAATACCATTTCGATTGTAAATTGAAACCCTAAAATGAAATAAATAAACCTGTTATTTTAGATACATTACATTATTTTTGCACGAAACAAGTTGAGCAACAAAGGCCTTTTCTTGAAGCCATTCAGTACATTTTCGGACCTCTTATCTACATATTTAAATAAACTCTCAATCTCGATAGCTCACCAGTCTCCGTGCTGAAGACCCGGAAGCTGTTGTCCCAGAAGCCGGCCGCGATGAGGAAGCGCGAGTCCACCGTGGTGACGAAGCAGTTGCTGCGCGCTCGTACGCGCTGCGAGAAGTTGTCGCCCAGCTGGCGCCGGGACAGCGCCTGGGCACCGCCTGCCGCTGGAGACACAAGTGATCATTAGTTAGGCGACGCTGCGGAATCGGTCAATTAATATTTGACCGATTGCTTGAATTTTGACTTGACATTTTTTTAATTTGTTGGGCTTCTTTAACGCCGAAGAATCAGCCGCCCACGTCATCCTGGAATGCGGTGCAGTGGCTTCTCAACGTGCATACATCCTTGGAACAGTGAGGTCGCTCCCCGAAGCCTGTGAAGCCTCCTACTTCTGTGCTTTTGGGCGGAGCTAGCCTGGCTATGTTAGCCAGAACCCCCGCGTATAACAGACCGAATGAGAGTGCGGAAAAGGTAGCCCCATTCTCTGCCATCTATCTGTCATATTATTGCGGGGCGACGAGTTTTGACAATATGTAAATTCGGATTTTGATGGGTTATTCAAATTCTCTCGAGTGTGTGAGTGAGTGTGTATACCTTTTTGTGGAGTAAATTAAGTTCTAAATTGCGCTATCTTAAGAAGTGCGCGCAGCGTCACTTAGCGTCGTGTTTCGGTGTGACCTGACCCTAACTTCTATGGGTAAAATCATGTACCATGTAATCATGTATGTAGAACCTAATACGTAGGTAAACAGAGAAATACAATATTAAAGTGGGCCTATAGAGGTTTGCGGAACAGGGTGTAAAGTCCCGAAATCTCCTTTGAATAGGGAGGATCCTCCAACCGGACGGGTGTTGTTACGGTTATTGTCGGACTGATGTTACTTGTAAGTGTTCAATTCGCGCCAAAAAATCTGCTTGCGCGAAGCAGGATTTTTAAGACGTTAAGTCATAAGTTCTTATGTGGCAGCATAGATGTCGCTACAGGCCTGTCCAGTCAATGCAAGCATGTGTCAGTAACGTTATAGCTCAACTAAAGTCGTAAGTGCACTCACCCCACACGGGGTCCATGAGCAGCGGATGATGCGGATGATGGTTGTGGTCTGTCTGGTGGCGCGGTGCGTGCGGCGCGTGCGGTGCGTGCGCGCAGCCGCCGCCTGCCCAGCGGTGGGCGGCAAAGGCTCGAGCTGCCGACACCTGAGGAAAAACATATTAATCGTATCATCTTCCTGCCCTAATCCCATATTACCCGGGCTCGGCGCAACACGTTTTCTTCTTCCATACTGTCCTGTCAACGGTCACTCTATCGCTGATTCCCTTTTCTTTCATAACACTTCTCACACACTCCATCCATCTTTTCTAACATATCAATCGTATGTTAGTACCAGAATTGGTGGTAATAGAAAACCATCACATAAAATCACGCCCCCATCACCTATAGGACCTACACATATATTTTGCCAGTAAATTTGAAACACCATGTAAATTTTTCAGTTATGTAACCTAGCAAACATTTGAATTCTGAGCAAATACTGAGAAATTGCAGACGGAAAAACTACTCACAATGCTGGGGGAATACGAGAAAAAGATAAAAAAAGAGCTATTATATTTAGGATGGTATTTAAAAGTACTTCAATTTATTCCCATTTCATTTACCTAATTTTGCCTGTGTTCCACCAAATATACTGAATGTGCACCAAAATATGTTCATATAAGTCGACGTAGCCCCGCTGCGCGGGGCTCCTATTTCTGTCTGCTGGGTCACAAGTAACCTAACACGAACGAGATGACGGGAGCTGAAGTGAGCGAGCAAAGCGAGCGAACTCAGCTCCCGTCATCTCGTTCGTGAACCTAATCTGTCCGTGTCGGGGTGCCATAAGTTCCCGAGCTCGCTTCGCTCGCTCTTGGACTGATTCTTTGACCATAATTTATTCGTTGATCAACTAATATTTGGTGCACGAGCAGTATTTTAGATGTACCTTTAGATGTTTGGTGAACACAAAAATATTATCCTTATATTTATTTATACATCAGATAAAAGTTAACTGACTGCTATAAAATCAGCCCTTAATTAAATTAAACTTTAAGGAGAGCCTGTCAGAGTATAATATATTATGCAACTAGTGAATAAAAGACGGATTTAAAGCGAGGGCCATAGATGAATCAAGAGCAAGTGAAGGATTCTAACGACTGAATCACGACCGTAGGGAGTGATTCATGATGATTGAATCACGAGCATTGCGAGTGATTCAAGTGTTAGAATCATGAGCGACGCGAGTGATTCATGGCCCTCGATATAAATCCGTTTTATTCAAGAGTTGCATACTATATTTTATACCATGACTTCGAGAAAAAGAAAGATTTAAGCGAAAAGCACAAGGAATATTACGAGTAATAAATAAATAAATAGTTTACTATCTTCAAAATTTATATAAAATGTGAAACCCTGACCCCTGAGCTAGGTAACAGCACCTGTGTTTCAGGGACCAGTAACCACCTCCGTTACGTGACATAATTATAATTAATTAAATACCATTGCAATTAATATAAGAATTACAATCCAAACAAATATTCAATAAATATCTTAGACTAAAATCAAAATCATTATTAAAATCCTAAATAACAAACTCAAAATTAAAATCGAAGAAGGAGTTTGTGTATCCAGTATTTTCTGCGCAAGGAGGCGCAAGGAGGTTACATAGCATTGAGATGGACGTCTAGTACATTGGTGTGTTCCAAATTCAAACACCAAAACAGTGATTAAAAGTGCTTTTTATTCACTGTTTTCAGTGAATAAAATAAGCTTTTTAGAGGGGGAATGGTATAAAAGTATCTTATTACATACGTAGCGCGTTACATGAAAACTTACCGTGACAACAGCAGGCATAGCCAACTGCGGATAAGTATTCGCAGACACATGCACCACAGCGGCATTGGAGGGTAGCTTCAGCCTCAGGCACACGTCATCAGGCGCTGCGGCGAACATGAGCGGCGCCAGGTGCATGGTGGAGGCGCGCGGGGGGTGCGGCTCACTCAGCAGCTGGGCGGGGGTCTGTCCGAAGCTGCGGATCTGATCCTCTATGGCTGCCCGGGTGACGGGTTCCGTGATCTGGTCGAGACGTACTCCGCCTTCGTACGTTAGGTAGTAGAACACGTTCGTTGCGCGGACCGCTTCGGGACCTGCGAGGATATTGAGGTGTGAGACTAGGTAACCGTTGGAGAATTAATAAAAGCAAAAGTGGTTGGTTTGAGATAAAGACAGAAATGACGTTTCTATGCTATTTGAATCAGACACTGAAAATTGGGTCGTAACCGTAAGGACGTAATAGTTCAATAGTCAATTCAAGTTGTTTTTTGTGAATGTTTCAATCTAATCGCAGTCTCTCTCAAAGTCTAATTCTTGACAAGTTTTTGGAATTTATAGTCGCTGATTTAAGATTGCATCTAGATTATGAACGTTTTTAAAATACTGATTGATCTTCAGGATAATGTTGTGTTGGACAAACAAGCGTCTTGAGTTTCACTTCGTTTGCCAAAACTTATGAACGAAGATTATCTAGGTATATTCATAACATCATGCAAATAATGGTGCAAATTTAATAGATATGTATCTTTTATCTTAACACTTACCTCTCTGCTTATAACCGAATATGAGATCAATCCACTGGTGCAGCTGACAGCTGACGAACTCGGACTCGAGCGCCATGCGGTTGATGCGCACGAACTCCTCGGCGGAGCTGGCCCAGGGCGGCAGCAGCACGTCACCCGAGGGTGACTCCGGGATGCCCAGCCGAAAGCCGGAGCTGTTCACGAGCATCTCCGGCAGGAAGAACAGCTCGGGGATTAGTTCCTGTGCATACAAATAAAATATGTAAGGCTATTGCATCTGGTTTGTTATATCGAACGGTGTTAGTCCGCTAACTCGACCTTTATCCACTTTAAAGTTGCATTTATAATTTCTAAACAAGTATGCGACGTCAACCAACCCAGGTTGATAAGCCTTTCAGACACCGCTAATACATGAGTAGCATGTTTGAGTAGCAAACATCCATCCATCCAAACATTCTCTTGACCATGCTTAAGTTATTTTTCGCTTGCATGTCGACTGAAATTAAAAAGTATTCTGATGGTGGTTTACCTTGACGTCCGAGGTGTCTCGCTGGCAGTTCTTCCACGACATGGCGATGGAGGAGAACAGTCTGTTGGGGTGGTCGAACTTGCCGCCCTGTAGCGCCAGGAACATCGTCGTCATCGGCTCCTGGTGAGATAGAAACAGAGGGATTGGTCTCGTGATCTTTAAGAAATTGTAAGAATGCTACTAGAAGATCTAATGATTAAAGGGATTTTAAGAAATTTCATGGTCCTTTAAAAGTTAAAAAGGTCAGCTAACACCATTTTATTCCGGCACTATCCTCACTGGCCCTGATTTTTTTTGTTTGTTTTTAAAACGAATTGATTGTGAATTCATTCTTAATTTTTCTGGGGAACTTTTATACCCTACCATAACTTTATATGCAGCCTGTATAGTTGCCCCTAACAACATCAAAAAACCGCATTCTATTTCGACCTCCTTTTAACATTTTTTACCTTTTGCTCGTCACATACAATCGCCCGTCGCTTGCACATCTGTCGCGACGCGTCGTCGGCGAATGTTTTGACGCGCACGCTTTTAGTACAGACGACTTAATGCGTGCACTAACTTACTATGATCGGTAGCAAAGCGATCCCTTTTGAAGATCTCCTTTATAGCACCCACCACATCATTGTTCAAAGACTTACAGACTCCGACTTGAAATAACTAGTCGACGACTTGTAAATTAACGTGTTCGAGATAGATGGCTCCATTAGTTTCGTGCGATTGAAGAGAGCGGTTTATGGTATGGTTTAGCATCCTAGCGTTTGTGAAGTCGGTACCTAAATCATCTATTTTATTGGAAAACTTAAATTTATTTGCACGTAAATGGGTGCACTTATTATTATGGAGAACGGATATGACCTGTGATATGTATTTTTAAGGACTCCGGTTAATGTAATTCCAATCCTAACTTTTTTGGTTTTCTGTATGAAATTTCTTGCATTTTCTTCACTAAACAATTCAAAAGTGGTTTAATTGAAACATGTGATTTGAGTAAGCACATTCTCAGCTAGATAACAGTGACATGTGATGCTTAGACAACTAATTACAATTAATTACAAACACAAACAGACAGACAATACGAAATGATAACCAGCCGTTAATAATTCAGTAATTGTCGCGTTTAATAGAACGTGATGAACTATAGTAGGACATACAATACAAGATAAAACAGTTACTTAGTTAACTGTATTAATCTAAGATTGACGACTAATCGTTGACACTGAGGCTACTTAATGGTGCATCGCGCTGATTTAATGACTTCAGAGATACATTTACTTACGAGCTAACCATCACTTTATAAGAATTCAGAACAGTGGAAAATGTACCTACTAACAGATTCTCTAGTTTAGATTTCTTTGATATATATTCTCAACTAGCTGTGCCTGCGGTTTCGCTCCCGTCAGGCGTCAACTGCCTACCCTATCCTAGTTACCTTCTTACTTAACCTACATAACTACATTTCATTTTTCTGGAGTCATTCTTTCGCGGAGAATCTTAACACCGCATTAAGGTTACACTAGTAGATCAAACATAGTCTACATACAAACGTAGTCTGGTTATTATTTCACTGTTTGACGATATACGTTCAAAATAAAAAATTATATAAATTTGTCTCATCATTGTCTAGCCCTGTATGGAAACAAAAAAAGTAAAAATAAATATATTTGAAAGTTATGAGCATGGACAGTTCCATATTTCAACACGAATTATTAAAAAAATAACAGCATAGCAACCCCAAAATTAGTATGAAATACCTGGAATAACCAAATTTGATACTTTAGAATTATTAATTTTACTTCGTCTGAATAAAAATACTATAGGTACTTTAGGTAGGCAATACTTTAGATATTATGTATCTATCAATCCGAATAAAAAAAACAGTATTCTATAATAATTTTGATTTGTTTTACTACCATAATCAAATTCTGAATCTAAGTTTTCCCAGTGAAAAGATTCACTAAAATCACTGGAATCACTGTGCCGTACATTAATAATGCAACTTTTTACATTATTTTCTGTAATTCTGTCCCTTTCATTATATTTATTTTCAACATGTACCTATGACATGATCAGTCATTTTCTTCCACTCTTCTGCTAGCTATTTCACCCAAGTACTGGTTCTGGGTTCTTATCAAATATTTCTGCTCTAAATCCACAAGTTTTCACTATCTCATTAACCCCTGCTACATAATACAGATCTTCTGTAAAAGAAAAAAATGTTAGATATACAATGCAACTTTTAATATGGTATGATAAAAAAACATAATTCATTACTATGAAGGTGTTTAACTTATTATAAAATGAATGTGAATACTAATAAAGTTTTTGCATCCATAGTAATTACGAATTAAAACAAAGTATCAAATTTTTTGTGTCCTACTAACTTAGGAAATCTAATACCACACGTAAACAATCTTGTTTTTGTTTGAATTCGGCGTCTTTCTCCTATTGTCTTTCTTTATATTTAGACATCATGGGAAACAACATCTCCTGTAATCCACTTTTAATAGTTTTATTCATTTTTCAATGAATAAATGCAAATAACAAGACCAAAAGAAATCAAAACAACACGCCATCTTGTTTTGGAAAATTGAGGTTGACATTAGTATAGCATTGCCATATAAAAAGTTTGCAAATAATTCGAGTGTCTACTTTCGTTTGCCAGACTCTACCATACAGGGATAGATTAGTAGTTCAACAATGCAATACCATTTTATTTTGAAAATATACATTTAGTCGTTTTTTCACGCTACTAGTATCTAGACTCCCAAAGGTCTGTTTATAAAATAGGCGCGCTCGTTTTCGTCCTAAATCATCATCCATTTCGATACAAACTTGCAAAAGTGCTAATTCGTACGCAAACAAGCTTCTTACTGCTTATCACTGCATCTATCTCTTTCGCACGTGTTGTCGGATGAGATAGCATGCATTCTAGCCCTGCGCACACAATATTTCGTGCCGTCGACTAGGGCAACCTTAACACCGTCAATCAGAAAATGACGTCAAATGCACAACGCCATCTATCGAATATGCGGTTCAACTGTCCGAGTATCTGAATTGCGTGTGATATTTTACTTTTTGAAACCTTTAAATTCATCTAACTTTTAAGATAGTAAACCGATGGGGATGAAACCAAAACTAAGTAATACTTCAAGTTACGCGTAATTTTTATGTATAAAAGTTCGTACATTTTCTAAATCAAAAATCTTTCATTTACATTTCATCAATCAAAAATTAAATGAAAAATCCAAAAATGCTGGAAATGGGTTATGTTGGTTATTGGTAAGTAATCCTTTACCACCCTGGCTATTTTTTTGGAAATATTTTCGATGTACAAATACGACTTTTGTACAGATTTAAATAATATGTATTGACGTCACCAGACTACGAAATATATTTCACATACTGTGCGTCAGTTAGGTATGAGGCGCTAGTGGCTAAGGAGTAAGAGCTGCACGGGTTGATGTTCAAATGCTGCTCCGTGGTGGTGGGTGACCGTCCAATCCATACCAAAACTCTACCGTGCCCCGGAAAGCACGGCACTTTTGTCCCAGCAATAATTTATCTATTTTTGACATATTCGTTATAGGTAGTCACGGACCCGAATATCTGACGACACCCAGTATTTAATGGTTATTATGTACCCAGTCAGTGAGTTGCGGCGGTCACTCGTAGTATTTAGCTGCGTCCTCATTATACTGGAAGTTAAGGCGCAGCTACCCCTGAATAGCTGATTTTAAAACGAGAATCACGTCTAAACGGTTAGTCGTAATTTTTTGGAAAAAAAAATGTTACATTAGACCATTTTCTTAATAATTTGATCTAAGAAAATTTTGAGTTTTATTCGTATACCATAGTGTAATTAATTTGTAAAGTTATGTCTAAAACGGACAAAAACACGACAATCGCACCAAAACTGCCGGGCGTATTTTAATGTTATCGACACCATTACAAAGACAATTTAATTATCTACATTTTGATGTAAAGTTATTTTTTAAAGTGTACAGAAAACTGAATTTAAAGTGAATTTTCGTACCACTTGCTCAAAAAAGTGACATTCTATGCCACAAAAAGCGAACATAACAATAGTCATTTTTATTCTGTTAAAAACAGGGAAAGAAAATTGTACTGAATTTCATTCATCCTCTAGGGGGAGAATGTGATTTAAATTTGGAATACTTACCGAAATTTAAACTGAACTACATCTGTGTTTACACCATTGAGTTTGTATATAAAGCATTATACATCTTTTTGAAAAAGGAATACGCATTTATTATGCAGTTATGATTATTAAATAAAATTACGATAACCGACGAGGCCGTATGAGCTTGATGCCTTTGCTTTTCCGACAAAAAATATTAGTCTAGGAATTTGCCACGTTTTTGTTTTCTTCAAATACATAAACGTTAAGTTTATTTTAATTTATTTTTATATGACATTATTTTCAATAAATGCTTATCTCATATTATTATTGTGTTAATTTTTTCGCAAATGGTACGAAAAGTAGAGTATTTTCCTCGGTCATAAAGCTGTCTTAGTCTTGGGTGAACTTAAATCCCTCGCTACACTCAGGACTCGTTTTAAATCCCTCGCTTCGCTCGTGATTTAAGTTTTTAACACCCTCGCTACGCTCGGGAGTAAACCTCGAGTCCTTCGTTACGCTCGCGATTTAAATCGTCACCCGCGACAGAAGACACTGCTTTATCGCCTTGGTTAATAATCTACTATTACGTTTCGCGCGGGTGTGAAACGCGTGCGCGTTTTGTTCCCTCAAGGTCGTTGGCGACTGCCGTCGTCTTAAGCAAATGCCAGGTAGTCATCATCACCTGATGATGACTTTGCTTCAGTTATAATATAGGCTTTTGCTTAGGCATTGTTTAAATACCGACAGCATCTGAGTGTTTTTGTATGTTTAGAACAAAAACGACCTACTTGTAAGGATGCAAAAAGTGCACAACAATATTCATGAAGTTATTTCAATCGGCGATACTGCAATTAGATCCGCACGGGTGACATTTAATTCTGTCGCCAAATGTTGGGTGAAGCATCAAAATTTATGTGCCGTTAATTTGCCGTAAATCATACACGCGCTGTTACGGGCAACACTCAATTAGTATTTAATTTTACATGCAAATGTGTTGCCATACCGAGAGAAAACGCGTGTCGATTTCAATGCACGTAATTTAAGATGTTGATTAGTTTCTGTTCTTTTAGACTATTTGTTTTGAACATACAGGGAAGCTTTTTAATGGATCTGTTACTTCAAAAATTCTTGGTTTATATCGTTGATTCAACAACACTGAAGAACAACACTAAAGGTGGATCTTCTTCTTAGCAGTATCGATGATCCCACATTAAATTTATTTTGTAAGTCTACTCACAGTATTTTATTCTGGCTATTGTAATTACTGAGCCTGCATCGCATTTCGCATATGCGTAAAGACATTTTTCCATACTTTCAGCTATTACGGGCTAAATAGATACGTAGTAGGCCATTGATGACGACGAGGTTTTCAGCCAGTCCTTTCTTGTTTTACGAGGAATGACGCCTAGACGCCTTCAGCTTTTTCACATTCATTATGGTAGACAGTTTAAATCAGTACAGGAATAATAGATATAAAATTCTTAAGAACAATGTACTCACAATGCGAACTAGCCAGTTTAGTACGAAGGCAGCGGTGGAGTAGTGCGTCCCGTAGTGGAAGGGAGGCGTAGACTCATGCTCCCAAGTGTTGTATCGCTCTTCAAAGTATGCTCGGCGGCTTGGGTTCAAAGCTCCTATGGGCTGCGAAGATAAAATAAATACGTCAGCTTTTATAGGAAATAGAGCTATCAAACTGTTGAAAAGTAAAATTAAAAAAAAACCCGATTCATTTTTCAATTTATCTAGTAGTAGACACGCTTCGATAGACAATGTAACGAATTATGACACGATATCTTGTGAAAATATCCCGATTCAAACAGTAAAACGCCCAAAACTTTTGAACGGCTGAACTGATTTTCATTAAACTTAGCTAAGAACACTCACACTTAAGTCACCTTTCAACCAAAAAAATCTAAATTAAAATCGGTACATTAGTTTAGAAGCTATGATGCCACAGACAGATACAGAAATAAAAAGATACACACTTAAAACTTATAACACCCCTCTTTTGCCAAAAAGAGGTCTCGAATATACCGCTAAAGGTTCCGTGTGACCACATAGAAACTGACTTTGGACGCCTTTTCGCAATAAACTAACTTGCCAGAGGCAAAGGCTTTAGTATAATCAAACTTGGTGCGGCTCTGAAGATCAAGCAATTTTATGTTGCAGACTGAATTCAGCTGGAGTGACAATCTTGAAGCAATCAATTTTGATCTTGATTTAATTATCACAATTATTGCTCATTACGGTAAAGCTTTTTTGTGCACCATAAATAAGGAATAACCTCATTGGATTAAATCTGCGCAGTAAGTCCTCTTGGAGACGAAATCCCTTTGGGATACTTCGTCATTTATCATGCGGGTAATGTAAGTACCAGGCAATCATACAATCAAGGTTTTGAGATTCAGCTTACCTTGGAGAGATCCCTGTAGTTGGAAGGCTGACTCAAGTCCAGCTCTTCACTCTCGTAGTTCGTCAGGATCCATGGGAACACCGGGTATTGGTTCAAGTCGTTGTATGTGCGTCCTGTGAGCAAAAAACATAATAATAATATCTTGTCTTATTCTTCTTACGTTATTACCTGCTCTTATAAATAAGATTTGCTTTATTTTTATATTCCGAAGTAAAACATTTCGCAATAAGATCCATGGATATTTTAATGACAGGATAAATGGTTTTATAATTAAATTATTTAATAAAATGGAAAGGAAGGATGTGCTACCACAATTATAAAAAGCTAATAACTTTTAATAACAAGATAATGACCATAAAAAGATGTTATCTGCGATAATTCAATGTTACACTGGTACCAGGACAACATAAACTCAAGGAGCTTAAATCAAACAATGAAAAACCGCAAAACTTTCTAAAAATTTTCGGCCACGTCATTAGGTCGAGTTTCCCCTTTGACAATGAGTACAAACCATGGCGTCGACCTCGCGCCACAGTTGCGCAACAATTTGCCAATCATCCTTCGCAAATAATTTGTGGATGTGACACTTGAATGATTTAGGTATTGACCCTGTTTATAACTACCTACCTACTTGTGTTTCGTACAGATGTTATTGTTTTAAGTGATGATGGTGTCGAAATGATCACAATCAAATTGTTTTCGTCGAAAACTACGCAATTGTACGCAACTGGTGACTGAACCGAAGCGGTCAATGTTTTGTTTACAGAATGTTTCACGCGTAAAAAGAATCGAAACTGAGAATGAAATATTTGGGACAGATTTCCCAACCATTGTGTTTGGTCTTTTGGTAAAAACATCGTTTCTGTAGTTATTTTATTTATCGCTATAATTTAAAAGAGCGCGGTTGGAACAGTTGGTGGCTTGGTAGGAATGGTAGGACCTTAAAAGTAATAGATAAGTACTGAACTTCTCTCATGTAAGAGATTAAATTATTAAAAGCTATGGAATAGAAAAATCTGAAATTAAATGAAGTTTATTTCATATACTATTGCAGCGGTCAGCAAAAGAGGCATTGATGGACGAACGTGTGTACGTAAGTCCGTCAATGCCTAGTAGTGGCCAAGGCTTGTATAGTGCTTTTAAGAAATACATGTTAAGCCTTACAATTTACATTAGTTTTTTTTTTTGTCAATAAACAGCTTTCTATTTAAAAGCCAGTTTGAAATTTAAATAAAACCTGTGATAAGTTACCTCCTTCGTTGCCATATTTAGGAGTAAAAGATTGTTCCATTTTTTTTTAATTACACTACAGGTATGAGTTTATTAGCTAATTTATTTAGCAGCTAAACACGACAGCTATGGATTTTCATACAACTTTTGCTGACCGCTGCTCGCATGTATTTGGCCAGTAGATACCTACTGCAATTTCGATTTGCAAATTTCTAAGCATGTTTGAGAAAAAAAACAGATAGGTACCTATGCAGCTAGCTAAATATTTTATGTAAGTAAATAACTATGTAAGTACCTAACTATTAACGCTACCGTTTTTCTACGAACTTATATTTATCTGTACTTTGACGTACTTAATATTATTTTTATGAATTCTTCCCGAATATAATAAAAAAAACAACGCCTTATGATGACATCTAATAATTATACCTACTAGGAGCACATAAACAGAAACAAGTAATTAATGACGTGCATAAAGGCCACGTTCCACGTTTTAAAAACAAAATCCCTATTCAAGATGGCAGTAAGTATATCTCTGAAAGGAGTATTTTTATCAGCAAACACTCTATTAGAATATAAAGCGAGTTCTGTTAAGATAAGTTAATTAGTAATTTAGCTAGATATCAGGAAATAGGTAAACAGTGCGTGCCTCTCATGTGAATGGCAATCAGACTGATTTATCGTTAATAAGTTCCTGCTGGAATCTGGACAAAGAACATTATAGTATCGGTAGTTTAATTAGTTACTTATATTATTGTTAATAACGATTCTAAGCGACCTGACCCTGTTTTGTACGGGTTTCACGACTTAACAAAACATCGCGACGGTAGTTTAACTTGACTATAATAATAATAATAATAAAGTTTATTGTTCTTCTCTCACATAGAATTTTACAGACAATATAAAAAAAACAAACAAAACATTAGCGCAAATTCTTGTGATCTATGTGAGAGACTGGTTTCTGTATTAGGAGACCTGTATGACAGATTACCAGCCTCTCCAGACTCCGGACAATAGATGACAGTTGTATACAACATCAGTAAAAAGTAATAGTTAAGAGGGATTAAGCTAGGTGCAGTGAGGTTGTTGCTGCTATGGTGGTATACATACCCCTAAACCTTTTAGAATCAATTGGCGCAAACCGCATCCATATAAGTTGCGCAGTTTAGAAGAACAATGCGGTCACATATACAGACAACAAAAGAGCCTAACTAATACTATAAATGCGTAAGTATTTAACTCTGTCTGTTCATTTGTTATGTTTTCACGCCTAAACTGCTGAACCGATTTTGATTTAGACAGTGTTCATCACCTATTTGATTAACTCCAAAATTGACTGACCTAAGAAGCCAGCCTGAAGAACCACACCGGTCTTTCACATGGTTTTATATCCCATAAATCTCCGGTCACAATAACCGCAGTTAACAACGTCGGTTAACGGCTCGTTATCGGGTGAAAGGCTATAAATATCAATATAGAGTACGAGCTGTTATTGCCGTGAGGAAAGAGTTACTTCATCTCTAAATAGGACATTACTGAGACTGCATTCGTTTCTTCTCACCAATAGTGAGCGTGTTTCAAAGTATGTGGAAAAATTAACAGGATATATGGGCAGAGAGCGCCGACCTCCTAAAAAGTCATAATTCGAGGTTTGGCTCTTGACTATTTGCTCCTCCAATATTGGACCAATTTAACTGAAAATCAAAACTGAAAACGAAAACAAAGATATTTACTGTGCCCAGGATTTTCAGATTATGTTTTTTTTTTTAAATTGGTCCAATATTGGAGGAGGAAATAGGCGAGTGCCAAACCTCGAATAATGACTTTTTACTTAGGAAACTCAGTTGGCTGTCTGCGAAAGCAGTTCTTTTCTTGAAAAGATGTGAGCATATTTTGGCATCAAGTGTTTGGTAATAATTATTAAACATTCGTTTAAGTGTAATCGTATGCATCACTAAGTACAAAGTCATGATTTCACGCATGATTTTGTTTTGTTTACACATTATTGCCAAAACATCTAAATAAATCAAACAGAGCAATAATCGGATTCAACCTTAGAACAAGGTGACACTATGGTGTGACACTATCATCTTGACATCAACAGGATTTAGAATGATCTGTGAGTGTGAATTCTGGGACTGATGCTTACTTCAGTATGAGGCTGGACAAGCTTAGCATTTTCTGAAAGAAGCTCTATATTGTACGGAAAGCTATTTTCGGTTTCTATAATCGATATGTATAAAGGACAGTATTTTATGATATCCATAAAATCTCTAGAGGTGAAATTGGTCTGACATCGTTCTTACAGTAAGTTTTATGATAAGTAAAGGAGGAATGCGTGGCAATCATCTAAAATATTTTGGAATTTTAGGTTTAAATAAGGAACTGCATCAAATTGCAACAAATTGAAGTCATGTTTGCAAAATTGTATGCCTGTAGGTGATGTGATGTACACAAGCTACTAGCATTCAATTAACGTATACGTCCGAAATATTTACGCTTCGATTATAAGGAATGCAAACGTTAGGTAATTTCTAAACGCCTTTCTTAAAGGTCGTTCTAATTATCCCGGCATCAAAACACATCAATACAAATATGTATTGAGGATCGCTTATCTCTGGCCTGTGACCCCATCCGACAATTATCATTATATGCGTGTCCCCAGCCATTGTTGTAGTCACGTGCTCACACTTTTCCCGACTGCCAGGCAAGCCGGCTGGCTAGCCAGTTAGACAATTCAAACGCCTGCCAACTTTCGTGACAACCGCATCTCTGACAATGATAGTTGAATATAACCACGAAAATAAAAGGAAAAGTTCTCAATACCGTTGAGTGTGACACAGTGAAGTGAGAGTTGCGTTCGCGAGTGAAATATTACCGTTGCGTTATAGATTACAATGGAACAGTGAGTGTACGAGGCTGAAGTTACTGTCAACATGTTGCGGAATAAGGCTGTGGAGCTTCTGAAGAGGTTGGTAGCGCCTTCTTTTCATGGTATCCTGGTAGCACGCCTGAAGGTAGTCTTATTTACCAACAAAAGCAATAAGTTCTTGAAACTGAACTTAATACAAAACTTTTACCTATGCTAGCCTGTATGTAATAATTAGTGTGTCAGTGTAAAATAGAATTTGCAATTCTTTGAAGGAGAAATGTCAATGAACGATATCCTTGAGTAATTTTGGCACATTGGTATTTTCTTTATTATGTCAGGAAGTCAATAAAGATACACTGTATCTGTACATTTTAACTGTAGTTTCAGTCAACCCAGACGATAAGTAGATAAGCCGTCAAAAACCGATTTAGATAATAAGTCAGAGGGTTAAAATTGCAAAAGTCAAATGAAAAGCAAGATTTGTGGAATGTTAAAACAGAGCACATTTTTCGCGAAATATTTATCTATTAAATATTTGTAAATAGGAGTGTTAGTTGTTGCACGAAATTATATGAAAGATCTTTTCAGCCCGCGGTCAATGACCGAATTATTTCGCTACTGTGAAAAGGTACCCGAAATAATAAAATTATCTCCGAGAAATCGCTGTATTAAGCGAGTATAATTACTGTGTTTTTTACAAATTCTACGGTGTTTAAAGCAAAAATTGCACCTTTTGCCAGTATGGATTCTTATCAGTTATTATCCAATATTGTATACAATTATCCATTGCAGGCAGTTGCATGAACATTTGCAACGGGAACCAATTATGACATTAGGTTACACAGCTCTAACGAGAACGAATTAGGAACGCTTCCTAGCCAATCATTATAGCTACCGTTGCTTACTTTTTGTTTATTTTCTGTCGGTTTCTGAATTGAAAATTTGTAAATTAAAAATTTGAATGACGAATTTGTCAGGTTTTTATAGTAAAGTGTTTTGACAAGAATTACAAGTAGGTAGGTACTTAATTCAAAATCGTAATTCCCAATGTCTGAATTAAGGATTAAAGTAAAGTAAAGTAAAGTAAACGTTTATTTGCATAGATTGTAGGTACAGTAAATAAGATGTAAACTAATCCTAAGACAAAAACCGGGGGTTAGTCAAGATATTTAATTGGGCATCAAACAGGAAGGAACCAGGATGGCAGAAGTAGAAAGATGAATAAAGTTCATTCGTAACAGTCACGATAGAGAATGTTTTAATTACGTAACCGAATTGCGAGTGAAAGTCAAGTCATACAAAACTACAAGACTGTATTTTGCGTTACATTTTACGATGCCTCTATTATATTATTTAAATACTGATGATTGGCTCTTAACATAATAGGTACTTGACTTTTATGGTCACGAATCTTCAAATATGTTTATGATATTTTTCAGTATATTTAAACAGTTCATTGCTATTTCCGGTTAGACTGGTAGTGGGCCCCAACATAAATAGTTGGGAAAAGGGTAGGATGGGATTTTCCCCATCCATATCCCAAAGTACTAGGCATTCATGAGAGGGCAAAGAGTAGTTCAAGAGAATTCGAAGATGGTGTGATTAATTACTAGCCAAATTACACGTTGCACACAAAAGTGTCAGAATCGGAGGAACCAGACTTTCCAGAGAAGTTTTTTGTTGTTGTTTTAATAGGCACTAACCTGTCAACTGTTTCCTATCCAGCGCATTTGTGCATAAACTACTTAGCTTTATCAATGTAGTAATATAGGTATTTAAATTACAACACCCAGATGTACAGATTACGGTGTTGTAAACGGCTGGCTTCGCGGCCGGTGCTGAAGTAATCAGGTGCTAACAACTATGGTCAACCGACGTATATACTAGCACGATTCTCATGAAAATATTTTCGCAAGTCAATAGACAATGGTGATGCTGAGGAAAAAACCATTGAAATTAGGTAAATAATGATAAATTACTATATACGTGGCGTGCGTGTATGAACTTAAATTAAGCAAAACGACTATGTAAACTATCGTTCTGTAGTTTCTGCCTACCCCGGTGGGAAAGAGGCGTGAGCGTATGTATATAAATGGGCATACCTATATAAGGAGATCGTATGTGAAACGAACCTTGTATTAAATGTTGTTGGCAGAATGTGATTTTAAAGTGTCATTCGTATTTATAATGGTTTGAAAATAGACTGTCAACAATGGTCAGGGCTCTTGGAGAGCATAGGCGTAATGGCTTTTATTAATAACTAGCTGTCCCACGCGGCTTTGCTCCCTTCAACTGGCTACCACCTACCCATCTACCCTACCTACCCTACATACATGATTGTTGCGTAACTTAAACCGTTTGCGCAGCGCACGCACCGGAAGCCATAAATTGGTAATTATATTATATAAATATAATATCCCCTTTTTTGCAACATTTTTCATTTTTGCTCCGCTCCTATTAGTCGGAGCGTGATGTTATGGCGTTTGCCTTCCTCGATAAATGGACTATCCAACACAAAAATAATTTTTCAATTCAAACCAGCAGTTCCTGAGATTAGCGCGTTCAAACAAACAAACAAACTCTTCAGCTTTATAATATTATATAGTATAGATGTAAATATAGTAATATATTCCTTTAATTAATCTTAACCAAAGTTTATTATTAAGTAGCTACCATGAGCTTGTTCATTGATCACGGTTAACTAAAGAAAGTATAAATAACATTGAAAGAGTCCATGGCACTTTTCCTTTCTGAACATTTCGCATTGCTCATGGCAGTTGGCACCATGGCCTGCTTTATGCCTCCAATTACTATAATTTCAAGTTGTTATTCGAATAATTGTTATTTCATACAAATTACATACCTTGTGATTACATAAGTATAGACGAGTACTGAATATAGTCATGAACTTGGCGTGTCAGACAGGGCCTTTTATTTGTCTGTATTGAATTAACAATGACTGATTATGTGCTCAGCTGTTAACCAGACAATTAGTCAGGGCATTACATATGAAACAAAGTCGCATTATGTTTGTTGAAGATTATGTGTTAAATTAACATTATAATAGGATATAAACATAGAAAGGTAGCTGGTCATCTGAAGCACAAAACTATGAATTGGAATGGGCAGTTAGGTGTCTGAAAATTGATTTATTTAGATTTAAATTGTAATCAACGCTTTCAGTTCGTGTTCGTGAAAAGAAGAACACGTCTTAATGAGGAAGTCGGTTAATCCGGTTATGTAGCTTCCAAACAAATAGGCAATTTTCAAAATAAACTAATCAATGTTACAATCTTAACTCAATAGGATTATCTGTGTACACAACTCAACTAACTACACAAATACATAAATTGGGGCAAACACATCAGTAGGTCATACAAATATTTGTCTCAATACGGAACCGACTCGCAGCCCTTATGATCGGAAGGACGAAACCGTGTGACACTGTGCTAATAAGGACTTAAGGTTCTGGGTATAATGGAAAGCGGAACTCATCTAATTCTCATGTTGACAGGTTCAATTGAAAGACGGATAAGCCCGTAAATTAAACAATTATTGTTTCTGTTAAATGTAATATCATAAAGTAGTGATCTAATTACGAAATTTCTTACAATGATAGAACACTACACTAAGAAATAGACATGGTTGATATGGAGAGTAGACCAGGAGAAAAAACACGCGGGCAAAAGCTGGCTGTTGATAACATTTTGTGCTGAATTTATCAAGGAATGATTGAACTTCAGGAAACAGGCGATCGTTGTACTTTATGAGTCTATTAACAAGTGCGACGTCCAGAAAAACAGTCATTTTTTAAGGCTTAGCAGGCACTGCGATTTTTCCATTCTGCGACCTATGGAATTGTATGAAGCTGCACGCATTGCGAAAAAAAATCGCACGGAAATACTACAAATATAACTACGCGCGCGAATAAAAATCGCAATGCGAGTTAAGCCTAAAAACCTTAGCTTCTAAGTACTAGGAGGACAGTTCTCAAGGACGTCTGTGTACAACAAGGTGGTACGAAAAACGGAGATAAAGGCAAACAGTAGTATTAGTATGCACACGTAACAATATTCGTGACGACGCGGTAATTGATGCGCCTGCGCTTACAAACGAGGAATTCCTGCTCATCTACCCGTGGCACGCAGATTGGCCATCTTGCACATTATCGTTTGCTAATCAAGTACACTCGAGTTTATAATTCTTTGTTATTGATTAAATTCTATGTTGATTGTCATTTACGAATACTGTTTTTCGGCTAATAACGGTATTCTTTTCAGAACTTCTAGAAGTGGATCGAATTTTTGAGTGCTTCTTCTACCCAATCTTTTATTTCCTCAGAACAACTTTTATCCAATTGCCGAAGGAGGGTTATTTGAGCTTTTATATACCTATTTATTCATATCATACTATCAATAACTGATTATGTTTTTTTAACCTTTCATCCGACCTAGTTAAAGAAGCACGTGGTACCAGGCAAGCATAATACATGAGTCAATGGCTCAGTCCTGTGGCTATCGGCTTGCATGTGACATATCAATTGGATTATTTGTAGCGTTTGCAGCGACAACTCATTTTCTAATAAACGCTGTAGTTATTGCGCAAGTATTGTTATTCAAGTCAGTCGCATAGCAACGCTTGTTCTGGAGCCCACAATTTAACTTGATAAATCATCCTTGATGGAAGATTGGCGAGAAACTGTTGTACCAGGGCGTTTGAAATAGGAAGAGATTTGACACACTTTTAATGCAATTCCGTTTTCTTAATGTTTCGGATTGAGCTGGTCCTTTGAGACTAAGTTAGTTAAGTAGAGTAAAAGTGTATAAAAGGCGCATTAACGCAGTGCTGAAAGTCTTTCTGCAGGTGGTCGGATGTCAAGACATCGGGCAGAAGAATGTTGTGAAAATCAGATTTCGGAATCCTTTTACTATTATGAAGTGTTACTTTGGGCAATGACTATGTCCAGAGTAGACTGAGTGTATTGAATAATAAAAAAAAAATACAGCACAAAGGTAATCCTAAGAAAAATAATAAACGGGACAGATTGAGAAACCATTTTTACATGATTTCTTTTACCAAATGTCATGTCCGTTTGCTATTAAACTAAAACCACATAATGTGGTCAAAGCCACCTTCTAAATCGCTCGCAAAATGCTTTTAAGTTTGCACAATGGTTGATTTTATTCGTTTTTCCTTACTACAATTGGTGTTAAGTTGAAGTTACATGAGTTGTTTGCTCAAGTTATGTCATGAGGCTCAGAACTACTGCATAATACATAATACCCAGGATCTTATATAAAACATATGTAATAATAGTACTAGGAGAACAAAACAAAAATGAGGTTACTAAAGATTGGAAACATGCTGAGTCACTTTTCATGAGGCGCTTAGTCTAAACTCATATTAAAAAGAGATTAAATAGTTTGTAGTGGATTGGTAATCTCTGGGAATAGTGACACCATTACGAAATTTTTTACGTTGATAGAAAGTTACACTATCTATCACCTTAGGTTTCTTTTATTCCGGAAAATGCAGGATTCCTGTGAGAATGTGTGTGTTCCGGAAGCGAATCTGCGGATATAAACTAGCTGCAGGACCCGATCTAGTAATTTCGTCGCTCTGGGCATAGACAATATTTGATCCCCCCCTAGATCCAGCCCTGGCTAGCTCCTAGTAGATATAGTAGTTTGTTATCGACTCAATACCAGACAAATAATTAGATTTTTCCTGAAATACAGAAATTACTTAATATTGTTTCAATGAAAAAGTAATTTAATCATCCGGATTATGCCTAACCCTATGATTAAAACTAGTTTCTATCCGTTAGATACGGTCCATTGTCTACCTTCTTAGCTGTTATTCTAAATTAGTACCTACTTAAGTATAAACATGGCGGAGTAGTAATTGACAGAATTCAGAGCATCTGACGGCTCAATTTTATCCGAATTTTAGTAAAAAGTTTCTCCTGGCCTGTATTAAAATTTATTAAACCTACAGATTTAGGGACAGGAAAAGAATTTTAAAGAATACAGTGTGGTACATATTGAATCAAAGACGTAGGCATAACATCAGACAAAACGGTTTCAAAGGTCCTCATTCAAACTATCCGAAAAAAAATCGTCCTCAGAATTTTGTTTAGAAGGTCACAACATTCAAAGGATCAGTTATAGTATGTTGTAATTGGCCTGTCACGTCTCCAAGAGATCTATTTTTTGCACTAATACTTGACTTAATGCCAAGGTCTTGACTTAAATTAAATAAAAGAAACAGATTAACAGTAAGACAATACTTCAATCTGCGTTTTAGTTTATGTATTATGGCAGGCGTTTCAATAATACACGTAGCGCCATCTAGAGAGAGCAGTTAGAATCAATTTATGAAGTAACTTGTATATCGGACAAAAGTTTTTCAGTTAGGTGATATGATAAGTATCCAGGTTCAGTTAAGAGAGAGATATTCTAATTTGTTATGGTTTACCTACAATAAAGAGTATTTAATCTATCTATGTATGTAAAAAAATGCGATTTCCTTCTCAAGTTTTGATAGATTTTGTTACGACCGATAATCGAAGCCAAACAATTTCTGAAATAGAAATTTTCTCAAATTTGTAAATCGTTATTTCACGATAGAATAGCAATTTCTTTCACAATTGGATATTAAATCATTTACGACTTTTCAAAATAGTAATAAACCAAGTCATTTCATTGGTCAGATATAATTCTTTGTAACCCTGCACTGTGAAAATAATTAGAGTTAGTAAAATTTAAAATATTATTTTATTACTAAATAATTTTTTGATTATTTATATCTCAGAATCATTTAGAGTCAAAACATCATTAAACTATATAAATTAAATGATAAGATTCAGTTATATTTATGTAAAGTTTTTTGTCGTCTGAATAACTTTAGGTAGATAGGTTAGATCAGTAATGTTGTATCCAAGTTGTTATGGAAGTATATATTTGAAACGACTTACAATGACATTTCAGTAATGGCCCCAAGTAGTTAGCAGTAGTTAACTGGTTGTTAGCTCGCCTGGCTTCAGTGATCACATGATGTGTGGGTTTTCCACTATCATGCGTTATAATAACGCTTATGTAACTATGAGGGGCTGAAGTTCAAGGAGTATTTCGTTTTCTTCAGATGTTTTCCTGGAATATTTCACTGCCAAACCTTACCATTGATATCTTTTTATGGTTTCGTAGTATCTTATTGTTAAAGAAAGTGCTCTGCTTATTTCATTTGGTAATGATCCGTCGCACAGGGCCACCTCCAGAAGGAGTAAAGCCTATTTCATATTAGATTTTTATCAGTTTAATGAATTTTCGATGAAGACTGGTAAGAGGGCGCAGAATCACAGAACCCCTATTTACGTTGTTAGAATAACAAAAAGACCTAACTGAAAAATTCCCGAAAATTCTGCTTTTAAAAACCGTTGTATCCTTTACCATCTCTATTATTTCCCGTATGTAACTTGTTTTGGCTTCCAGTTGAGTATGTTTTTAACCCCCGCCGTAAAAAGAGGGGTGTTATAAGTTTCACGTGTGTTGCTGTGTATCTGTGTGTTTGTGTATCTGTGTGTCTGTCTGTGGCATCATAGCGCCTAAACGGATGAACCTATTTTGATTTAGTTTTTTGTGTTTGAAAGGTGATTTTGTCGAGAGTGTTCTTAGCTATGTTTAAATAATATCGGTTAAGCCTTTAAAAAGGTATGGGTGTTTTACTGTTTGAATCGGGGTGTTTTCGCTAGATAAATGTGTCGGGGGTTTTTAAAATTTTGAAATTTTACTTGTATCTGTTTTAGCTGTAAGTCTTCCGTAAATAAGTAAACAACTGACCTGCAATAGTATTGAGGAACATGAGATACTCGAAGTTGGAGATCTCCCGGCGCTGCCACTTCTGCGTCATGTTGGAGTTGCGCATAAGTTGCCGCGGCGACATCATCGACGCGCGTCTGAAACAATGCAAAATATAATCATTAATTAACGTACAATCAATTCTGCTTGAGCTCTGAAAGAGTAGTAAGTACAATATGCGGCTGTAGAGTTCTTGGCACATCTAATGCTATCTTGGAAATTGAAGAAAGTCACTTAAGTTAGGCCCGCTTGCGCCACGCTGGTTTATCTTGCTAACTCAAAGTTAATATTTGTTATCTGATCTCGTGTTAGCTACTAACTCTGAGTTAAGTTCTTGGCGTAAGCGGGCTTACTGTATTTTCAAATACCAGGGTAGTATGAGTAACGGAGATGTCGCTTTACTAAGTCAAACTTTTCCTAAAGCTCCTTTTATATTTGTTTATGCGTGTATTATTTATGATCTTCTATCTGCCTGATGAATTATATCTTTTATATCCGTGGACTATTCTTCTAAACTAGATAATTAAAAATGCACGTATATTGTCATGGTTATACATGTTTAAGATCAATTTGTAGGCGTGGGTCCATCAAAATGTACTTTGTTTCGTTTCGGTGGATAGCCACAAAACAGTCGTAATCTAAAGACAGATAGCAAAAACTATGTGGTCATGGCAATTACGAATTAATACTCTGTTAGGTAATTTAATTTTTGCCAATTTGATCTTGATACTAGGACCAAATGAACAAACATGAGTATCTTGTTGAACTTTTTCGATCATTCGGTATGTATTTTAGTATTAAAAAGGGCAACCTACCTGTAGCTTTGAGTGTTTAATAGGTTACAAAGAGTTTGAGGATGACAGTAGCGACCTCTAGCGAGGCTGGTATATATATTCTCAAGTTACATAGCAGCAAGTAGACTACGATTGCTGTGGAAAAAAAACCGACCTTATATGGCATTTTTGATCAATCATGTACTATTTCCGATTACAGAGGCATTATACGAAAAATAAATTGTTGTCACAATAATAGGTATCTACTTTCGACTTTAACAAACTGGACTTCTTAAAATACTCAAGGGGTATTGGGGTAGCCGGTTTTATCAAATTTATTCTAGGTAGACCCCAAAATAGAACATGAAAATAATCCGTATAATAAAACTGGTCAACAATTATGGAAATTTTTAATTTGCTCAAGATCGAGTCGAATTTAATTGTGCACTTTTTGCGTGTTTTGTTTATTTTCGATTCGTCCTCTGAGGAGCATCGTCACAATGTTAGATAACTTGCGATTGCATAATGTTTTATAATATCTGGTTACGACAAACCTGTTCTTGTGCACTATTTTGCATCTTGTGAGATTTCTAAGAACTTAGGTGACTTTTGTACAATGATTCAGATCGCTATCTTGCGCTTGAATGATTTGGAACAGTCTAGAATTCTAGTGACACTGTACGGTAAAATTAAATAGAAAACTACATTGATTTAACTTTTAATAGTTTTAACGACAAGAGCAGGTTGTTGCTCCATGGGAATTTGAAAAAGTTACCTTCCTTCGAAAAGATTAATTAGTTTATAATTTAATTTTAATATACCTAGTTTATTTATTGCACGTCTTGTCTGCAATCATCCACACCTAGCACCAGTTAGCTTTGAGGACTTTGCCAGACTTATAATTTGAAAAGCTTTTTCTATGAATAATATTTCACATGACTTTTTTTTGTCATTGGGCTATTAGTTTTTATCCGGCTCGAAGGACCACTACGTGTGTTCAAAATGAAATACGTTAATTTTTTGAAGTTACACCATATCTTTTTAAAACTAAAATAACTATAACTTAGATTTTTTCTGTGTCGCCATGACACAGAAAAAAATCTAAGTGTAAGGGAAGAATACAGGAAGTCATATAGTATTGCCAGTTATTGAATCTAGAGGTGAACCTTACATAAAAATACAAATATTCGCCATAGTTACTAAATTGAACTTCTTACAAGATTTTGTACCAAGTATATTTATGTTCATAGGTATGGAATTGAACAGTCAATGATTGACCTGCTTGGAAAAGCAGAGCTATCTATGATTGATAAATCCTGTTCGAGAATATGATATCTAACTTTATTTATTTATTTAGACTTCATGCACAAAGGTACAAAGGCTAACTTAATGCCTTAGGCATTCTCTACCAGTCAACCAAGGGTGGTGAAGAGACAACATGGCAGGTGTATAGTTTAATAATAAAAAGCTAGTAGCTAAAATAGGTGAAATACACGTGCATATATATTGAATATAATATATACCTATATAAATATATAATGCAGTAACAGAAAAGAAGAAAGTGAGATGACTCTGCTTATTTGTTTTGAAAATAAATCCGCAATTTCCGCTTAAACGCGTACCGACTGGTGACCGTCCTGATCTCGGAAGGAAGCGCATTCCAAAAAAGAATGGACTGGATATGAAAGGCAGAGTGAACGAAATCAGCAGTATGAGAAGGACAGAGTAAGAGGAGATTATTGGAAGAACGCAGATTGCGAGCGTGTGAAGAACTTAGATATTGAAAGCCAGAGATAAGATAGGAAGGAGGCGTGGGCGAATTGAGTAGAGAGAACAGCGTTGTCAAAGCGCGTAAGCTTCTTCTATGGCGAATGGGCAACCATTTTAACTGGGACCTGTAGCTTGATACATGGTCATATTTCCGAAGATTAAATATGAATCTAATACAGTTGTTCAAGACCCTATCTAGTTTGTCAAGCAAGACCGCGTTCAAGTCAAAGTAGCACACGTCCCCATAGTCGATGACTGGGAAAATTAAAGCTTGCACAAGCATTGTCTTCGTCTTTACAGGCAAAAACTGTCTCAAACGATACAAGGATCGCAAAGTACCGTTGGCTCTCTGACTGACACTACATACCTGACTTTGCCAGCTAAGCGTCGTGTCAAGATGCAATTCACGTTAGGGCTAATGGGAATGACGGAACCATTGAATAAGATCGGTGGAAGAGACCCTACCGCCAATCTACCCATCATGCGTGAGCTGCCAATTATAATAGCCTGGCATTTTGAGGGGTTTACGGACACCCCAAATCTGCCAGACCAGTCCTTAATAGCATTCAAGTTCCGGTTTACATCCTCTATGGCGTCCGATACATTTTCTATCTTCTTATCTTAATATATTTATTATATACTTTATTGTACACACACTTAAATAATTACAGGACAAAACATTTATAAAGATAAGTGTACAATGGGCGGTCTTATCGCATAGGGCAATCTCTTCCAGACAACTTTGAATGATGTGCCTGAATAAATCTGGGTTAATTCACAATAACACAAGCCAGAGATGGGACCGAAACGTGGTCGCTCACAATGGGGCTCATCAAAAGGCTTTAAATCACCCAAAGGGCAATGGAGAGAGCTTTGCTGGGAGTGTCGTTGCGTGTTTGAATAGAAATGAAGACAGTCGCAAGAGAACCAAGGTTACCGTCAAAGCCCGAAGAATTGCCAAACTTAAGTAAACGATGGTCGTTGGGGCAGAAAAGTTTTGGAGTGGCGACCGCATACCGAAAGACGAAGCGTTGGAACGCCTCCTACGAAGTGGAGCGACGACCTGAAGCCTTATTTCTAAATGGATTCGGCAAGGCAAAGAGTATGAAAAATCGACCAATCACATAGCGAGATGAAAGACGCGATGTGGATTGCCGACTATGTGATTGGTCGATTGTTCATACTCTGTGCCCTTTGCCTTGTCGAATTCCTTACGCAATAAGGCTGCTGGTCAAGTCTGCTGGAGTCCAGCGGATGCAACACGCACAAGACCGATCAGTGTGGCGACGCTTGGAGGAGACCTATGTGAAGCAGTGGACGACTTTTTTACTGAGCTTGTTTTTTTTTTTTTTTTTTTATTTAGACTTCATGCACAAAGGTACAAAGGCGGACTTAATGCCTTAGGCATTCTCTACCAGTCAACCAAGGGTGGGATGCTATGTACTTCTCCGTGCCGTTGACCCAGTGATCTTGACCATGTGCTTATCCAAAACATACCATAAACAAGAAGGAAGTTAATATAAGCTGCAATAACATTTATCAAATATATTGTCGTAAACAGTTTGAGTCATATGTTAAGTAAGTGTCGAGTACAGCACGGTCGATAGTCGGTAACTTCCGTAGGGTTAGGGGTAATTCGGCCCACTATGGAACTGAGACCAGGTATCAGTCCTTTAAAAAAATTATAAGATGTAACTGGGCTCACAATGCTCATAATCACTTTTGCTCTTTTAGATAGATGTTGAACGTGCATAATCGTTTATACTCAAACTACCAGAAGGCCAGAATCATGAAGAGGCTGGAATCTTGAGTGGTAATGTCTAACAAAGTACTAGGAGATCAGAATCACGAGGAACTATAGCCGGGTCTAACCTAACCCCTACCGTAGTATATTGATGTCGGTCAACCGTGAGCGCAACTCTAGTATTGAACTGTCTGTCAATTTGTGTTTGGCACTAGAGTTGTTCTTAGAATCGTAATCTGATTTCGTTGTTAGAGTAAGATAAAAAAATACGCGCTTGGTCGTGGAGTTGCGTAAACCAGCCCGTTTTAACCTAACCTAACCTAGAGTAAGATATGAATCTTATTTATTTTTGTACATAGTTTATTAAGAAGATCTTTTGCCCGTTTAAATAAGCTTTGGCTTCTGCTTCACTATAATGATGCTTAAGAGTTACATGGTTGTCAGTCAATAGCGACTGTGCAAGAAATATGACTTCTCTGCTCAATTCTCATAATGTTAAAGCATTTAAATCACAAAACATCTTTTAGATGTTTTGTCATTTAAATCCTTGCCGTCACGTGACCACACTTTTCTAGCATAAAGCGATTACCAAACCGTTAATTAGACAAATCATCAAAACCTGCCCATAACGATAATCAATTAATAAAACAAGGAAAGCGATGGTGTGTGGCAGTTTTGCGTGTAAACTAGTAACGCAGGCGGCGCTGCGAGTCCGAGTAGAATGAGCGATCGGTGTCAGGGTCGGCGCGGTTGTCGACCCGCGCCGCTGCGTCTGAGACGGTCCTGTGTTGTGCGCGCACGCATGTTATGGTGTAGCTTTCTCAACTGTCACTCTAAATTAAAATTTTGATTATTTTGTTCCACATAAACCTTATGTAACGTCATAAGTTAGTGCACTGTTCGAATTGGTCGTGTCCTATGGAGAAGGACCGACAAGGAACTCCATGGTAACCATGGAGTTACTGGCAATTTAGAGCTTTTACTATGGGACCAACAGTATGAAAAAAAATCTCAATCAGGGGATTATTTTGAGCTAATCAAACAACCATTTTTTAACACTATCAACTGAAATGTTGTCTCTTTTCATATTTCAGGGTTGTCCCCATAGTATAAGTTGTTCACATTTATAAGTACTTTCACCCCCTGAAAGATTGCAGAATGAATTAAAAGTCATAAGCCTGTATATTGTGGTTAATTTGACAGTTTATGGATACTAAGCTGTCCATATTATTGAATAAGGAAATGAGATTTGGTTCTTTAATTAAGTATGTATTATTTAGTCAGATCTTGGCCATTTTTAACTGTCTCTTGAAATTGTTGTTAATATTACAATTTATGGAAATTTAACTGTCGAAATTAATTTCTGAAGAAAATAAGATGAGCTCTTTATTACGTCTAGTCGAGCCCTTAAAGAAGACTTATCATAAACGTTTTTTTTCGAACATGCGTTTTTAACCTGAAAATATTAAGACATCGTTTGAAGTATAAAACGCATTTTAGAAAAGAAGTCGCTTATGTTATGATAAGTAAGCGGTAAGGGCTCGATGTGTTATTTCGTAAGCTCTTGTAAGATAGTGTTTTATTGGATAACGGGACCGTTATTGATACATTTCTGCTTGAATAGGTTTAGCGATATCTTATGATCGATTTTGACAAATAAAATACAATAAATAGACCGTGGATATGTTTGTTATTCTTTTTTGTATTAATGATTTAATTAATTCATATTTGAAGTTCCACAAGCTAAGCTTTTACGACGCATTAATTTAGCAAAATAAATAAAACAGTTACCTCCACCCAAATAGCTCCTGAAATTTTAAATAGCACTCATCCAATTAGTGATCACCAAATATAGACGAAATTGCGAGCTGAGGACAACAACAAGAGGTCAAAAGCCCACTTGAAACATAAATACTGAACAGAAATATAAACTGCTAGCTTTTGCCCGCGGCTTCGCTCGCGTTAATATAGATTCTGTAACTCAATTCTGGTTGTAAATATATTTCTTCATGATTCTGAACTCCTGGTAGTTTGAGAGTCTTGTACGCTCATGATTCCAATCCTGGAAATCCTTTTTTTCTTCATGATTCTATTCTCTTAGTAGTTTCTGAGTAATTATCTCCTGGTAGTTTTAGAGTCTTTACCACTCATGATTCCAGCCCCGTTTTTTTTTTACTTCATGGTTTTGGTCTCCTGGTACTTTGTAAGTAAGCTAATCGGACGAAATAATAAGAACTTTTACTAAAACTTCTACACCTTCAAGTTTTATGCAAAAATAAATAAGTAGCCTACAGCCAAGTCCTATCTACGTACCAAAATGATGATTAAGGTATCAAGGCGTAACAAACAAACAAAGTCACTTTCGTATTTATAATATTAATCAGGATAAATAGCGCCGAGACCGATACCGAGACCGGTGAGTGGGTGACCAAGTGATCTCGATACCGGGGTACCGGAAGCGGATGGGAGGCCATAAGACCTTATCTTGTAAATAAACAAACAATTATCTACTAGGAACTAGGAGATAATATTTTTTTTTCGCGGAGTTATGAATTATTCAAGCTGTTAATCATATTTTGGCGTCATCTGGAGCAATTTGTCGTAGTATTTTTATGGGCTCCCGCGATCGAACTTGCTTTGTTTGATAATTTAATACTTTTACAATAGAGTAGGCCCAACTTATTAGTTTTCACATTTTATATTATACTCAATTGCATAGCGCCTGAGTGCCTGCCCCCAGTCGATCACCATTGCGATTTTGTTATTTCCCTAATCTGTCTCACATCTAGCAGGAAATTGAGTAACAAAACATTAAAGTTTTCACTCAATATCTGCTTTACCACACCAATAATAACATAAAAATAAAACCATTACATTGCAACATTAATAATCCACAGTTGCCAGCATTTACGAATGCCAACAACCATTTAAAATCAAACGAGGTGAGGTAAACCTCTATGGTACCTTGTGACCCACGCCTGACCAAACTTTTGTTCCGAGTTCAATTTCTGACCAATCGGGGAAGGTCACAGATGATTTAAAGACACCGACCTCTTTGGCTACCGGTCCATTGATATGTTGAGAAATTTACTACGGTCTGTTATTGTTTTTGGTCAAAAATGGTCGCTGTAAACTTGCTGTATGGACTATGGACAAACTTTCATTGTCATGTAAATTGTCGTTGATATGTTATTGATAAAATACACCATTGAACTTCAATATGTATGTGCGAAATGCCGTAAAAATAAGGTACCAAGGTATTTACCATCAAGATGGATGTTAAACTCCTTTTAAGGTTCTGATTCAAGTTTAAAATCATTAAGCATGACATATTATGCTGTAAACTCTACCTACGCGTTATGTAATATTACGTGCTTTAATTATACCCAAGGAACCATGTATTAAAGGCTAAATGTAGTCGTAAATAGACTGATATGCGAAATTTAATTAGCAAAGCAGAAAATTGGTCAAAGAATTCTCCAGAAGATGAATTAAATCGAAAACAATGTTTAACGACACGGAAACATCTCATCCAATATTATCTTGAAACATTTCGCACTTAGCTTTGTCAAAGATGTTTCCCTGTTGAGATGAATGACCCCAGAAGTTTTTAAAGTATGGCACCGCGTATTGCTGCCTAAACGGTCAGAAGAGATCCATGAATTTCATAAAATTATTGCATCGGATAACACATTTGCGCCAACGCCATTTTGGTCTCCCACGGGGTTATTTATTTTTTATTTTTATTATTGGTGTTTTACTTATCTCGTGTCTCCTGTGCGTGTCACAAATAAATATATTTTCTTTCTTTTCTTTTTCTAACATTAAAACATCAAACAAACGACCTTTCTTTTGGAAGAATCCTCTGCCGGAGGTGAAGGATGTTGTCGCTAGTTATCATTAAGTATTGAGCTACTTGCCTCTCGAAGGAAAGGTAGAAAGAAGGAAAAACAATCAACTTGCGCCAACTAACTTTGATACGATAATCACTGCTCCTCAGAAACATGAAAAAAAGCCGATGGCAGCTGATACTGCTAACTTATCTATACCAATATTATAAAGAGGAAATATATTTTTGTTTGTTTGTACCGAATAGGCTCCGAAACTACTGGACCGATTTTAAAAATTCTTTCACCAACAGAAAGCTACATTATTCCTGAGTGACATAGGCTATTTTTTAATCCCGAAAACGGGTCCTGTGGGGTAACCTATGGGAGCGAAGCCGCGGGGAACAGCTAGTCACATATATATATATTGTTATAAATGGAAATAGCCCTAAAGTAAACGTTGTTCATATTCAAGGGTACTTCCATCCCCGGCAATATAACCAATAAATTAATAGTCATTCTGTATGTATTCCCATTCAATCACACGAATATGCAGTTACAAAATCGAGTGCCACCAATTCCTGCAATTATTCTCAACCAATTTCTTAGAGCATGTCGTCTTAAATAGAAGCAAAAGAAGCCGCAGTTGTCAATCATTCAATTCCGAGTAGAAACAACGTTTTCGCACTGTAATCCTACATAATTCCGGTAATCATGTCATCATAGACAATCATGATGAGAGCACGAGGGGAGCACGTTCTCATGATTGTGGTCATCTTTGTTTACTTTCGTACACAAGCTAAATGTTTTTTTATTGTAACAAGATTTATCAGAAAATTGTAGCATTGACAACCATGAGAAACAATTTTGCTAAGAAAAAAAGTTGATAGCTGGAATCGGGCACTTTAAATTATTTTGCAATTCAAGATGGAATCTGTTCAGTATTTTGGTCAAATCGATTTATTTAGTCAATAAGGGCGCGACTGTGTGTGGGCTGTAGTTGATCTATAAATAAGAGGTAATAAAGCACTTATACGTCTAGTAGGAAATAATAACACTTCCTATCAAAAAGCATTCATTTATCTTCCGAGCGGAAACTTGTTCGATCAACTCGGCGCGCATTCACCACATCAACGCGCGACAACAGTATGCGAATGACTACAGGACACCGCATACGATTCACAATTCTACATTTTTCTTTTATATTTTATAAAAGTTGCTTAAGCATCGCTTGTTATTTAATTTAATAAAACTTATGAATTGTTAAAAAAAAAATTAAGTCCTTCATGTGCCTAATGTAAGACCCATACCTATAAAAACGAGTATAACTGTAATATTCGTTGACATTGAACTTCATCTAATTGTTTTGTACGGTTAAATTTCATGAAGGTGAATGAACGTTAATAACTGAACGCTAATTCTGACATACTAATTTAATAACCTATTAAAAAGCTGACTAACGGCGAATTAATGTTCATAATTCATTTATTGTCGGACAACGCGTGGCTTAAGCTGCTGAGTCTAGCTTCTTCTTATTGTATATTTTCTTCATTGCTGAAGATCGTGCCCGGAAAGCTTTGGCAAGCCGCTTCCAAGCCACTCTGTCTTCGGCTCTTCTCAGGGTAGTGGTTACGTAGTAACTAATAAGTAATCTGTGGTAGTGGTCACCGTGAAGTCCTGTAATCGCTCTGAACTGGTCTGAACATCTGCGGGGCCTTTTTCCATCCAATTTACCCAATACAACAAGTTTTCCAGGTTATCTAGCTGTCTCCGACCGATGTGACCAAAGTAACTTAGGACTCGTTGGTAGTAGATCGTGGAGAGTCTGATTTTGATGTTTTAATCTAGCTAGAAGCATGAAATTTTGAAAATGTTTGCAACGTAGGTGAACTGTAGGTAAGGATCCACTCCCTAAAGGCGTAAAATACAGCATGACAGTTTATGCGGAACTTAGTAATTTTTGTCGATGGGAATCAGATCAGGCACACGACTGGTGTACAAAAAATATAATATGTAATGAGTATTCTCGTGTAGTAAACTAATCGTAATTACATTAATTGCTGAAGTAATTAGTATTCATTATATATGACATTCTCTATGTTGATTTTGATTCAGGAAATCATTAGTATACCGACAGCGAATCATTTGATCTCCGTTCAATTCACAAAAATGTTTTGTTCCGCGATTAGTATGGCTTCAAAAGACGCGACAAGTCGTGAAGTCGCGTGTGTGCGCCGGTCGTTATTGGAGGCACAAATTGGCGAGCGATACGTCACACATGTCCGGTAAACATTGACATTGGCAGCTGTACGCTCGCGCACATAAATCGTAACGTGTTTACGTCATTTCTGAAAATATATTTATAGTTTTTTATATTTTAAGTTTTTGGACAGTTGAGATTTAGAGCTGTCAAAATGTGAATTTTATATTTATATTTACTTTCTAAGTTTATCTTGGACGTTGTTAAAGGAAGACAACATGAGGAAACCAGAACTTATGGTTAACTAGCGGACGCCTCGCGTAGTACCAGTTCCCGTAAAACAAAGTAGCCTATGTCACTCGGGGATAGTGTAGCTTCCCAACGGTGAAAGAATTTTTGAAATCGGCCCAGCCGTTTCGGAGACTATAAGGAACATCTGGAACATCTATACATACATACTTTCTCTTTTATATATATATATAGATATAAGTTTGTAACCAAAATATTTCGATGTTATTTGGAGTAGGAAAGAGAGCTAGGATATTTTCAACCAGAAAAATGAAAAACTTTCCTACGCTCAGATGGCGTTGCAATTATCACAAGTTTTCAATACGTATTTACAAAACATTGCTGATAGAGTAGTTCTCACGAGTAATTGGACACGTCTTAATTAATTGTTATCGACTTGTTTAACTTTAATGCGTTTATAATCATCTGTTTGTTTGCATAGCCACAGGTAATGGATTTAATTATCACAAATGAGCTATGTTATGTAGGTATGATAAATGTTTTAATTTACTATGTGTTTCTTTCTGGCTATTTCTGGCAATTGAATGGATGATTCATAAATAACGTAAATAACTTAAACCAGAGGTTAACGTTGACTGAGATTAATGAACTATTCTGTATCAATTTCAAACATTTCGGTACTAAAAATAACACTATAATTTAAACATTTAATTTTCATTAATTATATTCAGTAATTAACGACTAAAATTAAGTAATTGCTCAGATAGGAAGCGTATTTCCATTGTTTACTTCATCTAGTGAGATAATATTGTGTTTTGCTCTCCGGAACTGATAAGGTACACGCCTTTAGGGCAAGAAGCTGTTTGCGTAAACGATCTGTACTTGAAATCTTTGTATTTTTTTATAAAAAATCCTTTGTCTAACAATGTTTTATCTAAATAATCGTCATTTTGGCCAATGACTACTCAAATTATTAGTTTTTTAAATATTTCTTTTATAACTTATTGTTGTTTCTATTTGTGTTTAAAAGCTTATCTGCGATAATTATTATAATATAAATTACTTAAAACAAAACATAGATACTACGACAAAAATTATAACGAGCTACATAAATGTATCTCTTTTTCTTTGATAACTTTTGTACGCAACAGTACACAAGTCAACATTAACATACTAGCAATCAAGTATCTTTGATGTAAGCATCAACGCACTATATGTCAGTAATATCCACGACCCATTGTTGATCACGACCTATGTCAGGGGAACCTTCAGTGTCACCTCTTGCGAGCCTATGCTGTCCTAGTACTCGTGATATAAACTATTATTTTATAGAGGTAAAGATTTTGTCTATAATTATGCTTGTTAAAGGTAAAGGATCTGTGTTGAAGGGTGTTGAAAGCTCGAAGCACGCGCACCGCTTTTCATTTTCGCAACTCAACAGTAATCATTGCGTGTTTTACACTGTCAAGTAGACGGATTTTTGAACATACCAAGCAAAGCACGGCGCACGCGTGCGCCATTCTTTGAAGTTACGCAATTAGGCAGCTTTCCAATAACAAAGTATTTTCTTCTGATATATATTATATTTATTATGTAAATTGGTTAACAATAACAACACAACACACAAAAACATTTTTTTTTTAAAAACAGCTACTTTTTAGGGTTCCGTACCCAAAGGGTAAAACGGGACCCTATTACTAAGACTCCGCGGTCCGTCTGTCTGTCACCAGGCTGTATCTCATGAACCGTGATAGCTAGACAGTTGAAATTTTCACCGATGATGTATTTCTGTTGCCGCTATAACTACAAATACTAAAAACAGAATAAAAATAATATTTAAGGGGCCTCCCATACAACAAACGTGTTTTTTTTGCCGTTTTTTGCGATACTGGTACGGAACCCTTCGTGCGCGAGTCCGACTCGCACTTGGCCGGTTTATATATCACAAAAAGGCATGCTTAATGCTGCATGTTTCTGTGGGATACGCAAAGGGATGGAAACCGCGGCACAAAGCTAGTATGCTATACATATCTAGTACTCGAATTGAACGGACATTACGAAGTAAAGATAAAGTTTACGATTCCATCCGGCAATAGTTTTATTTATGGAATAGTTATTAACCTGAGAGATAACTCTTAGTAGTTGTGAAGGTTTTAGGACTGGCAGTAATAATTATTTATACTACACCTGCTCGGAAAGTACCTTGATACTTTATCAAATTTACGGTAGAAAGTACGTCATTGCATATCGAACAATTATGCGGCGAGAAAACGCATCTGAGCGGGAGAGAAAAGTGTATGAAAATCCATTTCTTACGTGGTTTTTCTTTTTTAATTTTGGGTAAGACTATGCGCTGGTAACCTAAATATCAAAAGCCAAAAAGTTTTTACAGTGAGTTTTTATCTCCAAGTTCGCAAAATGACACTGGCCACTAGCTGTGTGTTGGATGGTGTCAAACAATTTGAAAAAAGAACAATCTCAAACAAACATTAATGGAAAAAGTGTTACATTAAGCTTCACTAACTGCAACAATTTCAATATAAATTTCAATTAGTAAAGATTTAGTTTTTTATTTTCCTCGTAGGTGTAGTATAAAGCACTATGTATCACTCGAGAGAAAGTGCGATTCCCGATCTCGGGTGTTTCAAACGACACCCTCGACAGTAATCGGTCACTTTTTCCTCTCGGCGAACAATGTACTATTTCCAATTAAAAATACTATAACATTACTTTTTTATTTAATGTGATTAATATTATGTACTGCTGTGTCTGAAAATAAATGAATTATTTATTTTATTTTAACAAGTTTTTTAGCTTACCGTGCATTGTGCTTCAAACCAAACGTGTATGCAAAATTTAATATTAATCGGTTTAGGACTTTCGGGTTTATTTCTGCTTTAAAATAAATTGCAAGATTTGACTCGACACCCGCAAGAACATCAGTTTATCCGTGATCATGGTGCTTGCAACAGCACCGAAATATCGGAAACTCGCAACAAACAGTAAACATGGTCAAAATCCCTTTTCTAATGTTAATGATAATTTATATTAAATTCATAATTATAGAAGTTTATCTTGGACATCACAGGCAACGGTGAAGGAAAACATCGTGAGGAAACCTGGACTTATATGGTTAATGTTAGTCTGAAAAAGCCAAGTCAGAGGCCTGTGGGTTTTCCCAGAGGCGGCTTAATTTACACTGACACCAGAGGTGGCCACATCTCACACGAAAAGAAGAAGATTATAGAAATCCTTTATTTTATTTTATTTTCTTCTCTTTTTGTTTAAGAATTAGACTCGCACACTTTTCCGTTGTTGTTGAATTAGGTAATTTACCTATATTTGCAATATTTGTAAGTATGTGAGAACCATGTTCCTATATCAAATGCAGGAATTTACCTGCTAGTGCTTGTAATACTTTATACCCATACGTAGTAGGTATAGTAGTGCTGGATGCATCGTTCTCACGTATATGAATTTATGTATGTATGTAAATGTTCTAATACAACTTTTTTTAAAGAGTAAATATAGAGATTTTTGTCCATTCTTCTCCATAACAAGCAACTTTTCCGAATGGACGGTAGAATGAATTATTATTACCTTTAAATTTATATCTTTGACGTTCAAAAGTGCCGCTTAATGGTGTAGTTGAAATAAAGAAATGTTGTCTTTGTCATTCGGACGTACGGAACCCTTTTATTCGCCGGAACTAGGCAACCTTTTATTCACTTCACACTAATTAAAGGCACTTCATCCCGGCACATTAAGTCTTATTAGCCCATATTTCGTATTATCGACTGCCCAAGGCGAGCTATCGACCCGGCAGGAACCGGCACAGTTCCTACTTTTACTATAATCATTTATATATCGGCCAAGTAGGTCCTGACTGTGAGTTGTGACCTTTAGTTCCGGCGTATCGGATTACGAGACTCAATTGTTTTTTTTTTAATATAGAAGTTTCATTTTTATGGGCTGGGTGGAATTAAGACTTTATAATTAAAATATTTGGGCCTGCATTTCTCAACTCAAAGTTACATTTCTAAAAGGTACATAATTTTTTTGCAACCGCAAAAAGTTTACCGTATAATTTTTGTAAACATTATATTACATTAAAATATATGTGACCTAAAGCTGGAAACAAATTATCGGGCGCGGCTTACGGACGCGACTGACAGCCGCGACTTATAGAGTATCTAGGTAATGAATGTACATTACATTGTGCAAACTATCGGACGTAAGTCGCGGATGTGACCTTGGGCGTTCGGACGTCTGATAGAGATCTGGCAGCCGCGTCCCATACGACTGTGCACACATATCAGCCGCGGCTGTAAGTCGCGTCCGTAAGCCGCGTCCGATAATTTGTTTCCAGCTTAATGCCCCAGAGCCTTGAACATTGGCGCCGAGATTGCCAGCCTGTCGGTTTTTTATTAGTTACATTTCGGGGAGTGTGCGTTGGAATTGCATGAACTAATTACTCCTAGCCCGTTCCGTCATCGGACAAGACGTACGGCGATGCGTCATCGGTACATGGTGGAAATCCCACACAGACGCACCAAACATTTTGGGAATACTTTTATTATGCTTATAGCTTCCCTGCCGGAGTCTGTATTTCCTGATAGCTACAACCTGGGAGTCTTCAAGTCAAGAGTGAATAGGTTTCTTCTAGGCAAGCGTGCTTTATCGTCGACCACATCATCTCTTACCATCAAGTGAGATAGTGGTCAAGCGCAAGCCTATTATTACAAAAAAAAACGGCAAAAAAATCACGTTTGTTGTATGGGAGCCTCACTTAAATATTTATTTTATTCTGTTTTTAGTATTTGTTGTAACAGCGGCAACAGAAATACATCATCTGTAAATTTAAACTGTCTAGCTATCACGGTTCATGAGATACAGCCTGGTGACTGACAGACAGACAGACAGACATCGTTGTCTTAGTAATAGGGTCCCGTTTTTACCCTTTGGGTACGGAACACTAAAAACTAATGATTACATGCCATATTCGTCAGTATGACACAAAAGGTAAGAAAAGACAAATAAAAATGTTGTATCATGTTACATTGCAAGCAGTAACTAAAACTTTTAGAAAAGGACACGAATCTGAAACGTCAAATAACTCAAAATAATTAACATACCCTGAAAAGAAATAAATGAGGACAATTGCTAAAGCAAATAATACTATTTGAACACATCACTACTCCAAATGGTTACATCCAGTTAAAGGCAAGACTCGTCATTATTTATTTGCTTTGTGACGAATGGAAAACAGTTCACGAGCTAAGTTTTCCCAAAACCGAGTGGATACAAACATCAAAAGTACGTTTTGTCGTGAGATACAATATTTTGAATAGCATCTACTCGATCTTTCCAATTTCAGTATTGTCATCGGAGTCGATAAGTTTTTGTGCAAACATTGTTTTGCTTTGTGTAGTGTTTCGATTTGTTATTCATTTACTAACTTTGGTAATTCTCCTTACTATTCTAATTACTTAAGACTAAGTACACCGAACATATTTGCTTAAGTTTGTATTATAATCATCATCAGCCTTTTAATATTTCCACGGCTGGGATACAGGCCTCCTCTCTGTGATAGGGAAACAATGACAGTAGTAAAATTGTACTATTAATAAGTAGAGTGAGTAAAGGGGAAATCTAAACAGGAAAAAAGAAACAAATGTGTCATAAAATTTACATAGTCAAAGTTGTCCTAGATATAAATCAATCAAGTACCAGGGTGACAAAGCCCAAAAGTGCTGAATCACAGACGACCGCAGACCGCATGTCGAGCTTTGAAATCGACTGTTGTCAGTGACGAACGCCTGATTCTTTGCAATGCATGACAATACATGAGTCGCCAACGATACGCACAAGGTATTAAAAAGATTTACAACTTGCAAGTAGGAAAAACCCAGATTTATAGTAAATTCTTGGATTAGGTTTTTTTTTGTATTGTATCAGACCTACGATAATTTTAAAGTAAGGCACGTATTAATACAAGTTCTTTTTCCTTGTTTCAAATAAAATTGCATCTGTTCTTCTTAGAACAAACCTAATGTGTGTCACATAAGACATAAATACAGACCGTTCAATTTAATTCAATTAAAATTACAAAGCTACTTGTAAATTGAATCATAGTACCAGGACCGCAGAACAAATCAAGAGCGTGGAGATATTAATGAAAAATGTATGTCATAACATACAAAGGCTATTATAGCCGAGCTATTAATATTATTTTAATAACTATTTGCCTCGCATTCTCCACGTTGCGGTGACAACCAGTAACTTCCGATTTCCGCGTACAGTTATAACTTTTGTTCGTGACTGTACAAGCTGGGATTGACATGTGTGCAGTTTACACTCTCTTGTTTGTAAACAACAACATTGGTGCTAATACTGTTGTGCACAAGCTGAACCTAATTTAGGCTATGTATATCTTGTTCTCTCTTTTAATTTAAAACGGATATTTCTATGAACTGTAATTTTCTGTTGAAGCAAAAGCTGCACGCTGTATTTAAGAAATTTCAATTATTTAATTAGTTTGTAAGCAGGGGTATTGGAACCATTGCATTTAGGATCAATTTACCACATAATTGTACTAATTAGAAAATTATTTTATTAAAGATCAACTCCACAATTTAATTAACCACCTATCCAGATTGTGGATGTTAGAATTTTTTTTATTTAGATCCTGTCATTGGGTATGTTCTTAAGAATATAAAATTATGCGAAAACAGTGCTATATACTAAAGTAATAATTTCTCAGTTAACCGCTATTTCTTCTTAGCAATTAATATGTAAGCTTCAAGAGAAGCTTACATACGTGGGACACTCAGAAAGTTTTGCGAAACTAAAAAAAATTGTTCTATACGTACATATATTTTTATTAAATCTTTTCAAAGTACTTTCCACCAGCCTCTATACAAAGATTCATGCGCCTAAACCAGTTTTCAAAACACTTTTTCCAGTCCGCCGCAGACACCTCGTTTACAGCCTGCTCGAACGCAGCCAGCGCATCTTCCGGCGACGAAAATTGTATCCCTTTGAGCTGATTTTTTATTTTTGGGAATAAAAAGAAGTCACACGGTGCTAGATCAGGGCTGTAAGGAGGGTGACCCAGGAGTTTGACTGGCGTGCTGTCCAGGAAGTCCCTCGTTTTGAGTGCGGTGTGCGCAGGTGCATTGTCGTGGTGGAGCAGTAGCCCGCGGAGCCCTGTGTTTGGTCGCTTGTTGCTTATAACAGAGAAAACTTCTGGCAAACATTTGGTAGTATACCATTCGGCATTAATGCTTCTTTGATCCCGTAAGGGAATTGATACCAAGTGGCCAGTCAAATTAAAAAAGCTAGCGATCAAAATCTTACCCCCGCTTCTAGATCGCTTCACTTTGGTAGGCGTTGGCTCATTTTGAAACACCCAAACAGTCGACTGGCGCTTGGTTTCTGGGTCGTATTGATAAATCCAGGACTCATCACCTGTAACGATGTCGTAAACACGCCGAGACGAGCCTGCTTCAAATTTGTTAAGCATATCACGGCACCATTCCACCCGGGCCTGCTTCTGAGCATCGGTGAGGTTGTGCGGCACCCAGCGTGATACTATCCTCCTCACGCGAAGATGGCTGTGTAGAATCTCGTGAACGCTTCCCGATCCAATCTTCAATATGTGTTGAATCTCCTGATATGTAATTCGCCTATTGTCTTGGATTCAATTTTTCACTGCTAGCACGTTTTCTTCGGTAACAGCCGTCAAAGGGCGACCGCTTCTTTCGTCATCCCCCAAAGTTGGTCGACCGCGCTTGAATTCGTTATACCAACGATACACGGTTGCCTTGGAAGGGCCTTCATCCATGAATGCCATTTGAAGTCTATCGTACGATTCATCCGGTTTCAGGCGACACTTGAAATCGTATAAAATCATAGCTCTAAAATGTTCCCGGCGCAGATCCATATTTCAGTGAGACACAATACTTTGAATTAACTCGCAAAAAATGTGGAGGGAAATTTTGAAATTGGAACTTACTTATTTTTACTTATAAATAATCATATTTTCGAAAAACATTATAACTGGCCAGTCTCCCATATATAAAAACTTTTTTTCGCAATACTTTCTGAGGGGCCTGGTATTTGTTGTAAATTGGGTTTATTGTGTTATCACTAAATCATTAAGTATCAGCAGCTTTTTATATATATTACTAGCTGACCCGGCAAACTTTGTTTTGTCATAAAAAGACCAAACATTTATCTACCCTACCCTACCCTACACTACCCTACCCTACCCTACCTTACCCGACCCTACACTACCCTACCCTACCCTACCTTACCCGACCCTACACTACCCTACCCTACCTTACCCTACCCTACCCTACCCGACCCTACACTACCCTACCCTACCCTACCCTAACCTATCCAACCCTACACTACCCTACACTACCATACCCTACCCTACCCTACCCTACCCTACCTATAAAACTCACGGAGCCCGAGACCTTTCCAACGAATGCAAAACCATCGAAATCGGTTCGTGCGTTCTGGAGTTATATCGTCAGGGAGGAAATCCCGACTTATTTTAATATATTAGATGGCCTTATAATGTTATAAAATTGAATCTTGTATTACGGAAGTACATAATTACATATATTATTTATATTGGCCTGCTTTTCTTGTGAAGAAACAGCGCAATTCCCGCTTCAATCAAAAGGGCTTTTATTCTGCCGTTCTTCATTGACACGTGTCTAGTAAATATGTACAGTACAGTACATTCATTATTTATTGTATCAGCCTATAAAACTCGGGCAGTCAATCAGTTATTCAAAATGCTTACTGCATTTGGTTGGGATACTAGGCTAAATGTTAACGAATGAAAAGAAATAGCTTTAAAAAAATATTCAACTTCGACAGAATGTCAATTTAAATGTTGGGCATCCGTTTCAGCACTATACTTTCTACTCAACCTTTGTTTGAAACAGAAAGCATGTTCTCTTCCTCCCAAAACCATTATAAGGTTTCCACCAAAAAGAAAGTGCTCACAAAATGTCAAGTAAAATTCCAGTAAATTGATTTCCATAACAATCAGCGAGTTATAATCACGATCGCGACAGATAGCATACATTGTTGAGCCACAGAGCACAGACACGTTTTGGCGACATTGTCAACACTTTCCAAACATAAATAGGGAGTCAACGTTTCTCGCACAATGAAAATCGTCCAAATAAGTTAATTTACAGGGAGATTTTGAATTCCTTGCCTTGTGATAGTACTCATGACTACATTCTTTTGCTAAGTGATGAACTAAAAACAGTTGTTAAGTGCATTTAATTTTTGTTCGTAAATCTCGACACAACGGAGGGTACAGTATAATTTTTTTCGTGATTTCAAGTATAGCCCAAATTCGAAACTATTCATTAAGTATATTCACTTCTTGAAAATTTTCAAGTCATACTGTAGAAATTGCAGAAAGCTGTCAGGAATTCTTTTAGTTCTAGTTTTAGTCTTGTCTCAGCTGTCACGGTGATTCCATGTTCTATGGTCAGACAGTTGGTATACAACGTCGCTCGGGTCAGAGGCTGGCATTGTTGTCGCCCTACTAAGCAAACAATGGAGACGGTACGGCTGTCAAGTACTTAGAAAGTAGCCTTTATTCCTCAAGTGGGAAGGGTGTATTATCTTGTGGGTGACGCACTTGTAGCTGATAACTGCAGTGTAAATATTGCAAGAAAGTCTACAAATGTTGCTACACATTTGTGTGGAATCGATAAGGCCCTTTGGTCCTTGCGCCTTGTAAAGATCAGGCCAGTCTTATTTTCTGTTAGGAAGGGTACATAAAAAACCATCATACACCATCATGATAAGGAGAATATGCAATAATTATCATTTTTAATTATTAAGGTCCCTATTGCAAGTGCTGACATATGGCTCAGAGACGTGGTCGCTTACAATGGGCCTCATCAGAAAGCTTACAGTCACTCAAAGGGTAATGGAAAGGGCTATGCTCGGCGTTTCCTTGCGTGATCGAATCAGAAATGTAGAGATCCGTAAGAGAACCAGGGTTACCGACATAGCCCGAAGAACAGGAAACAGGCTCATTGCTCGCAAAACATTGTTCTGGAGTGGCGACCGCGAACCAAAAGACGTTGCGTTGGACGGCCTCCCACCAGGTGGACCGATGACCCGTTGAAGGTTGCGGGGATCTGCTGGTTGAGAGACGCACAGGACCGGTCAATGTGGCGACGTTTGGGGAGGCCTATGTCCAGCAGTCTTTCGGCTGAAAGGATGATGATGTTGAACCCTCATATTTAAAAGTAGACACTTTTGAATATAAGGGTTGAAATGGTTGCTGGCATGACTTAAATTAATCAAATTGGGCGCCCTTGACGGTCATTAAGATCGTTATCACTGTGAGACCAGCAGCCTAATTGCATAAGTGAATTCGGCAAGGCAAAGGGTTTTGACCCCTTCAATCGAACGCGTCTTTCGCATGTCATCGCATGTAATTGGTTGATTGATCGGGTCAAAACCCTTTGCCTTGCCGAATTCACTTACGCAATTAGGCTGCATGAGGATCTTGATTTAGATAGTTACTTAGTCATCTTAAGTTTTGAATTGTACTTTAATAATTGCAGATGTACCTTTTTGCCTTACTTGTTTGAGTAGTACATATATTGTCAATGCCCTATCTTATCTATAATTTTATAGTCAGTTTTTACCTGGTACGGTATGGTCGTTACTTAACACATAATTAGCGACATTATTGTCTCGTGTCCACTTCCTGCCAGAGACAATCACGGTCGGCACTAACTACTCATTTTCTCTCTGCATCACAATTACTACCATATCATGCCAAATGAGCGTATCATAAACCTGTAGCTACTTGGGTTCTTCCTTTTTCATGTTTTTCTTACCAGTTTTCTTCCAGTTCTTGTAAATCTTAAGGTTTTTTTTTGAAATCATAGGCTGTGCTACTAGGAGCACATAGGAGAAAAAGATCGTGACGAGACTCTAAATAATTTCATTACGACATTCACAACCGGCGTGCGTAAATAAAGCAAAAAGTTTGTAAGTATCGTAGCAGGTAGGGTTTTGTAGTTTCTGACTAGCCTCGTGGGAAAGAAGCGTGTGTTTACGTATATTAATTTTAATAATATGGTTTTTATACTTTTGTAGTATAGGAACCCTGCGCTGTCCAGCTCTCTTAAAATATCGCAGATGCATATAAAATTCTAACAAAACCACATGTTTCATAAGCGTATGAGCATCGCATTAGATTACAAACCGCAACACAGCACCTGGACCTTTTATATAACATGCGGAAACTATTCTTATTTACTCTACATTCAATATAAATATAACATAGCTTAGACTATAACTCCAGAAAATACTAGGAAGCAATAAGTGGCGTAGTACTGCTACGCTGCTACGGCGTAGCCTGTTCCCGTGAGTAGCCGCTACGAAGATGCTACGAGCGTAGCCAAACTAGAGAACCCCCTACGAACGTCTACGGAAGAACTGGAGATGCACTGTCATGCTTGTCTTTTTACATGTTGAATTTAAAATGTATTGTATAGAAAAGATTCAGATGCGTTATGTTTTCGTATTAATTCAACTTAGGAAATCTCTTCACCACTCTTAGTTGCCTGGAAGGTATTGCCAACGTTACTTTGTTTTGCAATGAAGTTTAAATAATAAATAAAAGTTATTCATTAAATATCTCTTTAACCGCCGCCGGAAAAAGAGGGGTGTTATAAGTTTCACGTGTGTTGCTGTGTATCTGTGTGTCTGTCTGTGGCATCATAGCGCCAAAACGGATGAACCGATTTTGATTTAGTTTTTTTTGTTTGAAAGATGATTTTGTCGAATTAAATCGGTTCAGCCGTTCAAAAGTTATGGGCGTTTTACTGTTTGAATCGGGGTGTTTTCGCAAGATAAATGTGTCGGGGATTTTTAAATTTTGAAATGTTACTTGTTAAAACAAGGTTTTTTGTATTCTGCCCAGCATATCCTTTAATTTGATACCCATATCATAGCAGTGCAAAAAAATTACTAGTCCGCCATATTGGAATTAGAATGACGTCACTTAGCTAACCATGCATTGTCATCCAAACTAAACGTGTATGCAAAATTTAATCTTAATCGGTGGAGGATAACTGCTTTAAAATTCAGTTGCAAGATTTGACCCGAACAGACTTTCATACATACATTGCAAGTTAAAAATAAAAAGCTTGTAAAATATGACGCTACTAAAAAAAATATAGAATGTTGTTGACAGGTAACATCGAAGAAAACAACAGTGTTTTGGAATATATACTGACCAATACTGACCATTTGTGGTAAATTTATGATTTCATACTTACTTACCAATATCTAAAATGAGCAATGCAATGAGGTAATATTTTTGAGCAGCGGTTTTTGTATGAACCATACCTAACATCAGTCAGGCAGAATAATTATAGTACACTTAAATTTAGACAGGTATTTTGGTACTTGGTGGGCATATAACGTATACGCACTAAACGTTTTGGGAATACATTCATTGTGCGTACAACTAAGGAGTGGAATTACCTGCTGGTCTATATTTCCTGATATCTAACTTGGGGGTCTGCAAGACCGGGGTGAATAGGTTAATACTATGCAAGCGTGCTTCACCGTCACCACATCATCGCTTACCATCATGAGAGATAGTGGTCGAACGCGACCCTCCCGTCTGAAGTTCTATACACCGATAAATTAAGGTCGTTTTATTCCCGTGGAGGGTCGATCCGGTCCATGAGACAGTATCGATTTTGTAAAGAAAAACAAAAATATAATTAAAAAAAATAACAAAAAAAAAACCGGCTTCCAAAGCAAAACACAAAAAAATGCTGGTACCCAAGACACCAAAACGAAAGTTTTTTTTTGCATTTTTGGTGCAGTCTTTTGCTTTGGAAGTTTTTTTAATATAATATTTAAATTTCATTTTCGACAATTTACATTGTGTCGAACATTACATAATAAAATTTTATGTTAATGTTTATCTTTACAAATCGATACTGAAAATTTAACGGTGTATAGCAAGAGGAGCCATCGTATCGACATGGCTCACACCCAGACTTTGGGCCGAGCAATTTCGGATGGGAAAGCCCAATAACAATTCGCCCAGCCTGGGAATTGAACCAAGGATCTTATGGTCAGCAGTAGCGCTTGAGGCCACTAGACTAAGCAGGCAGTCAATAACATTGTTCACCAGTAGATTAACTTCCGGCACTTAACATAACTAACGAAATTTATTTATTTAACTTACACACACTTTCTTACAGGCATCAGACAGTCATAAATACAATAATTATATATTACACATAAACTTCTAACACTATTGAAATCTTCTAAACTAATGTAAAATAAAACTTTACTTTTTTAAATTTTAATTATAACTAGTAAAATTCAACAAAACTCTTCAAATGCCACGAACATATGTCTAGCCTCTCATACAATTCGTTGAGCACAGAGACATATGGTATACTAAACGGTATATAGCGATGGAATTGTATGATCTAATTACACCTAGCCCGTTTCATCATCGGCACATCATACGCACTAAACGTTTTGGGAACACTTTTATTATGCGTGGCATTCCCTGCCGGAGTCTGTGTTTACCGATAGCTACAATCTCGGGGTCTTTAAGTCAAGAGTGAATAAGTTACTTCAAGGCAAGCATACTTCATCGTGGACTACGTCATCGCTTACCATCAGGTGAGACTTTAGTTTTGATATAGTGCACTTCTGCTTAACTCTTCTGAGAATACAGGCATGATATTATATTCTGTGTTATAAATTAGGAAGAACGTTATACTTTCTGATCCTTTGTTGTGTGCGTTATTGACCTCATTTTCATTCACATTTGATACGCATCTAGACTAGATCTATTAAATATAAGATTATCACTCCTGATGATCTAAGTATATATACATAGTGCGGTCTTTATTTTTGTTGTATCGTAAATAGGGTTTGAAATGATTACTGCCCAGTTTCTGGAACGATGGTTATCGCTACATTCAGGGACAAATTATTTTCAATAGCGAATCCCAACACTTGACTTGTTTTTACTTTGTAACTCGTCGATGATTTCTTTTCAGACATCAGGTATAGGAAAGATTAAAACAAATTGTAATTTTTAGTCCATTAATAATAATACAGGCTGTTACTGTCCCACAGCTGAGCTAAGGACTCGTACAGAGAAGACACGAGCATTCATAAATGAATCACCAGACTTAATATAATCACAGAATTATTTATTTAATCCACTTAGATTTGATTTAATTAACTACCAATATATATATATATTTACATAGTATAAAATACTTAATTAACAATAACTACCTATATATACACTTAAATAAAAAAAACTACGAACGCGTATAAAAAGGGCAGGGTTCATTGGGCGTTAAATCGCTGTCAACGTGAAAAGTGCCCAGAACGCTAGCAGCATTACCCCGTTGGAGAAATAAGAATTAATCAAGACGGGTTGGCGATTTCAGACCAAGTCGATTTAATTTATTATAAGTCCAGGTTGAGAGTGAGTTCTAAAATAAATATAAATAATAATAATAGTACATATGCATTGATATTAATAACGATACATTATAATAATATGTGTAATGTTTTTATTCAATTTTTTTGCCTGCTAAGCTGACTTTGTCCAAGAAATAACTTCCTTTACTCAGTAGTTTTGTGGACTGGTTGGTTAACATTTTTCAGGAAATATCTACATGGTCGCTTAGATATTAGCAGACTAGATTTTTGTCTAAAGATATTATCAGTGACCACAATACAACTACTTACATATTTGATAGTATTTTTAACCCCTCTCTCAAGGATAAGTTTGACACTACGATACCCTAATTTTTATTTTTTTGTCATGAATGACGAGCTATTTCTTTTTGTGGAAGCTTATTAATTTTGGTTATGACTGTACCTAAACCATATTTAACGCAGAAATATCTTTGCGACAGCCGTCGTTCCATAAAGCATAGTGACGAGACAACTTCAATCAAGATTATATCGATAATTTTACTGTCACATAGCAGCAGACCAAAGCGATGATTGTGGTTTGGAGGTATGTGGAACAGGGTGTAATGTCCCGCAAACCTCCATAGAAAAGGGTGGTTCCTCCGACCAGACGGGTGTTGAGCAACTGTCCGACGGTTGTTGTCGGACTGTTGTATGTGTTCAAATCGCAGCAGAAACTGCTTGCGCCGTGCAGGATGTTTGTGTGGCGTCTGCTCATTAGTTCGTATATGCCGCTATAGTGGGAGGAGCTCGACTCCCACTAAAAGGGAGTGTTTCGCACTAGCAGCCAATATAATTATGAGGATAAAGGAGAGTGGGGTCTTTATCCAGCAGTGGGACCAAATAAGCTAGAGAGACAGATATTATGTATTTTAGGGAACGTACATATACTGCGTGACCCATTTTTACAATATTTCACCGTAACCACCCGTAGTATATTTATTTATTTAGATAACATGGAAAACTTACAGCTAAAAACAAACAGAACAAGAGCAGTAAATTTGACAGTCAGCCAATTAAAAGTCTTCACTTATAAAATATTGATCTATGGACCCTTTAGAAGACGACTGTTACAATATATCGCCAAACAGACCACTAAACATCTTATAAAATTAACCAACATATTGCTCACACCACACGACAACCTTTACTTTGCATTGAACTGATTGAATATGCCAACCTCCCCCCGCATCGCCTCAGTTTTCACGTAGTAATTCATAAATATGGGCTTAAATGATTTTTAGCAAACAGAAAGTTAAAAAAATATAATTTGGATCATATCTGTCTTTATTGATGCGGGGCGGTTGCCGCGTAACGCCAATAATTCGTTAAAAACTGCTAAACGCTGTGCACCGTATTTGAATATAGCTCGAAAAGAACGCATGTTTTCCCTAGAGGATATTAGCTAAGAGACGAAAACCTAAGTAACTGTGACCAAGACCGTAGAATTTTGAAGATCCCCCTTTACGGGTCATCTAGTATGGGTACGTTCCCTAAGTAACACCGAGTGGAAATAAGGTCTGGCTAGATTGCCCACGTTTATTTTTAGTGGATTTTATCACACTTTTTACTATGTTTAAATGAAACAGTGTCGATACAGAGATTTACTCGTAATAGACTCAGCTTGATCCGGCTAGGCTAGGACTTAGGGAAAAGACTAGGCAGGCAGACATGGATGTAATAGACGTGTACGTATTTAATGTCATTTGCAGCCTTTTTGCTAACCTTGTTACACACAGTTAAGTACATACTAAACTAAACATGTTACAAAACACTATTTCCTTGAGGTCTAGACAAGGATTGTTGATCTAGGTTCAGTTGCACTATGCATTTTATCTTGGCAAATAAGTAATTAATATTTATAATGAAGCCTTGTATTTATGTTCAATTCTCAGTCATTTTCAGCAAAAATCAAGCACTCATATTATATAATTTTTTTATACATTATTATATACATGCACTCATTTTATATACATTATTATATACACATTAAGGAACTGAGAGAATATTAGCTCTATTGTTTTAGAAAAACAACTTAGAACTATAAAGAGCTCAAAGGTCTCTCATCAAAGTTATGTATTTTAAACCCTTTCGATATACTACAGACAAGCTTTACAAGATTATTAATCTGCTCACTGTTAGGAAATTATACATATTGAACATAACCATACATCTGCACAAGACCCTCTCATTTGTTCCATCAAACCTCGATCAAAGACGTAAAGACATTGATTGAATTTCGCCAGGCGCCAATATAATACTCAATCAACTTATATTTATAATAATTTATTTTTTTACACCATCAGAAAGTAGAGATTTCAACGAACAAAGAGCCCACCGACTTTTTGAAAAAAGCAGATATTTTGACAGGAGAATTTTCGATTGAAAATTAGGGTAGTTTTTTCGATATTAAGTCAAAATAAGGTGAAAGAGTAAATATTTTAAATAAAAAAAATTACAATGTGTTTGGGACATAAAAAGGTAAGTTTTTACCAAACTATGTGTAAAACAATAAAAAAAGGTAAAAGATAAAAATTAAAAACCAAAAACTTGGTTATTTGAATTTTTCACGTACATTTTGAGGTTATGTGAAAAAAGTGTCAATTCAAAAGTAGTAGATCTTTTTATTATCTACAACTTTGCCATTTAACTTTTTTCCATAGGACTTGTAGTTTTGCCGGAGATCGAGATAAACCGTTTTCACCCTTAAAAACTCACCCCCTTCCCCTTCCCGACCTCGCCCGTAAATTATTTTTCCTTTCATTTTTATAATATTATTCTTCTTTCTCAATGGGTTTCAACCTACTATTATTTTTTTCACTTTTTATTATTTTTAAAGGCTTCTACCCTGGTCTATAACGTACATCAGTTAATAATTTATTAACACACACACCTACTCACTCCCACACACCCCACTCGTCCATCTTCCACACATATAACACTACACCTACTCAGAACATGCTACACCTTCAACTGTCCATTTCCAGACACAATAGAAATTACCATTGTTCTAATCCGATTCGGTCTGATGGACAGATGACCGGCTACAATAATTTTGTAATCATCCTAGAACCTTAACTTTTTCTTTTCCTTTTAATTATGTCTCAACATTGTAGATAGTAAGCCACGGGAAGTTGCGAGGTATACCCCATAACAAGTATCCTTATAACTTACCGGGGCTGCCTCAATTTTGTGCTGTAGAACAATTATATGAGAAACTATAAGACTTTTTTTTTATTGTGTTAGGACACATTATTTCTTCAAACGTGGCTGAGGTCATTCATATTGTTTTTTTCATCAATATTTTAGAAACGATTAAGAATTATTTATTTAATTTAATTACAATGGTAAGAAACAACAGTACAGTAACTAAAGAAGATAAACAATTAACAGACATTATAATATACAAAAAAAAACATGAGTTGATGACCACCACGCACATTATGTAAATTTTTCTAAGAAGGCCCTAATGAACTGCACATCATGGACAAGTCCAACAATTCGGGAGTTGGCTCACATTCAAATATTCCCATTGCACACCGATATAGATTTAGAACTGTTTACTAATACAATGTTTAATTTATAATAACGAACTATTCTAGATGCCGACAGCAATACAAAGGTCGTTGAGAAAACGAATGATTGCAGACTTCATGGAAACGAAATATAGAATTACACTAAAAACCATCACACATGTTATTTTTAGGTAGACAACGCGTCGGTAGTCCAATCAACAGGAAGTCTAATTTATCAATAGACGAATTCTTTAAAATTGAAATATTTATAAACATTGTCTATTTCCCATATATTTCGTTCTGACATCGATCGATTCGTTTCCGGACGCACCCACAACACTGCTCCTCACGACTATCAGCATTTGGCGCACAGTCGCACACAGTAAAAGTTATGACAACAATAATGCGTTATAAAACACGCGGCGTCAACGAAAAGTCGCTTCAGTTGGTCCGAGCTGCCGCAAGGTCAAGTCCACATGGACTATTTCGAAAACAGTCGATCGCCGGCCTGAATCGCGATGTGACTTATCCACTAGTAACACATCGACAATAAAAAAATAATAAATCATAAACTTTTTATTTAAATAAAAAAAGAAAATTTTGAAAGTTCTTATTTAAAAAAATTAAAAAGAGAACGCGTGTGTAAGCGCACGTGCGGGTAAAATTAACACCGAGCTTCGCGCGGTTACAGTTTTTCACGCACACCGACTGTGTTCGGTGAAAAGGGAGTTTGTGTGAAAATATATTCTGCTGTAAAGAAAATTAAATTATTACAAACTGTACAAAGTGTGCTGGTTGAAACGGAATTCAAGGAGCTTACGATTAATCGAGCTTTTACTGAGATACGGAGTGAGTATTATATGTGGAACTTATTCAATTATTTTAAATAGGTAGTTATTTATTTTAATCCGTTCATGGTATTTATCAGTGAATGTAATTGAAAATATTTAATATATGAAGTGTAGTGAACATTTTGCGGCATATTAACATACTTTAGAATAATAATATAATTTCAAAAATCTGTCGTAAAATAACGACAATATGGAAAATAATAAATATAACACAGACATCGATACATTCCTAGTGAACAAACTAGATAAATGCTAACACTGATTGCTATTGTAAATAATGTTAGAGATATAATAGACACGCAAGTGTCAACAGTATCAACAGAAAACAATCTATTACATATTATGATAATAATTAAAACAAAATAATCCGTGAACAAATGGTCTTGTTATTAGGATATTATAACCAAGATGACTAGGCACATGGAAAATGGATAGGTAGGTACCACGTTCCGTAGCGCCATGAAATACTATAAATACAATTGAACGAAGATTTTTCGCAGAGCGGAAGTTTGTAGGAGTCATTTCAGGAAACACGTTTTCGTGATATTTTTAGGCAACAAATCCCTTTATCGCTGGATCTTGTAAAATGTTTCGTAATGGTACGAGTATTATAATATATGGAGTTTATGCCGTCGTAAAATACGAGGCAAATTCATTTTTATACTTTTATATATTTCAATGTGCGTATTGCATGCGCATACGCATCTAAATTTGACAAGTGCCTTCAAAGCTGCAATTGATAGTATAAAAACAGTGATGGCAACTATTTGTTCAAGTCTTTATATTCGATTTTTGTTTTTTTTCTTGTATCAAAAAGAAAATACTAAATGATCAAAGTCAGTGTTCCACAGTTGTTCAGTGAGTGTGTGAAGAAATTTCATTTAGAACGATTCATCACGCACACGGCACAAGTCACGGGTACTTGATCAGAGGCGATAAACAACCATTTTATATTATTATTGTTTTAATTACATTTCTGTTTAATGTAATCATTTTTGACGTACGTTGCCGTATTATGCGTGTATTTTTCGTCAGATACAATAATGTTTTGCACTGCGTTTGTAAATGGCATATATGAAGAACACATATTTGACTAAGCGAACACATATTTTAATAAGCGTATTCATCATCTTGAATTCTTGTTATTTACAAGCGTTCGATTTAGTTTGTTTTCTGTCTGTGTCATTTGAGTACAAAATTAAATTCTTGATACTAGGGCAACATAGGTAGAAGTTAGTTAAGTCATATAGAAGACGTTTATGGCATGTAGTAGCCTGTCATGTTGCGGTAGCTTTAACGAAGCTTTATGACTTAAAAAAAAAAATAGCTAGCACTGTTTTATGATCACCATATTTATTTAGAGTAAAATTTTGTTTTGCCCGTTTTAGTAACTTAATACAAAACAAAATATATTCTTTTTGACATCTAAGCTTTGTTTCCAACATAACGGATAGTTAATTATCATTTGCGTCAAATGTATTCCGATCTTTCCAATTTATATGACACAAACTAAATATAAACTTTAGCATTAATTGAACGCAATAAATAAGTTCCATGAACTTAATGTTTTCCTGGTACACGATAGAAAGTTGATATACATCTAATTAATAAAGATATGATCAATATTATATCAATGAGTACATCGCTTATAGATATGTATTACGATAAGCAACAATATAATAATCTTGATATGTAAATAGGATAAACTAGAGCATTCGACAGATATATCATATTAATACTACGCCTGTTCTAAAGTAATTTGCTTGTGTATATATGTGCTCTTTTTAGTTAGAAACTGAACATTTCCCTAAGTTTGCAAAAAAAAATATCGCTCCCGCAGACGAGTTGTTTTCGAAATTTTAATTAAGAATACCTATTAAAGATTGAAGAACATCCGCTGTCGTATTAGAACGATTATACTGCCATTTTTAATCAATAGCCATATTTTTCCAGTTCTTAGGTGTCAATCAACAACACGATTGCTTGTTGCATAAAAAAGAAACTCTCAAAAAAAAAAAAATACAAAAAACTCGACTATTTTTAAGCGAAATAAAAAGACGTAATACAAGAAGAAAATCATGCTGTGCAGTCGGAGGATACATCTGGTTTTGGTCAGCCAGCTTGCGAATATGTATCCTCCGTTTAACTTTTTTCTTTTTTTTTCTAGGTACATTTAAATATACAAGTATTATATATTTTTGAAATGACCTCTTAAAATCCTTTATGTTGATACCCCGTACGATGGGTTTGGAAGAAACCCCCACAATATGGCGCCCATATTCCAATTATCTATTTTCCAATTTAAATGTAGCAAGTGACACTCGATTGACGTAAGAATCATCAAAACCGGCCAATGCGTTTGGTCTCTAGAACGCCACATAGAATCAAACATACATAGATACATATATACTGATAAACATATTACCCTCTTTCGGCAGTCGGGTAAAAAGGAATAAAATCGTTTAAAATGTTTCACCTTAATTTTTCGATGCGAACGGAATTTTGAACAGCTGTTTTATTTCAGGATGGTTATTGAAAAACACGTTTCTTTAGTACTTATTGCTTACAATAAAGAATAAGAAGAACAATAAAAAATGTAAAAAAAAACATACATTACTATAAACTTGTTTTGAAAATAACACTCATTCAAACTGTCATATTGTTTTTCTTACACACAATATAATGACGTTTGTTTATTTAAGTGGTGTACAATAAAGTATATAATAAATAATAATAAATATAATTACAGTTTATTCATGAACTCGTAAATCAATACGCGTTTGTTTTCATTTATTTAGCATATCTTGAAATAAATCTCATATAAGGCAGGCGGTCAGTGGTGCTTGACTGATAAGGTTGATATAATCTAGCACTCCTGTCTCAACAATTAGGTAAATGATCGTAGAAATTCAAGATAAGTGTTGTTTACCAACTGTAGAATTAGTAAAGACTACTTTTTTCCATCGGTTTTTGCTCTCGTAGCTTATTTCAAAGAATCATGTGTTTAACTCAAGTGGCAGTGGGCACATTACTCGCAGAACAGATGGCCGTTGGGCCGAAAAAGTTCTGGAGTGCCGACTGCGTACCGGAAGACGCAACGTTGCAAGGCCTCCGTCTAGGTGGAGCGACTACCTAGTCAAGGCTGCAGGAGTCCGGTGGCGCATCAGTGTGGCGACGCTTGGAAGGGACCTAAGTTCAGCAGTAGACGTCTTTCGACTGAAATGAAGATGATGATGTGTGTTTCGGGATAAAAACTAGCTTTGGGGTCTTAAGGATAGTGTACCTTTCAATCAATAAAAGAACTAAAAGAATTTTCGCAATCAGATATGATATTTTTTTTACCTTTCGATACGATATAAACTACAGTCTCGTTCTTCGGATTGATAAACAGTGTGTACACTGTACAATGCTCGAGTCCCTGTCTTTGTTTTAAAAGGTGACTGTTTCAATAACAAACTTGACTAATATTGTGATATTTTTATATACAGTTCATTGATTTAATCCAGTATCTTTGGCTCAATCCCAAATTGTTTCCTGAGAAAGAGTATCTGGTTAAGATAAAATGGCGATTGAATCTGTAACTCATAGATATTCCATTATTACTGTTATTAGGATAGCAACAACATAAATAATAACTTTTAGTTAAATAGTAATTCAAAAGTTCCATTGAGAAAAAGATTCACGAGATAAAAATGATTGAAAAGTATTTTATGTCAGATAAATAAGAACTAACGTTACGAACATGTTGTTGTTGCCTACAAGCAATTAACTTTACGATAATTTTCACAGTTTAACATACAGTTATATACCCTGTGTTCTTTATGGTACATCTTCAACTATATGTTAGTTAGTATATCAAATGTAAACAGCATGAAAAAACAGTAAATTATTCCACAACACATAAAAGTCGAAATTTTTTAGTAAAATAATGTTAAACTGCGCATTATACCGACGTAATCAAATCACTCAACCTGAGAAGTTAGTACCTACCAGGGATTACATTATTTTATCGTAGCAATGTTAAAATATACATAAATGGAATAGAACTTGTTTGTACACGTCTTATGTTGGCCTGTAAAGTCTACAATTATTGAAATCCTACGCCTGATCCGCTTACGGATCTGGATGAAACATAAGCTATTTTTGATCAAATGCAAAATAAAAGTTATTTTTAATCCCATTAAACTATAATGTTCCTTTGGGACATTAAAACACTTTTCGAGTGGGCGAAGCCGCGGGCCGAAGCTAGTAAGTAATAGATTACCTACTGTCATTAGATTTTCCGAAATAATGAAAATTTCTGTAGTAGCCTGGACTTTAAAAACTCTACCTTAGCACAAGACTCGCCGTCCATATAGAGGTATTACCAACCTGACAAGGGAATTCTAACATGGTGTAATGTGTCTACCACCTTTTGCAAATACAGTGGATTTAGGTTAAGTAGTTTAGTATATATTGGGTTATAGATGTACTTTATAACAAGAGAGACTCAACGATCTCACAGTTAAACTGCGTAAGCAGTTTTGTGGGGCAATGTATTAGTAATAAGGAATTTTTAATTTTAATAATAAAACATTCATAAATAATAAAATAGCCGTGATACTATGTCATGTTAAATTGGGTACATACAGGTCAAACAAAAGTACCCGTTACAAATGTATACAAAATCACACGTAAATCGTACACGCATCCGTTATCTCTCAAATTATCGAATTGATTGGATCGAAGCCTAAAAAGAATAATGTAGATAGCCCAGATTTCATGCAACAACTAGTTTTAATGCCAAAACCTGTGATTATAGGCTATTGAAGGCACATTGACCAGGTCAGCGAGGCTGTGGCCTATGATGTAGTGGTAAGCACAAGCTGCAGTTATCTAAATAAAATGTACTGTTACGAGAGGAACAATGGAGAATACAATTCTACATAGTCCGTGTCAGCTGATCATTTTATATTAATATACAGTTGCCTTTCAAACTTACGTTATTTTACTCTACATTATTTTTTCGGTATTTATCAAAGTTTTTTTTTTTTTTTTTTAATATCCTTTAGGCTTGACCACAATCTCACCTGATGGTAAGCGATGATGTGGTCGACGGTGAAACACGCTTGCCTAGAAATAACCTATTCACTCTTGACTTAAAGACCCCTAGATTGTAGCTATCGGGAAACACAGACTCCGGCAGGGAATTCCACTCCTTAGCTGTACGCATAATAAAAGTGTTCCCAAAACGTTTTGTGCGTATGGGTGGGATGTCTACCATGTATCGATGGCGCATCGCCGTACGTCTGGTAGTCCGATGATGGAACGGGCTAGGTGGAATTATATCGTGCAATTCCATCGCACACTCCCCAAAATGTAACCGATAAAAAACCGACAGGCTGGCAACTCGGCGACGATGTTCAAGACTCTGGAGCTTTGACTTGACCAGCGCCTCATCGCCGATGAGCCTCTTGGCTCGCTTTTCGATCGACTCTAGTGCGTCAAGCTGGTATTTGGCTGATCCGTCCCAGAGATGAGAACAGTACTCCATGCATGATCGAACTTGCGCTTGATACAAGTTGAGGAGCTGTTCCGGCGTGAAGTACCGTCTCACCTTTGCAAGGATCTCCAGCTTTTTGGCAGCCAGCTGAGCCTTTGCCTCAATGTAAGGGCCAAAATTGAGAGTAGATGTCAACGTAACGCCAAGAAGCTCAAGATGGTCAGTTATTGGCACGGTCGCATCTCGGAAAGTTGGATCTGGGTAAAATTGGCTCTTTTTAGCGGAAAAAAGACACGCCTGGGTTTTAGCGGCATTAAACGGCATTAACTAGCCTTGTTCACGTCGAGGTTGCGCAGTACCTTACGGACGTCCTAAGTATTTATTGTATATTGATGAAATGGAATGTTTTGCAAACATTTTCAGTCGTTTAGATTTTGTCGTTTATTGCACAAGCCGAAGAGGCCGTAAAGTATATCCATATCCATTTTTGTTATTATAAATACAAAAGTAACTCTGTTTGTATCGATTTCACGCACAAGTTGCTGGAATCTAATTGGAATCAGGAGAAGGACATAGAATAGGTACATTTTATTGCGGAAGTACGGTATTTTGTGTTTTTATACCGAATCTCACGCGTTTATTACGCTAGCAGAAGCTAGTATAATACTTTAGATATGGGCATCATTCGCACCAAACGCACCAGCAGAGAGAACAATTACCTAACTAGCAGATGATCAATGTGTAACTAATGGAGAATAAGCGGAAGAGGAGACAATACAATGTGCATTCACATGCACTGTTTAGTGTTTATTATATTTTTATATATTACAAGTTAAATATTTAGTTTCTTCAACGCTGATACGACATGTTCGTCTGATTCACCTGCCATGCACAGTGCATTGTGTTATTTTTCCGTGTTATCAATACGTTTTATACTAATATAAACACTCTTTAATCAGAGCATACTTGTGACTATTGTTAGAAATACTTCTACGCTGACGTTTCTAAGAAAATTTAGTAGATACAAGCACAAAAAGTCCCTTGAAACAATGTATAGCACCTTCCGTTAAGAACGAATTTCGAGTAATTGATCGATTAAATATTAAAATATAAATGCTGGCAAAGGAATCATCGATATTAGAATTGAAGAAATAAGAGCAGTGTTACTGTTACTCGAACATTCAGAAAAACATTTGTACAGATATGAGGTATAGTTGTTAAAATACCTGCCATGGTCTGATGACCATTGGCTTTGACGATGCTCTTTTACGATTATAAGTTCAACAAAACATTGTCTGCAAGATTTTATCTATTTATCACCATGTACTGTACCCATATTTGCAAAATAAAGAATTACTTACTTACTTACAAGCGACATCTGCTTAAGATAACTGGTATGCGATGCGATACATAATAATTTCAATCATACACATCGGTATGCACAATTTCTTTATGCAGATGACGTCCTATACATATTAAAATTGTTATTTTGTATGAGCTTATCTTTGGCTATACCTTTTTTTTTGCGTGGAGGAATCCTCATGCATACTGCTCTACCATACCATAGTGCAGTCTTATGGGTCTCTAAGCCAGTAAAACTCCATGGTGTCCCCCTGTGCCGCTTATGGCACGAACACGGGCACGCCTAAGCACTCATGCGCAAACCCGCCGCGCCTGTGCGTCACCGGACCCTCCTCTGGTGGGTACCCCCATCACCGGCGCGCCAGAACACATCGTACGCCATAACCACCCCAAAGAACAAACCAGCACATGGGCGCCAGACGACCCTGTGTAAGGCACCATATGAAAAAAAGATTGCCTGAAAGTTATACCCGACTGATATACGTAATTTTACATTTCGGAGAAATTGCAGGGTAAGTACCTGTGGGATAAGCCACAAGAGCGAAGCAACGAGAAAAAGTTAGATTTTTTGCTGTTATATTTTGACGCCTTATGGAGCCTGGCCATCAATGCCCAATTTAACTCGATAAGTATCTCCTTAAAATACCAACCGATGTTCTAGAATTATTAAACTCTTTTGAATCAATCTATAAATATTTTTTGTGACTCAATCTTTTTAGTAGCCTATTGCCTAATTGTGTATTCAATTTCAATAACTATCAATAGTCAATAGCAATTTTAGCAAAATCTCGAAGGATAAAGTTATCTCTACCGTCTTCACTTTTTTGCTTGGAGTTTTTTCTATAAAATCAAGAGCGTATAATTATGGCAACATCCACACATTCATAATATTATGATGCAGCTCGATTGTATTACACATAAGTAATATTTTGACGAGATAAAATAGACAACGTCCTGACAAGAAAAATGATAAAACAGGAGTTTCATCTCATGTCTCTATCATATCGATAAATAATTGAGAAAAGCTATCTATCTGGTATCGATCGTCAAATGATCGATTCGCGAGTTGTTAACATGTGACGTACGTACATACACCGTTGTGTACTGAGAGATACTTGTGACATAATCACTTTTAATATATATATAGGAAGTAATGATACTCTCTCAGCGTGCGCAGGCGACGGTTCAACAATCTTATCAAAAAGAATACAATATTATGAAACTTTCCTTTCAAACAGTTTGACTAGATCAGTGTGAATGTTCTAATATTACCAGTGTGTGTTCTGTTCTAAATATGTAAAGTTCAAGTTTAAATTAGTTATTGAATTATGAAAGACTAGATCAAGTGTTTTGTGCGTTGTTAACATATTTTATTAATGGGGTAAGCTAAGAATTATAACCGTTTGAAAAGTAACCACATTATTCTTTGTGTGTTTTCATGAAAATATAAAATATTATTTACCTACGAGTACGAGAACATGACGTAAATAAAATATTGCTGAACATAGGTATGTGGTGACTGGAGTAAAGGTTCAGGTTAGATTAGGTGTGTCATTTATTTAGAACAAAGAGTTAGTTTTAGTATAATATTAAGACGCTCTACTTAGTATGAACTATGAACGCCTGGTATCGCACGCATAATGCATTGTAATGGAACTATCAAAATCCAACATTTTCCGGCAAACAATGCTACGGATTTAAAAGGAAAAAGCCAAAATTCTGTTTGCTTGATAATAGCGAATTAGCTAGTCTAGTTCGTCTATTGTTAGTCAACAATGTAATGGGCGCGGTAAACTAAATTCAAGTAGGTGCTTACAACATACATACAAAAGAATTGATGAGAATGAAACAATTCGGGACACAAAAGGTTAAAGGCCACAGACCATTTATGTTAGGTAGCTAAATAAAATAAAAACATTTTCTAGACGCATAGATTTTTTGAAATAAAATGTCACATTTTCAGCATTGTTGTCGCGTTTTTGTGTCCTTATGCGTCATTGAATAACAGATCATTTCGTGTAAACTGCGTAGTAGTATAGTCTAAAATAGTCGTCTTGATGAAAAAACAACATATTATAGATAATCAATGATCATCCTTTTCAGCATTAAGTACTTATCAAGCAGTTATACCTTATGTCGAACGACTATAGACTGACAGATATTAGAGATAAACTTCATTTTTTTCTGATATAGATGTTAAGCAACCTTTCAGATCACAATTTATTATTTTGATTATGACGAAGACACGTCTGTTGTCTTCAAAGTATTTCTCAAGTACCAGGAGCTCATGTAGCAGCAGGATTCTCTAACTATGGTGTTGTCTTGTTCCAGGGGTGCTCGTGGAGCGCGCGCGGCTGCAGGCGCGGGCGCGGCGTGTTGGGGCGACCGGCGCGCGCGCAACATGCTCACCAGCATCAAGGGCTTCTGGAAGGTGTGCCGCTATGGCGACCTTTACATGGTAACGTATCTTTCTATCTACATGATATCACACTAAACCTCTGTGTCTAGGCCCTCCATACTCTCTAATTCCTGAAAGTGTGGTCAGACATCTCCTGGGCTCGCTTGAGGAGGTCGAGGTAAAGAAGAGAACGAGGAAGATAAGAAGTAAAATCATTGGATTGGAAAAAAAGTGATAAGGGGTCGTTAGAAGACCAGCCTTAGAAGATCTGAACAGTTTCTCATATTCATAAGAACTGTTATTGAAAAATGTTATCGATAAAAGAATAACATAGCAACGTGTCATTGTAATGAATCCCGCATTGCTGTCAATTATACGACCGTTCGTATCAATTACATTTTTTATTAATCTCTAAGGACTGAAGCAAATATTTTATAAAAAGTTTTATGTTCGTCTGTATTGCCTTTATGCCTCGATCCTGACCTTAGCCCCAGGGTCCTTTAATCGATATCTGAAAGTGAGTCTGCGTCGTGATGACCGGCTACATCTCGATATCCTTTCAAATATTATCATGTTCTAGTTTCATTTACGTCCGTGTCAAGGGCAAGGTGACATTTTATTTGAAAACACTGAATTTTGCAATTCTATAGTCGTTGGATTTGGCAAGAACAATCGTAAAAGGCAATTATTTAATTCAAACGCCCACTACAACGTGTGTATTGCTCGTGACGCTTTTTTCACTTAAAGTTTGGTAATATATCGATCAAAAAAGTGTTAACAAAATTACTCTATAAATGTACGACTATTTGAAGTAAAGATTTTAATTAAGATAAATGTCGCAGACTGAAGTATCGTAGTAACTTTAGTATTTTAGTAGTAGGTATAGCTACATGTTTTGCATTAATAGATTTCTCATTTTAATAGTTCTAGTTTTTTTTATCATCAGGAAGGATTTATTTGTCTGGCTTGTTTAATTTAGACTTGGCAATAAATGGTCTTAATTTCTTTCGTTACTAGGTCAACAGGAAAATATCGAAAATTTACAAAATGGGTCAACTTTATAATTATTGTGGTCTTTACGGAAATCCGGACCGGTTCTGTTCCGGATCTGTTTAACTTAATAAACTTTGAGATAATAATAGCGACAGAATTAACTTTAGATTAATTTCGGATAGGAGTACCAGGAAATCATGAGCATGTAGCGGTTCGCACCGACACCGCGCTTTACATAATGTTATATCATTGGTCCACGACTTGTGACGTTGTCTCGGATAACAGAACGACCCAGAAATCCTCACGAGACTCGCACAGAACGTGAACAAAACTGGTTCTATACACATGTTCTAGAAATATTTGATCTGCAGCAAATAAACCTGAATTATCGAATTATTTACGAACAAAAAGTAAAAAAATAAATAGTTCTATTATATAAGAGGTTTTTCAACTTGATTGCTAATGTTTTGCTGTATCGAATAATGTTTAGTAATAATATCTAGACTAAAAAATAATGCCAAAACCAATTTGCACGACAAGAGATTAGTTTGTATGTAACAATATGACAGAACAGATTGACAAATAAATGATGAAACTTCAGACATTCTTTCAGATTTTACTAAGAGTTTTCTGTCTGGAAAACTACAGTACTTAACTGATAATGTTCACCTTTTATGATAATAATGTTTTTGTTCTGGTAACTAAACAATCTACAGACGAAAAAGAAAAAGTTAAATTCTAGAATACAAATGCACAAAGTCATTCCAAAGACAGACAAAGTATAAACATTAACAGATTGAAATTACATACGTTTTTTTGTTATGAACAAGTCGACATTTTTTGCAGACTTCAGTATCTATAAGTAGAACTAGAGGTATAGACAAAGTTTTGATCAGACCTGTTCAAGACCACTGACCTTTGTAATAATATCTTTATTGCTGCAGTTTGAGAGTATCAATATTAATTATAAATATAAATAGACATTAGGAATGTGTTGGTTGTTGCAACATAATTTCTGCTTAATTTTATATCTTATTAAACCCCCGACTCATTTTTATTTCATGTCTTTTAAACTACATAATATATGTAGTAGACGCGCTTCGATCGGACAATTTAACGAACAGTAATCATGACACGATATATTGCGAAAATAATAACACGATTCAAACAGTAAAACGCCCATAACTTTTGAACGGCTGAACCGATTTTCATCAAGAACAATTGCGATATAGTCACCTATCAAACAAAACAAACTAACTCAAAATCGGTTCATCCGTTTACGAGCTACAATGCCACAGACATACACGCAAATACACAGCAACACACGTCAAACTTATAACGCCCCTCTTTTTACGTCGGGGGTTAAAAATACTAGGCAGTGGAAGAGCATGCGTTTTGGGGCTGCCTTTTCTGCCTTTAGACGTTTATAAAAGCCTAATTTGACTTAATAAATTCAATTATAATCATCGTCACCTACTAACCGCCTCACAAAAGACAATTTCCTATATTTAAACAGAACATTATATAACCAAAAAAGGATCACGATGTTGCACATCTGTTTAGCATATTTCATAATTGCAGATGCTAACAACTATTACATAAGAGTGTGGCCATGAGGCGGGCGGCGGTCAAACATGCTCGGTCGCCGTTCAAGTTCATGAACGCGATTCGTGAACGAATGAATGAATTATAACGTTACACGATAATTATGCATCTATTTATCTAAGACTGACAATAGAAGGTAAATGGGCTGTCTGATGTAATAAGTGTTTTTCAAATTTTGCATTGAAGTAAATTCCAGTTTCTGAAGATGATTTTGAACGATTTATGTAATCTTTAAAAATCATTATGTTTTGATTCTAACAATAACATTGTAGCTTGCTAATACAAATTTTAAAAATCGTTATAATAGCTAATAAAGAATTAGCTATTATAACGATTCACAACAAAAATGGTAACGGGAAATCTATATTTTGGTCCACTTCCTAATAGCAACACAGATGGAAATTAAACAGAAATAAATATACCATTATGTATTACAGAGAGTACATGTGTATATAGTAAACAAAACGTCAATGAAAGTACGCGATAATCAAGGTGATTTAAATCTGTCTTTATTATTTAATTGACGGAACGGAAGCGGAAGTAAATGGCAACATTTTATGCCACATAAGAAACTGTATGTTGGTTATTTTGTTGCCAGAACAAACGAGAAATGTCTGGGTTGAATAGGTTATGAGTAAAATTATGTAAATTACATTTTACAGCATATTTTCCATAATTATACCAATTTTTTTGTTGAATTAGTTGGTTTAAGCAGATAATGCTACAAATTTTTACTTATAATGATGTTGACATAGTTTACAGTCATTTTCCACATCAATTTAAACCTATTTGTTTTATGAATTTCAGCTTTTATACTTTTTGCATTTTTTAATTTTTTTAAAAGCGTGATCTCATAATTAATTTTAACGCTTGATTATTAAGAAAAAGTGTGTAATTAAAATTCAAAAGATGATCTCATAAATGTTTGTGTTTAAGTTGTAGGATAGTTAAAATCAAAACTTAAAGATATTATCAAACACGTTCAGTAATATCTGAATAACTGGGCACTTTGTATTATTACCCGACTGCAAGAAAAGGGTTATGTTTTTCGCGCGTATCATGTATGTTCGTATGTATGTATGTTTGTAATATTCTTTATTACATCATATCTTGCAAACCACTGGACGGATTAACATAATTAAGACATCGTTAGATACATCTTGACCGCTCAAGTATTTTTATATGAGTGACGTTAAAAAAAAAAAAAACTCGACAGATTTCGAACGCTATATTGGGGGGCTATCAATTTTATTTTCTTCCATTCCCATCTAGTGGGGTATCAAAATGAAGGGTTTTTAGAAATGATTACAAGAATGTATTCTTCTTTTATGTTTAAGAGTAATTCGTAAAAAAAATACAACAAAAAAAGTTGTAAATAAAAAAAAAATAATGAAATCAAAAACCCAGACTGCATAAGATGCGAACTAAAAGATGTAATCAAGAGGGAAATCATGCTATGCAATGCAGTCGGAGCATACATATGGTTTAGGTCAGCCAGCGTAAATAATTATGTATCCTCCGACTGCACAGCATGATTTTCTTCTTGTTTTCATCTTTTTTTTTATATTATATGCATACCTACATATCTGCGGCAACCTTAATTTGACCGAATTTAAAAAAAGTTGGAGTACCTCATTTCGTCTGTTTTTTTTTATAAATCGCAATGCTTGATGATGGCTTGTTTAGACCAGAAACTTTTTAACCGATCTCTATTTTATCATTATAAAATCTAAATTAAAAGTTTAAATATCGTTAGGTATGAGACAGAGTGCAAGTGAGATGTGATTTATCGTTTTATAGATATTTAACTTATGTATCCATTATTCACAGACATGGTGTATTTATTTCCTAGATGGCAGTTTTTTGCCGGCCATTACAATATGTATTATCGACCTCTTGTAGAACATGAATGCCTAGTACCATTTTGCGAATATGCTCATCAAATTAAAAGCTAAGTAGATTGTATTCCAAAATTAACAAAATAAAGCATGTGTGTTTTATTGACATTGACATACATTGCCTAATGAAATGGAATCTTGCATAAGATAAAATTAATTAGACATTAAAGCCTTCGGAAATGACCTACAGAACCCGTAGGTTTTTCACATTGTTTAATAGGGTCATCTTGATAGGCACTTTCGTTCTAGATCACTGGACATTCAATGACAATAATGTAGCTTCAATTCGTTGAAATTAAAACGCTATTATCTATTTACTTAAGTATAATTTCGGGTACTTAATGAGAATACTTATTATAGCTTGCATTCATGAAATTAAAACGCTATTATCTCCTTAATCTATCTATATATATAAAAAAGAGAAGGTATGTATGTATGTTCCTTATAGACTCCGAAACGGCTGGACCGATTTCAAAAATTCTTTCACCGTTGGGAAGTTACAGGTACCCCGGGTGACATAGACTACTTTTTATCCCTGTATTCCCACGGGAACGGGAACTACGCGGGTGAAACCGCTAGGGGTCCGCTAGTAATGTATACTTTAAACCGTGTTTTATAATTTCATATAGGTACCTAATTTAAACACTTACGATTCAACACGATTTGTATGATTTGAATGAAATAGTAAGTATTCAGCGTCATTGACGTGGTCAGACTTGTGAAATCAAAATCATAAGATGCTGTTTAAAGTTACGATAATTACTGATTTCCATTAAGTTTCGAAAAACGACAATAAATAATGATTTTTCCATTCAATAACAAAAGCTTATAAAGACCGGTCCAGTGCTTAATCATAAATCATAGTCAAAGAATTCATTAGTTTTTGCTAACGTCGCTGTTTTAAACAGCTGGACTTGTTCTGAATAATTTAGACTTATATGTCGTCCACTATTTAGCATATCATCAACAAAAAGCTTATTATATAATCTGTGTGTCTAGTAGACTTTTTGTGATAACGACATTAACGACCCTGTATGAAAATATAAACCTGAGTCGCTGACCTGTCCCTGTACACATGCCAAATGATTTGAGAACGTGGCTACGAACCATAATAGATTATATTGGGTTCACCGCCACTGTAAATACGCCTTAACTACGTAATTGGCTGAAACGCTCTGTGTGAACAGAGAAAATTACTGTAACGACAAAAATTAAAAAAAAGTGACTAAAATAGCATAGTTATAGATGATAACTTGCATTTTTTGTGAACCCTTTAGCATAAATGATTCTGTTTTTATAAATTACCTGAAAACCATGCGACTAGAAACTGTATGGAAATTTTTCTTTAAGACTTTGTTTGCAATAAAGCATAAAGAGCTTTAGATAAATAAAAGCTCGCAATTAGGTCACAAGTACCAGGCACACATAAGCTTCCAAGAAGTGGAACTAGAGCTCGAGAGTAGTCGGAGTGAAGGCAACACACAACGCAGCGCAGTATCGGCACGGTCAAGGTTGCCTACATGCGGGTTACTACTCTACTACGGTATCTTTACCACATCCTTCCGATATTATGTGAGCCTGGTAAATACGTTGCTGAATTAAAGATTTATTGACTTATATACCTATAAGGATTACATAAATATCATTGTATATTTTTATTTAAAATTTTGGTCATAATTAGACATTCATACAACAGAAAACGTTTAAAATTATTACCATAGGTACAAAAAAATACATACGTTTATTTATATATTGTGTTTGATACAATCATCATCTTAATATGCTAATATGTGATATTAATAAAAAAGAAACACCTGGTTATTCATACTTGTATGTTAATTAGCAGTAGAACAACTTACAGTATTAAAAAGAGTTCAAAAGCTAGATACTATACAATTTCTAGAATCCACGAGAATAGTCGGTGGGTATAATAATGACACATATAGAAAATGGCACCCGATAAAACAGTAGATGAAAAACATAAATGGCCTTACGTTCACTCAGGCTGATTACGAGTTAGAGTAACTAGAAGTGGCATTATAGAATTGAGGCAATATATACAGGTGATATTCTATGAACGGAAGCGTCGCGACAGCGCGAGCGATTGGTGAAATGGGCTTATGGGAATCCCATACATTTTCAGTTTCACATATTTTATTTTTTCATGTTTTTTGGCATTTTAACCATCGCATTCACATACGGAATGATACTTCATCTAGCCTCTGGTTAAACTTAGCAGTTTTATTTTGATATTAAAATAGCTCCTAATCACTTTGCTACGTAAACACTGTTGCAAAATATTTACATTTGGAAATACCATCTTTTTTGTGAATTCATGATTTAATTACGTACTCGGAAACATGTTTTCTATTTTGCATCTCAATCTGTTATTCGAGAATGGGTTTCTTCCGATCAAACGTGTATTTTAATCTAATTATAATATATACCTAATTTATATGAATAAGCAAACATTGATCTGGAACAAATCATTAAATAAATGGAGTGGGTAGATTTCACCCATTTCTTTTTGCTTCATGAAAATGAGTACTGTTTATTTTTAATGATGGCTCTTCCAGTTTATCTTTATTTCATTATAGTGGCTTATAAATATAATATAAATGAACTGCAAATCGCCCGCAGAGGCAGTACATACGAGGCATTTCGAACAATAGCCAGTGGGAATGAACACTGACATAGACAAGTATTTCGATTCCTTCGGAGTTTCTCTCACGGTGAGTATCTTTTGATAGATAGAAATAGTATGGTTCGAGAGTTCAACGAGGTTCTTGATTCGCATAAATAATGTCAAGAGTGGTGGCAGGGTTTGTTTGAACTTTGAGTTAATATATAATATTGGTTTTGGACCGAAAAATAATAATAATAATTTTGGTCTCAATTTTATTAAAATAACTATCGACCAGCCCAGGCTTCGCACTTTAATTTCTAGTGTTATTTTTTTAATACGACGCCTGTCCTGAAAATTAAGATCACAACAAAAAGATCTCTCAAACCGGTCAAGCCTTTCTCAACTGATGATATTTCACACATATGTGTATATGTGTGAAATGTGTGTGAAGCAATGAGGGCTTCCGTTTTTTGCCCACCAGTTGGCACCACTGGCGAGTAAGGTCCTTATATAGCTGTTAAACGCTGTTAGTACGTGCACGGAAGCAAAGTTTGAATTAAAATTATTTATAATGCTGTAGAAGAGCGATTAAATATAAAATCGAGTATGCCGTGTAGTTTTGTGCGGATTTTCGAAAAAAAAGGAGGATTAAATTTTCTGAAATATAAAGTTCTATAAAGCAGCGGTTGGTAAAACCGTGCCATATCTTAATCTGCCATATTTCGAAAATATTCATAAGAATAAAAAAATTGTAAATAAAATCGCGCTAAAAGCCAAAAATCTATGAAATTTGAAATTTTGTAGACCTCACTATACACCAGCGCCTCTAGCGGCAAATTCAAACCCATTGACTTAGCTTCTCGATTTTCATGAAACTGTTAAGTCAGCATGGTCCACATTGTATCCATCTATAACTCAAGAATACTGAAATTTCGTATTTCTTTTCTTCTAAGAATAGCATTGATATTTTAATCATTGACATATTCATCTTTCAAAGGCTCGTTTCCAGTGTTTCAAACACGCGTGCAAAACACGTGCAAGATATAGCAACATCATACTGTAGGCCACAGACCGCGGTTTATTTTGAAAATGCGTGATGATAAATGATTTTTGATGTATCAATTAACAGGCCAGTTTCAGCTGTAAAAGATACGTCGTTCATTGAGTTATTCAAGGTTTAATTCAAATTATTTATAAGTCTTAATGATGGCGCGTTTTCATCAGCATATTTATTTTTCATATCTATAAAATATATCTGTTCTATTATATAATAATAAAATTTATTTTCAGGTCAGAGTTATATAAGCCCTTTGTACCTAAATGAAATAGTAATTTGATGCGGGTTTTAATTTTATTACGCCGTCATATGTTAGGTAGTTATCTCGTTTCAAATAAAATAGATAATAACCTGTGAATCCTTTCTTTCTACGTAATAAAAATATAACATAGCTTAGGACGGTAAATAAAATCAGCTTTTGGTCTAACCCGGCTTTAGGGGCTCGTACAGACTGCTGCTAACTAATACATACATTTATATTTGTTTGTAGTTAAGGTTTTACGCACATAACATCTTGTCTGTATTCTCCGGAGGGCTAAGCATAGGTGGACCCTTTACGACAACCACATTTAGCGATAAGATTTAATATACGGATCGAAGGACCATGTTTCATAAACTACCTTTTGTTTTCACTCTAAAAAATTGCGAATCTCGAAACAATCAACGAGTATTTAGTTATTTGCAGTAATTAGGGTCTGTCCACATACAGGTGTAGGTACAGGTCGTTAGCACAATCAAGAATCGTTCGCCAGTTATATTGTTCCGGTAGTTGACCGCCATTTATAGACCACTTACACGCATGTAAAGTCATTTTAATGTGCTTTGATATTACAGGGAAAAAATCACAACTTTGCACACGAAAAAACAAAAATAAAAACACGCGTTTAGTGTTTAAGAAATAAGTAGGGACATCTAATGGTATCAAATTGTTTATGTAATTCGGCAAATATGTCCGAAAATCGTCTTTTCATAATTTTCTAACTTAAAGTTTTTGTTTACATTGTACACAACGTTGTTAACTTAGCAATAAACAAGTTAAATCATTTACATATTTCGGCTAATTTATTTGCCTATTCAATCTAAGAAAGATGCCTATTCTACATACTTGAGACAATAGAAACAACAAAAAGTACAAATAGACTTATTAACTCAAGATTGCCAGACAATCGACAATTAATTACTGTAATGAGTATTCACTGTTCTGTTAATGTACCAGGGAGACAGAAGAACGCAGGTACCGCCTAGAGCACGTGGCCATAACAGTGGTCTATAATTTAGCTTTCAGTGCACGTTTTAAGATAAACATCGGTGTTGACGATTACCTAGTCACTGTTGATGTTATGTCGCTAATGTTTGGGACAATTTTAATTTTCCTAGGTTGTTTTAAACAATGTCGTTTTTCCTTATTATTCTTTGTGTGTGCCATGCTAAACTAAGTGTTGCTTTTAAATCAGGTCGTCTTACCATGAGTATACATTTTTGTTTTGGTCAATCACAGCCAAATATAACAGTATCGTTACTTACCTTTAACGGACCAAATTGCTTGCTCAGATTTTATATTCCATTTGTATGATAAATTTTTCAAATTGAAGAACTATTACAAATTAAAGTTTGTTTCCTGATGTCCTAATACTCAGTATTGGGAAGTGGTCTTAACGCTCTAATTATTTGATTGCTTGTCTATGGACACAAATGGCATGACCCCTGCACCGGATTCTGTCATTTCTCGTTGGATAATTTGTGCCATTATCGACGGAATAATGTCGTTGAACCAAACCGACATTTACCAATTCGAAATGTTTACAAAAAATTGTGAGTGTGAATGTAACTACGCTTGTATGAAAAACGTGAGCACTGCTATTTGCGAGTACAGCGGAAGTTTACGATACCTTTTGCGATAATTTGACATGATTAGGTACAGAATTCAGTAATTAAGTTATGATGACGGCAATACTGTGACAAGTTATCTTGTTGAGTTGTAACATCGTAAGTGCCAGCAGTTAGCACTGACTTGCATGTTGGATAGTTAGGTTAATTTTACCTTTCCGTTAATTACATTTGACGCACATAGGTACCTTCATAGTGTCTGGTGTCTTAAATAAAGCAAAATTATCATTGGAAAAACATTTTTCATTTGGCTCCTCATTGAATAGCTGGTGCCACCATGTATAGCTGATGCACGATACCTATCTATCTATTTATGTTAAGTATGCACCTACTATTTGGAAGTACAATGATCTTCATCGACGTTTTAAAAAAGTATATTGAATACTACGCCGTTAGATAGTTATGAAAAGCGTTTTAATATTCCTGATAGATGAGTGATTAAAAACTGGAGGTGATTTTATGATTAATATCGATAATATTTTCCTAAGTAAAAATCAGATAATATTGAAGCATTATAAAATCCATGTTTAAAGAATCTCCCCTAATTTTACTTGCGTATCCATTATATTTGACTTTCACTTTACCAGGATGTCATATATTCCAGGTGCTGGCGGCACTGGCCGCGCAGTCCATCAATATATCGGTGGGATTCTGCCAAGGCTTCTCAGCGGTCCTGCTACCCCAGTACACACATGAACACCCCACGATTTCGTATGAGCAGAGTTCATGGATTGGTAAGTGATGTTTGCATAGTACAAAGACATAACTGCATAGAAAAACCAAACTGTTAAATTGCGAAAATTTCTTATTACAAATAAACCCTCGTCATACTTGTGACATTGTCGAGGCACTAAATAATGTTTGTTTTCTGAACAAATGCGATGTATTTGTCGAGCGCAGTTGGCGTGATCATCTGAATAGTACTCGTAACAATGAGTCTGATTAATTACCTACGTCCACAGTTAGGTAATGTGTCAAATATTTGCAGTTATCTGTCAACTTTGTCTGAGTATCACATGATATGGAAAGACAATCAACTGACAATGCAAAACGTCTTTTGTGTCTGAGAAAAAGCGCTAACTACATTATATAACGATCATCGTCACACAGCATCGTATGCCGATATCATCTATCCTAGTTTGCACTTACAATTACGATATTTTTACGTTTTGATATTGTGCCCGTCCTAAGCAAGGGACTTAGCACCTTTCTGAATAAAAACCCAACGTAACCAAAGAAATGGAAACTGAAGCGACCGGCCAAACTGAATGCACGGTGCAAAAACAATGTTTACGTTTTATTTTGGGATCGGCGGCCGATGCCAGGGCGACACGTGAGCTAGGCCAACGAGGTCGCTAAAAATAATGCTCTGGTCACCGAGCACGTTTTAATGTGAGCAGACAGTATATGAAACTACGGCAAGATGATTAATAAATGTAAAATATCGATATTTTTGTTAATAGCCAGGCCAACCTGAAATGAATTCTGGTCTTCATTTCTCCAACATACCAAATACAGTATAGAGAAATTTATCAATAGATACAAACAAAGTAACATTTTGTTGACATCGCAAATTAAATATTGACGCGAACTGCCGACGTGTGCAAACGAGATAGCGTAGTCAAACACATAATTTGTACTAGGAGATAAGTAACACGAGGAGGTAGGGTCGTAAGCTTAGCGCCTTATGGAGGGGCACGCACGGTGTGAGAGTATGGGGAGTTATGGTTATGTTGTGTTCAAGGAGCTGGCTCTGATAAGGTTGGGCTTAACTTGAGGTTGGGGATGCAAGATTAAGATTACGTACAGTAGAGTAGCTAAAGATATTTTGGTTATTGACAAGGAAAAGGCTTAAAGATAAAGAAGTCCTGAAGAAGTAACAGTGCAATAGTCTATCGATATACTAGGGTATCATATCAGGTGTATAGAAACGACATCAGACTGTTTCAAAATTAGTCACGATCAACATTCGATTCTAACCAATATTCTTTTCCTCTTACAGCAAGTTTGGGAGTGATATCAAACCCCATCGGGGCGCTGTTAGGCGGCATGATGGTGGATGCTGTCGGCAGAAGACTTCTGCTGCAGTCCATCGTGCTGCCCAACCTGGTGGGGTGGCTCGTCATCGCCTTCTCGGAGACCTACATCTTCTTATGTATTGGAAGGTTCATCACCGGATTTACCATCGGTGAGTTCGCAATTCTATTAATAAAATGTTTCTGAGTAAAGTACTACCTTTTATAATAGGAAAAAATATTTTCACAATTGAATTTCAGTGCCGTCAGAGCTAATCATATTTCGATTGGTCATGGATGTGGCGTCACGAAATTCATTGGAATAAATACATTGACATGAATAAATAGTAGTAGCTTATCTGAAACTGAAATGACGAAAGTCAACGACTGATGAAAATTGCATGACTCACTAATTGAATCCTAGACAAACGAACCGTGCCAACTCTTCACACTTTAATAGCGTTTCTAATGAGATTAACTGATCACTTTGCAGGCATGTCAACGGTCTCCTATATCTACGTGGCTGAGATCACTACGCCAGAGAAACGAGGAGTTCTTAGTGCCTTAGGACCTGGCCTGGTGTCCACCGGCATCTTTATCGTCTACTCTTTAGGAGCCTTCATACACTGGAGGAAAGTCGCGGCCATCTGTGCAGGAGTCTCTCTCCTAACACCCTTCCTTATGTACTTCGTTCCAGAATCACCCCTCTGGCTAGCCTCCAAAGGACAGATGAAAGAAGCCTACAACGCAATGTTCTGGCTTCGACAAAACAACAGCACGGCGCAACAAGAGCTGATGGAGTTTAACAAAGATAGAAAAGTAGGAGAAACTATGACTTTCAAACAGAAACTCAGCCTTTTCAAGAGGAGAAGTGTCGTCAAACCGTTCCTGCTACTGATCATCTTCTTTATATTCCAAGAGATGTCGGGCATCTACGTCATCTTGTACTACGCCGTAGACTTCTTCAAGTCTGTGGGCACCAGCGTCAATGAGTTCACGGCTTCTATTGTTGTCGGTGGAGTGAGAGTGTTCATGGGAGCTGTGGGAGCGTGTCTAATCAACAGCTTTAGAAGAAAAACCCTGGCGGCTACCTCAGGACTGTTGCTGGGTGTCGCTATGCTCGGCGCGGCGGTTTGTGACACTTTGAACGGCCCTCCTTTAGTTAAATTAGCCTGCGTGTTACTGCACGTGTCTTTCAGTATGGTCGGGTTCCTACAGCTGCCCTGGATAATGTCCGGGGAACTGTACCCTCATGACATCCGAGGAGTCATGTCCGGCGCCACGTCATGCTGCGCATACGTCCTCATTTTCTTTAACATTAAGACTTACCCTCAGTTAGAACAAATGATAACTAGTAACGGAACATTGTACCTCTTCGGATTCTGTGCGCTCCTGGGAGCTGCGTATTGTTACTTTTTCCTTCCAGAAACTAAAGGAAAAACTTTAACTGAAATTATGAGGCAATTTGATGATGAGAAGAAAGACGCTGACCCAGAAGTAGGGTACACGAAAGAGAAGCCAGTTACGATAGAAGGAAAACCAGTACAAAGGCGGCACAGTGCCGGGGCTACAATATCGTTAGAAAAGAATTGGACGCAAGATGAATGCAAGAAGACTACCGGCCACCGCGAATAATTGTCGCTGTGTTATGCTAGCCTAGTACTTTTAGTTGTAAAGAATAAGTTACCAATGAATTTGTATAGTTAACTATTTTTAATATAATTTTATTGTTTGTGAAGTTTTGTGATCAGTATTAATTAGGAAGATTTTTGAAGTTTTGATGAAGTTACATTCCACTAGTGATAAATAATTTTAATACAAGGTGACGACATAGGTATTTAAAGTTTTGCCTAGTTTTAAGTAAGTACAAGTATTGGTGTAACAAAATCGAGGCACTGAAGTGATTAATTAATAAAGTAACTATTTTTATACCATGTAGAGAATATTTTTGTAGATTTGTTATACTGCAATAAGCATTACTATTTATTCCTCGTAGAAGATCTAGGCGAACCTACTAATTTTTAAGAGCAAAAGCTGTATACAGGGTGAATGCATGTATATTTTAAAATAGTTAAAAGGAGGAGTTACATAGTATAAATGCAAGATAAATGCTGTGATGAAGTGTGAATAAAGGAGTGAGTTGTTTACAATGTGTTTTTCATTTCAATTACTGTTGACCTGGATTCTATAAAGATAGCATATGATGCACTATAGAAATGCGGTCAACGTTCAAGTGTATAGATAATATTCTGACAAAGTAAACATCAACAGTCTAACTATTATCTGTTTATAGCAGATGGTAAAATAAATACACTATATCTTCGGTAATAACATTTTAATAACTTACCATGAACAATTGAACATTATATAGAAGGTCATAAAAATTTTCGTTAGAAAATCTAATTACTAGTTCATCTTATTTCTTTGTTTTAGATAAGACGTTAATTAGAAATTAGCAAATGTATTAGAAATCAGAGATAACTAAAAGTCTATACCAATATTATAAAGAGGAAAGTTTTTTTTGTTTGTTTGTACCGAATCGGTTCCGAAACTACTGGACCGATTTAAAAAATTCTTTCACCTATGGAAAGCTACATTATTGTCGAGTAACATAGGCTATAATTTTGACGGGAGTGAAGCCGCGCGGGGTCAGCTAGTCGATAATAAAATTATATTTTTTACAACATGAACTAAGTAGCGCCATCTATACTACATACAGAAAACAACAATCGAGTTATTCTCAACTAGCAAAGAACGTAGCAACGAAGCCTTTTAATAATGCGCTAAGTATTCACTAGATGGCAGCACAACGCTTTGTACAAGTTGAAATGATTTTTCTCAGAATAATAATATTATTGGTATTAGGAAATGGGTTTAAATTTACAACTACACGTCTAATTATGTATTTTAAAAGTAGCGACCCGGCCCGGCTTCGCACGGGTGCAATTTAGAAAAAAAGGGGTGAAAACTGTGAAGTTACGTACTGCTTTTGATTATAGAATTTCTTTGCAACTGACTTTTCTTGTTTTTTCAGTTATTTTTTATTTTATTTTATTATAATTACCTTCCGTGTAAAAATATCTTACTGATGGTGAAAACTGCATCAAAAGCCGTTGCGTGGTTTAGGACGAGTTAGCGGATATACAGACAGACGCGGAAAGCGACTTTGTTTTATACTATGTAGCGAGTTACTTTGAACAGCTAAATTATATTTTAAAAAGGTTTTACAGATTGAGTATTCAGCTTTTATGCATAATACCTAATACCTATCTCCTCCGGCAAATTTTAATATTAAAAAAATGTAGAGACCAAATAACAATAAAAAATCGATGAAATCCCTGAAAATCTAAATGATATCACTTACCTGGACTGAGGAATGCCATATTTGATGCCGACGCCGACCCTCGGTAGTGCCTTGATGACCTTCTTCACCGTCGCCTGGTCAGGGAACGCGAAGAATATGGACGCTGAAACATGGAGGGAACCTTATTATTTTACGTGTAATGGCTCTTTTGTTCAGTCACCGGAGACGGGCAGCTACGTCAACGGTGGAAGAAGATGGATTGGAGCGATCACCAATTGACCTATATATTTAGACGGTAATAGGACCTTCCCCCTCTGAGTGGTCTATGCCCAGCCAGACTATGATTAGCTTCTCTTAGTTTTGATGATTCAGAATCGATTACAGAAATTGGTCCATACGCTCTGACTGCATTTTCAATTTTGAGCCTAGATAAAAAACGAAAGTGTATTTTACTGTTTAGCGTATTGCCGATAGAATATTAAAAGGAGTAATGTTCCATTTTTTAAGGCATTGCCATGTTTTCTGTTACTGATGTTTCTATAATCATAAAGAACTGTCAATCGTATTTTACGGGAATTCATTGGTGGCTAAAAGGACCAGGAAACCAGATCTTCGCAAGAGTTTTTTCAGCGTGCAGTGAGGGGGATGCTGCCGCGTGCAATTACACTCGCGTGCATACATGCCAGTATTTGTTTGGTGTAGGCTGGGCCAGATAGCAGTCGCTTCAAATAAAATATTGTAGTTCCACAAGATCTAGTCAGATAGACACAAGTCACACCCCAATCTTTTCCCACAAAGGTTTTATCAAATAATGTTGCACTTGTGTAGTAGAAATGAAACAGATACCTATGACATTTAGTGCTATGAAAATGCTGCGCCAGTTATAGAAAAGGTGCAGGAATGGTTGTACTGAAACTATGATAGACCGCACATCGAATAGTCATACAGAAAACTGAGCGAGAACGTCCATAAAATGTAATTTAAATTCGACATTATTTCACGAGACTACATAATAAGCGATAATCACATTTATCGTATTGGGTGTAATCCATAAATAAATAATGCTCACATTTAAAACATCTCATTCAATTACTTTTACTGTATTAAAACCTACTCCGTTCTTTCATTAGGGTCTGCAAAGGATGTATGTAAGTGAACATTCTGACATAACAATGCTTTGCTGCTTGCCATAATTATACTCCTCCAATGTGCAGCCTACCCACTAGGACAGTAAGAAATGGATTCCACGCACAATGCCACATTCGACCACATACACAAAATGGCATATTGGTATTTCGCAAAATGTCATATTCTCAAATTGTCATGTTCTGAAAACGCCACATTGCAAAACGTCACATTAGCGAAATGCTATTTTCGCAAAAAACCTCTTATAAATTCTCGAATTGTCACTTCGGAAGTTCGGAGACAGTATTTTTTTTTTAAATTTGGAGTTTAATATGTTTTTATGCCACCTATAAAATGAATATTATATGAAATAATAACATACGAGTATGAGTAATGTATATACATATGTATTTTATGTTAAGGGACAACCGTAACAATACGGTTGAACGGGTACAATTTGCGAATGTGTAATTTTGAGTAAATATGTCATTTTGCGAATGTGTAATTTTGAGTCAATATGTCATTTTGCGAATGTGTAATTTTGAGTCAATATGTCATTTTGCGAATGTGGCATTGTGCGCCTAATCCTAAAAAAAATATACTCACTCCTGCTGGCGAGGAACATCTCGATGGCAACATTCTGCAGCAGGTAGCGACGCGAGAAGATCGCGCGGATCTCGCTGAAGTACCATTTGCCGTGCAAGTGCTCGCAGTATTTCAACACCTGGAAGAATGAAAAGAGGAAGATTGAAAATCAAGCTTGCGAGATGCAGTGTTTTTGGGGTCTTATTATTTTCAAAGAGTTTTGTGTTTGGTAGTATGAAAAGTTACAATTATCTGAATAAAGAGTGTTATGCTCCTTGTGAAAATGAGCATAACACTCTTTATTCAGATAATTTTTGTTAAGAAAATTTGATAATGTTACGGCACTAGTACCCAACGCGAAGAAAGGAAATTTTTAGCTTCTATTTGTTATTGAGTTTTGCGAAATATTAAGATGTTCTATATAGAGACGATCATAAAAAAATTATGTTCTCGTTTGATTAACTCTCCTAAGCACAAAATTAAGGAATATTGGGCACTTAATTTACATTTGAAAGATTTTTTGAATGCATCATTTAAATTTGATTCCAATAGATAGCGCCATTTTAAGTTTCTGAGGCACCCACTAAATTTTTTAAATTTGTTTTGTTACACATTTTGGTACAATTAAACTACGTAAAAACGTGCAAAAAATACTATTATACAAATCGTTGCAGTATTAAAAAAGAAAGTATTCACGAACCGAGTGCAAGTCGCTGCTAACACCATATCGCGGGGTCTCATTGCTAAGAAAGAATATTTGGTTCAAATAAATCTTACTAGATGACGCGACATGTACACACAATTCAATAGAATTGTGTTTAAAATTAACATTATCTGGAATTGAACATAAACATTGTATGTTCTTGTTTAATTAACTCTCCTAAGTACAAAATTCTGGAATATTGGGCTCTTAATTCACATTTCAAAGATAATTTGAACAGATCATTTAAAATTGATGCCATAGATGGCGCATTTTTAAATTTCTGAGGCATTCAACTCGATTGTTAAAATTTGCATTTTAACACATACTAACAAAAAAATACTATATAACGAACCTTCACTGTATTTAAAGAAAAAAATATTCACAAACCTCGTAAACCCTTTTACTTGCAAGGCGCTGCTAACACCATCTATTGCCGTGAAACGGGATCGAACGCGATTGATGTACTCACAAAAATAACAAGATTAAGCAGATGAAAAACGCTAGTTACGTCGGCACGGTTTTTTGTATGGGATGAGGCATCTGTATGCTAGTATTATATTATCTGTGACCATATATATCCGTGGAACGGAACCGAACGAGATCGATGTTCTTAGAAAAATAATCAGTTTAATCAGAAAAACGGAAACGAAAAACGCTTGTTACGTCGGCACGGTTTCTTTGTTTGAGATGAGACATCATGTATGCTAGTATTATATTATATGTGGTTACGGTAAGTCTTTTTGAGGAAACAGAGTGCATCTGTGTTTGCTTACACACTTGTGCACTATTATATCTCTCGTGCTGATGGCTAGTTTCCATTCCGATGGAGAAATTGAACCTGCAGCCCGAGTACAGTAAGGCGATCGTTTAAACTTGAGACACTGCAGAAACCGCGGCATAATTCATACAGGTTTAATCCGCCTCGTCTTTTTGCAATACACGTTACAGGTACATTAACACCACCAAACCCTGAACAAACAAGCTGACAATTAAAATAACACTGTCACTAATCAACATAAACAAAGGTAACTATATGTTAGTCATAAACTCGTCCGCAAGATGGCGTTGAAAAACGAAAATAGCCGAGAGTTTCCGAATACCGTCGTAAACGAAGAACACGGAGAGTCGTAAAAAGTTCGTTAGTTTTAATTTATATCTACAATAATTGTGTAAATCAAGTGAGAGTACGTCTGTTATATTGTTTTAATGTGTGTTCAAGCGTTTTAAATAATGTCGTCGCATGTGGATTTAGACTTCTGTGTATTACGCATGTTTGTATGAACAAAGGATTTTCTAGACGCAAAGATTTATGAAATAGACTAGAACGTAACTTGCCTAGAATTTACGATTGACGAAAACATTTGCAAGCACGATGAAAGAGTGACATTTCTTCTCAAAGTACCTAGGCTATGAATCAGAGACCTAGTCTACCTATAACAATTGGCTACATCGACCTGTTTGATCGTAAATCTAAAACATCAGCAAAAGTACCGACTTGGCAAACAGCCCAAATGTTGGACACAAGATGACAGGATCGTTGCAAGGAGCTATCATCACCTGTCAGATTGTCTAGCCCAGGTCTAAAGTGTAGGGTGTCTAAACTGGCTAACCAGACGTAATTAATTACCGAATACTTTGAGGTGTCAAAAGATTTATTACCTTTTGTTGATTGAGAACTATCTGTGTGAGTCATTGAAAAAGAACCTAAGTATGTTCTATGCAATTTTATGCAATTGTGTTAGTAGACATGTTGGGATGCCAGGGTACCAAAAGGTTTTTGATGCCTACAGCCGCTTTCTGGAACCCTGTTAGCTCAGACAGTAAAATGGTAACGTATTTTGTTCCTTATGCTCGCCTTCTGCAACCCTGTTATCTCATACTGGGAAAGGTAGGTATCATATATATGTATGTGCAGCTTTTGTAGTACGAGTGCCCACGAACAAAACCATGACACATCGTTTTACGGTCAAAACCATTTAAAATCGGTGGACTAGTTGAATCTGAACCCGGCTGGGTGGGCAGTGCCACCCAAAAACGTCACGTTGTTATGGGGGCCACCGCCTTTTTTTTGACATGGCAGACTATGTAAAAAGAAATAAACAGCCAGTTTTATTACAATATGTCTGATGTTAAAATTGTACATAGGTTTCGTAATTAAAAAGTTGGTTTTCAGATATTTTGCGCGTCACATTTGGCCTGAGCTCATTTTCAAATACATGTCGGGTTTAGTCAATAGTACGGACGTTAAAACAAATCGCAAGCACGCCATCTGGCGGCAAAGCAAGAACAACTACGCATTGGCGCGCTATTTCTAATGGGGAACACAGAATTAGTGGTGGTTAATATAACGAAAAGCAACTTAAAGCAGCGTGCTTATTATACATAACATAAAGCTAACGCTATCGTGGCACTCACTTGGCGCTATAAGCTTTTTTCTCAATTCGTTATAACGAAGTATCGCGCGCAACGCAAAACCGTAAATAAAGCACGAAGCGGGCGCGGCGGCGGCCGCGCGCCAGTCGTTGCATGCTAGTGATTGTTAGCGGTCGCACGCGTAATTTGCGATCCCGAACGGCTCACGTAATATACCTACGCTATTTTGCTTTGTGCTTTTTAGTGTAAGCAGTGATAGGACACATAACGTAATATTGACTAAGTAAAATTGTGAAGGACGATTGATTGAGAGATTGTGTTGTTGTTTAATGTTTTGTTTTTGTGTGTTAGACGAAAATGTCTAAAAGAATTAATGGTGATGTACCAATATGGAACATGAACTTTTAAATACGCCTATAATTGCTTAACATACTAACATACTTTATTTCATAATACATGTAACACTTAATCTATAATTATAGACAGTCCTAAGCCTGGAAAGTATGAAAAAAAGTTCATTGTTTATTTCTTACTGCACATTTTATCGTAATATATTCATAAACGCGATGTAATATTTTTAAGCATGCTGTCTGTCCAACGAGTCCAACGCTAGGGTAGGAGCTGCGAGTTAAAAGTCACCGCGCTTGCTTAATTCGTGCCCGCCCCGCGCTTGAACGTTATAAAAAAGCTCGTTATAATAAAGCTTATAAAATAACAAGCTTAAAATATAAAGCTTATAGCACTAAGCAAGTTATTGTTATATAGCAACTTTGAACACTACTACACAGAATAAGGCAGTTGAGTACTGACAGCCTTAGAGCTTACACGTCGTAGAATCAGTGTCGATCCGTAATATTAGTAAGCAAGATTGTAACTGTGAATATTTGAATAAACCCAGTGTATCGAATAATTTATGTGATTTCATATGCACGATTGTACCCACCGACCTGCCTACACACGATGTCTAAACCTAAGGGAATACATCCTGACTTCCCGATGGTTTTCATCTATCGGTCAGCCTTGATGCGACATACAGCCGAAATCTCTATTTTTTTTATTCGTTGTGGGTTTGGCGAAATTATCAAAATATTGATTTGAAATGTCACTTAGTAACGCCAAAAACGAAAAAAAAGGTTTCGGAATCGCTTCAAAATGGTTTCAACACATAGAATGCTCACACTTTCTTCTGAAAAATTACATATTCTCATCTACTAACCTACGTTCACTTGATAACATGATTTTCAGACGGTTTGCTATGGGATTTTAGAATTGCTATTTTTGTAATCAGAATAACCAAATCTTTTTTTGTATCCGGTTTTCCGGCTGTAAAACGATGAGGTTAAAATTTTGGTCTTGAACACTCGTACTATAACTTTTACAAGCATCCCATTTACCTACAGAACATCAAAACAACCACAAATTAAAACAACATCCGATACTCCATTGTAACTAAACAAAAAGCGCATACAAACAAAAAAACAACCACGTGTCAGTTCCCCATACAAAGAGCATGCACCATGCATGGGGTCGCTAATTGGCACACGAGATGGATTGGCGCGAGTTGCACTGATTCTTACGGTGATCCTCTCTATGGGGCGATGATGGCCATTGTGTGGATGAGAAACGCCATGTGGTACTAATGTATGTGATGATTTGGTTTGTAAAAGATTTTGTGTTGCGGAAGAGGTTAATTTGATTTATGGATGAAATGAGCTGTTGCAAAACAATGACACAATTTTGAGTCTTGAAATCTTCGTGAAATGAACTCAGCTTGTTCTCTTATTCCGTTTTAGGTAAATAAAACCTATTTTTATTATTGTTTTCTGGAATACATGTTTTTTTTAGTAACAGTATGACAATTATTATAATCCTTGTATAAAGTTAATTCAATTAATTTAATAGAAGATTGAATCCTTAATTTTGCGTTCAAATAAAGTTGGAGATGCTTCTGCTTTCGACATTTATACGACTCTAAATATACGATCAACAGTGCGATGATGCCACCCACAGCTATGACCCAAACAATGCGCCTTTTCTGCTCTCTGGGCAACAACACCTGCAAACTGAAAGATCATAACGAGGCAAACA